>CM077889.1:19712500-21192500 GCA_039720435.1 Amazona ochrocephala
TCCAAATCATTACTGGGTAAGAACGAAATAAAGGGAGGGAAGCCTTCGCTTCACTTTTCTCATGCAAATGAATGGATCAGTGATTTAGCCATTTGTTTCTAAAAGCAGAAACACATTTCCATGTTTTCTCCCCGTATTTATTAAACTAACAAGTATTACATACATATGTAAAACGCATTTGGACAACGTATTTCAAATCAGTGTAATACTTTGAGTCATCGCTCTAAATGGTGTTTTGTAGATGCATAATTATATTTTACTTTCTGGGATTTTTATATTCCAAGCTCTGCTGAGCTACTGTTTAATTAAAACTTGGGATCCAGTTTCCTTAGGGTTTTGTGTAAGGAAATCTGAACCCTAATTTATATGTTTTCATTAATACTAAGCCCATAGCACACGGATGTATCCTGCAGGCTCTCATGACCCTGCCCCATCTTCTGCTTGCAGAGCTGGCTTTATGATGCAGATCAGGATGGTGGCCCAGTTGAGGTCAAGAGATGAAAACAGCATTAAATCCTATTGGTTTAGTATAACCAGGAGAGATTTTGCACCAACACTGTCAGGATGCTTTAGTCTTGATTGAACAATATTTTTTCTGTCTGAGAATTCTCTGTTCTTGATTTCATTAAATATGCTGGGCCATGGGTAAAAGTTGTCCTGCTCTTCACCTTCTTTAGGGTGGAAACAGGATAGATTTTCCTCAAACCCCTTTACTTCCCCTTGTTTTTCTATTCCTCTTGTTACCAAGCGCATTGGTAGTCAAATTTGTCACCTTATAAAGATGTGGTTCTGCGGAGACCTCTGGTCCCTCCGGCAGCAGCAGGATATTGAAGGATTTGAGCTGCAATCTCCAAGCAGCTGCAAACTCCCCGCTTTAGCCCAGCTCATTTCCATGCTCGACACCGCTCGCTCAGCCCCCGTTTCCTTGAGGTAACACTTGGCTTCCAAAGGCTCCTGTTTCTGCCCGCTCAGGCTCTTTCTGGTTCATTTTTCCCCTAAGCAGGGAGCAGCGAGGGGCTGTGCCTTGGGCGAGCCCCTTCCCTGGGGTGTGTGGTGATGACAGTCCTGGTGGGAGCCCCCAGCCCGCTCCCCTTGTCCCCAGGGCCACCGCTGGGCTGTAACACCAGCTGTGGTGACAGTGACAGCTCTCCCAGAGCCGGATGGGGACCACCACTTCTGTTCTCCCGGCTAACGGCTGCTGGCTCCTCCAGTGCATTGTTCTGCGCTGGCAGGAACGAATGAGGGCATTGTCTTTGCTCCCGGAAATTTCCTGTCTTCCCTTGATGAGGTACCCGGCTACAGAAAGGGCCTTTCTGCTCCACAAGCAGTGAATCCTGACATCCCCATATGGGGCTGGTGTCCTGGGGTGCTTTGGGTTTTGTTAGGGGTTGGCTTGGGAAGCTTGCCCATACAAAATGAATGAATAAAGAAATAATTTGCAGCTGTCCGGATAGCTGGGACATCTCCATGCTTTGGCCATGGTTTGGAAAGTTGATGGGGAGATGGAACATGTTGCTCTGTCCCCCTTCATCCCTGGTAAAACTCCACATTTAGGAACAGATGCTGGGGGTGAGCCTAGAATGTGCTTGTGCTGGTACCTGGCCCTATGATGTCTGTGCAGGATGTCTGTATGAGCAGGACCAGGCTCTCCCAGTAAGGATGAAGGGGCTGGGGGTGCTGTGGTGTGTTTGCTGTGACAGCCTGGAGGAGAAAACAGCAGGGAATCAAATAGAGACTCAGACTGCTAGTGAAGGAGGGAAAGCTGGAGAATGGAGTGAAGGCAGCCTGGAAAATCATGGAGTGCTTTGTAGCCTCAGAGGGGGGTGATGAGGCCTGGGGCAGTGCCGGAAGGATGGGAGGAGACAGACTGTGGAAAGCAGCTGGGGAAGAAGCCGCCTTTGCAGTAAGCTGAAATGTTATTAGTGCTCGGTTTCCCGGACAAGATTCTTGTCTATTTAAACACTTCTGCTCCGCGGAGCCTCAGTTCTCCAGACACAATAACATTTGCCTTTTCTCCCTGGCGTTTTCCCTTCCGCTTGCAGCAGGTGGTTAAAGCTACTGTGCTCTGCAGAGTAAGTCATCCACAGGCTGCTGCTGGGCTTGCTTCACTGGGGGAACAAGGAGAGGCAAGCCATGGGGTCAAGGGTTTGCTCCTGTCCCCTTGCATCTCTGCAGGTGGAGATGCTGCTCCTCCACAGCAGAACCAATGCAGATCTATCAGATTTGAATATAAAGGTCAAAAGCGTAAATACTCATTAAAAAATTCAAGCATCTGGATATAATCTCTTATCACCCATCTTAAGAAGCCTCCTTGGAGCATCCCCCGGCTTCCTCAGCTGATGCACTAACAATGGCAGGTTTTATGCTCCAGCAGCAAGATGACCAATCTCATTAATAATCTTGGTTAATGGCTATTTTGCATTATTCTTTCCATCCAGAGATGCACAAAGAATGCCGAAGGGCTTGAAGGAGCTGCTGTGTGTGGTTGAAGGATCCAGTTTCCGTGAAAGGTGATGCACACATGTGCTAGAGCCATCCATTTGGTAAGTGAAGTCCTTTGTGGCTCTGGCATCTCCACTTGCTCCTCACTGTGTGCAGCAGTAGCTCTGGTAGATTGCTTTCCATAGAAATCTTATGCGATAGCTGTTAAAAATGCGTTTTCTTTCTGTGTTGGGATGTGAAAATCTTCCCCAAAATTGTATCTGACAGCAACAGCATGAAATTGTCTTCGTAGAATCTGGATTTTTTCCTATACCAGGTAACTTGAGTTTAGCATTACATATATCCCTATAATGATAGAAATGGGATTTCTACTCCATAGAAAGATGGGAGACATCTCATCTGCTCACTTCCTGATTATAATTGTTGCTCCAAGCCCTGTAAGACTTTGGACAGTCTTTCTGAATGCATGACAAATGCAAATATGTATTTATACTTAAGTGGACACGAAGGTGCCAATGTACTTAAAGCAGTCTGACAGTGCTACAGTTGGACTCATGGCTGTCACGAAGGACAGACAGGATGCACAGCTGCTAAAGCACTAAAGCACGTACTGTACATCTCAGTGTAGGCAGTGGGAAAGGTTTCTGTGCTGGGATTCTGGAAAACTGAGTAATTCACTCCTGGGGAATGAATAAATAAACCCAACCTAGAATTGTGCCAGCTAGATGTATTTGTGTAAATCACACAGCACCCTGTTTTGAAAGATAACAGCCATTCTTCAAATGGTAAATACTTGGGGATGAGCTGTCAATGGGCGTGAATTTGGTTTGGTGATTTCTTTCAGGGTAGGCAAAGCCACATCTGTCTGTCAGCCCCCCAGAGCATGATTAATACTTGTATTTCACAGCAGTTTGCTCTGTTCTGTGCTCTATTTCTGCAGCGAGCTTGATCCAGGATCCTTGACGCTGTCCCCAGTCCCACAAAGCACAGAGCATAGTGGTGCTGGTGGTCCTTGAGGTAACACTTGACTCCTCTCCCCTGTGATGAAGAGCCGATCGCTCTGCTTCCCTGCTCCAGCAGTGACAGCAGCAGGATGCTTTGCCAGCAGGTAGAGAAGGAGGAAATTTTGCCTACAGGAGTACGTTTTGAGTGTGTGAGTGCCGAGGTTAATAGGGGAAGGCAGTATCTGTTCCTGGACCTGATGAGTGAGCTGGGGAAAGGGAGGAGGTTTCGGAAGCCAGGCTTTCAGCAGGTCTCTGCTTTCCATCTGGCTGGGAGCACAGAGGCACTCAGCCTCCTGGCCAAGGCACGCTGCCCCTGGGCCCTTATCTCTCCTGGAGGAGCAGTGGTTGGATGGTTTTTGTGCGCAGCTTTGTAGCTTTTCTAACACTTATCAGGCAGGGCTCTGGCGCGCTCTGGGTTTCCTCCCTCTGCTGCCGAGCTCCCGTGCTTTGAGCAGTGCGAATGTGCAGATGCCTTGGTAAGCCCTGAGCTGGGCTTCTGTCCCCTTGCCCGGGGAGCTGACAGGCTGCTGGTCCCAGGGCAAGGACAGGCATCCGGGGACCTCTGCCAGCCTTGCTCAGCTGTGGGTTAAAAGAAGTGATGGGCTCAGTACAGCTGAAAACATGTCCAATCCAGCTGAGTGCAAGTGAGTGGTTCTGAGGGTGAGCTGGGTGAGAGTACCCCAGCTCTAACATCCCATCCATGAAGGGGTGTTAGAGAACTTGTGATGTGCAAATACAGCTGTTCCCTGGATGCACAACCCACAGCAGAGAGGGGGAAGGTGCTCGGCAGTTTGCACTTGAGAGGCCTTTCACCTGGAAGTGTGGTTTTTACTTGTGTGAGATCATTTCAGGTCCCTCAAAAGTGTAGTTTTCCTTGCCCATGTATTGCTAATTGTTCTTGGTGGTACAAATGAGCCCCAGAAGCAGCGGTATCTGGAGGCAGGAGTCTGGGGCGGTGTGTGTAAGCCGGCATAATTACATCCTTTGCTATGTGTAAGGATAGCCGAAGTCAGCAGGAACTGAGCGTAGGTGAATGCATTCACGAGAAAGCCCATGTGCAGATGCACAGTGTTAAATAATTGTGGCTCACTGGGTTGTTCCTGAAAGGCTTTACTGCTCAGAAATAAGAAATCGAAGTAACGGGTATTTTCTTACTTATCCTTAATGCAGCCATCATTACTGCAGCAGTAGGGATTTCAATGGGTATTTTCTTACTTATCCATACTGCAGGCGTCAGTAGGGATTTTATATTCCTGTGCATCAGGCTTTGTACAGATGTTTCTGCAAGATGTGAAAGCCTCTTCAAAAGTAACCTTAAACATCTGCAGAACCTGGTAACAAATGAAAGCTTCCCCGTGCTCTCCTCCTTCCTTTTACCTTCCCTGTGCAGGTCTGAATGGGATTGTTTTAGAGGGAGGGATTCTGCGCAAAGGTAGGGCTGGGATCCGCCTTTCCGCAGCTCCAGCCTCCGTGCATCCTGCCGGGAATCCCCAGCAGTCTGCTTTCCCTGCTGTGCCTACAGCAGAGAGCACAGCTGAAGGAGATCATTCATCCTTGTACCCCCTTCCCAAGCAAGCCTCCAGCGCATCGAGCCTTAAGAAAGACCAGAATATTTCACTCTAAAGCGTGCCTCAGCATCCATGTAAGTAGGGGAGTGCTGATGACGCCCTGCTATCTCCTGTGAAGTGCTCAGGGAAACAGGGATAACAGCATCTGGAAGTGTACAGCATCAGTGCTTGGCAGCTGCTGCTGTCCTCCTGCGCTGCCTGTGCCGTGCCGGCTGCTCCTTGGTGTGGAGCCTGCAAATAACCCCCCGAGCTTCTCCAAGCGGAAACAAGAACTGCTCTGCTGGAGACAATAGCTCCTCCAGCCTCTTCTGCTGTTGTACTCGCGTGTGAGCCGAGGGCTGTGATCTGGCAGGAATCCTGCCTGCAGGGCTGCACAATGGCTGGGGGAATGCTCAGGAAGCGTTGCACAAACCCCGTGTTTCTGTTGGACGAGCAGCGCCAGCAGAAGCTCTGGGATTCCCGGCTCTCCGGCCTTGCACCGCATTTGCTGCAGCCTCTCCTTTGCCTTTTCATTTGGCAATTTGTGTTTGCTGTCCTCTGCAGCTTCCTTGCCATGCGAAGCAGCAGCCGGGGACTTCTGTGGGGAAGGACAGAGCTCCTAGCGTCCGTGTTGGGGGGAGACAGCCCCAGCACACCAGGTCATGGTGTTCCTCCTTGTGTACCCTAAGCCATTTGTTGGACTGGGTGGTGAGCAGGCTCCGTGCACAAACAAGACATCCTGTTTCATTAGTTTTCTTTTTCCCTTTTTCCTTTTCCTTTTGGTAATTCAGGATGAATCTCAATGTTCTTCCGGCTGCCCAGACAGACACTAGGAACTCTCATTTCCCTTCCTCTTCATGCTTTTATGCCTGCTGAAGATGCAGATCCTTGATTCGGGGGCAAATACCCAACCAGAGAGAATGACTTGGCTTTCTTTTATTTGATTTTTGTTATTTGTACTGTTAACTAGAGCCAAGCCAGCATCCAGCTGGACAATCCTCCCCTTCCTTGAGCCTCAGAGAGGTTTAGATCCACAGCTCACTGGGTGCTGAGCCCTGTTTCAAACATGGACTAGGTCAAAACCGCAGCTTCTTCCCTCCCCGTGGCAGTTTTGGCTTCTGTTAATGTCTTTGCTCTGTGTGAGGGATGAAGAGTGGCTGCTGCTCAATGCAGAGGCAGAAAAGAACCAGGCTAATGCTCATAAACATGGCTTTTTTCCCAGTGTGATCCACATCTTCCTCCAGTCTCCTGACTGAATACTCTGCCGTTCATTGGAATAAAGCAAAGCTATAGAATTACGCTATTCTATTTTCTTTTCCTTTTTCCCCCCTTTTTCCTCCTGGAAAGGAAACGCTTTTACCTCTTTCCACTTTTCCTTTCCTGAGGATATTGAATCAGCTCATGCCAGAGCTTACTCATGGTAGTGGCAGTCCAAGGAACAAGGGACTTTGTGCTTCAGGCCACCTCTGCCCCTCACCGCTCTGGGGTTCCAATGGCCATGGGGACAGCAGTGGCTCCTGGGTGACTGTGGAGTGCACGTTAGCCCTAGGGACGCGCTGGACTGCTCAAGCACATCATCTTAAAATAGGCTTCATATGTGATGCAGAGGAACCCAAGCAAAACACCGAGCCCAGCCAAACCCAGATTTGTGCTTGTGGTTACTGAAGCTCGTGAGAGCAGTTCTGTGTTTACTTAAAGCTGATTTCAAAGAGGGTTTTTTCCCCTTTTAATTCTCATTCTTGATCCTTGGCCTGGGGGATGGTCACGGGGGTGATGGCGACTCCATGCCAGCACCGCGCTGTCACGTCCTGTATCACTTGGTGGCCTGAAGACAGGCAGGGTGACAGGAGCAGACAGTGGGACAGGCAGTGGGGCTGGCGGTGGGACAGGCAGTGTGCCCTGCTGGCACTGGGGTAGCTGTGGTCACTGTGCAGGCCATGCTCCCCCAGGAGGTAGAATGATGGCAGGCAAAATCACAGGGTCCTTCTGGAAAAGGAAGAGTGCTTTGGAGGCACGGACCTTCCATGAGGCCACCAGCAAAGGAGCTTCTCATGTGAAACAACCAGTACTTAGCTTGGACCCAGGACTTAATTCTGGGGGGAAAACAGAGCTCACTGACCTTAACTTGGGACTCAGGACCTCTGCCCTACACAAGTGCTTCCTTGCTGGTGTTTTGTCCTTGTTCCTCCCTGTGACAGGGAGAGAAAAATCTCCCTAGTTCACAACGCTGGAGCATCCTGAACTTGTGTGGTGGGTCATAGATGGGCTTTCCTCAAAGCCCTGGGCTAGGATGTCAAATGCTGGCTCATGATTCCTCCGACATGTCCTACAGGTGAAACCAGCTGGGGAGCAGAAAAATGCCTCTTCAGGACCGGGTGTGTAAATGCTCTGTCCCAGAGTGCACAGAATTAAGGTCCTGGTGAGTGGAATTAAGGGGATGGTGAGTAAAGCTGCACCCTGCAGAACAGGATGTGCTGTCACTGCTTCGTTGGCACAGCTCAGCGGTCACCCAGGGCACCCTGAGTGATTCTGTCATGCAGTAGATCTGAGCAGTGCGGTTTCCCTCACCGTTGAAAAGCCTGACAATAGCAAGTGTGAAAAGCACCAGTTCAGCTGGAAAAATAAGGGAAAAAAGGGAAAAAAAGGGAAAAAAACCCACAAACAACCAAAAAACCCCAAAGCCCACAAAGCCTCTGCAGAGCTGGCAGAACCTGGAGCGTGGTAATAGCAGCAATGGCTGATTCAATCTCCGGTGTCATCCCACATAAGTCGGGTTTAACCCAGCAGGACAGGGATACCTAGAAAGTCACACACTGCCCTGTTTTGGGAAAAACCATATAGAAAATAAACCCATGGGCTAAATAAAGCTCGGGCAGGAAGCGATGGCTTCGCGGGACAGAAAGCAGCGGTGATGCTGCTCACAGCTCCCTGTGGCCGGCAGTGCTGGGGCAGGGAAGCTCCCACCTCTGTTATTCTTGAGGAATCCTGGCAGCGAGCTGTGTGGCCCCCGATTCAGCAGGGAACTGCCTGCAGCCTTGGTTTGAGCTGGCCTGATCCCTGCGGGGCTGGAGCCAGCAGCTTTGTTGCTGGCCAGAACCCATCGTCCTTTTCAGCAGTGATGTGGTGAGCACACGCCGATGCCAAGCCCAGATGGAGTTGTTCCCTGTGCAGATTCCTTCCTCTGGGTCCTTCTCTTTCTTCTTTTCTTCTTCCTTTTGACACTTGCTTATTTGCAGGCTTGTCAGAGTTCAAGGGGTTGCATCCCGGTGTCAGTTTGTGTTGGCCCCATCGATAAATGCCAGCTTTGCCTGGGGCTGCCGGACGCGTGGAAATGGCACCAGGGAGACAGCAAGCTTCTAAACAGGCTTAATTAAATCTGAGCAGCACTCTTGTGCGGGCTGCTGGATCCCTCCTGTCCCTGGAGAACTGCAGGAGAGCTGCCTTTTCTTGCTGTCAAGCTGGAGCTGGGCTGCTCTGGGTACCTGCACCCTGGGTGCTATGAGAACCATGTGAGGATGGTGCCAGGGGCACGACCTGTGGGACAGAGGGAGCCCGCTGGCAGTTTGGGGAAAGAAAATGGAATTTGAGCTTGTGAATGGAAATGGCTTTGGGTGAAAACCCTGGAGAGGACAGGGGTGGAGGGTGCCGCTGCTGTCACATCGTTTGTTCGCGCAGGACATCATGGCTGCTGACAAAGTTATTGTGTGCTGCCTAATTGCTTCTGGATGATGTTCAGGCACCAAAGTGGGGCAGAAGCAACTCTTCAGGCTTGCCTTTAACTCCTTTGTGGGGTGTAATTTCAGGGTTGGCTGCAGGGGGAGGTGAGCAGGGAGACATGGGCAGCCCCAGACACCGGACCCCTGTGCAGGGGGGAGGTGAGCCAGGAGGTGCAACCAGAAACAGTATTTTACTAAAGAGAAGTGAGGGTTAAACCGCATGGTTTAGTGTGGAAGGAAGAGAAGGCTTTGAAGGGTTAGGAGTAATGGGATGGAGCAGCCCTGGCTGGGGGAGCAGGATGATCCATGAAGTTGTGGTGTGCGTGCGGGTAGCCAAAGCATGTGTACAAAGTTAACGTGTTTCACGAGCAGTGAGAAGAAATGACATTATAGAAACCCAGCCCCAGAGCCTACAGGGCTCATTGCCTGGGCAGGCTGGAGCCCTGGGTGCTGTTTAAGAGCTGTGGGGACTCTGCTCTGCTCTTTGGTGGAGATAGTGTTAATCAGCTGGGCTTAGTGCTGTGCGGTGGATGTCGGGGAGGAACAGGAGGGCTGTTAAGCACAAGGAAATCGCTGCTGTCTCGATGGGCTTAACGCAATATAAACTGCATGGAACACACAAAGTTAAACCCTGACGTGGTGACTGAGCTGGAGTTACCCAGCCCTGAGATGCAGACGTGAGTGGAGGGTGATGTTTTCCTGGACGGCATTGTCCAGAGCTGATGCTGAAGGACAGTGTCCGTGCAGCGGCCGTTTCCTTTGGACAGAAAGGCATCTGCGATGTTCCAGAGCCTGTGAGGTGGTTGTGTTGCTTTTCCCTTCCTGCTACTTTGTCACCATCCTTTTTTGCATAACAAGATTTCAGAATGGGAGGAAACCGTCGAGAAAGGAGCCTGGGAACAGAGATGACCCAGACCCGAGTGAGCAGGCTTCCTACATGCTTCCTTCAGGGTCCTGCTATGTCCATTGAACTGCTGTGCTTGTCCGGGCGATGCACCCTTCCCTCCATCCCTCTCACTCCACCTGAGCACCATCACACCTGGCATCTCCCCATTTTCCATACTTGGGGAATATTTCTCAGTTCCTTAACTGGGAGGCTGAGCTGCAGCCTGTTTGCTCCCCACTTGACAGCTCCCAGCCTTGCTCAGCTGGGGCTCACGTACCATCCCCATTAATGCGTTTCTAGCTCTGCCTTTTACTTGTATGTTCTCTGCAAAAAAGCACTCTGCAAAAGCTCCTGCCCATAAATTCCTCTTCTTGCTCTTGCTGGATTATGCCTGGCGTATGGAAGAACCTGGATGGCGAAGCCTGAGTTGCTGTACCCATCTTCCCTCTGTTCAGAGTGTCGATGTGCTCATATGTAATAAGGGCACAGCTGGATGCCCCTCTCAAACTCTTGCTTAGAAAGCTTGTTTGGCTAGAAAAAGGTATGATATTATTTTTCTATATTGGGGAAGTTGGGGAAAAGCTGTGGGGACTCCGAGGAAAATTGGCAAAATGGTGTTTTAATTTATAATCCATTACTGCAGAGTCTTGTTTTGGAATTACACCTTTGGCTACCCTGCATCTCACCAAAGATGCTGTGATTGTGCCCCGCAGCCTTCCTGTTGGGTTTCATTTAGTTTAGAAAAGTAATTAAAAGATGGTAAAAAAGCAGCAGCAGAGTTACTGACTTGCTTTACAAAAGCAAAGGGCTTATTCCAAACACACTGCTATGAAAATAAACAGAACTGCTTTTTTTTGTTGCAAGTTCTTCCCATATATTGAATTTCCGTGCTTTGGTGACAAGGATGGATCTGCCTGAGTGAGCAGCGATTGGATTCAGATGGCATTGCCTTGCCATTGGTTTTGCTTTGGAAAGCTGGAACTGTCCTTGGAGAGGAAGGTTTGGACCTGAGCTCGAGGCCTTATTCTCTGAAGAGCAAAGCCCTTGCAGCCTCATTTATTGGAGCTGTTGGCTTTCCATGGCTGCGCCTGGAAATTATTTGCCTCCATTATTTACCCTGTGCTTGAGGCATGTTTTCAATGCATGCAGCAAGCTGGCAACTGCAGTCGTCACTCGAAAGGCTTGACCTGTGTTCCCGGCCCTTGCAGCGGGTCCGGGCCCGGGCTCTTGTCCAACAGGTACATTGTTCTCCAGATCACATCCCTAATCTCTCTGGAGAAACACTTCCAGGCACGGCGCTGGCCGGGATAGCTGAGCTGCCCCGGTAACCCCAGCAGCAGGGCTGGTGGTGGCACCGTGGGGATGCTGCTGCTCATCCCCTGCCCATGCCATCGACCTCTCTCCAGATGTTTCCTTTCTCCTCCATTTCCCATTTGCATTTAGTGTCAGCACAGTCATGGCAAAGCCTATGGTAAATGCCACGCACAGAGCACGAGCTGTAAACTGAGACTTATTTGGCACCAAGTTCAGTCATAAAGGATAAATGTGCTTTACGGCCACATTCAGGATATAGCTGTAATGGCTAAATAAAACCATACCCCGAGTGATGGAAGCTTCAGCTACAGCCCTGGGGAATAGGGCGCTTGTGCAAGCCAGTAGTGACTATTGCAGAGCAGAAAAAGGGGAAAGGACTGAATGACTGCAGTGCAGAGAGAAGGGGAGGAGGAGGAGGGTGTGTGGGAGGGGAATGTTCCTGGTGGGTGGAAATGAGCATTGAGGAGCCCTGTGTTTCTCAATAACAGTGTCATTTCCTCCGTGCCCAGGTGACTGCTCAGGTGTGCGGCAGAAGAGGGGAACAAATGAGCTCCAGCAGAGCCAGGCCAGGATGCGGGATCAGGCCATGACGGCTCCTCCAGGCTGGAGCCCAAGTGCTCTGAAACCACCAGAGGTGAGAGCAATGAGTGCATGTGACAGGTAGGACACTGGGGCTTGTCCCTTCTGCCACTGTACTGGTTTCTCACTGGTGTCACCTCAAGAGGTATTTAGCGTCTTGTTACAGTGGGGAAACTGAGGCATGTGGTGGGTCCTGAGACTGGGTGTGTTTTGGGCATGGCAGCAGATCTGGCACCTGAGCCTGCTGCTCCTGAAGTGCTGGCATTGGGCTCCTACAGTGAGCTGGGCCCAGGGCAGGGGCAGCAAGGAAGGAACCTGCTGCCAGCAGCTGTGGTGGACCCAGGATGTTCTTCCAGGGAGGGGGAGTGGAGATGCTCTGTCTTGGGTGATAAATGCACCGTGGACCAGCTCCGGAAATGGGGCAGGGGAGGATGTGAGCGACAGAGGATTCATATCCCGGAAAGGCTGCGGTGTAATGGCTCGGGAATTCAGCATGATAAATGCATTTGTCTGTACTGTAACAGACAATCTGCTTAATGTGGGAAGCAGAGTTTCCTGCAGCACTGAATTAGTGGGGAAGGGAAAACCCTGAGAGCCAGGAACTGCCGGGGAGAGAATTAAGCAGGTAAACCCATTACCAGGGACCACCTCTTTGTGTGGGGATTACACTGAGGTTTAAGCTGCAGCTTTCTGATGCTCAGTGTGTGGAGGAGTGAGGGCTGCAGCAGGGGCCTCTCCCTCCCCTTGAGGGGCTTGACCCGAGGGCTGGGATTAGCAGTTGCCACAAGCCACCTTCACTAGCCGGAACAAATTGCTGCACGTGCTTAGGAACAACCTGACCTGCACAAACCGTGGTGATGCCTTGAGGTGGAGGTTTGCCAAAGCCCCCCATTCTCCTAGCATTGACTTTCACCATGGAAATCACTCCTCTTTAGTGAACTGATTTACACTGTCCCAGTACCCTGAGCAGAGGTTTGCTCCAACTCCCTCCATAGCTCAGGAGTGCTGCAGATACTGGCTCTCTAAACAGAATCAAGGCACATGTGGGAATAGATGTGGCATCCCAAGAGCTTATTTCAGCTGGCACATCTTGAAGGGTTTGGCACCATCCATGGTACCTGCACTAGAGGAAGGCTGAGGACAGTGGGGAGGGAGGTCTGGGTGCAGTGGAGGTGCTGGGGATGGGATGCAGTGCCATGGGACGAGCACTGCCATGAGCCAGGCTTGGGCTGTGGCTCTGGGGGCTCCCTTGGTCCTTGCCGGAGCCTCAGAGGGGACGATGCTTCATGGCATCGTGGTACCCTGCAGCCCTGGCCTGGCCACCCACCACCGCGTTGTCCCATAGCCTTGAGATGTGTGTGTCCTCTGTCAGCCTTTCCAAAATGCCAACCGCAGGAAAACAGCAGAAACCCAACTTTCCTTTTGCTTGGATTCCCATCAGTTCCCAGAGCTTAATAACAGATTATTTCAGGCTTCCTTGCTTCAGTTGTTTTGGCTTTTTGGGCTGGGGCTGAGCGATGCCTCATGGGCGAAGCAGCCCTCTGGGTTAGAGGAAGAGGAAGGAGAAGCCACTTTGTGGGATGAGTGTTCTCGCTTGCCACTCTAACCCCTTTCTACCCTTCCTGCCCCCCGTCCCTGCAGTCCCCCTCAGCCCTGGCCCCATGCGGGGTGCAGGGGTGCTTCTCGGTGAGGGAGCAGCCCCGGCACCCCGGGGGAAGCGGGGCAGGGAGGCAGCGGGGGACCCGCCACTGCCCGGGCCCCTCCAAGCTCCCTCTCGCTCCATTTGTCAGCCAGATGTTGCTCCAGATGTTGTCGCTCCGCCGCGGCGCCTCCGCATCGCCATCTCCTGGGCATCGGCGGCGTGGGGACGGGACCGCGGCTGGGTTTGCGCCGGGAAAGCGCAATTCCCGAGTGCGTGCTCCCAGCAGTCCTGGGGGCTGTGCCTGGGGTTTTCTTTACCTTTCCGTGCTTGCTCCACCGCCCATGAGCTCGGCCCTGCCCGCTCCTGTGGATCCTGCTCCAAAACTAAAGCTGACACAGAAGCAGCCCTGCTGCTCGCCTTCAGAGAGTCATGGAACGGTTAAGGTTGGAAGGGACCTTAAAGCTGCTCCAGCCCCAACCCCCTGCCATGGGCAGGGACACCTTCCACTGGAGCAGGTTGCTCCAAGCCCCATCCAACCTGACTAAGCTCGGCACTGCAGCCCAGCCCTACCCAGCTTTTACCTTTCTTGGGCATTTTCATGTCATACATGAGGAACATATGGGAGCCATTAGACCCAGATTTACATTCTTCCCTAACGGATGGCAGCATGTCAGAGAGCTGTTTATTTAATGTAAAGTGTGGTGTTTTTAACAAATAGCTTCAGCTCTCCCATTGCAATAGTTTGTGTGACTTTTCGTGCCCTTCTTCCTGGTGCAGGATAAACAGCTAACAGGAACTGGCAGTGGCGCTTTAAATCTCTGCAGAGGACTCTGGAGCCAAACAGGAGGAGGGAGCAGACAGGACCCAGAGCCCTCATCACACCGTTGCTCTGCCTGACTGGTGGCACATTGTCGAGGTTGCAGTATCTTAAGATCTCTGCCGAGGTTTATATGTTGTGTGTGCTCTGGGAGAAGGGGTTGCGGGACCACACAGGACCTTCCCCACAGCACTGCCTCCTTCTACTTCTTTAGGTCGTGGAAGCTTGCAGGATCCACCAGGAGACAGCACTAAGCGGAAGCTGGGAAAGGCTGAGATTGAGCCCCATTTGACTGCTGCTGGATTGGAATGCTGTGAATTTAACCCAGCATCTGAACACTGCTGTCCTTTTCCCACCCAGCCGTGCCTCCCTAGCTCACCTCTATGCAGCAGCACTTGCTTTTCCTTCCAACCATTCCAGAATCCCTCTCGCAGCACACTTGTTCTCACTGCACTTAATGGGAAAGATCTTTAAGTGCAACGATTCTATTAAATCCCTGAGGCCTTTTTTCCCCTCTGTCACCTCTCACCCTAAGGACAGAACTCTCCAAAGCGAGCATGGTTTCCCTGGGCAGCGTCATCCTTGCGTGTCCATCTGTCTGGAGCAATTACTGCGGCTTCCTTAGGGATTATTTTTCAGACAAGGTGTTGACATTTTCCCCAGTTGGGCATTGAGTGTGTACCTGTGGTGATGACTTCTGAGCAGCAGCAGTCAATGAGAGGAATGCCCTGTGGTTAATGAGGTGTTGGAAGGCAGCGCGGCTGAATCTGGCATTGCGCTTTCCAGCTTTCCTGTTTAATTAGAAACCTGGCTCTCTCCTGGTCATGCAGTCGTTCACTTCCCGGCTTGAGTGACAGCCCAGCCTTTCACGGGGAAAGTGGCCACAGTGTTTGATGTGTTGATGCTGCTGCCTACCCACATTGCTCTGTGTTGCCCGGCTTTATGATTGCTGTTGGAACGCTGTCTGTTGCCTTTCCCAGGTGCCTGAGACATTGGCAGTAGCTGGGTCCTTCTCTTTGCATTTCTCCTCCTGCAGCTCACTGACCTAAACATGGGGTTTTGGCAGATATTCAGTCCTCACTGGCCACTGCCTGGTTTAAATGCCAAACTTCTCAATTCTTGCCCACCACAATTAAGCAGTTACAACTTGGTGGCAGCACAGGAGGTAGAGATGGGAGGGGTTCAGCCTGTTGAGGGAACCATGTCCCTGCAGGTATAGGAGGTGGGCACACGGAAGGATGAAGATGATCCCCCCATGAGGTGGCTTTTGTCGGATGAAGGGTTGCAGGGAGCTGTGCATCCACTCCTTGCCCTCCATTGGCCTGGAACCCCTTCCCTGAGGACTTTCACCTGACTGTTCAGGTGATTAAAAGTGTGCACGTGGTTTGTGGTGGCAGCAGAGCTGATGAATCATTAATTGTTCACCTTTTATAGTGGCATTGTGTGCACTTGGTGTGTGTTGTATTACATGTGCTTAGATGCTTAGATTGCCCAGAGAAGCTGTGGATGCCCCATCCCTGGCAGTGTTCAAGGCCAGGTTGAATGGGGCTTGGAGCAACCTTCTCTAGTGGAAGGTGTCCCTGCACGTGGCAGGCATTGGAACTGGATCAGCTTTAAGGTCCCTTCCAACACAAACCAGTCTGAGATTCTATGATCATTCTATGAAATCAGGATGAGATAAGGAAGCCCCCGGAATGGGATGCGATGCGCTGTTACCATCATGCAGTTGCTCCTGCTGCACCACCATACCCTGAGCATCAGACCTTAGTTACCCCCACTCCACCCCACCCTCACTGGGACAACCTCAGGGGGCTTTGGTGCCTACAATTATGTATGGACAGATTGTAGAAGAGACATATTTACTCAATAAATAAATACAAATAACATATGGCAGGTTCTAGCATGAAATATAGCAATATGCACACTGAAAGGGAGGGTAAGATGTCAGGGCTTGGAGCTTTTGGCTGATTCTAGTTTAGCTTAATACACCAAGGATATAATTTAACCAGGCTGGCACTCGGTAATATGACTGTTGCTGCAATCCCAAATTGCTTGAAGGGCATATTAGAAGCTACATACTTAGATGGTTAAATATGTTAGTACAGAGTGTCCGGGGCGGGGGGGGTTGCCTTAGGATGGCAGGGGACAATAAAAGCGCGCATTCCTCTGGTAACCGGGGTGTCCTTGGGGTGCCCTTGGCCATGTTTTGGGGTGCCTGCCCGCAGTGGGTATGTGCGTGTCCCCAGGACCTGCAGCCTGCTCACGGCATGCACCGGCAGAGGGAAGGGGTGGTGAGTGCCGGTGGACCTTGGAGGGTGCTGAGGCTTTTCATCTCATCTCTGCAAAGCTTCGTGTGGAACGGAGTTGCTCTGCTTTGTCTGCTTTGGTAAAGCCTTTACCTAAAGCTCGGGGCTCTAACGTTTGGCTCTGTCATACGAGACAAAAGAGAGAGAGTGAGGGAAAAGGAGGAGGTGACAGTTGGAATGTGGGGTTCAGGGTCATCTCTGAGCCTCTGGGACAGTGCTTAGTCAGGTGAGACAGGCAGCGGGAGGAAGAGGATCGCCTTCTGGCCATAGTGAGTCCGCGGTCCCAGCTTGCTGTTCCCATTCTTCTTCAGACCTACGAACCAGTTCTTATCCGCGTGCTTTTTGGAGATGTACGTGTTGTAATGGTTTTCTTCAATCCTTTCTAGGAACAGGCACTCCTCACCCAGTAACTGCTGAAAGAGAGCCCCAGGAACCACAGTGAGACGGGGCGATGCTGTAGGGAGGAGGATGAGCATTCCTAGTGCAGCAATCCCACCTTGGGAGCTCTTTTGCTGGGATGTGTCCAGACCCACTTCCGAGATCTCCGTGCCTCAGTGAAGTTCATATTCAAGGCATGGAGGTAAGCAGCCTTAATGTAGCCCCTTGGGCTACTCCTGCAGTAATCTGTCCATGACCTGCGCACTTTATTGGGCAATACCTGAGCCCAGCCCCACTCTGTAAGCTGGTCCTGGCACTGGCTCCTGCTCTGGCACTAAGCTGTGCGGTGGCAGCTGTGGGTTCAGAGCATGAGCACAGGAACAAAACAGCCCTTTGGGGAGGCTGAGCAGCCTGGGACCCGGATTATGTGTCACACACTTTGCTCTAAATGTGGCTATTCTGAAAGACCCATATTATTTTTGGTCACTCTGTGCTATTGAGTTTCTAGGCACAGGGGGTAAGCTGCTGCCTTGCACCATCCCACTCACACTGGGGTGTTGTGGCTGCTGCTGCTGCCTCCAGCACAGGGTTTGGTGCAACCAGGATGCAGAGGAAAAGTGTGGGGAGGTCTTTGCTCAGTGGCTGTGGGCCGTTGCCTGGGTGGTAAACGGTGTTATTTGGTTATTTATTTCTTTCCCCCCAAAATAAAGCCGTATGAAGAGTGGCCGTCCAGCTGCCAAAACAACAAACAGAGCCTAATTGTTGCCTGTGGTTTGCATTACTCAGAGCCTCGAGATTTCTGCAAACCTCAAACCCTCTCCATGTCTGGTCCCACCTAAACCTCCTACTTACCGAGCCGTAGAGCAGCCCATTGGTGTCCATCGCCAGGTACTGCCCAGACTGGGTGCTCTTTATATACACCTCTCCCACGCTTTCCGCGCTCAGCTGGAGCTGAACTGAAGGGAAAAATAAAGCAACAACAGAAGTGAAAGGCAAATAGGAAAAGGGGGAAGAAACCCAACAAAGTGTTGTCAGAGATAACGTCCAAGCTGCTAGGAGAGTGAGCAGGGTGGTTTTGTTCCAAAGCCTGGCTTATAAAGAGTTCATAGGAAACAGTACAGCGTGTAATAAAAGTGCGTCCTTGTACCCTGTCCTTCAAAGAAACCCCACAGCCATGCTTGAGGAACCAGACCAATTTTTTCCTGATTTTACATCAAAGGAAGAGCAGCCTTTTGGTGAGGGCTCTGGAATGGGACACAGGAGATTGGGGTTTTAATTCTGGCTCTAATTTACCAATTTCTCATGTGGTTTTGACAAGACACTCAGGGAGTGACATACACAGAAGTATTTTGAGAGCTAAACCAAGGGACGGGCAGACTTCAGATGCCTGAAAACCCCTGACCCAAAGCATCCCATCCAGCAGCGTGCTGTGCATGGCTTTGTCTGGCACATCATCGACAGAGTGGAGAAAGGCCTGGTCGTCTTCCTAAAGCAATACCCCTCGCAGGAAGCCACGAGCCACAGCTTAGATTGCCATAGTTTGTGGCACTGACGTGACTTCGATAATGAACCCAGAGCAGAGCCTGCGCAGGCTGGGCTGGGTGATGCTGCGTTGGTTCGTGCAGCCCACTGGGCACCAGCTTTCCATCCCTGGCACTGATCCTGGACCTCAACTGGGAATTCCAGGGCAAAAAAAGCTCCTTATTGGTCTTGTACCGTGGGAGGTGAGCGGGTCAGGTGCAGGCCAGAGTGTCTGGGCCACGTCCCTCCTCCTCTCAGCATCCTGTACCTAACACAGCAGAGTTAACGTTTCTGTTTCTCTGGTTACTTTCCCCCCTACACTCTCCATGGAATGATCTTTAAGGTCCCTTCCAACCCAAACCATTCCATGATTCTTTGATTCTATGAGATAAAAATGGTGACACTCTCCCAAAACCTGTTTTCAAGAGAGGGCAGTGGGGGGACCCTGCAGCTGCTGATGGGGGCACTCTGGTCTCTGGCCACAGAGGGAGGGAGAATGTCAGGTTCAGGAGCTCACAAACAAATTCTTGTGTTTTTCCAGGTCCGTACAGATATTTCCTTCTGTGAAGTAATGGGATGACACAGAGGAAATAGGGCTGCTTGTGGAAACAAGCGCAGGCTTCATCCTTTGAGGGTCTGCAGCATCCTGGTAAGTTTTCATTTCCCAGTGCAAGCCTGAGATGCCCACACACAGCAGCGAAGTGCACTGTGAGGGCATCCTTTTGCAGGGCTGGATGCCAGGGCCTTGGAGTGAGGTACTTCTGTTCTCTTTGGAGATCCTGCCTGATTCTGGGGCTAGTGCTGGACAAGGCAATTTACAATAGCAATGGGAATTCTTGATATCTATCTGGAGCAAAACACATGGGCAGCTTGCAAGCCCCAGCACAGGCTCTAATGCAGCCTGGCATACTGCATCCCGGATGAACTGCGAGTGTTCCAGTGCCTCATTCCTCTCTGGGGTCTTCTGTCCTTGCCTTTACCCCCAGGTTTCCCCTATGGACCTGGCTTGCCTGCAGGCACAGGGGCAGGACCGCGGTGCTCGGAGGCAGGCACCTCGCTGCTCCTCTGGCACGCTGCCCTTTAGGAGTTTCCTCTGTAAATATTTGTCCTTTCCTGCATCCAAGTTTACGAAATCATCCACAGGAGGTTCCTTTCTGGCACAGGTTTCCAAACACGCAGCCCCAGGCTGGCAGCCAGCGAGGTGTGAGCGTGCCGGGGCGCAGCGGGGCCATGGGCAGCAGCGCTGCCTGTGCTGGTTGCCTGTGTGCATGGTGCAGCCTCAGAGGCAATGCTCGCTCCAAGGTGGCAGGCTTGCTTTGCCAGAAGGACAAAGGCTGCCTTGGTGTCTGAGACAGGTTTCAGCTCTCATCTAATGGCTTTGCAGGGCATGGTCAAAGCAAGAGTAGCCTCTATGGCTACTGCGCTGAATCCTCCACCCCAGAGCAAATGCAAAGGTACCATAGCACTATGTGATGGCTGTGTGCGTGTAGGACGTGAGGCTGCTCCTAAGCCTTTTCTTCCAGCTGCCAGCTATGCAATTAGCACTTGGGTCCCATGCAGTCTGTCTGCCTGTGATTACACTCATGACCAGTTTCAGATTTAATACTCCTGCAGATGGGAAATAGCACACATACTGTGCCTGCCCCGGCTATGGGTGTGTTTGGTGCGTGTTCTGGAAGGCATGTTGGCACGAGGAGGAAATAGAGCCTGGTACAGAGCCCATCTTCCCCAGCTCCCCCCTTCCTGGCTGACAAAATCATAGGTGCAAGGAGGAGCACAAAGAAGCCCCATCGGGTTTGCTTACTGTGCTGGTCGCTCCTGTCCCTGGTCCCGTCCACTTTGCCGTCTGGGAGGATGCGCAGGAAGTGGCCGCCGTTGCTGCAGTACAGGAGCTTGGGCTTCTTGTAGTTCCCCGGGGGAAGGTTGAACTTCTCAGTCAGGGCGGTGAAGGTGGTGATTTCCCCTTCGGCCATCGCTCAGCCTCTCCCTGCCGCCGGGCTGCAAGAGATGTGATGGGGCTCGGCAGGGCCGTGGCACCAAGTGCTTGGCACACACTGCGGCTCCTGCCAGGCTTTTAAAGGGATGGGAGGGAGCCCGGGGGTCCCATCTGGTACCCGGCTGGCTCAGGGCAGGTGAATCACACGGTGGATGGTGGCTCTGGCAGTGACACAGCCCCAAGGTGATGCTCCTCCAGTGTGGGAGGGGTGTGGGGTTTGTCTCCTCACTGGGCGGCACGACTCTGTCCTTTTAATTTTATCATCGTAAATTCTGTTTTCTTTCTGCTTTCTATTGACGTACGGACTAAAATTATACACTGAGGAAAAGAAGTCTGAAAAACACCCAGCGTCTGATTGAAAGCCACAGGAGGCAGGAAGGGAGCCCAGGTTAATAACTCCCTCCACTATTATAGCTTTCAAACATGATTACGACTAGGTATTGCAACACGCACTGCATGCCAGATAGCAAGTATTACTTCATATCTTGGCACTCTGTGCCTCACCTGGCTAAGACACACGCATGCTAAAGATCATAGCAAAGGTTAGGTGTTGTGGGAGATGACAGGGAGCAGGAGGCTTCGGCTTCCTGGGCAGTGAGCAAGAGATGTGCCCATACATTGATCAATTATATATGGAAAAAAGGAGCTTTGAGTCTATATTATCTCATGTTTGTGCATCCTTGGATCTCGATAAGGCTGGTTAAAAGGGACAGCAAAGCTCTGCCTGGTGCAGGGGGTGTAACTGGGCATGGGGCACTACCAGCTGCGCAGGAGCAACAGGCGCTGGCTTGGGAGTGCTGCTTCCCATGGGGATCCTGAGCTCTCCTTGGGGCCTGGGAAACACATGGAGATTGTTCTGAAACCTCCTTTCACAATACACTTTGTGGTCATGATCCATGTTTCAGCAGATGCTGTGCTGAAACCTGAAGGCATCATCAGACCAGGAAGAGAAAGATGCTGTGAATTTTGGGGTCAAGAGCTGCCATTGCAGCCACAGGATCAGGATGTGCTGTGGCTGGGAACCAGAATCCCACACGTGTTGCAGGTATATTCAAATTTATCTGATGGATTCTAGCCTAGAAACTACATTTGAAGTCTCCCATGAATTTAAAATCTCCCATGAATGTGCTGTCTTCCATACACATATTTCCACAGTGCTTGTAGAGAAGTGGATTTATGAACAGAAAAAGACAGAGCTCAGTGCAAATTTAGATGTGGGAAATTATTTCGTATGTCATGTATTCCTATGGCTATATTATGGGAAATAGAATGTAGTCACTGTTTATGTGTATTTATAGATTGTAAAAATGTGCCTTTACCACTGAGTTGTGCTCCTCCTATCTTAGGAGGGAGCTGGCATACAGTGTGAGTTTGCCGCGGTACTTGCGAGTGGCCTGGGAGATATGAAGGATTGCAGCTATTGCAGCACACACACACGTATATATACACACAGTCCCTAAATATTTGGCTGTAAACTCTTAGGTATTGAAATTTGCAACTGCAGCTGCAAGGAGGGGAAACCTCCCCTTCCAGTGGCTCCCCATAGCCTATGGAAGATAAAAACGTCCGCAAGCTGGGTTGTTAAAAGCTGAAACCTTGCAGATAAAGACACTGGGGTTAGGACAGAGGCTTCGTGCCTTGCTCCCAGGCGTGTCCCCTTGGGATCTCAATCAGAACGGAAGATTTCCTAGGAAAGGAAAGCAGCCGTAAAGAGAAAAGTATCCCCTGCCATCCCAGCCCCAGTCCCTTCTGGTAGCTGTTGGTTCACAACAGCTTCTCTTTCCTCCTGACCACCAACCCGGAGTTTGCTGCAGACAGAGGTATTAGATCATAATAAAGCCGCTGAACTCACAGTCAATGCACACACACAAATGGTTTTAGACTTTTCCCCACTGCCCTTTCTCCAGAGCCATTTTGATCTTGGTTGGCAAGTCACCCAGCGCCTACCGCGTGTTTCTTTATCAGCCCAGCGCTTCCTCAGCTGTATGCTGGCTTGTGCTGGCAGCTGTTTGGGTTCTTATCTAGGTCCCTAGAGCAGTCCCTCCCCATATCTGCACCTCCTCAACGCTCGCTTTTGCTCTGGAGCTGTTTGCAAAGCCCAAAGGATCCGCGTTTCCAGGGAGCCCAACCAAGTTTTACAGCCTCCTCTGCTGATGCCCTTGCTCCTGAATGGCACAAAAGCCGTGTCCATCTCGGCGCTGGCGCGTTCCGACTTTGTGTGTTTGGAAGCTGTGAAGTTGCACAGATCCCCCGTTCAATGCAGGCAGGGTTTTGGGAAGTGCTCTTGGCGGGTGAGAACACGGGTTCTCACTTCATAGATGTTTCGTGATGAGGGTGGTGAAGCAACCGCCAGAGCTCACAAGCTTCATGGTTCCTGGTGGCTTTCCAAAGCAGGTGATGGACCAGCTAAGTATAGCTTCTTCAGGAGGGTGAAATGAGGTATTTCTGAGAGTGTCTTGTCCCCAGATTCATTTTTCTATCAAGAGATCACACTTTTCTTGTAGTAGTTTAGTTTTTAAAGCCAACTGCCTGCCAAAACTTACCTGAAAGAAAGCCTTTATGCTTTCAACGTGGTACATGAGGCTTGAGGGGCTGTAGAGCATTAATGAAGATCAGTGGCATTGTGTAATTTCCTGGAACTAAAGCTTTTCCTAAACCTTAATCTGAGGATAAGAGGTGCTCAGAAGTCTCCTGGGTTGATGCCGGATGGAAGTGAGTAAGAAATATCCCAAAGCTCAGACCAGGATCTTGGCCAAGCTCACGCATCGGCCAGCAGAGCAAGGAGCAGGCTGGGATGCTCCCTTTGGTTACCTGAAGGTCCATGCACTCAGGGGTGTTTATGGATAGCTTCAACAGAGCAGCTCGACTGGAAATGACTTCTTCCTTCACACATATTTCCTTTAAGGGTTTTTGCTATTTTTAGGGTGAATTCAGTGCTCGCCAGCTGCTTTTGACTGCACAGGAGAAGCTGAATGAATGCTATTTTCCACTCCCATTGTCTCTCCTTGCTAAATACTATTGCTGTTCTCATACTTTTACGACCGTGGAGTTGGTGCTTTACGCATACCACCGCTCATGGCCCTACTATTACACTTTTGGCAGGAACACGTTAAGTTTTTCTGGGAACTGAAAAGCAAGAGAGAGAGAACCTGAACCAAAGGCAACATAAAGAGCCTTATTTCTTTGGGTAGAAGCCCAACAAAATGATTAAATAGCTCAAAGCAGAATAGAAAGCTCCCTCCAGGATGCTAAGCTGAGAGACACCACACACCAGAGTTATTTGGTGCCCCATGGAGAAAGGAATATATTCCAAGAGGAGGTTGCTGTAAGAGGGGATGGCAGCTGCTGAGCAGCTGATACCACTGGTTGCGCTAGGACAGTAAGTTGGAGCCCAGGTTGGAGAGTGTTTGTCCAAGACCAGCCGTGTTCATGGCTCTCCTCTTTCCTCCCATTCCCGCAGCTTCCTATGCTGTGTTCCCTAAGAGAAAACCACCACTGGGAATGAATGGCATCATCACTGGGAGCTGGACCCAGGGCATCTGCTTGGGGTGGCCCCGGCTCTGTGTGCAGACGCAGGGGGCAGCCCATGGCACTGCTCTTCCTCCTGGGCTGTGGAAGGAAGGACCCCAAAGATCAGAAATAGGTTTCTGAAGCAGCAGAAAGGACTTTAACGTTTGGGTTGAACTCACTTCTCCCCTGCAGCCAGGCCTGGCTGAGCCGTGGTGCTGGAGCAGTGCAGCGTGCGTGCTGCCGGCAGCAGCGAGGAGGGACGAGCCCACATGGGGCCGGAAGAGCTGTGAAGTTCTGGGAAGTTTGGGTTTGGTTCCAGGCTTTATCACCGCGGCTGCAGCCAAACCAGTGGCTTTGATGTGAGATCCCAAACCCCACAAGCATCTGAGTCTGAGCATCGAGGGCCGATCCTGCTGCCAATAACAGGCGAGCTCTGAAATAACCACACACGCTGGGGGCCATGGAAAAGGAGTCTGGTCCTTCTCCCTTCCCCTCAATGCAGGCTTCACCCCTTTGCTTGCATTATAAAGTCAGCGTTGATGGGAGTTCGGCAACTTGGGGAGGGAGCTTTATCATGTTGCTAAAATGTCTCTGCCCGGTTTCCTTTCCAGACCAATGCTTCCTCTCTGCTTCTTTTTCTTTAGACTCCTCCTGACTTACTTGAAGGGATCCGTTTTCTTGAGGTCACTGCAGGAATGTTGTGTGTTCATGACAGCCTGTTGCATCAGAGGCAGGTGGAACCTGGTGCCTGCAGCTGAGCACACTGGATCATCAGCACGGCCTCATCACAACCTCTGATGCCCAAATGGTACCGTGGTCCCACAGCTGGGCCCTGAAACCGGGAGGTGATCACCTAAGGTGAGCCTGTTTTCTCCTGAAGTATAGAGTACCTGGCTACTGTGTGGAGGGAACCAGAAGTATCTCAGCTGCCATGGGTTAAAACAAGACAGGGGGTTCACTCAAATGCATTAGAATTGTCCTCGGCTTTGGATACAATCCTTTCTGTGGGATTGAAGTGTTCTGCGTGGCCTCTGTTAAGCGCCCCTCAGAACAAGTGTGGCTGCATTGCTGAGGCGCATATTTAATCACAGCTGTCAATGGATGATCAGCTAAAGCTCGTGCTGGAGCCTCCAGCCAGCAACAGCAGGACTCTGCTGAGGTTTTGTCCTTAATGAGATCAGCGTCTCCTGAGCTGGGCTCTGGTGAGCTCAGTGCAAACACTCCCCTTGTTTTGCTTGGGAACGTGTTGTTTTCTCCATTAAAGCAGAAATCCTGTTTCTTCCAGAGCACGTGGCTCAGCTGTGATCAGGCAGCATCACCTCCCGCGGGCTCATTCCCCATTCCCACTCCTGACTGCAGCCACCTGGATAATACAGTCACTTCCCAGGCGGTTCAGACACGATGGATGGGAATGGAAAGCACTATTTTAACAGGTAGAATGTTTTTAAGGAATCCAGGCTCTGGCTTTTCTCCACCAATTGCCCATTGCAAGGCATTCCTGAAGTGCCCTGTGCACTGACAGGTACAGCTTTGGGGCAATCCGAGAACAACCTGAACATGCAGAGCGAACATCTTTCAGATAAACAGGGCTTTTATTCATCACACGGTTTTGGGATCCATTGTGTGGGATGGATTTCCTCACCCAGGAGAGGATGAGAGGTCAGCAAGAAGTTTCCTTTGCTCTGGTTGCTCCAGGAGCTGCAGCACAGTGGTCTGGGGTTATCATCAGCACAGGAAGCCTGCAAGGGCTGCATTCCTCCAAAGCGATGCCAGTGCAAGGCACGGCTCAAATTCTTCGGACTGTGGATCCTCTTAGAAGGTCTTAATAAATGATTAGGCCGAGAGTATGATAAATATGCAATAGATCATTTTGTGCTTGTCAGAGGAATGCATTGGCTTGCTCCTAGTCAGTGTTTGTGGCAAGCTGATTTTATCTCAAGCAATATGATTAAATGAAATAGTTATCTGCCAGGTTTTGCCCTGTGTCAGTGGAATATGTGGCATAAAGTGTGACCAAAGCTGTAGGAATTAATTTAACTAACGCCTGCTGTCATCGTCAGCCCAAACCATTCTATGACATGAGGTTGGCCAGGCTCGATTTGACCATTTTATGCCACCCCAGCCCTGGTTCAGCTCCTGTCTCCTCTTCCTGCAGGGCTTCAAAGCCATGTGTGACCCATATGTGGCTTTGAGGCTGTGGTACCCCAGCTGCTGGTTCAAGCTGGGACATCCAGCGCTCATTCCCACAAACTGGTGGCATCCATGGGGAGACAGGAAAGCAAAGTGAGGATTCACTTTCTAATTAACTTCCAGCATCTCCCACCTCCCACCCATAGCCTTCTGCAGTCTGGTCATTAACTTAATGACAGTCCTAGCTCCAGCACTCAATCCAGCCCCAGAGCAGGAGCCTTGCCAGGAAGGTCTTACCTCCTGTGTCCTGCCTGGGTTCAGACCAAGCCCATAGACACGTACACAAGCAGCACGGGCTGCAGCAGCAAATCCCATTGCCTCATGTGGGGGATTTAAGTGCTAACTCCCAATGCACAGTGCAAGCCAGATGTGTGGGACCTGCTGCATGGAAAGAACATACGGGATGGAGAATGGCAAAAGCTCAGCCAAGGATGGGCAGGAGGATGAATTGGACTCGGGACAGGTCTGGGCTTTGCAGTAGAGGCGATTGCCTGATTATCATCTTCATTTTAAGGCACCACTCACAGTGTTCACTGCTGAGGTCGGTCTGTCCAGTGCAGGTGGATGCTTCCACTGCAGCACACTCAGTGTGGGAGCTGCTGCTCTTCCCAGATACCAGGGCCTGAGCAGGGACCATGGGCCCTGGGTTGCACTGCCAGGGCAGAGCTGTGGCCATGACCACTTTTACAAGTGCCCTTTCCGCCTTGCAGGCTCAAGCTGAGACAAATGTAAAGCATCATCCTTCCTGTGCTCTGCTGCAGTGCTGCCTCCCAGCATCTCGCTTGTGTGGACCACTGAACTGGCTGGAAGCAGCCACTAATGTGTGCCGTGAGTGACGCCATCCTTGTGGCCTCACCTCTGGCACGCAAGGAGGATGAGGACCCAGGAATGATGCACGGGGTGCAGGTACCTTGTTTTGGGTGTTTGCCACTGGCAGAGTGTGGTTAAGTGCAGATCTGTGCACGCCTCTGCTGTGCTTGGTTTCCCAGGGGAAAAGCACCTGGAGACGGTGGAAAGGGATGCTGTAAAACTGATCTGTTGTTGTTGGTTGAAATGTTTGGTGATGGTGTAAGAAACCCTCCTGGGCAGGGGGCACTTGGCATGCCCCAGTGTGCTGATGCAGGGGTGAAGTGGCATCTTCCCCCTTGGCTCCTGCTCAGCACCCTCAGGCATGGGTGTCATCCACACCCTGCTCAGGACCTGGGTCCTGCCATATAGGGAGGTTAAGCTGAGTGACGAATGTCACGGTCCCCCTTGCCACTCACCTCCGGTGTCCGAGCAGGACACTGGGCAAGAGGCCAGACCACATAACAGGAGCGCCCAGGCCGTCTGGGCGCCCACAGATGGATGAATGGATGGACAAACAGCGGTGCCAGCCGTGCTGCTCCCAGCCACGGGCTGGCTTCTCATGGCTTTGTTTTCCTGCTCTGGTTACAGGCGCTTTTCTCCATCTCTCCCTCCTTGCTGTCTCTTGGAGCACTGAGACAACACATGGCTGCTTGCAGTGGGAGCTGCTCTGCCACAGGCCAGCTCTGCCCAGTAAAAGCAGTGGCTGGCTCAAGTGCCAGATTCTGGCCCCAAAATTTCACTGTATGCAATGCTCCTATGCCGAGGGGCTGATCTGATTCTGCTGTTGTACCATGTCCTGTCTGAGCCCTCTGGTCCCACTCAAGCAAAGCCTCCTGCTGATGGCCCCGTTTCAGGTACCTGCCTGATCCCTGCTCCTCTCGGTCACCCTCTGTCATCCACGAGCCCTCACCAGTCTCCTGGTGCTCAGACGGGACCACAGCCTCAGTGTGCTGTTGGTAACCAGGCATGAGGCTCGAATTAGGAGCGAAAAGCAGGAATGTTCGCGTGGTGTCAGATGCAACACTTCCTGCAGCTGGCCCTCTGAAGGGTGGCCAAGCTCAATCAAGGCTTGGCTAGGGCTTCAAAACTGGGGTTTGAGTTTGGGTTCAGGCTCTATACCATGTCCTTCCCCCAAGATGCGGAGGATGCTGGAATTGAGGGTTTCATCTCCAGGCCAAGTGAAACCCCACATCCACCCTCGTGGTTAACCATCAGTAGACATATCATCGCTCCGAAATCGAACTTCCTCCGGCATAGTCTCATTCTTGGTTGTTCCAAGGAAAATCACTCGGATTCTGGGTTCACCCTAAGCTCAGCAGTGATTTTTTCTGTGCTGAAAACATGCAGGGAGTTGATTGTGCTCCTTCTGAACTATTGGTGTACGGGCTGTAGAGCTTGTCTTGCTCAGCTCTGAGAAAAGCTGGCTGGAGGAGTTCTGTTCTCAATTCTGCTGCTCAATGTCTCATTTTGCATTCAGTGTCTCGGAGCTATGGATGGGAACTCCCTTTTTTTTGTGCTTCCTGAATTCCCTGTGCACTCTGTTGCTCAATAACTTCACAGTGCGACAAAAGCCTGAGATAATAATTGTTATTAACAGGAAAACCCTACGATAAATAATCATTTTCTTATCTGCATGACGTAGGGCTGGCGAAAATGCCTTCCAGTGGAAGAGTGCAGTGCAGAGCAGCATGCAAGGAGAGCTTCGCATGAAAGATCAGAGCAAGGCGAGCTCAAAGCTGAATGTGGGTAAGTGCAGATGAGTGAGTCAGCAAAGCCCCCCCGAATCGTTAGCTGTGGGTAAGTAGCCCCTGGAGTAAAGTGTCAAGAGAAGCCGCTCGTTGCCACCTCTTCTGTCTGTGGAGGCAGACAGGTCGCTGCTTTGACATCTGAGGCAGGAACCGGGGGAGTTCTGCGTTCCAGGCAGTGGGTGGCTCTGGAGGCCCATGGCCACCCGCCTGCCCACTTGTCACCCTCATCTCTAGCCTAGAAAGGAGCGTGAATTTCATACCAGGGTGCATCAGAGCTTGGTAGAAGGTGGAGCCCTACTTCTGGTCCCCCCTGTCCCAGATGGGGCACATGAGGCACCTGTAAAGAGCTGGGCACTGACTCTGTCCTTGCCATGGCATCAGTGAAGAAGGCAGCGTGATCTCAGGCTGCCTGTCAGCAGGCAGGAGCAGGCAGCCACTCATGCACTGCTCCAAGGAAAACAAAGCCCTGCCTTGGACTCTGCTGCTGTTTCCATACCAGCACCCTCAGAGGCAGGGGATGGTTTCTGGAAGGCTTTTGCCCTTTCCCATCTCCGTAAACAACAAAGCACCATAAAAAGCACATTGCAGGAGCAAAGGCTGCAATTTGGAGTACCTGGTGAACCTCAGCTGCTGTAGCAGAGCACTCCAGAGCTCTTTCTGTGGAGGTGACACCCACAGTGGTTATTTCCAGCTCCCGAGTGGGCAGATTACAGCCACCGGGATGGTGGTTGTTGTTCCTGATGTTTCCACAGCCAGTTTAGGGGAAAGCTGTTGGGGTCAGGCTGCCCCACAGGGATGGAGCTGAGGATGCTGGTGATGACAGGGGGCAGAGATGCCCCGGATCATCTCAGTGGGGAAAAAAAAACCAAACTGAACCAGAAAACTTTGGGACAACAACTTGTGGTCCTGCAGATGCGAGCACTGCTATCCCTGCTGGGGCTGGGGCACAGGGCTGCTCACAGCCGGAGTGCCAGGAGCACTGCTCTCTGTGTATCCAACGTTCTGGGTGCCCTATGCCCAGGGCTCCTGAGAGGAGCTGGAGCTGTGCCTGGGGCTTCACTGACCGGCTCAGCTGGCAGCATCTGGCCTTTGGGGGATGCTATTGTGTGTGATCGCCCTTTGGATCAGCCCTTTCCTGCCCACGTAGCTCTGTGAATAGGGGATGTGTGTGCCCTAAATCCAGCCGCATTCCAAAGGGGAATGCTGCATATACCAGGGGCAATAATGCAGTATTTAAAATTCAGCCAAGCTATGACAAGTGTCTCGTGAATTGCATTGGGATGGAGGTGCTCCATAAATGTGGAGAACATTAACATCCGCATGCAGGGTCCCTGCTTTGGTCAGAAGCTTTTTAGAACACGCTGCAGCAAAGGGAATGTTAAGAAGGGGAAGGGAGGGTGTTTTACTTGTATTCTGTGTCCAAGATTTGACCTGAAAATGAAACTCAAATATAAAGGCAGATGGAAATTCCAGTGGAAAATGTACCCCGCTGAGTAGTGTTCTCTGTGTAAGATAAACACAGCCTGTGAGGATGTGCAGCTGTTAGAGAATGAACGAGTGACCTCTCTAGGGAAAAACATCCTCAGAGTGGGCGAAGAGCAGCTCTGGGGAGCTGCCAGGGAATGGCCGGTGCACAGAGGGGACAGGCAGCTCCATCTCCAGCACGGGTGGTGCAGGGATGCAGATGGTGCCCTGCATGGCAGGGAGATGCACGGGAAGCAGCCAGGTCATCTGGCACTGAGAGGCTGGTGTAGGTGTTAGTTTTCAGGGGGTTTGTGGTGTGCAGTGTCCCTCGTAGGAGCGAACAGCTTGGATCTGGAGTTCATCTGCTGATGCGCAGGCTGGGACTTGTCATGGTAAAGATCTCCCCCTCCTGTCCACCCGGGCAGCGCCAGATGAGAGCAAACAAGGGAATAACTCAGAGCTCCTGCTCCTGTGTGACCTGAGCACCGATCAGACAGGCTCAGGGTGTGATTTGGGGCACCCTGAGCAAATGAGGGTGACCATGCCCAAAGGTTGGCTTGCAGGCTGGGCAAGACACTGGGCTGGGGATGCTGGGTGGGAGCTGTGGCCATAAGGGTGACTGTGCACCTTGCACAGGCCACTGCTGAGGCTGAATCCACCTCAGGGTGCATGATGCCTTTTGCAGGACCCAGGGAAAGGCCCTGGTGGGGCACAGGAGGAGATTATGGCCGGCTCTGCCACCCTGTCAGTGCATGGATAGAGGAGGAGGAGGAGGTCTGAGCTCAGTGAGGAAGGGCACGGGCAGCACGGGGCACCAGGAGCTTGTCCCTGAGCATCCCTGGGGATGTCTGTGGACATCGCTGGAGGAGAAGCTGCCCAACCATAGTCTCTGGTGGCTTGCAAAGGGCAGCGGTGGGAGCTGCTCTGGGCAGTGCTGCTGAGCTTATTTCTGCACAAATAAGGTCCCTGCACGGATGAGTGCTGGCCGGGCCCATCCGCAGGTGGGACAAGCACATTCACAGACTGCAGAGACGTGGGCAGCAAAGATCTGAGGTCAAGGCTGGCACCCAGATCTCGGCTCTTGAAGCACAGATCTAAATTAAGAGCCAGAAGCAAAGACAGAGCTTATGAGCACAAAGTCATGAGTCATTTATGGACTGCGTCTAGACCGCTGTGGGCAAAGTGCAAATCTTTGGGAGGACAACTTGGACAGGACAACACCGCTCCAGAAATGAGTCTGAAGGGGACAAAAGGGGTTTGGATGTCACCCTGTGAGTCAGTGGTGGGGAGCCTGCAAAACACTCTGTCTGGAAAGCCCTTTTATTGCCTCTTTTCTAATCTTTGTCCTCGGGGTTAGCTGTCAGGCTTGGAACTGCTGCCTCGGAGATGTCCGCTTGGTCCATCCCTGAGCAGCCCCCTCGCTTTGTACGCTTGCCCAAGCGCAAGGGAGCAGGTTTGGGATGCAGGGGGAGCATGGACCCCAGTAAGGAGGTTACACACCCTGTGATGGGGTACACAGGCAGCCGGCACCACAGTAAGGGGACACACGAGCGGGCACAGCCCCTCCTAAGGGGATACACACCCCAGCAAGGGGATAGACAGGCAGCAGGCACCCCGTTAGGGGCTCTGCAGCTGCAGGGGCTGTGCGAGGCCGCTTTGCCTGTTTGTTCCAGCCGGGAGGGTTTGCTGCTCTGCTGCCAAACCCGCAGGGCGAGCAGTGGCCGTTTGTACACCTGGGCCCAGAGGAGGAGGAGGGTAATTGCCCAGAGGCCGTAATTACTGCCCTGTGCTGTAAAGCCCGGCACCGGTCAGTGGAGTGGTGCTCCGCGCCACAGGGAGCTGCAGGCTCTCTCACTCTGTATTGATGGATTCCTTCTATGCTCCTCAGGTTTCCAGCTTTCTGGAACAGCCGCCTTTTCCACACCAGCAAGCAACCCTATGTGCAGTGTTATTTTGGTCACCAGATCACTTTAATCACTGTTTTTCGCCTCTGCTCTCCTCTCATCTTTATCTCTCTCTGCTGGCGTCACTCTGGAGGATGCAGTTTTCAGGGGTGATTTCATCCCTCTTAAAGCGCCTCTGTCTCATCCTGGGAAGAGTCAGGCCAGGGACTTGGGACAAATCAAAGGGGAAAGGGGCTTTTCTGAACTCACTTTTGAGTTAGTGAAGGCCCAGAAGAGTGGGTTTTGTTACCTGATTAAAACACAGGTTGGGCTTTAAACTGGACCATGCATGTGTGCTAAGATGCTGTGCTGGGGTTAACAGAATAGTGTTTAGCCCTGGCTGTGTATTAGCTATTCTTGAAAGGAATGTGTAAATGTTACCCATGGCACAGTCTGAGGGCCTGTGTTAGCTTTCATCTGCCACTTTTAGCAGCTGGGAAAAGGGAGCTTTTCTGATATGCTGCTTCCCTTAGTGTGGGAATGAGGTTTCACAAAGAAACGATGGGTTTGTGGCAGCCAGAGCTTTGCTGCCATTGCTACCCCTGGCTGTAGTGCACTGCTGTCTGTAACCCAGGCATGCAGGTGAGCCGTGTCCCTGGGAGGGCAGTGCCACCCCTCCATGTTAAACACGTTACAGCATGTAGAGTACATGACATCAGCACATCGCTGATCTCTTCTGCAACTGCTCTGAAGGCCTCGGCATCTGCTTTTGTTCTCCAACAGCATTAAAACAACAGATGTGGGTGCTGAAAACAAGGCATGAAATAGTAACTGCTATTGCTGAGCAATACTGAGTCAGGCACCTCTCTTGTGTCACAGATGGGGGAGAGGAGGGTTACTGCATTCACAGATGCCACGCAACGCGCTGGGGCAGAGCTTCATTGACAAAGCCATCGTCCCTCTCTTGCTGAACCGGTTTTCAACAAATTCTTCTGCAAAGAGGTTTCTATAGTGAGCGGTTTGAAAGACAAACCCAGGCAGGCCTCCAGCCCCAGCGGTGATCACTGATGTCTGCACTGGCAGAGAATACATGCGGGGTTTCTGAAAACACCCCACCACGAGTCACTGCCTCTGGGTTCAAGGGGATGACGCCTCGTGCCCAGGTTCGGCTGTGATGGAGTTTTCTGCGAATCATAGAGTCATGGAATGGTTTGGGTTGAAGGGACCTTAAAGCTCACCCAGTTCCATCCCTGCCGCGGGCAGGGACACCTTCCACTGGAGCAGCTTGTTCCAAGCCCCTGTGTCCAACCTGGCAGCTGTGTTTTCAGGGGTCACGGTGCAGTTACCCTGAATTGGTGTTTAAACAACACAGGGTGAGGCTGACCCCCCCCCCACTCTGGTGGGAGTTGCCCTCCCCGTGCCTCCCTGCAGCTCCTCCCTGCTCCCACAGCCTCTCATGATGGATTGCGCATGAGATGGAGCCAGGCGCCGAGAGGCAGCAGCTTTTATTTGATAATCTTATTTCCTGCTAAGCAGAAGCCAAAATCTTCTGCTTCAGAAGAAGTTTCTAATAGAAACAGAACTTTCTGTAATACGCCTGTTCTCCCACGCATTTATCTCCTCAGCCCCCTCGCCCTCCAGCAGTGGGCAGGGATGTGGCTCCTCCCATGTCCTGCTCCAGTGAGGGAGCCACTTGTGCTCTGCTTCTTTTATGTCTTAGGCAGAAGCTCTTCCCTGGGAGGGTGCTGAGGCGCTGGCACAGGGTGCCCAGAGAAGCTGTGGCTGCCCCATCCCTGGCAGTGTTCAAGGCCAGGTTGGACACAGGGGCTTGGAGCACCCTGCTCTAGTGGAAGGTGTCCCTGCCTGTGGCAGGGGTCGGAGCTGGATGGGTTTTAAGGTCCCTTCCAACCCAACCCATTCCATGATTCTACGGTGCTATTAGGAAAGCTTATCTGTGTTGTACCAGTGTGTGCCAGCCCACTGCTCTGCTAAGGGAAAGCCACAGGTTATTTGGCTGTTAAAGGGGTGTTTGCAGGTGACATTGCGATTTCGGATACAGGACCTTGCAGCTGCCCCCGAGGATACATGCGCTACCAGTCTTCAGAGCCTTTGCCAAGTGCTGGAAAATGGATAGGCTCTGACCCAGCACCCATGAACAGCCTGGTCTGCACAGGCAGGGCTCAGGGGCACATCCACCTCCCAGCAAACACTGCTCCTCTCCCATGCACAGCAAACAGCACGAGAAGAGTCTGTGTCCCCTGTACGGAGGAAAACCAGCCGGTACCCCAGCCTGCGCCCTGCCACGGCTGGCTAATATTTACAGGCAAATAAGACTCAAAGGGAAGAGCCAGGGCTGGCCAGGGCAGGACACAGTGAGTGAGAACCAACCCTCTGTCCCCATGGGGTACGGAGCAGAGGTTGGGGGTTTTACTGTGTGAGAATCATCCAGGTCCTTCCTGAGTGCTGAGCTCTGTTAGTGTTTCATTTCTGACTTGGCGTCAAGGAGAAAACAAGTGTTTAAGAAGGTTCTGGATGTTCTGGTGTGGGTCTGTTTTATGAGCGCATCATTGGAAGCACATTGAAATAAGAGACTGAAATAAACCCGCTGCAGTTATTATCCTTATGGACCCTTGTGCCTTAGCCCTAACTCCTCATTACAACTATGCTCTGAGAACTGGATGATCTTAAGGTCCTTTCCAACCCTAACTATTCTATGATTCTATGATCTGAGCCAAGCCGAAGATGCCAAATATAAAGGCAAATTGCTGCAAGCTCTAATTGCTGGGTGGGTTCAGGTGCTGAGCCCCACACCTCCCCACTGCCCACCGGCACCACACGTCCCTGCCACCCTCTGCCTCCTCCCCGAGCATCTTTGCTTGTTTGTACCATTTAGCAAAGGGGAAGAGCCTGATGAAGCAGACACAGAGCAGACAGGTCCCTGTCACTGTAACCAGTCACCTCTGTGCTGGGGGACACAGGGGTCCTGAGCACCGCAGGGCTTTCCTTGAAGAGCAGTGGCAGGAGCCATGCAGCTGATGGGGAATAAAGCGCAAGGAGCCGTAGCCAGCTGCATGATGAGCTGCCTTTGTTGGGAGGAAGATCAAGGTCTCAGGAGTGGGAGGAAGGCCAAAGTCATTTGGGGAGCTTGGGAGGGAAAGTCTATCCCCTGGGCTGGGGTGGAGCTGGGAAGGAAAGTTTATCCAAAGGGCTTGCAAAGCTCTGGGTCTGGCTGGAGACCTCGGTGGGCCCAAACTCTCCCCAGTCCTAATCCAAAGTGCGTGTTCCTGCGCATCCTGAGTGCTTGGAGCAGCCGGAGGAAGCGGGGCCCGACCCGGCGGTGCAGGGAGAACAATTGGACATTGTGCTGCCTTATCGCCACTGAGCCCAGTCCTGCCCTTAGGAACCCATTAAACTTTAGACCCCTGTTTGCGCAGATCTTCCCGTGCGTCTCACGCTCTCCAAGGCGATTGCGCAGAGCTGAGAGGCGGCCAGGGCTCCCCACTACTGCTGCCAGCACCACCCAGTGCACTGGGTCCAGGAGCCAGTGGGGTGATGCTGGGGTGCTCGGGAGCAGGGAGCAAACCCTGCAGTGGGGTGGTGAGGTGATGTCTCACCGGCACGGCTATGGCAGCCATCCTGAGGGATGCTGATGGGGCTGCTGGGGTGAGCTGGGGGGTACTGGTACCTCTGAGCAGTGGGCAGGGCTGGGATGGACCCTGAGGCACCTTCGATGTGCCACCCACATGGCAGCTACAAGCAGTGCTCAGCCTCTGAATTCCATGGACAAGGCATGGGGCACATGCCCAAAGTGGGGTGCTGAACCGGGGCGTTGCTGGTGTCCGGCCAGGAAACCAGCCAGGTCACACAAAATTAATCTGAACCCGCTTTGCTTCCACCCTGCCTTGTCCAACCACTGCCTTTACCCATTTTCTTCTTACCTCCCCACCAGCGTTCCCCAGCTTGGATCCTGACCCCTCCCTGCTGGCTTGGACACCCCTGAGACCACCCAGCCCAAACTCTGTCCCTGCATCCCCAGAACAGCCGAGGAGCCGTGGCTGCAGGAGGAGAAGGAAGAGGCGATGCCCAGCGCTTGGGCAGGGAAAGGTCAGAGGGAGCAGAGGTTGGCTGCCCACTATGGCTTCTCATGAGGTCTGAACTGACAAAATCTCATGCAAGTCAAAAGATACGCTTCAGTAGGAGGAGGGTGTCTGGCTGGGGCGGGCAAGGAAGTTGTTTTGGTTTTTAAATACATATATATACATTGCATCAAAAATGAACCCTTTTGCATCAGAAATGAACCATTTCATAGTGCTGTGTCACTTCAACAGATTCCCTGTTTTTTAATGGTCCAAATACTGTGTTTTGCCATTTAAAATGTATTTTATATTTCCGTTCTCATCCTGATCCAGGTTTCTTGGGTTCATTTGCAGTAATTCTGAGGTCACAATTTGAACGGATGTTCGGTTCCGGGTCCCCTCCTCTCTCAGAGGGCTGCAGCCTCTTACGGGGTTCGGGGAGGGCTGAACCCCTGCCCCATCCCCGTCTCCCCCCAGCCCACCCCGGTCCCCTCGGGGGTACCGGCAGCTCCCCCCTTTCCCTCCCCGGCACCTACCGCCGGCTCCGCGTCCTCCCGGCTGCGGCTCCGCTGCGTCGGGCGACGGGAGAAGAGGGATCAAACCGATCAACCCCCGGTGCTGATGGTGATGATGATGGTGATGATGCAGCGCTGCCTCCCCGCGGCGGCACCGATGGGGAAGGGGGGGCTGTGGCTGCCGGGGGGCGGGCGGAGGAGCTCGATAGCATCCACCTGCCCGTCGGGAGCTCTGGGCGGGCGCCGGGACTGGGGTTGAGCCTCCCATCGCCGGGGAAACCCAACCATGGAGCGCAGGACGGAGGAGCAGCGGCGCTGCCGCCGCTCGCTGTTCCATTCCCAGCCCTCCGGTCCGGGGCTGTTGTGCTGGCGCGGTTACCCCAGCGGGGAAGGCAATAACCCCCCTCAGCTCCCGGGATGGGGCCGGCGGTCTGTGCCCTGCCCGTGGTGCCGCAGGGCTGCTCCGGGCACGGACACCCGCGCCGCGCCTCGGGCTGCCAGAGCTTGGCCTTAAAAGCCGAAATGCTGCGGAGAACGCTGTCAGCTTGAGAGAATGCAGCTCCGTGTCCCCGAGGACAGAGCTGGCTGAGTCTGTGCCACAGCTGAACATGGGGCACCGGCGGGTTTGGGTGCCAGCTGCGGGTTCTGGGTTCAGGCTCTGCGTCTGGGGTGCCAGCCGCAGGTTTGGGGTGCAGGCTGCGGGCTGCTGCGTGGGAGCTGGCTGCAGTGGTACTGGAGCAAGAGCGATGACTTCACCGCTTGGCCATCCTCCACCAGTGCTTTGATGTGATGTTTAAGCTGCGTTATCTAAGGCTCGCTTAGAATGAGCTTTTAGTGCCGGCTCACATGGAGCTGTGTATTTGGGCAGGCTGGGCTGGAAGCCTGCCGAGCCCAGCGTTCTGATTGAAACACGTTCTGGCTGACTGAGGTTAACAACAGCCGGTGGGGATGGCTCCTAATGCACCCAGCGGTGCAGGTGGGCTCTGGGCCTTCCTGGCATCGCTGTTATTATTCCTAGTTTGGTTTAGTTTGAACAAGCCCGCCCAAGATTTCCTCCTGCTGTTTCAGCCACACGTTGAAAATAGAAAGAAGAAAGATACAGCCAAATGTTTCTGTGTCTCAAAAGAGAGTGGCCCTGGCTTTGGCTTGGGCTTTCCTGGGTGATAGGCATGGGGTTGTAAGGATATGAGGAATATTGGGAAACACTGCTCCACGTTCTCATCCGAGGGAACATCCCCTTGTTTCGGAGCTGTGGGTGACTGCCCCAGCCCCCCTGCCCCTGCCTGCTCCTGTTGTGGTTGGCATTTGGCAGCTCTGAGGCTGTGCGGGGCACCGGGCGCCGCTGCCGGCATCCTGCCAACCACTGCGCTGTGTCCCTGTCTGCTCCATGCTGCAGACAGCGAGCGGGGATGGAGCCAGCAGCCGGCAGCACCGCCGGGGCACTGAGCAAACACCCACCTCGGGATGCGCTCCTGCACCAGTCACAGCCAGCCCTGCTCCCCCTGCCCACCCTGCCTGCAACACCCGCTCACAGCAGACACCCAGGCTGCTTCCCAGCCCTTGGGATGGCTGCTGATGGCTGGTCCCTGCTGCTGCTCCGGGTGAGGAACCTCCTCACCTCCCTGGCGCAAACACCCGCAGGCCTCCTCGGGCACTACTCCCCTAAATAACACACACTTCTCAGGGTTGTTTGGAAACCTGGCGCCCAGCAGTATGCAGGCAGTGCCTGTGCAGGCAGCTGAGCCCCAGCACACACCACCCCAGCAGCTCCTCTTCCCCCTGAACCCACGGTCACGCAGCAGAGATGACTTAGGCAAATCCTACTGTAAGTTTAAAGTGAGACCCAGGAGATCCCCAGGTCCCAAAGCTTTGGTTGCATTCCTTTTAGGATTGCTGAAACGGCTCCGCAAGTGCCACTCAGCCAGGACAAGCTGGGAACAGCACTGAAATGGAAAGTCCCCCCCTCCTGCTTCCCTGCCAGCTCCCTGCCTGTGAGCCCGGAGAGAGGAAAAGGAAACCCCAGTTGTTCCCCCAGCGATGCGCAAGCGAACTTGGCCAGGAGCTCAGGAACCAGCACGGCGCATGGCAGATCCTTTGGGAAGCGGTTGCAAAGCCCCCACGAGGCTGCCAGGATGCCCTACCCCGGGCACTGGGAATGCTGGAAGAGGCACTCACCTGCCGGGATGCAGGGGCTGGTGATGGCAGCAGCAGTGGAGGGGCAACAGGAGGACACGATGCCTGGGGACAGGCAGCTCCCGCTCCTGCTCCTGCACCACTCACGGGTGATCCAGAGCCAGGCAGGGTTCCTCAGATAGGCACAGGCATCAGGACCGAGCTGGACCCTGGTTGGGAGCTGTCATCAGATGGTGGGCACCGCGGCCGGCAGTGCGGGCCACACGTCGCTCTGCACCCACATAGGACAAGGAAGTATGGATAATCCTTTGCCTTGCTATTTTTTTCCTCTCATGTGATCTTGTTTTTGGATTGCTATTTCGGGGCTGGACTCCAGCCCAGGTGAAAGACAGGGATTTAATCCAGCTTGCCTCCCCCATTGCCCAGAGGGCCTCCCAGCACCTCAGCCCGCCTGCCTAGAGGATGGGGTTAAACCCTGCCGCAGCTCATGTTCCCTATGTGCTTCCCAGCCCTTTCCCTCTCCTGCTGCAAAGCCCTTTCTGTCCCTGGACTGCTTCTGTGCAGTCAGGGGATGACAGCAAACAGGCTGTGGTGTGCATGGTGTGTCCCACTGCCCTGTGCCCTGCGTCCCCAGGGCTCTCCATGTGCACAGCTGCAGAGTTGGAGTCTCCCAGCACCATTTGCCCTCTTTGTGCCCATTTCTCCCCTAGAAACAGCCTGGCAGGAAGCTGTTGGGAGATAAATGAATTAAAAATATGCTTACAGCTTGCAGCAGCTTGACATGAACTGTTGTGAGTCCTGATCCCGTGTTCCCCGTTTGTGTCTTTCAGCTCTGGGGTCTCCAAGGCAAGAGGGACGTGGAGATGTTTGACAAGTCCAGAGGAGGCCACAGAGATCCTGCGAGGGCTGGAGCAGCTCTGCTCTGGAGCCAGGCTGAGAGAGCTGGGCTGGGGCAGCCTGGAGAAGAGAAGGCTCCTGAAGGGGAGACCTTAGAGCAGCTCCAGTGCCTAAAGGGGCTGCAGGAAACCTGGAGATGGGCTTTGGACAAGGGATGTAGGGACAGGACAAGGGAATGGCTTTAACCCGCCAGCTTTTCTTTCACACTCTCTGCAATCCCGAGTGTTCTCGATGACAACGTGTAACCGAAAGCTCCGAGGATGCCGCTTGTCCCCTCTGGAGCAACAGCTGCGTGCGGGCTGCGGGTGTGTGTGTGTGTGCGTGTAGAGTGGTGTTAATGAGTGACGTCATTGGGACTTTAATTGGGGAAAGGCTGGACAGGATGAGTGGAGAAAATCCTGCAGGAGAGGGAGGCGCCAGGGGGCACCGAGGCCGCCAGGGGGCGCTGCAATGCAGCGTCTGGGCACAGCTGGATGCGGGGGGGCGCTGGGGATGTGGCGCATCTGGGAGCGGTGGCGCAGAATGGGGGGAACAGCTGGATCTGGGGCACATTTGGGGCCCTGGCACAGCTGAGGCGGCTGTGGCACATCTGGCAGCTGAGGCAGTTACAGGTGACGGCGCTCGCTGGTGTAGCAACCATAGTTGGAGCACATCTGGGGGCAGTGGAGCTGGCAGCTGTCGCCCAGCTGGCGGCAGGTCCTGCTGTCCCTATGCACATCTGGTGCTGCACCCTGGTCACCTCCACTGGTCCCGAAAGCTGCTGCAACAGCTCCGGGTGTGGGTTCATCCCCTGGTGCCCTGCGGGTGGTGCCAGGGCTCTGCTCCTCCAGTTCGTGGCAGAGGTAATGAGGAAGGAATTGGAGACAGGCAGGAAGGCTGTTTCTCATTAAGATGGTCCCATTCACCCTGATGCCTGTCAAATCCGGTCACTCTCCCAGCCAGACACGCAGTAGAGCAATTCTGTTTGTCTTCTCCGCGCTCTTGCCTGCTGCTCTCAGTCCTAACTCATTCACCAGGATCCCTCTGGTCTTTCCCATCACCGTTGCCCAGGAGGGAGCACCCTCTCCTGAAGAATGACTCCCATCCTTTGCCTTTGAAAGGATGACCTTATATATTGAAACCAATGTTGTTTACTTGCGCTCAGCACTAGTTCAGAGTCAAGAGCTGGCTCCCAAAGGGCTCTCCTGGATACATTACCCAAATGAGGAATCTTCTCCCATAATTACATTTCTAGGGCAGCAGATGTTCTCTGATTCATTTAATATGTGCCATGTTGCATTTGTTACAGATCAGATATGTAACAGAAGCCCTATTTCCTTAAAAGTACTGCTGTTATCAAGTACTGACTTAATTACAGTTTTACCTCACACCAGATCAGGTCAGCTTGACAGGAGCCATTTTTCAGGCTCCCTGCTGCCCGGTGTTGTTTCCTCCCTCCAATTCCTGCTTGAGCCCAGCATCAGCCCATTGCCACATCTGCTTTTCACTCATCCCAGTCTTACAAAACCTATCAAATACAAACCCAAAGAGCTCAGAGGCTCTGTGGGGCTCAGGTTGGTTCTGGTAGCTCTTAACCTTCCTGACTTTGGGAGCTGCTGAAGCCCAGGTAATTCCTACAGGCAGGAAAGAAGCGCGGTGCCCGCTGCTTCTTACATCCACGCTTTGCCATAGCTGCTTTTGTTTAGCAAACCCACCCGAGGTAAGGCCCGGAGCTGGTATCTGCTCACTGTCATCACTTCTCTCTTTCCTCTGATTGTTATGTGATTTCCACAGCTTTCCTAGCGGCCCCCACTTCCCTGGAAGCCGAGCCAAGGCAGCTCTCTTCCCCCTCGGGAAATGGCTTTGTCAGGCTGAGCAGTGTCTGCTGTGTCACTGGTTGATCCTTCTTCTTTTTGGTTGCCGCTGAAGGAGGTTTTCCCTTTGGGAGAGGAGGGCGGGCATCGGGGAGCATCAGTTCAGGGACGTCAGCTCTGCTCACCGCAGCACCGGATTTTCTGATCTGAACCCCAGGAGGAGAACAAAACCGGGGCTTCAGTGTCAGGGTCTGCTCTGGGAGATACCTCACTGCCCCAGATCTCCAGGAGTTCCCGATTTGGTTGTGTCAGCTCAGCCACTTGCGCAAACAGCATCAGGCCGGGGCTGGCACACAAAGCAAGGTCGGTTATGAGCCGTTCTCCTGGAACGGAGGCACTCGGAGCCGGCACAAAGGAATCAGTGTCTCCCCTTCGCTGGCATCCTGGCAATTAACCCAGACAATCGCAGCTCGCCCCGTCTGAGTGCTGCGTGTGGGGCTCTGTGGGGCACTGCGGGGCACAGGGGTCGCCTGTCCCGGCCAGCGGGGTCTGGCTGCACCATGGCCCCAGCACATGGGGCAATGGAGAGGTCAGTGTCCAACTGGGAAGTATGTAAAGAATGGAGGGTTTGCCTGATTCCAGAAGTGAGGGAAATCACTGGGAATTAATTTAAAGAAATATATGTCCAGAAAACTGCAAAATTCGGAGTCGCCTTGGCTCAAACGTGGGAGCCTAGCATGAATGTTGGCAATATTTTCTGCTGTATTTGATTTTTAACCCCCAGAAAAGGGTGGGCTACAAGAAATCTGGAGAGAAGGATTCTGACAAGGGCTTGTATGGACAGGACAAGGGGAGCAATGCAGACCCCCTCCCAGGGTCAAACCACACTGGTCGCTGCCAGCACACCCTGGCCTGAGGAGCTAAACCCAGTCCATCACTGCGGGCAGAGGGTCCTGTCCCTCAGGACAGGGTGAGGTGCTGCAGCGCTGTGGGGACATGAGGAGCCCCTGCTCCGCAGCGGAAACCCAGCCCTGCCCTGCCAGCTCCTGCGTGAATAAGAGCACAGCCCCGGCTAAACACAGCCACCATGGGAAGTGCTTGGGGAGCCAGATAATCCGCAGGCAGAGGCCGTGCACCCCGCCTGAGCACGGTGCTATGGTGATCAAACACAATAATAGCCTGCCCAAGCTGGGCCGATGCACTTGCACAGGGAAGTACTCTTGCATAACGGAGAAATACTCTGTGCTCGATTTGGCACTGTACTTCCTGCAGATCAAATCAGTGAAGGATGAGTTCGGCTTCAAAGTCATTCTCTGCATCTTTGGGTTTGTTCTTTTGAAAGTTCTTTAGTTTCATTTTTTACTGTGTAAAGTCGCAGGAGAACCTCACAGCAGAAAATAAGGCAGAACGAGCAAGAAAAGGAATGATACAGAATGAAGGCAATGGGAAAGAATGTAAGTCATGCTTAAAGAGCGCTGTAGAAGATACAGTTCACTCAACCCACCAGGACACAAATATTTAATTGCACAGTAAATAACATGTTTTTATTTGAAGAGGCCGTTTCAAGCCACATCTCACAGGCCAAGTGAATATAAACAGGCATGGAGCATGGCTCGCACAGCCCATGTGCCCTGCTGCCATGGGAGGGGGAAAGCAAAGAAACTCAGAGCCGCTGGTTCCGAATGGCTTCTGGTTTCAGAGGGACATCTTTGTGGGGAAAGGGAATGCTGCCCTCTGGGAACCTGAGTGAGAAGCCACAGAGAAGCAGGATTGGGAAGGCGAAGGTTGTAGGGAGACAAGGACCTTGGTGCTGACCCTCACCTGGGCTGTGCATCTCCACTGTGGGCACAGGCAGAGCAGTGATTCCTTCAGGACCTCCTGGTGCTGTTGTGGTGCCCTGGGTGCCCTTGCAGCAGGTAACAGATGAGGAGCTCTCCAGTCACTTGGTGTTTTCAGTAGCAAAGGGAATTGCTCCCCATCATCAGTATCTTATCTGCTTGCTACAAGGACACGTCCTCTGCAAACGCTGCTGTGAAAGTAAACACAGTGCAGAGATGGGGTTTCTACACCAAGGTGAACAGGAGGAGGTGGATCCGCTTACTTGCTCCTGCCTCAGTGCTGTGCCTGTGAGATGCTCTGTGCAGCGTGAGGACGCTTCACACCATAACCTTGAACAGGCGAAACACAGGCCTGGGAATGTAACTGAGATGAGGAGGGTGATGATGTTCTCCTGCTCCCACAGCTGTATGCCTCATCCGCAGCATCGGTCCCAATGTGTCCAAGAAGCACAGTGAAGCCACCAGGCAAAGGCACTGTGGGCATGGGCTGCAGTGATGCTGGGGGGCTGCGGGGTCGCGCAGAAGGAGCTGCAGTGACCAGTTTGTCTGGGTCTCCAGGCAAAGCTGGGATAGCGGTGGGGATTTCCACAGGGTTTTGGAGACCCCGTTCGGTGCTTGTGAAGATATTTTCATCCAGGAAGGGCAGTGGCCTTGCTGTAATTGTGAATATCAAAACGATTTGCACTCTGCCAAGAGCAGGGAGTCAATGTGAAGCTGGCACCAGAGCAAAAGGAGTGTGTGTGAGGGGCGGTCACCGAGTGCCAGGGAGAGGAAAACCTCCATCCCGTTTCCAGGAGCAGGGACAGAGCAGGGAGGGCTGGGACTGCTGAGCCGAGCTGGGAGGAAATTAATATTTACATAGGGAGAGGCAGCGCTTACATCCCTCTGATGGGTCGTAGTGGGGCTAATGCACAGCAGACATCCCTGGAAACCCTCCAAAAAGGAAACTGGAGTTTGGTTTGGGAACTTCTGGTTCTAATTCCTGGAAACACAGCTTCAGCTCAATTTCACAGTGGTTTGTGACTTTTTTCCAGTGGTTATACAAATTTTGGGAAAACATTCCTCTCCTTGGAATTGTCTTATGATAATATAACCCCACTTAAGTGGTCAGAGGTTTTGTATGGCTTCGAACCACCCCAGAAGGCGCCTAGGAGAAGTCGTCCCCATCTGCCTTGCACTCCCCAGCAGAGGGATCATTGGGAACTGTTTATCCATGGCCTATTGGCAGTCTCATTGCAGCCTGCAGTGTGCTCTGACACCCGAAGCAAGTGAGCCTGCAGCATCCTTTGGGCTGGGGTTTGAGGTAGCTGCGGTGGCAGGGGGTTGGAACTGGGTGAGCCCCTTCTGGGACTCCATGGACTCTCCATAAAGGGCTCATTCTCCTGCTGGGAGTGGGACCAGCTGCAGGGTGTCAGAGCTGATGGGACACGGGGCTGAGCAGGATTTAAATGCTACTGCTCCAGCCAGTTCCAGCCTCTGGGAGAAGCTTTGCAGAGCCCTTGGTTGGGGTGGCTGTGCTGGGCTCATAGCCTGGCTGTAATGGTGTGTGCTGGGATCTCTTCCTGCTGCGGTGCTGGGACTTGCCTGCAGCCCCGTTGCAGCCAAAGGCAGGTACTGGTGTGTACCGGAATGGGGCACGTGGGTGTTTAGTGCAGGCGGTGACCAAAGGCTTCCTGCCATGGGTTTGGGACCAGTGTAGGGCTTGTGGTTCTGCTATAGGAGCTCACCCGGTGAATGCTGTTGGGGTGTACCCTAGCAAAGGGTTTGTCTCTCTTAGGACCACTGTTGATAGAGTCACAAGATGGTTGGCTTTAGTCATCAAGAAATTTCCACCCTGGCCCCCATCCAAGCTGGTATTTGCTAGGAATCTGTCAAACCTCCAGTAGCAATGGTCCTGTTCCACTCAGCTGCAGTCGGGAAGGAATGTTCTAAAGCTGTCAGGGGGTGACTGATTATCCCAGCTCTTGCCTCCCACCTTGGCTGGGGAGCAGGAGGCCCTGGTACAGACAGTGCTGCTTCCATCTCAGCCCTGCAAGAGAGCCTGGTGCAGTCAAGAGATGCTTCACTGCCCAGGTCATTACACAGGGGCAAGGCCTGATGGGCACTCTTGAGGTGGAGTGACCCAGAGGTGTGGGGAGATGCACCACCATAAACGTGTTATATTCCTGATGCTGTGGCTCTGCAGACCTTGGTGTCACCAGATCCCCTTGTGGGCCCCAGCACCTCTGCTGTGCTCAGAACCAAGAAGCTGAGCAAGGCTTCTGCATGGGGAACCTGCCAAGGAACACAGGGCAGTGGGACCCCTCCAAACCAGGAGGGGTTGAAAGCTCTGTGCAAACAGCAGAAGCTGGCAAGTGCTTTATGGGACCGTGCAATGCTTGTTTCCTTGCCCAGCTACGTGGCCTGTGGTTCATCTGGCACAACCGGGTGCTCGAGGCTGCAGATCCAGCTGAATCTGATGCTTGGGCTGTGCAAGACTGTGATTTTAACCTGAACAATTCTAAGGGTGTCACTTACCAAGGAGAGCCGAGGAATGTGCAGAGTCCTTGGCACTGATCTGAGCGAAGGTTTTCAAAGGGGATATGTGGGGGGGTGTGATGGAAACTGACTTCCAAGACAATTTTGGTAAACACTAGGTATAAAAAACGTGAGCATTATGTCTCTGGGAGCTGACTGCTGCTATTCCATCTCCAAGGTGCACATCAGGGAGTCTTTCTCACATTCTACATCCCCCAGGATCCTGCACCCCTCTGCCTGTGGATCCCTCTCCCCACCACGAGCCCCTGTGTAACAAGCTGTGGAAGTGTTTTTCCACAGAGCATTACGAGACCAAAGCTCCCGTGTAAAACATGGATAAAGGATAACGTTTTGTGTTTGCAGAGGAAATGAGCAGCAGCTGTTTGGCTGGGCCCTGGATGGGTTCTGTATTTCCCCCTGCCCCAAAAATGCGAGTAAGAACAGACAGACTGCTTGGCCTTTCCTGACAATGGAACTTTGTCATCTCTATAATTACCCCTGTTATTCAAGTACTTCTTCCATGAGCATCTTTGAAGGTTTCCTCCCCCTTGGTTCAGTTACTGCTTTTCCACTGCAGCTTCCTGCGCTACAGCCATTCCCGGGGCATGACTAATTTCACTTTTCCACTTAATTGCGAGCTTGTTCCTGACTTTGCCTTTGTGTGTTTGGCTGTAGCTTGGGCAGCCTGGTTGGTGCCTTGTCCCTGCCCCAAACGCACCTGTCAGCCCTTTCATTTTCCTCTAGGAAAAGCTTCCTGGGGAATTTGGACAATGTCGATGACCAGCGCTTCCTTTCAGAAACCTTTTCACTGCGGTGATGCAGTCCCATAGGAATTCGTGTGGCTGCCAGTTTAATCCTTAACTTGAGCCCTTTGCTGGGGAAACCTATGCTCTGAGCCCTTCTGGTTCCCAGAAGCTGTTAGCTGAGCTTGCTTAGGTGCCAGAAAAGCTGTAGGTGAGGCCTGGGATGCTCTCAGCCCTCAGATGTGTGGGGATGCATAGGGGTCTGGTACAATTGCACTAGCTCTTATGGTGGATTTTCCTTTGCTCCACAGAATCCCCATAGAGGTGAGTCCTGGATGGCAAAGGAGCTAGTGAAGCTCTTGGGCAGCACAGTGAAAAGCCTAGGGATGAAGGGCACAGTGAGGCTGGAAGCCCACCCTTCACACAGGGGGAGAGGTAACCTGGACTGTTAGCAAGGAAGGGGTGATCTGCAGTATCATTAACCTTGTCCTTGCCTGGAAGATAATTATATATGCAAATACAGGCATGTAAGTAGTGAAGCTCCTTTATGTGTGTTCTACCTGCATCACATGAAATGCTTCTACATGTCCTAGTTCCCTGACCCAGTAATTTCTTACCCTCACCTTTGTGTCTGAAGGACCAGCACACCTCCAGAAGCTGTGACCATGCAGTCATTGTCTTCATGATGTTTAACACAGAGTAAATCATGCTGCAGACAACAGACAATAATGTAGTGCCTTGTTCTGCCTTGACATGTGTGCACAGTGGTGCTAACATTTACAGTGGGAATGGTGCTTTAAAATGAGATGGAGAAGGCTAAAATGAGGTGGTCATTGTGGCTTGAATCAAACAGCGGGGGTTTGCGTGTCTGGTAACTGAGCTTCTGCCATCTCCAGTGAAGGCATTACTCTTAACTTGTAAAACAGAGACATCATTTACTTTATGTCCAGCTCCTGGGCACGGCAGTGTGACCACAGACCTGAACGTGATGATTCTAAAAGCTGCTCTTCTGTGGCACTTCAGCAGAAGGATCTCACGGTGCTTTTGATCATCAGACATGGACACCACCATGGCCAGCAAAGTACGGGCAGACAAAGGAGACACTGAGTGTAGAAGCCTAGCTCCAGTGCCTTGAGGATCCTCATCCCAGAAACAAAGTGAAAGCACAACATCAGGCTCGGAAAGCCAAGGGGATTCACGAGCATCCCCGCTCTGTGGGGAGGGTCCTGGCTGCAGGCTGGTTTAGGCTGCAAATGGCTGGCAGCGAGGGCAGGTCACAGAGCAGAGTGTGAGCCCTAACAATGTGGTAGAAGTGAAAGCAAGCTGCCACTGCACTTGGGGAAGGAGGAGGCAAACGGCACTCTGGAGAACTGTGCCGAAAATCAACCGAGTTGGGAACAGTGCCCTCCCCTGCAGCCTTATTCCTTATTCCCAGTGTGAATGGACTGGCCCAGTTAGCAGAACTGAGGGGTCAGGGTATATACAGCTTCTTAGCCTTGGCTGGAGAGTACTGGAAAGATTTTCCTTTATTTTTAACAAGGAATCAAGGCAAACAAACCTCCCAAATCAGCTGAAAGCACAAGCACCAGAGAGCTCTCAAGCCTGAGGAGCATCCTGGTGCTTGCTGCACTTGGAAGCCAGGTCCTGGCCTTTATGTGCTCTGACACCTGCCAGGAAGATGAGAGGAGCCAGAGCCATCTCCTTCTGGAGGCAGCTCCCCTCGGATGCGGCGCCTGGGGGCTTTGTGCTGGATTCTGCTCCCAGATGCCTCCGGGAGGCACGTGCCAGGCAAGCGGCTTGGCAAAGGCAGTGCTGCGAGAGCTGTGTATCCTGGGCACGTCCGACCGGGTGTGATGCTGCCGGCGGAGGGCAGGAGCCAATTAGCCTCAGAGAGACACAGGCTTGCAGCAGTGCCAGTGACTATAACGTGCTCTCTGCGGGGGAGAGGAACTGATTGCCCAAGGCCCAGATACAGGGAAGAAAATAGATGTGGAGATCATTGCTGCAAGGACACCACAGACTGATAGCATCTCACTTTGATATTTCCAGTCGAACCAAAACCAGCTTCCAAAACCAGTTGCCAAATCTGTGGTGTCTGGGAAACCCAGGAAGACTTGGCAGCACAAAGATGAGTATTGCAAAAATCTCACTGGAGGTTAACAAGTGTAAGCTGGGAGCCAAAGAGGCTCCATGGGCTGGGAGCAGGGAGCCAGGTCCAACTTGCTGTTCACATCAGGGAGATCTGCTCCCATGCAGAGGCTCATATGTCACTGCTGTTCAGCAGCACCTATCTTCTGGTTGTCTCACCCACCCCTGCAAATCTGATTCATGTGTGATTGCTGAAGGCACAACTCTGGAAGGAAAGGTACTGTTCCTCCCTAAGATTATATATATCTATATAAAGATCATGTCAGCTATATGTAAACCTCATGAATGCTCAGCGGAGGGAGCACTCTTATGCTGAAGATGTCCCAAAGCTTTTGCTGCAGTCGCATGTAAATATTCTAACAAAAGACATACCCAGAGCACATTTCCAGGCTGACACGGCTACACTGGAGAAGGGGAAGCTCATGGTGTCTACTCTGGAGTTGTATTCATAGCTAACAAAAGGGCCAAGCTCAAGGATCTGATCTCCAAGAGATTGCCAGTGCAATAGGTCAATATATGCCCTTTGGTTTACAACAGGGAATTCACGTACATCCACTGTGATGGTCTAATGTGTTATCTACAGCACTTTTTTTTTTGGTATATACAATGCTTCATCTGTGTCTAGCTCAATAAAAGAAAGATCCTTGAGAGCAGGAAGATGGAGCGTGATGTATAGGCACACAATAAATAGACCTTGAACATTGCTGCTTGAGGGCAATTCCAAGAAACCTCACATAGCTCCTGGTTTGACAGTCAAGATGCCCATTGTAGTCTCCTGGGCTTTAAAGAAATGCATTAGTGTGCTCGGGTCTCTGGTGTTCAGAGACCAGATTAGTGAGCGCTTTCCCACCTTTCCTGCCCTGTAACACTGGTTCTGATTCCCGCAGGCAGTGGGGATACTGCTGGGACTGGGATCAGCTGTCGGGGGTGGGGGGAGCCTCTGAAATCCCTGATGCGAGGCGCTTTCAGGTTTCCATTCCCTGGCAGGCACCACAGTGCCTGTGTGTGGATGCCCACACTCAGCACCCACTGCAGCCTCCCCCCAGGCATCTGTCGCTCTGAGGCTGTGGAGATGGGGCTGTGACATGCCAGGAGCTGACACGGTGGCTCAGTGTGGGGCTGGGGCTGGTTCCCACATCCCCCACTGCTGTCACTCCAGCTCCTGCTTTACCTGACTGGTCTCTCTCAGCTGGCAGGAAGCTTCCCTGGAGGAGAGGTGGCTTGCTCCTGCTTTGCTAGCAATGAGTAATGTTAGCCAGTGTGAGGATGGGGGCAGGAGAACAGAGGTGCAGAGATGCTGTGCTCAGAGCAGGGAGCTGATCCAGTTGAAAACTAGCTCTAAAAAGGAATAGCTGGTAATTGTCAAACAGACCTGCCTAATCCCGCTACTGGTGTGCTCCACCAGATGTTGATCACCAGATGTGATGCTGGTGTGAGGGAGAGCTGGGAAGGGCAGCTGAGGCTGATCTGAGCTGATGGCATCGCAGCCTCCCTCTTCGTCCTCTTGATTGTGGTTGGGGTGGCCCCTGCCCCAGCCCTGGTGGTTATTTGATCCCAGAGAACTGAACTAAGTAGAAACTGCTTTATGCTTTTACTTTCTGTTTTCTTGTTTGATGCTGGATTAGTTTCCTGCTGACTTTGCTCCCTGGGTGAGAGAGCTGCGGGATGTGGGCTGGTGTCTGAGCAAAGGAGAAGGTGTTAATGTGTGGTCAAGGTCAGGCTCAGGGGTGGGAGTGTGGGACTGTGGCAGCCGCAGCTTTCATCCGTTGAAGCTGGTGTGGGCACGGCCTTGGTGAGGTGTGGGGAGGTGCTCCTGGAGACCTGCAGGACAAGCTCGGCACCCATGGGAGTCAATGGGCAGGTTTCTGTGGTTTCCAGTGTTACACAGTCGCTACACAGAGCCTGATTGCTTTGGCTCCCTTGGAGCTGAGACAACCAACCTGCTTGAAAAGATACACCAAAGCAGGCAGGGAAATACACAGGGATGGCAGAGGGATGCTATGAGCTACAGGCAGGAGGATGTGGGAGTTTGGGGGGTTTGTTTGCTTATTTTTTCCCTTCAGTGGTATTCTTTTACAGTTTGGATGCACAATGCTAAGAAAACAGGGCTGGAGGATGTCCATGGCTGTTCCTCCCCAGTGCCGACTGCCCTGCTCTGCTCTCACGCTCAAACACAAGGAGTGTATTCTGATGAATGCAGCCTAAGCAGGAAAAAGGGGAGATGACTCCATGATCTGGTGTATTAGTTGCTGCCGGCCCGAGGCCTCAATTCCAGTTCTGTGCGCAGTATTTCAAGTGTGACAGAGCTTTGTCATGCCTCAATTCTGTCCTCATCAGCAAATGACAGTCTGAACACTGCCACTTTCTGTGGTTCTGGAAAAGTGCTGAAACCCCCCGCAGTTTCCAGCTCCAAATATTCCAATCCTCTAAGGCAGTGTCCTACAAATCTACTTACAGGTTCTTCTGCATTAGCTGTAAGTGCTGGAATACTTTTCTAACACAAACAATGGTGACGTAGAAGGATAAAGCCAAAATATGTGCTCCTGTGGCTTTGTACAGTGTAGAATTAAGTGGCGTAATCCAAATAACATCTAGTTGCTTTTATAGGGCTGTATGCATATGGCATAAATGGCAGCTAATTAAACTTTATATCCTGCCTACAAGATAAGCATGTAATTAGTATTACATCCTTTTTTATAATTAGGAGGCCTCATCCAAAAAAATGTGGCTCACAACCCATATTTGAAGGCAGTGACTCAGCCTGAATTAGGCTGTGGCGTGAAGATTGAGGAAATCGTGCTTTAGTGAGTAAAAAAAGCAGAGACAAAAGGTTGCGCGGGGATCAGGTTGCCGCGCCTGGACTCATCCGCTGGAAAACGCAGGCGGGTTAACTTTTAACATCGGGATGGGGCTGCATCCCAAACCCTGTGTCAGCCCTACGTGAGGCTCCGCTCTGTGCGCGACCCCCGTCTCCCCCAGCCCGCAGGAGAGCATGAAGCTGGCAGCGGCTCCGCGTCGTGTTTCGCGGTTGGCTGGACAGGAATGCTGCTCCGTTCGATCCGGAGCGCGCTGGCGGCGCGGAGCAGGGCTCGCGTCGCGCCCTCCTCGGCAGTGTCTGAGCTGGGGTAAAGGGGGGGATTATCCGCAAATGTGTCCGTTTGTCACAGCCTGGGCTGAGGGGCCACCGCGGGTTGGTACGCGCGGGGTCTCTGCCTGGGGGGCGGCTCGCCCTGAGCTTGGCGCTGTCACTCACGGTGAGAAAGGGTTGTCTCGGATCCGTGGGGCCGGCACTAGTGGCCTCTCCCGCTTTACTTCCCATTAACCACTATCCACCACATGGCAGCCCGAGCCAAAACCGCGATGAGGAGCAATTGCTTTGCGGGCTGCAGTTTGCTCCTGGAAGCTCCTAGCTGGGGAAAGGAGGTGACGAAGCAACTGCTGCTCTCCGGCCAAATTCCTGGCGCGTTCCTGAGGGAAATGGGCTGCAGGGAGCAGCGGCTGGGTTTGTGCACGGCTACACAGCACGGTCCTGCCGATCGATGCCCATCTCCCCTGCTGGGCTGGGGGCAATCCGCTCGCAGGGATGCAGAGGAGGGGGCCCGCGGTCCTTCCGTGCCAGCGCCCTCCACAACCAGCCGTGCCGGGGGATTAAGGGTTTAATTCTCAGCTCACGCTGCTAAACCCGCAGGGAATAATCCCCACGCGGGTGTTTAACGGCACCGCGGGGAGGCCGGGCCCGAGTCCGGCCCAGGAGCTGCGCGCGGCTCTGCTGCAGGCCGCGGGGCCGCTTCACACAGAGCCTCGGGGCGGGGGGGGCCGCGGGGAGCGCGGTGAGAGCCGGGGGCCGGCAGCGGCTCCGTCGCGCCACCGGTGCCGCGGGCGGGCGGGGCCGGGCCGGGGCTCACCCACGACGCGGCCCCGGGCGCGGGGTGCTCGGGCCGGTCTCTCCCGCACGTCCGCAGCTGATTGGCTCAGCGGGCGGGAGGGGCGGGGCTCGCCGGGGAGGTTGGGGGCGGAGCGTCGTACGCCGTGGCCGCCCATTGGCTGGAGGTACGCGCGCGGGCGGGCAGCGGCGTGCGGGCCCTGCCCGGGCGGCGGCGGCAGCAGCAGCGGCGGCGGCTCCAGCGGCAGCTCCGGCCCCGCCGCGCCCCAGCGCTCCGCCCGCACGGCCCGGCCCGGTCCGGTCCCGTTCGGCTCGGCTCTGCACTGCACGGCTCAGCACGGCCGCTCCCTGGGCACCCCCGAGGCGGCCGCAGCTCCCCGGAGGGGCGGGCTCCCGAGCGTTCCGGCTTTAGAAAACCCCGTGAAATTCTCCTGGTTTTGGGTTATTTTGTAACACCCGGTGTTCTCGCCCGCGGCGGCCGCGGGCAGCATGGGGCTGCCGGCGCTGGAGTTCAGCGAGTGCTGCCTGGACAGCCCCCAGTTCCGGGAGCGGCTCCGCTCCCACGAGGCCGAGCTGGAGAAGACCAACAAGTTCATCAAAGAGCTCATCAAGGATGGGAAGTCGCTCGTCGCCGCCCTCAAGAGTAAGTGAGGGTCCGGGGGTGGCTCTGCCGGGGCCCCGCGCACCCCCTCGGCCCGGCCCAGCGCAGCCTGCCCGGCCCGCTCTGACCCGCCTGCTCCGTGGCCTCCGGGTCCATCGGGGACCACCTGCTCCCATCCGTGTTCCCCGGCATTGTGGTCTGGCTGGTCCGGCGGGATAGGCCTGGTCCCTGCCCATCTAGATATGCATGGTCCCGGTCCATTGGGATGTGCCAAGTCGTGGTCCTAGTCCACCAGGATGTGCCTGGCCCCGGTCCACTGGGACATTCACGGCCCAGCAGGTCCCGGTTCTATGCCCTGAAGGGATTGTGTTCTTTGGGGATGCTTTGACTGCACTGGTGGGTAGGTGCTGTGTCCCCCTGCTTGTCCTTTGTCCCCTCTCTGTTCAGGATGGGGGACACCCAGTTCCCCTTTCTGGGCTCTGCCTGAGCTGCCCCCACCGGTGCCGTCCCCAGTGTGTGTGTTGTCATGTGTGGGAGCTGCAGGCTGGGGGGCAAAGCTGCGTGCCACTGGTTTGTGGTGGGGGGAACACTGTGGGTCCAGGGCCAGGGAGACCCCTGCCTATGGCTGGCAGTGTCCCTGTCCCCCTTAGTCCTGGCTGCTGTCCTCATGGTGGGCTGGGGACACATTTGCATGGTCACCCACTTGCCAGGGTTGGGTGGGCTGCTCCCCAAGGCTCTATTCCTGCTGTTCCCAGCCCCACGGCGTTATTTGGGGTTGTCTTTGGCCCAAATCACGGGTCACTTTCCTGGTCAGTTTCATGTACTAAGTACTCAGGCAGTGTGAGTTGACACTTGCTGAGATTGCCCTTGCCTGCTCTGCTTCAGTGCTGTGGGGTGGGAGAGAGGCACATCCACACAAACCTGTTCCGTGGAGCCCCTGTGGCATTGCCTGTGACGCACCAGCCTGGCCTTGGGGACATGGCACAGTTATTCTGGGAGCTGGTAGCAGTGTCACCCCTGGGGTGCGCAGGCAGGTGATGCCAATTCCACCACTCTGTCCCATCCTAACCAAGCTGCAGCCATGGAGCTGATCCCTGCTTCCCCATCAGCTCTCACACACGATCCCCTTGGGTGCAGTTCCCCTGTGCTGCAGTAGCAGCTGGTAACACCTGGGTTACAGGGACCCCCATTGTACCAACTCTTGGCATTCTGGGCTCATAAAACCCAACCCAACAGCTGTTGGTGTGTCTGTGGCTCTGCAGGTCTGAGCTGTCTTCTGCTGCTGTGTTTGCCTGTTGAGCTGAAGGCAGCCTGTGCCTGGAGCGTTCATTTTGTCACACAAATCCTACAGCATTGTTCTTCACTGAAAGTACATTTTAGGAGCTAACTGGTGGGTCCCAGGGATGCTCATCTCTGGGCTTAGTCATCGGGCACATTTAGTGAGCCTCCGGGTAGGTGCTGGCTGTGCCCTTGCCCCATCATGCTGCCGGACAGGTATTTTTGGGTGTTCTGAACTGTGTGTGCTCGTGGCTGCCCGTGGGCTCCTGTCCCAATGGCCGTGGCTGTGCTGCTCAGCCCCCGGGCAGGAAGAACGCTCGCCGGCTTCTGGAGATAAGGATGTTTTTATGGCTGAATTGTTTTGGAGCCTCTATTGAATGTGTTCCTGGATTAGACCTTAATTCCTGTGCAGGGCTGGGGTGTGTGGCACTAATGCCCAGGCTGTGGTCTGTAGGGGCATGAACAGTGATGATTTTGCTGGAGTGTTAATCAGTGCCTGAGCGCAGGCGCTGCCTGGGCTCATGGCCACATCCCGTGTGTGTGGCTGCAGGTGCAGTGGGATTCTCCCCTTGGATGTGGTCTGCAGGGTGCTTTGGGAGAAGGTTTGGGGGTCCATGGGGCAGGGGGCTGAGGGTGAGTGTCCCTTCCCTGCTGTGATGCTCCGCTGCTCTGTGCATCCTTCTGCTGTAAGAGTGACTTCACCACCCGTGTGGCTGCTGGAGAGCCCTGATGCCTCTGACTTCTCCCACAGGCATGGGACAGGATCTGTCCCAGCTCTTCCCATGTGTGTTACCCTCGGTGTGCAATGGGTCTGAGCTCTGGCCATGTTCCATGAGCTATTACAGGCCCTCCAGACACCCGTTAGCATGGATGAAGATGCTCTGTGGTGGAGAGCTGCTGCGGGTGTTGTTCCTGGGTTGGCACCACTGTGACCCGGTGCAGTGGTACCTGGTGGCCGTTCCTGGCAATAGCCAGGTTCTCCCTTCTCTTAGCCACCTTTTATTTTGTCCCCAAGGGTTCCTTTCCCTGTTGCTGGGTAGGGTGGCCCTATCTCACCAGCATTGCCTTGATATGTGCTCCTTGGCCATTGTGCAGCGGTCATGGATGTGGGGCCAGGCAGGTCCATGGAGCAGCAAACCCCTGGCAGCAGCCTGCAGCCCCTGCGTGAGGGGCTCGGGGGTGTCTTGGCTCTTGGCACAGTGACCCAGCCTGCAACTGCAGTTACATGGAGCCTTGGCAATATCCTCTCTCATTTTCCTTCCTCTTGTGTTCTCTGCTGAATGTTTCACATCCTCTTTGTTGTAAGAGAGGCGCGAGGGGAGCGTAACTCTTTGTGTATCGTCGAGGAGCGAGGCATGAGGGGTGGCTCGGATGGGGCTGTGGTGTGGTTATGTGGCAGGGAGGAAGGTGAGGAGGGAGGAAGACCCCTGCACAGCCCTGGGCAGGAGCGTTCTGTTCCCTGCTGCCCTGCTCAGTTCCTTGCAGCCTCTCTGCCGCTGAAATTCACATTCAGCAGGTTGAAAAGAACCCTCATTTGCTGAAGGGATGGTTTTGATGAACATCCTCTGATGCCGAGGGCATCTCTGGAGTGTGTGTGTGTGTATATATATATATACATACACACGTGTGTATATATAGATACTGTTGGGTTTCCCCCCCAGTGAGTGTCTGTGCCGGTCTCTATGGTCTCCCTTCGCTGCCTGGCTGCTATTAGAAGTGACCTGGTTTCCAGCAAAACGTGTCCCTCTTCCTCCCTCATACATAAATTATTCAGAAACTTTTGCAAATGCGGAGCCCTCAAGTGAGACATAAAGAGTGAACTTGAAGCCTGGGTGCTGTGAGACTTGTTCTGCAGCGAAGGAGCTGTGGTGACCATGGGTACTGGGGCTACTGAAACATTTTATCCCTTTGCATGTCCCCTGTGCTGGTGAATGGGGCAGGTGGGGAGCTGTGCCCCAGTGTGGCGGCTGCCCACGTGCCAGCATCACCTCCAGCCCCTCTGCTTTGATGGAGAGGGATACAGAATCATGGAATGGTTTGCGTTGGAAGGGACCTTAAAGCTCCTCCAGCTCCAACCCCTGCCACAGGCAGGGACCCCTTCCACAAGAGCAGGGTGCTCCAAGCCCCTGTGTCCAACCTGGCCTTGAGCACTGCCAGGGATGGGGCAGCCACAGCTTCTCTGGGCACCCTGTGCCAAAATCGAGCCCAGTCACCAAGATGATGCAGAGATGCTTTGCAGCTGGCTTCGGAACGCGAGCAGCACATGTGAGGATGGAGGATGTGGGGGTGCAGGCGGCTGGCAGCCATCGCCTCCCGCGTGCCGCTGCGGGGGGCTGAGCGGGGGCACCTTCCTCATCTTCCTCCTCCTCCTTCCCACAGCCCCTCACAGGCGCCGTGTCCCTGTGCTGGTGTCCCTGCGGCTGCTGTCTCCTTGGGTGCTGGAGCTGCAGCCGGTGCCCTGCCACGTTTCTGCTCTTGGTTTGCTCTGCTTCTTCCTCCAGCTCCCAAGCTCTAATTTGAAGCCACTGAACCCGTCCCCGCCCCGGCGCAGGCTGCAATTTGTGCGGCAGGGCCGGGCTGGGGCTCGACAAGCCCCCTCCTGTGAGGGTGCCCGTGGCCGGTATTCCCAGGGGAAGGGCAGAGGTGCCCGTGCTCCCGAAGGGCGCACTCGGGCCCGTTTGGGGTTTGGGATCATTTCTCCTTAGGGTGTTTTTGGCTGGGTCACCGCAGGGCTGTGGCTGGCAGTGAGGAGGAGCGGGACTGAAGGGGAGTGCAGGGAAGGGGTGATGCTGGGGTGGACCTGGGCCTTTAACAGTGGGAAGCTCATCCAGCATCCTGGGGCACGTGCTGCAGCACTGGCCGCAGGTCTTGTTCCTGCTGTGTCCTCCACCAGTGTGCCTGTTCGGCTGAGTGACACCAGGAGGGATTGGCTGTGGGGTTTTCCTGGGACACATCCTGCTCCCTGGCTGCCGTGCAGCTTACAAAGTGAAGTGGGGTGTTTGTATAGCTCCTGATGGTGCCATCGTTGTGCAGGGCCCTGCCCATGGACCGATGCTCTGGGATGTGGTTGCACATGGATTCTGCTCCACACCTCAGTGGTCTCTTGCTAAGACCGAGCCTTGATGCCGTGTCTGTGCCCATGGCTGCGCTGTGCCTGGGTCTGGCCCCGGCTCCGCAGCTCCCTTGGAAGCAAAAGTGAAACCTCTGTGGTGTTTAACCTGAGCAGTTAATTCCCTTTTGCTATAAACAAGGCTCAGGTTAGCGATGAGGAAATGTTTGGCCAATGCCTTCTCTTGCCCTCTGCCCCAGCTGCCGCTGCCTTTCCCTGCCTGCTCTGTACACCCCGATTGGCACACTCGGTCCCTCAGGAGCGGCACCCAGCCGGGGTGTGCTGGTAGATAACCCAGTGGAATGTCCCTGTTTGCCTCGCCAGGGTGCGTTGGGGGAAGAGCCGTATCTGGGGCTGCTTCCTCACCTGGAGCTGTTGGGGGATTGCAGGTCCTTGTGCCGCAGGCGCCCGCCAGCGCTGGGGGGAGAAACGTGAAGCTCTTGGGTTATCTCCATCCTTTGGCCCTTCTGGTCCCTGGAGAAAGGCAGTGACAGCCCAAACCTTCCCCTTGCCTGCGCACAGAGCAGAGGAGGGGATGAGATATGGAGGTTTAGGTCTGCCCTTTCTGGGAATGGCCCTTATTTGTGCAGGTGTGAACGTTAACATAGGTGCTCCTGGCTGTACTGCAGGCTTGGCCTTGGAGGAGGGACGATGTGCTTTCTGGAGGGTGCAAAATACAAATGAACCCACTGGGTTGCGGTGGCCACTTGCGTTCAGTTCTGCTCTGGCTGTGCCATGAGAAACGGTGTTTGGTGCTGCCATGGAGCGCTCGGTGCTGGATGGCACAGCCAGGCTGCCCCTGTGGCCACCGTGGGCTCTGCTGTGGCCAGCCAAGCAAACCACAGGGCTCATCTTGGGGTAAAGCACGTGGCTTTGAGGTTTGGTTGTTTCCTGGCTTCGTTCACCCAGCAAAGGTGTAACGTGGCTCCCCCCCATCAGGGTGTGTTTCCCCCCTCTCCTTTTGGAGCGCCATAGGAAATGCTTGGTGTGGTGTGGGGAATACTTTGTGCTACGGAAGAGGTACATGGGTACAGCTCAGCCAGTCCTGTGCCAGCAGGGCTGAAGGCAAAGAGGACTTCCTCCTCCTTTGCATGACCTGTGTGACTTGTGCAGTCACATAGTTAAGAGCTTGTCTGATATTTTATTCAAACGAGGGTAGTACAAATGATAATGCTCTGCTTTATTTTCAGCACAAGCTGAAAGCTCCTCCTCTTCCTCTCCAGTGAAAACTAGCAACAGGAATGTATTCCTGCCTGGGAGATGCTCTTTGGTTTCAATGGAGGGTCTCAACCATGAGCTTACCCTGCATGGCTCAGCCTGATTGTGAGAAGGAAAACTCGCTCTGCTGGGGTGTTGCAGTGGTTTACCCATGTGCATGGTCATGATCCACACAGGAGGTTCCTCATAACATCCCCAGGGATCATTCACCCATCTCCCTGGGGTCTCCTGGGTCCCTCCACACACAGCCATGACCCCTTGATGCTGGTGTGTTAGGGGACTGATGGAGTGAGCTCCTGGGGTCCTGTACCAGCCACTGCACTGGAGCTGTGTGTGAGCTGCTCTCTGTGGCTGGATGCAGCTCTCGGCAGCGCTGAAGAGGGATGCTGGTGAGCAGAAGGGTTTGGGCATGCAGGAGAGCCTGTGTTCCTGATTGCATCTTTCAAATTATGCTGGCAGAAGGCTCATTAACAGGGCTTGGAGAGCTTTTTAATCGGGAGTGTGCCACAGAGCACCTCTGGGCGCATGAACCGACACACGGGTGCGGTGATGGTGTCTGGAGATGCTGGCTCTGTGCGTGCTGCTCCCTGGCTGTGGCACTGACTCTGACCGGGCACCAATGTTGGGTTAAACTCAACCCATTTGGGTTGGCAGGGGATGGACCAGGGTGGTCCAAGTGGTGCATGCAGTGTGTGTGGCATTACCTGTGTGCCCGGGACACGGACTCGGAATGGGGGCTGTTTGATTCCCTCCTGCCCTTTCATTTTCCCTATCTTTGGGGGTGGCAACTCACGATGACATGGAAAATGCGTGCGAGGAAGTGCGGTTCCCATGGTTGCTGTGGGGAGGGCGGGCGGCAGCGGTGCCGGCACTCTGTGTGTGTCCCTGTGCTTCATGCAGGTTGGTGCTTCCCTGGGTGATCCAGCCGGGATGGGATGAGTTGTGCTGCCGGAGGGGACCGCTGACCCCTTTGCTTTCAGCCCCTGCCTACAGGCACAATGAAATCCTTGTGTGCTGCTCCCTGAAACCCAGGGAGTGATGCCACAGCCGGAGCAGTGTCCGTGCACAGCACAGGGGTGCTCAGGGGGTTTGCATTCCTCTACCCAAGCAAAGGGGCTTCAGAAACCTCCTCCCTGTCAATGGCAGAGTGGCCAAGCAAATCCTGCCCATGCTGGTTCTAGTTTTGGGTGTTTTGGGCAGCCAGGGCAGCTGGAGGATGGGATTTGCTGGGTATCCATCACTGTGCTTGGGGTTACTAATATCTATCCGCTGGATTTAAGCAGACCCAAAGGATCTGGGTTTGGATGCAGTGTGATGAGTAGCTGTAGCGTGACAGCGGTGGGTGGGCAGGGGGGACAAGGCGAGGGGAAGCTCATACCCAAACCTGTACAGCTTGTTCGCTCCTTGGTGTGAATCATCCCTCCCTCCTCCCCCGGGCACGAGCGGCTGTCACTGCGGCCAGCAAACATGGGATGCTCTCCCTGTTTTCCTGGCACATTCCCTGTGCTGAAGCGGTCCCACCTGCTCCTCTTCATCGCTCTGTGCAAGTGCCTGGTAGCCCTGGGGCTGCGGCTGCATGCTGCTGCTGAGGCATGCTCATTAGGGCATCACTCAGATCATAATAGCAAGGATGGTCTCAAGGCTTGGAGGAACTGGGAGCTGTGCTTCCCAGTCTCTGCTGCTGCCCGTCGATGGGAGCCTGGGGGTCACGGCGTGTCTGGGATGCTGGGTGCAGGGAGGGATGGTGGCCACAGGATCTCTGCGGAGCGGGGACTGCAGTGCAGAGGGGGAAGGGGCTGTCTCTGCGGTGATGCCAAGCCGGTTCCTAGCTGGAGTCTGTGGGAAGTGCAGCAGCCTCCGGACCATCTGGCTGCGGCACGTGGAGCGGCGGCACAGCCGTGCTGCGCGGGGGCCGGGGCTGCCTGCGCCAGCCATGGGCTGGCTGCGGCCGCATCGCCCTTCCCGTGGTGCTGCCCATGGCACCCGGCACCCATCACCGCGGTGCGGAGCCAGCACGGGCACACTCTGCCCCACAGCATCCCGATTAGGTGGCTCTTCCTTCTGTATTCCCAAAGCTGTGGCTGCCCCATCCCTGGCAGTGCTCAAGGCCAGGTTAGACACAGGGGCTTGGAGCAGCCTGCTCCAGTGGAAGGTGTCCCTGCCTGTGGCAGGGGTTGGAACTGGGTGAGCTTCAAGGTCCCTTCCAACCCAAAGCAGGCTGTGATTCTGTGATTCTATCACGTGATGATGTGCTCGGGATGTTATTGCAACCTGTGTTCAGTTGCTGTTATCCCGGTGCACTCCATGCGCTGCCTGTGGTGTGCCTGTGCGCACACCCACGTGCTTTTCGCTGTTAGCGGTTTCTAATCCTGCATCAGTATCTCAATGAGGGAAGGGTAAAGCGCTCCCTGCTCGGGGCGAGTGACCTGTAAAATAAGCTGGCGTTTGCCTTTTCAGCAGTGCTGCCGGGAGAGCGTTCCTTTGCTGGGTTTATTTCTTTTTCCAGCTGAAACAGCGTCTGTCCCGAGCGATGCCCTTGCTGAGTGCTCGTTGCTTAGCAATGTTCTACAGCCCAAAACCCCACTGCAGAGCAGGGTGGTGAGGCGGCTCTCCCCTGCCTTCCCCAGCATGGCTGGGGCAGCAGCAGCCCTCACAGGGTTTGGGGATGGCTCTGTCCTTACTCCATCCATGAAGGCTGAGAGGAAGCACAGGGTAAGGGCAGTGATGTGCCCCATGTACCTCCGTGGGCTCTGCTGCAGATTTTGATGTAGTTATGTGTTTTCCCTGCCGAAGCAGGAAAAATTGACTCACTCACTTGCCAGTGATGTTCCTGTGAGCGCGGTGGGATTCTTCCTGTTCTTACAGCTGAGGTGGAGAGCACCAGAGACAAAAGGATTTCCGCAGCCTCCTTGGGAGGAGAAGGAAGCAGGCTGCTGCAAAACCGCTCTCTGTGGGTCTGGGAGCTGACCCCACTTTCCTGCCCTGGCTGTGGGCACACCAGGTCCTGGTGAGAGCCAATGGGGGGCTGCAGCCCCCTGGGATGTGGGCCCTGGCACTTGGTGGCTGCTGACCGAGGTGGGGACAGACAAGGCTTTGCCCCCTGCTGCGGGGGTGTGCTGGAGGGGCTTGTCCTGCCCATGGAAATGGGAGCAGGTCCCTTTCCCACCCGGGGTGTAGCGTCCATAGACCCATCATCTACTGTGGGATCCCTGGAGAAATCAAGCCAGCTCCCTTCTGGCCCACCTATTAACTAATCAGATCTAATAAGGAGCTAATCCAGTGCGTGGCTGGTGCCTGAGGCAGTCTGTGCAGTGTCTGGCAGGGGGCTCTGCCAACACCCTCCATCCCCATGGCAGGACCCCCCTTTTGGTGACCTCCTCCCGGCCTTCTGCTCAGCTAATGGTCATTGCCTCGGTCAGGAGCAAATTTCTTCTGGATTAGCATCCCCTAAATCGATTAGCCATCTCGGGCAGCGCATTTAATTCTAATGAAATGTGATTCCAGGCTCCAGTCGATGAATGTTGTGGCCATGAGGGTAAAGTAACCTGTGCCTTTCTGTGGGGTGTTCCAAGGGGTGGAGAGGAGGGAAACCAAAAAGGCTCGGAGGAGAAGTGGCAATTACCAAGGCAGTGCATTGCACTATCACAGACTCACCTGTGCTCCCCAGTGAGGGAGCTGAGGGATGATGAGGAGCTGTGAGTAAAGCATGGCATTTACATCCTACTCCAGAGTTTACTCACAGGCATAGGGCTGGACCCATTTGCACAGCCTGCCTGGAGCAGCAACAAGGGGGCAGCTTGCCAGGGGTGCGGTGGGGTAAATGCTGTATCGGAATCCTTGTTGTCTGGAAGAAATTGGGAATATCCTTCATAGTTCCAGGCTTGGAGCTGCAGGACAGTCGGTCTCTGGATGTTGACATCCCTCTCCATGTGACAGCGCCGTTCCCAAATGCCTGAATGCCTGCTTGTGGCGGGGGATTTTCACTGCTGCTTCCTCACATCTTTTGCTTGGCCGTTGGCTGCTGTTGGGAATGCCGGCCGGGGCGGTAGTTTTCCATTTCATTACTGCGTCCCTGAAGCTCTCCAGGCACTTAATCCGTCACCTTGTGTTTGCTCTTGCGGCGCATCCCACCTGTGTGTTTGAGCGCTGGATATTTGCACTTGGTTTTATCCGGAGCCCTTGTTTGCTGCCACCTGAGCTCCTGGCCGCTGCAGGTTGGGATGGGCTGGGGGGGCTCTGCCGTAGAACAACACGAGGATGTGAACAAAAATAAACACGGGGCAAAGTGCCAGATGTGGTGTTTGGTGAGGAAGTGGAGAAGTCTCGTTATGTTTGCTGCTAGGTACATGAAGTGCTCTGTGTGCTCAGGACCAGCACAGGACAGGGGGTGGCACCCCAAGGTGTGGATGTGCTGTGTTGGTTGTGCCCCATGAGGAGCCGTAAGCAGCCATGCTCTGGGGACTGTGGGAGGACTGGGATGTTGCCACATTCATGCACAGCACCAGGGAGCGCCCTGAGGGCTCAGTGTGGTGCTGGTGGGTTGGAGGATGGCTGTGCCCATTCGGTGTGCTGGTGCCACACAGGGCGATGGTCAGCCTGGAAGCTGCTTTCTGGGGTGTGGGTACCAGGCTTTGGGCCCCTTATCTTCAAATACCATCCCAGGGGCTTCACAGCGGCTCCCCACCGCTGCAGGGAGGGCTTTGCCCGCAGGCAGCTCGCCTGTGCTCCTTGCTGGGAGGAGGCCGTGCGTTCGGAAGTGCCTCCCGCAGCTGCAGACATCTGTCTGCTCAGCGTCTCCCACGTGGGAAGCCTTTCCGGGCGTCGTTTGCGTCACCCACGGGGTTCGTGTTCCTCCTTGTCCTGACAGCAGGTAGAGGCGTCTCGCAGCTCTCCACAGAGCCGGCGCATGCGGCTGCACCGCAGCGGCTCCTGGGTTTCTCAAGTCTGTTTGTCCTCACCAGCATCACCTCTGTCTGCTCATCTCCTGTGTGAGTGAGCCCAGAGCTGCGGCAGCCCGTTACACACATCCTTCCTCTCCACAGATAACCCGGTTAGTGCAGAACCAGGCAGGGCTGAGTGATGCTGAGCACTACAGCGTGCTTCGCTTTGCGGCAGCAACTCCTGAGAAATCCTGTTTGGGCAAGCAGAGAAAATAGCCCAGAGTTTCCATGCAGGGCAGGGCAGACGGGAGCCTCCCTGCATCTTCCTTTCCCGAGGGATGGAGTGGTTGTCGAGCCCATTGCTGTTTGGGGGTTCATGTGCAAGGCATTGAAGTGAGGGTCCCCTTGGGTGTGACCCTGGGCAGCGGTGAGGATTGCTTCATTAATGAAGCTGCTTTATTAACCCAGCCCTGCTGCCTTGGCCAGTTACTGCCTGACCAGTGGTGCAGGGAGGGGAGGAACAGGCAGAGCCCTTTGCATGCGCTGGGTTTCTGAAGCATCTCAGCCGTGGTGAGATAAAGATCTGAGGAGTGCTAAGGGAAGCTGAACAGGAAGGATGGAGCGCAGCAGGGTGGGCTCTGAGTGTCCAGGAGCTGAGAAAGTCAGGGCTGGACCCAGTCAGAGGAGCGGGGGGGCAAGGGTGAGGGCTGTGATTAACCTGCAACTTCCTCCAACCAAGAGGCGGCTGATGGAAACAGAAGAGTGGCCGGAGCAGCGTGAGTCAAGGGAAGTGGCTTCTCGCCTCCGGGAGCCCTGAGTCCCCGCTGCAGGATGTCCTGCTGGGTCCAGCAGTGCTCAGGGTGTTGCCAGCAGCCTGACTGCCAGCCGCCACCGCCGTAGGCTGTTTTGAGCAGGGTACCAAAACGCTCGTTGCAGGTTTGGGCCATTTCTAGCAGCGGTGAGGGCAGGAGCAGGCAGAGCCTGTGGTGGATGCCTCGTGCATCCCTGAGCAGCCGCTCCTGAGGGCTCCACGCAGCTCTGATCTCCCTGAAGCGTTTTTGCTGGTTTAAAGTTGTCTGTGAAGTGGCATCTGTCCCTTGGGGCTGGGATGAGCGGTGCCCGGGGCTGCAGGCAGGAGCAGGGGCCGGGGTCAGGCTCCTGCCTTCTCTGGGTGTTGCAGAAGGGACTGCCTTCCCCTGCCCTCCAACATGAGCAGTGACCCCGGTCCACATATTAGGTATGGGCTTCCTTCATGCTTTTTCTCTTTTAAATCTGTCCCTTTCCTCTCTGAGCACAACCTGCCTGGTGACACATGGGCAAAGGCAACCGCTGCCAGCAAACTCTCCTTTTCCCCTTCTCCTTCACACAGGGCTGCTGAGGGCAGACACCTCCACCCTCAGCTGCCATGGGCAATGGGTCATCCGGTGCCCTTTTGATGTGAAACCTCCTCGATCTTCCTGGAAACGAAGCCATCTCTCCAGGAGACCCGATGGTCCTTCTGGGTTGGATCCCTTGGATCCCCAGTGCCTTTCATCAGGAATCTTGGGAAGCTTTGCAGATACGTCCTGGGCTGGCAAGGTTCCCAAGATGAGTCCAAATGTTGTTGGTTTGGGGTGGCAGGATGACGCGGCCGGGTGCTGGGCCGGTGGGCAGAGGGGGATAATCTTAGCAGCACAGCCAGGCGGCCCTTCCGAGGGCTCGCTTTGTTCTTCACGAAGCACAGATCTTTTATCTCTTAAAATACCATGGCAATAATTCACATCTTCAGCGTGTTGATCAGATCTGATCCACTGTTCGAGCCCGGCCAATGGTCCCATTCATCCTACAATGGGTTCTCTGTGCCTCTGGCAAACATTTTGCCATCCGAAGCCACGCTGAGTGTGTGAAGCGAGGCATACGGTGATGCCTTGGCTGGGCAGCGGGGCAGCGTGCCCCCGTGGTTGTGGTAAAAGGCTGCGCAGAAGCTGCGGCACCTCCTGGATCCTCAGTCTTGGAGAGGTCATTCAGTTGTCGTTGCTCTGTGGCACATCTGAGCAGTTCTGGAGTGTTTTCCCTTGCAGCATGGTTTGTGTCTGTAAACTTTCCCGGGTAAAACTGAAGTTCTGGGGCTTAGGAAGGGGGGATTTGGCCCCCCGGTGTGTGCTGCTGAGACGAGGCTTGGTGCTGTGCTTCGGCTGGAGGCTGTGTGTGTGGTAAATGCATTGAAATGGGCTTTGGAGGAGCTGCAGGGCCGCGGCAGCGATGCTCTCCCTGCTTCGGGGAGTCCCGTGCGGGGACTGTGCCCATTGCACCGGTCCTTGGAGCCTCTCCTTGGGTTTGGCACCCTCAGACCTTGATCTCCAGCATGTACTGAGCCAGGGCAGCCTTTCCGTGGGCTTTAGTGCACGAACACGAGGGCAGAAGCTGCTGCCGGAGGTGGGGTAGTCTCTCCTCATCTGGTTTCATGTATTTACTTGAGTGATGAATCAGAGGGAACCTGCCAGCAGCTGCGGTCCTGTCCTAAACCACTGATGAACTCCACGTGCCTGGTGGAGGAGTTATTTAATAACCAAATCATTGCTAATGGTGTAAGAAAGCAGCCTGGGGATGGAGCTGGGTCCAGAGCACTGCGCTATTGCTGTCCAGAGCAGGGCTATTGCTGACCTCCCCTGGGAAGCGCAGAGGGAGGATTCAAACCTTTTGGAACCAGTGAAGCATTTACTGATGCTGCCCTGACACTTCGTGCTGACCCCAGCAGTGCATGGGCTGGGTCTGTATCGGGGCTACATTGAGATGCTGGCGGCTGCAGTGCTGATTCCCAGGCATGAGCTGCTTGTTGCTGGATCCCTGCATGAGCTGTGGGGACATGGTGTAGTCAGAGCATCCCATCCTCAGCAGCATGGTGTGGTGCTTGCATGCATCCATGGGCCAGATCCAGCGCTGACCTTTCCCAGCCTCCATCCCTGGGCATCCCTGAGCACTGGGACATGTTGCATGACCCCACTGCTGTGCCCAAAGCCCTGTCTCCCGGGGTGGTTGCTGGCTGTAGGGACAGACACCATATTGTTGCTTTCTAAGCACCCTTGGCAGGCCATAATCCGGCTGTTTTGGTGCTGATTAGAGTGGCTGTTCCCTGGATTACCTGTCCCGGCTGGCTCCTGCCCACCGTAGGGTGCTTGGTGTGACTGCTGCAGTGGTGTGGGGCTGTGGAGGTGCTGCTGGGGTGACTGAGTGGGATGTGCCACGTTCTACTGTGTGTGCAGCCACTGGTGACCCCCAGAACTGCCTTCTCTGGGCTCCTGCAGCCGGGCTGCCTAAAGGGGCTGCAGGAAAGCCCAGAGAAGCTGTGGCTGCCCCATCCCTGGCAGTGTTCAAGGCCAGGTTGGACACAGGGGCTTGGAGCACCCTGCTCTAGTGGAAGGTGTCCCTGCCCATGGCAGGGGTTGGAGCTGAATGAGCTTTAAGGTCCCTTCCAGCACAGACCAGTCTGGGATTCTATGAGAGCTGGAGGCAGATGGACCATGACGTAGGTGCAGGTTTGTTTTGAGAAGCTTTAAGGACTGTCAGACCCACAAGGGGGGAGCTGGCAGCTTCTGTCCTCATGGATGGCAGCGGGAGCATGGTCACCTCCCCACCGCGGGGCTGGGAGCAGTGAGGGGCTGTTGGTGCTGTGGGTTGGGGACAAGGCAGTGCCACCATGGTGGCCGAGGGGTCCGCAGCTCCTGCCCTGCCCTGACAGGGATGGGACTCAGGACCCTCCATCCCTCTCCTGAGCCTGCTGTTCCCTGCCGCAGGGGAAGGAAGGGGCAGGAGTCTCGGTTCCTGTTGTCCCATTGAGCATTAAATATAGGCTATTAAGCAATTTTCTTTGCAGGAAGTGTAGAAATACCGCTCTGTGTGAGCACAACCCCGTCACACACCAAGAGTGCTGGAACTTGCCTTGCAGCGAGCAATCGGCCTCATCAGCATCCTCTGCTCTCCCCCTTTGTAACAGCATTAACCCTTCGCTCCTGGACTCCTCAGTGGGTTTGTCTTTAACGTGAACTGTCTGCAGCATCCTGCTTTTCCCAGCTCAAATAGCAAGGTGGCTGCAGTCAGCTTTGGGGACAGCCCCTGCTCTCTGGGCCACCAGTTCAACCTTTTCTGTGGCCAACCTGGTCTTTGGAACACTCACTGATGGGCAGCTGGACCAGACAGGAGGGGACATCAACGGAGGTCTCATTTTGATGTGCTGTGGTTCCCCTCTGTGTCCTGTGGTTGCATTTTCTACCTGTCCATCCCAGCCAGGAAAAGTGCTCATGTGGAGGAGCTGCAGTCTCAGCCCCTTATGAGTTCTGATTGAAGGGGAAAGCTCCTGCTGTACATCTGCCCAGGCATTTGGGTTCCCGTGCACTTTACCTCTGTGCTCCTATTGGGAAAGCCCGGAAGTGTTTTAAGCACTGCACACAGGGAGGGGATCATAGGGGAGTTGTACAGAGGTGGGATGTCCTGGTGAGGAATAAAGGGAGGGAAAGAATAGAAGCTGGTGACCAGGAGAGAGCAGCTCAAGGCAGGGCTGTGGTGTGAGTGGTTCCCCCAGTGTGGCTGAAGCTCCACATTCCGAGTCTCCCAAACCAGGGATGGGATAGATCCCATCGTGCCTCGGTGCTGTATGTGTGGAGGAGGGTTGTGGCACCACGACATCTTTCTTCTATAAATGGCCTTTTTCAGTAGTTCCAGATTTCTTTGGAAGGGGCTTTTTATGTAAAAACCCAACCACTTCAGTCTCATTGCAGGAACAGCAGCTGCTTCCCAGAAAGATTTAACTCTCCATGGCTGAGGAGGAGGAGGAGGGATGCTGGGGTGATCCGGGAGGATGCACAGTGGGAGAGGCGGGCTGACTCCTGAGCCAGGCCCGAGGGAGGAGGGACGGGCAAAGGGGTTAACGGAGGTGAGGATGAGGAGGACTGCGGTAGCAGTCAGGCAGCAGAGAGGAAAGGAACGGTCATGGACGGGGGCCATGGGGCAGGATGGTCCCATGCTGGAGCTGGTGGGAGGGCAGGCTTCGGGGCCTCACATGTAGCAGGACCACCCTGCGGAGGTGCTGAGCTGGTCCTGCTGCTCGGAAGAGTTTCCCTGGCTCTGCGGTGCCTTTCCCTACGATGCGGTTGGCTGATGAAGCCAGCGGGAGACCTTGGAAGCAAAACTCCCCCAGCCCTTGGCGCAGCCCAGCCGTGACTCACGTGCGGGGTCCGGGGGGGGGTTCCTCATGCACGGGAGGAAGCAGAAGTTTCTGTTGGGCTTTGTGGGGTTTCGGGTTTGCTCGTCCGTGATGCTGGGAAAGAAGCAGGCTCAGGAGCTGGGGGGCATGGACGGTTCCCCATGTGCCCTGCCTGCAGTGCAGGAGCTTTGGCTGCTTCCACTGCGGGGGTTTTATCCTAAATCATAGACAAGAGGTTCAAGCCCTTAGGATGGGATGGTGGGAGCGCGGGTGGGAATAACTGTGGCGCAGGGAGGGCAATGGGGCCTCCTTGTTTGCCCCCGAGGTACGGGCGCCCCTCGCTCCTTTTCTGGCTGAGCCTGCTGTTAAATTTAGCATCCACTTTGTCCCTGCAGCTTGGCCGTGTCGCTCGGCGAGTGGCTGGTAGCGATGCTCCCTTATCGCTGTCGCACCAGGAGTTATCTCCTTCTCCCCCTGCCTCTCCCTTGCCTATTTATAAGCGCCATGAGCCGTGGCTGTTGGGTGCTGCCACCTCCAAAGGCTTCTCAGCTTCATCCCAGCGCCTGGTCCCTGTGGCTCCCCTACCTCCTCCTGGCTCTCATCAAGGAGGCACAGCCTTGGCTGCCCATAACATGGGCAGGGTATTGCTGGGTCTGCAGTGTGCGGTGCGGAGAGCATGGCTGTGGCTGATGGTCAGCACAGAGCTGGAGGAGAGGAAATGGCTCCTTAAGCCATTAACGTCATCCTTGTTGTTACTGCGGAGGAGCAGGAGGCTGCTGGCTCTGGGGACAGGGTTAAGGTCCCCAAGCAGCAACAGCACAGGAGAGTGGGGACTCTGCCCATGGGTGCTGTCAGCCGGACCCTTCCCCCTGTGTTCTGGTGTACCTGAGACCTGCTAGGGGCTGTCCTGGTGCCTCTGGTGCCCTTTGCCTGCTCTACACCATCAGTGCTGGAGCAGACCCTACCTGTCCTGTGAGTCCCTCTTTTAAACCCTAGCAGGAGCATCCCGGAAGCTGCCCCCAGCCCCACAGGGTCTGCTCCTGTTGGTGCAGGTGGAGGCTGTGAAAGTGCTCTGTGCATGGGTCCCCGTGGCCCTTTTGAGAAGCCTCTGCTGTGCTTTTCCACCGGGAAGGCTCCCGGTGCGTTCCCTCTCCCTGCCTGGTTTGCTGGATGGTTTCCTGCTGCCTTCGGAAGCAGTGGTGTGAAGGCAGCGGGACTATGGGCAGGATTAGCCCCGGAGCTTTGAGCAGAGACACTCTGAGAACAGCTTTAAAGCTTGGAAAAAGCTTATCCCATGGGAAAGGCAGAACCTCTTGAATTCTTTTGCGGCTGGCTGTTGGTGTTCAAGAGGAGGAAACAGGCTTTGTGTGCACACGTGTGTTTGCTACCTGTGCTTGGGAAGGGAAAAAGAAGCGCTGAATTTTGGGCTTTGGGTGAAGAAATGCACAGGGGGATGAGCACTGCTTCTTCTGCTGCAGTCCCTGGTGTTGCTCAAGTTCATGTTCCCCTCCAAACCTGTGGCCTTGCCGTGCTCAGGATCATGTGTCTGCATGTGCAGGGTTATGGGGTCAGCCTGAGAAGCCAATCCTGGATCCGCTCAGGTCACTGCAAGTAAGAACTTAATAGGCTTCCGAGCTCGGAGGGAATCTGCAGCTTGGAAAGCAATAAACCTCTGCATTACCCCCCGTACGTGGGGACTGCCTTCAGCAGGGCTGGGAGCATGAACCACTGCCCCAGGGCGCTGGGCTTGAGCTACTGCATGGTTCTCATGGTGCTCTGAGGTTTTATCTCCTGTGGTGGGACCCCACAGAGCCCCGACACTGGGGTGGGTGCAGGAGAAGGGCAGTGCTCTCAGGGCTTACCTGGTGATGGGTGCCTCCATGGGGGCTCGTGGCTGGGATTACTGCCCACCTGCATCACGCTGTTGGTGGGCTCTTTCCTTTCCTAACGTGTGTCCTCTCCCGCTCCCTGCAGACCTCTCGGCAGCCAAGCGCAAGTTCGCTGACTCCCTCAATGAGTTTAAGTTCCGCTGCATCGGTGATGCTGAGACGGACGATGAGATCTGCATAGGTGAGTGCTGGGGCTGGTGCCACCGGAGCCCTGAGGCCACGCTCCAGACCCCTGGGCTGAGCAGAACGAGGAAAACTGGTGGAAGGTGTCCCTGCCCATGGCAGGTTCTGGAACTGGATGAGCTTTAAGGTCCCTTCCAACCCGAACCACTCTGGGATTCTGTATTTCTCCTGGTTCAACATCAGCAAAACCTTCCTAAGGAAGTCAGTTGTCACTTCTTGACCTGACTCTATCCCTGCCAAAGAGGAGAGCAAAAAGACTGCCTCTATCTGAATCCATCTATATTATCCGTCCGTTTTGCACTGGGGAGCAGGGATCCGGGGATGTGGTTGTGGCTAAAGGCACTGTGAAAGGCTGTGATCCGAGAGAGGAGCAGCAGCCTCACTGGTGACTGCAGCAGCACAGGACCCATCAGGAGTCAGCAGCACAGAGCCTGGCTCCGCCATAGAGCTTCTCATGGTGCAGGGTGGCAGCTTCAGCCGCTTGGCTCCATGTTATCCTGCTTCTGCCTCAGCTGAACCTTCAGAGCTTACTGTGCACATCATCTGGAGCCTGGAGAGCAAATGAGCTTTAGCCCTGATTTAACATTGCTTATTTATTTGTGCCCAGTCTCTCAGCAAAAATAGCTTCATCACCCGAGCCCCCTGCAGCGATGCACACACCGGTGAGCTGCCACTTGTGTGCTGAGCACACTGAGGTCGGTGCTGAGCCATAGGGCTGTTTGGCGACAGGCTGTTGGGTAGGCCAGGTTTGAGGTGAAGGTGCAGTGTTCCTTTATGGAGGAGGGAACACGGTGCTGGGGATGCATCCCAACAAGCTGCTTCCGTAGGAAGCCTTTCTAGGGGGAGAGCAAAGGTGATAAAACCCCTCAACCAACCAGCCCTTCAAAACACAAACCCCCATGTTCGGTCCCTCTCTTTCTTTGAAGTAAAACGTTGAATACTGACTGTGCTGGTGTGTCCCTTCCAGCCAAGTCTCTGCAGGAGTTCGCCACGGTGCTGCGGAACCTGGAGGACGAGCGGATGCGCATGGTACGGGCACGGGGTGGGTGGTGGCACCGGAGCACTGTGCCTGTGGGCCTGGGGGGCAGAGCAGCGGGAGGGAAGGGTGAACTTGGTGGGGAAACACTTGAGCACCAGTGTCTGGCTGAAGGATAACGGTCCGCGCTGGGGTGAGGAGCGGGTTTGGTACAAGCTCCTCTGCCTCCGTCAGTGGGACTGCAGTAGGGTTTGTGTGGGGCAGGCTGTGGAGCCCCACGGGTGTGCGGGGCTGAGCTGTGCCTGTCTGTGCCCCCAGATCGAGAACGCCAGCGAGGTGCTCATCACGCCGCTGGAGAAGTTCCGCAAGGAGCAGATCGGGGCTGCCAAGGTGAGCGGCTGCTGCTGCACCGGGCTGCTGCCTGCTCTGGGACAGCACCCAGAGCTGCTCGTGATGGCCATGGGGGTGCCCGGGCCCTGGTGCACTGCAGGGGTGCTGGGCGCAGGCACTGCAGGAGATGATTCGCTGCTGCAGGATGGACACGGCAGTGATCCAGCTCCTTGGAAAGTGCCTCCGTGTTCAGAGTTCACCCACAATCAAGTACATGCCAAGGGCCAAGAATCGCTCCCCAGTCAAAGTGATTTTCCTTACTCCAAGGAACTGGCATTTTCTTAGTGGGGTTCCGGTTGCCTGAGCTCCCTGCTCTGTGCTCCCCGCCCCGGGGTGTCACTGGGTGATTGCACAGGGATTTGGGTGGCTGCTGGCAGGATGGGTGAGCCCGGGAGGCACCGGGGTGGCTGTGAGACAGCCCGGCCCCCCCTTTCTTTCCTGCCTTTGTTCTGGAATTCAACCCTCTGTCTGCAGCTCTCCTGTTGTTATAACAACCTGCCGCTGCCTGCAAGAAGCACATGCCAGCCCACGGGGCCGTGTTTGCATGGCAGCGGTGTGCTGACTCCGAGGCAGCCCTGCACGACCAGGCTGTCCTGGTTCACACAGCTAGAAATGAGGACAAAAAAGGGTCAGTCAGAATGGAGCTGTTGTTAGCAGGTGTCAGAGGTGGATTTCATACTAACTGATGCTGTAGGGATGCTGTGGATCCTGACGGCTCTCCGGCGTTGTGTTCACCATCACACTTCTCGTTCTGTTTTGTAGGATGCCAAAAAGAAATATGACAAGGAGACCGAGAAGTATTGTGGTGTCCTAGAAAAGCACTTAAACTTGTCTTCTAAGAAGAAAGAATCCCAGCTTCAGGAGGTGAGAGCAACTTCTGTATTTCCATGTAATTTCCAGCTGTAACTGGGATGAGCTTTTTGAATGCTTTACACAGCTCATAGCATTGGTTCTCCTGGCTGTAAACTCATTTTCCCCTCATTCTGGCTGTGAGCGGTGGGTTTTCCCCTCTTCCTGTAATCAGGGGGGTCAGAGATGTTTTGGTGAGTGAATCAGAGAGATCACAGAATGGATAGCAGTCAAAAAGGAGAAAGAGTTTATAATTAAAGAGTGTACCAGAAAGGAACTGGTTCTGCTGCAGGCTTCCCTTGTGCCAGCACAGATTATGGATGTCTGGCTTCCTTCTCTGAAAGAGGCTGCACTGGCTTTGGGCTTCCTGGGAGGAGTGATCGGGCTTAGTGCCTTTAAACTGCTTTGGGAGCCTATTACTGACTCGGGATGTAGTCAGCTGCTGTGCCAAATGCTCTTACTGGATGAGAATGCTGAGTTTTCTATCACTTCTTCCAAACTTAGGAATTCCTTGCATTGGCCCAGAGATGGGTTGGTCTCCGCAGGATGCCCTTGGGCGTTAGCTCCGTGCAGCAGGGCAGTAGGATGCTGTGCAGATGCAGGCAGTGACTGGGTGCAGGATGCAGTGCGGATGCAGGCAGTGACTGGGTGCAGGATGCTGTGCAGATGCAGGCAGTGGCTGGGTGCAGGATGCAGTGCAGGATGTAGTGCAGGATGCTATGCGGGATGCAGTGCAGATGCAGGCAGTGGCTGGGTGCAGGATGCTGTGCAGGATGCAGTGCAGATGCAGGCAGTGGCTGGGTGCAGGATGCAGTGCAGGATGCAGTGCAGGATGCTATGCGGGATGCAGTGCAGATGCAGGCAGTGGCTGGGTGCAGGATGCTGTGCAGGATGCAGTGCAGATGCAGGCAGTGGCTGGGTGCAGGATGCAGTGCAGGATGTAGTGCAGGATGCTATGCGGGATGCAGTGCAGATGCAGGCAGTGGCTGGGTGCAGGATGCTGTGCAGGATGCAGTGCAGATGCAGGCAGTGGCTGGGTGCAGGATGCAGTGCAGGATGCAGTGCAGGATGCTATGCGGGATGCAGGCAGTAGCTGGGTGCAGGATGCAGTGCAGGATGCTGTGCAGGATGCAGTGCAGATGCAGGCAGTGGCTGGGTGCAGGATGCAGTGCAGGATGCTGTGCGGGATGCAGGCAGTAGCTGGGTGCAGGATGCAGTGCAGGATGCTGTGCGGGATGCAGGCAGTAGCTGGGTGCAGGATGCAGTGCAGGATGCTATGCGGGATGCAGGCAGTAGCTGGGTGCAGGATGCAGTGCAGGATGCTGTGCGGGATGCAGGCAGTAGCTGGGTGCAGGATGCAGTGCAGGATGGTATGCGGGATGCAGTGCAGATGCAGGCTGTAGCTGGGTGCAGGATGCAGTGCAGGATGCTGTGCGGGATGCAGGCAGTAGCTGGGTGCAGGATGCAGTGCAGGATGCTGTGCGGGATGCAGGCAGTAGCTGGGTGCAGGATGCAGTGCAGGATGCTATGCGGGATGCAGGCAGTAGCTGGGTGCAGGATGCAGTGCAGGATGCTATGCGGGATGCAGGCAGTAGCTGGGTGCAGGATGCAGTGCAGGATGCTATGCGGGATGCAGGCAGTAGCCGGGCGCTGCTGCTGGCTCAGGCTGAGCAGCGCTGGCGGCTGGTGCCACCTGCCGGCGCTTTCCACCGCGGACGATGATTTGGCATTGGCTGGAGCCTGCTCCCAAGTTCAGGTTTCCCTGGGTTTGGTGGCTCAGACGCCTCCAAGGAGGGCGCTGCCTTCGAAGGAGTGCCCAGCATGAAGGATGTGAAACCAGGATGTGGCATCCAGCAGCGTGTGGCAGCGCTGGCCCCCTCCAGCACCTCCCTGGGGCTGCTGCCCTGTCGCTGCCTGCCAAGGCTTTCCATAGATGTGTGTGCAGAAGAGCTGCCGATGGGATGGCAGTGTTTTAGGGAAGCCAACACCACCCATTCATGAGCAGCCCAAGCCTCACTAGATGGGCTCAGGTCCTAAGAGTGTGTGTCTGAGGAATGTGGTGTTTTCTGTTTCCTAACCTCTTGCTGTCCACATCTGGAGGGTGATAGTGGCCACGTGTGCAGCTGCTGCGATGAGGCAGGGAGAGGAGGAAGCCCTGGGAGTTCTCTGCTGCTTTGGCTGTTAACCAGTTAAATAACACAGAGTCGGATCTGCTGTTTAACTCCTGGCCAAGTTATTTGTTGCATCATATTTTCTGCTTTTCAGAACTCAGCCTGCTGAGTACCTCAGTATGTGTGCTGTGGGCACGCAGCGTGACTGCAGTGGCAGGGCATGGGGAAAACGGGCCTTTTCCCGGCTGTGTCATGTGGAAAACTGGGAGTAAGCCACTGCTGGAATGGCAGTGGGTGTTTGCAGCTGGGTTGTGCAGAGCAGGGGGCACTCGGGGGTGCTCTACGCAGTGTCACTTGCAAACGCAGCAGCAACGTGTGCTGGGGATACCCGTGCCCCTCACCTGCTTCCCCTGCAGCAGCTCCATGCTGTGAGCATGATGAGGTTGTTTTTACACTCTGGGATTAGGGCATGTCCCTGGTTTTGCTCATTGGGCTTTAGCTTCAAAGCAGAAGGGATTTGCTGTCTGCTGACGCGCTTGCTAGAGAGAGTGGTGGGGGACATTTACCCCCCCAGTTTGGCCCAGAATGCATCTCCTATTGTGGTGCTTTCCAGAAAGCAGAGAATTGCCCCTTACTGTCAAGTGTGCAGTGACTTGTGGTTTTCCTCGCTTCTGGTGCGTGTTTTTCTACCCAGCTGCCAGGGAGGTGAGAACGTGAGTCACCAAAACCGTTTTCTTTCAGCTGCAGAAGGAGCCTGCTCATGCGAATCAGGTTTATATTTAATCACTGAGCCATCTGTCCAGCCCTCCATTGGGGTCTGGAGCGGAATTTGTTCTGCATGGACACGTTCCCGTCAGAGCCAGATGCTCTCTAGTCACAAGGCCAAGTGCTCCTGGTGGTGACTTTGTGTTCCCTCTGTCACTCCCTTGCCCCCGCAGGCAGACAGCCAGGTGGACCTGGTGCGGCAGCATTTCTATGAGGTCTCCCTGGAGTACGTGTTCAAGGTGCAGGAGGTGCAGGAGAGGAAGATGTTTGAGTTTGTGGAACCTGTAAGTGAGCGCTCACACAGCCTCAGCCTGCAGACGAGGGGGGATGGGGGGCACCCCTGCGGTGGGGTGGGTGCGAGGCTCCAGCCCCTCTCTCAGAGGGAGGTTTGGGGGGAGAAGGTGCCCAGGTGAGCCCCCAGCACGTGGAGCTGTGAGCTCAATGGCCATGTGCATGCAAACATTCCTGATCTCTGTTGTGGGGAGCCGGACTTGGGGGCCTGTGGCAATTAAAGTAGATTTGCTTGATTGGGGAAGAAAAGAGAGGACTGTAACTGACATTCCCAAGGGAAAAACAGTGCAGGAGTGACAGAAATAGGGGAAAAAAAGCTTTCCAAGATGTACCTTTGCTCAGGTGTTACATCCTATAAAGCTCCTTGGGGAAGTGCCAGATCTCCCAGCTCTTGCAGAGGTAATTCCTGCTGAGAGAAGAGGAACTCAGTGCTGTGAGAGGCGCAGTGCAGGGGATGGCACCGTGCTGCCTGCTTTGCTCAGCACCTCCCAACTCTGCTGTCAGTGACCACGGCGCTGGGGTGATACAGGGGAGGGAGACAGAGGTGGGCAGGGGCTTGACATGGCTTTGGGGGAAGGAAGCATGGACCTGGCTTTGGGCCCTGCTCAGAGGAGGTTTTGGAAGTGAAACGAGGAACAGGGCATCCTCCTTGGGGCTGCAGCAGGTCCCTCTGCCTTGGGAGCTGCAGGGATGCTGCCCTCGGCAGCGGGGGCTCTGAGAGCAGCTCTGGGTCTGTACTGACCGTCTCCATCCGTTTTACCCCAACGCAGCTGCTGGCCTTTCTGCAGGGGCTCTTCACCTTCTACCACCACGGCTACGAGCTTGCAAAGGACTTCAGCGACTTCAAGACAGAGCTGACAATCAGCATCCAGAACGTAAGTGTGCCCCGTGCCTGTGCCACTGCGCTGCATGCGCTGCGCCCGTGCCACTGCACTGCGTGCTCAGCGCCGGAGCTGCCCTGCAGAGGTGTTGACGTAGTTTACTGAAGGTTTTGCTCTCCTTTTCCTGTGTGCCACCAAGCAAAGGCTTTGACTGCGCTGTGAAAGCAGAGCGGCTCTTGTGCAGAACACTACAGCCTCATTCCCTATGGCACTCCACATGTGAGGCCCAGCCTCCTGGGAGCCAGCCAGGGGGCAGGCATCGTGCCCTGTGATTTCAGTGAGTGTTTCAGACTGTCCTGCAAGCGTCTCAAAGCACTGTTCCTTCTGGGAAGTGCCGTGCTGTTTGCCATCACAGCCTCCAGGCTGCGGAGTGGAGCCATGGCCAGTGCACGGTTGGTGCCTGCACGCTGGATGTGTGTTCAGGGCTCTGGAATGTTTCCCTGCCCATGGCAGGGGTTGAAACTGGATGAGCTTTAAGGTCCCTTCCAACCCAAACCATTCCTTGATTCTCTGTTGGCATTGCACCTTTGCTTTCCTCTCTGGTTATGGAATTACTCTTTTTCTCCCAAGGATGCAGAGTGGTTCCATTCTTTTGAAACAACTTCAAAAACTCCCAACACAAACGAGTTCCAGTTGTTGTAGTACTTTTCTTTTAGCTTAAATCCAGGCCCAGGAGGAAAACCTGTCCCATGGCTGACAGTGGGCTCCCCGTGTCCCATTGCCCACAGGGGCTGCAGTGACCCAGCTCTGGGGTCCCTCACTGCAGTAGACATTCCTGTTTTCATTTGCAGACAAGAAATCGTTTTGAAGGAACAAGGTCAGAGGTTGAATCTTTGATGAAGAAGATGAAGGAGAACCCCCACGAGCACAAAAACATCAGCCCCTACACGATGGAGGGTTATCTCTACGTGCAGGAGAAACGTAGGTGCCAGGGTGGTGGGTGCTGCCCGGGCAATGCGGGGAAGGGGGTTTATTGGGGTGTGGGGCACGAAGGCTGATTCAGCAGGCCACAGAATCCATGAGAGAGACTGGCACAAGGGGTGGGATATTAAGGTGGGAATGTGGGAGCCAGGTTCTCCCTGAGAGGGACAATCACTGCCAGTGCCTGGGAAGAGTCTTTCCCCTGCACAGAACAGGGTGATGATGCTTAATCCACTTGTGAAGTCCAGCGAGAACCATGGGTGCAGGAATCTGTTGTGTGAAGTGATTGTTGAATGTAACAAGGGCACTGAAGCTGGCCTGGTTCTGGGAATAAAAACTGCATTTGCTCTGTAGGTCACTTTGGGACGTCCTGGGTGAAGCATTACTGCACGTACCAGAGGGAATCGAAGCGGATCACAATGGTGCCGTTTGACCAGAAATCCGGAGGGAAAGGGGTGAGTGCGGGGAGGCAGCAGGGCTGTGTCCCGGGCCCCGGTGGAGCCGCGCACTGTCCCGAGGCTCACACTGAATGCTCTCAGCAAGGCGACACAAATGCAGGTCAAGTGGGTCAGGTTCATTCGAGGCTGAGCGGGTGCCACGTGGGGAGTTGAATCTGCACCTTGTTTAAACCCAAAACCAAACCCCAAGAGAACAGCAAGACCGCAAACCAGAGCTGGCAGAGCTGCTGGCACACAGCTGCTTGTAGGGACAAAGTTGCAGCAGCTGCCTCCAGGCTGAGAATGGGCCTTTTCCCTCTTCTTTTCAGGTCAGTCCCCTGAGGTTGTGGCTGCTCCCATGGGTGGAGGTGGTGGTTGGGGCAGGGAGCGCAGTGGGGCCGTGCCATGTGCCCCCGCCATGCTCCAGCTCCTAGGATGCCTGCTCCGAGTCCCTGGTTCTTGCTCCACATCCTGGAGAAGAGAACCTGATCCTTATTTTGCTCCTTTCCCAGTGCCTGTGACTTGTCCAATGAAATCGGTTTGTTTTAGACAGAGCCACAGGAGCTCCCCTCAGCCCCAAGGGCGTGAGGAGGAGCAAGGGAGCAGTGATGTGGGATGTGGGGGGTCAGCGCGCACCGTGTGCCCTGCTGCTCCCAGGGCAGTGTAATCCCGGCTGTGATCAGGGCTGGCTTTGCTCCTCTGCGCAGCGCAACAGAACCCCCCGGAGTGTCCCCAGCGGTGCTGCTTGCACGCATCATCCCTTGCAGAGGAGCACCTTGGGCAGTGGGACAGGCGGCTGCACAGCTTCCTGCTGGCAAAGGAACCCGGCCGAGGGGTGGCAGCTTCCAAAACTCATTTCCTCTTGCCCTGGAGCATCTTCATTGTAACCCAGCATTCAGATACCCCAGCCCTGTAATCGCCAGCGGCTGTGCTGTATTTCGTGTGGTCTCATCCCATGTCATTGCTTCTCCTTGCACCCTGGGGTGCTGCCAGCACGAAATTGAGATATTGAGAAGCTGGAGTGGGCCCAGAGAAGGGAAGGGAGCTGGTGCAGGGCCTGGAGCACAGTGTGATGGGGAATGGCTGAGGGACCCGGGGGTTTGGTCTGGAGGAGGGAAGGCTCAGGGGGCACCTGATTGCTCCCTACAACTGCCTGAGAGGAGGATGGAGCCAGGAGGGGGCTGGGCTCTGCTCCCAAGGAACAAGGGATGGGACAAGAGGAAACATCCTAAGCTAAGGAGGTTTAGATGGAGATTAGGAGCAGTTTCTTCCCAAAAAGGTTGCAGGCTGCCCAGGGCAGGGCTGGAGTCACTGTCCCGGGGGGTATTTAAAAGGTGTAGATGTGGCACCTGGGGACATGTGTTAGTGGTGGCCTTGGCAGCACCAGGTTAATGGTTGGACTTGATGCTCTTAAGGGTAATTTCCAAGCTAATCAATTCTGTGATTCTGAGTATGCTTCCTGGAAAAGTGGTGATGCGAGGGAACAAGGTGGTCAGGCAGGCAGGGTGTCACCTGGAACAGCACCCAGCACACAGAAGTGGTTGTCTCCAGGAACTCGCGCAGAATTCATTTGCTATTGAATCATCAGTGCGTTTTAAAGCGTGCAGGAGGAGAGATGCCTGTGCTGGCAGGGCCTGAGCAGGGATTTCCTCCAGCAGAGGACAGCAGCGCACGCAGATCCTGCCGGATCGCTGCTCCGCGCCTGGGAATCCAGCGCAGCTTGGATGCAGATGCCTGGATGGGAGAATGGTTTTGTTGTTGCATTGTTATTTAATAAACATTTTAAGGCATGTTTGCTCCCGTTAGGAGTTCTTGTTTGCAGAACGCTGCCAAAAACGCAGCCTGGAGTGAAAGCTGACAGCCAGGCCCAGGGGGCAGTGCTCTGCAATGGAAAATAAAGCTGATTTTGCTGCCCAAAAGTTCTGGTTCAACGCTCCCTGCCTGCCCAAACATGCATCACGTGGTGCTTGATACAGAAATGTGATCGTGTGTGCTCTGGAAGGAAGGCTCCTCATGAAAGATCTTGGACCGAACGTGTTTTCAAGGGTGAAAAGACAAGTCCTCGTGTCAGATATATAAATCTGTGTTTCTAACAGGCTGATATTGCCACATCCCTCCAGGTTTGACTGTGGTCATTGGAAGCTCAGCGGGTTCTAGGGACAGGCGCATGGGTTGCTGGTTGTTCTCAGCCTGAGCTGGGATTTTGTCTCTTCTCAGGGGGAAGATGAAGCCGTTATCCTCAAATCCTGCACGCGGCGGAAAACAGACTCCATCGAGAAGAGGTTTTGCTTCGATGTGGAAGCTGTGGATCGGTGAGTGCCGAGGGGTGTCGCATCCCTGGTCAGCAAAGGGATGCACACGGGGTTAGGATGTGCTCCTCTGTGCTTGGCTTTGTCTCAGTTCTTGTGCAGTTCCCATGTTTCTCTTCTCCTTTAGTCATACCCTCGTGAATGGAAAGCATTAGTCTATGGAAACTCTTCCAGCCAGGTGCTCTCAGTACATTGAGTGAGTGCTCTGGTTTACAAGGTGCTGAGTTTACTCAAGTCTCTCTAACATTAATGGTTTTTAGCACTTGGGCAGTCTCTGGCCACGTAAACTAAATGGTTGCAAGTATGGAAAAGATGCTCCGTGGGTGTTTTGGCTGGGATATGACACCTCTTTCCAGCGTATGTGTTGGAATAGCTTCAGCTTTTGTGCTAGAGAGTGGCTGTGGCTGGATGGTGGATACTGGAAGTCTGGCTTGCACCTCCGGGTACTTTAAATTCACTTCTTTTTCCTGAAGGAGTAAAATGCTTTCCGATGGGATTTATCACGTAGCAGCTGAATCAGATATATGTGTGGATTCAATCTATAGCGCCTTGGAGTGAGAGCTGTTATCATATCTAATTAGCATCACGAACAGCTTAGATATATAAACAGGAAAGCCAGGCTGGCGTTGCTGTTCCAGGCGGATTAGTCACTGCCTCCTATCTTCCTCACTGCAGGAAGTTTACGTGGTTTACAACAGCCCACTCCAAAGTCACCGAACGTCTATGCCCTCCCAGTTGTGTGCCTGGTTGTGGTCCAGCTGTCCTCCCGCTGCTGGCTCCTGCGGGAATGCCCAGGAGGTCTTGGGAAAACCCAAGTTCATTGAATCCTGAGGTGGTGAATAACACTGGAATAACCCGGGGTCATTCCACCCTGTGCTGCTGCAGTGACCCAGTGCCAGCGCAGGGCCGGGAGGGGTTGTGGTGATGGCTGAGGGATGAGGTAGCCCTGGGGCTGCCTCCCACTCGCTGCGCTTTCCTCGGGAAGCTGCAGTTTTTCTGCTGAGTTGGGGGATTTCTGTGCCCCGAGGATATTTTCTTAGTTAATGTGAAAATCACAGCAGAGCTGGGAGAGGAGACGCCAGCCACCACAACAGCCTTGTTCTGCAGCTGAGCAGAGGCAGCTGAGCCTTCCCTTGATGGCTGCAGCCTGCCAGGCATGGGATCGAGAGCTGCTCCAGAAGTATGCCTGCTTAATGTAAATAATGGCAGGGGAGCGGCAGAGGTGGGGAAAGCTGAGGCACTGCTCCTTTCGTGAGCACGTTCCTGCTGCAAGAGGGCAGTGAGAGCAGAAAACGTGGCCTAAAAGGCTGGGGTTTGCCCCAGATGCAGGCAGCAATTCGTATTTTTGCATGAGAATTTGTCATTACTTGTCTAAAATAATGGTTACTTCCAAATCAGTTGAGCTAAGAGGGAAAGGAAGCAACAGGTTTTGCCATGGCCTAAAGACAATGTGATGTGCCCACTCTGTCTCCCCCTGCCCTGGGCACTCATGCTGAGTGCTGGGGGATCTAGGCACCATCAGGGCCTCAGGTGATGCTCCAATGTCCAGGCTTTGCTGGAGATCACCTCCTCCTTGCAGCCCTTGTGGTTTGGGCTGTTGTACAGAGCAGTGTGCATTGGGATGCTCTCCCTGCCAGCCCGGGGTTATCGGGCATTGGCAGTGCCTGGGTATCGCCCTGCAGCCGTCCTGCCAGAGCCTGGCCCAGCCTCACCGTGTGGCCATGGGGACCGTGGGTGACCTCAGCTCCTGTGCAGAGATGCCCGGTCACAGCCAGGTTGCTGGGGCTCATCTGGGCACCATTGGTTGGGAGAGCCGTGCCCGCTGCCGGGAGGTCAGCCAGGCTGGGGCAGTGGGAAGAGAACGCCTTTGGAGGCATTGCTTCAGCCCACACTCCACCCAGTCCCACTGACCACAAATGATAGGATATCTGTGACCAGAGGCGAGCTGGAGCGGTGCCTGTGTCTGGTTTTGCAGAATGGAGAAGGCTGATTTGTGCCGTGGGCTTTTGTCTTGGGCTGGGTTTTTTCGAAGGGGTTGTTTTGGCTTTCTGTGGGTTTTCTTATTTCTCTGCCAATACAGAAGTTAGGAGCTTGATGTCTTCTTCTTCAGCCCCTTGCAGGAAGCCTGCTTGCCCAGAGAAGCTGTGGCTGCCCCATCCCTGGCAGTGCTCAAGGCCAGGTTGGACACAGGGGCTTGGAGCACCCTGCTCCAGTGGAAGGTGTCCCTGCCCATGGCACGGGTTGGAACTGGATGAGCTTTAAGGTCCCTTCCAACCCAAACCAGTCTGGGATCCTGTGATTGGTGTCCACAACGTCTCTTACTGCTGCAGCAGATCACACTTAAGCACCCTTGCAAAGGCGCTGGTGTCCCTCATTGCTCCTCTGTGGTGCTGCTCTGTGGCTTTCAGTGAGTAACTTGCCTGCCTCGGTGCCATGGGGACAACTTTCTTCCTAGGCTCTCCTAAAGCACATTCATTCTGCTCTCTGTGCCCAGGCTGGCCCGGTTACCAGTTTGGTTTGTTGTGGCCTGACAAGCTGTGTCCTTTTTACTAGCTGGGGTAGGAGGATGCAGTGGTGCCACTGGGGTTCCAGCCCAGGGTTATCGCTCTGGCTCCTCCTGGAGCTGGCACTATGAAACCTATACATGGCTATGGTTTGCTCATGTACCAAATCCTATGCTAACACACACACGTAAGCACATAGGAGGAAATTTCTCTTTCTACTCAAGTGTTTTTATCTGCTATCACCATAAAATTCCTGTAGCTCCTCAGGCCGTGTCCACACAGGGTTATACTTCATGGGAGCGAGGGGACCACGCTGGAGCTCCAGGTTTGCCGTGCAGCCTAGAGGTGGCAGCCGTGGCTGGCTCTTCCCTATTTCCATCCGCAGGGAAACGGGCTTGTTGTCAGCGGTGCATTTTGGGTATGTGCAACGTGGGGTGCGGGCTCGGAGCTCGTCGGACACCACCCGGGGAAGCTGCTTGTTAGAGGGGGGAGTTTGTTTTTCTCCTGTGAAGTTGATTCAGCACTGCCGAGCTCAAAATCTCGAGCCTAATCTATTACAACACTGCTTCCTTTTCCTGCTGTCTGATAAGGAGATGTGAAGTTCTCGGTGCTGACTGAAGAGCTGTGGCACAGGGGTTTGTGAGAGGTCGAAGAAAATCCCCGACACTGCGTTTGCAAATGGTTCTGATTTTTCAGTGTGGGAAGTCAGGAGGATGTTACTGCTTTGTTACAGCAGAGTTAGCCCCAGAATGGTGTTCTGTGTCTGGCGGAGATCCATTCCCAGGGTGATGGATTCGGTGTTTTACTCTTAATGCTCTTTGTTTCTTTTAACTAATTTGTAGTCTCTGTGCATTAAATTCGATTTGTGAACAAGGTACACAGGGACGACCGCCAGTGGCTTTCAAAATGAGCCTTAGCACGAGGAGGATCTCATTGGGCTGATGGCAAAGGCTTTGTAATTTGGAGTAATCTAGGTCGTCGCTCTGGACCAGAAGCAAAGTGCTTCTGATACCAGTTGGTGTTTATGGAAAGAGAAGGGGTTTGGTCCCCTGGTCGTTCTTAAGGCAGTAACTGCAGGTAGCACCATTCCCCATGCAGGGTGCCCTGGGAGGCTGGCCCTGCACGGGTGAGCTGTGATGCTCCTGCCCGAGCAGTCCCTGCCCAGCTGGTTCCAGCAGGCAGGATGTTGGCCTGGCTCTGGGTGCACATGTCAGAGCTGCAGTCCCTATCCCAGGCGGGACATGGTCCCCACTTCCCAGCGCCGGGGCACCCCTCATCCGCGGGTGTCCCCCACGGCTGTCAGGCCTGCTTTGGACAGCACGTGCGATACAGCCTGTACTTGTTCCTCTGCTGGTGTTGCCTTTCCAGTGACCTTTAAAACAAAGCGATTCCTGGGGCTTTCACAGGCGGGCGGGCAGGGAGCAGATGAAGCTTGTTCCCCCCTCAGCAGCCACGCAGACCCTCGCTGGCCCCTGCAGAACGTGCTGGCTGTGGCTGTACTGATGGCTTTAAGCTTCGCATGGACAAGTGAGATGTTCTGACTGCAGGAACAAGCTTCCCCTTTAGTTGCATCTTCTCTCATCTTTATTTTGGGACCACATCTGGCTGCTGGTGCCTGGAGCAGCACCCCTGGGATCTGGGGTGTTGGCCACGTGTGGGTCCCTGCTCTGCTCAGGCTGGGACTGCAGACTTCCCCCCTCAGCCCTCCAGACGCTGTTATTAATCCACTCTTCTGCTTCTTCATTCGGCAGTTTAGATTGTCTCGGTATGATAAACTGCTATAGGAGTTGAAAGTTCTTATCTGTTTCTATTGCCTCCATTATTTGTTTGGTTTTCTGGAAGGAGGAGAAGCTATTGGACTGTCTCATTTTGTCTGTGTGCTTATTCATAGCTCCCTAAAACCAGGCTGTTTTTCACAAGAGCTGAGATATTGAGAGCATTCAAATTTCCTGTGTCTCGTATGGAAGGAGCTCTTTAATTTTGTAGATTGTAGCATATTGAAAATGTACTCTCTTGCAAAGTGTTTGCCGTGTTCTACTCTGGCCTCATGCTCCTGCGTCCACTCAGTTCATAAACAGATTTCTTCTGACCACAAAACATCCCTTTCCCTCCTTTGCATCCCAAGAAGCAGGCAAAGGGGTTTGATGCCTGGAGGATGCAGCATCCAGTAATGCATCAGCAGGTCCTTTATCTTACCACAGCACTTCACAGTTATGTGTTCCGGATGTCAGGGCCAGGAGGTGTCCCACTGTCCTGATGTGACAGACGTGGTGCTGGCTCAGCGGGGCAGCCCCACCGGAGTAAAGGAGGCTCCTCCAGCATGTGTCACATCGGGCCCGGATGGATGTGAGCCACCTGAGCTCCAGCACACAGGATCATTTGGCTGTTAGGTGAGGAAACAAAGGCAGATACTGTTTATCTCTTGGGAAAGGAAGTCGGAGAAGGGCCTTCCCCGTCTCCATGCTGGATAATTGAGATATCCGTAATCTAATGAGCGCACTTCTGGAAGCGGTTGGTGGTGAAGGGAAGCCCATGAAATGAGGCTGTCTGCAGGCAGGAGTGGAGCCCGGCTGCATGCTGAGAGCGCTCCTCGGCTGCGGTTTCAGCGCCAGGATCCTACCTGGCTGTTAAGCACATGGTACCCCGTGGGCATCGTCCACATAAATAATGAATGAGGTGTAATGCGTGGGGTGCATTTTAAATTCATCACAGCCAGGAAGCGGGTGCCATGGGTGCCTTGGCGAGTGAAGGTGGTGGGAGGAAACGCAGAGCTGCTTGCAGTGTAAAGAGGGTTTTAATTCAGTTTCACAGCCCTTCCCCTCATGCTGTTAAATAAGTTTGACTTTGAAGTGAAGCCCAAAGAGTTGTTATCTGCTCACAGGCAGAACAAACATTTCCATGTTATCACCTTCTTGCCCTGTGTGAGAGGGAACCTGGCACAGCAGATACCAGCTTTGTCTCCCCAGGACCTCGCCGCTTCCCTGGGAGCCCAGAGGTGAATTCACCATGAATGAGCAGTTTAAATTCCTTTGTTTTAATGTTTCTTGGCTAAAGAGACAGAAATCCCGATGCTTCCAGGGCTTTCTGCCTGGGATATCTGTGCCTTCAGCCGCAGCTTGCCTTTAACTCAGACTAAAGCCTGGCTGAACTGGGGTGCAGCTGGGACCTCTGGTCACAAAGGAAAAGCCTGCTCCTGCCATGGGGAAGCATTTGGTGTCAGCCCATGGCCAGTGCTGCTGCAGCTCTGCAGGGACCCGGGACTGCTCGTGAGTCTCTTTGTATCTGCACAATAAGGAGCTTTCTCAGCGTTCTGAAAACCTTTGGTGCTGGATGCTGAGCGTTTTCATTCTCAAATGGGTGATGGTTTAAGTGGTTTCCTCTTCCCTTCAAAATGAGTAAACTTCCAAACCACTAAGCTGGTGAGTATTGACTGACTCACCAATGGGATTAGCGGAGATCAAACGCATTATGTCTGGTTTGCTTGGACCTGGCCTTGCTGCAAGCCTGAAGGCTCGGCTCCTGCTGATGAAACAGTGCTAAGCTGTGGTGTGCATGCTGAAAGCCAGCTCTTGGGTTGGTTGGCTGGGGAGCAGATAGGGAGAAGGGTTAATCCTTTGGTCCTTGCCCATACGTTCCTCAAAAGCAACAGAAGAGCAGCCAAACCCAGCACTATGAGGGTCCCTGTTAATGTTTTCTAACAGGATCTGCTCTTATCAAGGAGCAAACGACTTGCAGGGTGTTGTTGCAGCTCATGTTCTCCTGCTGAATTGCTTTTGGGAAGTGCAAGTTAAAAATCACCCCTCTTCCCAGCCTTATCAGTGTTTGAGGATTTAGTACCAAAGAGAGCCTACGTGCTCTGCCGAATGATGTCTGCAGGCAGTTGGCAGCTCCTGAGGTTAAACTGCTTTTCCCACCTTGTACCGCAGAAGCCCGGTGCCCCATGAGCAGTGATCCTGGCTCTGTGCTGCCTTTCTGGAGCTGCTGCACTTTGCCGTGGGTGGAAAGAGCAGTATCAGAGGTTCTCTGCTGTGTTAGTTTCAATGGATGAAACCCCAAGAGCATTGCTGCAGAGAGAGCATCAATAACCAAACCATTCCGATCCATGCAGCACTCTGGCTGTGCCTCCATCTCCCCCATTGCCAGGGTTTCTGCCTGCTCTCCTGCAGAAATAGCTGCTGTGCTCTGCTGCTGCATCCCAAAATAGCCTGGGAGGAAGCAGAAAGACCAGACCAAGCCAATAGAACAGATCTTGGCTGTTGTGCTGGGATTAGGGGCCAGCAAGTTCGGACCCAGGGCAGGATGCAGCTGCCCCTTTGGATGCTGGAGACCTGGATCCAAAGGTGCAAGGCTGAGGATGCTTAGGGCCAGCTGGGCTTTCTGTGTGTGGATGTGCTGGCTGCAAGGTGAGCTTGGGGTGTTGAGGATGGAAAGCTCTGCGGCCACACGAGGTGCAGCCAATGGTCAGCCCACGATGCTCACTGTGGGAGTGCAGCATTGGTATTCACCCTCTGTGGCAGTTCCTCTCTTGGGCAAACACACAGCCACACCTGGGGTTGTGCAAATACTCTCCACCGTGTTAAATCCATCCTGACCTTGGTGGCCATGCTTATTAGAGCTAGATAATGGAGCTTTAACTCTTTGTGTGGAAAGGGCAGTCCAGGAATGAACTTAGGGTCCACTTGTGAGTGTTGGAAGTGGCGTAGGTCCCAGGGTGAGGGCTGGACTGATGTCGCCTGGTTCCCTGTGCCTTGTTTTCTGGCACTTGGGCCTGTTCTTCCCCCTTCTCATTAAAGCAAATGAGCAGCTGGATTTACAGTGGAGCTCATGGGCTGTGTGTGACAGCAGCGGGTGGCAGGACCAGTGGTGCAGGAGTGAGCACCCTGGGGCACCCCAGGACGCCTCACAGTGATTCCCCCTACAAGGCTGCAGGCAGGGGTACGTGGACCAGGATCTCATCATTGCCATTACTGCAAGTGACATCAGGGTATGGATGTGGTCAGAGAAGAGGACTCAGCCGTGCTGGTGTGAATGTGTTGGGAATGAAATTCTTTATGCAGCATAAGGTGTCCCCACCAAGGCTGGTGCTCGGTGTGGTGGTGGGACATGGTGTTTGAGATGTGTGGGTCCCCTTGCTTGCTTGGTTGCCTTCCTTGCCTTCTCCTGCCATTGCCTGGATGTGCTTAAGTCCAAGCGCAGGTGAGCTGCATGGCTGAAAGCCAGAGGGAGCATTTGGCATCCAGCTCTCTGTCTCTGAACCCACTGAGAATGTGTTGCTGTTGGATGTATCCTCTGCTCATTTGCCCTGGTCAGGACCTGCAGGGACACCCTGGAATGGTCAGGCTGGGCTCAGCCCTGCGCTGCTGGGGCTTGGCGAGGAAGGAGGTTGTCCTCTTTCTCTCATGGGAAATCTGCCTTTGCCATGTTTGTTTTCCATCCCGCAGCCTATTCACAGCATCCCCTTTATCTCCGCAGGCCTGGCGTGATCACCATGCAGGCGCTTTCAGAGGAGGACCGGCGGCTGTGGATGGAGGCGATGGATGGCCGGGAGCCGGTGAGCATTAGCACCAGCTAAACCCCAGCCTTGGAGCAGAGCGTGGAGAGCTCTCTGCAGCCTGGGGCAGGTTGCTGGCTGCGAGCAGGCTGCCACGCAGCGCCTGCCAGCCGGCGCGGGAGCTGTATCCGTGGGGCAGCTCGCGCCTCCTGCCAGCAGAATAGTTTAATCCCTTGGTTAAATATTTGAGGTAATGCTGTATCTCCTGTGCTTGGATCGCTTGGAGGTGCGGTGGGAAGGAGGAGGGTAGGCTTGGCCAGCACAAACACGCTGCTGTGCTGAGCTGAGCTGAAAGGAAAACACGGCAAAAGGAGCAGTGGAAGAAGAGACTCTGTACTTCTCCAGGGATGCTTTGTTGCATCCTGGTGGCTGCATTGGGGTCTGGTGGGGAATCACAGGTTTCATGTGAGGTTCCCTGTGCTCAGCGATAGCCTCCTCGCTGCCGTGCTTGCTCCTGCCGTGTCAGAGCTGCATGGGCTGCTCACCTTCAGAAGGGATTAAGGGGTTTTCAGAGAGCTCAGGTGGGTTTTTACTCGTTAATGTGTTTGCAGCCTTCACTGCCGGGCTCCAGGAGCTGCGGCTGGTTCTGAATGCACTGCCTTGGTGGTACCATCCCGCCCGGCTCTCCAGCAAGGAATGGCAAACACAGCACCGCCGGGCAGCCTCTGTGTGCAGAGCGAGAGCAGACTGGGGACCCCCGCGCCTCGGGCTGGCCAAGAGCATAGCGGGGTACGAAGGGAAGGTCTGTGGAGAGCTGGAGCAGCCAGGGCTGCTGCGGGACAGCGAAGGTGTCTGTGTGTGCTGCTGGGCTTGAGTCAGGCGCTGGCAGTCAGAGGAGAGTCCATGCGGGGAGCAGAGTGTCCCATGGATCAGGGACTGGGATCCATGAAAGGTTCTCATTTGTCAGGAAAAAGTGTTCATTAGAGCCAGGTGAGACGTGGATGCACATGGGCTGTTCAGTGAGTGCTGGAAAGCACACGCTGGGCTCAGTCGAGCAACTTGCTTCTGAAGCATGCAGTGGTTTAGAGGTCAGGAGGGCTCTGTGTGTGTTTGAAGGGTGTGTGTGAGGTAAAGGGTTTCATTGTGGATGCCTGGAATCATAGATCCATTGGGTAACTGAGGTGGAATGGGCCCTCAGGATGCTTCTTGTCCAGCCTCCTGCTCAGAGCAGGTTGCTTGGGTGTTATCTGGTTGGGTGCAGTGAGCATCCGAGGGAGGAGGGTGCGCAGCCTCCCTGGGACTGCTTCACCGTCCTCCTGATCCCCAGTCTGAACCTCTCCTGTTTCATTCCATACCTGTTGTCTCTTGTCCTCCTGCTGCACACTGTGTGAGGGGCTCTGTGTTTCCAGTGCCTTAGGAAGGGTTCCGGCAGGTCCCCGGAAGCTTTTCCTTCTCCGAGCTGATTCTGGTGGCACCTGGAGACAGGCCAATATCTGAGTTTCTTCAGAAACAAAGCGTGTGTCCTTGCTCCTAGTCGGAACCCAGCCTTGTCCTCCTTCAGCTCCCCTACTTCCTAGTGCTGGGAGCTGGTGTTGAAGGATGCAAACACAGTCGCCTGCACTGGGGCTGTGTGAATCCATCCATCCATCCGGTTGCCTTTTGACGTGCTGCTGTTCCCAGGATGGGGCACAACGGCAGAGCCAGTCCGTTGGGGTTGGGCTGCTGAAGTGCAGCCAGGGATTTTGCGTGCTTGTGAAGTGCTGTGCGTGTGAAAGGTGCTGTGAAGCAACCAGTGCAGGACTGCCTGGATTATCCTGTTTGGGAATCTGGTTATGTGAGCTCCTTCAAGCACACAGCTCTCCGTGCTGACACCTGCGGATTTCTCCTCTTCCCTATCGTGCCCATCAGCTTCGGGTATCTTGCTCATCCAGCACATCAAGGGTTGTTGCTGCGCATTAATGCAATACCTCATGGCATTTAAGTGCTCATGGTGTTTAAACCTGGCCTTCCAGGTGTGGTGCAGGAGCCATGGGAATGGAGCCCGTATGGAAATGGATCCAAGAGGCATTTCACTGATGAAGATGGTGCGTGTTGACAGACAGGAGAGCTCCCAGTCCTCAGTTACCCTCCTTGATCCAGCACAAGTGGAGCTGTCGGTCTGTTCTCTTTGGGTTCTTCTCTTGCAACACCAGGGTGTGGGATGTTCCCTACTCCGCAGAGAATTCCTTGAGCAAGAGACAAGGATTTAACCTTTGGACTCTTAGAAATACCCATTCTATGCTTTGACTGTATTTCTGTAACCAAGAAACCCCTACTGGAAAGAATGCCTGGTTTTCCTTTGATTTTTGAGCATTGAGTTGTGGAAAAGATTGGCATAGTGGGGACAGTAATTCCATGTGCAAATTCAGGCTGTGGAGAGATTAAAGTGGACTGGAGTTTGTTTCTTAATTATAATTAAAAGATTAAAACCAAATGCTGAATTACATTTGGGTAAGCTCTAAACATAGAATGTGGGCTGCATTAGCCAAGACATTTGTCACAACTCGAAGAGATCTATTATACATCTTGCAGTCAGAGCAGCCTCCAGATAGCTATCATCAGTCTGTTAACTCTTACCACTTGGTATTAATTTGGCTAAAACCCCTGTGTTGACTTTGGGGTTTATTTGATGTTACAGAGCTGGAAACAGGAGAAACGAACTCCGTCACAGAGCAGTTGCGTTTGGTTTTGTTAAGATACTCAGGATAAGTTTCCTATGGCTTTTCTCCTCTGGTGATGCAGTTTGTAGCTGTGCGTGGTGGAGGGCAGTGTGATTCTGAACCCGAGTCAAGCATAAAGCTGTGCTGGCCCATGGTGGTGGCTCTGGCGGGCTGTGGGGTTAGGAGAGGTGTGAATGAGGCTGCTCCGTGGCAAAGAACTGCAGCAGAGAAGTGTTTCGGTGAGGCTGTGGCTGTGCCAAGCCGGCAGCCCCCGTGCCAGCCAAGAGGTGTCGGTGTCAGTGTTCCTGTGGTACCTTCCACGCGGGTCGGTGAGCTTGGCAATCACTCCCACATCATGGGGGCACAAGTGGGTGCTGGGTTTGAAGTGTTTGGGATGTGAAAACGCTTCTCTAGGAGAGTGAGCCTCACAGTGTGAGGGTACGGAGAGGGTTAAGGATATGAAACGTGTCAGATCATATCCCCGTTGAGCTGTATTAACCCCTTGTCCATAATCTTGAGTGGTGATGGAGAAGTTAGTGTTAAATGGCAAATGCAGGAGGCTGTGATCCTGTCAGAGGAAATAAGACATGGATGGGATCTGAGCAGTGCTGTTCTGGCATGGGCTTCGTGCTGCCCTTTGCTCCGCTTGGTTTGGGTTTTGCTCTTTAGAGCAATACAGGTCTACAAAAACACAGTTACTGCTGTGCAGCCGAGCGCACCGCAGGCTGGAGGAGCCGCTGGTCTCACGCCTGGGAGGGTGGGAGGAAGGACTGAGATGGAGACGCAGCAGCAGCGCTTTCCGCTCTCCTTCTGCTCCTCTTCGGTTCTTTAATGTACTCTGAGAGTTTGCAAAGGCAAGATCAAAGTGCAGAGTCCCTGGGGCGCTTCAGGGAGCTCAGGATGGTGCTGAAGGGAAGGGCGGCATGGCAGGAGCTGGTGGGGTTTGTCCTGGGACCTCCCAGGGGCTGGGCCTGTTGTACTGGAGGAGCCTGATCCTCTTGGCTTAGCCCTTGTGTGATGAAGCTCCATCATCTGGAAAGCAAATGAGGTTCCTGCTCCCACTCTGGGAGACAGTTCCCAGCCCTCACCACTCTGATGTCTGGAAACTTTCCCAGGGCTTCCCACTCTGGTTTGGTGGTGTTGGCTGCTCCACGTGAGGCCATGGGGCTGCATGGCCATTGACCCCCGTGAGCTGGGAACAGAGCCGAGTGGTGCCTGTGGACCTGCACAAGGGCTCGGAGCCTTCCCTTGGTGGTGCCGGGTTTGGTGCTGCCCCATCCTGCAGGGCTTTTGCTTGCAGGCAGCAGGAGCTGGGCGCAATCACGCATTCATGGTGGGTGAGGATGTTGGCCGCCCCGGTGATGGGGTGATGCTGTATCCCATGTGTCGAGGTCGGGCTCATCTTGCTCATCCCAGCACTGTGGGCAGCACAAAATGGAGTGGGTTGGTGTGAAGAGAGGCCCCGTGGCCGCTCTCCACTAGATGGCAAGCTGAGACCAGCCTGCTCAGTGCACTTGTGTCCCGGTGGGGCTCGGACCCCCCCCTGCACCCCAGGGCTCTGTGGGGTCTGCGGCTGCCCTTGGCCACTTGCCTGGGGAGATGTGGGTCTAGGGGAGCAATATATCCCCCCAGGCTGGGCTGCTGGTGCCTGCAGCCTGAACCAGGGCTGTTTGTGCTGCACGGGATGGGAAGGCACTCACTTCCCAGTTTTGTCCCCAGAATCCGGCACAGCCCAAAATTAGAGCTCCTTCCCTGCTCTGTGGCTCTGTCTTCCTTCTCCTCCTTATAATGAGGGAGGAGGCAGTGTTGAGCCATGGTAAATTGAGGGAAGGGACCTTAAAGCTCACCCAGCTCCAGCCCCTGCCACGGGCAGGGACCCCTTCCACTGGAGCAGGATGCTCCAAGCCCCTGTGTCCAACCTGGCCTTGAGCACTGCCAGGGATGGGGCAGCCGCTGTGTGGTGGTGCTGGAGCTCACTCCGCATTGCTGCTCTGGAGTTGTGGTGCTGTGTTCCTGTAGCAGCCCCCAGCATCGCAGCCCAGCCCAGCCTCGCATTCCTGCCCGGCGCGCAGCACCCTCGCCTCCCGCCTCCTCCTCACATATTGCTTCTGGGAATTCTTTCTAAAATTGTTTTTCATTTTCCTTGTCTAATTATGCAGAATGGTGAGAGATTTATTTCCCGGTGGAAATGACGTCTGTTGAACTCAATCCAGTCCTTTCAGCCTCGGCATTCCTGTCATTTTGGCTCATTCAGAAAACAAATTAACTTGAAGGACTTCAGTCCTGGCCCCGTGCTGCCGCAGGGGGACGGTTGGGCACCAGCCCCGGTCCTGCCCAACTGTCTCACACAGCGCCGGGACCTGCTGCAAGCTGCGGATCTGCTTTGGCATTTTAATTCATCTCCAGCTCCTCGGAGGTCACTTTCTCCTATACTGGTTTTGGTTCTGAGCTCATTACCTCTGTAGCTGAGTGTTTCCAGCAGAGCTTCAGAACCCTCTTTGATGGAGATGGGGACCAGGGGTTTGCGCTTGGGATGCAGCGTTTGCAGCATCAGGCAGGGCCTGGGCACCAACCAGGCTGGTTACTGATAGTGTCAGCAGGACTCTTCTCTGGGGACATTGGCTGCTAACTGGTACCGCTGGGATAAGCGCATTACTAGAGGCGGTGGAAGAATCTTCACCCAGAGCATCTTTGCCCACAGATGGTGGGTCTTCGACTGTTTCCTCTTTGCATTTGAGAGCCCGTGGGCGAGATGTTGGAGCTCCCATCACGTCTGCTCTTTGGTGCTTCTCAGGGTTTGGCCAACGTCTGTCTCTTCAGCTTGTTTCCTCACCGCCTTTCCATGCTGATCTTCCTACCCTCCTGATCCCGCAGGCGTGTGTTTCCAGAGGAAGATGGTTATTTGTGTATGCTTTATTTTGCAGTTTTTTCATGGCCTGTGTCCTGTCTGGGTTTGTTTGCTTATGGCAAATTCTTTCTTTGTGTTCTGTTTTCCATGACCTGACTCATTCCAGTTGCCGCTTCTCCATCTCCCTGTCTGTCTTTGCTGAAGAGAACGTTTCCCCCCTCTGCCCCTCTCAGTCTCTAAGTTCCTATTGCTTGCTTTTTCTCTTCACCTTCGATGTGCTCCCCAGCACAGAAGCCCTGGTGAGCTTTCCCTGAACCGGAGCCTCAGCCTCACCTGGGCTCTCACAGCGCCTGCGAGCATCAGAGCTGCCTCCAAGAGCCGCACCTCTGTCGTGGTGTCACGTCAGTGACCGTGAGCCCTGCTGCTGGCTCGGTGACAGAACCCGGCCCGCTGGGGCTGCCGCTTGGCCTCGCTGCATCCCACAGTTCGACTTTTGCCCCCAGAAGTTCTTTATTCTGACTGCGGACAGGGTGGTATAAGAGGATTCTCAGAGAAAGGAGCTCTCAGGCGCACTGATAACGTGTCACGTTCCATGTTAGGCTTTGTATCACATGCTCTTACCGCTGTTCCCTTCTCCCTCTCCTGTTTTATGACCTATTTTAAGCTTATAATAGTAGTAACTTTACACCGAGTTTATAAGCCTTTATTGTGATTCTAAAGCACTTGAGCCAGTGAGGTCCTAAACCTTGACTTGAGGCTTTTAATTATGGTTCCAGCAAACACTGCTTCAGTGGCTGACAGCCTACCCAGCCGGGCTCACCGCTGCTTCACGGTGATGGTTTTCTATCCTTTGCTTAAGAAGCTGTTTGGGACATAAAGATTAAAATACAGAGAGAAGCATTCTGGGTCATCTTAAAGAGAGAAGAGAGCATTCTGGACACCTAAAAGTGCTATCCCACCCATTTTTAGGAACTTTGTGATCTCTTGGCTCTGTTGGGGACATCCAGGAGCAGAGCAGTTGCTCCTGTCTGGTTTCTATCTCTTGTGCATGAACACCTCATCATTTCTTCAGTGCATCCTTTGCTGCAGCCGGCTTTACCAGGGCACTCCTTGTTGTGGTCTGTGCTGCACAGATTTGCCATGGAAGCTGGGCATTACTTAGTGATGAGGATGGTTGGTTCCATGACATGAGTTGGGTTTTCCTCTCTCTTTGAGATGTTGGTTCTGCTGGGGGAGCGTTGGTTGCTCTTGTATGATCTTGCCGCTGGTACCCACCAAGGCGAACTTGCAGTGAGGGCTGGGGTCTGTTCGCAGCCCCTCGGGATGTTGTACAACACTTCTTGTGTTGGGACGCCCACTGACGCTGCTGCAGCCTGGGTTTCCCTTTTCCTCTGGTTGAGGCCAGGAGGTGAGCGCGGTGCCGAGGGGTGGTTGGAGCCTGCAGAGCCCCTGGGGGAGAGGTGGTTCATGGGACCCGACCTGCAGCAGTGGGTGAGCCGGAGCGAGGAGCTGGCCTGTGCCATCTCGTGTGTGCGTCTGGGCCCGGGCGGGCGAACCGGCTCCAGAGGAGGTTGTGGGGTGGTTGCGTCAAGTGATCCCGTTGATGGCTTGGGTGGGAGCCTGGCGTGCAGCCTTGGGCCTCATCTGCCCGGCTGTGCTGCAGCCTCTGCAGGGAGGCACAGAGCACTCAGCTGGAATGTGAGACCAAAGAGAGCGTGTTCAGTTTCCTTTCCCTCTGCTCTTAAATCACCTCTGCTTAGAATCATTTGAGCAGGCAATTCAAGAAACATGTAGAAATTCAGGGAATAGCTCCATGTTGGCAGAACAAACCTCTGCCAATTTGGATAGACTATTAGGGTATTTTTTTCTACCTTACATTAAAAATGAAATGGTTCAATGTACAATCAGTTGCAGAACTGCCCTCTTTCCTTCCTCCTTTAATGGCCCTTGCATTTCATTTTAAGCAGTGATTTGCAGTCCCGCCTCGGTCCCCAGCTCAGGCTTTTTCCTCCTTGTGGCTGCAGCCTCAGAAGAGAGCCAGCTCTTTGAAACTCCATTTTAATCATGTTCTTCCTGTGCTTCTGGTCCCTCTCCCGTGGGACACCTTCCACTAGGCCAGGTTGCTCCAAGCCCTGTCCAGCCTCGCCTTGAATGCTGCCTGTCCTGCAGTGTTCAAGCAGAACACGAGCGGCTCTGCCAGCCCAAGAGTGATCTTGCCTCAAAGGTGTCACAGTGTTGGCATTAAAACACCAGCCATTGTCAGAGCGACCGGGCAGCGTGAGGGCTGTGCTCAGAGCAGGAGCGTGAGGCGCGTCTGTGTTACACTGATGTTAAAAATAAAGGCGACGCCGTCCTGTGCAATGAGGATGGTTTGGATGCGCTGAGGCTCCTCGTTCGTCAGTAGACGTTGAAAGGAGGAAGGGTGTGTGTGTGCTGGGGGAGCGGGCGCTGGCCGCGCTCCAGGGCAGATAGCTGGCGGAGGAGGATGTGCGAGCTGCTGCTCAGCATCCCAGAAAACTGAGGGGAAGTTGTTGAACGAGTGCAAGTTTTCACTTTCAGTCAGGGCCCGAGTGAGCGGAGCACATCTGCTGCGCTTGGAGACGCTGCTCTCTGAAACCCCGCTGCAGCCATCCCAAAAATGCAGCTTTCTGCACCAGCTGAACTTATGTTATCATAGAGACTGCCGCTTCGCTCCCCGCCGCTTCCGCCTACCCCAAGTGTCTGCTGCACCGTTTCTTTCTACTGTTCAGATGCTATAGGTCGATAGTTTGACCCAGGTGCCCTTACCCTTGGGTTCTCCCAGGTAACCTGCTCCTTGCTTTGCCCCGGTGGTTGCTGCTTGGGCGACAAAGGCGGCGGGTTGTATAACCGCGCTGAGCTAAGCGGTGCAGATGGCTGGCGGGCAGCCCGCGCCGCGCCGGCTCGGGGGCCCTGGGGAATGCCTGCACTTGTAATAAAACGTGGGCTTGTTTTTAATTAGAACCATCATTTAGCTCAGCTCGGGGCGGCCGAGGAGCAGGACCCGGGTTGAGGATTGAAGCCCCCGACGCTTCACTTCTGATGGATATTTGCTCTGCTTTTAATCAGGCTCAGGCACTGGTGTGGTTCTGAGATGAAATTTATGTTGGAGGAAAGACAGGGAAAGAGAAAGAGGGAGGTGAAGGGGGTCTCTGAGAGCAATGCATTAGTTCAGCTCTGAGCAGTAGGTTGGGAGGGAAGGAAGGAAGGAAGGAGCTGCCAGGGACCCTGGGCCACCCTCTTCCAAATGAACAGCCCTGGTCTGAATGACATAAACCAGCATTTCACAGTGGGTTTCTGCTGCCCTGCCAAGTCTTTCACTTGGGAAGCAAGGCATAGCTTCTCCTTCCCTCCCCCGCAGGGATGTGGGCTGAGAAGATCTTACTCCTATCTATGTTGTTCTGGCTCGAAGAGCAAGGAAGGTTATTTCTAGCCACAACACAGTGTAGTCTAGCTCTGAAAATCCTGCTTGTAGTATGAAATCCTGGCTCTGGGACAGAAATAGAACAGGGTTGATAAGGCAGAGCCAGAAACAAGGGCTGATTTCATCAGGGCTGCCAGGTGTCCTGCTTTTAACAAGGAAATACACTTTTTGTACATGAGCCTTCCTGCTCTGTGCCGTGCTGGGATCCTGCTACTGGACTGTGTCCCAGCATAGCAGCTCTGCAGTGGGGTGCCAGGAGTGCTGGGGCATCAGGTGCAGAGGAACCTGCCTGGCGCCGTAGGGACCCATGCCCATCTTGCTCTTTTAATCTTTATTCTTCCTTTCCTTCCTTTTCTTCCCTCCCCTATTGCTGCAGGGGGCAGGGTGTGTTATGTACTCCCCTTCCCAGGCATGCCTGTGCCATATTGCTATGGCTTTCCCATGCTTGCTGTGGGAGATGGCTCTCTGCGGAGATGGGGCTGAGATCTCCATGCAGAACCTCTTTGTCATCACCTTCATTGCGGTTCATCACAGGGGACTTTGTGCTGCCAAAGCTTGAAGTGGATGCAGGAGTTAAGTCTTTTCTGGCCTTCTCCTAAGAGCACCTGAGCACTGTGCAGCATCATCCTGCAGGGATTTGTGTCTGGGCTTTGCAGGATCATTTTCATAAACCTTTTCCTTAGTGGCTGCTGCTTCCCAGGCTTCCAACTCCTTGCGTAGGATTGGAAACAGATTCTCCAGGACTGATCTTGATGTGTTTCAGGTTCTGTTGTGCTCTAAAGGGGACGAGACTTTAGGATCTGGACTGTGCAGAAGTAATCAGGTGGTGGCTGGTGTCCAAGTGAGGACATTCGGAGAAAAGACTTGCTCCGAGTGGATGTTCTATTGCCCCTCTCACATAGGGTAATTGTATGGGTAGGAAAAGGGGTGTGTAAGAGCCCCAGCACGTGGTTCCTGCTGCGGGGCTGAGTGAGCCCTCGTGCGGTGGCCTTGGCAGCTTTGGGGTGTTGAGGGTGCTGCAGACACCACCCTGCCTCGCTCCATCTGAGTCAGTCCGGTGGCTGGGCTCCAGTCCACAGCCTGGTTTGCACTGCGCGGTCCCTTCTCGCTTATGAAAGGTTGCAAAACCCCCGTGTGAAATGGGTGCTCCTCCTGCCCAGGTCTTCGCAGCCTGCCTTGGGTGGCTGGCGAGCCAGCCGGGCTACCGGGTCTGAGGGGATACAGAGCGTTCTGTTTCTGTGCGTTTGGCTTGTGCGTCTTCTGAGCTGAAAGTTGAAAAACTCGTTCATGGTTGTTTTGAGGGTTTCTGAATATGAATCACAAGGAAATTGCATAACTGCAGCATTTCCTCCCATTGCTCAGGGCTTTCCAAAGCCCGCGCTCCTCCAGGGAGACTGAGGAAATCTGGCAGGGCCGGCCCATTCTGACAGCAGTTTTAATCCAAATGGAAAGTCTGGGTTGAAGGGTAGGTCCCCAGCACCGGTAAAAGGAATGGAGGGTGGACTCTTCCACCATGAAGTGGTGGGTTCCTCCTCAAACAGAGATCCCTCTGTCAGTGGCTGCTGTTGCCTAAGGCTTTCTGGAAATCACTGCCACCTCCGAGCATCTAGACAATTCTTTCTCTAGAGTTCAGCCGTTTGGACAGACTTTCCTGCCCATGTTGGAACCTGGCAGATTTTGGGAGCAGGTTTTTGTGCTGGGCGCTGTGCAGCCTCCAGAGGATACAGCTTAGGTTGGACCCTTCTGAGTTTTAAATGAAAACCTGCTTTGTGTATGAAATGCGGCATATCCAGCTACAGGATGTGTGCCCAAATGCAGTTGCGTGTGAGAGCACAGTTAATACACTGTGGAGGTTAATAGACATCATGGGTAGGAGTGTGAACCATCAAAATAGGAAACAAAATTACTCAACATCATCTTCTCTCAGTTCCCCTTCCAAACCCCAGCTACTTCCTTTTCCTTTTCTTCTCCCACAATCCAGTTCCATCCCAAACCACCCATGTACCTGGTTGCTCTTTGCATGCTCGTGTGTATGATTTATGTAGGAGCAGGTTGGAAAACTGATGGATTGGCTTCTTCCTGGTCTCTCTGTGCACAAGCAGAGGCTGGCATCAGGCTCTGAGTGGTGGCTGTAGAATTGTTCAGTAATAAGTTGTAAATGCATTGATTTTGGCCTCCAAATCACAGTGATTCTGCAGAATTTAAGCAGCATTTCTTCCACTGAAAAAAGATAGGATCTGATTTTATTCAGGATGTTTGAGCATCTACAGCGTGGATTTAGAAAACTAAATTCAAGGCATCAAGGGCTGCAAACGTACTAGGTTAATACATATTCTTTTCTATACACATCACTTCTGGAACTGCCTAGTAAAGATATTTTGGCTCTGAAGATATGAACAAATGGGAATAGTGCGAGTGTGATGTTTAAGCGAGTGCAGTGCTGCAGGGCAGGGATTTGGCCCCAGTTCTGTGAGTTCTATCGCTGTGCCTGCTCCCACCCATGGTATGTGGGACACAGGCGCTTCACCTCGCAGCAAAGCTTTCTGCTCTTGGATTTCCTCCTCTCTGTCAGTGACTAATACTGAGAAGTGAAAGACGCTTTTTGGTTCATGAGAAGCTGTCTGGGTTTAGGTCTGTTTTCTCCAGAGCATGTTAACAACAGGAAAATGGTGTGTGTGTATATGTAAAATCAGACGTATTTTATGGTATCTTATCATTTGGCTCTGTGCTGGGTGATGTGTCTGCAGAGCTGCCTGCCTGTCCCCTCCTGTTCTCAAACCTCTCGTGTTAAATGTGGCCGCTCTGCGAGGTGCAGCCACGCTGTCCCTTTGCACTCGTGCTGGCACGATTGTCAGAGCCCTGTGCCGCCCCGTGCTCACCGTGGTCTCCCCAGCAGTGCTGAGGGTCTGCATACATTGAGGTTTGCTGTTCTGGACTGGGCTGTGAAGCTTGCTCACCAGTAGTAGGTGGCTTGGAGAGCGCATTGTGCATGGGGAGCGTAGGGCCTCCACTGCTCCATCCCTTAGCAGGAGTGATTCGATTTGTAGTTACTTGTGCTGTAAGGATGAACTGACAGCACAGGGGTGTGATGGAGCTACAAGGAGGATGGTGCAGGGGAAGCATGCTCCTGTCTGCGCAGTCTGTAACTTTAGTTTTGTCAGTAATCGATGGAGACTTGGGTGTGATGAATAGTGAGAACCTCTTTAAAATGCAGCACCCTTTCACAGGGAGGGAGGTTGCTCCATCAACTGACTTGCATGTGAGGCTTAATGTTGAAATGCATCTTTGTGCATTAAGCCCTGCAGCAGACCTACCTTTAAGGACGGGGCTTGGAGCAAGCTGCTCTAGTGCAAGGCATCCCTGCTTGTGGCAGGGGGTTGGAACTGGGTGAGCTTTAAGGTCCCTCCCAACCCAAACCAGTCTGGGATTCTGTGATTTAAACTTGGAAAATTTCTCTTATCCTAAAAAAATCTGGCTCTTCAAAAGGCACGAGGCGGTGCAGGAAAATGATTTCTCTTTAAAAGTAATGTTTTCGTTGGAGGAGGTAATGATGTTGCAGAATTGGGGCTTGGTTAAAACCCTGATGTTGTAGAGTGGTGTTAATGGATTACCACACTGACAATGGATAAAAGGTTTGTCCTGAGCAAGATGGATGGAGGATGACATTATCTCCTTGTTTTATGGGTGCATAGCTGACCTCTGCATGAAATTTCCTTTCCAGCGTGTGCATGCTTTGCAATTAATGGCATGAGCATCTCTCGTTTCCTGGTCTGTCCTTTTCTCTTTAATTAAAGATCCGTCTCTGATGATTAACAGCCTCTCTGTAGTCTCGTGTAACCAAACTAGAAGAGGGAATATGCAGGCAGACACATTCTTCCTTGCTGCTGATGCACTGTGTGCCATAACTTGAGCTGCAAGACTGATCCTTTAGGCCTGGGCAGCGGAGGAGACCACTGGGAGAAGGATGGAAAAGCCGAGCTGTTAGAGCCCAGTCACCCGGTTACTGTGTGTAGTGTTAACCCTGTGTCCGGGTGAGCCGGGGCGCAGCGCAGGGCTTGGAGTGTGGCATCCCAGGGGAAGGCTGTGCCTCTGCAAGCCTCGGAATAGGAGTCACCTCAGCCTGTGTCCCGTGCCCCCTCAATGAGTCCTCACCAGGGGGACTGGAGTTGGAGAGGGAAGCTCCTTTGGGGAAGGTTGACGCTGTGGCCAGGGCAGCAGTGCAGTGGGAGCAGCCCGCTCTTGGGTTCCTTCCCTCTTTTCACTTGTTAATATAAGCATGAGTTTTTCCTGGAGGGAAGCTCACGTGCTGGCTGCAGCTGGGTTTGCTGCTGAATCATCCCCCGGGTTCCAGATGTGGGGTGGTAGATTTTCGCTTGCAAACAAAAACCTCTACTTCTGTCTTGCATGGCACAGTTGTGTGCCCTGGCCGGGGGAGAGGGAACGTGCCCCCTGGGAAATGTTCCAGGAAGATGGGAGGTAGTGTTGAGGGCTCAGTCTCTGCCCAAGCCCCCAGTTTTGAGCTATGCCATTAGATCTGTGCTTCCCTGACCGTGTCCTGTGTTGCGGAGGTGATGTAAGCATCCTGCTGCCCTGGATGGCATCGAGGGACAGGTCTTCTCCCTCTGCTGAAGATAAACCTGCAGGAGACAAAGGATCAGGTTTATTTCATTCTCTAATGCAGCCGTGTGTGGGGTGAGAGCTGCTCTCTGCCCCGCAGCGTGTCCATGGAGCAGCAGCTCCGCTGGCTCTCCGCAGGCTGGCACCGCAGGAGAGCACGAGAATAGCCCATGTTTGGATGCCCTCCAAGGCAGGCATCTGTTTAAGCGGCTGTCAGTGATGTGCTGTGTGACACAGAGCCTTCTGTGGGGTGGTTGATGTGGGTGATGCGGGTATCGGGCTGGTGCTGGGGCACCCAGTGGCGAGGTCTGTGCTCACCACTCCTTTGGGGACATCACACTGCCGGCTTCCAGCCTTGTGCTGCGGCTCTTGGTGGGCACCCCAACAGCAGGGACCAGACCCTTGTACCCGAGGGCTGCTTCCGAATCCCTGTCCTCAGTGTTAATGTCGGTCACTGGGAGCTGGCAGCGGAAGGTTGGGAACCGCCTGCCTGTGGCTCGGAGCCTCTCCTGCTCCCTGCGGATGTGTGGCTGTTGCTGCCTCGTGTGTTGCTATCAACATCGCCTGTGGAAACTTTCCCTCCCCGCCTGCTATTTCTGGAGGGAGCATGTGATGGGCTCCGCTCCCTGGGCTCGGCTCCTTGTGGAAGGGGCTCCCAGCTTTGTTCCTGGCAGAGGAAGGGTGTGCACGGCGATGCTGTGGGTACCACCCTGCACAGGCCTTTGTCCTGTTCTAATGATGCTGCCATGCTCGGCTCCGGCTTGTGGCACTCACAGAGCACTGTGTGTGTGTGCGTGCGTGTGTCTGCCCTGGGCTGAGGAAGGGTTATTTTTAAACACTTTGAGCTGGAGAAGTACAACCTGTCTGAGCTGAGCTGCTTACAGCCGCAGCTCTCCTTATGCTGCGCTTTTAAATCGTCCTCAAGCCGTGATTAAAACCTTCTGCCTTTGGTTTTCTTCTTTCTGTTATATCCACTACTTCAATATAAAGTAGCTAAAGTATTGTAGCTGCAGGGACCGGAGGAAGAGGGCCACAAGGAAGCTGAGAGGGGCTTTGGACAAGGGTCTGTAGGGACAGGCCAAGGGGAACGGCTTTAACCTGCCAGAGGGAAAACTGAGATGAGCTCTGAGGCAGAAGCTCTTCCCTGTGAGGGTGCTGAGGCGCTGGCACAGGGTGCCCAGAGAAGCTGAGGCTGCCCCATCCCTGGCAGTGTTCAAGGCCAGGTTGGACACAGGGGCTTGGAGCGCCCTGCTCCAGTGGAAGGTGTCCCTGCCTGTGGCAGGGGTTGGAGCTGGAGGAGCTTTAAGGTCCCTTCAACACAAACCAGGCTGGGATTCTGACGATGTTTGAAGATAGGAGGGGGATGAAGCCCCAGCCTTGGCTCAGAGGGTGGCTCTGTTGCTGTATGTGTTTCCTCATCTTTATGCATTTCAAGTCCTCTCTAAGCTAACGGCATTTCTTTTCGTCTCTTGGTCTTTGCCTGACTCCTTTATTCAGGCTGTAAGCACTTGTGAGTGAGGGTGGCTTCCTGCTGCTTGACCAAGTTGTACCTACCAGATGGTCCTGCAGTGCCTGTAAGATGCAAAGGGAATTGTCTGCTTTGCTCTAAGTTTATAACCTCTTTGAGAAGAGCGTAGAGGAGGTGAATCATGAAATAGTTTGGGTTGGAAGGGAACTTTCAATGTCAGCTGCTCCAGCCCTACCTTGGTTTTGTTTAGAAGCTGCTGTAGTTTCTATTTAGAACTAGTTTTTACCATGTCTATCCTATCTGCGCTCTTGTTTTCAGAGCTGACCCAGTTGTTATTTTAATACCACTCCAAAGCTTTGGCAACCCAAGGTTTTGAATGCAGGAGGCTGTGGTGGTCTCTGGGGACCTCACTATTGAGAGAGCTCAAGGCAGGTCCTCCTGACAGCAGACCCCAGTCACGGTGACCCCAGATGTGTCGGCAGTCCCTTCCCGGTGCATCGAGGGCTTCATAAGACTTTCTTCTTGTGTTTTCCAGGTCTACAACTCGAACAAGGACAACCAAAGCGAAGGCAGTAAGTATTTCTTCCCAATGAGACCCCAAGGAAGGTGCCTGTGCTGTGGTGTGCAGGCTCTGGCGGGTCAGCAGGAGATGCTGAGCTGCCGGTGCTGGTGGCACTGGGCTGGGCTGTGCTCCCCTGGGCAGGGATGTGGGGTAATGGGGCTCTGTGCGGCGACCATAGGGTGGCCACAGTGCAGAGCTGCATCTGGCACCCAGCAGGGAACTGATGCAGGAGCTCAGTGGTGGGACTTGGGCCCATGGAGGGCAGTGCCCAGCAGTAACCTCCCGTCCTGCCCGCTCTTTGCCTTGTGTCCCCAGGCTGCAGCAGTGATGCTGGGGTGCCTTGGGACCAGCTCCTGTCCCTTATCACAGCCATGGTGCAGGGACATCTTGGACCAGCCAGCTCTCCTTTCTGAATCAGAATGTGGAGGATGAACATGCCTTTTCCAAAGGGGAATTGGAGCACATAGAAAGAGTGAGGAGGTCCTGCACAGTCAGGATTGTCAGCAAGAGCCCTTAAATATACAAAAGCTGTTTTTATTGTGGCTCGGGCAATCACAGGCTCGAGTCAAGAAAGCACTTGATTTCCTTCCTAGAGGAGCAGTTGCACCTGGTCCTGGCTCATCTGTCCTGTGTTTCAAAACCCTCAATTGAGCCATTTCCCAGTAGGTTTGAATTGCCGTAATTGCAATACTCAAAACTCTGATCCCTTCCCTCCTTCCCCCGAAGCCATTGGTCACAGGGAGCCCAGCCTGGGTTGATGGGTAGTAAAGAGTTCATTTTCATGCTGCCTCAGCCAGGGCATTTTCATCTGGAGCAGAAGCGTTTTCCTCACGGTAATAGGTATGATTTGCAGATAATGTTCCTCGCGCCCATTGTGAGCGCTTGCACAAAACAGTTTCTTTGTCCTCTCTGCTCTCTCTGATGTGGCTTCTCCCTTCTCTCCATGTTATTGGCTGCACATCCATCTTGTTCTATATGTATTCCTCCTGGCTTTGTGCTCCATCTTTTACCGAGGGGCCAAGTGAGTTTTTGAGACTCGGAGAACTTGCTCAATCTTGTCCTACCCTGGCTGTGAACTGTCACTGCTCTGCATGTTCCCCGCGCACAGCCTCTGCCTCTGCCAGGACAGTGCGTGGTGAGTTGGCTCAAGGAACGTGTTATAATAACCATCTTCTAAGTTTTGTTGAGGGGTGATGCAGAAGCAGGGAAAAACACCGGGGGTGGGAGGAAGGCTTGGTGAAGTAATTACCACTTCTGAAAGAAGCACTTGTCAAAGCCTGACCTTCCCAGCTTACGTGCTGTCAGCCAGAAATCCTCCTGGGGCTGTGACTTACGCTGGAGTCATCCTGCAAAGTAACAGCAGCTCTTTAGAGGTGGTAAGAGCTCGAGTCAAGTGTGTCCATGGCTTCCCCAGGGTTATTCATATGGTCTAATCCTGGTCGTCAGCTGCCAAGCTTGCAGCAGATCCCAGGTTGGGGCTGCGAAAACCGCTTTAAGGGCTTCCTTAGGTGAGAGCTTCACTCATTCTCTTTCTGAGCCTGAACCCCAGCTCCTGCCCATGATTAGTTGTCCGCAGCCTCATCAAGGGCCTGCGTCAGCAGAGGTGTGCACAGGGCCGGGCTGGTCTGCAGGTGATGGGGCTGCCTATGGCGGCTGCTGCTGGCATTGAAGTGCCCACGTGTCACCACCAGAACAGGCTGAGTGGTGCTGCCGACCACTGCTGCGCTTTGGTTACGGAGCGTGGCTGCTGTGGGTGCATTGTGCTGCCAGCCCCATGCAGTCCCAGCGGAGTGCCCGTGCTGGGGATGTGCTGGTGGCTTTGAGGAGGAAGCCGCTTTGTCCCCAGGCTGGTGGCAGCTCCCATGGCTGTCTCCCATGTGGGTTCCCCACCCGGCACTGGGGATGGGGTTTGTCTGCAGTGCTGGTGGTACCACAGCCCACACGCCGGTTGTGCCTCTCGAAGCAGCTCGGGGTTTGGCAAAGGGTAGGGAGACTTTGATGGAGACACCAAATGCCAAGTTTCTCCCTGCGTGTCTTCGCTGTATGGGCTGGGGAGGCTTTGGCAAAGTGTCTTGTCTTTTAGTACCGCTTCCATTTTGATGGTTGTCTAAAACAGGAGAACTGCCTCCCTTGTGTGTGCTTCCCCGGCACTGGGGAGCGCGTTGGCACCCTGGGTGCGGGCTGCATGCAGAGCAGGGCTTCACACCGTCTGGTGGCAGTTATTCACACACACGGCTGAGCGGGGCTCCGCGGCTGTGTTCAGGCATCTGGCTCTGCGTTAGCCCTCCTTAGAGCTGTGTCTGTAGTGAGCTGCTTGCTTCACCGGCTACACTTAGAGTTGATTCAGAGATGGCTTTTGCCACGCAGCCCTTGATACGGGCGCTTCCTGTGAGGACTCGAAATGCGTGCAGTGATTGAGTGGAGTCGGATGCAATTCCTGACTCCCAAAACCTGTGTACCTCTGCTTCCTGCCTGTGCTCCGGTTGGTCTGACGGAGACTCGCAGTGCTGTAGTGAGCTCTGCTTTTTGGCCTCTATCTGATTTTACAGAGCTTTTGGGTTTTGCATTGTGCTGCGTGGCTGGATGGCCACGGGCCTGCAGGGTGATTTATCCTGATCTTCCTCGGGGCTGGGAGGAAGCAGTGCTGAGCCGGGGGGTGAGTGGGGTCAGTGAGCCACCAGAGCCAGGTGAATTTACGTGCCCTGGGTTGCAAACCAGGGGACTTGGCCTGCGCCGTGGGTACAAATCCTACAGACCGTTTGTGCTTGTTGAATGGAAAATCACAGAACTCCTGTCCCTTCCTCTGCCACCATTCCCTCTGCTTTTTCTGTACCCACGTGGTTCCCTGTTAGTTCAGGACTCCATCGAAAGCTGTCTTTATTTTCATGAGCTCTTCACAGACCTTGCCTGCCCCGTCTGCAGGTGCCTGGCCCTCCCCAGCAATCCTCCTTTCCCAATCGTGGGAGCTCATTGGTGCTTTGAGACTCATTTCTCTCTGGTCTCCGCTTCTTGGTTTCTCCCTTTCTCCGTGGCTCTTCATTCCATAAAGCCTAGGACAGAATCCATAACAGTAACGGTGGTGGCACGTCATTGTGTGGCACAGAAGCGTGCATGGGGACGCAGGAGAGCTCGCTGTGACCTTGTGTGGCCGTGACCGACGCACACAGCTGGAGTCAGCAAAGCTGAGCAGAGCTGATTCAGTCGTCTTACCCACTTCCCGATGCTCTGATATGCCATATCAGCGTAAAGGAGAGGAATTAATGGATTAAATAGAAATAATCTGCTAGGCAAAACAGAACAGGAGGCGACCAACTCAGTAGTGCTAGGAATGCGTTGATACATGAAGGTCAGATAAGTTGCTTGTGTGTGTAATACAAGTGACGTGTATCGCCTTTGCTGATGTAAATACGTCTCTGCAGTATGAGTACTGCATGTCAGTTCTGCATCAAAATGCTGCTCTTGTATGAGAGCCGGTGGCTCGGAGCCTGGCCTGGAGCTGTGTTTTACATCTTTCCCGTGGGGAATGAGAGCCTCAGGGAGAGGGAACAGCAGGAGGCAGGGCTGTGGGCTCTGCCCCTGCTGTGGGTTTGAATGCACCAATGGAGAAAATACTGCTCTGGCAATAGACCTTTGTAAACCCACTCCTGGCCATGGCTGAGAGGCTGTTCCACATCTAGGCTGGGGTTGGGGGTGCCCGCTGAGAGCAGTGGAGGAGCACACTGGCCACGCTGTTCTGACTTTGCTCTTCCATGCTGCCTTCCCTCTCCATTTCCTGGCCCCAGTGATGGCAGGAGGCAGCTCCACAATGGCTCAGATCCATTGGATGTGGGCCATGGGTCCTGTCCCTCCCTTACACGTGTTCCTGCCCCTGCCTTGCTGCAGCAGCAGCTCTCTGAGCTCCGCTGGGGTTGGCTGGCTGAGATGTGGCTCTGGTGGGGTTTGATAGAGCAGGGGGGTTCTTACTTATTTTTCTTTTCCTTTTTTTGCCAGTCTTGCTGAGCCCTCTCACTGCACCAATGCTGCTGCCATGGCATGGAGCAGAGCAGGGATGAGGATGGGGCTGTAACAGGCCAGGCTGGGTCTGGCCGTAGCTGTGTTTCGATGGGCACGCTCATGCAGCATTGCTCTCCAGCCCCAGGAGGCCATCATTTGCCCCTTCTTTCTCACCACATCCTGACCTGCAGCCACTATTGACCAGAAGCTGTGTGGGGTCTGAGCTGCTGAACCAAAGCTCAGGGCTGTGGATCACGGAGCTGCTGGGGCAAGTGTAAGATCTGGGCAGCAGCAGATCCCAATCCAGGTTTGATCTGTGCTGCAGCCGAACTGAGTCATCGGGTAAATGAATGAGATAAAGAGAAGCTGCTTCTGTGGGAGGGGAAATCAGGCTTTTACAAGGCTCGCTTAAAGTGAAATTTAAGGATGAAGAAAGCACTTTGGGTATTTAATCAGATATTATTTCTGGATGTAACTACTGCAAATAAATCCCTCACCTTTCCTGATCCAGAGCTTGCCAGCGAGTGGAAGAGCTTATTCACCTACTTAGGAGGATTATGCTTGATCGCTCCCATCTGGAAGGACAGGGTGGCTTCTTACCTGGGAAGGTTTGGTTCCAGCCCCTTGCTCAGCGATGGGGTGGTGGACTCTGGGGGAGTCTTCCATTTGTAGGTGTCCTCTGCTCAAGTTCAGGCATGCAAGGGACTGGGGGAGCACTGGTTTATGGGATGGATTGGCACTTCAAGTGCATGTGGAGAACCTGAAGTGGTGATCGGTGTTGGCTGGAACAGGACCATGCTGGGGTACTAAGAGGTCAGGGTTATGGCCAGTGCTAAGCCAAGGCTAATAAAGCCTGCTGGACTGGGTTTGCTTATTCAGAAGGATTTGTGCACCGTGGTTTCTTGCTTCTCAGGTACCCTTGTGCTTGTGTTTGTCTGTGATCTGGGGTGTGGGAATTCTGATGAGGGATGTAAGGACAGGCCAAGGGGAATGGCTTTAACCTGACAGAGGGGAGACTGAGATGAGCTCTGAGGCAGAAGCTCTTCCCTGTGAGGGTGCTGAGGCGCTGGCACAGGGTGCCCAGAGAAGCTGTGGCTGCCCCATCCCTGCAGTGCTCAAGGCCAGGTTGGACACAGGGGCTTGGAGCAACCTGCTCCAGTCGAAGGTGTCCCTGCCCAAGCCATTCTGTGACTGATTCTGTAGCAGGCTGTGACCCACTGGCGAATGGCACATTGGTTTTGTGCTGCATCCGTGCCTGGAGAGTGCTTGGGAGCAGCACAGGAGAGCCCTGGAGGTGCCAAGCAGAGGCCCTGGGAGCTTTGGGGTATTCACACATCCTATAGCACAGGCATCCTGCAACTTGTGTGCTTATGTTGGCTTGGCACTTCAGTGTGCTTGCCCAGAAAAACATAATAGAGCTGCGCTACTGTTTCAGTGTTTCAGGTTCTTGTGCCATTCATCAAGCACAAAACGCCGCCAGCAGAGAACTCAAAACAAGTGATTAGGAAGGGCCTGCACTGAGCAAGCCCTAGGCAGCGATCAGCTGGCAGCTCCTCATGGGGCGGCAGAGACTGTGATTGAGTAATGATGTGAGCAAGGGGAATGCAAGGACTGAGATTGCACGTGCCGTGCTGTGAGGACACTGCCAGCCCTGGGCTCTGATCCCTGCCCGCTGCGCTCTCCATCAAACGCAGTTTTGTGTCCCTTACAACACGGCATTCCCTTGGGGAAGGCGGGATGGTGGCAGGGGCAGGTGCATCCCTGCAAGGGTTTTGATGTGGGCCTGCAGCCCAGGGAACCCTGCTCACCCTTCCCTGCAGGCTTCTGCTGTATGGAAGGTTTCCTACACCTTTGCATAGGGGAGAAGTCATTTTCCTCAACAAATAGCTGTCTGCAAGCAGTGTTTCCCATGCGGTGGTGGGGAACTGACTACAAGGTGAATTGTTCCAGCAGGTATTTGGACCCATGTATTAGTAATTCCTTGAAATTAGATGTGAAAACCTGCAATGGCGTGAGTTAATTGAGTTTTACGTCCCATTAACTCGCATGGTTTAGATCTTGCTCTTGGGCAGAGGCAGCTGCCTTCAGGACATCCTAATTTGCACCAAATATTTCATTTGCGCTAATAAAAGAAGGGGCTGTTCTTGAACTGTGCACATCTGCATTGAGTGAGGGTGAATGGGATGTAATGGGTGGTGTTCATGAGGCAGTACTGGTTAGCTGGGCCTTTGCATCACTTGGGGGGCAGGAGTGTCTGCCTCAAGTGTGACGCAGGCAGGGTGCAGGCATTGGAATGGTGCTGCCTGGCTCCCCAGGGCCAGGTCCCCTCTCCCTGGGCACAGGAGATGCTTCCACAGAGATTTGATCTGAAATTCCTTCCCATCTCCCAGTCCCTATCACTCTTTCACCACTACGTCATCAGCTCTCTCCTCTTCATGCTATGGTTCTACCTCTGCACTTTCACCTTTCTTTTGATTTCTTTGCTGTTTTCCTTCACAGTGGTTGCTCACAGTTATCTCCTGCTTCTCTGTTCCGTTTGTTCCTTTCCCACTTCTTTTTACCGTACTTTTCAGTGCTCTAACCTGTCATATGGCTTCTTGAGAACACCTGCACCTGCACAAAACCACCTCAAAAGCCCCTAGAAGGAATCCAAGGCACCCCAGTGCCCCAGCAAAGCCGGGGAGGTCAGCCCTACAGCAGCAGTCTCCAGTGGTGATGGAGATGGCCTCAAGATGAAGGCATCTCTCCAGCTTGGTTAGCTGGAAGGATGTGCAGGAGTTCCCTGGGGCTCCTCAAGCACGCTGCTTGCTGTATCCGAGGATTTGTTGTGTCAAAATAACGTATGATTCCCTTCACCTCCTCCTTCCCCGCCTCACCCGAGCCGTGGTCCAGTGCTGCTGTCAGTGTCAGCACTGGCTGCGGGTGAACGCTGTGCCCTGTGTGGAGCCAGCCCCCTGCGAGGTGTTCTTCACGTCTCTCTCCTCTCCCCTTGCAGCTGCCCAGCTGGATAACATCGGCTTCAGCATTATCAAGAAGTGCATACATGCTGTCGAGACAAGAGGTAGAGCAGATCACCAGGTGGTCTTGGTCTGGGGGTCGGCCTCGCAGCTGTGTTCAGAGGAGCAATTGCTTACCTGCTTCTTCTCATGAGCAAAATGATTCATTACCCCTCAGAGACCCATAGCAGATAAGCCCTGTGTGTGTGCTCAGCATTGCCTTTGCTGAGATGTGCCTTCGCCCTGCAGCTGCAGTCAGCGGGGGCTGAGCAGCCATCAGGGCAGGGTTAGGAAAGGATGTGTTGGAGGCGCAAAATGAGCGAAGGGACCGAAGCTGGGACTTAGTTTGAGCTCCCTTCCCACAGTGAAGGCCCCTGTGTTGTTTGTTAAGTGCAGATCGCTTGTGCTGCAGCCATAACTCCCTTGCTGACTGTGGGGTGGTGGAAAAGTGTCCTTAGATCTTTTATTCCTGAGCTAATTGAGGGTAATACTTTAAATCAATACAAGAAAGCCTTGACATCAAACCATATTTTACCCTCTTCCGTAACGTTGTGTGTAGTTGGTGAGAGGGTTTAATTATTTTTGCTATTAGAGAAGTCAAAGAAATGAAAGAAACGGTGGTGGCTCTTGTGACATTCTCCTAATAAGCTCTTTATTTTCCCTAGGGATCAATGAGCAAGGGCTCTACCGAATCGTTGGAGTGAACTCTAGAGTTCAAAAGCTGCTGAGTATATTAATGGGTGAGTATCTTGTATGTTGTTAAAGGCAAGTAGATTGTGCTGCTTTGAAGTCTCGCCAGCCGAGAACGGAGGCTCTTGTGGGGTACCTAATTGTGGTGAATGTGCTCTTAGGACCCCATGCTGTTAGAGGCCGGGAGGTCCCAGGGCACCACTGGCAGGTTGCTAAGGTAGGACTCGTGTAGGACATGGCTTTCAAAGGTCTGGTGCAGTCACTGGTGTCCTGCTCACTTGCGCTATGGATTTTGGCAGCCTTCCCAAATGCAAACTAAAATCCTCAAAGGAATAGCTGAGAGCTTTGGTTTAATCTCATACCTGCCACGTTGTTCCCACAGTACTTCTTAATTATCTTCTCTTGTGTGTTGCATGCTGCCTGTGGCTCTTGAATTCCTCTTTTTGTGCCTGTTTTAACACAGTCTTACCCGGACCTTTCAAGCTTGTATTTCCCTCGTGCCCAAAGCATTGGTCCTGTGGTGCTGGGTGTGCGGGAGGAGAGAAGGTGTTGGGAGCTTGGTGTTGATGCTGTGGGGCTCCTCTGAGCACTGGCCCTGATGTGCAGCCTCGCTGCATCTGCCCAGCAGCCCTCAGAAACCTCTCGCCCTTAATGATAGGATGGCAAGAGGGCGGCTGTGGTGTTCGCTACAGGTGCCTGTGCTCTGAACCAGCGTTCACGTGGGCCTAATCTGAGCCCTGAAACATGCAGGAGCAAACGGGTCTTGTGACTGTCAGTGAGCTGGTCCTGTAGCATGTCTGGGACAACTACGGCTTCCTCTGGAGTGGTTCCTTGTTGGTGGGTTTGGGTTTCCATCACCCGCAGCCATGCAAAGCGAGTTGGTTCGTACTTGTTGGTCTGCATTAGAGAACCTGGAGCCTGACTCCTTTGCAACGTGACTCCCTTTCCCTTGCTCCCTCAAAACACCAGCGCTCCTTTCTGCTTCTCCTTGTAGAAAGTTTGAATCTTTGTGTTTCACTTTCAGTGTCCTTCCTTCTCCTCTTCCAACTCCCCCTTCTCTCCCCTCTGTGAAGCTGTTCACTGAGCAAAGCCCATGGTGACTGTTACAGTTGTCAGTGTTAACCTATGCAAAATTGATAACGTAGGGATAATGAGGAAGCAGAAGGGCGAGGCTCTAAATCAGAGGCTGACACAGGGGGACCTCTCTGCACCGGTTTTGCTGTGGCATTTGGAAAGTTCTCTGCAGTCACAAGAGCTGGTGACTGACTCCTTTATTAGCAGAGGTTTGGCATAGGTTCTGGGGCATGTGAGTATGTCCTGCTGGCCACCCAAGTACCGCAGATAACCAGAGCTGCCTCATGGCACACACGCTGCGTCCTGTGCTTCTGGTTTTCATGCCGGTGCGCATCACCTCGCGAGCTAGCAGAGCAGCAGATCCCTTTTCCTCTCGCAAGGGCAGTCGTGGGCTGCGTTGATTCTGGGCCGGGGTGGCGGTGGTGGCAGATGGCAGATCTTGCTTGGTTTGTGAGCTCTCCGGAGCTGGGAGGGATTCAAAGCCTTGGACGCCATCCAGCATCCATTATCTCCTCGGCGACTGAAGCCTCTCAGCTGTCGACCTCGTGTCTCATAACGCGGTGATATACTGCCGGGGTTCTCTTTGTCCTGGCATGTCTCCGTTGGAAGTCCTGTTAGAGGCGAGGGCGTGCGGGTGCTGCTGCGGGTGGGCGCAGGAAGAGGACCCCCTTTGGGGATCTCCCATGCTGTCAGTCACTGGAGTGCTTTGCAAACCCAGGACTCGCTATCTTCCTCTGAATCGCAGGCAGTTAAATCCTCTTCAGCAGTCGCAGCGCTAGGGCTGACTGTGAAGTCAAACAGAAACGTATCCATTGTCAATTCCCCTTCTTCATGGCTGCCCTCGAGGCGCTGAGGTTCTGCTGGTAGCGGCGCTGCTCTGCTCAGTCCCTTGCGTTCGGGTCCAATCCCCGTGTTCAGATCCAACCCCCATGTTCGGATCCAACCCTTGCGAACGGAGCAGCCAACTTGTGCTTACAACTTCAGGTTTCCTTTATATTTGGAAATGAATGTGGGCAGCGTTACCGAGTCACATACAGTTTAAATGGCAAAGAGCTCGGGTTTCCCGGCGCGGCGGCTGGTGTCGGTGACCCTGCTGGGCTGGCTCTGGCATGAGGTGTCCCTGCGGGAGGTCGGCACCGCCTGGGCTGACCGCGGAGCAGAGGCTTCCCATGGGCAGCAGCCAGGCCAGGGCTCGGGTTCGGGCAGAGCAGCCTGAGTCTGTCACAGCCAGGGTGACACAGGGGGGGTGCTCCCCAGGGCTCGGGGGGGCAGAGCAAGCTGCCCCTTACCCTTCACCATCACCAAGCACCATCAAAATGAGGACAACACCCAACAAACAAACAAACTTTAACAGAGCTCCTGTGGAAGGCTTCGTGGTGGAGGTGTGTGTGCGCAGGACAGTGATGGTAATGGTGGGTCCAAAACATGGCGCTGAGTGGAGCATTACAATGTCTGATCTTCTCCTCTTGCTCCTTCTCAATGTTAGGAGTAAGTGGGGCTTCCTATGGCCCCCCACTGCTGGGGTATAATGTGCCCTGGGGCTGGTTGGAAAATATCTCGAGCCACCCAGGCGTGGGTGAGGAATATGGCTGGGTAACAGGATGGTGCCCAGGAGGTTCCCTGGGCCATGGAGGAGCTGGTGGGGAATTGAAACCAGGTCTGAGGGCAGCAGCTTTTGCCATACCCAGGAAGCAGATGAAGTTCCTCAGAAAGGGCTTTGGGCAGTGGCTGTGCAGGATGATGGGCTGTGCAGGATGATGGGCTGAGTGAGGTGATGGGCTGTGTGGGATGATGGGCTGTGTGGGATGATGGGCTGTGTGGGATGATGGGCTGTGTGGGATGATGGGCTGTGTGGGATGATGGGCTGTGTGGGATGATGGGCTGTGTGGGATGATGAGCTGTGTGGGATGATGGGCTGAGCGAGGTGATGGGCTGAGGGGAGTGATGGGCTGAGCGAGGTGATGGGCTGAGGGGGGTGGTGGGCTGAGCGAGGTGATGGGCTGAAGGGGGTGGTGGGCTGTGTGGAATGGGCTGTGCAGCTGCCTCAGGATCACCCCCTGCATCACACACTAGTGTCTTGCTGTGGTTCCATCATGGCTGGAAGTTTTGCGGGTGTCTGAGCAGCCCGGGTTTACCTCCTGCCCACTGTGCTGCCTTGCCATGGCCAGCCCCATTCCTTGCCCTGTAGCACCCATCCCATCACCTGAGGTCTGCAGGGACGAACGGATGGAGGTGAATGGAGCTGCCATCCCCTCTGCTCCTGTTGTTTGCCTCCAGCAAGAAAACAAACCAGCAAAACTGTTTTTTTGGGAATGGGAATAGATTCCTCCCACCCTGAATTTGTATTTTCTAGTGTCTGTGGTAGATCCTGCCATAAAAAGGCATGTTCTAATTTCTTCTTGGTGTAGATCTGGAATGCTGCAGCTCCCCTTCCTTTCCTCAGATATCCCACGTACAAGGCTGTAAGTGATACCCCACACTATTGCAGCCCAAGGAGAGCCAGGAAACTCTCATTTTGGCACCATGCGGGATGAGTGAAGGGCGCAGGGGGGATGCTGCAGCAGCCAGCAGTGCTGCGGGGTGAGCAAAGTGCTTTCTTCAGCCTCAAAGCCTTGGGGAAGTTAATTTTCCGGTTCTTTTCCCCTTGCCCTTTCACTTCAGCTTTTCGGTATCTGCCAAGAGACATCCGATGAGTAATTTGCAGCAATGAGCAATGCCGGGGTTAACACTGAATCTGGCCGGGGGGGCTTCTGCAAGGCCCATTTCACTTTTACACCAGATCCTGTGGAAACACGTCGGTGCGTGGGGCAGAAGGTCACTGCGGTGCGCTGCGCTGCAGGCGGCGCTCGCTGGGCAGGCAGATGCTCCATCACTAACGTACAAAGCCAAACTCTGCACGGGCTCATCAGTTTGAAGGTCAAGGGGAACCGATGACCTGCTTCGAGCCTTTTGATGCCACCGACCACAGCATTTCACCTAGGGCTTCATCAATCTGCCTGTGAGCTCCTGCATGAGCTTGTGAAAGGACATCCAGTCTTGAGCTGTTTGTTCAGCTGCAGGGAAGGCCTTGCTAGGAAAAAGGGGCTACGTTTTGTGTTATTTTCATTTTGGTTTGTTTTTTCCCTGTGCCAACTTTAATCTCTTTAAACTGCCTCCTTCCGAAGGAGGTGCAGCAGGAAGTTGCCCTGGCACTGGGGGGAAGGAATTACTGTGAGGGTGGTGAGGCACTGGAATGGGTTGCCCAGGGAAGTTGTGAATGCTCCATCGCTGGCGGTGTTCAAGGCCGGGTTGGACATAGCCTTGAATGGCATGGTTTAGTGGGAGGTGTCCCTGCCCATGGCAGGGGGGTTGGAACTGGATGATCTTAAGGTCCTTTCCAACCCTGACTGCTCTATGATTCTATGAGGGTGTTCATTTGTGTGATTGCAGTGAGGGACATGTGATCCCGGTGTGGATATACAGTTCTGAGATGTTTGTTTTCAGGTGCTCCTCTTGATGGTTTTTGTAATGACAATAACCCCTTGTCCCAGGGAGAGCCTGACTCCCTCAGTGCATTCTTTTAATTAGTTTGGAAATTACACTGCGTTACCTCTTGCTTTAGAATTCAAAAGCTCATTGTATGTGTTGGTGGGAAGACAAACCCCCACCGAGCAGAGTTCGTGGGACCAGATGGTGTTGGCAGCTGTGTCTGGCATCAGGCTTGGCCATGGCTGCAGTGAGTGCTCCTCTGCGCCTGCTCCGGCTCTCCAGGGATGCCTGTGTCATTGGAAGGACCCACATGGGTCTCCAGCATCCCCGCAGAGGTTCCGCAGTGATTTGGGTGGAAGCAGGATCCCTGTTTCCAGGTCCCGCTCACCCAGAGCTCAGTGCAGCCAAAGCCTTCAGCTCTGGAGAGGCTGAGAGGTCACAGAGTCCCAGACTGGTTTGGGTTGGAAGGGACCTTAAAGCTCCTCCAGCTCCAACCCCTACCATGGGCAGGGACACCTTCCATAGAGCAGGGTCCTCCAAGCCCCTGTGTCCAACCTGGCCTTGAACACTGCCAGGGATGGGGCAGCCACAGCTTCTCTGGGCACCCTGTGCCAGCGCCTCAGCACCCTCCCAGGGAAGAGCTTCTGCCTAAGAGCTCATCTCAGTCTCCCCTCTGGCAGGTTAAAGCCATTCCCCTTGTCCCGTCCCTACATCCCTCATCCAAAGCCCCTCTCCAGGTTTCCTGGCGCCCCTTTAGGCACTGGAGCTGCTCTGAGGTCTCCCCTTAAGGAGCCTTCTCTTCTCCAGCTGAACCAGCCCAGCTCTCTCAGCCTGTTTGCCTGGATCGAGTTAGCAAAGAGCATTCAGGAAGCAGCATCCAAGCAGGAGGGAAATGACTTTCTCCTGAATTTGCTTCTCCCTCCTCATCAGCCGTGGCTGCTTCTGCCACGCAGCATCCTCTGTCTTTAGTCCTGACAGTCGGTTCCTTGGTGCTGCCGTGAGGTATCCATGGCCGGGCCACTTAGCACCGATCTCATGGTGGGTTCTGACATGACCGGTTGTAGCTGTCAGGCAGGAGTCAGAAAGGAGCTCCATCCCCATCCGTGTCTGAGAGGGGAGGGTGTGCAGGCAGTGGTGGTCACCCAGGAGCCCCCCAGTGTGATGGGGTCCTGGCATGGGTGGAGGTGCCGAAGGGAGCAATCGCTCCTTCCCGAGGGCTCTTTTATTATCCAAGCACTGAGGTGTTCTCACAGGAATCCATAGGACTGCCACCTGATTGATCTCTCTGTGGAGCCCTGTGCAGACGCGGCTGGCTCCCTGACCTGGGCGGGTGGCGTGCGGGAGGCAGGGGGAGCAGAAAGCTGCAGATTCCTGCCAGCGTGGTTTGGTTCGGATCCGCCTTGGGAAGGACCTGGCTGCTGCTCCGGAGCCGCCTGTTTCCATGGCCCACAGCAGCTGCGTGGGTTTGTGATGGCTTTAAAGGAGTTTTTTGGAAGATAGGAGGGGAAAAGCTGTGGAAAGGAAGGGAAGGCCCCGGAGGAGGTGAAGAGAAGAATGCTGCAGCGCTCGGCAATGAAACAGGCGCCTCGGGCGCTGGCTGCCCCCGGACACTGACACTGCAGTGCTGGGAGCTGGTGGGAGGGCAGCTTCCCAAACCCTCTGTAGCAGGTCGGGAAGGCTCCAGGGGCTCTTCCCTGCCGTGGCCAGGAGAACAAGCCACCTCCTGCCCCCCTGCACGCCCATGGCCTGCCCGACACCCCCAGTGCCACCGTTGCTGTCTCTCACATTGGTTCAGTGGGGTGATGCCTTGCAGCCTGCCCGGCGCTGGGACTTCTTGCTCAGTCCTGGGGGTGTCTGTGTTTGTCTGGGTCTGTGTTGTGTTTGTGCCCTGCTCTGTCACCGCCGTCACTGAGCCACCGTCTCCTGTGCCGTGTGTCACGCTTTAGTTACACTGCTGATCTCGCTGCTCATGGTTCATGTTTTCCCTTTCTTTCTGTCGTCCCATGCAAGTGAGTGTGGCTCATCTCATGTAATGCTTCCCTGCACAAGTGTCTGGATCAGCTTGTGGTCACTGGGCTGGGGAATAGCAAGTAAAATGGGACGTGATGGTCTTCCTGCACAGCTGAGCTGGTGAGAGCTGGAATTAGATTCACTGTGGTTCACTTTTTTCTGTTTTCTCTTCTCCCTTAGATCCCAAAACAGCCACTGAAACAGACACTGAGATCTGTGCAGAGTGGGAGATAAAGACCATCACCAGTGCTCTGAAAACGTACCTGAGGTAAGGCAGGGAAGCCTCAGCTTCATGAGGAGTCAGTGATGGTTTGGGGCGTTGCTGCCTGTTGCTGTAGATCCTTTACAATAGCACTTCAGTAGTAACAAAGGATAAACTGCTCAGAGACAATTGGTTCTGTCTTTTCCCTTGACCCTCCGGCATGGTTGAGGAGGATCTGTGGAGCACAATCAGCTCTCTGGCAGATGCGTGTGGTACAAATGTGGTCTTAAAAGCCCATTCTTGTGTCCTCTGCCTTGATTTCAGCTTTCCCCTAAGCTTTTCCTGATGGGCTTCTGCCTCATGAGCGTGGGGCAGGCAGTGGGTGCAGGGATCCTCCAAGGGCTGTGGCTGCAGCGCTGCTCAGGGTGCTGAGCTCTGCTGTAGTCATAATTCCTGTAGGCAAGTCAATGCCATTAGCACTGTGGGTTATCTTCCCAAAGGATTGGTTTGTTGGCATCTCGTTATCCACAACATGCTTCTACCTGTCACGACTGCAGCTTTGTGTTTTGTGATGCTGTTCTGTGCATTTGGTTTTGTTTGAGTGAGAGAGCGCAAGAGAGAGGCTAAATCCAATTAGGGTGATGAGGATAATTAGCTTGGTGGATCTCAGCCTAGGAAATCACTGCATCGGTTTTCATGATTGGCAACCTTTGCTCTGGAGCTTGAGCTGTGCAAAGCCCTGAGGAATGCTGGCAGCACTGAGATGTCCCATTGAAGGGATGCGGAAGTGCGAGGGGAGAATGAGGAGCTGAGTGGGAGCAGTGACTGTTTCACTTTTATGATGAGGCTTGTTTCTCTTTTTACTTTAAAGTTATTTGGAACCATGGGCTCACTGATGCACTGGAGCTCTGTGGTACTGAAGGAATGCTGAGGTTAAAAATGGATTCAGTGCAGTGCAGAAAGGGGAGGCAGAATAAATCAAAGGTGCCTCAATAGATCTTATTCCTCCTGATGGGGGGAATTAATTAGAGTTGCTGTTGCTTAATTCTGCTCTTTTGAAAATGGCGAGGGCAAAGCTCTGTTTCTGTGGATTGTGTTACTCAGATGTGTTTTGTGTGTGTTACCTTTTTATCTTCCAGAATGCTTCCAGGGCCGCTCATGATGTACCAGTTTCAAAGGAGCTTCATCAAAGCAGCAAGTGAGTTGGTTGTTGACGGCACCGGTCTGAAAGAGGAGCCTAATTTGCAAGTAACTGAGCATAACCCCTGCCCTGCTGCTTCCCCACTGACCTCCTGCTCCTTCAGTCCCGGAAAGCAGAATGAGAACGAAGAGACAAGGGGCATGATGTTGTTTGGGACTGAACCAGATGAAAAGGAAGCGCAGGTGGTGCTGGGGAGCTGGCTGGTGCCTGCAGCTCTGCGTTGCTTTGACCATCGTGTTCCCAAGGGAGGGAGGCTGTTGTTCAAACACCACCTCCGGGGATCTGATGCGGTTGGTTGTGGTTCTTGTGCCTGTGCCGCTTTCCTCTGGCTGCCCTGGACATGATGCTCTGTGTGAGAGCAGCTAACTGTTGGCACACACAGCAGCCTGTGTGTATGGCTGGAACCAGGGATCGGGAGGGCTCATGTGCTCCGTGGCCACATCAGTGATGACCTTGAATGGCTGCTGCATAGACTGTTGGAACACATCTGTCAGCACTGGTGGATTCAACCAGCACCAAGTGCTGCAGCATCACCAGGCGCAGTGCTGGGCCCATCCTGATGGTGCTTAGGAACACATTGAACGGGAATGTGCTGATGTTGGTTACAGTCAGCCCCTTCCCTGATCACAGCTGGCTTTTCACATGGCTGGCTGCTCTCAGCTCACTGTTTCCTTTTGGAAGCATCCAGTTGGGGTTGGTAGAAAGGAAGAGTGCTTGGTGGAGCAGGTCCTCGGGACATCTGTTGGTGTTAGTGTTGGGTCCTGCACGCCTCTTCACTTAACGACCCCCCTAATGCAGAAATAAATCATCTCCTATTTCTAATGCAGAACTGGAGAATCAGGAGTCGAGGGTGTCAGAGATCCACAGCCTCGTCCATCGGCTCCCGGAGAAAAACAGGCAGATGCTGCACTTGCTCATGAACCATTTGGCAAAGTACGTTTATGACTGATCTGTTTTTCTGTCCTTTTTCCACTTCCTCTGAAAGTCAATAGTGGTAGAAAAGTTTCGTTGTGTGTGTGTGTGGTGTTGAGTCATATCTGCTTGGCGAGGACCTGGAAACCTGTGTGTGAGTGGAACGAGGGCTGCGGGATGCAGCGGTGCAGGGGATGGTCCCGCTGAGCCTCGGCCTGCGGTGGCAGGAGGGATGGATCACCATGTTCCTGGGAATATAATGATGCTCTAATGGTGTGGTAAGGGTCTGGCGGTCCAGGAGGCAGAGCGGAGGTTAGGCTCCTTCCTGGCTTTCAGATCAAGCTTAGTATTAAAGGACTAGGATCTGTTTCTTTGCTACAATAGCATATTTGCTGCCTTTATGCATCCTGATGAATCAATCCAAGGTAACCTTGAAACTTTCCGAGGGCACAGGAATGGAATGATTTTTTTTGCTTTCAGTGGTAGAGCTGACCTATAATTTCCTGTCTTCATCCTGCTCCTACAGGTTGCCATGGAAACCTTTGATTAGTGTTTTAAAAGTGAAAGCATCATCAGGTGTTTGTGCCAGCCTCAAGGCTGCGGGGTCCTACCTGCCCTTGTGTTCCCACCAGTGCCACGGGAGTGGGAGGGATCAGGCAGGAACCTGGGAATGAGTTAATTGGAGTAACTGGTTAGAAGAAGGTCTGGGAGAGCCTGGAGTTGTCTGTGCAAGAGGAAAAATAACAAGTGCTACTTGAAATAGGATTAAAAATGACTCCAGATGCTTTCTTTTTACACGGGTTTGTATCTGTTCCATGGACTCTCCTGCAAGGCTGTTAAAAACCAAAGAGCTGGTTTAGATCTCAGTTTCAGAACCTGCTTTATTTACAGGCTGAAGCCAAGGGCCAGGCAGTTCCAGGTACTCCCATCAGCCAAATATGTGTGAGGAATCTCATAACTGCTTAAGTGTTTTTCATTTAAAGGAAAACCTGGTGGTTGAGTGAGAGACGTGGAGAAGGGAGGCAGACAATACAATGTGTCTCATGCTACTATAGTGGGCAAGGAACTAAAACAAAACACAAACAATGAGTGAGTAGGAAGAGAAACAGCTCATAATGGTTATTTAATAGGGAAAAAATACCTCGGAGAAAGGCAGGAAGCTGAGGAGCGAGAGCCTGCTCCATGGAGCTACCGCCCTGCAGCAGCTCCCCTGGTCCCAGTGCTAGTCCTGGGGGATCCTGGCCTGTGCAGGGAAGGGGGATGCTCTGAGATGGGGGGGAACCAGCTGGGGTTCAGTGCTGCCCCATCGCTGGCGAGAGGAGCCAAGAGCAGCGCATCCATGGCTAACACTGGCAAAGCCAAAGGGCTCCTTTCCAAGCTGGGCTGCACTCATCTGATTCTGCCTTTTTTCTTACTTATTTTAAGTAATGTGTGAATAATTAAGATTAGCATTTTGATCGCAAGAGCTGAAAAAGCGTTTCTGACAGTATTACTGTGGAGCTCTCTTATGCTAAAAGCAGAACTTCTTCTGTATCAGTCACATAGACAGAGTCCATCCTGTGTCATCTTTCATCTGTTTCTTGCTGTGTATGTTCACTGTTGCTCACTGAAAAGGGACCTGGGGCTCCTCATGCGGTGTGGGGCTGTGGTTAATAGCAGTACAAACCCCTGCTATCACAGCTGATAGGTTCAGAAATGGCAATTATTGCACAAATGAAATACCAGATGGGAGAAGTGCCTCCGAGGGGGTTAAGCAGTGCCCTTCCCGCTGCACAGCAGGGAGGTGCTATGGGTCCTGCTCTGGCTCTGAGGGGAAGGAGAGCTGGAGGGAGGGAGGACAGGTCCCGGGGGCAGGCACGGGCAGGGTGTGAATAGACAACGAAGTTGATTTCTGCCTCTTACTGCATCCCTGAGCCTGTTTGTGCTGCCTCCGATCTCCTGTTCACGTGTCCAGGCAATTACCTGCTGTGTAATACAGAGCGTGAGCAATGTCTGCTCCCTCTCAGGAGTGTGATGCTGCAAATGTCCCCTGCTCTGCAGACCCTGGTTCCAGTGAAACTTGCTATTACGATGTTACTCTCTGACCCATGAGTAGGTGCAACCTTTAATTTTCCTTCCTGGACATGCTCACGCTGTCAGGATGCTTGTGATGAACGCAGCTGTGACTTACTGTTCCTGAAGGAGAGGAGAGCTCTTTGTTCTGATGCTTTTCCAAGGGGATCTGTGCAGGAAAGCCTGAACACCTGCAGTCCGCCCTGTCCCGGTGAGCCCCGTGCCTGCATCCACTGGTCTTGCCAGCAGGCCCCTGGAGCCAGTGAGGCTCTGGATGATCTTAAACCCCACCTGGTTTCTCTTGTCTTGGGGCAGAATAGCCCATGTCTTTCAGAGAACTGAAGGACGAGCCCAGCACGTCTCTTCTGCTGTTTCTTTTTTAGCTACCAGCATCACTATTGCTTAGTCAGTCTATTAATCCGTTGAGCTTCTGGTGTTTGCAGGATGATTGGTGAGTGTTCCTCATTCCCTGCTTTGAGGAGGAGAAATACCCATTTTACAAAGGTACATGAAGAACTGGTGCCAGGGGAGGTGGTGAGTGCCCTGGGGCACCGCTGGCTCCCTACTCTCCCACCACCATTTCCCAGGGGTTTGTGCCCACCCTTCCCGGTGCCCATCGGGGCAGCAGCCTTGAGCTTTTCATAGTGCAGGTCTCCTCGCGCAGTCCTCAGGGTTTGCTTTCTCTTTATCCTGGGATGGTTTTCTTATGCCCACTGTTCCTAGCTGGGAAACGAGGGAACCAGCGCTGCCCGGCTGCTGCAGAGCGCCCTGGGTGCAGCCGGTACCGCAGCAGTCACTGAGCAGCACGCTCCTCATATGCTTTGGTGCTGTTTTCCTGCAGATACCCCCTTTTGGCCCGCACCTATCTCCCAGAGCGGCCACACTGCTGTCTGCAGTGCTCTTTTATCAACCCCATGTGCCAGCTCCGATTAAACCATGTATTTTTTTCCCTGCCAAATAGCTTGAAGCGAAGCAGAGGCACAGGGAGCGGGTAGTGGCTGTGCCAGCGGTGCTGCGGGATAACTGCCATTTTGTTAGTGGGGCTGCAATATCGTCCCTGTCGTCTCCTTCTGTTTTAGTGTACTTTCTCAGCAAGGAGTGAGTGCCTTGGTGAGCAGAGCAGGAGGAGCTCACTCCAATGATGCTTCAGGCACTGAGGAATTACTTGATTTTGCATGGGCACGCTTTGACAGCTGAGCCTTGCTTTGTTCTCTGGCAGTGAGATCCAGGTTCTCCAATACAGGTGGTGCCGTGCTTATGCACCCTTCAGTGCGGCTCCTGAGATGCTCCTGCAGCTCTGCGTCGCTCCACGCATCGCTGCTGCTCCACGCATCCCCTGGCCCAAGGAGCAGGGCCTGCAGGTCCACTCCTCTCCTGCCCAAGGGTCAGAACCATGAAGGATGCTGCAGAAGAAACATGTATGTGTGTTTAGCAGCATTATCTTCAATCACTCAGCACCGTGGCCTGGCCAGCAGGGGCCAGTTCCCTTTGCTTTTGCTGCGGTGGTGTTTTCTAGTTTACGTGTTTTAACCAGAACGACAACGATTGCTATCTTGAGCACAAATTGTTTTCCACTTATCAGCGTGGATGGTTTCCATGGCTCTGTGGGGTGGCAGTGATCAGCCACAGCCTGCAGACCCATCGGAACCCACCCTCTGTGACAGCCCATTGTCGAGATGGGGCAGGAGCGAGGCACGTTTCGGAGGGGCTCTGCTCTGCTGAACCGGGGGTGCTGGCAAAGGAGAACAGGATCAAAATTCTTCCAGGTCTTCCTTATGGAGCAATCCCAGCCCTGGCAGCGCCCTGCCCTGCTCCCGGGCTGCGCTGTGCTGATCCCATGGGAGCCGGCTCTCATCCCCAGTGCTCACCATGGTGTGCTGTGTGCCAGCAGCCTTGGGAAACCCACTGAGGCTCCTGTGCAGGACCGGGAGCTGCGGCGTGCCCAGAAACGGGCTTTTCCTTGGGCTGTTTTCCCTGTTTCCCCCCGAAGGTGCAGCCGGCGAGGAGGCTGACGCCTCTTGGCACGGCAGGTCTGATTTCATCCCCGTGGCAGCTGTTTGTGCTGCTGTCTGGTAACTATTCATTGCTTGATTTATGTATTACTTCCAGTAAGTCACTCTTGTCCAGGACGTTCTGGAAATTTCCACCAGCTGCTGAGGCCTCCGAGGTGCTCTGCTCTCATATGCTCCTCACCTGATTTGGCTGCCAGGAGAAAATAGTGACTGAGCTCTCTGACCCTGTGTGGCCAGGCCAGGCAGCCATCCATTCCTTTTCCCAGTGCCTCTTTCTCATCCCTCTGGATTGTGGCACTGCTGAGTTCCAGGGGAAGCCCTGGGAGTTCAAGTGGCTCAATGGATTGAGGTGCTCCCTTGGGTAGCAAAAGGAATGTTGCATGAAAAGTGACTCCCATAGGCACACTGTGCCTTGCAGGAGCTGGGAGGATCCTGCCTGGGATTTTTTGTCCCAGGTCAGGCTCAGGCCGTGTTTCTTTTTCCCCATCTTGCCTTTTTCCCCCCCTTTTCTCCTCCTGTTTTGATTCTCTGCTTTGTGTCTTGGTTTGGAGCATCAGGTCTTAGCTGATGCTAAGGAGAGCTGAGATGGGTGAAGCTTGGTGAGCACCATACCAGAGCCAGTCCCATGGCTTTGGACAAGGGCTCGTAGGGACTTCCCTGTTCTCCCCTGGGAGGGTGCTGAGGCGCTGGCACAGGGTGCCCAGAGAAGCTGTGGCTGCCCCATCCCTGGCAGTGCTCAAGGCCAGGTTGGACACAGGGGCTTGGAGCAAGCTGCTCCAGTGGAAGGTGTCCCTGCCCATGGTAGGGGTTGGAGCTGGGTGAGCTTTAAGGTCCCTTCCAACCCAAACCAGACTGTGATCTCTCAGCCTCTCCAGAGCTGAAGGCTTTGGCAGCACGGAGCTGTGGATGAGCAGGACCTGGAAACACAAACAAGGATCCTTCTGGTTTTGTTTTTAATATGAGATTCTGCAGAATTTACCCAGAAAAAAACCCAAAACCTGTAGGTGTTTGCTGCGTTTTTGTGCTTGGCTTCCTGTAATGTGCTAAGTAGCAGAAGGTTTTGTTCTGCTTCTGCAAATGAACTTTGAACCTGCTCAGCCTGCATTGTCCACAGAGTAGCTGCTTGGTAGCTTTTTCTTCTGTGCTTCTCCAAAAGATCCCTGTATTTCCTGCTGGTGCCCCACTTCTCAGCTGGGGAGGAGCGCGCTGCAGAGGCTGCAGCATCTCTTAGTGGGTTCTTTGCTTGTATCTCCATCACGCATCAGAGTCATCTCTCTAGATATGATAATGGTGTCTTAAATTAGACCAAAGCTTACATCACTAGCGCTGGCAAGGTCCCTCAGTAGCATGTTATGCGGCATATGCCGGGTCTGCTGTGCAGTTCCTGTGGCTGAACATCCCTGCCGGGATCTCTGGGAGAAGCACCCGGCGTCTTGCGTTACTCAAGCGTGAATTCTTATGGGCTTGCGTTTGAGCTCAGTGTTGTTGGATAGAGGTTGTTGATGGCACACAATTATCTGGGTTCTGAAACTGAAGCCGTGCACAGAAACAGATTGACTCTAAAGAGAGCAAAAGATTTCCGATAAGTGGCTGGCGTCGCTCCCTGGTTGTGTCTCCTCGGTCCCCGCAGACACAGTGGGACTTGGGCATTTTAACGAGAGCTTCCCCAGGTTGCTCTTTGTGCCGAACAGACCCAGCACTAAACTCAGTTCTGTAGATTTGAGTCAAATGTTCTTTCAGCACAAGGAAGGAAAACAAAAGTCATCAGCGCTGAGATGTCTTTGGGCTGCAGCTCTTCCCTGGAATGAGTTTTGCTTTCCTGTGAGGGAAAGCCGCGGCTGCCTGTTCAGGGCTGGAGGCGCTGGGATGGTGATTTGATGGTTATCTGCTGCCATGAGGTGTAGGAAGGGCACCGTGGGGTGAGCGGGTGCACAAAATGTGGGGGGGGGATGTTTTTCTAATCGTTGGGCAAGACCTTGTTCTGTTGGCAAAGACGGGACAAGCATTTTCCTCACTGTGTTAACCAGGACTGGTTTGTTGTGCACAGCTGCCGGTTTCTCTGTTCTGTTTCTTTCCAGCAACATTTCTTTAGGAATTCAGCACTAACTTTGCATTTGTGAAGCGGATGTGGTCCAAAATACCTCCAAAGGGAAGGAAAAAAGACAAAACCTGCTTGGTTACCCTTCCCCGTGGCCGATGATGCTCCTGTATGGCTGTGCAGGCGCACACCAGGGAAACTTCTGCTCCTTTCCCTGCAGCCTGGCTCTCGGCTCCGCATTATTTCCCGTTGCCTCCCTGCAGGGCCAGCGGGAGCTGCACTTGCTGAAGCCGGTGCTGGTTCGCGGTGGGAGGCTTTCTGGAAGCCCGTTTGCTTTGGCTGGTTTCCACCTCCCAGGTGAGGCTTCAACACGTTGCTTACCACTGCGGCAGATCTGCCACAGGGTTCTTTGCTCTTTTATGCCGCTTGCACCCGATGGCTGTGTAGGTTTCATTACAGCAGCGTGAAAGCATCGGGGACTTCAGGTTTCAGAGTAAAACCCAGGGGCTTTGCTGGGTTTACTGGGGCTGATGCTGCTCATGCACAGTTTGGCTCTTGAGGGGCTGCAGGCATAGCCTGGTAATGGGTAAAATAACTGTTATTGTAAAGAGGAAAGATGTATTTGAGTGCAGCAGGCTGAAGTTGGAACTGAATGCTGGGCTTGCACACAGAGCTAAAACTAAGGGAAGATGTGCAAGGCTCTGTCAGGGGTACGGGGATTGTGTTCACCGTGTGTTGCCTCTTGGTTGCATGTGGTGGTGTTAGGTTTGCTGGTGTGGCTCTGGGGAGGGTGGCAGTTTCTGTGGTGCCCAGCATGAAATCCCATGGGCTGCATGAATGATGCTGGTCTTTAATACGGCATCACCACTGCAGGGTGGCAGCAACACAGGGGACAGTATGTGCAGCCCTGGCAGCTCCAGCTCTGTCCCTGAGGATGTTTGGGGGCAAAGTCCCCTTTCCTAGCTGTATTTCTGCAGGTGGAAACCTCGGTGGCATTTTAATTCATGGCCATGCCTGATGGGGAATGTGCCAGCCTTGTGCTGGGGGTTGGAGGGCAGGTTCAGGACCCCCCCGTCAGCTCATCCCCCTGGGATGTCCCATCAAGCTCAGCTTGCCCATAGCCAGAGCGGGTGGCTTTGGGAACCGAGGTGACTTGATCTGGAAGGCCTGAAGCAGAGGTGCGCTGCAGCCCCAGACGTGTTTTCCTTGCACGTCACAACATGTCTGGATTTCACAGGGATCGGGATTTGCGGATACTGAGCTGCACGCTTGGCCTCCGCATCTGTTCAGTGTGATACGAGCACTTCCCCTTGGGTTTTTTTCCCTGGGAGTGAACCCAAGCATCCAGCTGTGGCCAGATTCACCCAGGAGGAAGAGGGAGGCTTGCTGGAGCAAGTCAAGCCGCCCAGCAACGCTGCAGCACATGCTTCTCCCTGGCTGAACACCCCTTTAGTGGTCAGTGCTGCATCCGAAGGTTTTGTCAGCTGCGTTTCCCCTTGTCTTTGCTGGGAGGTTCTGTATGTCCCTGGTGGTCTGTCCTCCTTTTGGATCCGCTGGCCTCCATCTGCATTCCTCAGCGCTTGGCTCTCCTTGCTGGAGCGGCGGTGCTGTGGAAGTTGTGATGCTGGGAGTCTCCGCAGCCTGCAAAAGGCTGTGTGTGGTGGGGTTTGTCCCATGCTCCCATCCCTGTTCCTGTGTGCAGCGAACGTGCAGTGGCCTCATGGCAGGCAAGTGAGCCCCGTGGTTCTTTCTGAGATGCCACCGTGCCACTGTGAGCGATGGGTGGCATCTGGGTGCACAAGGGCACCTGGTGAGGATTTTCTCTTTCCAGCCCCCTCTGTTTGGGTACTGCAGGGCAGGAGCTGTGTTTTTAAAAAAATCTCCTTTTATTAACTTGGAATATTTTCATTATTATTGTTATTGGTGTTGTCAACACAAGGGGGACGTGGAGCTGCTGGAGTGGGGCCAGAGGAGGCCATGGAGATGCTGCGAGGGCTGGAGCAGCTCTGCTCTGGAGCCAGGCTGAGAGAGCTGGGCTGGGGCAGCCTGGAGAAAAGAAGGCTCCTTAAGGGGAGACCTTAGAGCAGCTCCAGTGCCTAAAGGGGCTGCAGGAAACCTGGAGAGGGGCTTTGGACAAGGGATGGAGGGACAGGACAGGGGAATGGCTTTAACCTGCCAGAGGGGAGACTGAGATGAGCTCTTAGGCAGAAACTGTTCCCTGTGAGGGTGCTGAGGCGCTGGCACAGGGTGCCCAGAGAAGCTCCTTGGTTCCTGATGCGGAGCCCTGGGAGCCGCAGGCATGGCAGCCAGCCGGGCCCTCGCCCCACTGTCTACCTACACGCTCATCAGCTGCAGCCCAATTAAGCTCATTAATGTGCAGGGATGACTTGAGTGCACCCAGGAACATTTCCCAGAACTCATTAGGTTTTATCCGATAAATGCCACCAGTTGTGAGCAGCCGCCCTCGGCCGGCAGCGTGTGCTGCCCCATTAAATGGCTGGAGCTGGGAGAACTGGGGGGCAGGACGCTGACTGCAGGGTTTTACTTGAAGGAAGCCCGGCAGCCTTGCTGAGCCTCTCCCCAGCGCAAGGAGTGAACACCCTGCAGACACAATGTTCTTTGTGAGCACTTGGTAGGGGTTGGAACTGGATGAGCCTTAAGGTCCCTTCCAAACAAAAGCAGTCTGGGATTTATTCTGTGATTCCCAGCGTTGAGCGGATGGAGGCTCCGCAGATGCCTCTGTCACCCCATGTGCTGTCTGTGTTCTGCTTTCTACCTTTCATTCATGCCTGGGATCAAGTGCAAGTGTTCAATCTGTAAGAAGCTCCACAGAGCAGCCTCCATAATTTTGGGGGCTGTTGTCTCTCTGCATGATTGGCTTTTCACTTTAAATGGAAGCTTTAAAGGTGGTGGCAGACGTGAAATGTATTTTTGCCCATAGCAGTATGAATTAGCTGCATTATTTTCCATCCTATAAGGTCTTGCTCGGGCAGCCGTAACAAGCACTTTGTTTTCACAGGTTTGTCCCAGGCATGGAAATTGAAACACTTGAGACTTTATCGTTGTTCCCTTTCAGATGTTTGTTTGTTTTCTCTGAATTGGGGAAGACATTTGAACCAATAACAGTGCTCTTTGGCTGAGGCTTATGTACGTGTGTTTTATGTAGATACAATACATACATGAAGTAATACCAGATGGAGAGGGGCTTTGGACAAGGGCCTGTAGGGACAGGACAAGGGGAATGGCTTTAACCTGCCAGAGGGGAGACTGAGATGAGCTCTTAGGCAGAAGCTCTTCCCTGTGAGGGTGCTGAGGCGCTGGCACAGGGTGCCCAGAGAAGCTGTGGCTGCCCCATCCCTGGCAGTGTTCAAGGCCAGGTTGGACACAGGGGCTTGGAGGACCCTGCTCCAGTGGAAGGGGTCCCTGCCCGTGGCAGCGATTGGGACTGGAGGAGCTTTCAGGTCCCTTCCAACCCAACAAGTCTATGGTTCTAATATTAGCACCTATCAAAGAAAGAGGCAGTGCAGTGCTTCCCCCCGCCTGCAGCCCCCATCCGGCTCCGTTGCATTTCTCCTCTGTTACAGGGTGCTGATTGCAAGCCCATGCAACAGTGGAATATTTACTGTTCCTCTGTGCTTCCCTGCACTGAAGCCTGACTACCAATTACTCTGTATTAAATTATGTTTGGCCGTGCTGGTGATTATACAGTATCCAAGCAACCCAGGTGTAATCTGATTTAACACACAACATGGATTTACCCTGCTCCTGTTCTCCTTTGTTTTTCTGACAGTGAATGTACAGTGAGCGGTGTCTGCCCATGGGCACCCCCAGGACACAGCCTGCCCACTCAGCTGCAGGGACAGCGTTCCCATGGGAGCCCTCGCCTCCTAGCCCCTTGGAGCTGGCATCTTCTTTTGGCTGGGGGCTTGCAGAAGCCAAGGTGCCTCTTGGGTTTGCACCAAGTGGGTCAGGTCTTAGAACAAAATCCCTGTGCAGGGCTGCTCAGTGGTGATGCCCTGCTGGGTGCGGACATTCCTTCCATCAAGGGGCTCCGGGGCCCGTCCAGTGCTGCCAGGCTGATCCCAGAGACAAGTGGGAACCGTCAGGTGTTACGAGGGGGACAGACAGCCCAGAGTGCAAAAGTCACTGGTAGCCTGGAACATTGTAAGCCCCAAGTGGGAGTTGAGAGCTTGTTCTGCACATCCTCCATTAGCTGTTGCTTGCCACCTCCTGCCTGTGCTGGAAGCGAGTTCTGCAAAGAGGGGATGCAGAGAGCATGGAAAAGGACCCATCTAAATTAACGTTCATGCAATTGCTTTCAGAGTGCATCGAGGGCCAGAAAGAAACAGCAGGTTAAAAGGAAAATGTAGTGAATCCTTGGAAACCTTCTAAAGGGCAGCTCAGGAATGGCACTAACAATGCCTGATGAAAAGCACCAACATTAAGCACACTTTGGGATTGAGAACACCCCATCTTTAGAAACTGCACCATTATTTTCTAGTGCAAAGGATGAGGAAGAGGTATAATTTATAGTAAATTATCATGTGGGTAATGGATGTGAAATTTGAAGGATGTGAAAGGTGAATCATGTTTTTTAGCATAGCTTTGGTAACAGAGCGCTCTCAAGTGTGCAGCTGGAACAGTACCCGTGGTACGGATCAGAAGTTCATGTGCCACCAAGTTCAGTCCAACAGGAGCCAGATCTGAACTGGCACAAAATGTCTTCCAGGCTTTACAGGGCCAAAGCCAACACAGGAAAGAGGGATTTGGGGTGGAGGTGAGGGCCAGGGCTTGCATCTGGGTGCGTGGGCATCCCTCGGGCTCCCAAGGTCCTGCTAGGGAACCCATTAATAGCTTCATCTGAAATAATGAGGGGAATGGTGCACAGCTGCCTGCCCATAATGAGCCAATGACAAGGTAATTTATTAGAGTGATGTATTACATGGGAACGGTAATGAGAAATGGAGGGACCTGATTTTGTGGGACTCGGATCAATTCGGTTGGGTTTTTATAAATGAGCCGTGATTCTCTAACCACGGAAGATCATTAAAATATTATTTTATCAGTACTTTTCAAAGCTGCTTGAATTACAGCTGCGTTTTTCAGAATCCAAACAGCAGCATGTGGACATGTGTCTGAGATACAGATACTGCTGCAGTGTAAATACGTCATTGGCATTTGTAAATGTCTCGATAGGGAGGTGGGTTGGAGTGAGGGAAGAGGCTGGGATTTATCTATAATTTATGAATATATCTGTAAGTAGGAGTTATTTTCCTGTAAGCAACCAAGCTTTTTCCTGTGAATTTGTTTCCTGTTGGACCTCTTCTGCCTTCTTCTCTGCTCCGTGAGGTTGTGTCCCCCTAAAGAGAGTTTGCTTCTATGCTGCCAGCTCTGCTAGGCGTTGGCATCACTGCGGGGGCAGCTCCTGCTTTCAGTGAGGGTGGGGAGAGGCTGTGCACTGGGAAGGGCAGCAGGGCTGGTGCAGGGGATGGAGGTGGCAGCAGCTCTGTCAGGGTGTGCATGGGCTCCTTCCTCCTCAGGTATCACCTCCATAAGCGGAGCCTCCCCTGGGGCAGCCCATAGCCTGCAGTGCCGCAGTGCGCTGGCATGGGAGGTTTCTTGGGCACTGTGATAAAACATTCAGAGCTTACTGACAGCGGGGGGAGTTCTGGGTATGGGGAAGGTCCCACAAGCTCCTGAGGGTCTTTGCCAGGACCTCGGCATCTTTGAAATGTAACCCAAGCTGGGGCCTGGGGGAGGCGGCAGCTCTGTGTATTCTCCAGGGATGTTCCTCACTATGAAGCTCTTCCCTGTGAGGGTGCTGAGGCGCTGGCACAGGGTGCCCAGAGAAGCTGTGGCTGCCCCATCCCTGGCAGTGTTCAAGGCCAGGTTGGACACAGGGGCTTGGAGCAAGCTGCTCTAATGGAAGGTGTCCCTGCCCGTGGCAGGGGTTGGAGCTGGAGGAGCTTTAAGGTCCCTTCAACACAAACCAGGCTGTGATTCTGTGATGATTCTATGTGACTTCTTGCCTGGGCAGTAAATAGGGCTGAAGTTGTTGCTGGGGAGGGCTAAGCCAGCAGTTCGGACCCCTGAGCCATCCCTCGGTGATGACGTCCTCTCCTGCTGCCTGAGGAGCCGAATATAGGGATGAGGATTGAAGAGTTCTTTGCTGGTTCAAGTGACATTTGGATGAAGAAGGATGGAATGCATCCTTTCTTTTAAGCCAGCCCTAGCTTACACTGTACTGAAATAGGTGAGCATGCACTTAAGTGGTGTCTTGGCCCCGAGATCAATAAGAGCTCATGGCAATGCATAGTTGGGACCATACAGCAAGGTCTGAGTCTCAGCCTCGGTTTGTGCTAGCCGGCTGCGTTTGCCCAGGGAAAACAGGAGACAAGGACGCTTAAACCCCCCCTTAGGCTGAAACTGCCTGCAGTCATCAGGCTTCCTGGTTGGCGAGGTCAGGACAAAGCCACAAGAAGCAGTCACTGAGACGGAGCCGTAGGTTCCCACTGCAGGTCCTGTTGTGTCAGCCACACGTGTGTCACAGCATTACGTGTCGTTGCAGGACGCCAGCACGTCTCAGCTGAGCAGCCAAGTCCTTGGCACTTGTGGTCGGACACAGCCTGGGGATGTCCAGGCTGCATCCCACATGGCAGCGTGCCCCACATCCCACCATCGCAGCAGGGCTGAGCTGGAGCAGAGGACATGCTCTGTTAGGGCTGCTGGTGCTTTGTACCGCTGAGCCAGGGGTCACACTGGAGCTACTCCAGAGTGACCCCCAAATGCACTTCAGTGGCATGCCCGGTCCTCAGTATGAGCTCTTTCGCTTGCTGAACTGATCTGCTCCCACTGGGCTGCAATACTTGGTACATAAAAATAGATGGAGACGACAGGGAGGATGGCTCGAGTGTCAGTGGTCCCTGGGACAGCGGGTGCCCATGCCAGGTGGATTCCTCAGTGGGGTGGGGAAGAGCACATGTGTGTGCGCGTGGGTCTGGGGGTACAGCCCCATCTTCGCCTTCCAGCCTGTTTTGGTTGGATGGGGCTGACCTCCGGTGCAGGCAAAAGCTTAAATGGGTGAGAAGGAGTTGGGTTTTGGAACATATGAGGTCACTCATTCAGTTGGAGAGCAGCGTGTGTCAGAGGTCCAACAGTTTGTTTTTAGAGGAGTTTTGAGCATTAATGATTCAAGATGTTTTCCTGGGAGTGGTTTGCAGCATGAGACTCGGTGGCCAGCGTAGCGTTGGGGTTTGATGGGATTAGTCAACTCACTGAGGCTCAAAGGTCTCTAGTAACACAATAGTTAAAGTTGTACTTTTCCACGTGGCTGAGCCTTCAAGGAGCTCACCAGGAGTGTAATAAATGTGAACAGGGTTGTGAGGGTTGTGCCAGCCAGGAGGCAGGGAGGGGGTTTCCCTCCGCATCACTTCTGTCACCTTTTCCTTCGTCTCTTTCAGAGTTGCGAATAATCACAAGCAGAACCTGATGACTGTTGCTAATCTGGGTGTGGTGTTTGGGCCAACACTGCTCCGACCTCAAGAGGAAACAGTCGCTGCCATTATGGACATCAAATTTCAGAACATCGTGATTGAAATTTTAATAGAAAACCATGAGAAGGTAATGGCTTCCCTTGCTTCCTTCAGTGCCCTTGATGTATGGAAAGGAGTTTGCCTCTTTACAAACTGCAGCCCCTCTCCCCATGGCCCCCGTGGCCAGTGGCACCAGCAGCGCGGTTGTGCCAGGGTGTTCGGTGATGGACACGACTTGGGATGTGGTGCAGAGGCTCCAAAACTGGTGGTTCTTGGGCTGCAGTTGTGTAACCAGCCTTTTTTACAGTCATCACGGTGTGAGTCAGCATGTCTCTGTCTCCATTACAGAAATCCCAACTTCTTTGCCTTTTCCATAGTTTAACAGGAATTTGTCCTTAGTTTTAAGTGAGATGGGCACTGAAAGAAACTAGTCTGAGGTGCACGCCTAGGCTGGATTCCTACTTCTCTGACTAAATCCAGGTTTATTCCATGGCACAGTGTTGATCCCCTGAATTATGATGCCTTTGTGTTAGTTGGCCATAAGGATGTTCATGTCTGCAGCAGGAGCAGCTCAGTGAGGCAGTGGCACGGGCTGTCCCTCCGGCTGGCCACATGCGAACAGCATCACATAAAAATGCCATTTCCTTCTAAATTCAAACATGCTCTTTTGTTTGTGTGGTTTGGGATGGACAGAAATAACTAATTTGAGTGTTCAGGCTGCAAAGAAAGAAGCAGAGGCAGGCTCGGCCCTGGCTCTGGTGTGGGGTGTTGCTTGTAGATGCCGTGAATGTGTTTCTGGCAGGTTGAGGTTCCAGGTTGAACCTTTGGTACCTGTGGTGTGGGCAGCAGACCCAGGGCATGGCTGTGTGGGGCTGCAAAGGGGCATCAGGAGCGCATCCAGCAGGGATAGGGAGACAGTGTCCATGTTGTGTTTTCAGAGAAGTTGCTTGCGCAGGCACTTCGAGGCCATGGTATTTGTTTAGGATGAAGGAGCTCTTTTCTTCTCTGCATGGAATGTAATGGCAATGATGGCTTAGTTATGAGCCGCTGGGCAGGCACAGGGAGGCATTCACCGCCTCTCCCAGTGGGATGAGGTCTCTGCTGTGCCGCCAGTGTCACAGGCAGCATGGCATTGCTGTGTTTTTGATGTCCCTCCCCTTTGCTGTGCTTTATGGAGCCCTCCCCTCATGGGCCATTACACAAACACATCTTTAGACACTGATGCTTTCCGGCCTGCGCCGGTGCCTCGCGGTGCCATCCGAGCCCTCCATCGGCCGCTGCGGTGGAGGAATCAGTGGCAGATCTCTGCAATGGTCGTGTCTGGAAGGGCTGCTCTGTGCTCACCAACCGTGTTACAGCTCCTGGCGCTTCCATGCTTCCCCTGCTCAGAAGTGATTCCTGGCCCTGGCAGAAGGGTGGATCTGTGAGCTGGTTGCATACACTTGTCCCCAGTTGATTCTGAGGGGCCTGTGAACCTGTGTCCCCATCGCTCCAGGGCTCCTGGGAAAAGATCCTGGGAAGAAGGGAGATAGGAAGACATAACTCCAGGAGAGGAAAGTCTCTTAAATGCAGTGTTAGTGCCGGTTCAGCTCCCGCTTTAGGACTGGTTTGTTTTAGTGTATTTCTTAATTTGAATTGATTGGAGCTCCTGGAAGGTTCCCTGCAGGAGCTGCCGTGGGTGATTAGCAATAAGCAAGTTGCTTGTGCTGGTGCTGCTGGTGCTTTATGTTGTTTTACGCCGGTGACTCAGAGCCACTGCTTACAATTAAGTACATTCGCAGGGAAAGCGTAATTGATTTGAATGGTTCCTGGCAATCAGCGACTGTCTGGTCTGACATTATATTTCCCCCAGGTAAGTGGAACGCCTCTCCCGCCAAAGTGACTGTTGTCATTGTGTAACCAGGGGAAAAAGCAAGCTTGGTGATGACATCTCTTGGTCTGAATGACTGCTGGCAGCCTGTTTACGCCGTCGTTTCAGCAGGTTTATCTGATTGCCCGGGCAGTGGGAGGGTTGGGGGGGGTTAGTCAGCGTTCCCTGCTCGCCTGCCTGCATTTGCAGTCGCCCCGCCTGAGGTCTGGCTGATCTTCCCCCTGAGATTATTGCTGGGGAAAAGCATTCATCCTGGAGCCGTGCAAGTATCAGGGAAGGATGCTGCAGGATAAGGTGCTGATCATCTTGTGTCTTCAGTGATGAGCATGACCTCGTGCTTCAGTAGGTGGTACCTCCGCCTCAGCGTGTGCCCTGCACCTTGGTAGCCATGTGCAGTTTGGAATCATAGTCAGCAAAACAGGGGCTTTGTGAAGGTTCCCGGAATGACGGGTAAATCATGGTGTGCTCCGCGTTGCCAGAGCTTCTGACACAGACCATTAAACCCTGTGTGTAATCCAGAAAGTTCAATCATTTCTGGAGGTTTAACGGCTTTCCAGGTCCCGGATCCAAATTGTTTGTTAGGCTCACAGCAGCAATAGGCTCTGAAACAGTTGTTAAAGCTTCTCAGATGCGTTCTCCTGGAGAAGGTCTCTGCACATTGAGATGTTGCAGCACTGGCATTTGCCGTTATGATTGCAGCCACTGGGACCTGCTGTTCCTTGGGTGATGTCCCATGGGTTGTACTAACACCAGATCTGCTGGAAATGGGGAGTAGCGCTGGGATGAGACTAGGATCAGGGCTTGGGAAGGAGGAAACAACAGCTCCATTTGCCTGCCAGACACTGCAGTGCAGCAAAGAGGAACCCTGGAAAAGCCGAGCAGGAGCAACGTGCCTGGCTCCGGCTGCCCAACGTGACCCAAGCAACCAACCAAATGTCGAATTGCTACTTAACAAGATTATCCATCAGCCTTTTCTGCCTATGGTTATGAAAATGTGCTGGTAATGTAATGTGTTATAAATCATATCCTGGATATATATAATTAAATGGATAAAATTATTTTTCTCCTATGGCTCTGGATGTTGCCATGACAGGCAAACCAAGAGTGCATCCAGTGCAAAAAACAATAAGGATGCTGTGTTGAAAGCCTGGTTACTGGAATGATGGCAATTTAGCGCCATATTTCTGACTTAAAAATTAAATGTTTTCCAAAAGTAATATTGGAGCACTGTTACATCTGACAATTGCAGATGTCCATCCATGTTCTTTTCCCAAGTTTTCATTTTTATAGCTCTCTGGAAAATACCGTTGTTCTGAAGTGTTACCTATTTAAGAGATCAATTCTTGATGTGCTCATCATCAGCACACTGTCTTGATGATGCTCCCTTCAGACAAAAGGTTGACCAGGTCAAATGCTAATGCAGCCAGTATTGATGACAAACAGGAAACTACTTTATGCAGGGAATTAGACAGCCCCAAGCACCAGGCTTGGTAAATGTGAGGACTAACACTGAAGTCAAAGCCCTCAGCACCCTGTCTTCAGTTTATTCTTCTCTGTAATTAGCTGAATGTTTAGTGATGCTCTTGGCAGTTTTAGCTGGTCCTTGTGTAAGACTCAATGCCACCAACATTTTGAATGTCACAGCAGCTTCTTATTCTCCAAGCTCCAGATGCAGCTTTGGGCATGGGAATACACCGAGCTGTTAGCCAGAGCAGAGGCTGGGGGTGGACCTTCATGTGCTGTTATATCCCATCCCTCTGCTTTGGGCAGGATACCTACCTCTCCTGTTTTCTTCTTCCTTGTGTTAAAAAAGCCTTTTAATGGCCATGACTGACGAGGTGCTGCTGGGTCTTTGCTGTTTGGTAGAAAGGAATAAGGTGTTATGGAGCCGTGGAATTGCCGCCTGCATCAGGCTGAGCAGCGGGCATTGTACAGCTGTAAATGTGATATATGGATCCTGGCTGCTCCTCTCCCACTCCGGCTGTTAAACTGTCTCTCCCTCCCCGTTAATTGGGCTCTGGGTCTGGGAGAGCTGTAACACAGAAAGGAGCACGTCTCGGCTGTTCTCCTTAAATTGAAGAATGGAACGAACCTGAGCAACTTCCCTGTGAAAAGGAGAGGATAGTGCCTGAGCCGAGGGCGATGGAGTAGGAGGGTTTGGTCCTGCAGTGCCGGCTTCCTTTGCTGCTGAAGAGATCTGGGCTATACAATAAAGACAAAGTCGCATCTACAGTGAGCTTTTCATCGCACAGTTCTTGGGGTCTCTCCTTAGACCTTCAAAACCAGCGCTGTGCTTTTTGAGTGTAGCTTTTAATTGACTTTTCTCCATTGTGAGCAGCTAAATTTAGCCTGCGTGCTTTGTGCTGCTCAGAGGTGGCAGAGAGCGGCTTTTAATAACCCTGCCTGCGCCTCCGTGCTGCTTCCACTCTCCATCTCTGGTTTATCTCAGTGGAGATGCTATAGTGGGACTGGGATGCCCAGAAGACTCCTGGTTGAAGTCCATCCTGGATAAACACTGGTGTTTCTGCTTCATCAGGTGGCTGCATCCCACTGTTGGCACTGTGATTCTAGTAAAATTGTTGGATAATGGTGTTCCAGCTGCATTTAGAAATGCAACCTCTTTATAAGCTGAAGCTGGTTTTAATCACTGAGCTCATAATTTAGGAGCATATATATCTTCCTTTGTCAAAGACCAAAAAAAAGGAAACAAAAACCTGGAAGTTTCTTTTCAAGTGTCCTGTGGGAAATCATTGCATAAAATGTGATTCATAAATCAGTGCTTTGATTTATGTATTTCATTTTATTTCCCAAGTAGAATTTGCTATTGAAAAGCAACTTGAAAGCCAGAGCATGTTAAAGCATCAGTTGCTGTGCTGGGTATGGGGAATGGAGTGCAGGGCAGGTGAGGGGTCCTGGTGCTGATTTCAGCCCCCTTGTGCTGAGGATGCTGCCCCAAAGAAGCTGTATTTGACCTGTAGAGGGAAGGGCTCAGGGCGCAGGTCCAAGCACCTGGGGCAGGCACCTGGAGCATGTGCAGTTGTGTAGTGGTTTGGCATGGTAAGCAATGTGCTATGCATAGGCCTTTAACCAGTACCTGTGAGCTGGCCTGGGCGCCAGTGCCAATGCTAGGGAGGGATGGTGAGATGCTGAGGTGGAATGTTGGGGTGCTGGGATGGGCTGATGAGGTGCAGGGAGCAGGATGCAGCAGCCGTACAAGAGGTTGGCAAGCCACGAGCCCCAAACTCCCATGGGGAACCATGGAAACAGTCACTTTGGAGGTGGGAAGGGCGGCAGGCAGGCGTGCACAGGGTGAAAATGAGCGATGCTGCCTGCAGAAAGCATGGCTCAGGCTGCTTCTCCCTCTGCTAACCCATGAGCCCAGGAGGAATGTGTGAATGAGCTCAGCAGAGCTCTCCAGGAAGGGCTGCAGCAGGAGTCCATAATCCACCCATCTGTTCCGCAGCGTGCCCAGCGATGCACTCTCGGGCTCAGCTGCTCACTTGCTCGGGGCCGGGTCCTGCCGTGCGCAGGAGCCTGGCGCAGTGACTGATCCCTGCTTCCTGCCTCCCGCTCCATCTGCGGGCTCGGAACTGAACCTGAGTCCCTGCAAACAGACAGGCTGGGGAGTGATGTCCTTAGCTAATTCACTGGCGAATGTTCCTTAATTCCTCCCTGAAGCAGTAAGCGCTGCCCTTCACACCCGCCGCTTCGTGCTTTTGGGGAGAGATGCAACATTAACGTTTTTGGCTAACATGTCTTGGCTCTTCCGTGTTTATTTGTAGAAATCAGCATGGAGGGTTTATGTGTGAGAGGATTTTGCTGTTGTTGCATGAAACAAAGCAATTAAGTGCTGGCAGCCACTCCCATGTTGGATGCTTTGGGCAAGGCCAGGGCAGCTCACAGCCAGCTGTGGGCTCTGAAGGAGACACCTCGGAGCTCAGCCATACTGGACTGCCTATGGAAGAGTTTTCCTATGGGCACCCCCTGGCAGTGCTGGTTGGGTGTCTGGCAGAGGAAGGGCAAGCAGGAATAGATGCTGAGGGATGGGGTTGAATCTACTCTAGAGAAGGGAGACCTGGAGTGAGCGTGTCTTGAGGCAGCAGTGCTGCTGGCTGAGCCTGGCCTTCCAGAAGAGAAACAAATGCCCAAATACCACCACCAAACAGAGCTGCTGCTCTTGAGATTCGTGCAGCTTTAAAATTCCATCCCCTGCAGAAAAAATGCGGTCACTCACTTGCCTGACAGCTGGGGCGGGAGGCACAAGGACTTTCCCAAGCTGCTCTGCATCGGTGGGTGCGAGGGTGCTGCGGGGAGGCGCGCATGGGAACGCACTGGTTTGTGTGCCCAGGGCACCTTGAAAGCTCAGCAGGGTGCCAGGGGATTGGGGTTCTTCACATCCCACCACACACATCCGGGGTGAAGAACAGAGAAAATGAGTGCAGACAGGGTGGGAATCGGGAATTTGGGATGTGGTGCCCAAAGTGTTGCCCTGTTGAGCGTGTGCCTCCCTCGGACGTGGCTCTGCGGTGCAGCCGGGCAGGTAGGCAGCTCCGCTGTGCGAGCGGTGATGCCGAAGAGCAGCTTGTTTATTGTTTTTAACAGATATTTAACACGGTGCCAGAAGCGCTGCCATCGAACTCGCAGCTGCTGTTATCCCGCAAGAAGAGCACGGACTCGAAGCCCCCCTCCTGCAGTGAGCGCCCGCTGACGCTCTTCCACACTGCACAGCCCAATGAGCAGCGTAAGTGAGCCTCTGGCTTTCCCCCTTGACACTGCTTTTGCCCTAATCATGACTAACACACTGTAATTCCCATGCCATTCCCATGCAATTGTGCTGGTGTCAATGGAAGAGGCAATTCCCGTAACAGGATCAGGCTTCAGTTTCCTTCGCAGTGGTGTTGATGAGGGGTGTGAAGATTGCCTGGCATCCAGGCCCTTAACAGGGGCTTGAAATGAGGCTGCATTAGCACAGTATAGAGTGTTGCTGTCCCTGCCCCACCTGACGGGCCCCTGCTCATTCCCTTCTCATGTTCCTCGGCCCCATCCTCGCCATCATCAGCTCCAGCAGCACATGCGGCCAGGGAGGACACCCGCCTGTGTCTCCGAGGGGTGACCCTTTTTGGATGCCCTCAGGCGCTTTGCCTTTTACAGACACAAAATCTCGGCCAGGAGGTTCTGCATTTTCCTGAGGATTATGTGCACGGCAGTTTAAAAATGTTGAAGATCATCTTTCCATTGCTGTCACTAACTGATGCTCCAGATATTTCGGTGAAAGAGTCAGTGCCCCGTCCCTACTCATGAAGGGGCAGAAATGTGTCTGCTCAGGCTGTTGCTTCATGTTACAACCCAGTTCCCAGCTCTTGTGTTCCTCCTGGCCATGCCTTGTGCTGCTCCTGGAGCTTGCCAGCAGCACAGGGAACTGTCCCTGTTTGCTAACAGAACAGGATAGAGTCCTGGTGAGCAGAATGAGTGCTTGGGGCTCTCCCCGCTTTGCCTCGGGAAGGTGGGTGAGCGTGGGGAGCAGGGGAAGGCTGTGCCTTTTGGTAGTAATTCGATCATATTAGTGTGCATTGAGAAAATGATTGTTGAAAGATTCACCATTGAAGTAGGAGTCGCTGTGTTTTCCAGCAGGTGCCTATCTTTCAGGAAAACATCATTACAGAAGCAGCGGTTTTCTGGAATAGGGCTGCTTGCCATGCCATCAGTGATGATAATTGCTTCTCACAATTACAGTTACTGTTTATATGGAAAAGGCATCTTATGAAAATGAACTAATATGATGTTAGGTAATTTGTCTTAGAACTGAGGAGAGAGTCCATGCTGCAGGTGTCGGGTTGGGATGCATAATATTGTCACTCTTCACTGCTGAAGTTCAACAAATAAGGAGGAAATCTCTTAACAGAATATGATCAAGGGGAAACAAGAAACTAAGAAACCTCCGGGTTGTCAGCAGAGCAGCACATTGAAGTCATATAGAGTCATGGAATGTTTTGGGTTGGAATGGACCTTAAAGCTCATCCAGCTCCAACCGCTGCCGTGGGCAGGGACACCTCCCACTGGAGCAGCTTGCTCCAAGCCCCTGTGTCCAACCTGGCCTTGAGCACTGCCAGGAATGGGGCAGCCACAGCTTCTCTGGGCACCCTGTGCCAGTTCTTGTTCTAATACATTCCCCTGCTCTGTCACACAAATACTCAGTCCCTCGGCAGCTGATTGCAGGCGCAGAGAAATCCATTCCTGGCCGTAGTTTGCATTTGAAGTATTTTCAGGTTTTGTGGCATTTTGGATGTCTTGGGGGGGAATATAAAATATTAATGTCTTGAGAAAAAATGAGTGTTTTCTTACTGCAAATGGTATTCCTTTAAATGGGGCTGCTTCTTATAAAAAGAATACCTGGTACTTCTTTAGTTTAATGTTTGATATCTGTGTAACCTAACTGCCTGCCTGTCTTCTGACACCCGGTAGGATGCTGCCCTGTTTGCATTAGGGCAGGGATTACTACTAGGAGCATTGTGCCTTTGCAGCAGCAGCGTGTTCTTCTCTTCTGTGTGCAAGAGCAGCTGTGTGCGCTGGCTGATGGTCTCGGTTTTGATGTCTTTTTAGAGGAGAACAGGAACAGTCTCATCAACTCCAGCCTGGAATCCGTCATCTCTTCAAACGTAAACAGCTTCCTCAACTCCAACAGCGCGCCCCAGCCCAGCCTCAACTCAAGCGATCTCGAACTAGAAGTAATTAAACCCAACAGGCCAAATTCACTGTAAGTACAGTGGTAATTAGTGTTTTATGGGCTCTCCGTCTTGAATCTTTAATCAGGGCCGTTTCTTACTCCGAATCCCAGCAGTTTGTTGACGAGTGCAATTTAACATGTAAATCGTCAATGGGCACGTAGCGTGTGCCCTGCATTCTCCCTCGGTCTGAGCGGTGCAGTGAGTTACTCTGGGTTGTATCTACTGGCGAGCTTCGGCTCTGATCATTTTGCACATGAGGGATGATTTCGAGCAGAGCTCCGCGTTGCTGCTGGAGCTGCTCGGCCCAGCTGGGGACGACTGCAGCGCGCACAAAGGGCTTTTCTTCTGCGTTCAGTTCTGTGACTGCTGTCGGTACAGTTGATCTCTGGCCAAATCTGTGCCATTGCTTCGGCGATCGCTTCCTTCATCTGGAAAGTTCAAGGGAAAAAATAGCGCCCTTCGCAATGACTCCCTGGGGACGCCCGGGTTATTTGCGAAGTCCCCTGAACTCGCCACAGCTGAGCCCTCGCGCCCATGGCTGTCCCTGGTGCGGGAATTTCCTTCCTGCCGCGGCTCTGCCGGGCCCGATAGCATTTTCCCACAGAACCGCCCCTCCTCAACCCTGTGAAGATCTGCTCAGATCTTCAGGAGCCATTGCGCTCCTTGCAAGCTGAAGCCAACTCTCCCCCCAGCGCTCCTCGGCACGCCCCTGCCTATCCCTGTGGACCTGTTGGAGGAATGCTGCTCCCCCCATGGCAGTTTATGGCCTCGCTGGATGCGGCGACCTTTGCAATTAAAGGAGACCTTCCTTCCCACCGCTCCGGTCCTCCCACAGGCTCCAGACACTTCCAGTTCCCACTCAACCGTGGAAGCCCCCAGTCCCTTGAGAGCAGGCTTTAGCTGCTTTCTCCTGGTTAGCAGTGGAAGGACCACTGACTGGGGAAGTGGTGGGTGCTGGTAGAGATGGTGAAACTCATTGCTGGTGGCTTGCTTGGCAGCAGGGGATGGGTGGGGGGGGTCTGGGGTGCAGCCCTCACCGCCAGCATGCAGGGGTGGCTCAGGGCCCTGCCTGGAGCAGCTTGCAGGGCAGAAAGGTAAGTACCCGGCAGGCAGCCGGTGCTGCTGCCTGTGTGAGCACGTGTGCGAACAGAGGACAGGCTCTGGCTCTCATCCATCTGCTCTGCCTCTCTCCTCACCATTCCTGCCACTAAACCCATGAGCTGCACAAGTACCAAACCAGCACAGTCCCACTGGCACTGAGTGTGTGGGGCTCAGCGCATGCCATACCCTGCCTGTGGACTTACCCACTGTGAGACCTTCAAGGAGTGTTGTGGTGGCTCACAGAGCATCCAACAGGTAGGACACCTCTGGATTAAGGTTGTGTGTTACATATATGCTGAGTCAAGATGCGTTGATCTCTCATGTCCATAGTGTTGGTTGAAGCTGTGGAAGTCAGTCACATACCATTCCCCCAACAGGATGTTTTTAGTTTATTTATCCTTTGAGGGGGGAAAAAAATGGTGTGACTTCGAATGTAGCAGGGTTTGTGAGCCTGAGTCTTGCTGTGACCTTACAGGAATTGTTTGCCAAATTCGCGGTCGTTCAGATTCCAAGAATTGCCTCTTCCTAATAATTTCTTTTTAAAGGAAGTCATAAAGCCAGCAGAATAAATCAGTTAAAGCTATGTGAGCCTCGGGGGAGCGGGGCCATCTTGCTGCTACCAAGGAGGTGAGTGAGCAGCCCGGCAGTGGGACTGTTTGCTTGCTGCCAGTTAAGGGGCCTGTACGGTTCTGGGAGGTGGAGCAGTGATGAGCAGGGCAGCACCGGCAGCTCCTCTGGCTCTGACCGTGTTTGTGGCATTTGGTGCTTTTCCCCAAATCCAGTGCCGATGTGGTCACTTTTACACACGCAGGAACACACAAGTTTTCAGTCCATGTTGAGCTAAAGGTTGAAAACTGAGTCTTGAGGTGAATAATACCGTGCTCTATAACCCCAAATATTTAAATCAAACATCTTTAATCCAGTCTTGTAGTGAGAAATGAAGGGTCTGACTTCATTGTATTCTTTATAAACAGCATGCATAGTTGTCACTACAGCCCCTCTGTGCCCATTTACTCATGAACACAAGCCTGTGCCCGTGGGTTTGGCAGGTCTGTGATGTTCTGCCCTCGGTGGCCAGCGCTCTGTGAGGGTGTTGGTTTGCAGTGGTGAGGATGAGGAGGGCTCCCAGCAGTGGGTCCATCCCCCAGCTCTGCCCGGTGGCTGTTTATGGGCTGGACTGGGGCTGAGTGCCTGAATGGTGCCAGAGCCCAGTGGCTTCGTCACTGCTGCTCCATGGGGCTGCCCAAATATCATCTGTGTAAAGCTGCTTGTGGTTTTTAACCAGCTGAGTAATCCGGGCTCTGCAGGCAGCCTGGGGCAGTGCACACGCTGCAGCCTGTCTGTAGTAGCTGTTGCTCCATGCTAGGGGTTCTGGTGCTCCCCTGTCATTAGCAGACCCAAAGTTAGGATGCATACATAAGGTCTCGGGGTGCTTTGCCCTTTGCACTCCTGCAGCCGCTGTGCCAAACCCTTGGCCTGTCCTCTGTGACCCATCTCTGGGCTCTGCTTCAGGGCTTTGGGTTTTTCTCGTGTTCTCCACTGGTTTTGGTGATTTTTCGGCCAGGGCCACCCACTTGAGTACCCATCCGGAGGGATTTGCTTCCCGGCAGCCGGGCCATGAGCTGATCCCTGCCTGAGCTGGGGCCAGCGCTTGCCAAAACCCAAACCCTGCAGCTGAGGAGCTGTAAAATTCCAGGTGTGTGGAAGCCAGGAAATCCGCGTTCTGAAAAAGGGCTTGCTTCGTGAGCAAGGAGCCCTGTAAGAGAGCAAGTACAAAAGAAACCTGGATTCGGTGTGTCCTTCCCTTCGAGCAAGGGACCGCTGCTTCCCGAACGGGACACCAGCAAAGGTCAGTAAATTACAAAGCAATCCAGACCAGGATTTGTCCTACTCCTTGTTTTCTGCTAAATGCATCGCTGAAACGAAGAGGCTGATGGAGGTTTCCCTGCAGGGAAATGCCTTCACTAATTAGGGCTTTTCCTGCTTTATTCTGAGGTTTGGTGCGTTTAGGTGTCAGTGCATCTTTCACCCTTGTCCTGCATGGGCTGGGTGAGCACGGTGACCCCAGTGTCCCATCCAGGATGTGGCATTAATATCACTTGCAAAAGCCTCTTGTCTCCCTTCTCAATGCTCGTGTATCCCCCAGGTCTGCCTCACGGGAGCTGAGCTGATTCCCAAATCCCACTCATGAGCGTGTCCTGCTTCTCCCCAGCCTCTGGGCACGATGAGGGTGACAGCAGTGACTATGACAGGCTCCAGGTTCCCTGCTGTGCTGCTGTTACTCCTGTCCTCCTCCCTTCTCAGCCCTGTCTGCCCTCAAGCTGCTCCTCCTTCATCCACCGGGAAGGAGATGGTTCTGCTGTGGGCCGAAGGCTCTTCCTTCCCAGCAGCCAGCGGGTTTTACTATGGGAATGCATTTATTTATTGGGGCTGGCTTGATTTTTATGGAAACAGAGCTCTGGGTGGGAGCTGTTCCCGGTGAGTCAGCAGGACTCTGTGCCACAGCAGGCACTGTGGGGGGACCGGGCTGGCTGCCAGGGCCACCAGAGCCCCAGGGACCTGGGTTTGCTCCTAAAGAAGTGTTGGATTTCTTTATCCTGCCCTTGCAGAAAGCTTCTGCCTTGGAAAATGTGGCAAAACAAGAACCAGAAAGTGCTGTGCTCTCAGTGGGGCTTGCAGTGGGGCAAGTTTGAAAACTACACTGTGTGATCATGCAAAACAGGAGATTTGAGACCGTGGGGTTTAGCATCCTTTAGGAGAAGCACCTTGCTGTGTGTACCTGTGAAGCCTCTGATGTGGGTGTCACTGCAGAGAGCCAACGCGTTGATTGGTGTTTGCTTTCCGCTTTTTCTTCTCTCTTCTATTTAAGTCTCATCTCCGCCCTGTGTATTTCCCAAGGACTTCGCTGTGTGCAGGGTCCCGCGGTGCTGGGTCCATGTGCTCCGAGTGCTTAAGTCTGGCTGAGGCCAAATCAGAGTTGAGTGCTGCAAACACCTTTTCTTTTTGAAGGGCTGGGGTGGGTGGCAGAGCACCCAACATTCCCGGATAGCCACAGGGATGCTTGCCAGGGTCCCGACGTGCCCATTTCGGTGCTCTGCACTCCTGCAGGTAGCCATGGGCCAGAACCGGGTGACCTGCTCTGTCTGCACCATCCTGCTGCTGCTCCCGAGGAAGCGGGTGTTGGGAGGACAGGCTGGCTTCACAGTCTTATTTCAGCATTTCCCGCCTTTGGAGTGCATGGGTTGGCAACCTTGATGTCCTTCTAGCGCTGGATGAGTTCAGTGTTGGTCAGTGTCTGCTTGGTTTTGCTGTAATTACAGAGCGAGTCCCTTCACAAATCAACGCCTTTACCGGTTGCCCTTGGAATTAGCTTTGTAGGTGCGAGCCAAGTCAGGAGTAATGAATGCAGGGAAAAAGATTGCTTGATGAAGGAAATACCATCTGTTGTGACCTCGAAATGAAACACTGCTGGGCAGGTTCGCCTGATTTCTCAAGGAGATACAACCAACCCAGCAGCGCTGCCTGTGTTTGATGGCATTCCTCCTCTCCGCGTCTTTCCAGGCCTTATGGCCTTTGAATTCATGGATTTTCCCAGGCGAGAGGGAAACAGGGCCATGTCTTGGCACCCACAGCCAAGGCCACAGCAGGGACTGATGGCAGCTGAGGATGCCTGTGGCATTAGGGTCAATGGACAGGCTGAGCCCCCCGCTCCCCCACGCAGCCCCAGCACATGGTTTTTGCTGCACCTCCTTCACCCTGGGAACTCTGCCTTTAGGGAAATGTTAGCTTTGGGAAACTTGGATTTAGTTGTCACGTGTCTATTTGCATTTTATTTCATTTTCTCATTGACCAAGTATGGCTATTTCTTGCCCTCGATGAGTATGGAAAGAAATGAGGAGCAGAGCTAAGGTCTAGTGGTCATGAAAAAATAACCCAGTTAATCCAAGGAAAAGGGGTTATTTCCATGTGGTTTTGATTTACAGGACCAGAATAAATCTTCATTAGGCATCTCAGTTAGAAAACTTGAACATTTTCCCTTCCCGAAAATGAGACAAAATTCAGGCATTAATATATTTGCAAACCAGCTTCCACCAATGGCCTGTTACTGGGCCTGGGGGTGATGGCACAGCAAAGCCATGGGCTGGTGGCTGGGATGTACTATTTGAAGGGCTGCACCTTCTCCCCATTGCCCTGTCCTTTGCCCTCCCAAATCCAAACAAACCACTGCAGCATCCGTCAGTGCATCAAACAGGATGGGGCAGTGGTTTTTGGAATAAATCATCCCTTAGAACACCAGCAGCTCCTGCAGTGATCATCTGTGACACACGTAAGCAAAAGCCCACGAGGAGAAGTAAATAGACCTTTAAATGCTGCTGGTTCCTCATAGAATTTAAGTCACTTTTTCCACTCGGTGGAATAACTGCATAAGCATGGCACAGCCTCACGCAGCAGCTCCATTGCCTGCACGCACCCTCTGCTGCAAAAAGAAACTGTTTGGGTTTGCTTGTCTGTGGGGTTTTAACTTGTGGAGGTGTCAGTAGTGGAGTGATGCGATCGTTACTGTACCCCGCTTCGTTAGCCACGTTACTGTAAGAACAGGTCCTTCTCGTGTCAGGAGCCACGTCCCGCCGCTGTCAGGAGGGGTTGGCCAGATGTGAAGGGCAGCAGGGGCTGGTGCTGGTCAGGGATTCCAGGGAGAGTCTCTTGGATTCTGGATGCCGTGTGAGGTTGGCAGCTGGAATAAACCTATTTATAGAAAGACCCCCTGCAGGCACACCGGAGTGTCTGGGGAGGCACTTGCAGGCTGTGAAAGCCCAGGGACAGCTCGGCAGTGCCAGGTGGGAAATGCTTCCGAGCATGGAGCTGCAGGGGGATTCCTGAACTGTTTCCCTCTGAGCACCAGAGTGTTCTGGGGTCAGAGTGTTTCTGGAGTAATCCCTTTCCCACTGTCAAACAGTGGAAGTGAGGTGCGGAACCGATGCAGCCCGCATGTATCACCCGTTTCAGAAGGATGGATGGGGTTCAGGAGAACGAAACTCAGCAGTGCTTCTAAAGAGAGGAAAAGATGATCTATAGGTTAACACAGATGCAGCGCTGGGGCTTGGGGTGGGCTGGTAGCAGGTCCAGCTGCCCCTGCCCAGGGAGAGCAGGACAGATCAGGCAGCATCTGCCCATCTGTCCTCTATCCAGAGAGGGTTGTGGTGCGTCAGAAATGAGCCCTCAACCTCCATGACCTCTTCGGTTCCTCTCCCGTTTGCTCCCTTGCCCTTGTTTTGCCGGGGCTTTCATGGCTTGCTTTTCTTTTGCTGCTGTTGTTTATATTCCTGACGAATAACGGCAATTAGAGGTGCAGAAGGCGCAGAAGTGGGTCCCACCCTCATCCTGCCTTCCTGTCAGCCACTTTGGGAATGGCTCTGAAATGGCATCTCTGGGACTTCTGTTTAAGACATTTTCTCATCAAGCAAATACTCCTGTCCCTGAGGAACCTGGATGGAAGCCGTGCTCTCCCTTCCCCAATATTCAGCCCCACTTTTAACTTGGAAAAAGAGCAGGAAAATGCACCAGGATTTTGTGGTTGATGTTTGTCACTATAAAACTGGGGTACCTTGTGCTTAGAAGGGTCTTCTCCTCCCAGCTTGGGAGCTGGTGCCCAGAGATGTTCCGGGGCCAGGAGCCTGCTCAGGAGGTTCCTGCATTGCGTTGAACTCGTAATGCCATCCGAGCAGCGCTTGCTGTAGTAAAGATGTTTCTTTTTACTTCAGCTTGTTTTCTGGTTCTCTCTGTTTAGAGGGGATTGCAAAGAAACCCGGTAGTAAGTGCAGGGAGCCTGGACTGCTCCATGGTGTAGAGACCACGTGGGGCATCTGGGGTGGGTAAAGCAGAACTGCGAGGAAATAGGAACTTGATTAATGGCGAGGCTTTGGGCTAAACAAAGCTGCGTCTTCTTCCTTCCACCGCATTGTGGCCGCCTGGCCGGGAGCCACCGCGGCTGCGGAGAGAGCCAAGAGCTGGGAGAGGCATTGTCGGGGCCAGCGGCTCCGGGCTGGGGTTCTCCCGGGAGCCTCCTAAGCCACAGCGGGTCCTCTGCTGCCCTCCATTGTGCCTGGCACCGCTGGGTGACACACACCGAGAGAAGCATCTCCCACCGCCCCGCTCGGTGCCGCCGTGCAGAGGTCGGCCCTGAAGCCCTGGGTTTTAGCCTGATGTGGGTTCTAACCGCCAAGGGCGGCCTCGAGGGGCGGATCCTGCGGCTGCCAGACAGAAAAAAGAGGCATTTTTTAGTGATTAGGTAAAATCTGTAATCGCAGCTCCTCCGGAAAAGCCTTATCTAAATGCGGACCTTTCCGTGCTGCAGTCGCACGCTGGGGCCGGGGCTTTTGCACTTGGCATGTGTGGTCCCCGTGGGGTGGGATGGCTCAGAGCTGGTGCGAGAGGTGCCCTGGGCTGTCCCCAGCCAAGCAGGGATGCTGCTGCTCAAAGCGCTGCCTTCCGAGCAGTATCATGATACAAAGTGATTTCATCTTCCCTCCATACCTCCCCATGTGCCTGGTTGGGGTTTGCATCTTTTCCATCTCCTAACAGAGCTGCGAGGTGCTGCTGTGCTGCTCATGGAAATGGGGAAGAGCCCTGGGACAGCCCTAATGGCAGATCTGCACATGACCTTGCCTGGAGGGGATGAGGGTTCTCAGCATAAAGCTGCCCTTAACAGCAGCAAGTGACCCTGTGGCATTTGGCATAGCCTGGGGTGAAGTTACCCCAAATGTTGTTTCCTCTCGTGTTTGTGTCACAGGAAATACAAAAGAGGAAGACTCGGACAGCGCAGCAGAAACGAGGTGCAGGTTGAGCACTAGGAAGAGCATTACGTTTGCTGCAGGGGTTCACCATGAGCGTGGTTGGAAGGTGCTTGGTGGTGGTGCAGGATGGGGGGAAGATCCCAAATGTCTCCAGCAAAAAGGCAGCTTCTCCAGAGTTTCCTTCTGCGGAGGGGGGGGGGGCTGTGTGTGTGTTACCCAGGGTGTTCCTCTGTGCCGGGGATGCAGGCAGATGTCTTGGGGGGGTGCTTTGCATTTTGCACTTTAGACATAGGGTTGGTTTCGTGCTCAAGAGGTGCAGAGATTATTCCCAGTTTAAACCAGAAACCGCCTATCTCCGCGTTCCCTCATTTGAGAAAAGATCTGTAGATTCCCAGTCTGTTGCTTGGCTTGTTGCAGATGACATAATATTCCAAGTATCTTGTGACTTATTTATTTCTTTGGTGCAGACTGTTCTAAGGGTGTCTGTATGTTTGGGGTTTTTAAAGGAGTTTCAACTCGGGAGCCCGGGATTGTGCCTGCAGTTAGAAAGCTCCATCAACTTTGGTGATTCAAGGTTTTGGCAAACCTCCTTAAATCTGTTTCACGAGAAACACAACGCTGTGCTCGGTAGACTCCACAGATAAATAGACTTGAGGCTTAGTTGCTGATGGCAATGCATTTGAACACTTGCATATATATATATATGTGTGTGTATGTATTTTGTAATTCTTTCCTATGCTGTGTTTAATGTGGATTTCTTTTCTAAGCATCTGTGTGTTTCCAGGAGGTATTTTGAGAGGGGTGATAAAGTACGATGCTCGAAGGCCACCGAGGCAGGGATGGTGCTTTGGGAGGGTGGAGGGAAATGACAGAACTTCCATTTGAGGCCAGATAGTTGAGGCTGTTCGGCCAAGAGGAAAGGTCCAGCGCTGGTGGGATGTCAGCTCCCCCAGCACCCTGCTCATGGGCTCCCTGTGCTGGCCTCGCAAAGGGGAAGGCTCGAAGGGATGGTTTATCTGTTCTTTTGCTGTGTGGGCTTTTCATATGCCCAGAGTTTGGCAAAGCAACTTCTCAAAGCTTGAGCTCTTTCACTTTTCAATTGGCTCTCGGTCTAGAAACTTTCCACAAGTTGAGCTTGAAAATTGAGCCAAATATTCTCATAAAATGAGCCTCCAGTTCTGTGGCTAACCCCATGTGAACTGGTTGTCACACGCCAAAATATTTCCTGCAGGCTCATCCATTAAAACAAAGGTAATTTGTCAGGCTCGGAGCCCTTTACTGATGGAGCCGGCGCCCACCTTCCCTCCCCAGCAGCAGTGAGTTATGTCCTTGCTTTGAACGTTGCTGTGGGTGTTCTCCTCTGGGTGCTATCGCCCGCGGGTGGCTGCAGGCGGATGGACAGGCAGACTGACGGCCTCTTCAGAGGCTCCGTGTTCCCAGTGTCCCGCAGCTCCTCCAGCCTGACTCCTGCTCTCCTCGGCTCTTCCCAGCGCTGCCTCTTAGGAGGCTTTTCAGAAGTTTCTGCCTTTGAACAGCCCTGCTCTGTTCATGTGATTTGCTCTGGGAACATCTAAAGGTGCTTCTTGTGAGCTGAATTAAATTAGATCCCCCTCCAAGAGAGGTACAAACAGAGCCTCAAACTTCAGCAGCACGTACGCTTAAAAGGCAGCGTTCTTGAAAGCCTGGGAAAGCAAATCCAGCCATTGCACTTTCATTGCTTTCTTAATTCATGTAATTAGTGTGGAGATAGCTGCAGAGCAGTGTTTGCTTCAAAGAAAGTGCCTCAGACAAATATTGGCTAATGGCAATTTTACTTTCAAATAAAGCAGTATTTGAAAATACATTATGGCCATAGCAAGGGAATGGATGCAGGAATCAAAGATGCTACAACAAAGCCTTCCCTGGGGCAGGCAGCAGAACACTCTGTGTTTTGTGATGAGCTGATGGGTACATCTTACAGTCATCTTCTGTTTGACAGTCCTTTCTTTACCTTTCCACTTTTTCCTTTCCTGCCTGTTGTCATAGAATCCCAAACTGGTTTGATTTGGAAAGGATCTTAAAGCTCATCTCAGTCTCCCCTCTGGCAGCTTAAAGCCATTCCTCTTGTCCTGCCCCTACAGGCCCTTGTCCAAAGCCCCTCTCCAGGTTTCCTGCAGCCCCTTTAGGCGCTGGAGCTGCCCTAAGGTCTCCCCTTAAGGAGCCTTCTCTTCTCCAGGCTGAACAATCCCTCTCTCAATGTGGTTCCAGCCAAGCTGTGGGTCCCAGGGTGTGTTTTGCTCTGGGGCTGCCCCAGCCCGCTCAGCCCCTGCATCCTGGCTCTGCTTCTAGCGCCTGTGCTCAGTCTGCATCCAAACCTCTTTTGGGCAGAGTGTCTCAAGTGTGAGCCCAGCCAACATTTTTATTGCGACTGCTGAAAGCAAATGATAGTAAATTAGGCCTTTCTGCCACCTATAAATGTCACCGCGGACAAAATATTTGTGAAGAAACAGCCGAGTGCATTCTTGGGTTCCCCTTTCTGCAGGCAAATTGAATTCAGAGCCGAGGATGCAGCCTAGACTCTGCCTTGTAAAAGCCTTTTGACGAATGTGGGAGTGTTTTCTGAAGCAGTGCTGGTTTCCAGCCGCCCCACACAGGCACTGGGAATGCTGAAGACGTCCCAAACCTCCCCGGAGCCGTGAGTGGGGTGCGGATGGGGACCACCGGCCGTCCCGGGGCGGCCCCCCCGCCTCTTGTGTATCCCATTTCCCAGCAAAAGCCTGACAATGCCCTGCGCAGGGGCAGGAGAACAGGGCAGCCCGCGCACAAAGACATCCTGTCTCCCTCTGAAAGAGGATCCTTGTGCCTAATTAGCTTCATAAATTGGCTGGAGCTGTAACGCCAGCACTTTAACCCAAAGTGGAGGTAACTCAATCTGCCCGGCCCTTTCTGCCTCCATAAGGGATCCTGCCCGTGTCCGCTTCCCGTGCAGCTGCCGCTGCCGTGCGCTGCGCTGTGCAGACACTGTTGACAGGGCTGTGCTAAGCTGGGAAATTATCAGTGCCATAAGAACCGCTGCCAATTATTCCCTGCTCTCCTGCTGGCATCGCTCCGCCTTTGCCCAGCTCGACCCTGGGGGCAGCAGCGTGGAGGGATCCATGGGCTTCCCATGGTGAAGGTGTCCCAGCTGGGTTAGCGAGCAGTGGGAAAGGAAGCCATGGGAGGAAGGAGCACTGTTTCATCTTTTGTTGCTGTCTGCACTGGTGCTTGGAATAACATGAGCACATGCAGCCACGTTCCCTGTGGAGCAGAGGAAAATCCCCTCCGGCTTCTGCCTGCGCTGGGCTGACGGGGTAGGAATGGGGAAAGAGGAGAAGGAAACAACTGCCTGCTCTAACACATCCAAACCCTGCCCCTGGAGACCCTGCCGGGGAGCTCCGAGGAGCAGGGAAGGTTTATCCCCTCTTTAAGCAGAGCTGGGATGCCCATCCTTCTGCACCATGGTGGTGGTGGATGCAGGAGCTTCAGCAGCTTCCTGCCTTCCGTGTGCTCATCAGAAGCAATCGTGTTCACATCAGCTTGAAGGCAAAGAGGTCTCTATATGATAAAGCCAGTGCTGAGAGCCTCAGCTGTTCACTGAAGAAGATGGGGAGCTGGGAATTTTCCATTCCAGGCTGGTTTGTCCCCCAGCAGCTGCTTCTTCAAATAATGACACTACCTAATCGCCTCTTTCCAATATATCATAGAATCATGGAATGGTTTGGTTGGAAGGGACCTTAAAGCCACCACTGCTTGAGCAGGAGGACCTTCACGGTACCTGATTAGTGGGAAGAGAGAAAAGCTGACGTTTTCAGCTTGATTGAATGCAGAGGAATGGAGTAGGTAAACTGGGAGGTTTGTCGTGCTCCCACCTCCCACTGGGCTGCACCGGGAGGGGAGGTGCGATGGGAGGAGGAGGATTCTGCTGCCGAGAGTTGACGAGGCAAAAATGTTACTGGAAAGTGTGAGTTTTCAAGTGGAGAAAGCGTGGAGAAAGAGCAGAACAAACCAGAACTGTTGATAGATGGGATCATTTTGGTGTCGTCGTTTCTGGGATTTTGAGTGACATGTTCTGATCAGCTCTGAACTGATGTTTGCAGAACACTTGAGGAACGAGGCAGCACAAGAAGATACAAAAGGGAATCAGGCAAATGAAGTAAATGCAGAAGATGAGGACGCAGTGACTTTACTCACCCATTCTTCTCAGATCATTTTTACAGGCCAGAATCGTCCCCATTGTTTTTTCCAACGTGTACAACCCCTGTGGGCAGGTTTTGTTCTTCACTCTCCATGGAGGATATTGGCACAATACAGAACCAAGAGTTCCAGCTTGAGGTGCTGATGGAGGTTTAAAGAAGCTGCCTTTGTGTTTTGTTGGGATTTGAGCCTGGGAATGGCTTTCTATCGAATTATGCGAGGAAGATTTCTTAGCCAGGAGTGGATTTTTTACGGTCTGGGGTAGCTTTTCTGACCATTTCCAGACATTACTGACAAAGCTGGTGCTGAGCTGCGGGTCCTGCAGAGCTCCAGGCTCCAAGGCCATTCTCATTGCGTGATGCTCAGCTTTCCTGCAGCTCCAATGTCCCGTTGCCGTCCCAGATGGGAAGTTTGAGCTGCTCATGGCTGGCAAACCTCTGTGAGCAGTGAGGCAGGGCTGCTCTGTGCGCAGGATGTATTTAGCTTAACTATTTGATCCTACCGAGCACCCCCCAGCTGATCTGGGAGCTGTGAGCCCACAGGGACTTTGATTTCCTTCGTTTTCCAAGAATCCCATATGGTTGCTGGGGTGGCAGATGGGACAGTTTTCTTTTCTGGGGGACGTAAGACAGCACTGGATTGACTGCCAGGGAAAAATGAGGTTTCTGAAGGACTGTTGAGTTCTCCTTAATTGCGAATACAATTTGCTGGTGACTAATGTACCCAGACTTGCAGAATTACCTCATGTATTAGAAGTGGTGGCACGATGGAAAAGATGTGACTAAGATGCTGGCTTCTGATTTACCAACACGTCCCTCCTAAACTGCTGTTTGGCTTCCTACTGGCACATTACAACTTTGCTATTAATAATTAAGAGCTTTAACACAGTTCGAAAGCATTGGTTCAACATAAAACCTGCCAGCTTGATTTCCAGTCTGCTGAGAGCCCTTTGAGCAGGGAAGGAGCTGGGAGGGGGTTAGTAATGGAGCAGAAGATACAGCTGCCGAGCAGATGGAGTGAGGCAGAACACATTGTGTCCAGGCTGGGTGCTGTGGAGAGCACAAAGACACGTTAGCATGGACCTGTGGTTGCCTCTGTTCCATTGCCCTGCCCCATCTCTTCCTGTCTGTACCGCTCCCAGTGCTGGTACGATGTTCCTGTAGCAGCAGTGAGTGGTGGGTGGGTAACTTGGTAGTGATGCTGTGCATTCTCTGTGATAAATGAGTTATGTGAGTGTTAATGAAACACTGTTCCATATTAAGATGACACAATGCTCCCGTCGCCTGGATCTCACCGCTGGGGAGCACGGTGACTGGCCGGTCGCGCTGATATCCACACCAATCCAAGCTTCCTTCCTGCAGTGCCTCCAGCGCTTACTCATGCTGAAAACACATCCATTGCTGATTCTCTGCTTATTCACTCAGCCTTTCTCCAGCATTAACATCAGCCTTTAAGCGTCCTACACCAAACCAGCAGTGTCATTACATTCCTTTGAAACATCAAGCATCATCTGCCTGTGTTTGGAAATGGAAACGTTCATTAAGAGGGACAACAAAAAACTCCAGCTGGCCTTTCCCAAGGTCAGAGCTCTTCCCAGTCTCGCTTTTACTCTAGTGGAAAAGAATTTAGATGGTTTATGAAATTACTAAAGCAGGGAAATATTTCTACATGTAGGAAATATGCCAAGCAGCAAAGTGACAAGACAAACCAATGTGCTGGTCAAGATTACAAAGAGGGACACATCCATGTTATTGAAAAGAAGATTCTGTAATCTGTGCTCATGGAGTCAGAGGAACTAGTAAATGGAGATGTGGGGAAAGTCCATGCTACAGAAGCTGAAAGTTTTGGATGTGCTTGGTCAAGTGATGTTGACTGCAGTACATTTTAGCTGCCCATTTCCCAAAGCATGTCATTATTTTCTACCTGAATGATTATGCAGCAAGATAACACCCAAGAGAATGACACTGGAGGGAGTTTAACATCATTTCCATGCATTTAAAGTACCAAACAGAGGAAGACGCCTGCCAGTCTGAAGCCCTGTGAGCTAATGGTCATGTACAGGGTTGTGTGTGCTGCCATCACTAACCTACAGTGCAGCCAGAGCCTGGGGATTGCTTGCTTGAGCCCATCCATCTGCATATCCAGCACTGCATGAACTCCATGAGCTTCTCAGCCCAAGGCTGCTCCCATTTCATTTAGGCAACAGAGCCATGTCCAGTGGTGAGCTGCAATCTTCTTGTTTTAGCAGTTTTAAGTGTCCTGGCATTAAATAATATTGTAACTGGGGTTTTTTTCTGGTTAGCTCTGAGAAGAGCCTTATGTTCTGCAGCTCTGTTTTATAGGAGCAGAGCAGGAGGGAAAGGGCTGGGTGGTTCCTGATGTATTTTAATGTAGTCAGGGATCGATAATGTCAGAATGGGAATATTGTTATTTATTCCAGAGGTGCTGTCATGAAAGGGCTTTAATTCACGCATAGCCTGTGCCCATTCATGGTCGTTAGATGTTCTGTGTCAGAAATAGCCCCGAGTTCCACAAAAACAAACACCAAGTTGTAAACATTTTTGAAGTGGAGCTGATGTGCTCTTGGCCAGAAGAACAAAGCAGCAGAAGTTGTCTAGAAACCCTGCTGAGAGTAACTCTTCAGACCTGTAAATGCCTGGAGGACTTGGGCTGTGTAAAGAAAGTGCCAGAGGCAGATTGCAGAGAGAGGGGAATTGAGAAGAGGTGGGTTATGAGAAGGGATTAGAAAAGAGGTTTTTTAGCCACAGCAGCTGGGAAGGAGACTGGAGTCTGGAACAGGAGTTAAATGCACTGATTTGCTGAAGAGCCAAAGGGGCAGGCGGGAGGTGAAGGTGTGGGTGCCCCATGGGCTGACTGCTGTGACACAACATCCTCCTGCACCCTGCCCGGGCAGTCCACAGAATGCTGCAGGTCACACATGGACCCACAGGAAAGGCGAGAGCCTCGGGATGTGTTGGGCTGTGGACTCGTGGAGTTCCCTCTGCTGCTTCCGCTGGGAAGAAGGCCATACCCGCCCTGGAAGAGTCTAATTTTAACCACTTCTCTGCTTCCTGCTGCTGGTATTTTTGGTTCTTAGCATTTTTTTCTCTGTTTTGTTTCCCACTGTGCACCCAACAGGAAGAGCCCCTCGCAAAGTCCTCCCGAGTAAGAAGAAGGAAAAGAGGACATTTGCTTCCTGCAGGCAGAACTGAGAGCAGGCAGCAGCCAGCCCTTCCCCAAAGCCTGTCACCACCCCTGCTCTTTCCACGAGAAGCAGAAAGGAAATCGGATCCTGCAGGAAAACCATTTCCAAAATGCAGAGACCTCAGCATAGTCTGTTCACTCCATGCACTGACTTCTCCATCCAGCCAGGACTCGGGTCTTGCAGTCCATAAGCTCAGAAGGGTGATGCTCAGGCAGTGTCTTGGGAATAAATACCTGTATTTCATGGAAGGAACACTGTGTGCATCATAGCCCATGGTCTGCAGGTGCTGGAAGGGCCACCAGAAACATCCACGTGTCCTTCTTTGTGGAAATGTGCTGGAAGGACCTGCAGAGCAGGACCATGAGGCTGAACAGGGGTAGCTTGGTCATTGTAGGACCATGGTCCTCTCTTCTGTGAGCAACCTGATTGAAACAGGATGGTCCTCACACCCCAAAATCTACATGCTGTCATTAGTATTTCTCTCTGTTGTTTCGGTGGGCACAGAGAGTGTTCTCTTTGCCACCAAGAATCCAAAAAAACCAAAACCTTGCTCCAAATTATGGGTAGCTTCTTAGATAGAGGCTGGCTTGAGTGCTGGTTCTTGCCGTAAGGCTTTGTTACTGCATCCTTGCAGAAATAACCCTGTGGGTGGCATTGGTGGCATTAGCGCTGTAGTTAGTGCAGCAGGCTGCAGTTGGTGGGGCGATGACAGAGCCAACTTCAGGAGCAGCGAGAGCTGCATTCTTTTAGAATGATTTCATCTCAGAAAGTGTGTTGGGAATTTCTGCTCCTGGAGCCCTGTGTGGTTGGATGCTCCTCCCGTCGGGCAGCGCGAGGGCTGGGATCGGTGGCAGTGCTTGGTGGTGGTCATCCCGTGCCGCAGGCTCACCAGTGAGATGTTCCATAGGGGCAGTGGGAGCTGTGGCAGGGGGGCTGGTGAGTGTTGGTGGCTGCTTTCAAGGGGACAACCCCAGCTGTGTTTCAGCCACCAGCTCATGGCCCCCTCCAAGTCCCACCTTGGCCAAGGTCGTCTTTGAGAAGGGCATTGCTGTGCCATTTGATTTGCTCTCTCCTACCCCAGTGTGAGGGTTTTGTGGTCCCTTGGAAACTGCTGCCCACTGGGTTTATGACCAGTGACAAGATGGGCTGATGGCAAGAGGTGTCTAAGCTGTCCTAGGATCATCCTGCCCTGCAGATGGCTTCATGAACAGGAACCTTGCTGAAGCCAAGAGCTGGAGGACCAAGGTTTACTTCCCAAGGGAACGCTTCTTGCCTACGTGTGGAGCAGGTAATGTGCATTTGATGAAGAGCTTTTTGAGATCACCAGGATGGAGGAGTCTACATGAACAGTGGAAGGCAATGGTAAGATGGAAGGCAGTCCTAGCAGGTCCTCTGCCTTTCAAGTGGTAAACCCATGCATTCATATTCCATTTGCCACATCAACATGTGCCGTCTTGGAGGCTCTCTGTAGTAGCTTAGCTGTCTAGAGCCAGAGAACATTGCATACAGGTATTACAACCAACAGGCTTTGGCTTCCAAATGGCCAGCTCCTCTTGCAGTGCTAACAGTGAAGGAAATGTCCTTGTTGCCGCTACCCAGAGAGCATGCTCCATGTCTTCACGTGCGTCTATCATGTGCTCTCCATTAGAGGGCAGAAGCATGCTTACGCAGAGATAAAATAGTCCCAGATTACCGGCCCTGTGTGTTCCGTAGCTCAGGGGAGGTGGGACATCACCACGAATGGCCAGACAGCTGCACCTGCTAGAAACAAAAAGAAGCAAGAACTGGTGCTTGAAGGGTTCATTTCTGTGGCTTGGGCTGACTTGGTGGCCTTTGTAGCACCTCCTTCTGTTTAAAGTTGGAAATAGATTTCATGCGTGGTAAGTACGAACGTGTCGCAGGTTTGTTACAGACTAACTGATATGGTAATTACTCATTTTTCAAAGGACTGACAATTCTGGTGATAGAAAAATGCCAAAAAGATTGTTTTTAAATAGTGGCAATCATAAGGAGCTCATTTTGAGGATGTTAATAGTCTTCCTGTGAGCAGTCCTGTTTGATAGCCTTCCTGTGCCAGCTGCGCTGCACTGCTGTATCTCATTTCTATGTGCATGTAATCCTCTGTTGTAATAAAGGTATTGCCCGTAATTGCAAGGGGAAAGCATTAGTTTCTGTTGGATGCAGTGGCGCAGCAGAAGCCAAGAGCTTGGCCTTAAGCAGATGCAGACCTCGGGGTGGTTCAGACCAACAATTTAACCTTCTTTGGTGTCCTCTGGGTGCCCTTGCTGTGGTGATATTTATGACATGGACACGTTCTCCGTAGACGTTGGACCACATCCACAGGCCTAGCCTTTCAGGTCTGAGTTGTCACCAGCAGGGAATGCCAGGGATTGCTGGCTGCCAGGGCTATGAAGGACACACAGGAACAGCTCGGGAAGTGCTGGCTGTGGCGGAAGATCCGGATACCCAGAGATGAGCCTGGTGCAGGCTGTTGTTAGAGCATTGGTTGTACAGATGCATGAACTGGAGGGGAGCTGGTGTTCCAAGAGCAACGTTTTAGTTCTCAGGTGCTAAATTGTAAATCAGAGAATTGGGAGAAAACATAAAATTCCAGATTAATCCTAAATATTTTCTGGAGACCCTCTTGGGTGTTGGGGGAGGTTGGTGCTCTTGAATAACTGAGGTTTTGCATCAGCTTGAAAGGGAAGAAAAATGTTTGTTCTATTCTCTTCTCTGTTAATATTTACAAGGGCTTGCAGGGGCAGGCCAAGGGGAATGGCTTTAACCTGCCAGAGGGGAGACTGAGATGAGCTCTTAGGCAGAAGCTCTTCCCTGTGAGGGTGCTGAGGTGCTGGCACAGGGTGCCCAGAGAAGCTGTGGCTGCCCCATCCCTGGCAGTGTTCAAGGCCAGGTTGGACACAGGGGCTTGGAGCACCCTGCTCTAGAGGAAGGTTTAAAGTGGAGCCAGATGATCTTCAAGGTCCCCTTCAAGCCAACCACTGTGATACTCATTGATTCTGTGAATTCATTCTGGGCTTCAAGGGCAGAAGCCAGGGGCAGAAACAATGAACTTTCGTGGTTGTGATCTCAGAGGTGTTGAATGAGCGTGGGTTAACTGTTAACCCATTACGCTTCTTACAGAGACATCATCTGTTATTAAAGGTTTCGGCATCCCGCTGTGTGTGCTGTGCTCCCGCTTTGCCCGTTCTGGAGAGAGGGGGCTGCTTTCATCCCCTCTGGAGGTCAGGGCTTGTTTCCACTGGTCCAAGCCAGGCTTCTCAGCAGGCTTCTCCTCGAACGCAGAGGAGGCTCAATCGCTGCGTGGTGCAAGATGGAATCTGAGTTTAACATCTGGGTTTAACGTGGGTTGAAACAGCCCCGTGAAGTGCTGTTACTGCAGGGCTGAGGTTTACCTGCATGCTCTGGAGCTCCCTTCTCCCTCCATCCCTTCCCTCTCCCTTGGGAGCCCCCAGCTCCTGGATGAGGATGGGGATGAGGATGGCCCAGGGGTTGCCTGTGGGGTGGCACCCTATCCCCACCTCATCACAGCCCTGTGGGATCAGAGGTACCATTCCTCAGCCAAGAATTGAAACATAATCGTGATGCTCTTTGTTTTCACAGCGGCATTTTCAGTGTGGAGAGGTTTTCCTGGTGCTTTATCAGGGATGGAGTTTACAGTTGGAGTTGGGGAATACAAATGAGTTGCTGAGCATGGAATCGGTAGAAGATGAATCAGCCACAAATTGGTATTTTAGTACAGGAATTGCTTTTTGGTGAACCTGAGAATGACCTGGATTGAATGGTTTTGAAGGAACCGAACACTTTTACATGCATTTACTAGTTCAGTAGCTTAATTCAATGTCAATTGATAGCCATAGCTTAAAAGTGAGGAATCAGGAGCAAGTTGCATGAGGGGAAAAAGAGTTCTTCAATGTAAAACATGGAAACCAAATTAATGAAGTTGATGAGCACGGCAGGAGCCCTGGAGCACTGGTTACCTCGTTGGCATAACCAGCCTATGGGGTCCCAGCACAGCCCCTGATGCTGCAGAAACCTTATGGGGTGCTATGGGCTGGAGATTTGCTCGTGGTCTTTATCTTCAGAGAGGTGATAACATGGGAACGCCAGCCTGGCCGGCTCCATCCTGTAGGTAAGGAACCCCCAGCCCCCAGGACCCATGTGATCAGACATGGGAGCAGGCTGTTGGGGCCAGGAACCATGGAGCAGGGTCCAGCCTCTGACACAAGCGATGTGCTGAAGGGGGATGGAGGCTGCTGGCAGGAGCAATAACATCCAGAAATGCCAGCAGCTATTTCTGGCAGCACTGGGAGGGCAGTCACACAAGGCAGGTAAGTGCCTGGGCTGCACAGGGGTGTGTGGCTCGCTGGACAGGGTGATGGAGCAGGGGTTAATTGGAAGATCCGGCTCTTGTCCAGAGAAATGCAGATCTGGCCTTGAAACATTTCCCAAGGTCTTGGCACTTCATTTCGTAGCTGTGTCTCATGCTCTGAATTATTCCCAAGGCACTCGCTATCGCTGGATGTCGTCTGACTGTCTCTTGGTTGCTGTTTGTTTCTGTGGTGGCATGTTGATAAGGTATCTGGTTATGTCTTGCAGCCCTCAGAATCCAAGCCCAACGTCACCCCTCTCACCGTCCTGGCCCATGTTCTCTGCGCCATCAAGTCCTATGCCCACCTCCTCCACGTCCAGCGACTCATCCCCCATCAGGTCTGTTGCAGAATTTGCTTTGCTTTCTGTTGCTTTTGCTATTTTCTGTTTGATTTACTTGGTTTCCCCACTTCACTTCCCTTTTCCCTTTGCATCCTGCTCAAACCCTCCCCGTGCAGCTTTCTGCACTAAGCAAGAGAGGAGCTTTCCAACATCCCCCACCCCAGGAGGGACCCTCTGAGCCCCCAGCAAGCGCCCACTGGCCCTGTGGGTGATGCTCGGTGTGACGGGTGGTTTCTGTGGGTTTCCTCAGGCGTTTCAGCTCCTGTGGTTTGCTGTACTCTTCTCGGCACAGGTAAGATGTGTAATGTGTAACCGTAGTAAAACGTGGTAATACCTCGTTTTATGGCCACTTCCCTTTCTTATCTGGAATCTAAGGAAGGTAAAGAACACGTGAGTGCACCACAGGCAGCATCTGGGACCTGCGCTGTGGGTACTAGGGATGCTTGTGGGGGAAGCCAGGGTAGCATCCCCTCTGCTCTGTGTACAGGGTGGGACGGGATGTCCGCCCTCCAAGCCCATCCTGGCACAGAGGAGCACAAGGCCGATGTGGTCCCCAGCAGAAGGTGGCTCCCAGCCTTTAGCAGGCGCAGGTGGCTCCAAACGCTGCTACTGGGGAGACGTGTCAGACCTGTTTGTTCATGACAGGCACAGACCAAGCTCTTCCCCCGCACCCACAACACACAACTGCTGCCTGTGCAGCACTGCCTCTCGCCTGGGTTATTTATTTGTGTTGTGTGTCTGCAAAGGCTGTCAGCAGCGCGATGCCACCGAGCAGCCTTCCTCTGGGGGAGAGGCTCATCATCCCTGAAACTGCACAGGGGCAGATGGGTGAAGTTCCTGAGTGCTTTGCTGGCCTTGTGCCATGCTCGGAGGCACAAACCTAACGTGAGCAATTGCTGGGGTCCAGCATTTCAGTGCCTGATGACTGCAGGGCTCATGGGTCTGGTCACAGCCAATAGGCAAGGGGCAGCCTGCAGGGGTGCTGGGCTGCAGAGATCATTTCTGGGGAAGAAAACAACAGCTTCAGTGATTCAAGGTCAGCCAGAAAATACCTTTTGTTGCCCACCTGGCAGTCGCCTCCAGCTCTGCACGAGTGGTGCCTCCTGGCACTGAAGGGCCCTCTCTGGAGCAGGAGGAGTGTTTGCCCATCCTGGGTTTGAAGTGCTTGGCAGCTGCTCGTGTCAGGCAGCTGGAATCCGGAGAGAAGAGCCCTGTGCTTCGGGGCTGTCTTCACAGCAAACCCAAACCCATTCACAGCTCCCCTGGGCTGCGGTTTCAGTGAGAGCTGCTTTTGCCACGAGGTGAAAGTGTGACGCTTCCCGGGGCTCGCTCGGGGAGGATTCTGAATATGCTCAAGTCCCTGGGAAGATAAAAATTGGTGCAAACACTGATAGGGGAATGGTGACGCCTGCTTCCTACCGCAGCAGCTCTGGGGCTCTTCCATCACCTCCCTTGGCTGTACCATTGCTGAGCTGTACCCTGCTGCAGAGCTGGATGCAGCCGCTGCGCTGATGGGCAGGCTCCCACCATCACCTGGTGCTATCCCAGCTTCGCACCAGCCTTCCTGCTACCCAAACCCGGGAAGGATGGGTGGGAGGCTCCAGCAGCAGGGGACCCCTCTGCATGCCTGCGCTTTGCTGCCGGGTCCTGAGGTCCTTCATCTTCTCTGTGTGTCTGCCAGCGATCTGCTCCATTTCTGGCTCTCTCTGCTCTCATTCACTCCTCCGCAGCGTGGGCACGCTGACACTTCCCCACTAAAATCTAATGGATCTTAAATCTTTTTTATCTTCAGGTACGGTCTCTAAGGAAGCGCCGCAAATCCTTCCCAGGCCTCATTGCTTTTCTGCTTTGAAATACACTTCCCCAAGGGCTGATTCTTCCTCACGAAACCCTCGTTGTGGCTGCAGCTGCACTGGCAGCGATGGCTTTGGCAGGCAGCGGGGCTGGTGGGCTCCTGCTGCCACCTTCGCTCCATGCTGGCCTGCTGGCTGGGCATGGCCCATTGGAGGCTTCCAGAACCAGCTCTTGGGGAGCTCCTGGACCCAGGCTCAGGGCTGCTGGTTCTGTGGGCACCAGACCTGGGCTGTGGTCCAGCTCAGCTCACGCTGGTGTTTGCAGTGCGGTGAAACACGGTGCTGGGGGCTCATCCTTGAGAGCCTTCAACTTCCTCTGGTGTCTTCCTCGCTCTTCCCCCGAGCAGTGTAACCATGGACCCTCGCAGAGCAGTAGAGATCCTTGGACCCCTCTTCAGCACGCACCACTCACGCAGACCCCTCCTTTGCAGCGGGGAGGGGATGCTGTTGCCTGTGAGCAGTGGGGTCGGTACCAATGCATGTTCTCTCTTTGCAGCTCGCCGCTACGGAAAGCCCGAGCTCTGTACGCCTGCAAAGCAGAACACGACTCAGAGCTCTCCTTCACGGCGGGCACCGTGTTTGACAACGGTGAGTCCCTGACCCGGGTGCCTGTGGGAGTGAGGGGAGATGGGCTCGTTTCTGAGGCTGCAGTTCCCAATGTGTTGGGAAAGCAGGATCACAAGAGCTGTGTCCGGTGCCGTAGGAGCCAGGCTTGCTCTGTGCCTGGCGCTGGGCTTCCCTGGAGCAGGAAGATCTCGTTCCATGTAATGTACATGGGAGATGCTACAGGGCCAGTAAAACAGCAAAGCAAACAAAGCTACAGAGCAGGACACTTGCCATTACTTATTTTAGCACAAAGCGTTGCAAATTACTGGTGGTTTTCTTCCTGTGACCCAGGTAAGGCTTTGGACTCTGAGTTCATGGGTTTCCTTTCAGTCCCCTATTTAAGGACTATCCTGTTTCCATCTCTAGAAATCCCATGAAAGAAGAAAGCAGATTTACTTGAAACACAGGCATTGAATCTGAGCTGTACCTGGCTTTACTTTACTGAAAACAGCTGATCATCCAGGAGTCTCGGATCTGTGTGAAAGCTCCCTTTTCAAGAATCTGATTTATTATCTAAGGGAAATAGATCCTATGGGAAACGTGTGAAATAGGAGGGATGAGTAGGTGGGATTCTCCTCTCCCCCAGTGTAGAGCACAGGGGATCACTCCGGCAGAGATGTCCGCTGTGCCACCTCCAGCCACTGATCACCCTGCCCATACCGATGGTGTCAGGACTGCTGCCCAATGCTCTTCCTGTCTGTGCTGGGCTGTGACCACACATCCCACCAGGATCCAGACCCTGGATTTAAATGTAAGGGAGAACTGGTGAGCATTGACTGACACCGGTGTTTGCCATATACAGAGCCATTCCCCAGTCTTCTGGGTAGGAGAGATTAGTTTCCAAGTATCAGCACCAGAAATATTCTATGCAGCTGCCATAATGTTTCATGCAGGAGATAGATGGAAAAGTAACGTGTGCTTTTTAACGCTGGATCCTGGGAGCTGGAATAGGCGGGCTCTGGTTAGTCAGCTTTCTGGAGATGATGTTAATGAACACAGACTGTTTCCTGCATCAAGGGAAAGAGTCTGTGCCCCGTGGAATGAAGCAGCTCTGGTTTAGATATAATCCCAATGTAAAGAAAAGACTTCTTACTATTTTCCAAGCAGTCCTTGGCTCTTGTATGTTAAGCATTGTCATTTGGGAAACTGCTACCACATGCACTGGTTTTCCCCTGGGATATATATGAGAATATAGCAGAGAGGGGTAGCGAACAAGTACATGTGAATTAAAGAAGATACTTCTTCTAAGCAGCTCCATAGATATCTTATAAATAAACATGTTCTCCCCTTGGAGAGCCCATGGGAATTAAAGCAGCTAGGAGGGGAACAAGTTTGAATTAAGTACATTGTGTTTGCTATATAAAAATCAATGGATTATTCAGGGGCAAAACCATACAGCATGTTCTAATCACTTAGCAGCCCAGCTGAGGCTCACGTTAGCTGTGGAAGCTGTTGGGAGCAGCACTGCTCGGTGGAAGTGTCGTTATGATGGAGGGGCTTTATAAAACCCAGCGAAAGCAGACGGGTCTTGGGAGCACTTAGAGACAGGCTCTGGTCTGACTTGAAACTGAGGGTGCACATGGATGAGCAGCATCTCGGTCTGATGGGGACATGGGGGTGCTGCTGCCTGCACCGAGGGACAGCCGCAGAGTAACCAGCGCCGTGTTCTGAGGGGTCCATTTAAACTCCACAGCACTGATCCTTTTAGCTACAGGAAACCTGGGGTTTCCAGCAGATCTTTACACTACGTGGGAGGGATGTCCTGGATCTGCGGAGGCCTGAAACTGGGGAAGGTGGGAGTCACGGGCCAGGACAGGGATGCTCATGCGTGGTTTTAACTCACAGTCACCCCTGAAATGGAAAACTCAGTCTTCCGAAGCCATGAGCCCCCCACCTGAGCTGGTGCTGACAGACACTGAAGTTCTGTGCTACATGAGGAAAGTTGTGCTGCATCTGTGCTCTGATTCTGTAACTGAGAACGAGATTCCCCCTCCCTGCCCATGTGCTCTGCTCTGTGCGACAGCACCTGCCCAGAAAGAAATGTCTGTCTTTGGGGCACAAGTGGGGTTTTAAGGCAGAGGCAGTAGCTGGAACTCACGTGACTTTTGGTTAAAGCACTTTCCCAGCCCATTTACTGAGACCGGAGGGCAGGAGACACAGACACACGCACACCACTTACGGCCACTGTCGGCTGGCAGGGGCACTGTGAAGCTCATCTCCAAAAGGGATGTAACCCAATCACTTTTAATACGGTTTTGCCCTTGGGAGCTTTCTGTGCAGGCTGGAGGTGGTGTTTGTCCTCTGGGAGAACTGCTTCAGCCCTTGGTGCTAGACAAGCCCCAAGACTTGGGGGTGGAAGCGTGGAAAAAGAAGTGGCACAAGTGAGACCCCAAAACGTGTCAATCAATGGACGGGGCTGGGGGCAACCTCCTGAAGTGGAAGGTGGCCCTGCCCGTGGTGGGGGGTTGGAACTGGATGAGCTTTAAGGTCCCTTCCAACCCAAAGCACTCTGTGATTCCGTGATTCTGTGGTTGTATTTGTCATTAATAGATCACTATGTACTGTATTCCTCTGCCCACGTTCCCAGTAGTGGTGGACTGAGGGATTGGCATAACTGGTTCCTGTAGAAGCAGCAGATTTTCAGCAGTTGGTTGAATGAAGGAGGAGTTTAAGGCTTTTGAGGACTGACCACATTTTTCATTCCATAGAAATAAGGTTGCAGTGTTTGCTCTTCTGGCCAGAGCATTTCCTGGTGTGTTTCCTCCCTCAGCTTGGCCCAGGCCGGGATGTGCAGGGTTACACTGTGGTGGAGGTAACCACCTCCTCGCAAACTTCAAAGACCCTTCAGCCCAAACCTGGAGGAAGTTTGGAGCCCCTGTTTTCATCACTGGTGCTTCACTTGCGTCAGCCCAGCGCCAGTGTTTGGAATCCCAGTCCATAGCCCCGTGTGCAGCTCACTTGGTTCTGTTGGTTTCTCTGTTGGGTTCCTGACACAGGCAGAGGAGGCCCAGGGTGAGCACTTCAGCTTCCTGAGCATCTTACCCGTGTTAGGTTTCTTACTTTAAGCCAAACACAAATTAAAGGTCTTGTTCTCTCCCAGGAGGAACTGTGGGATGCAAGCTGATGTTGTCAGCACCCAGAGAGCAACAACCCCTGTGCCGTAACCGCTGTAGTAACCTGCCTTTTCCTTCTCTCCTCAAGTTCACCCATCGCAGGAGCCTGGCTGGCTGGAAGGGACCCTCAATGGCAAGACAGGATTAATCCCTGAGAACTACGTGGAGTTCCTATAACTTTGGGCGCAGGAAGCGCCTCCGCTGAGCTTTCCATGGTATCCATGGCAGTCGCTGGTGGGAGCAGGGTGAGGGCTTCCCCATCCCCACTGAGATGAATGTTTGTGGATAGAACCATGCTCCTCTCCCCGTGTGTGCTGGGGCTGTGGAATGAGCAGTCCTGGGGATGTGGCTCTCCTGCAGCTCCAGTCCGAGGTAGTGATGCCCAAAGCCCACGTCCCAGCACGGAGCCATCGCAGCAATGAGCAAACCAGCAAGGCAGCAGCTCCACACCACAGCCTGCGTGCCCCAGAGGTGCCAAGCCTGCCAAGCGTGAACCAGCGCGAGAGACCCACCAGCCTGTGCTCCCTGCGGTGACACTGGTTGCCACCTGTACAGGAGGGAGCAGAAGGACCCCAGCTCTTCATCCTCCCCACCTGAGGAAGAGTGGTCAGCAGCGAGGAGCCCTTTGCTCCCAGTCCTTTCCCTGCTTTCCAAGCAGCTCCATGCAGATGGGGAGCAGCCCATCCCTTCTCCCGTGTCCAGGGAAGGGCTGAAGCAACTTCAGCTGATGCCTGCAGCAGCAGCAGTGGCAGGAGGCTGCGGGTGCCGCGCTGTGCTGCCGCAGCAGAGCTCCGCTCTTGCAGGCGAGAGCGGTCCCGCACTGGGCTCTGCAGCGCCGGCACCGTGGAGTGGGAATGTCTGGGACCAAAGCTCTGTAACTGTGTCCCTTTATAAAGACTGAACTTCCTGCAGGGGAGCGTCTGTGATCTGAGGCAAACAACCCGCGTTTGCTTCCTGGAGGGCGAGATGCAGCTCCGGATGAATGCTGCTCCTGTTGACGGGCTGGTTTGTCCGATGCATTTGCATAGACACATCCATGCTTCTCGAGTGCCCAGGCTGCTGATCTAGTGCCATTTGGAGCTGCGTTTGCCACTCTCCACCCGTTGCTTTTTAGGTGGTCTCGTGCTTGCAGCTCCACGCGTGTAGTCTGTCCGTGCCAAGTCTGTGCAGTACCGGTGTGCAAGGTAAATTATTCCCATGCTCATAGGACATTTGGTGGTGGTGTGTCCTGAAAACAGAAAACAAAGGACAGGTCCTTCAGCTCCACGACTGCTCCGTTCAGGCCCGGCAGAGGATGCTCCTGCCTCCATGGACACACAGAGTGGGTTTGAAATCCCTCACTATTCCAGGTTGTTTTTAAGGGAGAGGGTGGGAGAAGGAGCCCGGTGTGAGTGCAGAGCCGGGCTGGCCGGGTGGCACGTCGGGAGCTGGAATGGTTTTATTTTGTGATAGAGAATGGTGGAAGTACCCCCGGAGTCCTGGGCAGCAGTGGTGCTGGGGGATGGATGCTGTGTCTTTTGTAATGATTTTACAGACTGAATTGCTGTACGTGTCACTTTTTATTTTTGAAAGAATTATTGTATAAATAGAGTATCTTCAAATATTGTGAGGGAAAGATCTATATTTGATGTTTTTAGAACACCTGTAATGAGAGGACCGAAGGACGCTTGAAACCAGTTACAGAGGAGCGCTTGCAAACACATCCACAAACACCCTCAGACCCTGGGCTGCCTTTTTGTTCGCGTCGTGGTGTCACTTAGAACTGAGGGAACCCGGAGTCTCAGCCCTTATCATGTTCTTTGCAGTGATCAAACCCCCGGGACTTCTGTTTTGGGGAAAAAACAGAGGAAAAAGTTGATCTTTTCCTGATTTCCAGGGCGGGCGCAGCACAGCGCATCTCCTCAGGTTGTAACCTCGCTGTGAGTGATGCGCTGGGCCCATCACCCTGCTGGTGATGGCTGGGCTGGGGAGAAGCCTCCAAACTGTCCCGTGTTTTCTGCTTTGAGGCAATGGACGAGGAAGGCAGAGAGATCTGCAGGGGTTAAAGCCGGTGTTTCACTGTCCTTGTTCATCCTTGGGTTCAGAAGTGAACACTTGTACCACTGGAACCTCGGGGGCTGCTCAGAGCTGGCTCCTGCACTGTCTAGGGTGGGTAGCACAGGAACCCCTGTCCAGGGGTGTAGGGGAGGGATGGGAAGGGCTGATGGAAAGTAGGGGGGGGGGCGGGAAAGGCTCAATATTTCATCTGTCAGCAGTATTTGCTATGCTCAGGATTGTCCTGTCCTGAGCTGCTGCCCCAGCATGGAATCATGGAATGGTTTGAGTTGGAAAGGACCAACCTGGCCTTGAGCACTGCCAGGGATGGGGCAGCCACAGCTTCTCTGGGCACCCTGTGCCAGCGCCTCAGCACCCTCACAGGGAAGAGCTTCTGCCTAAGAGCTCATCTCAGTCTCCCCTCTGGCAGGTTAAAGCCATTCCCCTTGTCCTGTCCCTCCATCCCTTGTCCAAAGCCTCTCTCCAGGTTTCCTGGAGCCCCTTTAGGCACTGGAGCTGCTCTAAGGACTCCCGGGAGCCTTCTCTTCTCCAGGCTGAACAAGCTCGGGATGCTGCTGGAGCCAGTGTCTTCCCAGCACAGCCTTCTGTCTCCAATGTGACTCAGCCTTTGAACAGGAAGTGTGCTATGGACAAATGAGAATCTCAGACACCACGGAACTGCTCTAAAAGGCATATTGAGGGGATGCGGTGTTTGGGGACCTCTTCCCTAAGGCTGCAGGGGCAGCACAGGCTCCCCTATCCCAACCGGCTGCCACCAGTCCTTATCCTCACAAAACCTCTCAGTGCAGTGTCCCCCTTTGCCTCTTCAGATACTCAAGTACTTCTGAGATGAGAGTAAACTCCTTCTCCTATGCTCTTAGGAGCGTCTGGATACGTTACCTAGAGAGTTATTGGGAGCAGAAGTCCCACGCAAATGTATTTACCAGGTGTCCTGTGGAGGAAGGGAAGCGAAGCCGCAGCAGAAGTTCCTGCTCCTGCAGGGGAGCCGCTGGAATATCCTTTTTTAATTCAGACTTCCCAAAAAGCAGGATTTGTCTGAAGCTCTGAGTGAGCGTTCCCGCACGGGGGAGCTTAATAATGGGGCAAACAGCGGTTTATTCTGGGAGAAACTGAAGAGAGAAAATAGGGTTTTAAACCAGCTCGACGTGACATTTGATGCTTAATATTGAAGTCACCCGTCACCATTAGAAGCAAGCAGGGTGTTCAGACGTGCTGGTAGGTGAAGCCTGACCTGCACTCCCTGCCCAGCAGTTTAGGCAGTAAAGCAGAAAAGAAGACAGACACTGCAATGATATCTGTTCAAACACAAGTCTTGGGTACGGTCCTGCCATGGTTCACCTTGATGGTGTGAGCCCCATCAGTTGGCTGTGGCACTGTCACCAGCCTTAGTGCCCATGTCCCGGTGGCCACTGGCACACGTGGCTCTTCTGAGGGCCCCACGGGCCCTTGTCTCTTCAATGGGTTTGGGGGGTTTTACAGCAGGGAGTGAAGCCTCTCGGATGGTTTGGGAGCACCCAGGCTGCTGCCAGCGCTCCCATCACACCTCCTGGTGCCCTGCTGGGGCTTGGAGTGGGGTTGGGTTGGGATTGGCATTGGCTTGGGTTGTGGTTGGGTTGGGTTTGGGTTGGAGTTGGATGCTTTCTTTGAGCAGGGTATTGCTCAACAAGAGCAACCATTTCAGACCACGGCCGTGGCTTTCCGCATTCCTGTCTGGCTCCGCCGTCAGACAAAACATCCTCCTGGTCAGTGTCTGTCTCGAGAGGACTTCTGCTGGGTTCAGTGGCCTGAAGAGCAGCCCAGACCATCGCAGCTCATCACAGCCGGGCTCGGTTACTGCTGTACCGTGGGGTATTGGGTGCTCTGCCCCTTAACCTGCAGGCAGGCTCCAGCTGGTCCCTCCACCTCGGGGAGTGAGGAGCTCTCTAAACCTGGCACAGAAGCTTTGCGATACTGATTTCAGGGTAAGCTGCAGCTGAAGCACTGAGGCGTTCCCTCGCACAGGGGTATCGCTTATTCTACTGCTGACAGCTTAGAAGCGGGTGGTGGCGAGGGATGGGAGCAGGATGCTCACCAGAGCCTCGTATCGCCAGCGCATCCCGGTGCTGCAGTATCCAGTTGATGGCTCTGAGTGCTGGAGAGGAGTTACTGGGATTTGTCCCAGAGATTTCACAGCACAAATCCAAACAGCTTCATGGAGTGTTTGTTTAAGGCCCTGAGGTGCCTCCCTGAGCCTTTCCTTCATTTCTGGCCCCTGTCTGCCCTGAGGAGCGCTGGGGCTGGAGGTGATGCTCGGGCGCGAGGAGCTGCATCCCCTCAGCTCTTTGTTTTTGATGTCTTTACAGAAGGACCTCAGTTGGGGTCAGGACTCTGCTCCGCCAGCCTGAACCCCGGGGGAAGCAGGGATATCCCAGGAGCTGCTGGATGGGGAAGGGTGGGATAGGGTCCATGGGCTCCTTACAGGCAGCCAGGACATCGCCCTGCTCCCTGGAGACCTGCGGCCACAGCTGAAGTCCTGAGGGTAAGGAAAAGAGTGAGACCCAAACCCATGGGAGGTGCAGCGTAAGGTGAGGTGCAGGTAAGGGCTCAAGGCTCCGGGGAGACCTCAGAGCAGCCCCAGTGCCTACGGGGGCTCCAGGAAACCTGGAGAGGGGCTTTGGACATGGGATGTAGGGACAGGACGAGGGGAATGGCTTTAACCTGCCAGAGGGGAGACTGAGATCAGTGCAGGGGCTGCACAGGCAGCAGAGCAGCAGCCGCCAGTTCCACCAGCTCAGTGCAGCTCTGGTTGAAGTCGGTGGCTCTGTAGCTGAGGAACGTTACCTGCACGCCAAGAGCCCAGCGCTGAAGGGACCTGTTCTGCTTAGCAAGTGCATTTAATTGTCTAAGGAGCCAGAAGCCTCAGAGCAATTACAGTTCCTACATTGGAGTAACTCACATTTTCAGCTGCGGGGAGCTGGAGATGAGAGGTGTTGGGTTTTTAAGGAATAGCCATTTAAAGTTCCGCTCTCTGGGTGAGGAGCTGATTGTTTGAAGACAAGCACAGCAAAGCAGCTTGTAATTTAGCACAGCGTTTGACGGCTCACGAGGTAGCACCTACCTATTACTGATTGGAAAGCCTCCCTCCTGTTAATGAAGCTTATTCTTGCCTCTAAACCTCAGACAAAGGGCTCTAGAAAATCACACCTGTGCTCTAAAACTCACTGACGCACTCAGGAAGGGGGAAATAAACCCCCAGCACCCTGGAAACCTGCCTGGGGGCTCAGGTCAGACGGGGAGGCAGGAAGAGGGCCTGGGTGTGGGAGAGGTGGTGGAGTTAAACAAACCCATGTCCAGAGCCGGGTTCTGGTGTCCTGCCAATGTGTGGCCCCTCACCCTGGGGTCCTGCGAGCATCCTGCTCACTGCTGCCCCTTCCCTGCGCCGGGGTTACCCATGGCAATCAGATAATTGAATACCCGCAAATGGGTCAGAGCCTTTGTTAACAGCCACCTGTGAGTTAATAGAGAGGATGTAATGGGCAATGGAAAGGGCACCGTGGATGAGCAAGGTCTCCTGTTAACCAAAGCAGGACATTCCCTTCATGCAACACCTGGGGGAGAGTGGGGTTTGCAGTCAACCCCTTGGAGCCTCGCAGGGACGTGGTGTTACCCGGCGGATGGCGCAGCACCGGGATCCTTCCTCTCTTTGGGCAGCCAGCAAAGAGGATCCCAAGCCCGCAGTGAGCAGTGCCACCCCTGGATCACTCAGCCAGGGCTGGGGCTGCCGGGGGCCGTGCCCTCCCATGGGCTCGCACGTGGTTTGGGGTTTGGTTTGAACTCGTTTCAGCTGCTGCTGGAGGAGCTCTTGTGCAGACGAGCTCGTTCTGCTGCTGTTCACCTGTAATTGACTCCTGAGGCAGAGCTACCGTCCTGGATGGTGGCCAGGGCTGCGCTGGTGCTGCAGAAGCGGTGCCCCAGACACTGTCACGTTGGGCAGTGTCACCGTGCAGGGTCACCCTGTGCCCTCCTCGCCCTGACCAGAGCCTCGGGTGGTGGCGGCTCTACATTGTTCACAGATGTTTTGCATGTGTCTAAGTCTCGGTTTTGCTGCTGCCACGATCCGTATTTCTAGGACTGGGAAATCACAGAACCACAGCCTGCTTTGGGTCGGAAGGGACCTTAAAGCTCATCCAGCTCCAACCCTGCCACGGACACCTTCCACCAGAGCAGGGTGCTCCAAGCCCCTGTGTCCAACCTGGCCTTGAGCACTGCAGGGATGGGGCAGCGACAGCTTCTCTGGGCACCCTGTGCCAGCGCCTCAGCACCCTCCCAGGGAAGAGCTTCTGCCTGAGAGCTCATCTCAGTGCATGCGGTGCTTCTGGCCTGCCCCTGCCTTTATGTTATTTGTCGCGCTTGTTTTAGTTTGGCTCCGTCAGTGTTTTGGTGACTGGAGGTTGCTCGAGGTGGTGCTGGTACCTGCGGCACCGGCTCCTCCAGCCGAGCGGGGCCGCCCCTCCAGCCTCACGCAGCAGAACCAATTAAATCACAGATCTCACTCTGTTTATTAACCATTTCCCCAGCAACAACGATATATTTAGACCGACGGCTTCGAGCTCTTTCAGACCCACTGCACTCCGCAAGTCCCGGCAGCCATGGGGGGTCGGGGGGATCCTCAGCCCGGCCCAACCTTGGGCAGGGTTTGGAGGGGGCCGACCCCCCGAGGAAGCAGCATCTCCACCAAAGGGGAGCTGTGGAAGCAACCCCCACCGGGGCTTTGTCTTGCCAAGGGCTGGGCTGGGCTGGCTGGGTTTAATTACTGGTTTTTGGTAATCTCGCTGCTTTTGAGCCGTGCAGAAGGTGAATTGTGCCTCTGTGGTGGGAGCACGCGTGGTTCTGCTGCAGCTCGACCTGGGAGTGCTGCCTGCAAGCAAAGAGCGTGACAGAAATGAGGAGTTAAGGAAGGCTGATTTGTGGCTGAGGATGCTTTGTGCAGCAGCACAACTGCGGCTGGGCCGGTGGCCAAGCAGGGGCACAAGCTGGACCTCTGTGGAGCAGCATTAACAGCACCATAAGAGGGGGAATGGCAGAAGCACTGTTGTCTGGCAAGGGGGAAATATTTGTTAAGCTGTTTGCGAGCATTATTTAGGCAGATGCTATTTCTTAATGCCTTATTGGACAAATATCATTGTTTCAGAGCTCCCGATTCCCTGGCAGCCCGTTCCCCAAGCTCATCACTGTATCAGTGGTTTACCCTTGTCCACCTCCCTGGTGCAGTCCATGTGCCATGTTCCATGTCCCCACTCCACGGTGGCAGTGCCAGGCTGTCATTGTTGCTCCTGGGGAACAGGTCAGCCAGGCAGGGCTGTGCCCACTGCAGAGAAAGTCTTTTCCCTCTCTTGCAGCCCCTTTAGGCACTGGAGCTGCTCTGAGGTCTCCCCTTCAGGAGCCTTCTCTTCTCCAGGCTGCCCAGCCCAGCTCTCTCAGCCTGGCTCCGGAGCAGAGCTGCTCCAGCCCTCGCAGCAGCTCTGTGGCCTCCTCTGGACTCGCTCCAGCAGCTCCATGTCCCTCTCAATCTCTGTATCTGCTGCAGGTCCCCCCTCTCAGTGTCCCGGCGGTGACCGGAGCTGTGTGATGCTGCCCATGCTGTGCCCTCGCTGCAGAGGGGCTGCTCGCTGCTGTGGCGTGGGCAGCGAGCTGCTGGTTTGGCTGCACTATTCACGCCGCTGGATCCGGCCCTGGGGCCTCAGGCCAGCGATGGGGTTTATTTCTGGTGTCTGTTCCTCTCCTCCACCCCCTGTCAGCAGTGCGGGAGCTGGAGCTCACACGTGTGTGCCGCTGGGGAACAGGCAGAGCCCTGCAGCCACGGCGTGCTCACGGGAGACAGACACAGGTAGATCTATATCTATATATCTATATATCTATATATCTATCTATATCTATCATCTCTATATCTCTATATATCTCTATATATCTCTATATATCTCATCTCTATATATCTCTATATATCTCATCTCTATATATCTCTATATATCTCATCTCTATATATCTCTATATATCTCTATATATCCCTATATATCTCTATCTATCTATCTATATATCTATATATCTATATCTATCTATATCTAATCTATATCTATATCTCATCTATATCTATATCTATCTATATTTATATCTATATATCTCTATCATCTATAGCACCTGTATCTGTCTCTATATCTGTACATGGAGATCTGTGCATGAAAGCCTTGTGACTACAAAGCACCAACTCCATCCTTGCCCTCCATATCTTCCCTCAGACACCTGTGACAAAGGGGACTTGTCACAGTTGTAGTTTGTCCCAGCTACAGAAGAAGGGGATGCTGTGTGCACATGGGAAGTGCTCAGTGTTGGATGCAACCTGGCCTGCTTCAATGAGAAGAAGAGAATAAAGAGAAGATGGAGAAACCCCCCCGATGTTTAAACATGGCTTTAAACTGACAGGGAACACACTGAGGTAAGATCTGAGGCATCCCAAGGGCTGCACGGCTTTCCCTGGGGATGCTACGGAGGGATTTGTGCTGTCCCTGTACACATAAACCCTTCCCAGTGCATCCCGCTGGATGCGGCGCTTGGCCGAGGAGCAGCGCGGAGCTGAGCCCGCTCGCGCTCATTCTTCTTTAAACAAAGAAATGTCCCAGTGGGGCCTGAACCAGAAAATCCTCCCGGCAAGGGTTGGGACAGAGAATCCCACAGCCACGGACGCTGCGCGGCCAGAGCGAGCCGGAGCTGTGCTTCCTGTCCTCCCGCTCCTTCCCGGCTCCCAGCTGGGCCCACGGCACTTCACCGGGCACAGTGGGGCACTTCTCCACCATGTATCACATCAAGCGGACAGCACAAGCCCTGTCCTCGCGCATTAGCAATGCAATTAGTGGCTGTATTAGATGCTGCATCAGCAGTTTTGCCTCAGTCTGTTCATGTGGTTTGATCTCGAATCGACAGGGCCTGTAATTAGAAGGATTCCACTTACTTGTTATGTTCTAAACACAAAGGTCTCTGTTGTGACCTCAGAGAATATCCTTAATTATGCTTTAGTGCTGTGCCAAGCCTGTGATGTAGTGAATATTTACTGCTGCCACCACTCCAGTTACTTCAGAGCAAGCTTCCATCCATGGATTGGGCATTGGAGACCAAGGAACTTCTAATTCCCTTTAGAGGGTTTCTTTTGTTGCCATTGCTCCAGCCATGCTGTTAGTTGAATAGATGTACCTTTTCATGTGCTATCTAGACCAGCTTCAGGTCCACCCATAAATGAAATTATCAGCATCCCAGATAAGGAACTGAACTGGGCTGGTTGATGCCATGGAAGCGCCATGGAGTGGTTTGTAACCCGTGGATCTGTTGCACCTCCCCAAAGCATCATTCAGAACTGTTACACGGATAGATGGAGTTATCGTAACTCCTGCTCGTGTATTGCCTCTGGCCCCAGTCTGCAGCCATCGAGCCTGGAAATTCCCAAAGTGAACTTTATGTAAGCCCTTGGTTTCACCGCAAACAATTCAAAATCCCTCCCATTCCGAGTTGCTGCTAAATGAGATTTTATTACGGCACGACTCTCACGCTGCTGTACAATGGGGTAAGGGCATGAGCCATGTGAAGGAAGAAAACACTTTTATTCACTGATGTTTTGAAGAGAAGTTGCTTTTCAAGAACTCCAGTGGGGACATGGCAGGGAAGGAACGCGACAGCAGTGGGTTTTATCTGGGGGCTTAGAGACGTTCTGAACACCAAGTGCAGCGTCCCCAGCCCCACGGAGGCTTCCAGCAGTGCTGATTTGGGAAGGATTTTTCAAGCCATCCCTTGGGGGCTTTCTTTGCAGGCTGGAGGTGGTGTTTGTCCTCTGAGGACTGCTTCAGCCCTTGGTGGTAGAAAAGGCCCAAGACCTGGGGGTGTACGCGTGGAAAAAGAAGTGGCACGAGTGAAACCCCAAAATGTGTAAATCTAGGAGCTGGGAGACCAAGGCTCCTGAAACTGGTCAGTGTTCAAGGCCAGGATGGACAGGGGTTGGAGCAACCTGCTCTTGTGGAAGGCGTCCCTGCCCGTGGCACGGGTTGGAGCTGGAAGAGCTTTAAGGTCCCAATCCATTCGGAGGTTCTGCGTTTCGGACAAGTGTGAAATCATCAGGAGCCATTTTAGCAACACATTTTAAATGAATGCTGGTTTTTCCCCAACTCCACTTTGAGCTGTTTCTCTCAGAAACTGGGGCATCAATTCCTCCCCTCAATGGATGTTCAGAATGCTGTGGCAAATCCAGCAAGTTCAATTGTTCATCTGCACTTACTTATCAGACATTCTCCCCCTCCAGAACGCCACCACATTGGCCACTGGCTTTAGCATCAGTGATTTCTGCAGCTGAGGTGTGCAATGAGAACAGATGAACAAGCAGACTCTGTTGTCAGAACCAACCCCCTCCAGGTACGCAGCAAACACTCTACAAAAGCATTTTGGAGCCATTTAATGAAAAAAGCAGAATTTTATTATATGGTTTCTGTCCATTATTCGGCATTGCTGTAAATGGCTCACATTTACTGCAACTTCTGTACAGATGTGTGGCTTTGTATTACCAGAACAGCAAATTTAAATGAAAAAATAAATGTTCAACAATTCCACACAAGCTTTTACAGTCCAACAGTTCACTGAGTAGGTGAAAACTACAGACTTGTTACTACAGAATTATTCAGCATGAATAAAAAACTACAACTTTCATTTTTAAACAGGAGTCACTGGTTTAATTTCCTTTATGCTGTTTTAAAATTACTGTGATAAAAATAATGATTCTTTTTTAATAATGCCATACACCGGTACGATATAGGATTTGTCCCCAGTATATATCTCTTGTTTAATATACAAAATAGAATAATGACACATCGCTGACGCTATGCTGTTATGCACGTTAGTTGGGAGGTGGGGTATTTCCATACACACAGCCTTTCATCAGCACCCCGGAGCCTCCCGCTGCCTCGGAGGCCCCAGTCCTTTCCTGAAAATTTGGTTCCTATGTGGCATCAAGGGCTCAGCAACACCCGGTTGCAGACTGGACTAAGGATAGAGCGTAACTACGCTAAGTACAACCTCCGAAACCCTCAGGCTAAGGTGTGACCCTCCCGTCCTCACTCGCTGAAGTTCGACTACGGGAAACAGGATTGAGCTGATGTTCATCCAGGCACTTTCCTCCTCCTGTTTTCTACCCTTGTCTGTGAAATGGTGAGGTCATTTCCCAACTCCATCCCCAGCCCCTGGCCCCGCTCCCGCTGCTCCTGCTAAGGCCATTCCCGGAGCTCCCGCTTCTCCCGCTAAGGCCATTCCTGGCGTTGCTCGTGCACGAGCTCCGCGCCCGGGCTGCCGGCGGCCGCCCCTCGGTCGATGCACTTTGTGATAAGGCACTGAAGAGACGAAGTCAGAATTCTCCCTGCTTTATCCAGAGTGCAGATACTACCCACTGCTACAAGGACTACGGATACACAGGACACGGACTTCTCACTGCTTACTAAAGCACTACAGACTTCTAATGGTGAAGTTTAAAACCTAACAGCACATACAGGACGATTACTTTCTTCTAACATCATAGTTTCCATTGGTTTTTTTTCCTTAAATCCCTAAACTAAAAAGGAATATAGAGGGATACAGACTAGGAGGGGGCAGAGCCTCTCTTCTCCTACGTTACCGGTTCTCTGGAGATGGCGGTCATTTGTTCATGGTCACTCCAGTTACTTTTCTGCTGGCAAAAAAAAGAAGCTTCGTATTTGTGTATATGGATGCGCAGATGTTCGCACACCCGTTGCACACCCGCTCGCACCACCACACTCTTCCACACACGCTCAAACCAAGATTCCTGGGGATGCAATTTTAAAAGCATTCTCCAAAGCAACCCCAGTTTTCCTTTAGCTGAAGAGCCCCCCGGAAGCAGCACAGAACTCCTATCTGTATCTCGAATGGTTGTGTGAATAGTTGCATGAAATTGGGGTAGAAGTTGTAACTGAAATACTGAACTTGCCCTTCCCTGTTACAAAATGTATATATATCCTTTACAGATCAAAGAGAGTGATTACTTTTCTTTTTTATTAAAGACGATATTTTACTCCAAAGTACTGAATATAGGAGCTTTTCTTAATAGGCAAAGCATTCAAAAAGAGCTTTAAGAAAGGGGGGAAATTTAGTTTCCTATTTTGCTCGGAAACCACCTTCTGCTAACAACAGAAATGTGCTAGTGTATGGCGAACAACCTATGCTCTGTATTTACATATTGCTGGTACCTGTATGTGTATTATTGCCCAATTTGTCAAGCTGTTTCTGCTGTGGTAGGTGAGGCTGTATGTGAAACTACCCCCGTCTGCTCAGAGGTGTAGGTGTGGGTGCTCACACGCATCTTCCCCGTTACATTGCCTGCAGCGGAGGTCGGATTTAGCAACGCCTGGCGAATGGTAACCAACCATACAGATAGGAGTATTCCATCCAAGCTCCAACTGGGATTTGTACACAGTGATTCGATAAAACATAAAGAACTCAACCCTAAACACACCCACTGAACACAGGTTCTCCTTTCGAGACAGAGTACTTCTTTGGATACTAAACCCCGACACCTTCAGCACTACCTCCAGACAAACCCCAGTGGGGACGGGTTACCATTCAGCATATTTGTGACCCCTACAAAAAATATAATTACATGTATCATGATAAAGCAATCTGTCATCTAAAAATCATCCTTATTATACACTATACAAGCTATTTTACAATCATTTAATAAATTGCTTTTAAAGCTGCAGTAGCCCTTCCCTTCTTTTCTCGGATCAGCGAACATACCGATTATACATATTTGAAACTATAACTAAATATAAAAATATATTAGGTTTTGTATTTTATCAGATGATCGTTCTCGTTTCTATTACACAAATAATCTGGCCACTTTGCGTAAAAATCGGATTTTAGAGTGGCTTAGGAAAGATTTCAATTTTGAGATACAGAAAATTGTTAAGGTGCACGTAGAAAAGGCTACTACAGCTTCTAAACGGTTTAAAATATCGGCATCAATGGCAACAAGGAGAAATTCACAAGACCCAGGGGAGTTTTATGGCACGCTAGTCATTAGGGTGAAGGGATGCAGCCTTACAAACACAGACGGTTTGACGTACGACTCTAAGACCACGAGATCAGTAGCGGAGCTTTCCTGCTCTCCAGGGAAGAGGATGGGCCCAGCAGCCGCCGCAGAGATGTGGGAATGGGGCTCAAAGCTCTGCTGCTCCGGCTGCTCTTCCCTCCTCCTGCCCCACGGAGAGAGCTCTAGAACCGACACAAGAGAACAGAACAAAACCAAACCACTGGGCATAATTACACGTCTGCCTCTACGTCAGTGGCGTTTCTCCGGATATACTTGTGTGATGACAGATCTCAGTGTATAGAAAACGTGAGTTTCTCCACACAGAAGTAAACTTTTCTTTAAGCTATGCATATTTTCCTGAAAATTTCCTGATGGGCAGTCAGGACTGAGCTTCTTGGCATCAATGCAGCCCGTGACTCTCAGTTATGGCTGTTGCATCATACGCAAAAATCAGGCTTTTTTTTTTCTTCAATATATAAAATAACCTGCTCATTTACATCCAGTTTAGGACTGGGTTAATTTTCTATGAATCTGCATATCCAACACTTTGGCACCTAAGCCAAAAGTTGTTGTTTCTTTCACATCTATTGAATTAGATTTGAGAGTTCTCCCACCCACCCTGGCCCTTAAAAAATGCCAAATCTTGACGGTCACTTGGACAGTTGAAAGCTCTTAGGTTAGAAAAGGCCAAACCCATTTTCATCACGTGAATATACTCGAGGATTAATGTCTAGAGGTCATTTAGGAAAGCTACGAGCTGCCCCACCTTACAAAACCAGCTGTACAATAGGCATCTTGAAGTATTACAAAAAAATCAGGTAAGAAAAAATGAATAAGCCGAGTTCACGGTATAGAAAGTTAAAGGAAACGGCTAAAACCAGACAGTAATAGCTATAAAAGGCACAACTTCCCTTTTCCGATATACACTTGTAAACGTTCCTCAGGTTACACATGCAGGAACCAAACGCTACCTTAAAAAAGAAAATCCAAAACACTTGACTAAAAAAACAAAATGAAACAAAAAGAAAAGCCTAGAAAATTGTCTCAGCCAACTGCAGCCACTCCTCCACCAGCACAAAGTCCGGAGCATCCAGCCTGGCCCCGCTGGCTCCAACGCATCCAGGGATGTTGCACGAGGGGAGAGAGAGATTTCTGACCAACACCATTCCTTTGCCTTGCCCTTCTCCCCACTCCTTGACCAACGCGAGCACTCCGCCGCTCCTCCAGCCTAACTCTTGGCCCTCTGTAAACCACATGTAGTGCATAATTACAAAAGAAACACCGCTGCGAGGACAAAACCAACAAGGTCTGTAGGGTTTTGTTATCTTTACAAAAAAAAAAAGCTATCATTTGACGTTTTCTTAAGGCAACCCTTTTGTGTTAAGGCAGTCACTTCTGATGAAACAAGAGCTTCTTGATATTTCCATTTGAATATTTTGGTATCTGATTGCTGATGATTTCTGCCAACATTTCTGGGAACTCAATACTCATGGATTTATCCAAAAATGTCTGGAAGCAAAAGCTCAGAAGATTTTCAACCACCTACAAGTGACAAAGCAAAGAATTACTTTCACACACATACGTACAGAAGAACTATCAACCGCATCCTTCCCCTCCCCTCCTCTGCCTCCGCAGCAAGGCGCAGGCCAGCACCTGCCTGGGTGCTAATTTCCCTCAGTTTAATTAGCAAGTCCTTTAATTGGTCTTCTAATAGAAAACAACAGCCCGTGCAAGGGCTTTACAAATCCTGAAGAGGTTTCGTCTCATTCCCATTCCAGTGTATAAAGTACCCATGGACAAGCTCAAGATCTTTCCAGGTGCTTGGTAGAGCAACAAGAAAGACAAAACAATGCTGAGGTCTCAAAGTTTCCTTTGCCTTCTCCAGCTTCAGCACTACTTTGTACCATCTGCACATTTTAGAGTACATACCGCAAGAGGAGGCAGCCTGAATTCTGGAATTCCTTGCAAAATTAGACCGCTACTCCTACTAAAAATAGTGCTGGTGCATGATTTTAATGCAGTTTCAAACAATTCCATAGATTCATGAATAGCTGGTCTCTGAGATTAGTTTTGTTTTTAAACTCTCCATCCCTGCTGCACTGCAAAATCAGTGACAAAATCAGTGCCAATTTCTCAGTTCCTCCATTTTAAAGCCACATAATTTTTTAAAACTGAAGTTTTTAAAATTTAAAGACTGAAAAAAATTAAAGACTGAAAATGGTATCAATGACAAAACTAATTGTTGTCGAGCCCACTGCAAAAGCAGACTGAAAGCACCATATTCACCTCCTCCAAAGAGCCTTTAGTTGGAGCAGGGGAGCACGACTGTTTCTTCCATCCCGCCCCCCTGATACTTATCCCTTCAAATGCAGAAAGGATAGAGGAGATTACTGTCATATCCCCAAACTCAACCATCTGGAATGTCTGCAGCATTCATTTCACAACTTACATCATGCATAGAGTCCAGCAGTTTAGTCAGTTGATAGAATCGCTGCCAGTTCTGGCTCGAGTTCCCTTCTCTCTTCACTATGGCCTTTCCCAGCTCCTTAATGTATGTCATACGGATTTCTTCAAATAAAGATTGACTCTTCAGGCCCTCCTTAGGAACTGTAATATTGATACAAACCTTTAAGACATTATACATCTATAAACTGTCCCGTTATTTAACTTCTTTTACAGCAGTTACACAAAAATGACCTAAAGGAAGGACAGATGTGAGACAAGGAAAGAGTGTGGGAACCAAGGCAGATGAGCAGTTGAACCAACAGCATCGCACTGCTGAAAGTGAAAATAAAACCCCCAAATGCAACCCAACAAGAAACAGAAGGAAGGGAACTGGACCATGGAAGCAACAGCACTGAGCCCTGGAAGTGCCCTGATGAAGACCCACCAGGACTGGAGCTCCTGTGTTCTCAAGGTTTGGGGAAACGTGACATTAGACAGATTCCATCAAAACTCTGCGTGCTGAGGGAGGAGCAGGGGCAGGATCATGGGCAGGATCACGGGATGGCTTGGCTCAGAATGGATCTTGAAAGATCATCTAGTTCCAAGCCTCCTGACGTGGATCAAGTAACGCATCCAGGCAAGGCAGTAACAGAGAGACTGGCCAACAACCTGGCTGCCCAAGCCAGAGAGGACTCGGGCTGAGCTTCTTGGAATAGGGATGGAACACCCTGATAGCACTGGACTGACGATGAGCTGTGCGTTAGGAACCCATAGTGTGGAGACAGAGGCTGAAATCCATGTTAAGTCCCTGTGCCTATGTTCTCCTACCGGGATGGTCCTTCTAAAGGCCGAGGACTAGTAAACAGATGAGGACAAACCAAGCATATGAACTCCCACGGTCCTCAAGAGGCTTGACTTGAAGCGTTTGGTTACCTTGGTGAAGTGAATGGAGAAAGCTGAAGACAGAGAGCTGAGACAAAGCTGACTGAAAGCAAGAGAAGAGGAAAGAGGCCTCCAAACCAAACTCCCTTCCCTACAAAATCCAACCCTTGCTACACTGTCAGCATCTGTGAGATGTGGAAGTATTTTGTCTGCCTCATCTACATGGGACATGACAACACATCAACTGTTGCTTCAATGATTTAAACGAAAAGGTCTGTGTGCTACGTCTATGCGTGAGCTATGCGCCTAGCCCCGTGTGGGATTCCAGTTTCACTCCTCCTTCCTCCTCTCTTGGAAAACACAGAAACACAACAAACAGAAATTAAAGTTGTGAAGTCATGGATAAAAAAGCTGTACAAATTTCAGCTCCTCAGCTCTCAGAGGTTCCACAACATTCCACTCACACAATGTATGTACTCAGAGAGAAATGTGGAAACGTATTGTCTTCCACTGCAAACATAACAAAGAGGCCTTCTGCTGGTTAACACCAGGGCTGCCACTCCTCACTCGTGAATGGGCTTAACTGTACGAGTGCTGCCTCTTCACCATTCCTGCCGTGGAAATTTCTTTAAGGAAATTTCCAATTCCTGTAAGGAAAGTTGGCCTACACCACATCCAAAACACTTGAGGAATTTTTGGGAGAGATTTCAGAAACTGCTTTAAATCAGCAGTTTCGGGGAAGTTTCAAGTTCCTACAAAGCCCACAGCAGTGTGGAGCCAAGAGTTCCCTCTGAAAGGAGCCCTTGTCCCAGTTCTGGGCTTGGCAGGCAAGGATGCACAGGCCCTGCCAGGGCGATGAGGGGACGGCACAGGGAGGAACTGGTCATGGCAGCAGTGAGCTGGCCCCACGCTGGGCTGCAGGAGCCTCCTGCTTGCACTGGGAAGAGCCCAATGCTGCCACATTGTCACAGAATCATAGGATGGTTTGTGTTGGAAGGGACCTTAAGGCTCATCCAGCTCCAACCCCTGCCACGGGCAGGGACACCTTCCACTAGAGCAGGCTGCTCCAAGCCCCAGTGTCCAACCTGGCTTCATCTGTTCTCATCTGTTTGTAAGAATTAATGCTATTACTCAGTGTAAGTATAAAAGATAATACATATAATATCTTAGCATGAATGTCTGGTATCTGCTAAGAGCAGAACTTCCTTCACTTACGCTACACAGTCAGGTACCAAGATGCACATTTTGAGTTTTATTTGCTATCAGATGCTTAACACCGCTTCAAACTATACACGCACACGCAGAGTACTGGCAGGTTAAACTTACATTGTTCCCATAGGTATCTAACTATTCACCTACTTGTAGAGAGGAGAAGCAATGTTTTCATGCAGAGATACTCTTCATATGAGACTTGAAGCCGTGACAGCTCTCGGGCAACCATGAGCATATGCTTGCACTGTTCATACATACACGGTAGATTCATTCTCTGCCTGAGAAATAAAAGCATAAGAATTAGTTGTACGTCTAGACATCTTAAAGTTCTATATCCAAGTTCTTCCATGCTCCATTCAAGAGCAGCAGGGATTGTACAGGCAAATGGTAAGGCAGTAGGTGATCTATCCCACAGCAAAATCATGTTGCTTTTTAATCCAGTGCACACATTCAGGGAGATTGCCTTGGTCACCACATACAAACTCTGCCCTAGAACTGCAGCGTGAGCGGAGCATGACGTCTGAAATCCCAGTGCCACAAAGGAAGCCTGTCTACCAAGGACCTCTCAGCAAGCTCTGTTATCAACATCCAACACAACAGTTCAGTGCAAACTCCACTTAAAAATCCAGTTTGGTCACTACGTGACAAAGTTCTCAAGGTCTGGCAGTCCCGAAGTATTTAATCTGTGTAAAGAAGCGTGATGGTGGATCAGAGTGGAGATGAGATTACTCCTTCTTTCAGTACTGTTGAGAAGTCCACCTACATTTAACACATCTGCTCACTGATGATAGCATCAACTTGCCACAACTTCTCAATTTTTCAAGTGACTTTCTACTTCTCACATCCTTTTACATTCTTAAAGCAATGCCTCATATTGCAATTGCATGTCGCTACCTTTCTACTGCAGTATGGTTCCTATCCATCAATGGAAAGAAGTATCAACAATCAAAGGAAAATCTTTGTTGATGAGGTGTCACTGTTTCTAAGACATCACCCATTCAGCACTATAATCTAAACAATGACACAGACAAAACTGAATCCCAGTGTAAGATAAGAGTAAGATTTGGGTAGAAACTGCACCAGTTCCTCCCACACTGCTCCCATTTTTCATTTCTCCCTTCCTTAGCCCTGCACGATCATCATATAATGTGCCCTCACAAGCATCCTAAGAAACCCTATATGAAAACAAGAGCCTTACCTAAGAATAACAGGTATTCAGATGAGTTTTGAAAGTCAGAGAGAACTACAAGCTATCAAAACTGTATTAAACCCCAACAAAGTACAAGCCTAAATCCCACCATTCATTCCCGAATTCATGTTGTTGGACAATTCCTTCTGAATGTTAAAGGACTATGTGTGGTACAGCCTCATACCCAGACAGTACCAAGAGCTACAAAGGTGACATACACCAACACACCTACCACATACACCAGGGTACGAACACTGGCATCATGTTAGACTTTAACAGTCAAGGAGTAACAGCGAGAACTCAAAGTGCACATGAGGTTAAGGTGCATGACATAGGAGTAAGTTAAGAGATGCAGTTGTGGGATGTTTCTCAGGGCACTTGACACAAAGCCACTATTTGGCCATTTGGCAAGTTTTCTCCTAACCCCTCTGGGCTGTATCAAAGGGCATCTGACATATTTCAAATTGAGTAATTTAAACACATTCTGTGACAGGGCTCAGCAGTTTTCCTCATGTGAAACTATTACCATTTCTGGGCAGAAGGTTAAAATAAACATTATGAAATAGGTCAGCCTGTCATTTCTTTCTCTGTGCTGCAAATGCAATCACATCCGCGAGCTTGAGAATCTATCTGCAGACCCAGATTTTTGGCAATACCAAGGCTCTGCACATGGCAGCTCTCCAAACCCCAGAGCACAGCACAGCGCCCTCCCTTCCGCTGGTGCGAGGGCACATGGAGCTCTGCACCATGCCCTGGCGGGCAGCGCACCCAGGCTGTGTCAGGGCAAGAGGGAAGCTGATTCACTGCATAGTCCTCAATGCTGGCGAACGCTCTGGGAAGAGGTCCCAGACATTCCCCTCACAGATCTCCTGGACAGAGCGCATCCATGATCTCAGCTGCCACTGGGCTGAGTGGGGGGAGCCTGTCCGAGGACTCCCACCAAAGCATGGACCAAAGACCCAGCCAAGAGCAGGGGTCTGGGGCTCTGCGCTTCCGCCTGGCTGCACTGGTACCCTCCCTGCAGAGGGCATTTAGCAATTAATTAGAATTAAATTAATCTGCCCACATATAAACCACGTACTCAACTGGGTACTACACGTAGCTGATTAAAAGCAGTATTGTAATCAGAGATGACATCAGACATGATTTCTTCCTAGCAGAACCATACTGACTTGGGGGAGTCATCACATAAAGCTCTGGTAATAACCAGGGCTGGCAATTCAGGGAAACTGCCTGCACTCCACAACAGCTCAGGAGGCAGAGCTGGAGCTGTGGCCGGTGAGTGCTGGGTGACACTGCCCCACTGCAGCAGTTCAAAGCTTTTGCCTCTATCCTCACCCACATAAATGGAGATTTAAACAGCTAAGGGCAATCTATCACTTCTGAAGTGATCCTGCTTTAGTGATTGTAAACCCAGCCTGATTTGAATCACCTTCTTCTTCTGTAAGTATCTGATACTCCTCTGCTTTTGTAGCCAGCAGTGAGCGGAGCATTAGCTGCAAGTCTGAGCATCATGAAAGCCCATGTTAACACATACAGGATGTACACATACATGCTGTGTGGGATGCATGTTGATGGCAAAAGCATGTGATGATTTTCAATACTGCTCTGAGTCACTCAGTTCAGCAAAGTCTATAAAAGAATAAAAAAGCCAGTAAACAAGATGCTGATGTTCTGAAAAACAGATGATACAGAGTCCACAGAACGAGTTCCAAAAGAATGTTCAGAAAAAATTCTGGGAATAAGAGAACTCATGAAACATGGGTTATAAAACTGGAATCACTTGATAGTTTCTCTCTATTCAAATAACACCAATTCAGAAAATCTGTACGGCACAGAATGACAAAGGAAACCGAGGATTTGACCTCAAATCTAAGACAATAAGAGCTCAGATGGTGAGCACGCACACAAGAGTCAAAATCCTAAGACACAGGACTGCCAAGAGCCTCTAAAGCTGGGCAGCAATTAAATGGCATTCGCTACTTGATGAGCACAACTGCGCATTAGTTACTGTTGCTTGTCGTAATTGCATGTGCCTGTGACACGACCAGAGGCCTCAGGCTGATGTAGTAATAGTGTCGGCTCCAACAACAGCATGTTTTGAATCACAAACTGCAGAAACAGTTGGACAATACTCCAAAATCACAGGTTTATACAACCTCCAGACACTAAGTGATGGTCTGCAGCCCAAGATTTATTAAGCTGCCAGACTTTTCAACAACTTGAATAGAGTTTTGTGTATGTGTATAAAATCACATATATTATGTATAAAACTGCCAGCTGGTACGTACTGCCATCAAAGAATCATCTGTCTTGTTTTGAAATGCAAAACGATGAGCTCCCTGAACAGTCACCACTAACCCACTGAAGTGCATTATTTCTACCCAGAAATGAAGCCCAGAAATGTAAATCTAAAATATTTTCCAAAGCCTTAAAATAACTTAAAATGCATTTTTGCCCCTTCCGCGCCCTTATAACCCGATCTACCCAACCCTGTAAGACATACTTAACCTAGGATAGCCAATGTGATAAACGTTATTCAGCTATATTGGGCGATTCCCACCCCTCTACATAAATGACTAGAGAACAAACATAAATGGAATATCCAGTAAGTATTCAATGTTTAGGAGAAGACTGGTCAAACAACCAGGCTGCCAGCTTGAGGCTTGAGAAGAACAGAGTTTAACTCTCTTTCCCACCACAGACTGCACCAATGGTACTTTGAAACTCCAATTATGGAGGAATCTCCAGTGGTACTAATGCCGAGTGGCCTTCATCACCACAGCAAAGCTACCCGAGCACCCAGCAAAACAACCCACTGATTTCTGGGAAGCTGTCTGCCCATTCACGGTAAGATGCTTATAAATGCCAAGGATCTGTTAGCTGGAAATGTAGCATGACCAACCTCTGAACGGGTTGGACTGGTTCTTATGTACAGCCCACTTACACACAGTTGCCTTAGAAGTGTCAACATGAGCTCGTGGATCTTGCTACTCCATCTAAGTAAGTAGTAACTACCCAGGAATAACAAAGGAGAGGCTTGGTGCTAGGATAAATGCATGGAAGGTTCATGTTACTCATATGCTTGAGCAGACACATGCACCTAAAGAAAGTCTTATTATCACCGTGAAGAACTCAAGTATCTTGTGGTTATGTTTGTTTGAATAATGTGCTTGTAAGATGTTTGTCTGTTCTATTTCTTCATTGACACTGTACCCAACAACACCTACACTCTTCTTATGACCCCTCCGAGGGTGAACTTTCTCTTTGCCCAGAGAAGCTGTGGCTGCCCCATCCCTGGCAGTGTTCAAGGCCAGGCTGGATGGGGCTTGGAGCAGCCTGCTCTAGTGGAAGGTGTCCCTGCCTGTGGCAGGGGTTGAACTGGATGAGCTTTAAGCTCCCTTCCAACACAAACCATTCCATGATTCTATGATTTGTTTGTAAGTAAAATCAAAGGGATTTTGGGGGTGAAAAGCAGGCTAAATATATTTTTAAGATCATACTGAGATTCAAATATGTGCAATTGCACATACGCAGCGAGATGTTTATCACAGCATAATGTGATACATACAGTTTTGTTTGATGTGCAAACTCAAGTTATGCAACAGAACTGAAAACCCATCCATGTGAATATTTGCCACTGTTTTGTAAGGCTGAAATGATACAAGTCTGCCCGAGGGGCTCATGGGAAGCTTGGAAGCTCCTGCCAACTCCTCAACTTGTTTGTACTTCCATTTAAGAAAAACAAGTACATCATCAATCTAAAGGCTCTGGGGCTTGGAGATGAAGACCTCCTGCAGTTACTGCATTCGAATGCAGTATGGGTAAAGACATACAATTGTGTTCTAGTCTTTCACTGAAATAAGGCTTTGAAAGTGGAATTACTGACATGGAGCCAAATTCTGAGTTACAAATGAAAAATGTTCATCTAATGAACAGACCTGTAGAAATGTCATTTGCAGATCTCAAAAATTACAAGTTTGAGCAACTCGCATCTCTTCATCTGCAAGCACAAACCTGAAACTACTGAACAGGAAGCCAGAATCTGATGCAGACAGCTTCAGTTAACTGCAAAATTGACCTTGATCCTAGATTTCAGACAATCAAAATGAAGGTTTCGATTCTGTTGCATAAACAACACTGCAGAGCGCGGAAACAATTTAATATCTTTTTCCAAATGGATCATTAAGATGGAGGAAAACAAATCAAAAGAGACCACAACAAACCAAACAGAAGGAAGTCATATACGCCCCATCCCTGGCAGTGTGCAAGGCCACGTTGGACGGGGCTTGGAGCAACCTGCTCCAGTGGAAGGTGGCTGGAGCTGGATGAGCTTTAAGGTCGCTTCCAACCCAAACCAGTCTGTGATGGCGATTCAGAGAACTTACAACTCTACCCTGGACATGTTTCTAGCATACCTAAAACATTCAGTGAGAGTTTTAAGGGTGGTGGTGGGTGGGTGAGTGTGGGAAGGAGTTGCTTGGGTGAAAGATCACCAAGATGCACATCACAAAGTAGCACTGAATAAGGTTTCTCAGGGATATCACACACTGCAGAACTATCATTGGAATGATGCATCAAGCAGAGAGATCAGACACCTCTGATCATTAAAACCCAAGTGTCTTTTTCCCTTGATGCCATCATGCCCCTCTTGTCACACCCAACCCCTCAGTACTGACAACACCTCCCCAGCAGCGCTGCCCCTCTGGCTTTCCCTGCGCTTCAGAAGCGTCTTGTAACTCATGTGGTGTTATCAATTATTCAGTGTTTGTCATGTTTAGCTCAGAGGTGGCTGTATTTTATTGATGAATGGTACATAACAAGTTACGGCCAGAGGGTTTTATGGGGAACCTGTAACACACTGGAGAAGCAACGGCAATTCTCTCAGTCTACATATTTTATTGAAAACAAATGTTACTTTGATAAACAATTTATGTACCGAAACTACGACTAGAAGGCATTTTGAGAATTAATGTTTAGTACGACGGGACTGCAGTAAATGTGTTGGGTACCAACACAGGCAGCTGTAAAGCTGCGTGGTTCTGACCCGCTGCTGGAACAGCAGGAGACCCCTGACTTAAAGCAGAGAAGATGTCACTGCGCTTCCCAGTGACCACATCAATTACGTCAATTCCACCACACAGAGACTGTTTTACTCCTGAGACATGACTCCAAGAACTTCAACAAACACCAGCACACAGAAGGGCCCTCACCTGGCATCTGCTCACCACCTAAGAAAAATCTTCTTGTAAAGACATGCTGACAGTTTATAAATGCTCAGGCAAATCCTCACGTTGAAATAAACCAGGAATAAATACATAAACACGAAAAAGGTGTAGTCTGAAATGCAACAGTGTTCTAAACAGAGAAAAGATTTGGGAGCTCTGATTCTGAAGTGCAAAAGGAACACAAATATTAAGACTGCTGTCTCAGAGCATGCAAAGGGATGAGCGCTGCCCCCATTTTAAAGACAGAAAAACAGAGACATGAATAAAACGTTGTCACTTGAATCACTTCTTAAATCACTTCTTAAATCACTGTCAATGAAACTGTGATGCTAAGAAAGGGTTTTGGCTGTATGTGCAATCGTAGCGATTCGGTTTAGCCTCCACAAACAGCAAAGTAACAGTGACAGCATCACCTCAGCTGGAATCTGCAGGTGGGTTAACTGGTCTTGCATGGCTCTGACCAGCAACCTCAGAGATTCACACCCACAGAATATCGCCAGTGACTAATTCCAAGCACAGACAGAGCCCTTGGCAGGGCTTAGAAACATGGAATCACTGGAGGGGCAAGGCTGAGAGACCCCTCGGGTTCGTCACACTGCGGGAAGAAGTGGCTTTTTAAAATCAGAGCTGAAGGATACAAACACTAAAATGGCTCCAAAGTAAACGGCAGGAGAATGTGACAGTGCACTGGGACTGACCCTGAATCCATCCCTATGGGAGAGGGGATAGATGGAGTGTTGCTCTCCAGACGGGAGGCAGAAAGGCATCACCTAATGCAATCTGCTATTACACCTTCAAAATACTATATGGAAAGTAATACAAGGATGCATGTTCCTGTGCAAAATGTTTATCCCCAGTGCGCCTCCAATCAAGCCTGCTGCTCATCACCTCAGCAATCCCGAATTCCCTCTTTCACCTCTCTACAACACAGAATTACTGCACAGCAAGGATTTGAGAAACACAGGAAAAATAATGCGCAGTGCAAGAAAAAAGATACACAAGACTCTAGAAAATTCAACTTTTCCTGAAACGTGATAACGAAGTTCAACAAGAAAACATAAATCAGACGAGTTTTTCCATTTGCAACCTTGTCTTTTTAGCCAGATTTTAATCAGGTTCAGATAGAAGTGTTTAACTGATCAAGAATGCTGTGAACCTGGCAGGACCATCACTCTCATACAATAAACACACTGAACACCATGCCATCTGCCAGACTTTGCTCTCCATCCCAGAAAGCTTCAACTATGTGGTCTCTGATAAAATGAATTATTATAATGCCTGGTGCAGGAACAGTCACAATACGGAATATTTTAGTACAAACACCTCCCACAAAAACTTGTTACAGATACACTGAGTATCTAAACCACCTTCCTTGCGTTTGACTTCTTTAACAACGCTAAGCAACCTGCCAAAAACAAAACCACCTTGCAAGTGACAGATTGATCTGTGATCTCCGCATGAATTTGCTACCCAGTGATTCACCTCTTGAGTGCAAATCCCAGCATCACTGCATCAAGTCTTACTTACTCATTAATAATCAGGTCTGGGGCAAAGCACAGGAGATTCCCGTTTGATTGTTTGTATGATCTCCATCCTAAGGCAAAAGCCATTAGGAACATCCACGAGTACTGCAGAAGGGTCATTTGGTCATCCAGATGTAAGTTTCGGAAACCTGGAAAACAGAAGTTGAGGTGTGAGAGTAAAGAAGAAGAAATAAACTCCTGTGATTGGAAAAGGACCGTCATTACCATCAGTACAGCTCCTGACTTATCAACGTAGGCTACCACTTCCGGAAGGGTATTTCTATACCTGCAATAACATTTCCTGCCCTATTACGACCATCTGAGTCAGTCACGTATTTTAGATGAGATTTTGGTGGAAGAGAAAGAGAAATTCAGAACAGTAAGAGGTGCTTATGACAAAGTTCGTGCTGGATGAAAACAATGCATTTTAAAAGGGGTGCAAGATTTCAGTGCTGTTTTCCAGCTACTAAGGTTACACTCAGACACTCAGCACACCATCAAGGAGTCCTCTGCCTGTTCAAAACTTTGCAGACGTAGAACTTAAGTGTTTAAGGACTCTAGTTCTGTCTTCTGGACAGCGAGAACACACACAAGACCTGGAAGGTGCGAACAGAAAGCTCCTGAATCACTCAACCTTGAGCTAGTTTGAATGTGGAACTGTCAACCATACAAAACATACATAACACAGAAAACCAGACAAGAGAAAGCAAGAGGAAGAGTAACTCTTGAACTCTGCATTATATTGTATATTCACCATCTACCAAAGTAAAGCACACGTGAGCCCTGGGCTCTTACAACCGTGGTGTTCGTTCTGTTCTGGATGGTCAGAGTACCAGATCGTACTGATATTTGCTCTGATATGTACTACAGGTAGTAAAAGGGGATGTAATATATTAGAAAATGATCACAATATATGTGTGTGCTTATCTGGAACCGATGGGCAGTTACCTGGATTACAAAAGCCAACAACTGTATTTCATATACACTGTAATTCATTGAGCCATCTTCCAAAAACCACAGGATTTTTGACTTTTTGATGTGTTTAATATCAATCTTTGTTCTTATTCAATAGCTCTTACAAAATATGTACTGCATTAGTGACCATCAGTAACTGCTGCTGATCTTACAATGCAGCATGAGCAGAGCCAATTAAGCAGTGAGGAAATGTGTAATATCTGAAAACTGGTCCCTTAAATAGTCTCAAAATGTAGACAGCTTTTCATGTGCCGCACTAGCTCCTATTAGATCCTGCCTACATTTAGCAAGACACGATTGTGCCACAGTGAATCATCACTGAAGTCTGAATTCAGTTGATTTTATTTAATTTTATTAAGCATGTGATATCTAAAGAGCTCACAGCAGCGCTGCTGCCTGGAGATGCGCAAACGGATGGCATGCAGGAGTTTAACATACAACAAAACTTGGTATGTCTAACCAAGAAAAGCTTCTGCCTTTGGAGACAGCATCAAGCACGATTCACTACTTCTAAAACAGAGGCAAAGTGTTTCAAAGTTATGCATGATTTTGAAATCCCAGCTAAAGGGTTTGGCAGGCAACGCTGGCTCACCGCTAGCATGCCTGAAGGTGTACAACAGCAGCACTATAACAAATTAGATACCCACGAAGATCCACCTTAACAAACAAAAAAAGCAGATAAAAAAGGGATAGGAATAGTCCCTATTAGTGTGATTATTAAAGAGAAGGTTGGCATTTACATTAAGAGCATATGCTCCAACCTGAAGGGTTTCTCTAATTAGGGAAACTGTTCGAGGAGATGATGAACACAGAACTGTTGTATAAAACCAGCATCTAAATCTGTATTTGTGAGTACCAGATGGTCTCCTGAAGACTCGTCCCAGAAGAAAGTGCATGCATGTGAACTTCTAACGCAGGCTAACTCACCCTAATCCTCCACTTCAGAGAAGCCCTGAAGGGATACAAATCCCTCTATTCTCAGCTCTGCTGGACATCTATATTTGAATTTACCAGCCTTTCTTCCCTACTGTTAATTTATTTCCCTGCCTCAAAGGAGACACCATTATGACTCATGAATTCCATTACTGGGCATTTTTTTTGGCAGCTCTGCTAAGTGATGTTATTCTTGGGCACCATCGGCATTATGGAGGTGGTTTTGCTGGGGTTTTGAAAGCAGGTAGTTAGCGGTACTGAGTAGAAGTGGAAGAGAAGAAAACACACGTCTCTGTCAGGAATAAAGAGACCCTCAGCTTCACCTTCGGCCCTGGTACCACTGGATGCCATGTCCAAGGCTAGGATTTGATATCACTTCTTCTTAAGGCACTTGCTAAGTGTGTCTTAAGGTGGGAGCCAAACAGCCACAAACCTTTCCCGTTTCCCTGGTGACAGCCAGCTCAATTGTGCGGCTACAGTGCTTGAGAGACAATGAATGTCCTGACTTCCACCCTGGAACCGGACACTCAAATGCCTATTCCCAGTCAACAAAAACCTACGGATATGGTGAAGGGTAGTGAAAAAAGAACCACCCGTGAGTGCAGACCCAGACCAGGCAGTCCAGCGACTGCAGTCTGAATCCAGAGAGCCTCATGGCTAAAACCATTCAAGACATAATTCTCTCTGCAGTGGAGCCACAGTTCTTTGTATTAGTTTAGAAAACAATCTCCATTTAAATACGAATTTTAGCACTCAGTGGTCAAAGGGTCCCAGTAAAATTAACTCATTTATAATTGTAACAGACGTGTGAAGCTGGTTGTTTATGCTTTTCCACTCCAGAAGCATGAGGCACACAAATAAGCCCAGGTATCGCTAAAGCTTCATCTGTGAAGGCTTTGAAGGATACCAACTGCAAAGGCAGATTTTAAGCAATATAAAAAGACTGCACTTTGTGATCAGAGAATCAACCAGGTTGAAGAAGACCTTTAAGATCACCAAGTCCAACCGTTCCCCAGCACTGCCAAGGCCACCACTAACCCATGGCACTGAGGGCCACATCTACACATCTTTTAAATACCCCCAGGTCTGGTGACTCCAGCACTGCCCTGGGCAGCCTGTTCCAATGCCTGAGCACCCTTTGGGGAAGGAACTGGTCCTCATCTCCATCTAACCCTGCCCTGGTGCAGCTTGAGGCCGTTTCCTCTTGTCCCATCCCTTGTTCCTTGGGAGCAGAGCCCAGCCCCCTTCTGGCTCCATCCTCCTCTCAGGCAGTTGTAGGGAGCAATAACGTCCCCCCTGAGCCTTCTCTTCTCCAGACTGAACCCCCAGGTCCCTCAGCCCTTCCCCATCACACTGTGCTCCAGGCCCTGCACCAGCTCCGTTGCTCTTCTCTGGCCCCGCTCCAGCACCTCAGTGTCTCTCCTGTAGTGAGGGGACCAGAGCTGAACACAGGATTCGGGGTGCGGCCTCACCAGTGCCCAGTACAGGGGGAAATGTATTTGTGCATTACCTGGTATTGCCTTTGCCCACTTCACTGCAGCCACGACCTGCCGCCCTCCCAGCATGTTGAGAGTGGAGAGGATGCGCCAGCTGGAGTCGGGCAGCGTGCTGTCATAGCCCGAGTACAGCACCTCCGGCTCGATCACCTCCAGCAGCGACACCAGGGTCGGGGTCAGCTGCGGCAGCGATGCCGGGACGATGCTCTTGTTTCCAGGTGTTTCCGAAGCATCCCGCGCTCCCGCTGCGCCCGTCTGCTGGATTCCTTTTATCTTCTTCTTGGTTTTTCGAGCTGGGGAAGTTTTGGTAAGGCACAGGTTAGCCCACGGGAAGTGACCACACAGCAATAAAAACAGCGCAGAGCAAATGCTGCTGTGGCTGTCCTGCAATTGCAGATCAGGCAACTGAATATTCTAAACCACCTCTTCAGAAAGCTGTAAATCACTGCACATTAACTCTAATTAAAGTTCCTGTGGAAACATTTTGTCCTGTCACATAAATGTGATGTTTCAGTGAAAGTCACATTCATGTCCATGCTTCAGAAAGTTAAATAACATCTGCAGGCATCAGCCAGGCTCATCCTAAAAGAAGAGCCCTGATTCCACAATTTCTATTACGAATTTGCAGAGTATCAGTGCCAGCATGAGAGCCATCTGGAAGTATTTGCAGGACCGTGCACCTTGTGAGTTCCTTAAAGTATGAAGTATAGAAACCAGGCAGAAGAAAGGAAAAATGCACGTAATGAATGTAAGAAGTTACCCAATCTTCCAGGCCAGGGAAAACAGTGTTTTTCAGTGCTGGGCAGGAGCAGATTCTTGCCAACCCGCTTGCATGTAAATTATTGCTGCGTAATTAAACTATAAAACTCACTCGCCAAATAAATAAACCATCACACAGAGATGGTAACTGTAAACTACACAAAGTTGGAGCAACAATTTTATTAGTGTACTGTCAATACGGGATCTCCTACTTGGCTGTGAGCAATCCTGGGTGCATCCGCTCCCCTGAGCGTGCTGCGAGCACAGACCAGGATGAATCCCAGTTCTCCTCCTGTGTCTCAATCAATTAATTGGTTTCTGCTCTGGAACTTCTGAGATCAGTCAGTAGCACGGACACAGAGCATCACGTCCTGCGGTTTCACATTCAAAGTGCCTACTGACCTGCTCAAAATCTCCAATCATCAGAAATGCCCCAACTCCGTAGCTTAACAATGTACAAAATCCCCATCCTGAGCCCATTTCTCCCGCTACCTAGAACAGGGACTTCAAAACTAACTGCTGGAGGCAAAAAGCTCTCCATGGGCCTTGTATAAATCGCATTTTCCCAAAGGCCACATTTGCCAAGCCTGCCACAGGGGAACAGCAATGGCTGTTCCTTGGAGCAAAATGCTTCTCGTTGGTCTCGTCAGAGTTTTAAATGGCTGCTCCAAAACCCTTTCAGCATTCTGGCATTTTCTGCCCCATTATCCTTGTTCTCAAAGCAAACAAACAGCTCTGACTTCAATTTCCAGGCACATGCCTTCAGCTCAATGCAGACACCTGGTATGGAGTACTTCCAGCCCAGAAAGTCTGCTAAAATGGTAATCAGAAGAAATCTATCTGATAAGACAAGGTATTATGCAAGAATTTTTATTAGGCTAATAGACCTGACAGGTATTTAATTGTATCTCACAAAAAAAGAAGGTTGAGATAATGTGCTGCTTTACAGCTTATTTTCAGATATAACACCGCCACACATTTGAAACCGGCTCCTCAGGGCAAATCACAGCAGATGAATCCCTACAGAGAAACTCAGCACGGGAATAAAAGCATCCAAGATTTTCTGTGAAGCATCCCCACCGTGGTGCTGGGATCAGGCACAGGGAGCACACACCTCACTTCTAAAATGGGGCTTATAGAAGCAAACCCATGGCAGGCACAGAGCAGGGCAATGAGTCCGGGTAGAAAGGAGAGAATAAACTCAAAATGAAGATGGCAGAGCAAGCCCATAAACTGCCAACAGTTTAACCATAAACTGCAGCCTGAAAGGCCAAAGCAAATTACGAGACGACTCTTTACAGGCATAAAACCTAACAATAAATCCTGTCTTCAAACACGTCACAAGGAGGACGGGTGCCAAGGAATACCCAGGGTCAATTAACGAGCGAAGTGGAAATGAGAATTCAAAGACACAGAAGCTGCAGCACAAAACACCATCATCCTGTGTAAATCTCTAGTACCTGTAGCTTGACAGTTGTATGCTCTTCCAGTCCCCTATACCCAAACCCCCACGCAACAGCAACAAGCGCATTCCAGGAAAGGATGATAAACAGGGCCAGACTGAAGAGAAAACAGACTATAAGAGAAAGTGGACAAGCAAAGTGTCTCTAGGGCAGAAGGAACCACTTCTGTCTCAGCACAAGAGGTGAGAATTAAAACACTGCATGGCAGATTTTGTCATGTATTTAGCTATTTATAAATAAATGAGCCTTCTACCCCATACCTACCAGTGCAACTCACTGTAGGTGTTCAAAACTGAGAGCTATTCCCAGTGTGCCTGGACAGATTCCTGGAAGAAATCTTCCAGCAAGCAGGGGCAAGCGCGAAGGCCGTGCTGGGACGGTCTGATCTCTCACCATTCCTTAACTGGTTCGCTGATAACCATTATTCACGCACTGAGGATACATTTGATGACTTGCCAGAAAGAAATTACTGTCTAAAAAGTATGCACATTTAAAGTGGCTTTTTAAGAACAGTAATTCTTGAACAGTGACCCTGAAATAGACAAGACGAAAGGAACTCCTCTTCAGTCCCTTCTGGGCTTTATGCTGCCTTCCAGGGTTTTTTTGCCTAAGAGCTCTTCTGGAAGCGCAACCAATCCACCATCTGTTCAGCTCTGTCCACTAAATCCTTGCTTTCACGCTTGTTTTTCACTGTTTCACACTACCTTGGGCTCTTCCCTTCCTGCGCTGCTGACTTTCTAGATCCTTTCCCCTCTCAGTCACAAAAGCTCTGCTCTGCCTTTTCCAACAACTTATGTAATGACATCCACCCTCCCAAAAGTCAGTGCTCTCTGCGATCCTCTGTGCCAAAATTCAGGCACACAAACTATAGCTGGAAGGGCTCCAGCCTCCATGTGGAAAAGTGGCAACTATCAGACGTCATTCAATTCCCATTTTCTCTGGTGCAGAAAGGAACTCAAAGAACTCATCCCAGAGCCCGAGAGAGCTCTGCAGGGGTCTGCTTTAAAATGAATTCCAATAAACTGATCCAGGAACAGAAGGGCTTACCATTGGAGCAACACACATCATGAAGTGCTTTGTTTATATAGATAAATTAATCTATAAGAATGACAGATGAAGATATATTCTCTATATATTTTCTGTATATATCATATACATGATAGAGATACACAGAGGAATCTATAGACATGACTACATGGAATTTGGAAACAACTATGGCGAGAAAAAATAGAACCAACTCTTTAAACCAAAATGTATTCTTTCCCACCTCAAAATGCAAATCGTATGTATCATCCATCTCTTTAACATCATTCACCACTCACACTTTCCTAAAGGATATTATCACTGCCTGAATGAAGCTCTGTTCATATTTCTATCCCACAAATACAATTCTGACATTTTTATTTTATCTGACAATTTTGATTACACCAGTACCACCATGATGACTCCGCTGGTAAGAACTGTATTAATCTCTACAGCTCAAGGAGAAAACACCAAGCATAAACCATAGCTGACACTAATGAAGATGTTTTATGCCATTTTACAACTGCTACTAAATCTCTAGTTGATGGTCTTCGGTTTCTCATAAGCCATTCAGGACTTGGCAGAGGACAAATACATTTCCATTTCTTTATTTAGTCTATCTTTTCTAGAGAGATTTAAGAAGGACCCCAGCAGGAACAAACCCTCTTCTCTTCAGTCTCCAGATCTAAGCCCCACTCAAGTTTAGGTCTGTGCCTCTGGGCTTTCCCTCCCCGCCAAGGTTTTGGTGCCAGGTCACTCTCCTGCGTCAGGACGAGCCAGCATCACACTTTCCTACAGGTGATCTCCTGGAGTTCTGCTGTCTCACAGCCAGTGAGAAGGCAACAAGATATATGTGCTGACAGGAACGAAAAATAACCCTGCTCTGCGGGTATGACTCACTCCTGCTGAACAGCCCGAGCGCGAGCAGCTGAGTGCGATAGGAGAGGACAGGAGAAACGGCAGCGCAGAAACCTCCTGCTTTTCACTGAGCTCCTCACACACGCCACAAACCCAGTACTTGCTTGTAACACGTTAAAGTGCTGCTCAGGTAACTGCTTCATAAGCAGCGTCACCTTTTTGCTGTCTAAGACTCAAAAGCAAGCGCAGGATTTGAACAGAAGGTACCTTCGAGGTTCATTCCCGCCTGCAGACACTTGCGGTAGCGGCACGCTGGGCAGTTCTTCCTCCGAATCTTGTCGATGATGCAGTCGTTCCTCCCGGCACACAGGTAGTTGTGCTGCCCTGTTCACAAGCACATGGAAAGAACCGTCAGCTCGGAGCAGCACAGGAAGCCATTCCTCCTCCAGTCATGTCAAGCAGCTGGGGACTACAGTATACCTTTACTTGCCAAAGTAAGATCAGTACCCATATGATTTCATGCATCTATACACCAAACACGTTTCTCATATTTGGACACCAAAGCCAATAGTTTTAGGTAGAAATCCTATTTTCTATTTGTTAACATCAGGCAAATTCTATTCTTAAACCGGTTTTTCTCTAACTTTTGTATCCTTCCATGCTATTTTCTATAGTGATACTGTTTCCGCTTTCCCTAAATGGTTCCACAAGGATGTAAACAGCGTTCATAAACACATTTTGGAAGTACAGATGTAACCCCTTCTACAGATACACAGAGCAAGCTTCCAGCGTGTTCAAAGTCATGAGACTTCCTCTTTGTTTAACCTGAGAGCCTGATCTGGGCAAACCAAGCTCTCTGATGTTTTCATGGGTTCACAGGCTCGGAGCAAAACTGACCCCAGAAACGTGGCACAACTTGAAGTACACAAAGCAAACTGTTTCTTAGCTGATGGGAGCAGGGCAACAGAGCAGGAGTATTCTTGATTTTTTAAGTCATATGAATAAATGTCTAAACAGAACTTACGTAGAGGAAGGTATTACTAAAAGATACATCCTTCTCCCACATACAGATCAAGAAACATGCTGCTTTAGAGAGCGGAAAGCTGCAACCTAGGCTGTTCACTGTACTGCAAGGTCCTGATAGTATAACACTGCGAGGAACAGACATGTTTTCCCAACACTGAGTTATTAACAATGGAGTCAGTGTCTTCTCACAGAAGAGCTTGGCTAAGGAATTTGCTTCAAGTCAGCTGTGAAACTGATGGGTACGCAGAGCCCGTTACTTTGGCTTTAGCCAACCTTCTCCAGGGAAGTGTTTCAAGCTGACATTCCAAGGAAGCACTCAATGTCTTTATGAATGACCCCCTCCCTCTTCCTGTGAAGAAGAGGAACCCTTCCTGGTCCTTGTGTAATCTTTGTGTTTAAAACAACTCAGAAAATAGACCCATGATTCACGATTCTGTTTCCTATCTGCATACTTGTACATACAGAACATACACGTGAAACACAAACCAATGACTGCCAGCACTGCAGACTGCAATTTCATGTCTCTCAAGATGCTCAATGAGACCACGCTTCACACAGTCAATACAGTTGCCTCGGGGGTGAATTTCCTGAGCTGTTCAATTTTCCTCCTAACAAAGACCTTCCTCTCTGTGCAGGTGCTGTTTGCTTTCTTGTATTTACTGCTTGCCTATTCTGGCCTTTTTTTTAGGCGAAAGCTACACTATTTCTTTGTATTCTGTCCTATTAAAGCCTTCATGTCACATGAATGTTTTGTGGGAAAATAAAGGGAAGTTGAGGCTGCCTTCTGCTCCGTGCCTGGCTGCTGCCCAGATAACAAACAGGCCAGTTGCATGAAGGAATTATCTTCACTGCTCAAACCCAGATACTTCACTGGTAAAAACTGGCAGTGAGCAACTGGAGATGTTTCCGAGGGGACTTACAGCAGACCGGGGCTGCACACTCTTCAGCGTTGCACCAGTCAGCGCTGGGGGCTCTGAAGCCCTGCGGGACTGAACGAGGCTTTGCCCATTGGAGCACGCTGGCGGATGAAAGGTTAGAAACTGCGGACTTTGGGAGACGGAATTAGAAACGCTGAAGGAGGATGATCTGGAGCACAGCAGGAGGCAGAAGTGGTGCGAAGCTGAAGGGGAGGGGAGTGTGAGGATGTGAAGCAAGGCGAGGAAGCGGAGGTGGGGAGGATTGAGGTTGTTTTGGGGGTGAACAGGGCTGGCTCTGGGATGAAGGCTCTGAACCACCAGGAAAATAAGAACAAGATGGCTTTGGCCACCTGGGGCTCCTGAACAACGCCTGTTGGCATGAAGAGCTGCATATAAACGTACAGCTGACTCCTCACCTTCAGCCTTCCTCTTCTCTGGTTCTACTCTTTGCTGGAAGAAATATACTTTATATTGATTTTCTAAGTACTCATACTTTCAGTTTCTGTGACTGTTTCTGTCGCGGCCCACGTGTGTGTAGACAGAGGTACAAAACAGGGTTTCAGGCTGAAGGCCGGATGACCAGCGTGCAGAGCCAGTTTGATCTATGTACTGACAGGTGCCTGGCAGCTATTAGTAAAAAGGATATTGCAGAAACAGATTCCTTTTACATATGTTCCTAATAGGAAAAATGCCTGTGAGAGACAAAACAAATTATTTGTTCCTTAAAGTGCATTCTAGAGCTAACAGATACTGGAACGGCTCCTGAAAACATGCACAGGATCAGGTCAGGTTGGATGGGACTTGGAGCAACCTGGTCTAGCGGAAGGTGTCCCTGCCCATGGCAGGGAGTTGGAACTGGATGAGCTTTAAGGTCCTTTCCAACCCAAACCAGTCTGGGATTCTATGATCTAATCAGAAGGATTAAGGTTGGGATAATCTCTGGAACAATAAAAATGAAAGCAGAGGTGAGCCTTGAGGGATTGACTGCAGTTTTTCAGCCACAAGCCTTCTTCCATTTTTAATGTTAATTCAGCTGATATAAGATGTGGCAAGTTGCATCACTGATCAGAAAGAATTACTGCGTTGATTTCTTCATGCATTGGTATCTCTGTGATTTGTTTAAGGACGTGCAAAACCTTGGCTATGATGTATACCCAGCTGCCACACAACACTACTCCCGAGGGATACCCTGTGACCTTATTTCTATTAAGGATACAGATGATTATTGGCTTCAACTAAAGAGCCTGGCTCTAAATGAGAGTGCAGCTTCACACAGACCAGCTGGGAGTCACGGAGAGCCCACGCAGCCCAGTGCCCTGCACTTGAGCTCATACTGTCTCCTGTTACCCTGCAGGAACAGGCTCTGCTTCCCCCAGAGCTGACATCCCCTCCGCTGGAGACAAGCAAAAACTGCGATATGAACTCAACGCTTCTGATCCCTCCAAGAGGCTCTGCACTTCCACACCCCCCTGTTGCATCCAGTGGGCTGGGAACTGAGAGGAAAGTGCTGCTTCTGAAGGAGTGAAGGGTGGTTTGTCTTTGTCAACACAGCCTTGTCTCCAGTGAAACCCAGTGTGCAAAAACACCAGCAGAAAATGAGGCTGATTCACTTCAAACTACCCAGTAACGCTGCATGAAGAAGGCATGAGACAGGAAAGCCTGGAAGGCTGTAACTGAGAACAGCATCATTCCACAAGAGAGGAACGAGACACTGAGAACATGCTCAATATATAATGATACTTTTCTGCACTCCTCTGACACTGAAGTGAAGAACCACTGAGGTACAACCCAAGTTCATTGTAAAACGGCTACTTATGCTGCCCCAGACTCACAGATCACGTACGCTGCAATACACACTACAGCTACACCATTAGTTTGCCATCATCTCTATCTTCCAGAATGATTTACTTCCTGTGATTGAAGAGAAATCTCAATAACCCAAAGCCACACACATGCTCCTGTTACCTAGTTATCCCTGCAAATAACATGCACGGACATGTATGTAATCTAACCTATACCGCTTATAGGAGAAACTGAAGAACTACCATAACCTCGCACGCAAGAGATGCATCACGTTTCACACACAGTTTTACACACAAACCAGCTAACATTAAGCTTAAAAATCACAAACTCGACAGATCTAATCACACAGACAGATATCTGTATACAAACAGGGCAAATGAACAGAAACAACAGCGAAAGAAAATGACAGAAACAAAAAGCCAAGACAACAAAACATCCTTTTACACTGTGAGTGAATGGGAGCATTTTAGAAATGTGAATGCAATCTACGCTTCAGATAATACACCATTATCGATGCTATTCAGTACGAAAAGATCAGCGATCTAACAGATGGGATTTTCCAGAAGGATTCTAGCTAAAGCACGGATTCCAGTCGGATTAAGCAGACTGGTTTTGGATGTGGATTTCCTGCTTTTAAACAGGAAATTCCTCACGCCACGTCTTACCTTCCACAGCTCTCTTGAAGAACACTTTGCAGCTGCCACAAGTAAGAACCCCATAATGACACCCCGAGGCCTCGTCAGAGCAGACAAGACAGAGCTTGGGAGGTGGTCCCGTAGTTGCTGAGGTTGTGGATGGAGAAGAGCTTACATCTGATCTCATTCCAGGGCTACAGGAAAAAAAAGGCATAGAAATACTTTAAATTAAGATCTATGGGATACTGGCAAACAATATTCCTGACTGCGAGAAACGGACTGCCCTCATCCCCAGCTCTGCACACAGACTGAAAGAGTTAAACACTGAATCCCGCAAACCATAAGGAAAGGAAAGCTGTATGGATTTTTCACGGCCTATTTGACTAGGTCAGGATTACTCGCCTTACACGTTTCTGAAGCCAAGTTTCTTGCACAATTACCCTAACCTTTAAAATGGACTCTTAAAACATGCTTTTATTCCATATTGTTTTCATTACGGTCACACTCACTGCAGCCTGCACGGAATCCTACAAGAGCTTCATTTCCAGTATCAGCACAGAGTCTTCTACTGGGATATTATTATCCCAAAGAAGCTGTGCAAATTAAGCCATATATGGGTATAAATTCACAGTAATAAATGACCATTTCACCCCAGCATTTTAGGAAAAGAACACGTATTCCTCATTTCAGGAGCTGGTTTTCCTATGTAAACAAACAGGCCATTTCCAACTGAAGGGCTGGTTCTCTAATGAAAGAATAAAGGCTGTTAGAACAATAAACAACCTGTTGTAACCACCTTCGAGCTGCTTCTAATGGTAAGGGTTGAACCAGCAGAACCAGCGGTGGTTGTGAAGCTCAGAGCCTGATCCTCTCTCTGCAGCATGTGTGAGCAACACAGCCCAGACCTGCTGAGGGCTGCCTGCAGTAAGGTCCATCTCGGCGGCTCTATCTGCACCATTTTAAACTGCCATTCCTATAGTGCATGCTCAAAGCGATTCTCACAGAGAACTCTGCCAACAGGGTTCAGCCATCTCCCGATGAAGCTAGAAAATAATACCTCTTTTTGAGACTTTGGTGCCTTTACTCGGAAGCTCTCCAGAGCATCCGCGCTCCCTGATGTGGGCTGAACATTTGCATGTGGGCTGGCTTCTGCATGGAAAATTCCTCTTCTTTTCCTCAAGAAAGTCTGAGCAGATTTGGTTACACATTTAAAGAAACCAAACTCATAGCTCTCCAACGCTCACAAAACCCTTAGAATTCCAGCCCAAATGAAACCACTCCTGTCCCTGGTGTGTTGGCTCTGACCAAGAGGGAGTTAGATAATAAAAACAGGAGTGGGAACCTTACCGCTTGAATACAGAGGGATAAAATCAAACCAAAACAGACGTGTCAGTGAAGCCCACACCTTGACAAATATGGAACCAGAGGGCAGAGAAAAGGGAAAATTACTTGTGCTAGGGGAAATAAAGTACAGGCATGCCGAGACCTCAGGTACATACGACCTCCCTAAAAGACAAGAAGGTGGTGTGTGACAGGGGAGAAGGTGATCCCTGTCTAAGCTATAGTAGAAAGGGCTGAGCAGAAGAGTGAGAACCAGACAAGAACACAGCAACGGCCCGAACATGCTAGAATAGCTGCAGGAAGAAGTGTTAAGATGAGAGCAAGGGTGGTGTGAAGGCTTCAACAGGAAAGACTGGCCAGAGAATGAAGAAAATGAGCTAACCTTAAGGAAAAGGGGAAGAAAAAACCCACCCAGGGAAGAACGCTCCTTTGCAGCACTTGGAAAAGAACTTGAATCCATCACATTACTCCACTGTGTTCAGACATTAGTGAACTGCTGCAACACTACTTCTACTCCATCACTGTACAGAGTCTGACAACCAGCATTAGGTAGCCTACCAACAGAAGCGGCAGTCCCCAACTGACTGTAATCCTGTTTATGATCCATATGATGGCTTTTCGGTGTTTTCCAATTAATTTGTCTTCTCTAAAGAGCAGAGCACGATAATAAAACGCTAAGGTTGCACAATCCAGCACTCAACATCCAAGTAATGGCAAAATGTAATTTAACCCAGTTACATTTATTTGATGTCCTTGCAAACAGGCATCTTCAATTACACGCTCATCCTAATTTCTACAAAGCACAACTGCCTTCCTTGGAGCAGAGGCACTCGAGGAATGAATACTGTAACGACGGAAACTGCCACAGCATGGACCATCTCCCCCCATGAAGACAGAAGCTAATGGCTATGGATTTGCAGGTTGCTTCTACGAGGTCTCTTGTCTTCATGGAACCTCATGGAAGCCAAGGATTCAAATCTACTTCTGCCTCTTAACACAAAGCTGTTTGACACGGGCCATGTAGATACCACAGAATAGAGGAATGGTTTGGGCTGAAGGGACCTTAAAGCTCATCCAGTTCCAACCCCGTGTCATGGGCATGGACACCTTGCACTAGAGCAGGTTGCTCCAAGCCCCATCCAACCTGGCCTTGAGCACTGCCAGGGATGGGCACACATTACTTTCTTCTGTTGTTTGGTTTGTTGTGCTGTCTTTTGATCTGTTTTCCCCCAGCTCACTGATCCATTTTGGAAAAGGAATTAAACTGTTTCTCCACTTTGTAGTATCATATGCAGAACCCTCCTCTCCCCTTTTAATCAGTGATCACTGGCCAATCAAAAGCTACTCTTAAGTTGTCTGATTTTCTCTTGTTCTTCCTTTTCTTACACCCAAAATCTCAGTTTAAACACTGAAATACAGGCCGGGAGCCTATGATTTTAAATAAGGAACATATAACTTGAACGCTTCATTTCATTACCATGATTGAAGCCAGAAAAAGATGGAGACATCTTTCTGCGCAGAGTTTTGAAGACAGCTAATTTAGATACAAAAATAAAACTCTTTATACCTTGTGCATTTCTGACAAGAGCGTTTTTAAGGAAATATTCATCAACTGTCACAGAAACCGTGGTAGCGCCAAACACATTCCACTGAAACTGTTCAATCACCTTTAATTTTTAAACAGGGCTCATTTCTGCACCAGAACCATAGAAAATGTAATATGAGAAAGAAAACAGATGATATGACTTCCAAAACTAAAAATAAACTATTACACTGATTAATAAAGCAGTAGCCAGCAATCTAATCTGGGCTCCTGGCATATCTTTTCAAGCCTGGCTATATCAGATAAGGCCAATATTTACTAACTGTGTGGAGAGCTGCCAGACACTGACAGCCCCCTGGTTGTGTAAAACACGATTCTGCCTGCCCGAAACATGGAGACCAGAGGGATTATAGTGCATAAGGACTCCTGCAAGAGCTCCAGCGAGCTGGCTGGAGGGCTCATGTAAATCTTTTACCTAAGTAAAAGACAAACAACCACTTCCTAAGGAAGAGGTAAGGGAGGGAAATTACACTCTGAGATAATAGAATAATGAAAAAGTTAGTGTTATTTGCAGAAAGGTTTTTAATCTCAAACCCCTAATAAAGTGGGATTCTGACCTAAATGCAAGTCAAGCAGCACAGAGGAGAGAGGAAAAAATCAATCCAAATCTTAAGGATTCTGAATCTGTGGAAACTTGCCTTTTATTTTGGGAGGTACGGTGTCTGTTTGAGGGTCCTGAGCTCCGGTCCCATGTGCTTTCAGAAACTACAGACATTCTAATTCTATTCACTTGCACAGACAGATTCACCATTGCCAGTCAAGGAGCTGTGTGGGGGTAAACTGAAAAGACTTAAAGACAAGAAGAAGCAGCCAGAGGCACGAGCTCTGCAGAAATCAAGTTGTTTAACCAAAGCCATGTCCACGTTAATCATTTACCCGCGACTTTCAAACCAGGCTCAAGGTTCAAACTTCATTAAGTCAGGTGTGGAAACGTTTATGGGGATGTGGAGCTTCCCCTTCCCGGGTCCTGGCTCCCCTGCAGGCCCCGTCGTCCCCTTCCTGGGTCCCAGAGGCCAGGGCCCGGGGGACACACAGCGACTGGCACCATGTGCCCCTGGTGAGGCTGCCCCAGCCGGACACCGATACGGTGGCCATCGGACTCACAGCAACTGGCTACGAACCTCCGAGCAGAAAGACGTGTGTCGTTCTTCTCTCTTTACTGTGAAGAATATAAAGCCTCCCAGATGCAACACAGAATGTGCACGCTCCCGTGGGCTGAACCCGCTAACACTACAGTATTACTTAGAAACATATATTACCTTCCTGTGGCTTTGTATTATAAACCCAAAACCCTCTAGTGAAGAGATGAAAACTTCCAGCAACAAGAATTACTGTCATTTACAGTCTACGACTTGCAACCCTCCACCAGCGATGAAAGCTCGGTGCGATGAGCCTTTCTGCCTGAAACTGTGCCCACCCAGCATGCTTCTGTTGAAGGGTAAACCTGTTTTACAAATGCAATTTCGATTAGCACCAATAGCAAGTCACACACATGCAATGCGAACGTGGTGAACAGATTTCATCCCTGGCAGTGCTCAAGGCCAGGTTGGACGGGGCTTGGAGCAACCTGCTCCAGAGGAAGGTGTCCCTGCCCATGGCAGGGGGTGGAGCTGGATGGCCTTTAGGCTCCCTTCAAGTCAAACCAGTCTGGGATTCTATGATTAGAAGCTGGTTAACAGATTCAAACCTAACTGCGTTTAAGGCAAACGGCTGCGAGCTGGAGATGAGAGCAGCAGCATCTCAGGAAACCTGTGGGTGCTCATCAAAGCAGCAGCTCTCAGCTTTGCAATTGCCACCTTCTTAAAAAACCTTACCCTATAGAAAAGGTCAGGGGCAATGTATGATACAAGTTTGTTTCAGACCCATGGACAAACAAGGTATTCCCTGGTGCTATTATAATTACAAGACCGGAAGACTTGCAACTGGCTCCTAAAAACTCCTAAGAAAATGCTGTTCACATCCAACTGCCGACTCCAAGAAATGGATGCAGTGTGTCTAGGGTGGGAAGAAACTATATTTGACTCAGAATTTGACTATATTTATTTGACTTGTCACTTAGTAAGACTATTCACTTTGCTCCTACTTCTAATCTAATGCTCAAGCACGAACCGCACTCAGTCATGATACACCCCAACCACAAAATACTGCACACAGTGAGTCCTGGTTCTCCAGCCTAAGTCACCTTACTATTGAGCTAACATATTCTTAACGACGAGTTACTTATCTGTCTGAGTAGTACGACCAAGCCAACAGTAAAGAACGGATTCTCAATGTCATTGCCATCTGGCCCAGTCTTATCTTCCAGCAACGAGAACAATGCAAACACTCAGCTGCACACACCACCTGATTACATTTCTTGAATTGCTGACTTACTTCTTTATTAGCTACAGAAACTACTCATCACTGTTATACCCCCGTAGGCAGGAAGGCAGTTTTCAGTTCAAGCAGGAAAAATATTCTAAACCAAGGCTATTGATACTACCCTTGTCATGACAATGTTTGTATATTTGCCAACTGAAAATGGGTTCAAACCCACATCTTTCTGGCTACCACTGGTTCCGATGGTCTCTTCTGTCTCTTGTAACATATGGTCTTGGGGTGCAGACTCCAACGCTGCTGCTGCTGCCTGCAAGCACAACACACCCACAAGCCAGCCAAACCAAGCGGCCCTCCAAACAGCTTCGATACAGAAGCCACCTATTCAAGTTTTCTGTCCCGTTTTGCACGTGAACAGAGAACTGCTTTGTAACAGTGCTGCTCTGGATAACAAGCATGTCCCCTGTAATGAATTGAAGATCTACTACAGCTGACAGTGTTTAACCAAAGCCTGCACATAAACACACCCAGTACCACTGCTCTACAGCCCCTCTGAAAGCCAAAATGACCAACCCCATTTCCATGACTGCGGATCCAGATAAATGCTGTATCGTGACTTGATAAACCAGGAAAAGACTGAGCGCAGAACAAAGTGACTTCAGTTTACATCAAGAACAGTCTTTACATAAATCCCTTATGGAAAATAACTTTCAAACTTACACAGGGAGATTGAGATGAGCTCTTGGGCAGAAGCTCTTCCCTGGGAGGGTGCTGAGGCGCTGGCACAGGGTGCCCAGAGAAGCTGTGGCTGCCCCATCCCTGACAGTGCTCAAGGCCAGGTTGGACACAGGGGCTTGGAGCACCCTGCTCCAGTGGAAGGTGTCCCTGCCCATGGCAGGGGCTGGAGCTGGAGGAGCTCTAAGGTCCCTTCAACCCAAACCACTCTGTGGTTCTGTGATTCTGTTGCAGAGCTTCAATGACAAGCGTATGATTAAGAACAGGTTTCACAGGGAGCTTGTGTTTCCCCACTGCAGCACAGAAGCAGCAGGGACTATCATTCCAAGCCTTGCTGTTTCATTTCTCTTAAATTATATTCTGTTAAATAAAACCCACCCCAATCCTGAGCACAGGCAAATCCCAGCATCACGTTAACAAAGTCACCTGCAGAGATTCCCAGCAGCGCGAGGGACGGGGCCCCACCACATCAACCAGCGCAGGCTCCCGATGGGCACCCAGCCCTCTGATGGCTCCCTCTGCCCCTGCAGGACACGGATTACCGAAGCCCAGGCCCTGGCGCAGGTGCCCCGGTGCTCTCGGTGAGGAACCCGCCATGGCCGCCCCTCTGCCCTGCTCCGAAATGGCGTCTGCTCCCATTTTAGAGCCGCACGGGAGCGGGAAAGAAGCACCAACGCCAGCGAGCGACGCGACCGCTTTTCTTCCCCCCTTTTGGATCCTCTCCAGAACGTAAAGGTTTCAAGGGCACAGGCAAAGCTTTCTTGGAATGGATAAATGGTAATTGATGTTGCAGCTGCAACCTTAGCTGCAGCTCCTGGGATTTCAAATGTGCTACAGCCCTCAAGTATTTATGACCAGAATATGATAATTAAATTGTATGTTCTAAACTTCCACATTTATTACAGCACTCCAGTAAAGCGGCCAAAAAGCCTTACCTTCCAGGGTAGGGCTTAATGCTCATAGGAATCAACTGATGAATATTTTTCCAAAGTGGCTTTTTTAATTTATTTTTGTTTTTAATTAATTGTGCATCCTCATTTCATAAAATAAAGAGGCAGCGGAAAAAAATAACACAGGAGTAAGACCGAAGCCAGTACCGTTATACTTAAATAAAAGCTCCACACAAAAACATGGACTGAAATCACCCTGGGCCGTCCTAATTCTTTATGCTTTCCTGGATAACAAAATCTGCATCGGATCTACATCTATTTACAGACACATCGGGGACCATCATTTATAAACTTGACTTTCAGGACCTCAATCTTGCAGATACATCCAGCTTTATATGCATACATATGTGCTCTGCGTTCACAAACTAAGGTGCAAGCAGACCCTAATTACACCCTCATTGAGAAGGCTGCAAGACTGACATGCACTCAGCAGAAGACAGATCAAAACTCTAATGAGAAACAGGTATTTTCCCCCCATTTTTAGCACATCACATGAGGTTGTTCCCAGTCTCGGATGCAGCAGGCACCGTTTCCCACCTCAGCAGCCACAGAGCTACGTTCTACCTGGGTGATGCTTCCCTGGAGCGGTTTCACCTGCTGAACCTTACAAGTGATCCAAGCGCCAGTGTGCCCTCCCCGAATTGCCAACCTAACATACTAACCCTGTCACACACTCAGCTCATTTGCTAGTACGCTGAATTCAGCAAGACTGCAGAACTCTTCACAGAGGTATCCGCCATCAGAACAGCCCCACGACCTTAGACCAGCCCCAGCATTTTAGCTTATCCCATGCAGTGAGCGCATATCGGAAAAGTCTTTTACTCCTTATTGAAGCACTCTTACTAATGTCGTAGCAGAGGAACTGGACTTAAAATATTAAACAGGATTTGTTCCATTAATGACCTCAGTGTGAGCTATGTACATGGCTCTGGCCATCCCAATGCGAACACCTGTGTCAATCACAGGACTGCAGTCACAGCCTGCCAAAATGATGCTGCTAGGAAAGAAGGCCGAAGACATCTGGAAAGCTGACTCTAACGTACATGGAAAAATATTAATGGGGCTGTGAGAAAAGCAGTAACAGATGAAACTGAACTGCAACAGCCACAGAGCAGGTACCTGGGAAGCTGCGGGATAAGCCTCGCATAGTCAAACTGAGCCACAAAGCTACAAATAAATTTAGGCTGGTGATTAGAAAGTTCATTTCTGCTATTTCGAAAGCACAAATCAAGACTCCCCTGCTGCCAGAGTAACCCCCTAACAGTCATCAGACGCTGGCTTTTATAGATGCGCACAGCCTGCGCTTGTATTAGCACTGCATAACTATTTCTGGCTTTGCCAAAATAAAAAGAGCAGAACAATTAAAAGAAATACAAATCAACCCATTTCAGAAAGCAGAAATAAAACCCTAACTCTGAGGAGGAGGAGGAGGGAAAGCTAGAAACAGAGCAAGAGAAGCAGAAAGGAATGGCTCTTCCTTAATTCTTTCTACAGACTTTCCAGGCAGCTCTGTTTAAAAGTGGAACCGATACTAGAAGTTGAGGTGGTAAATCCTTCAGTGCACAGACCCCATTTCCTTGTCAGTCTGTATGAAGCCTTGCACAACTGCCTTCACCCCTGGCAAGGGCTTTCACACTTTTTTGTCAATGAAAAGAATACATTTACATGCAGAGCAGTTTATTATGGAATATTAACCAATGTGTTGCATTCTGGGCTCTGCTTCAGTGGAAATATATGGAGAAGAGGGATGGGGATGTGTGCCAACATTAGGTCTTGGCCTGAGTCCATTTGATGCGGGTCCAGGATGACTTGGTTGACTGTTGAGTCATAGGTTGGTTCAATTGACATTATTTCACATTTGACTAGTTATTGTTCTTTAAACTTTGGACAGAAGTCCAGAAGCTCAAAACACACCGGTGAACCAAAGAGGTCAAAGCAGAGCTAAACAAGATTCTTCAGCAAGAAAAACATTGTCCTTAACAACATCTGCTTTTAGCAGAGGGAGCTAAAACCCCAAACCCCACCTCACACCTTACAAATCTTCTGTTTATTACCAAAGACCTGTGACATACAATATTAACTTCAGAATTACGGAAGAAGCTCTGAGGCACCATTAACACAAGGGCGGGAAGGAGAAGCAAACCACCTCCCCTCCAACACAAGCGACTCATTGAATGAGCACTGCATGTTTCACAGAGGTAACAGTACCACTCCTGAACCATCAGACCATGAGTGTGCAGGCTGTGAATTCACTTCAGCAACCCTCAGCCTAAAACTGAAAACATTTTAAACCCCAAAGCTACTGTTTCGGTACTGGGGGCAGACCTGGGCTGGGGGTCAGGGAAGCTCATAAATACCGGTTTAGGTGTCAGACCCACTGGTGTTACGCATGGGTGCGATCCGACATGAACTTGTCACACAGATGCACTGCATTTAACAGCAGAAATTAGCGAAGGCTGATTCCACAATTGACTCGGTTTTCCCATTCCATTTTACCTCAATCTCAGAGAGCACAGATGTTTTCAGGAGGTCTTCATCCCCTTCGAGGGAAATCAATGTTCTATCCGCTTGTTTCAGAAAGCCGATCAGCAGCTAAAGCAATGGGCAGAGGAAGAAGTCGAGCTGTCTAACGAGAGAAGGGAGACTGGGCTTTGTAACAAGAGCCTAGCAAGGAGGGAATCAGCTTTCATTAACCTCCAAAGGCATGAAAACCAACCAAAAACCAGTAAAAACATCCTATTTTGGGTACTCTGCTGGAAGACAAAAGTACTGCTGATGACTTAGAGAGTTTAGTCCCAGAGGAGGATGACTGCGAGATGCTCTTCTCAGTTCTAAAGGCCAGAATGGAGGTTCAGTGCCAACTTCATATGGATTGTGTAAGATGCTACCCCAATGCCTGTGGATTATGCTCCCCACTTAGTTCATGAGCAGTAACTTCATTTGGAAGGGTGAAGGCTCTTTCTTATATTAGAGGGAACAGTAATTCTTGCAGGAAAGACAAGGAGCAAATTCAGAATTCGTGGTAACTGAGCAATGAGAAAGCTGCTGAAGGACAAAACACAGCAATGGCACGCACAGGAAAGGCTGAGGCCTCCCCTCTCAACACTACCAGAAGGTTTTCCTTCATGCTTTATCTTCAGTTTTTGCGCACTTTATCATTCATAACCAGATCGCTGTGTACACAATGGGGTTTAGCACGGAGCACACCCATCTAAAAGGTGTTTTCCAAACTCTCGCAAGCACTTTTAACACCCTTCGTAACCCCATCCCATTTCATTCCAACTGGCCTCTGGTGTGCTTGATAAAAGGAACACGTATGAAATCCCTCTTCCCTATACAGGACCAGGAAGAAAAGCACATTATAATTCTGTTTACTGACACAAAAGCAGCCTCCTAACTTGTGTAATATTTTCATCAGGACAAGCAACAAGTAGTACCATGGACCTGTGCAATGTGTATACACTCTGCATGTAATTTTCACGGCACTTTTAAGTCAACTTCATTGAATTATCCAGTAAAGCGCTGTAATTACTTTTGTCAACACTGTTAAGCAATTACAGACACAATTTCTGCTAGAACATGCACACGCAGTAGGTTATTATCTGCTTTTATTTCCACTTGGCACCCATGCCACACACTCAAGACTATCAAGATGTTTCATCACATCCCTCTCGTTGCACACTCCCAGACTTTACAAGCACATCTTGCTTGGGTTTGCTCCCCCATCATACTTGTAGGTCTTGCCTTCTTCCTCCTGGATTTCTCCTGCTGTTTTACCCACTTTCCTCTGTCCTCTTCCTCCACCACTCCCTGTCAGATGAAGGAAGCTCTATTCCTTCCTTGCTGAACCACACACAGTTTCCTGGCCACATTGTTCATCTCTGCCTCTTTGTATATTTTCTCTTCCTGAGCAGCCCCGGGAACCCCTCCCAATTTAAACTCCATCTGTAAACCTCATTAGCAGGCTGTTTACCTCTCGCACATAACTAGCATGCAGTGACTAGTCAGACAGCCCCAGAGTCTGTGCACCCCCGTCTCCAATACCACCTCTGCTCTCCAAGAGCATCTTGCACATCCTGAGGACTGCTCCGTGCGGTTATTTCAGGTTTGAAGCAGCACGAATTCCAACATTCACTCAGTAAAGCATTAAGAACTTTCCTGGTTGGAAACTATGTTTTCTTTTCCTGAATTTCAGTGCTCATTACAACAACCTGCACTCTTATAAAGGTCCTGATGCCCACTATAAATCATTTACAACCCAGCGTTATCTTTCACTACCAGCGTGGTCACTCAGATTTGCCAACAGAATAGGTCACGGTATCTCAAACTGAAAATTTTAACTATGATCATTGCTTAAGACTTAACATAGCACGTATTGCATTCACATCTGCAATAAGTTTTTAAGCCATTCCTGTTCAGTCTACAGACTGTTCCAGTAAGAGAGTTGTAGTATTCCTTATGGAAAATGGAAGGCTGTTTAACACTCAAGTACCCTGTAAGGCAGAATTCACGGCATGACCATTTCGGAAGGGGTGCAAAGATCCATTTCAATCAGCCCCCGTTGTGGTACAACTTTCCTTTACCTACTCTCTGCTCCTCTGCATATGCTGATGCCCTGTCCCCAGGTACACCAGAGAGGTGCACCCAGACCTGTGCAATGATCAAAAGGGGACCTTGCACCTCTTGTACCCCGCAGTATCAGTCATCTGAGCCTGGCCTTGGTCTGTAAGTAAAACCCAGGACTGATACTTGATCAAAACGATCAGCAAACTTTAGGGCTGTATGAGATTCCCTCTCATGCCTCACACAAAAGCTGTTTTAGCCTTGCATGTCTTTTCCGAGCTTCAGATAAATTAATTCAGTAACAAAGCATCTTTATGAAACAGGGAAGTGGTTAATCCGCTTGTTCTTAACACAGGTTGAGACAAAGCATCACAAAAGCTCTCAGACATGTCAACAAAAGCAGGACTCCAAAAGTAGCGGGGATGAGCCTGGCTCCTCCAGAGCATTCTGCTCACTCAGTCCAGATTCTCAACAGCCCCTGAGAGCAGGTAATTACCAGAGGATTACCTTAAGGTGAAATAAGTAAGCGTATGATCAAAGACTCACGTTATGTCCAGTTTGAACATCAATCTGTTACACTATGGAGTCTCTGAAGTAAGGCACAAGCCCAACGTTTCTGTTCTGTCACTTCCATGTTTCACCTGAGGAACATCAAACAAAAATCAAATTGACAAACACTAAGTTGGCTCATAGGAACCAACCGACCATGGACTGCACACTTAACTCTTTGTTTCAGTAAGCTCTTCCCTAAGGCTGCGGTTAAGTCCAGGTTTAAACAGGGATTCACTCCGCACAAGTTCCTGACCGCACATGCGACGCTGCTGCTGTTGCATGGCGAGGTGCCACTGCGCGCTGCTGCTACCCTGGCCCTTCCCAAGGAACGGGAGCCTGTGTTACGGAATCAGCCCACAGTACACTATGTGGCTTTTGCTTTGCCAAGGGGGGCTTCCTCAATCTAACATACTCGTGGCAATACAATAATGGGATCTAGCTGAGAGGGACAAACCACATTTTAAAAGTCACAATAGCACCTGAATCATGCCAAATGGACACAGTCCTGGTGTGTGTCTCAAATGACTGCTTTTGAAAACGTACCTGAGATGGGGTCAACATACAACCCCCTGCCACAGAAAATGAGAAACAGAAATAACTGAGAACTAACAGAACCACAGAATGGGCTGGGTTGGAAGAGACTGCTAAGGGTCATCTGGTCCAACCCCTGCCATGAGCAGGGAAAACACTCCCTAAGAATAACATCTTGAATAAATAAAGAAACTCATTAATTTCGGGTCAGACTTTGAGCCCAAATCGATTTCACCCACCTTCAGGAACCACAGGAGGTACTAATTTCGGAAGCAACGCTACAGCACACACTGACCTAGTCAATACAGGGCAACACTTACCAGCGAGGAATAATTCAAGCCTGTTTCTAACCCCCACTGCCTAATGCAGAAAACAGATTTGGATAATTATGTTCTTAAATTTGAGACCTCGGCACACCTAAATTTAGATGAGATTAACCAAAGCCTGAATATAAATTATACTCAAATTGACATGAAGGAACTACTTCCTTAAGTTTCCCATTTGCTTATTTCTGACGCTGAATGCATCATCATTACATACAGGTTTTCCTACCTGCAACACACATACTTCCTGTTAACCCTTATTCTGTTTTCAAGACTTAAGAACTGATTCTCCAAGGTGTTGACCTCTTGTCACTTCCCAGTGGCCTCTGAAGCCACGGACTCCTGATTCCAGAGGAAAAGCAAAGCAAGCACCAGGACAGACACGCAATAATTGTCTCTGATAACACTAAAATAACAAACCCACCAACTGCCATTATTTATGCTGCTTCTCTGCATTGTGAAAGCTGTGCTGCTTCAAAAAGCTTGGAACAGTCACAACTTAAACCGTTTTTCCACTGCAACAATCCATAAAGGAATAACAAATAGTGCCAAAGGTCTGTAGTTCTTCAACTCGGTTGTAGATGGCTTGAGTGAGGCCAAGCACTGGAGATAAGCAGGCGGCCTGTTCAAGGAGAGAACGATAACTGCTTCCCTGGATTGCTTACTCCTGCAGTTTTAATCACTGGTTTTGTAGCATCTGGCACTTTTCTTTCAGCTCTGCTTAAGGGCTTCCAGTTGTGAGAATCTCCCTTTGGTCAGAGAATCAGCCCTGGGCTGAAGCACGTCTGCACCCACGGGTTAAAGAGGCAAAGCAGTCGCCCACCTCAGCACCTCCTGACCGCGCCGAGGCTCAGTCCCGGGGCCGGTTGTGTTCTTAAGCCTTAGAGGAAAAACTTGAAATATTTTAAGGGCTCTCATCAAGGAGGAAACAAATTCCGTGGCTCACTGCTAACACCACGCGGGGAATTCCAGCGCCAGGCCCACAGAGCACGCTGTTAACAGGCCGCAAGCGGTTAACGGCCAGACCTGAGGGCATGTACGTGTGTCCACGCGTGCACACACCCTACACGTACGCGCGGGTGCTCCCCAAACTGTACTGTGGAGTGAGATGTGCTGAAGGCACCGCATTGTGAGACGCACACTGCGGAGCCCGGCAGATGACTGATTACAGCCCTGGCTGCACCTGGTACCATGCGCGCTCATCCGCCGCTCTCCTCCTCTGAAACCTCTACAGAGGTGGGATAAACCCATCCTTCCTGCTCTCCCACTGCAGCGCCAGAGCCTCCTTACCCTGGCTGAGAGTCGCTCGAGAGCTCTGTGAAGTCGCGAATAATGGAATTCATTCCTTTCAGACTGTTTCTGCTCCACATTTTTAACAAAGCCACCAAGCAGAACCCATCATTTTATGAGTACTACAGGGACTGTCACTTACAGAAACAAAGGCCTTGAAAAGAGCAGAGAAACCATCAAGTAATCTTGACTTGATTGTGGAGACAGGCAATGGACCGGACATGCTTTAGTGTCGAAGTGTTAAAATGGAAAATTAATAATGAAGAAAACCATTCAGAATACTCAAAACCAGTTTCTACCAAGTATTCTTGTTTTCAAAAGCAGCTGTTAAGTGCAGTCTGGAGTACAGTGTGAAAAGGGTTTAGCACACAAGTGGAAAGCAGAGCTGCTCACACCCTTCTGTGTCAAATCAGCATTTAACTTTGTGTTTATCTGAGGCCACTGAAAAGGCAGCAGCTCTTATAGAGTCTTCACTCCTCTAAAACCCTGCGATTTTGATTTTCCAGGATACAGAATGTTGTGTCTCTTCCTTAGACTTTCCAAAGCCTTGCAAGAAACATGGAACACGTGCCCGTTTGTTCATACCCAGAACTTCACTCCCTCACCACTGCCAAGGCATCCTCTGATTCCTTCCTGACCTCAAACTAAAGGCCAAGAAGAGATTATACCCAGGATGGCTGTTTAAGAAACAATTACTGTAAAATTCCCTGTAAAAGCAGACTTACTTTAATGTCCCAACAGTTGTAATTCCTTGGTGCAGGCAATGTTGGCTGCAAGGATGCCATCAGAATCACCTGCCCATACATACATCTATCCCAGACTGAAGAGCTCATGAGCTGGAATGAATAATATACACATTGTGCTGGTGCCTTTGAAAAAGAAATCCTCCTCTGTTCGAAGAAGGGAGCCACAGCCATGAGCCTCCATCCACGTGCTGAAGCTTTCCCACCATAAGTATTTTGTTTTGGAATATGCCAGCATATTTTGAGGGGGGAAGAAAAGGGACACGGGAAAGGACGCGAGTTTCCTGGCAGGTCTTTAGCATAATTTCACAGGCAAAAAGATCAATTACAGGCATTCATTCAGTCTCATTATTCCCCAGCTGACTGCATAGACATCTTTAAGTTCACATTATCTAAATTAGATCACTAAAATATTGATGAAATCGAGCCACACGAATGCAAAGCGCGGGTTTGGCTGGCCAGATGTGTCCTGGTACCTGGAGAGCTTCATTTAACATTCGGAGTTGCCTTCTCCTACCTCATAGCTCAAAATACATGGAAAACACTGTCCTGGGAGGCGATTTGTAAAGCAGGGACCTTAAAGCTCATTCAGTTCTAACCCCTGCCACGGGCAGGGACACCTTCCACTGGAGCAGGGTGCTCCAAGCCCCTGTGTCCAACCTGGCCTTGAGCACTGCCAGGGATGGGGCAGCCACAGCTTCTCTGGGCACCCTGTGCCAGCGCCTCAGCACCCTCACAGGGAAGAGCTTCTGCCTAAGAGCTCATCTTAATCTCCCTTCTGGCAGCTTAAAGCCATTCCCCTTGTCCTGTCCCTACAGGCCCTTGTCCAAAGCCCCTCTCCAGCTTTCCTGTTGGTCCCTCTATGTGCTGGAAGACCTTAATCTGAAAAATACTTCAGACCTGGTACCTAAGTATCTCTACCGTCTTTCCCAGTTTCAATATTTAGACCAGGAAAGCTATTTAATTGGTGGAAGAATAGGAAGGTTTCGGTTTTTGTGTTTGAAAGGAAAGGAAATGACGAAGGAAGAGCCTTCTCCTGAGCACAGCCCCGAGCGGGAGGGTAGCTCGTGGCCAACTGGCACCCGGCCCGTTTACAGTCGTTTACTTGTTGTCCAACCACTGATAACCATGGCGAGTGGACCCGGGGACCCAAAAAAGAACCAAGTTTTCTGTTCAGAGAGGAAGGAAGAGCAACCCAGACCATGCTAAAGAATTCACCACTGACAACAGCCACTGCTGAATGGGGACAGTTTGGCCTTACAAAAAGATGATTAAACCCAAGTATTTTGAAGTAAAACCCTTATGTATCAAACAAAGCATCTTAGACACAGCAGGAACTGTATTACTGGAGAGAAACAATGCTGCCATGCCCGTGACCCCCATTTAAACCTCTTGCTTCAGGGTTCCCTGCAAGAGTAGGTATGTGCACAGAGCACGTGCACCACTGAAGAAGCAGGACAGTCGCAGACATTAATTCCTTCTAAGAGCTCTCAGTTATTTAAGACTAAGTTTAACCTTGTGATTCACGAGAAAAAGAACTGCTGATGGGTGCTTGTAAATATTCCCAAAGCCGAAAGGCCAGTAAACCCAGCCATGCACATCATGCTTTCAGGGCAGCTTTACTGAGCACGCAGGCCTGCAGTCAGCCCTGGTGCCTGGGTACCGGCCCATGCTGCTGATGAGAGCTGCAGCCTTGGGATGGCTGGGGGGACTACAGGAAGCACCAATGTCCCCCCTGGACAGGGTTCTCCAAGAGCTCCTTCTCCTTGCCTAAAGTGGACAAAGCTTTGGGTCTGAGCCCCTCACTGACCCTGCCAGCACCGGGGTAGTGGCTGCTGCTCAAACACGCCCCGAGGACTCTTCTGGGAAGAGCAGCTGTGACTACAGCCAGGGACCACGTCCTGGCGGGGCAGTGGTCAGCAGCTTGGACCTGCTTGGATCTCCTCCTGCTTTACATGGACGGTTACAAAAATGGCCATTGGACGAAGGAAAGACTTTACTGCGAACCACTCACAACAGTACACTCCAATCTTGTCCCACACACTGGGACTGACCAACAGACCTCAAACCCGTGACTCAAAATGTTCGTCTTGCATTTGCATGTCTACAGTGAGCCAAATCTGGCATCTTACTTCTCTAAATAATATTAAGTATCAAATATCACCCTTTGATATGTACCTCCTAATCTAAATATGTTCCATTCTGAAAATCTTAAAATATACTTGCATACAGCTTCAGTAATTGCTGGCTGGTGATATAATGGAAACCGGCATCGCTAGGTTGGGAACAAAGTAGGTTTTGTGGGCCAAAATGCTTGATCAAGGGAATGTCAATGTTAATGAATGTCACAAAACTGCACCCAAATATTCGGTTCAGACTTTGGGATGCACAATGCAATAACTATAGCAGCCCCACCATATTAATGAAACCCCAAGTGTATTAATGAAAGCAGGGGACACCTGCAGAAGGGAAAGTAATAACGTTCTCCAGTTTACAATCATCTCACTTCAGCCACATAAATGCAAAATAACAGAGACAAACTAACGCGAGCACCTACTGCTGAAGTCAAAAGGAATCCACACGCACAGACCAAGAGCTGTGAGAAGAAGGGCCTCAGGTAGCCCAGGGCAGTGACAGGCAAAACAGCTCTTCCCTGAGGAGCTGCTGTACCAAGTGCTTCTTCTTACACTGCCATGAGCAAACCGCATGTTACAGCGAGGACACAACTGCTGAAATACTAACTTAAAAAGCACTTCTTTTGAAGTTACCTGCAAATACGACTCGGCTGAGCTGCAGAAACCAGAGCAAAGCAGCGCCCACCAGAGTGAAGCAACGCCTGGCGAGGACGGGGCCATCAGCTGCTCCCAGCCTGGGCTCATCCACAGGCACGAGAAGTTCTTCAAACTAGAAGCTGGAGAAGCCAGTAATTCTCATTTCAACAGCAACACCTACCAACGCAACGTCCAGTCGTCAGCTTGTCTGCATTACTCCTAACTTCCCGCACGCTGTGTACGGGTCAGTCCAAGCACTTAATGCTTTGCAGTATCTGCATGAGGACTCCTTCCACTTAGGAAAAATTAGAAAGAACCCTCAGGGAAGAAATCCGTGATGGGTTCCCAACGCCATTCCCTGCCTATGCATCAGGAACAGCTTTGCTCACTGAAGCCACAATGCTGGGAAAACTGATACAGGCGCAGCATCAGGAGAGACGTACGGAAGTACCACACGGTTCCGCACACAAGGAGATTGGGCTGTCCCCATGGCTGCCTGCTGCCAACCTGCCCCACAGCAGCGAACCGTCTGCCAAACACACACAGCTGCACCCCCGGAACAAGAACAAGCTCCTGCCCCACAGCCAATGTGCTCACCTTGCGAACCCCCCCAGTTCAATGCATCTTTGGGAGTTTAGAAGTAGTACAAAGCAGTGCTAACAGAGGAACAGCAAACGTGGTCATGCTCCCTACTAAAGAGGAGCTATGGAGGCAGGCTGAGAGAGCTGGGCTTGTTCAGCCTGGAGAAGAGGAGGAGTTTTATCCTTTGCTATTTGAAAATGAATGTAAATAAATGACTGGTAAAACACTGCCAATTTCTATTTCTCCTTGAATGACGCTACAGCTGTATCTGCAGACAAGACTTGTACAGCTTACATCTGGATTTGTAAAGAATCGTGTTGCTCCTATGAAATTCCTATTGACTCTGCCCCTGTAACCACCCTGCAGTGAAGCTGGAGAGAAAGGAGCAATGGAAGTGAGAGGAACTCTGACTCCTGCACAACCAGGGGCCTGGCTGCTTCCAATGGTGCATTCGGGGCAGCAGCCCAGGAGCAGGACAACGCTGCTACAGCAATCCAAGGGGTGTCTGTGGGGATGGGGACATCACTGACCGCAATACAGGGGCCACAGGAACCTGTCTCTGTAACACAAGGTTTTACTTTCGTACATGTCTTTGGAACTGCGAGTGCTGCACGAAGTGAAGGACAGCGCTCAGGCACGCCGGAATCCCCGCAGGCAGCAGGCTGAGTGCCCTGCTGCCTGTAATTGCCTTGATTTATTTGCGATTTCAAAGACAAAATGAAGTATGGAATTTAACACACGGGGTGGGGGAATACACACACCTGTGGATGCACCAGTGCTAACAATGAGGGAAAAACGAAAGCAGTTCAGGAGACATCACCACAACCACTGCAGACGGCACTTAACGCCATCACATGCTGGGTTCTCTTTGCTGGCACTTTCCTCCTCCATTTTGTCTGTTTACCTTGCTGAGGTTTGGGGACGATGCCTTAAGCACTGGAGACAAAAGTGCTCTGGTAGCACATCATAAACTTATCCAAGTCTCTCGGGAAGCGGCAGTACAGAATGGACCAGCACTGCCATGGGGATGTGAACAAAGCACAAGCCAGAGGCCATTTCCCCTTTATCCCTCTTGCCAATAAACCCCATTTACCTTCTGGGCTGCTGTTGTGCCCTGAGCTAAGGGTTTCAGACACCCCCCCATGACAACCCAGAACCCCTTCCCGTGACCCAGTGCTAGCTCCATGCTGTACAAACACCATGCAGGTAACGGTCCCAAACCACCCTACCCAGCTCCGCACCAGCTACCTTGTGCTGAGCCGCCTGCAGCAGGCACCCAGCCTCGCAATGTCCTTCACGAGCTTGGGTTTTAATCACAGAATCCCAGCCTAGTTTGTGTTGAAGGGACCTTAAAGCTGCTCCAGCTCGAACCCCTGCCATGGGCAGGGACACCTTCCACTGGAGCAGGGTGCTCCAAGCCCCTGTGTCCAACCTGGCCTTGAGCACTGCCAGGGATGGGGCAGCCACAGCTTCTCTGGGCACCCTGTGCCAGCGCCTCAGCACCCTCCCAGGGAAGAGCTTCTGCCTAAGAGCTCATCTCAGCCTCCCCTCTGGCAGGTTAAAGCCATTCCCCTTGGCCTGTCCCTACAGGCCTTTGTCCAAAGCCCCTCTCCATGGAAGCTGCTATGAGGTCTCAGGACATCTCAAGCTGCACCAGAGGATGCCAGGCCAGTTCCATCCAGGAGTGTCTGCTGGTGACACAGCACCGGGGTAGGACACCTCTACCATGCCACAGACAGAAACTTCCCAGAAACACAGAGCTGACGTGTCTGTGGAGCCCGCCATGGCCTGTGGGAGGCTGTCAACTTCCCAATCCCATAAATATCCTGACATAGTTTACTGTTTAATTATGGAGTTCCTTACAACATGACAGTGAATCATCAGTGCTAAACCACAGGAATTTAAACGCAATCTGGAAAAATCTACCTTACAATTAGCACCGAACGACAGGCACCACTTGGCAAGCAAGTTCAGTGTGTTTAGAAGGGGTACTCCAGGGCCACCAGCAGCCACACGAGGCACCCAACCACCTCCTCCATCTTTGAGGGGGTTTTAAAACTCCACACATCTTTGGAACACACAACCAAACCAAACCCCCAGATGTGATCCCATCCCACAGAGCAGCAGCATCCTGTGATAGCGGCTTCTGGCAGAGGGGGGGATGCACCGCAACGTTCGGACCACGGTGACAAAGTCCTTACATCAACCGACTTCCAGTGCAGGGACAAGGAGTTGCACCATCTTCATGAAAGGAGAACCATCAGAAATAGCTTTGAGCAGGAAAAACACAAGTGGACAAAAACTGCTGCACTCATTTCCCGTCCGTAATGCAGAACCTTGAAAGAGACTCCCTCATCCAAAAAAGGAACCCAAGTTCGTGCTCAAAGAACAGGCCAAAAGAACACACATGCCACCAGCAGTAACAGTCTGGGACATTAACGCCCCTGTGACTGTCGAGTGCTTGGACGGCTGTGACGAGAGCTGGGATTGCAGTTTTGCTGTTCATTTCCATGACATTTAAGGGCTCCCCTTGTGAGGGCCGCGTTCAGTTTAAATTTCATTTTCATTTTCAAGCAGGACGGCCGTTCCGGGATGCTCGCCTGAAACGCTGCGCGCAGACGGCAGAGCTGGTGGCACTTGTGAACGCTTGGACCGATTCAAAGAGCTTGATGCTGCATTTCCTTTAAAGCCCTTCCTCGGTTCAGAGGCTGGGTCAGCCAGGAATAGAAACTGCTGCTGTGTCCTCCCCTGCCGTGCCACGCTGGGCCACTGGGCCACACCGCGCTCATCTGCAGGTGGAAGCAGGCAAGCCGCAAACACAAGTGCCCTGTTAGCAATATGCCAACCTCCTGATCGTTGCTTCATCAAGCATCAGCTGCTCCAACCTTTAACGTGTTAAAAAGAGGCTTCAAAGAAGAATCTTTAATGAGATAAAATAGGTCCGAGCTCATTTGTCAAACCAGTTGCTCTGGTTGGAAAGTAGCTGTCAAATACCTCGTGTGACTAAGACTGCAATCTTGCAGGCATCCTAATATTAACTGCTCACTTACATAAAAAAAGAACGCTCTGCGCTCAAAATAAAGAGCTCTGAGCACTCACATTTGTACCATGTCTGCATTTTACACAAGGAGCTTTGGCACTAAACTCCATTTTTATTAAATCGTGCACCAGACTTGCACACAACCTGGCACTTGGTTTGAACAGACTTGTCTCCCCCAGCTCTGAGAGCTAATTCATCACTGAACTCGGCAGAGTGGGCTTGTTGAAGGTGAAGGGATCAGCTCAGAACATAGCAGATGTGTGGGGCTGAGCAGAAACCATGTTCAGGAAGGGCAGAACTCATACAGCTACACAAAATGAAACCTAGGGCCTTTACAGCTGACCAGCGTGCTGATTCTCACACAGATTAGATCAGTGTGGCCGAATGATCCCCGAGAAGCCTGGTCGGGGCGGCAGAACAGTAGAGCAGTCAGAGAAACGCTCTTTCTGAAACATGTGTTAACATAGCAGCTCTTTTGTCTGCAGACGGCGTTAGTGATGTGGGATCTCTTCTAGACTTTGTGCTACTTCAAATAAGAGAGAGCGAGCACACAATTTAATGCTCACTTTTCTTGTAAGCCTTATCAGCATCATTTGGCCAAAGCAAGTCAGACAAAAAGAGGATTACATCATGTATCAAACCAGCAGGCAAGAGAGACACTCTCATTCTTTACGAATCAGTTTCACTCTGTGTTGGTTTGGAAATCCAAGCAAGGCAGTGAAAACAAACCCGTCTGTTTTCCAGAAAGTGCAGATTGAGACCTTTCACTCTTCCTTCAGATTTCAGTCCATTTAAAATCACTCTTTTCGCTGCAAGTACCTCCTCAACACTGCGCATAGTCCCAAGACCAAACCCTACTGAGCTAAACGCAAACATAGGCACTTCTCTTCCTGAAATTAAAGAAGTAAGAAAAAGTGGTGCAACCCCTCAGCCTCATCACAGCTGCTCTCCTCTGGGATCTAACAGAGCGGATCATTGAAACACACACATGAAAACACGCTGAAAGAAGGCTTCAACCATTAGTTGCAGAAGCAACCCACGAGAAAAAATGAGAGAGAAGAAAACAGCCAGGTAACACGCAAACTGAAACTAGGGCACGGAACTGTAGTGTCTGCTGAGTTAACACGCACGGACTGCATTCCTGCCTAACAAATCCCCATGTGTGAACGCAGCACATGCATGTTTTCAACACTGATTCATTAGAAACCTTTAGCTGATGGCTTCAGTAAGTTCTTGTTTCACAATGGTAATGGAAAACTCTTAGAAAGAATCATAGAATCATGGGAAAGGAACAAAAATAGGCAAGAGGAAAAAATACACGGGTATAGAGTGATACATAACATGACTATGGAGCAGATGTGTTGATTTAAAATGTACTGATACCAATTTACATCATCTGATCAAATGAAAAGCGACAGAAAATCCATACGCTTCATTTCAGATACCACATTATACCTATATTCATGCACACCCATTTTTAAGTGACACAAGAGATCAAACGATCCTTTCCTGACAAGGCATCGATCCGACATCCAACCCCCTTCCAAGCCATTCCATGTGTCCTCCTCTCCTGACAGCGTCTGGGAAGGAATTCTAAGCAGTTCAACCCAGCTCAGGAGAGCAGCACAGACCCAGGCTCCCCCGACTGCTGACACCCAGCGCCACACCACTCCAGCTCCTCCGCCGCACAGCCGTACCAGAGCCTGTTCCTACATCCCCGCGTATGACCACACAAACACAGAGACCAGGCGAGCCGGTTCTCCAAGTGATGACAACACACATAAACCACATCAGCTGCTCTCTCCTGTCACGGACACTGGACCCTCTGCTCCAGGGACACGGGTGAGTCTATCTTGCTGCTTCCAGGAGAAGCAGGAATTTGGGTATCCAGAGACAGGAACAGACAGAAAGCCCATCCGAACACCACACCCCAAGTTCCTGACACAACGCAAGACCCAAGCGCCCGAGGCAGCCAGAAGCCCACCACAGATCACTTAGGTAAAGACAACTCACAGAATCCCAGACTGGTTTGGGTTGGAAGGGACCTTAAAGCTCACCCAGCTCCCATCCGCTGCCATGGGCAGGGACACCTACCACTATCACAGAACTTCCTCCAGTTTTCGTTTGGACTTTTCCCATTTTTCTTGAGAGTCTGATAATCTGTGATCCTCCAGACTAGAACCAGAGCAAACGAAAAGGAACCCCAACCCACAGAACTATAAAATCACTGCCATTATTTGCTTATCTGTATAAACTACATCCACAGTTGATACTCCATTATTTGCACAGTGCAGCCAGTTGCCCGAGCTTCCTGGGCACTATTGTGAGGCAAACGACTCATGTGTGACCCAATTTCGTTTTTAGAAGACCACCAGCATCCTGAGCAGTATCTGCTTCCTTAACACTCAGTTATGCAAATGAAAGCAACCAGAAATACGAAGCATGGGAATACAGCAACAGAAGAGTAAGATGTGCCCTGCTGCTCAGCAGTTCCATATTAAATCTTGTGTGACCGTGATGCATAAATATGATCATGGCCTACAGCTGTTTCCTGACACACAGGATCTGCACAAACCTATTACACATAGCATGAGGAATGCATTACTGTAAAATCTAAAATGGAACTCGGTTTCTTAACTCGGTTACAGTAGCGGGGAGCTGAATTCAAGACAGACATTATTGTTATTTTGGAAATCCTTCCCCATCAGCAGTTTTGCCTTTGTGATCTCAAGAAATTGAGCTATTTCACCAGAAAGTGGAAGCTGCGTACAACAACATACAACAAAACACCAGCAGCTGGTTGCTGGTTCATTGTCAAAGCGCATCAGAACTGTAGTTTTCTGGGAGGACTCAACATGGGCGGTGAGCTCCACAGGTACAGATGGAACCTGGAGTTTTAATGACAACCAGTTGATACAGACTATATTAAGAATGCAGTTGGCGGGCACAGAAATGTACTCCACAGAAGATGCCAAGACAACTTCTGAAGAGCAGAATTTCCTCCAGATATCCACACAATTGTAGTGATTATTGATATAAGGAACCATGATTATAAAGCTCTACATGATATCCTGGGTAAGTAACACCGTGTCCTGGAATCTGAACCGAAGCCTCACACGAGAGGAGCCAGAACAACTGACATCACCTACATCACAACACGGAGCCCGAGGTGCCGACCAGCACCGCCTCTCCCTGCACAAGGACTTGTGAAGCTGCAGTTCCACCTTGTGCTCCTGCCAGGATGCACCGCTGGGACACGGGAAGCAGCCACGTGATAAACCCAGCAGTGCAGGGCACAGGGGCGGAAGGATGTCTTTTGTCACAGTACATATGGCTGTATTTCAAGCAATAGAGTGCATAGCTTGGATACTGGAAGCCATGGCTTCAGTTAGATATCTGGCAGTAAACAGCACGGCAGAGGCTGGCATAAGGCAACCCTGGTAAGGACGTAGGAGGCATGTGCTCAACATTGCACCTTCTTTGTAGTGAAGATGAGGTAAGAAGAAAAACCTCCAGGAGAAGCAGAGTAATTGCACTAAATCGCTTTCCCAACACAACAAACCACTTCTGGGAGCACAATTATCCACCCCTCCAGTACCTGATGTCATTCAAGATGCTGGACTTGTTATACACAGGGGACATCTCGCACCCTCCTGCTCTCCCACGAGACAGCAGCAAGAGCCGCATGGCCACAGTGCACCAGGCCCCTTGTAATTGAGTCTGTGACACCCAAGGGCTGGAGCACACCCCACGCTCTGATGCCTCTGCAGGTGACCAGCAAAGCCACAGTCACAGGTTCCCTCCCCTCACACACGGGTAAAGCAATAGCAGTTTGTGCACTGCCGGCTTTTTCCCACAGATACTTGAAGCCAGTTGATGTACAGTCAGTGCCAAGACAATGAGCTGAAAATATGTGTTTCTTTTTGTGTGTGTGTGTCATCTGTTCCAGCTGTATTGGTTCATGTCTGTCCCATGGGGATGAGGCCATCCACTGACAGCATCTGCCCAGTATTTCCAGAGCCCAGCACTGAGAACAGGATTAACTCCTGGTCCACGGGTGTTTTGGTTATTTAAGCAGAGGCTGTATTATAAGTGGGTATCATACTATAGCGAATCGGTCAGAAACCCGCTGTGATGAGAACACGAATAATCTGCACAGGCAACAATGCAGCGCACTAATACTTCAGTAAATAAGATTAAAACTTGTGTACACTGCCAGACTCTGGGAGACAAAGACTATAAAACCAAAGGGAGCTTAACACAACAGGCTCCCGGGCTCTGCGGCACGCTGTGCGGCACAGCTCAACAGTCTTCCCAGAAACCACCTTGTGGCACACAAACTGTTTCTGCGCTTCTAAGAACAGTTAAAATTTGGGCATTTTATGAATGCATTTTAAAGTTCCTTTCTGTGTGCCAGAGGCGACAGGCAACAGTTATTTCAGCTCACAAAACCAAGATAATAGGAACTGCAGCTCTACAAAGCTTCTCCCATTGCTTGTTGCTTGCACTGAAAACAGGATTACATTGATATGTTACTTATCTCAAGAATGGTGAGCAGTGTTCATGGACAAAGGTACTGAATCGAGTATGGAAGAGAGAACAGCTCTGATCTTACAACGTGTAAACAGCACGACTTCGGTACAAGCATCGCATCAAAGACAGCAGCATCAGGTTCCTCCTCTGTCATTTTTCACTACTGGAGGTTAGGCAAGTTATACTTAAAAGAATAATAAATACAATATAGGAAGCCCCCAAAGGCCCATCTGGTAGGTGGTGGTGATAAAAGGAGACCTGAGAAGAGAGAAGGACTTCGAGACCAGCTTGGATGGGGCTTGGAGCAACCTGCTCTAGTGGAAGGTGTCCCTGCCCATGGCAGAGGGTTGGAACTGGGTGCGCTTTGAGGTCCCTTCAACACAAACCATCCCATGATTCTATGACTTGGTAACCTTTTAAAATACAGAAATAACCCCAGTCTGCAGTTACATATGCATGCAGCACAGTTACCACTTGTTCATTTCCAGAAGGAGCAGTAATAGTCAAAAAAGGGACATCTGCATCTCCAAGACAATCTTCTCTCACTGCGTGAAAGTCATCTTTATCACCATAAATACACGATGTAGGAGTTGTGCAATACATACATTTCACATATATGAAAAGATCTGTGAGAAGGGCTGGTTCAGCGCCAGTTTTGCTTTCACTGGCAGCTGAAGAGTACAGTGGGGTCCAACTATTATTTACAATGGACCAAAAAATGCAATGCGCAACAAAAACCAGCCGGTGCCTTCAAAGCTAGAACTAGGCTTAAAATAGAGATCATTGTATGGGAAATAAATTAGCAGGAGTTAACAATTTGGGCTGGACTTGTAAAAATCTTCTCAGCTATCAGCTAGCTGAACGATCAGCCGGAACTGGGCAAAGCAGATCCCACCTTCCACGACCTCCTATTCTCCCAGCTACCTTTTCACAGTGCCTTACAGCACATTCTGCAGGACGTTCCCTATTCATCCCTTTCTGCCAAAGCAATTAGTTGCTTTGTCCTGCATTTCCAAGACTCCAAACCCAAGTACAGTATTATATTAAGCTGACAAATCACAACATCAACTCCTGAAACCCCAAGTACTGCAAATAAATGTGTTTTTTATATCAAAATGGAATGATTAAAAAAGACATCTTTCCCTATGTACCATACATCACTTACTGCTGACTCAGGCAACATTTGAAGCACTGTGTCCAACCGTGCCAAGCCACTGGCCCTGGCCGGAATCCAAGCTGAAACAATGCAGCAAGACAAGCGGACAACTGACCTTTACCATTCCTAGCAAACAATCACTTCTTTCCCCTTCCTTCTAGTAAAATGCCTGCGTCCGAGGAGAATCCCCGCTACGGAGTGACGGCACAAAGGTAACTTCTCCTGGGAGGAAGGCTTTGGACTGCAACCAACCGGCAGAGCTTCTGCCACCTTCCAGATTCTCCTCCTCCTCCACGGCTTCCCTCAGCTCTTCCCTTTCTTAAACTCCCCTAACGATCCTTATCCCCCACAAGCTTAAGCACTAGGAATGATTTCAAATGTAACAGGAGAAGCCGCAGCACTGCCAGTGGGGCCCAGCTCTGTACATTCTGGCTGTAGGCTAAGAGAAAGAGCGCACAGAAACCCCTGCGTCGCAGCGCTGGCTCCCCTCGTCCCTCACTCCCCCCACAACAAGCCACATCTCCAGGAAGTCAGAGGAATGAAGAAGCCGAGCTGGATTTGATGCATACACCATGCAACGGCCCACTGAGTGTGTGTTGCCAAAGCCATTTCCTTGAAATTTAACATTTTTCACTGGCGCTTGTTAATAAATCACAAATAACACCCCATCAGACACAGGCACCATCGAACCCCACAGTTCTTGAGTGAGGCAGTTACCAACGGGCTTCCGGCCTGCTTTACTCCTCTTCCAGATGCCACCTCACTTCTAATAAAGAAAATCCAAAGCAAATCACCTCCACGTGCCTACTTTTTCCTCCCTCTTATCCTATTCCACCTTTTCCTTAGTTTGCTCCACTGTGATCCATCAGCAGCTCGCTTGTTCCGATGGGAAAGCTGGCCAAAGCCACCCCAGAACGAAGCTGTCCTGCTGCTGCTCAAGAAGATGGTGAGCATCAGCTGCCGCAACCCTGAGCTGCAGCACGTGAGCACAAGCGCTGGCAGGCTCTTCAGCAGCTGGAGATACAGGCAGCAGCCTATTGACTATCACTGATGTGTTCACATCGAACTGATTGCCAAGGTTTGGATTCTGCTTGTTAACTTCCCAACACCTCCTCCTGCTCACAGGAAAACGCATTAGTGTCCTCAGTCCTGATTATTACTTGTCTCATTAAAGACCACATGCGGTGAGATCCTTACAAGCAAAATCACTCAAAACATTGCATGACATCAATTCCAGCCTATAAAGAGATGTCGCATGCTGTCCATTAAAACACTTGGATTAAACATTACCTGAACACCAAACTGCAGCTCTTCTTCCCACGCGTGTAGAGGGCCATTAATCTGTTGTGAAAAGTCACATAATTCTACCAACACAGAAGTATTTCCTATTGGAAACTGGAATTGAGCCATTCTGAATTCCCCAAATCCCAGCCGCAGCTAGCACAATTAGTACCTAACAGTAACACACAAAAAGCAGTTCCTAGAATCCAGCACCAGAGTCCTCCCTTTGTTTCTAAACCAAAGGCCAATTTTGTTGAGTCTTCTGCAAGATAAACAAACAGATCCACAATACCCCCTCAGACTCCTCAGGTTTAGACCAAATACTGCTGACAAGGTTCAGGAAGAAAGAGAATTCCTGCCTCAGGGCTCATCAGTACCTTAAACCTTCTACAAAGAAGATGGGGGTGCCTCCATTTTATGGGGGAGGGAAAAAAAAAGGTAGAGCCAAACAGTGTTGGTTTTAGAATTGGACTTGGTGGTTTCAGGGTGCAAAAATCCTTGGGAAGTAAGAACAGCTTCCATACACGCTGGGAAGAATGAACTTTTATGCAGAACTCAGCTAGGAGCCACCCCCAAATTCTTTATGTGTTCCTTGGATTACGAGAAGAATAATCCATTATCCTAAAGCAAACTCAAGTAACAAAATCCCAGGTGACCTTGCAGGAAGCACCGATGTCACCACGGGCAGCACAGCACTGTGGACCCTGCCCCTGGTGCCGGCAGATGCTGAGGATGCTCCTGCGCCTACCACAGGCACTCGCTCTGCCCGCCCCATCCTACCAACCTACAATCCCCCATCCCTCCTGCCCACTGCCTGCTCAGCCCTAACACCCTCAGCACCTCCTCAGAGCTGCTGCATGACACAACGGTAACATCTACCACTGGTGCCCTCCTTGCTCCAGCACCAGACGTAGGAGCTTGGGTGGGGTTTTCATCACGGCATTATGAGAAACCCACTACAGAAACCCAGTGGTTATGGCATTCCCCAAAAGCCAGACAAACACCCGCGTAACCCATTCACCCATGAACACGCTTGGTTCTACCCACACAGTCCTGTAAGATAAAAACAATGCATGAACTTTACAGAAGTGCTCTCAAAAGTGATGTTCCCATTATCTACAAGGAATCTGCTTGCTCAGTCACTGCAACTCATCTCCCGAACCCAGAAAGAGTTCCCCTTGCTTTGATACAGACATGATAGTGATTGCCACTAAAGACGCAGTGAGCAGAATAAAAAACCCCTGAAACAAGCAAAAAACAACATGGAAGTTGGACTGATCACGCAAAATGTTAGTACAAAGGAGTTTTGCTCTATAAAAATCAATGACAAGGCATGTTCGATATCCACACACCAAAGGAGGATTTACCTACAAATTCCCACTTTCCTTCTGGATTCCTTACACTGCAAATTGCTTCAAACACTTCACAGAAAAAACCCAACACATATTCATGACAAAAACTATGAAAGACATCTAGAATACAAGTTGAAAGCTGTCCTCCTGAAACAAAGAACTCCCCACACCCCTCATTCCAGCCATGGGAAAACGGAGCACGTACAACGCGGGGAGCCCCAGGCCACCCCAGGGATCAACCCATCACTGGGGCAGGAAAACCCAGAAGGCTAAACCAGACCTTTCATCGGAAGCCTCACTTACTGCTGCCACGTACATAGACTTGAAGAGCCATTTTCTAACTAAGAGGCCGCAGAAACCCAGCAAAAGCCTCTTCCACCACTGAGGCCAAGCTCTGTGCTTGTGCAAGCGTATCTTACACAAAGACCAGGTAAGGGAAACAAACAACCAGGTGTTATTACTGAAACAAGGACCTGCTTCCAGCTGCGAGAGGAGATGTACACAGCTAAAGCGATGAAGCTGCCACCACCTCCCTCACTGCTGAGGGGCAGAGGAAAAGGGCTTTACTTGACTACGCACCAGTGAATGACCTGCAGAAAGCCCTACCCCAAAGTCACTGGAAAGATGCACGAACCAGCTCCCCTAAAACACCCTGCTCTCACCAAGTGCCCCCCGAGCAAACCCTCCGGCTGCAGTGCTACTGAAGAGTTAAATCCCAGGTATGCTTAAAATCTCACTGCAAATATCCTTATCTCTTTAAATGCAGTTATTAAACAAACCGCTGAGTATTTCCCACTGGGAATCTTCTTGTCCATGTAAGGGAACTGCAATACGAAGCAAAGCTAAAACTCTAGTTCAGCTTAAATGCAATTCTAGAAATTTACCCAGCAACCAAGTTATTTTTGTGCACAACATTTAAGTAACACGAGGAAGGAAAAAAACCCCACAGTGATTGATCCTCTAACCCTTGGGAATGAAGCGCTTTTGTGTACACAGAAATACTTCCTTCTATACTGCCTCGTGTACGGATCCTTCTACCACGCACTCAGTTTTCCCTCTAAGCTGTAACCGGGAGTTTTAATTTCTTTCGTTTTGAAAGCACACCAGCTCCCCCCTCCTCTCTTCTGCCCTTTAAGGCCAATAGTTGAATACTGGCTTAAAGCTGCCATCGCGCTACGGAGCAGACAGACCCCGGTGATGTCTGACCAGCCATACGTGACAAATGAAAGAGGGATAACAGACTTGGAAAGGCAAACCAAGCAACAAGCCCCCAGCCCAGCCTGCACGCAGCTGTGCTCAACACACTCGGAGTATTCTAATGAAGAGCAACAAAAACTAATTACCTTGAATAGCCATTAGAGAAAGCAGGTCTGCCAGAAAGGTTGAGCGTTCCCAAAGGAGCCAACGTCTCGTCTCCTGATCCCTGGCACCTATTCCAATTTTCTGAACCGGCAGGAAGAGATGGAATGATACTAAAAATTGGTTTCTGATCCTGCTGCTGAGAGAGCGATGCGGTATTTAAATCATAGTGATACATTTGCCCCCCAGAGGTACTGACGCCGTGGATAGATATGGCAGAGACTTTAGTACCCAGCAGATTCGACCCAGAGAAGTTTGCCTGACAGTAAATTGGGCCCATGCTTTCTTGCTTTATGCCAGGAGTACAGAGTTCAATGAAGTCTTCCTTTTCTGTTTTCACTTGAGGCATTGGCATTTTGGAACTGGGTAAAAGGTCACCACGGTCATTAATTTTAGGTTTAGTGTCAGATAAAATAGGAGGCTTGCAGTCTTCGCCCAGACCTCCTTCCAGGAGGAACGCATCATCCGCAGATATAGGGGAGAGCAGGCCGCCGTCATCGAGCAACGGGTCGAGCCTCCACGGGCTCCCATTGGGCTCTTTGCCAGGTGACACTGGTGGCAATTCTAAATCCTGGAGAATATCCAGGGTGCTTTGGTCTTCAGAGAATAACTTCAAGTTGCCACCGTTTGAGCCAACCTGGCTTTGGACTGCAGTTCCTGACTCTAAAGGGACGCTGCGGCCAGCCATGCCTGCGAACTCCGGCTCAAGCGGCACCTCCGAGGATATTGCTCCCTTGGTGTCCTCTGCCAGGCTCGAGGACTTGTTCAAGCTCGCAATACTCTCTTCCAGGAGCCTGAAGTCCGTTTCTCCAGAAGAGATGCCGATTTGGCCCTGCTGTGAAAATCCGAGGTCGTTTCCCATCACTTTTGCATCAGTTTCACCCATGTACAGTCCCATCGAGAGCGACACTGCCTTGGAAAGGTCTGGCGGAGGCACATTGTTTGCTAATCCTTTCGAGAAGTCAGCCAAAGCAGGTTGCTGGCTGGACTCTGACTGAGAAGACGCGGGCAGAGGAGATGTAGACACAGGGGCTTGTACAGTAGCTCCACCCCTGAAGGGTGGACGAAAGTCCATCACGATCCCTCCTTTGGTACTGATGAGCGCATTTTTCCTTGCTTCGCCTTGATCCGACGAGTTAAGCAATTCTTTGGAATCCATTACTTTAACATTAGCTATAAAAAGATGAGAAGCATTCAAAGTTAGCACAGCAAGGACGTCTTAATAACAGCTTAAAAAAACAGTCTCAATCATTAGCCCAGCAAACCTGGTTTAGCTGCTCTGATGAGAGCACAGCAAAACGAGCTATGAGCCGACACGTGCCTCATGCCTCTCGAACCCACTGCTCTGGGGGCTTTGTTTGGGTCGCGTTGGTTTTATGTTTAATTCTGACTGGTAACAAGGAAGTTTGATTTTTCAAGCTTTGCTGAGCCCGGATGGAGCAGAGCCTGCCTGCATGCACCTCGCCATCAGCCCGCAGCCTACGACATCTCTCTGAGCACACTCGCTGGCTCTGTCGTGCATCCGAGTGAGGAAGGAAGCGCAAGAATTGTTCAAGTGCCCAATTTACAGTTTTTGCACAGTAACTTCCCCGGTATTTAATTACATCCTGCGCAGGGCCGGGGAGAATGACATTCACCAGCTTTCCCAAGCTGCTCTCCCCCTCTCCCTGCAGGCTCCAACGCATCACCCACAACAGGTATCGAAGCTCCGGAGCTGACTCTCCAACACGGCACCTCCCAGCAGCCCAAATCAGCCGGTTTGTTATTGACCAGGAGCCACCCGACCCCTCCGCCCCAGAACACAACATTTCCTACCTTTGCACAGGTTCAGCTTAAAATACAACTCATGAATCTTGAAATAAACACCACCCAATTCTTTAAATACATCCCCAATCTATAAATAAAAGCTCGCTAAAAATAAAGTAGGATTTTTATTAGCTCCAAGCACTTTAACGGCTCAGGGCTATTCACCGAACACATCTTCACACCGACAACAAATCTAAGCTTCATCTGTTTGCATTTCCTGCGCTTATTTTCGGCACAGAGCGCAAATATTTAGCGGATAACTGTAAACCCTTCGGCAAACTTTCCTACAGTGTTTGTCTACGGCCTAACGCCGGCGGTGCCCAGCCAAGAGCGCGCAGAGCCGCGGGAGGCGGCGGTGCCCGAGCCCCAGCTCCATCCACCCGTTAAAGCCAGCGGTGCTCACAAGCCGGGCGCTGTCCTGCTCGCCGGCCCCGCCGCCCATCTTCCCCGGGCTGTGACCATCGGAGCTATTTCTGTGCGCCAAAGCGGGCCGAGATCAACAAAAACTCCCCACGTGTGACAAAATTTAAGGTGGCCCCAGCGCGCTCCGCAGGAGCGTCCCGAGCGGGAGCCGCTCAGCGCAAAACCCTCCCCGGGCCTCCAGCACCCCCCTGCACGGCCCTCGGCCCCTCGTCTCCGGCTCGGACCACCGCAGACGGCAGGGACCGGGAGCCCCCATGGATCACAACGGGCACTGAAGTATCGCTGGGCCATTTAAGGTGGACACCACAACAGCGAGTGGGGAAAAAATGACAACTGTCTGCCCCAGTTCTGCCCTCTTTTTGGTTTTTCTCTTCTCTTCTACATAAGGGGGGAAATGGCGTTATTCCATTTGACAATTCTCCCCAGAGCCGAAAAACCGCAGCGAGCCACCCAGTGCACGGAACGCGTCAAAAACGAGACGCGAGACTCTGCCCGAAGCAGGAAAAAGCGGCGAGCGCCGAAACGGGCCGGATTGCGACCAATTCTGCTCCGCAAAAGTAGAGTTTTCAGCGAAATGTGTCGGGACCTGTTGAGCCGCCTCCCGGCACACCCACTTCTGCAAAAGCAGCCCAGCCACGGCAGCCAGCGCCGCTGGGGCTCCCCCCTGCCCGGCCCCAACACCCCGCACACACCCCTGCCCGGACCGGGGGGGTCCCACTTCCCACCGCCGCCGCCGGGGGCACCCACGTCGGGGAGAGGCCGCGGAGCTCCGGCACCGCCGCTCCCCTCCCGTCCCGTCCCGTCCCACCGGGACCCTCCCGGGGGCAGGCGACTCCTCGGTGCCTGCCCCCCCGCGCTCGGGGCATTCCTGCGGGGGAGCCGTCGCTTCCCCCCCCGCGGGAACTTCCCGGGGCGAAGCCGCGGCCCCTGCCCCCGCGGGACCCCCGCGGCCCCCGACCGCCCTTACCTCGTCCGGGGGAGGGCGCTGGGGCTCCTTCAGCCGCCAACTGCCATCGCGCCCGCCGCGGGGGCTGGAAGGGGCGAGGGCGCGGGCGGGAAGAAGTCAACAGCCGCCCCTCCGGGGGCCGCGGCGGCGGCCAGCCCCGCTCCCCCCGCTGCTGCCGCCGCTCCTCCTCCTGCTGCCGCCGGCCAGAGACCCTGACCTAGTCCCCGCCCCGCCCGACGCCACCGCCGCGGCGCCCCCTCCGTTAATTAGCGCTAATTGCCTCCGCGGACTTCGCTCCCCCGCCTCCTGCCTCCCCCCCCGCCCCGTCCCTCCGCCGGGCAGCGCCGCGCTCCGCGGTGCTCTGCCCCCGCCACAAAATGGAGGACGGCGGCGGCCGCCTCCTCCCCCTCCTCCTTTCCCTCCTCCCTCCCTCCCTCCGCCCGCCTCCCCGACGTGGAGAGGGAGTGGAGACCGGCGGCACCGAGAGGGGCGGCCGCGGCAGCGCGCCCGCTCCCGCCGCACGGGTCGGCGCGGCACGGCCGGGCCGGGCTCGCTCAGCGCGGCACAGCGCAGCCCGCCGGCACTGCCGCCCCTTGCTCGGCACCGCGGGGCAGCGCCCGCCGCGCCCGACCGAGGGGGAACGGTGCAACCTGTTGGCTGCGGCGGGCAACTGCAGGCGCGCTCGGGGCTGCGGGCGCGGCGCTGCCCGGCGGGGCTCGCCCCTTCCCCGGCGGCGCCGCTGAGGGCCGGGGGAAGCCGCGGGGCCGCCCCGCTGCTTTCCTCTTTCACTTCCCCAGCTCCCTACCGAGGGGGGACGCGGCGCCGCGGGCGGCAGCACCGAGCGGCCGCTCCCACCGTGCCCCCGCGGGCGCCCCTCGGGCTGGGACCCGCGGCCGCGGGCAGGGTCGATCCGCTCCGCTCGCCGGGGGGAGGCGAGGGGGCGCGGGGAAGCCACCTCGGAGGTCGCTGGGCGGCTCTGGGGCGGGTGTAACCGCGATGGATGATTGGGCACAAAACCGGGGGAAGAAGCAAAAAACACCCCTTAAAGACAGCAAAGGGAACGAGAGGGACATCGCGGGAGGGGGAGGGGAGATGCACATTTGCTCTCCTGCACACACTGGGGGTACTTGTTGGACACACGAAGTTCAGCAAGGCCGAGTGCAAGGTCCTGCCCCTGGTTCAAGAGAATCCCAAGCACAACTGCCGCTGGAAGGAGAATGGATGGAGAGGACCCCTGAGGAGCAGGACTTAAGGATGTTGGGTTAAGAGTAGCACAACATGAGCCGGCAGTGTGTTCTTGCAGCCCAGAACTCGCCCCCCCCCCGTGCTGGGCTGCATCTGCAGAGTGGGAGCAGCAAGTCCAGGGAGGGAATTCTCCTCTGCTGCACTCTGGGGAGACCTTAGGCAGAAGCTCTTCCCTGTGAGGGTGCTGAGGCGCTGGCACAGGGTGCCCAGAGAAGCTGTGGCTGCCCCATCCCTGGCAGTGTTCAAGGCCAGGTTGGACACAGGGGCTTGGAGCAAGCTGCTCCAGTGGAAGGTGTCCCTGCCCATGGCAGGGGTTGGAGCTGGAGGAGCTTTGAGGTCCCTTCAACACAAACCAGTCTGGGGTTCTGTGATGAGTCTATGAATTCTGCCTCTGCGATCTGTTCCCTTTGAAATGTATTGGGTTGAGCAGGTGGAGAACATCAGGTTTTCAGCTTCTGGTTTATAAAGCTGGGAAAACAGTACTACTGATACTTCATTTAGGTACAAGCACGACTGGGAGGGAGCACAAGTGCCGAGCCCGCAGGATCACGTGCGGCGGTGATGGAGGAATCGCTGTGTGCCGCTCCCCTGGCTTCGGAGAAATCTTTCCATCCTCCTCAAGCGAGCTATCCTGTGTGACTGCACAGCCCCAGCATGCCACCTCCCTTTGTTCTCCTGCAAGCAGAAACGTTCCCCAGGGCACTCCTGCCTTGTAAAAAGAAATGTAATGGAAAATCTTGGCAAGCTGGCATGCTTCGGCTAACATTTTACAATAGTAACGTGCTACCCTGTGCGTAACAGCTTGAAATGCATTCTGTGATGGTGGTCTGAGTTAAATAATCCCCATCTTTGCTAGCTGATAAAGGTGCATGGAGTTGGGCTGTCAACGACCTGTGAGTTTTGTTCGTGTTCAACTAAATGTTCCGAAGGTGACGAAGTTGACTGGGGCTTGCATTATGCTGCTGATAAAAACCTATGCCTCTGTTAAACCACCAGCACTGACAACTTCTTGGAGCATCAGCCATGCTCAAAACATTTAAATGACTGAGTATGAGTTTTCTATGTCTTGAGTTCAACCTGGTTTGTTTTTTATTCCCATTTAAAATACCTGAATGCTTATGGTCTGATGGAAACAAAGGTGTTGCTGGAGTTTAGGAGTGCAGTGTTGTGACAGTGTGTCACCAAAAACCTGTTAATAGATTTCCCATCTCTGATATCAATATACCTTGTTCTGATCGGGGGCTCACCTCATCCCTGCCCATAGAAGAGCCTGGCGGCTCCTCTCCTGCTGCAGGCACTGCGCTCGTCCCCGGAAGAAGAACGTGAAGCAAAGTTTTCTGCAAGCTCAGAGTGTGTGGTTCCCCTTGTCCTGTGGCGGGGTTTCACCATCCTGCTGAAGTGTCAACATAGGTAATGGGTTTGGATGGGGTAACAGCTTTCATGGCTTTGGCTCCCATTTGATACCGGTCTTAAGACAACCTTCCACAGATGTTGGCGTTGTTCGATTGTCCTCCGCCAACCTGAGCAGAACGGTCATTTGATGAAATCTGTATATTCTCACCCAAAAGTCAGAGGTGAAGGCTTGGGGGGGGGGGGGGGGCGGGGAGGTGTGATGCTTGTTTGGTTGGGGTTTTCCCCAAAATTCCGCTCATTCTCTTCTAAGTACACAAGTTATGCACCATAACAGTCATACAAATACTGCAGCTATTTTGGAGCTGAATAGTGAATTAACCAAAGACTTCAGATGCAGGAGTTTTTCTCCTTCTCGGAACGTCTACAAATGGTATACATATTAATGTTCTGTATAAAGAATAAAATCCATTTGTCCAATAGAGGGAAGAATTATTTAGATAAGCTGAGGAATTTGAAGTTGAGGAGGAACTAATAAATACCCTTAAAGCACAGGGTCGAGAGAAGGACTGAAATACAGTGTCAGCGCCCGCATGGTATTGACAGTGAACGTTTTGGCTGTGCCTAATTTGAAGGAGGATTTCAGGGAGTAGGAGTTGCAGGTCAGGTGAGTGCCCTGTGGCTCGGTGGACCACAGGAGGAGGGGTACGAGCTGTCATACGATAGATAAAACAATATATAAATGACTGCACTGCCCTATGCCACGATGTAATAATATTGCAAAGAGCCTCAACCTTATCAAACACTAAATATAGACATTAAAATACATAAGCGGATAACATTATTAAATCATTACATATAATTATGGCCCTCATAGAGGAGATGAGGCAATTCATGGAAACCGAGGAGATCGGTGTACAGTGTTCCAAAACAAATGTCAGGAAGAAACATCTGAAGCACCGAAGGGAATCTCGTGGCTGCCAGATGCAGCCATAAATCTGTCTGTCTGGGGGTTAGCATGGGCAACACAGAAGACCCGGGGATAAGCAGCCCATGCCAGAGATGACTTTGAAGTGAGCACACATAACGTAATCCACAGGAAGCATCGAGGTATAAAAATGGTCTGGAGTCACACTGGGAAAAAGTTAACCCCTCCAGACTCAAGGAAACAAAGAACTGTAAATGATCATGCACGAGTACGTTCACAATGTGGGGAAATTCCTTTGGTTACAAAGTGCTGACAGGCTCAGTGAGAACAGAGCAGACAGAGGGGTCCCTGTTGGCAAACGTGTATGGGCCACTGTGGATCTGCACTAAATCATTTTAGTGCTAGAAGCAGGCTGGGAAAAAAAGCGATGGAGGTTTTTCCAGATGAAGGGATGTGCTCATGAAATAGAATAGGAGCAGCTTTCTTTGTAACCTGCAAGAAATCGGTGTGTGGGATGGTGCTACCAATTAACGGAGGTCGGGTTCAAGTGGTTGGATCTACTTTACCTTGAAAGGACAGAGAAGTTCCCAGGCGAGGAGCCTGATTTACCAGTATTTCAGCCAAAGTGCTGCAATGGACACAAATGATGGTTTTGATCTGAAGCAATTAATAAAGATAAGGTAAAGGACAAAAAACCCAAACAAAAAACCAGATGCTGAAGAGCGAGAGCTACATATCAGAGAATCAAGGACAATGGGGAATGGAAAGGATTTAGTCAAACTGAGGACATGGTAGCACCAGTGACCAGGAATCACGTACATGAGATAAAATCTTACTAAAGAAATACTTGCAGAGATAATGGGGAACTGGAAGATGATTCTTCAGAATTACACAGAGCAAAGAATTTGCTGTCTTGGAATAAATACTATAGGAGGCCACACATAACAAATCATGAAGTCCTTAAGCCTACTTGGAAGTACTTCCAAAAATAAGAGCTGCTTCACCTTTTCCTATGAAATGCTGACTCTGTAGCCATGCATCAAAGACAGCTCATGTAAAGCTACAATTTAATAGGAAGAACTCCTCCTCCCTTTGCAATCTGTTGTCTCTCTACGGAAAGGCAGTGACATGCCTGGTCCCTAAGGCTCTTCACAAACAAAGCTTCTAAGACTTTGGTTGCCTTGTAAGGAGGTCAGTTTTGTTTCTTATCGGCTTGTAAGTGACTGTTTAATTCTTGAATATGCAGCAAAGCCGTTCAGGCAGTGACTGCGGCTTGTCAATAGTCTTCCAGCTAAGCCAGGGTGGAAAAGCAATGTTCCCCAGCTGCTATTCCCACAGGCAGAGGAGCACGAGTCCTTACCAGTCTGTGATGAGCTGATGAGCAGCATCCTCATGACTGCGAGTTTATTTGTCAGAGGAGACTCCCGGGTCCAAACCCAATCTAAGTATGCTTTTGCTATCAACTTCACTAGGTCATAGATTGAGGCACAGAGGTCTGCGCCATGGCTGCCTTCATCCTCTTGAGGTTAATAACTCTTTGTCTTTTTTCTACTTCCTTTGTGTTTTTTCCTGGTTTTGCTTCCTGTGCTAGTCCTTCATCTGTTGTGATGTGTTCTGTGCTTTGATTTCCCATCAGATGCTTTACTTCTACAGGAACTACTGTTGTAGCTCTTCCATCATGCCAAACTCTGTGCGTAACAACAGAGTGAAAGAGGGCTCATGGCAAATGCAGAATAAAACACGCCTCTAAGCTTCATCATAAACTGGAAAAACCTGAAGCCTGTATGCAATTGATACAGCCCCACATGGAGTTAAATCTCTTTCTGGCATAATGTGATATCAGCGCTTTCCAATTCCATCAGCAGAGAGCTTGGTCCTTGGTGTTCATTGAAGCCATAAGAACAATGGGGAGCACTGAATCCACCCATCTCTGGGTCTATATTGACAAAACATTGAGGGCTGCTTTCTTCTGCAGCTGTTTTGTGTGAAAAAGAGATGAGAACTGCAAGTGGAAATTAATCTGAGGAGGTGACGGTGCTGTCGAGCTCTTCTGAATGCCAGGACAGAGATCCATACGGAAGGGCTGGAATTCTGAAATGCAGCGGCGGAAAGGCACTGTTCAGAAATGAGGGGAGAGTTAATTGGGTTCCTCGAGGAGGAGCACTTTGAGGCAGGCATTGGGGTGAAGTCATATGGAAGTGCACACAAATAACTTTGTTGTTTTAAAGTTTTCCAGAAACATCTGGCAACAACATGCAAGGAAGAGGAAACTTTTGGTTTATGCATCAAAACCTCTCTATGAAGAACACTGGCTAATGACAGGATGCCGGCAAGAAAAGAGCCACCTTTGAGTCCACCAGTATTTTTTCCTGCAACACAATGCCTAATAAAAATCAGTAGCCAGTGACAGATTCTAATGCAGTCTGGGCTATGTGGCATTCACAAGCGAATGGCTTTAAGCTGGCAGAGGGGAGATTTAGGTAGGATATAAGGAAGAAGTTCTTCACTGTGCAGGTGCTGAGGCGCTGGCACAGGGTGCAGAGGTGCTGTGGCTGCCCCAGCCCTGCAGTGTTATTTTGTTCAGACAAGTTGTGCCTTCCCATGTCAGTGATTTCAGATTACGTTCCATAAATGTAAGGCTTGTCAGCCATAGGATTCACTAATGAAAAGACATTCAGGATGTGACACTGGGCGAGTTTTAAGCTCAGACTCATAAAATACCTAAGTACAGGTATAAGCAAAAGAGAAATGTTACCACTAAAAACGTGCTTTATGAAATGTCATTTACCTTTAAACCATCTGTCTTTACTGCAGGAGAAAAGATAGATACCCCTTTACATCCAAAACATAATTCCAAAGTGCCACGTTTAGTACCACAGATGGGCCCTAATTCAGAGTCTGAGCCAACCCCGGGAGCCAAAGGGAAGAATTCTCCAAGTTGCAGTGGGTGCTTCGTATGAAGAAAGGATTTTTAGATCTCTTCTTCTATAATCACACACATGAAATGGATGAATTCGGAGGGAGGTAAGTCAGGAGATGGGACATGAAAACTTCGCTGCTTTTCCTTGAAAGAAGAAAACACAGATAAATTGGTGCAAGGTCTGAATCTTAAAGTTCTTACAGAACAAGTGTTTGTAGACAATTATTCTTGTGCTCTGTGTTCCATCTTTCTTACTGTGTTTTATTGTTGCAGTATTTGCATGAATTTAACTTTAAAGGACCTCAGTTTTAACAGGGTCTGTGATTATAGAGGGGAGATCCATTAAAAAACCTGGAGACATAAGAAGGTCTTTCCTGGGTAAGATTATCCTTGGCATCACTCTGACATCGCAGAAACTGGTGCTGAAACTGCAGTGTTGAAAAGGACGACAAATTAAAAGCAAATCATGTTGTCTCATATTTAGCAGCAAGGTAATTAAAGACAACCTAAATGTCCGGGTAACGCAAAGCCACGTAGCGAGGGGGCTTATTTTGCCTCCTGAGAGTTTCTGCATTGTCAGGTAGTAATCACTGATGGAGTCTGCTTTCTCCAGCTTCTTTCTAGCATGTCTTACCCCTGGGTATCTCCTACATCTTGCAGCACAAAGTTCCTCGATTTAATTAAACACTGGGTGAAAAAAAATGCTTCCTTTGGTTTGCTTTTAGCTGCAAATGATGATTTAAGGCCACTGACTCTTGTTTGTCCATTAGAAAGAGCAGATAATTGTTCCCATCCTCCTGCTAGATCTGTCTGTACCTTGTGGACCCCCCACTGCCAGCCCTTTCCTCCTCTGAGGCTTCCCTCTTCAGACTCTCAGCAGCTGTTCCTTTGCCTTAATTACATTCCTTGACCTTTTCCACACTTTTGTTACTTTGGGAATATACTTGCCGAGATGGGCGACCAGAAGTGCATTCGATAGACAGACGGGCAACACAATGGCGTTCTCTCTTCCTTCCCTCCTAATACCGAACATTCCAGTTGACTTTTCTGACAGCCAGCGCTGAGTTTCTGTTTCCACAGAACTCCATATCTCCACTAACCCTTTCCTTGGTGGCCATACCTAATTTACAGCTTGCCATCACACTCATTCATATGTTTTCCTGGGTGCATTTTGCTTTTCCTTATGTGTATTATAATTTATTGGCAGTAAATCCAGCCTGGTGCTTTATCACCTCTTCACTCAGCACATGAGATGCTTCTGCAGCTCTTTACAGTTCGATTTTGTCTCTGTTACCTTGAATACTTTATTTCCAGCAGCCAACTTTGTCACCTCCTGCCAGCTCCTCCCTTTTCCAAGTCACTGATGAGTATTTGGAATGGCACGCATCACTGCGGGACTCCTCTAATAACCACCTTTGGCTATGAAATGATCTCTTTCTTCCTACCATATTTTAACCACTCTTTGACCCTTTAAAGAATCTCCTCACTTTCCCTGGACAGCTCAATTCATCTGACGTGAACATTGTCTTGAAGGAGCAAGAAATAGGAAGCAGAGGAACGAATCTGACCTTTTATCATAGCAGCAGCAAGGACAGATGACAGGCCCTGTTCTCTGTGTGGAGCGTCAGTACGACGCTGGAGGAGCTTCGAGGAAGTCACCAGGCTCATGCTGACATGAACAGAAGCCTGCCTGACCCTGCAGACAAGTGACAGCAATCCTCAGCTGCTGGCTAATGAGAAAGAATGGGATGTTTTGCCCTAGCACAGACTCACTTCCAGGACTGAAACTCCTGAATGTGCAAGCTTCCATGGGTTTAGAGACACCGACAAACTGCAGACTTTGGCTCTCCTGCATCAAAGCAAAGCTTTCTAGAACAACATGTTTCTTCTACAGAACGAGTTTTCTCTGGTTCTGTAGCAAGTGTGAAACTGCCTGTTACTGTGCAGGTGAGAGCCAGGCACATCCAGGCTGCCACTGCAGGAGCACTTACATGATATAGAAGTCCTGCACGTGGGATGATTTATGGGGCTTTCACAGATGAAGAGAAGTTGAGGCTTATTCCTCGCTATGAGTTACTACAAACACCTCTCATGCCAAGCTGGGAGGGCGCAGGTGCTTCCCATCGGTGCTCGGTGCATGGAGGGGACGTGCGTCTGAGTTTGTAATTGTGAAGCTCTTTGTGATCCACAGAATGTAGAGACTAAAGAAATACATATTAATAAACCACTAAACTCTAATTTTAGAATAACCTTCAGTCACCATCAAAGAGGAAGGAAAGAGCAGATTATGCACTGTAACTGTACAGCCTTCTGTAGAAACTACAGGAATCATCAGAGGTTAATACATTGCCCCAAAAGGCTCTTTTGTGCCTATACAAAAGGTCAGTATTTGACTTCTTCCATTACTGCATAACAAGGCACAAGACTTGAAATGATTGCAAAAGGGAAAAAAAAGGCATTACAGTGGAGTCCCCTTGCCAAAGCGCTGCTCTGCCTTTAGCCCTCAAAGAGCTCAGATAAAGAGGCAGGAAAATTAGAGGCCGGATGACAGTGAATGCCATCGCTGCTGCCATGCGCCTGGCTCAGAGTGGGCTCGGGGTATCTCTGCCATGGTTGTGCTCTGCTGCCTGGGACACCCTCCATAAAACACTCCATGAACCCACACCTGAGATTTTGGTGGCTTTATTATGGTATTTCCACAAATCCTGCGTCTGAGCGCATCCATCCCCAGCACCCAGAGCGAAAGTGAAACTCACTGGGTTATTTCTGTCCTCCCGCTAAACCCCATGCTGTGACACCCACCCGGCTGTGCCTGGTCTGGGGACACCCAGTGCCGGCCCAGCTCCCACAGTGGGTTCTCTGAAGCACACTGATCTGCATAGGAAGGCACTGGGATCCCCCGCAGGGACCCGCAGCTGTTTGTATTGAGAAACCTTTCTACATAGCTGACAAGAGGAAATCGCAGTGCTGCTGAGCCCAGCGCGGTCCCATGTGGCTGCTCCTACTGCTCTGTGCTGCTGTGGTGGCCCTGCGGCGATGGGAACCATTGGGGATGCTCATGAGGAGGGGAAGTGAATGTATTAGATCACCTCATCTTTTGACCTGTGTTGCCACCAGCCAGGTGGGATGTTCCCTCCAAAGTCATGACACTCCGACAGGCCAGTCCTCAGGAGTTAACATTCCGGGTAACACTCCCTGTAAGTCATAAGGAAATGGCCTTATTAGAGTGTTGAGGAGGAGCTGGAGGAGACGCATGGCATTGCCTGGGCCAGGAATGATGGTCTGTATTGCCCAGAAAAGCAATTTGCTGTCAGTGTCTTCACTGCATACCCTTGGCATTTTATAACCAGTTAATAATAACTGGTCAGGAGAACAGTAACACAAATCAATGCACAAATTCAATTAGGAAGAGGAAATAAAAATATTGTGTGAAGTACCAAGCTAACCTGATGCATTTTAGCCTTGAGTTCCCAATTTGTTTGGTGTAGATGAGTTCTAATCAGATGTAAAGGAGGTTTCAAAAACATTAATAACAGATGTGAATGGAAGAGATAATGATTTTCATCCCCCATTATGTGACCAAGGTTGCAGACAGGGGGAGGGAGTCTAGTGAAAATAATTTGGCTAGGGTGCTTATAGCTCTTCTGTTAAATATTAACACTTTACAGCTTTCTCCCGTTCACAAGCTGAAGAGTGATGGTATTTCTCTTACTATGTTATGTGAGTTTCACAAAACGCGGGTTTCCTTGTGGGTACCAAGAAGGGTTAAGCTGCCGGCGTGGAAGCCCGTGTGCAGGATGGCACCCAGGACCTTTCCCATCAGGACAAGGATAAAAGATCAATCTGGAACCAATACTCCTGAGAGCCTTGCTTAAATAAAAGGACCGGTTCACTTTAAGGGCTGACTGTCAATGGGAATGAGTATTTATAAGACTGCTAAAATTAGCTCACAGCATAATATATGTGCTAAAGGGATAATTTACAAAGGATACGGCGAACAATTAGGGCTATGCAATTCACCGGCTATAGAGCCACTTGTGATCATCCAAAAGGGTCACCAAAAGACCAAAGGTAATGCAGTTAATTTGTTTATTGGGGTGCATATGTAACACACACCAACTACACAACTCTGTAAAACCATCTCACTTCAGCTTATTTTTTCTCATTGGCAGAGGCTTCTGCACTGGCGTTTCAGCATCTGCTGTGCCAAGCTTCCTTCATAATTGAAAGTATCATCCTGTCCTGCTCAGAATTAGTTTAACGTTCACTTCTAGGCTCTGGGTCTCATTGCACCTTCAGTTTCAAGACTGAAGGCCATGCATTTAATATCCTGGCTGTAAATCCATGTAGTGCTTTCAAGGCTACACGTTCCATTGTGAATAATGCAGATCTAATCACCTGGAATGAACCATGCGAGTCCCAGGGTGAGTTTGTTGTGTTTACAGTGGTGGTTGGGCATTCGATCTGCCCCTACTCTGGAAGGCCTGGGGAGCATCTGTGACCTGCACGGTGCCATATCCTAAGGTGGAATCCAAAATGCATTATTAGGTGTCATCCCTCAGCTCTCCCAGCATTACTTTAACATGACATTAGTACCCAGAACAGCAGCGCTTTTGTTAGTGACATGTGGCATGTGCTGGCAATAGAAATTTGCCTTGTTTCTTGCTGTTTGTTAGGCAGCAGATAACCAGGCACACGCTAGATGGGTTACTGAAGCACCAAAAAGTCACGTTAGGGAAGACTGAGTGCCAATAAAAGAAGACGTGAACCCCCAGTTTTCAACCCAGTTCTGGAGAACCAGACTACTGCAGTCCCCCAAACTCAAGGTGACATTTTTTGTCCTTTCTCTTGCTCAAATCACAACATCTATTTTCATTCTGCCTTTACTCTTAACCCTCACAAGGTCTTAAGCAAAAAGGCTTTTTATGTAGTGGGTATTTTTGTTCGACAAATAACGTTTGAGAAACGCTAATGAGAGAGAGCAAACCCGATCCCCTGCCCCGGCTCCTGTCTGTCAGTTCTGATCCCTTAGAGGAAATAGACTCACTCTGCTCAGGGACCTTTTATTCCTCCTGGCTCTACATGCCACAAAAGGTAATTAATATGTAATAACAGACTGATTAAATATGTTCTTTTATGTTTTGCATTTATGAATCATGCCTGAACTCCCCGGTCAATGGAGTCTCTATCCGCAAATGCTGTCATGTTTTCTGTATTCCTGTCACACGCCTTAGATGCTTTATTCTATGTGCTTTTAAAGTACTGCCCTGTGTGTTTCAGACAGACAGCAGTGCTGGCTGAGCAGTGCAGCTCTTCAACAGGAGTGGAAACAGAGAGACCAAAGGCAGGATGCAGCTTTCCCCAGTTGGTACCTGGTGATGCAGCAGCGTGAGCATTGGCTTGAAGCCCTTCAAAAGGGCTTGCTCAACAAGCAGAGTCCCTTACTAACTATTATTGTATATGATATGGTACATGGTATATGAGATATATATACATATATGTATGTATGTGATGGTGCATGGTAACATACCTGAGTCTATTCCCTCTGTTTTAAGCATAATTTTGTTCTTCCTTATCTCTGTTATAAAATAATTTCCAGGGTTTTTTGGCTTTTAGGGTTTTTTGATTTTTTGGGGGTGGGAATTTGAGGGTTTTTTGATGGGGACCCCCACCCCAGGGAGGAGCCTCCATCCGGCTGCTGGAAGTCCTTGGGAAGCAGGAAAAACAGCCTGGAAAACATCTTGAAATGTGGCTGTTTTATTCACAAATATGCTTCGTAACCCGGAGTGCAATTTCAAAAGCGGCTCTCAGTAACAGCCTCCTGAAGCCTGGTGTGAATCACTAAACGATCACAACAATCTGGAATAATTGGCACTTTTCCACTCGGAAAACCTATTTTATTTCGCTTGTGCCTGCCGGGTCTGAAAAGAGCTGTTTTTGTACAACGTCCAGAATTCCAGGAAAACCTGCAGTTCCCATTACACAGCCATGTCTCCACTTCCAGAACCACTCTGCCGCTAACCTGATAAGAGTCGCTTTGATAGTCCTGCTGCGTTGCCACTTTTGCCTTCTGACTGGGGAATGTTTGTAACAGCTGAGACATGAAGCTCCTCAGTGAGGTCGAAAGCCTCATTTAACCCCACAGACCTCAACCAGCGCCACCCCAAATCACACCCGTCCTTCAAATCCCAGCTCTGGATGTGAGCAGCTCTCTGCGCCCATGCAGGGGAGGGCTCTCCCTATGAATGGCCCCGCTGCCTTGGTGGTTTCCACTCTGGTTTCAGGGAGGTACCATCCCCGATCACAGACACTGCCTGGGCCCGGCGCTGCCGGTACCTCTGCGGCATCGCCGGCACAACTCAGCATCACTTGGAAAAGTGGGGAAAAAGGGCTTGAAAAGAGCAAAGCCAGTTTTGAATTGTCTGCCTGCCAGGACACGGCAGAGACAAGGGCGAAGGCACTGGCTCCTTGTGTGAGGAAATCAGAGACCTCATGCCTAATTACATAGGGATTAATATTCTTAACAGGCATGGTCTAAAGCTGCAGTTTGGAAGCAGCAGCAATCTGGTAAACAATTTATGTTGGGTGGCTGGCCCAGGTACTTCAGCCGGCGTGGGTGGGCAGCCCCATTGTCTTCCTGCCATTCTGAATGCCCCTATTCCCAGATATTTGGCCTCCATCCCTGGGCTGGGCATTCCAACCCCATGGGCATCTCTGGCCTTGGCTCTAGACCCTCACCACCAAGAGCAGAGCTGGTCCCCACCACCACCAGCACCATCTTTCATGCCAGGGCTTCGCTGTGCTGCTGCCATCCCCTTGCACTGCAGCATTCCCACAGTACCAACATGCTCCTGGCTCCTTCCAGGCACCCAAGCATTCCTCCCTGGAGCACAGCGCTGGTTTTCACGACCCAGCCTGTCCCAGTGAACACAAAACGTGTTGAACGTGTAAACACTGGATGTGTTACTGCTTTCCCTGGGGCAGAGGGGTTGGTAAACACGCTCTTTGCTGGCCAGCCCAGCAAACCACAACAGCCAGCTCCTCACCTACAGCCCAGTTTGGTCGGGGTAAGTTACACAATGAATAGACTTCTCCCCTCAGGATGAATTACTGCCCCGTGGAAATCCACAGCAGCTTCAGCACTTGGTATTTTCCGAGCAAGCTCACACGTTATTTGAGAACATTCTGCCCAAAATCTGATGCCCAGTTCTCTGTTGAGTGGGATTATCTGGGTTTTGTCTAGACGAAGGCTCCTGCCTTGAAGATAAGGAAGTGTTTTACCTTCTCCCATCTTCCTTCCTCCTTTTGCTGTTTAACCCACTTCGCACTAGACAGAACATTGTTAATTAAGACAAAGCTGAGGTTTAGCCAGCAGCGTGTCCGACAAGGGCTGCAGTAATTACACCACTTTATCTCAAGTCACACATGGGGAGCAGCAGAGAAGTCGCCTTGATCTCCTCTGGGCTGACCGTAAAGCAATCAGGAGAGCTATGACAATGCATAGGGATCGTGGAGAAGTTGGGAACACGATCTGGGTACTGCAGATTCCAGACTTTCTCCTCTGTATGGAGAAAACACCTTCTCCTGCGTGTGCGGGTTTGCAGGATCAGGCTGTTTCAATGAGGATTAGGTCAAGCAAAGGCAGCAGAACTGGAGCTCCTTTCCCCCAGTGCAAGTTTCAGGGCAGCATTTCTCTGCAGAAGCTGCCAGACCCCCAAGGACAACCAAGCAGTGAGTTGGTACAGCCTGGCAATGATGCCTTTGCAGTCTCAGGATGCCACAGGGCCAATCTTGAAACGGAGCTTGGCCTTTTAATGAAGATGAATGAGATCTCCCCCTTCCAGTCCTATGAGACCCTAGACCAGGGTAGGACACGCCAAGGGCAGGAGCAGCTGCCAGAGCAACCTGAGCTGCATGACCTTGGACCTGGCTCCAAGCTGCAGCATCCGAAGTGACTCAACAGGGCACGGACCGGGCACGGAACAGGTGAGCACCTCAGTGCCTTGTCCTGGTCCTGCAGCACCTTCCCGGCAGCGAGAAGAGTTAACGCAGTGAAGGCACACGAAGGTCACGGGGGAGGAACAGTTGGACTCCAGTGGTTTCATTTATGGGAGTTTAAATAGTTGCTGAATGACATTGTGGGCTATTAAGTTAATTGCCTAAGTGACCTTTTCAAAAACATGTAAACTCCTTCGGGAAGGAGCAACTGGAAAAGCAGAGTGAGGAATGCACACACGCATCTGTATGTCCATACACACCTGCAGGCAGCAGGGTGGGCAGCGCACCCCTGACCCCATCCCCATGGTGCTGGAGCTTCTCCCACACTGGCAGCGCTGCCCAAGCCTCCCAGATTAGATGCGCACTATCTCCTGCAGACTGTGTCAGAAGGAGTTGTTATTCCCACCTGAAACACTGGGGTTTGGAAAAACTACAAGATTTCCACCCAAATTTCCACTTGTCCTGGTCTATTTATGAGAACTCTCCCCCCTGTACCAACCATAGGCTGAAAATCTGGCTCACTTAAGGCCAGACTGTGTTTTTTCTCCTTGGGGAGGTGGGTTCAGAGCACTCTGTCACTCAGAGAAGGCCTAAGCCATTGCACTTTCAACAACACTGTGAACAGTTCTGCCTCAGTTCACTGGCCAGGAGTTACATCAGCAAAACTACACCGAGATAAGAAGCACGGTGACGGATCCAAAGTTAAGTTTCACTTACAGTTTGCCCTGAAACCATCACATTTTCCACAACCTGACCATTTTGAATGAAATAAAACTCCAGCACTTAGATTAAAAGATAAGGATACTTTCAACCGGATGCAACTGCGAGATCCAAGAGTTAAGTCAGCTCTTGCAGAAGGTCTGCAGGGTCTCAGCTTGAGAGTGCTGATTGCTGGCAAAACAGCCACTGCTGCTCAAGTAGAATAATGCAAGCAGATTCATGTGTATATAATCAGATAATAGTGCCAAATGCAAAGTGCTCTCAGGCTGGTTGTATATACGAGGTGGATTTTTCCCCCTGGGAAGAGACGTAATACAACACAAAAGACCTGGTGCTAATGTGTGCATTCTGGGAAGGTACCTGGGGAAGCTTTGTGGGGTTTGGATGCACTGTGCAATGACTGAACCTTTCTAATCCTGCAGGACAAAGGAAGCAAAACTGGATTCCAATTGCCTTAAATTAAACTAATGCATCTTTTTTTATTTATGATTTTTTTACCCAAAAGCAGCCTTGGCCATGCACCGGTAAAGAAGGGTTGCCTCTGCCTCGAGCTGCAGTGCCGCGTGAACCAGACTTACCTGGTTTATTCACTTATATTCGCTGATTACATTGAAAAGATGTGTCTTTGCCGTGGCAATCTCCTCATCACGTGTCAGATACCAATGCAAATACAAAGGCTTCTCTTCCAAAGCCCCCCTAAGGTCACTTTCAGGGACAGAGAGCACGCGGGTGACTGAGACTGATGTATTTTGAAAACAAGGAGCACACTGAAATTCATCCCCAGCCACAGCAAGAGAATATTTGTAAAGGTTCCTGCCTGGCTAAAATATGGATGAAATTCTGTGTATTCCAAGGATTTTGAGAGATATTAATTAGTGCCGAGAAAACGAAAAATGGAAAGAGACCAACTCATTTGAACAGGACCTTAACAACCTGAATTTATGGTGGGAATATTTGATAGAACCCAGGTATCTGATCTAGGTGTCAGATTTGGTTTTTCCTTTAAGGAGCTATGTTAACTGAAACCCATATTTGCCACATCAGGATGCTGTCAGCAAATTGTCTGTGATGGGGGAGCCTGAACCTGGCTCGATGCACAGCTCCTCCTTCTGCAAAGATCTTTTCCAAGAAATGAAGTTATGATGAATCACAGTAATAGACTGTCAACGGGCAATAGCCCAACAAGATAAGCGATAGGAGACTTAACTCTGCAACTGAAATAGCTCTTCTACAGGGTGTCTTTAATTGCTGCACACTTAGATGCTTCTAGAAGATAGACTACTGGAGGGACAACATCAAAAGGCATTTCCACCCAGCCTGGAGGAGTGGAGCTCACTGGGATTGGGTACTGTGGTGGTGATGAGGGGGTCGAGTGAAGGGCTGAACGAGTCAGGAGATGCTGAGTGGCTTTGGGATTGCACAAACCTGTTGGGTTTTCTTAGGGAGCATTGTGCATCCATTCAGGAATACACTTTCTTCCCAAGGAAGGAATACGAGCTGGTTATCTTAGCTCACCAATGTGCTGTGATTCCCTGCATAGCCGCCTCTCACTGGGCAGTGCTTGAGGAAGGAAGCTGGGCAGCTACACAGCCCATCTGTGCTTTCCTTATGTACCCAGTCTGCTTTGACAATCTGCTTTCCTAAAGGCAAAACCGAGCTCACATCCGAGCCAAACTGCACCTCGGCACAGCACAGCAACGTCCTGGCCACCAGGAGCAGAGGGCATCCCCTCACTGTGCTGGGACACGCAAGGCTCCAACCTGTCTCTAGAAGCAGACGTGCAACCTGCAGCACCAGCCCATGCGAGTTTCCTAACTGCTGTCAGTGTCATGAGCAAGTGGGCTGATTTATCTGCCTGAGCAGCTGCAGGGGCAACACGAACAGCTTGGCATCCGGGATGTTCCAGTCCCACATTGTGCAGTTTACAGCAAAACAGCCTGGAAACCAGCTCCATCTTCCTCCCTGCCCGCTGTCCAGCACAGGAGCTACCCAGTCCTAGCCCTGGTTTTTGGTTACTGCCCCGGCCCATCTACTATGAGAAGGAAACAGAACAAAGTCTGAGGCAACAAATGCCTGAAGAGCAAGCTTGGCTTTGTCTTGTTTGCTTTGTCTTTGCGATGAAGAGCATTCTGACTTCCCCCAGCCAAAACCCGAGAGAAAGCAACTAAAATTCCCCAAGTGTTCTAAGGTTTTGCAAAGTCACTTGAGATCCAGTGTGAACAAATGCGCGATGAGAGGCTGAGCAGGTTAAAAGAGGGATGGTTTTGCACAACAAGATTGTGCTTTAATCAGAAACTTGTACAGAACCTGCTCTTTTCATCTCTAAATACAGAACCTGTGTGATGGTGCTCTTCTGCTGGGAAGAAGGCAACAGCTCTGCATGGGATGGGGGCATTGTTGCAGGAAGCGCAAGGCAGAAGCATGGGGCAGGAGGCTTTAAAGCTGAAACAGTGTTAGCAGGTCATGAAGAGAGTAAACATCGTTATGACAGGTCTCAGTGCTTGTGAAGTTTCAGGAATGGAAACGACAACACCCAAGAGCATCATTCCAGCAAGATGCTGGATGCTTCAGAGCATTCTGGTGCTTGTGGTACAGGGTTTCCCAGAGCAATCTCTCTCCTGATAAACTTCAACAGGAACCTTGCCTGGATGATAAATTGGGCATTAAATCTGTATTTCATAGAACCCCAGACTGGTTTGTGTTGAAGGGACCTTCAAGCTCATCCAGCTCCAACCCCTGCCACAGGCAGGGACCTTCCACTGGAGCAGGGTGCTCCAAGCCCCTGTGTCCAACCCGGCCTTGAACACTGCCAGGGATGGGGCAGCCACAGCTTCTCTGGGCACCCTGTGCCAGCGCCTCAGCACCCTCCCAGGGAAGAGCTTCTGCCTAAGAGCTCATCTCAGTCTCCCCTCTAGTATAGGCTGTATCATAAATAGATAAAGAACTGCTGAAGGATTTCTTGCAAGCTCTTAGAGACCTTGACCTGTCTTTAAAAGCTTTTCTTTTTCAAAGCATTGTGCATTCCTTTCATCCCCCTGGTCTCCCACAGCTGTTAAAGCTAGATCTATTTTGTATTTCTGTTTCTTTTGCACTTACAGATTAGCTTGTAATTATGGAATTGCACTTATGGGAACCAGGAAACTGACCCAGAACATGCCTTTAGTATTTTAGTACATGACCCTGTGTGAAAACATCTTTTAAAGCTAGAGAATCTGCAATTTGGTCTTCAAAAAACAAACCCAAGTGATTTTAAATTAACGTGTTACTGGCTTCAGTCTAACATTAATTCTAGCACACTGGAAAAGATAAACTAGAATGGAAGCCAACTCCATGCTGCAAACTCACACCTCTGTTCAGAGCCACTTTGATGTTTTAACAAGAACCAGTGATGGAGCGCACTGACTCTGTTCCCTGAGCCTGCACAGCTCTGTAGTTCCATGTTCCCTTTCCCAATCCTTCTCAAAGCCCAGGGAGCAGAAAGCACAGGGCTGAGGCAAGGTGCGCCCAGGGCTGTGGCTGTGGGGGCAAAAATCCCCCAGGTCCCCCCCTCATCCTCCAGCCAGGACCAGTCACTGCAAGGGCTGAGCTCCTGCACCACAAGAGTGATGCTCTTGGCATTTACTGGTGACTCTCAAGGAGGAATAACTCACCTCACCATCGCTTAAGTTAGAAATAACTTGGGGAACATTTTGTGCATCAGCTCTAGGACAGAAAAACACAAACTGTGCGAGGTTGATCTTTTTTTGCTTCACTGAAGTTGCTGAGAATTGAGGCAATTACCTGCCAGTGGGCTGGCTTGTTCCAGCCCTGGTCCTTTTAACACACACGCACTATGGGCAGAGAAGGATCCAGCAGCACTGATGCTATCCCCTGCTGAGACACTGACATGCAGCAGTTGGTGTGTTCTGAATAGGTACAACAACCACATACAACCCAGACTGCAGTACCATCAGTCCCTTTCAGGGTCTAGCGTTTGGGGCATGTGAGCACAGGGATGGGGCTGTTCTCGCACAGGGAACTGCAGAAAGGCAGAATTCCCCAAGGACCGGCTCCGGATGTTGGCACAATTACAGAAGAAGAACGTGGGAGAAAGCTCAGGCACTGGCTTGTGCCTGTCGCCAGCACCTCTTCAGCCTGTCCGTTTAGTCCTGGGCACAGTGCAGGTCCCGAGCCAAGCCTGGGCTCCCCATCAGTCAGGATCATCTCCCTCTGCCTCCGTTTATACAAGTGTAATGGCTCCAGGAGACACAGAGATGCTTTAAACCGAATGGCCAAAAGCCCAGTTATAGAAGCACTTGTTTAGGCTGAGGCACATGTTATGGGTTTAGCCATTTACCAGACACTGTTTTCCTCCGTGTCTGCTGGGATAAGGAGGAGTTTATACAGTGATGGCAGAGCCCCAGGCCCCATCACTGTGCCACCTCAGGCCTCCCACGCTGCGTACCCACTTGGTACCACAGTTTGCAAAGCAGTACACAAGTTCTTCCATGAACGTGTTGGCTCTTTCCTCAGGTCTACTCCATAAACCCAACCATGAGCCTTCCTTATTCTAGAAAGGACTATCTGATGTGGTATCCCCAGCCTGTGATGCCACAGCAGCACCAGAAGCCGGAGGTGCCCATATCCTGGGGTGCACGTCCCCAGCACTGAGCTGTGCAAACACATTGTTTCTGCCAAGGGATGCTGGGGATGATGCAGTGCAATACACTGCTGACCACTCAAAGTGTATTTTAGCATTTGCTTCTGGAATAATTAATCTCTGGCACATTAGGAAGTCACTAAACGGGACTGTGCCAGAGAGAAATAATTGCCTTCCCATCAAACCGAATACAGATGTATGATTAAGATGACGTGATATTTATATAATATTCTCATATCATATAAATAGAGTTGCTGTGTGGAGACAGGGCCCGTGAATCATTCATTTGGTTTATGAGATGGAATAGGCTTTGGCTCTATCAGTATTATCAGCACTGTAGAAACAAGACTGACACTGGGAGCAGCTATTTACCACACATTCATTTACCAGAATTACTCTTTGTAAGTTAGACATAAACCAAAATACATTATTGCAAATTATGCCTGAAAATAAATACTTTCAGGTTAAGCATAACAGAACAGATGCTTCCAAACACTGGTGCCCTCAGCCATGTCTCATATTGCTCAGGAAAGCCACCTCTGCTACCAGTGTAGTAGAACACCTGGGTCTTGCTGCTGCCCTGTCCCTTACTGCACAGCTAACATGGAACTCGGAGGTTACTAAATGGTCACAGATTTGTTGCAATAGTTTACTGGTAGCTTGTGAAAAGATCAAGTGCATTAAGATGCTTAAATGGGAAACTTTCATCATAACAGGAAACCCGAGTGCAAACTGCACCGGGAATTGCTCTAATTCAGACTCTCCAGGGTGATCTTGCATTTCCCATTTTCTATTATGACTACAGAGCCTGAGGAACCCTCACAGGGATGGAGCTCCTGTTCCCAGTGGAACTCCTCGGTGCTCCAAAGGGACTTAGTGTTTCCCAGGGATCACTAATGGCCATGGGACCATTCTGCAGCCGCAGGGATGTGCGTTCCCCATCTGCCAGCGGGAAAATCCATTTTGCTCCTTTAACACTGACCAGTTATTTCACCACAGGGCTCGCTCCTGCAGCAAGAACAAGTTGGGTCCAGCCCCCACAGGCTGCTCTCAGATACCTGCTCATGGCAGCTTCATGCAGGCTGAGCCCTTGCCATGCTTCTAAATCCCAGGATATTCTTAAATGATTTCCTTCATTAGGGCTTGGAATTCTTGGAAATGGTTTCAGGCTGCCTGGGAGAGGTTTTCATTTAAAAAATAATCTTTAAATCTGCCATGACTTACAGGACAACTTTATTGACTTAATACTCTTGTATGTATTACCTGACTCCAAGGAGGCTGCAGAGGGAATTGCAAGTCAGGCCAGGACATATTTCCAGCTAAGACAAGCACAGCAACTGCTTTAAAATACTATAATTCAATACTAAATGCATCAGTTCAAAAGAACTGCAATAATGAGCTGAGGGGGGAAAGGCTACAGAACAATAGCTGGAAAACGAATGCCATAACCCATATGGTGGGAAGGGCCTGAAGAAATCAATGCTTGGATTGCACAGGAGTACGAGATCATATTTTAAGGAGCACTGAGAAATATTTAAGCAACATTCATATATGAACAGACTTAAATACAATGAAGTACACCTGTGTCATCACTGAGGAGCTACAGGCTACACTTAAATCACTTTACAGGAGTTCCCTGCCCACGCTGGGTTTGCTATGGGGTGTCACAGCTCAGCCCAGTGCTCTGAGGCACTGTTTCAAGGGCAGCAGCTGCTGCCAAAGGGGCTTCTCCCCATGATGGACAATAATAGCACCCAGGGTTAGGTACCAGCCTGGCCCAAGAGCCTGTGGGCTTTTACCACAGCAAGGAGTGAGCACATCCTATAAACCAGCTTCAGTAAGGCAGCATGATAAGCACAACACGCAAATCTCTTATCCTACCCCAAACCAAGCCTAAATACACTGGAAATAAAGTAACCAAAAGGGAAAATTCCAAAGGCATTGTCAGTACCTACCCGAAACTTGAGCTCCATCCTCAGCATCCGCTTCCCAACCCAAGGGACGATCGGTCATCAGGGACAATGCTGGCAGGCGCTTTCCTTGCCAAAGCCTTGCCGCAGGAAAAAACAGGTCATCACCTCCACCGAAACAGACCTGACTCACGGCAGCGCCTGTCCATGTGATGCTTCAGGCACCAGCATGTGCTTGCCATTCCTTATCCCAAATACCGCTAAGAGCCAAGCAAAGCCCCGACCTGTCCCCACTGGCACCCCTGTCCTAGCCAAGGCTCCCAGGAATCCTGTAGCAGGGATTTTGCTTGCTCCTAAACTGTTTCCTATCTTACAATGAAAAACATCAGTTGCCCAAGGGAGCTGCTTGCTAGAACTGAGAACAGCTTCATGAGGTGTTCCAGAGGACACAAGCATGGCCTCAGAGCACAGAGGGCTCTGCGGTGTTTAAGAGCAGGTTCTCAGTTCACAGCTTCAACTAGAGAGGAACCTTTCCATAATGCAGAACTTTCCTACTCAATGAGCAAGTGTATTACTGCTGTTGTACAAAACAAAGCTGGAAATTCAGCTTGAGGAGCAGGCTGACAGCACCTTCTCACAGCACTAAAGGGCTTTCTCACAAACAGAAAAGCAAGCACAGCCATTTTTGTCTAACATTAAAAGAATTGATAGAGTTACTGACTGGCTTTATCTCCAGCGCTTTCAACTGGGGAAGGGGATCACACCTTTCACCCTAAACCTTTCACATATGGCAAGTGAGGCTTGAATCATGCAGCAGAGGTGACACTTTGCAGCTCAAAGTGAGAGGAGTGGGGAATGAGCAAGGGAATGAGCTGCAGTCCCCCAGCAGCGTGGTTGTGCAACTGTTTCCAGCAACGCAGGGGGCGAGATGCATTGAGCAACGTCAGCTCGGACCGCCTTTGGTTGCAAGAGCTTCCTTGATCCGGGCAGCTGAGGAGAGAACGCGAAGCTGCTTCCAAGGGCAAAGTGAGCGATGCCAGACCCAGAGGGGCCTCCAGACCATGGAGGGCTCGGTGTGGATGTGCAATCCTGTCCAAGGATCCTCCAGTGAAGTGACCGAGCATCCAAACAGAAATGAAACTGCCCCAAACCAGAGCTCCCCCAACACATCGAGGCACGGGAGGGTATCCACAAGTGCTGCGAAGCAGCACAGTGGGCACAGAGAAGCTCTGCCACAGCCCCCCTTATTTCTCCATCTAGGGCCCTTGCCTGGCATCAAGCAGCTCAGGGCTCAAGACCCTCTTTGGCATCGGTTGGTTGATTCCATGCCAAGCACGAGGTCAGCCTGGCTGGCTCCACTGGTACCTGTTCTTAGTGCTTCCAGAGGATGGAGGGCAGGGGATTAACTCCACCCCACCGGACAGGCGCTCCTGCTCACATGCAGCAGGACTCGGGATTCCCGTGCTGTGGAGTTGCGGCACAGACCTGGGACGCTCTCATTTGGGCTGTGCAAACACAGCCGTGAGTCACTGCTTTTTTAAAGCACCGCGTTGTGTTCAGGGCGCACTGAAAACAAATCTCAAAGTCTTACAGTTTTCCAGAAAATGACATTCCTGTGCTGCAGCCAGCCCCACTCCGTTCCAGCAAATACAGTGTTGTGATAGCAGGGTTAGGGTTAGCGTGCTTAGATGAGTAACAGCTTGGCCAGGAAATCACACTGATTTTAAAATCCCCCTTTCCAAAGAGATACCCTTGGAAGAAGCTCCTTATGTTCCCTGCAAACTTGGAGAATTACTTGTATTTCTTACCACATCCAAACAAGCAGAGACAGAATTCATCCTTTGTGAAGGCAGAGATGATCATCAGCTCGATGGAAGGCGATAATCAAAAAGCATGTTCATTACCTTCTCATGAGGGGGAGCAGAGGCTTTGCAACACCTCACTGGGGCTCCCACCTTCCTCTGGGCAAGAACATCTGGGTTTTGGGGGGGAATCCTGTCCCTGTCCCGAGATGAGTGCCGATGTACAATGTGCTCTGCTGGGAGCTGGCACCCGCTGGAGGAAAGCTCCACAAAAACAGCACAGAAACCCCCCCATGGGGTTTGGGAGGCCAGATCAGAGGGAATGACTCCATACAGCACCCCAATAACCTGCTCCAGGAATCAGAATCCACTTCCAGCCTTAGTTATCTGGAACACAAGTTATAACATCTGATTGCTTTACGGTCCACAAAAATCAGTGCTCCTCAGTTCCTGCTTCCTCACAACTGACTATACATGGTCTGGATCGGAGGTGCTGCAGACCCGGATGGAGAACAGGATTGAGATAGGGAAAGGGACTTCATGGCTGGGTGCAGTGAACTTGGCACGTGTGACACAGCCCAGGCTGCCCGTGCACCATCCTGCAGGGTCTGCAGCGCACCCGGCCCCAGCGCAGATGAGCCTCTCTGGAAGATGTACAGTACACACACTGCTGCCTGCCAAGGGTGAGGTCATTTTGGAAGGAATTTTATTTATTCAGGAAATATTTCTGGAAATATTTACATGTCGGGATTACATGTTTAAGTTCTTCGACAACGCAAACTCCGGCCACATGCAACATTGCTGAGGAGGCTTGCAAGCGTTTCTTCGGGTTTTCCTACGCACAAGAGGCTTTTACTGTACCTGGTGGAAGCAAGAGCTGCTGTCTCTAAAACAAGGAGATGAAGTCCTGCACTGAAGACTCCAGACTGAGCAGGAGGCTGCAATGTCTGTTCAGTGGAAAGACAAGGAAAGGGAGTTGCTTCACACACATGGGCTCAGAACCAAGCATGAAAACAGACCCTCTTTAACAGTGCAGAGATGTAAATTCAGTCAGGTTCCTGCACAGGAGAGGGCATCCAGACCTGCCAGGTCAGCATGTCCAAGAAGAGGAGCCCTGGGAAGCAGCCCTTGCCCCAGGCATAGGGAAGTTTGTGACTAAAAACCTCCTCCAAGCATTTTGGATTTTGATTTACTGACACAACTGAGGTATGTGGGATGAAATTCTAACTGCTTTAAACATATACATATATATATATCTCAAATAAAGCAGTTTGCAACTCTGCAGGACCCAGCACTAAGAGCAGAAACTTGAAGGAGCTACTGCTGCTCTGGAAAAAGTCATGGCCAACCCCTCCATTGTGTTTTGTCCATGGGAGGAGCTTAACATTTCATTTGATCACTACAGGAGAGAAGAAGGATGAGCAAAGGTATGAAATAGCTTCCATATGAGAAATGGCTAGACTGGCTGTGGCTTCAGGGGAATATGGCAGAAGCCTGTAAAATTGTCAGTGGGAAAGAGGAGGCTCATAGGGAACAAGTTCATCACCGTGTCTCAGTCTGCAAGCCAGAGGCATCAGTCAAAGGCATCACAGGGCCGTTCCCATGCGAACAGGGGGACGCACCTTTACACAGCACAGGCTGCCCAAGGAAACAAGGCCATGTAGAGTTCCGAAGCCTAGAACCACCTCCTTGGTTTAGGAGGACCCAGAGCTGCATGTCAGCAACGAGCACAGAGGGATGCGCCAGCTCCCATCCACCCTGCTCTTCCCAGGCACCCACTGCTGGCAGCTTCCTACAGGGATGTGCCCTTATTTGTGCTAAACAAGTAGTAGATTGTTTTAAGCTAGGAAATGAAGATGCATGAACTGGTGATAGCATGTGTTGGTTTTAATTTCCCACCACGCTGTGATACCAACTTTACTCTCCCTCAATTTTTGCCAAATTCATTAGGTTGATGTGAAATACCCAGAAGCACAGAGGAACTGTGGCAAATCACAGCCCTTAACAGATTCAGCAGCATTATTCCTGGAGTTATGTATAATATTTCTAACTTATAGCCAGATCTAAGTCTCTATACTCTGCCTGAAGGGAAGAAATTAGCCTAATTAAATACTGGAACAGAAGCTGACTGCACAGCAGGTGAGATTATTGAGAGAGCTTAAGGCAACACCACTTTATCTGGTTAATCATAAAATCACAGTCATTGGCATGAGGAAGAAACGCACAAACACTTCTTCAGGCTGGAAAGCTTTGGACTCAACCCCTACTCATGGCTCAGCTTCACCAAGCACCATCTCACCTCGAGCAGACTCAAACACATGTACAAAGCATTCATGGAAACATCTCTTTTTGTAAAAACAAAATGAACCAAGCAGCCAAGCAGGAGCAAACCACAAAGGACCCGCAACACACACCCCACCAGAATAACGCCATGTTTTATAACCTGGGATGGCTTTGCTTTGCCCAAGTACTCATAGTGAGGTATCAATGCCATTTCCACCAGAGCAGCTATAGTTCAGTGAGGATTTTCCACCTGAGCTACCTACCTGGAGACCACAACCAGCATCATAAACTCCTCTCCGCGAGGCCCTTCGGAAAGGCAAAATCACCTCTGAACTCCTGAGTGCTTGCCTTTTCCCTGGGGCTCATTCGGCTGCAGCCCCTTCCTAAACCCAAGGGCTACCAGCCCACAACAGCACAAACAACTTTGCCTTGTGTTAGACGTGCCCTAAGCAATGGCACTACACAGAAATGATCTGAAAGTGAGTATCTCATGGAGAAATGCACATATTCCCTTTTAGTGCCTCTTACCTGCTTGCCAGGTACTCTTCCAGGCCTTCGGCTTTCCATCTGGAGAGGCGCAGCTCCCAGCACACCATTCTGGCTGGCGCTGATTATAGCTTCATTTCCATCCTATCTTGCAAACCTGAAAAAGAAACACTTGGAAAATGCACTAGAAAGGCATCTGCTCCTGTGAAATTGTTTTTGTGTATCTGACAACAAACCCCAAGCTTGTTCTCAGCACTCTCAGAAGCGTGCACTGAGAGAGGGGGTGACTGAACAGTGCTGGGTTTACCAAAAGCAAAAGACACTTGGACAAGACTGTTTCATTTTATCCCAGCCTCACGTGCTGCTGTCACTGCTGTTTCTGCAGTCATTCAACCAGTGTTTTACACCAGCTCTGGCAGGAGAGGGCAAAGGAGTCCAGGCCCCATGGCCCCCAGCATCCCCCCTGTGCCGGCTGCAGAGCTGCAAGGCTTTAGAGGGTGATTGCTCCACACCAGCCCAGAACAAGCCAAGCACAGCAACCTTGCTGTTCACCCTGTAAAATGCCTGTTTGCATCCTCCAGAACCAGGGACGCAGTTCTTATATTTCCTATGGAAAAGCTCAGTGAGCTTTTATGAGGAGCTGAGATTTCTGCTGGCAAGTACATAAATATTTTACCTTGCTTTCCCAACTAGTCACTTCCTCCAGTTCTTCAAGCCCCTGCCCATAAACCACTCCTGTATGTGAACTCTTCCCCAAGCCGTTTTCTTCAACCTCCTTCCCTCTGCAGAACCACATCACACCCACAAACCTTTTCTACCCTCCCTAATGCTTAATTTATATCAGATGACCTTTCCAGGCCTATGATTACCCCTTGATTACCTTCACTTCTGCTTTAACAGCTGTGTTCCCTGTCATCAGGACAGATAACTTGCATTGCTCATAGGGAGGAGTTAGGACCCGCTCCTGAGGTGCAGCATCTCCACATACTTGCATGGGGGAATTTTTTTCTTACAGGCAAAGCATGTATTTGTGATCAGAATTTACTTTAAATGTCAACTGAAACAACAAAAAGTGAAAAAGAGGAAGTCTGCACGAGGAAACAGAGCAGTGGCTTCCTCTGAAGAAGCCTGCCCTGATGTGGCTGTAGGATGTCTCCGCGCTATCACATACAGCTCTTCACACCTCCCTGAAAGCTTGTTCTATTGCTCAGATGCTCATCAGCATTATTTATGGGGTACAGGGGAAGATAAATACAACAATATATTCTTGAAAGAATATAATTCTGATGAGATTAGGGAGATGCTGAAATAGGAGCCCTGGGATTAACAGCCTGAACTAATATTGCAATTGTCATCACATTAAGAGGCTCTCGGGAGGCTGGAGTACTGATATAACTGTGGTGTGAAATCAAAATCTTGTCATTTATAAAGGAAAAGAAAGACGTTCCTGGCATGCAGACAGCTAGTTATGCATGAGCGTAGCACATACAAACCACAGCGTTAGGAAAGCCCCAAGAGATGCCATAATTCCAAAAATATAACTATTCAATATATTCAAATGAAAAATATTCATCTTTACCACACTCCTGCATCAGTTATTTACACAGTTTCAGGGGCCTCTTTTTCTATCTATTTTTCCTTTGATGCTCCTGATTTCTTATCATCACGCATTTGTGGTAATTGAGCCACATGAAAGACCTTAATATAAGCTAAAAAATATTGCTTCCTTGACTGTGAGGGACAGTAAACCGCAATCGTTTGCTACCACAAACAGCTTCATTATAATTATCCTGTAGCAAAGAGTTGAATTGTGAATGTTTTCATTTCTCTTGAAAAACAGCCATTAAGTTTTGCCTGCCCAATCGGTTCCTCAGACAGGCCACTAGGCAACATCAGCAAAGCTACTTCCCCTTAAAAACTCATTTTCACACCATTTCAGCAGCGCATAATTTCTACAGAAAAGAAACAGCCAGGGAAATGAGCTGCTTGTTATTCCCTGCTGCCCATGAACGCTGGCAGCGGCCTTTGTGCCTATCGAGCCCCCAAAAACAAGGGCCGTGGTGACCCTGCTGTGGTTCGTGCCTGTGGTTGGGATGGTTTATGCCCCATAGACCAGGAAGCTACCAGCCAGACTGTCGTGTCCTATGTGCAAGTTTTAAGTACATTTAACACAGCGTGTTCATGCCACGGGTTGGAACTGGATGAGCTTTCCAATCCCTTCCAACCCAAACCATTCAGGAAGTATTTCTTGTGATCCCAACTCCACCGCCCCCATTTTCTCTGGTTTCATGAAGAACTGGATGCAAAACCAAACTGAAAGGTGGAGTTTTTGCTTTACCTAAGTTGCTGTTGCCTGTAGAAGGCAGAAGGCTGAATGTCTTTTAAATGTCACTACAAGGGAGGAGGACACTTCTTGGATACTCCTGGAGATGCCCCTTTGGAAGAACTGTCTGAAAACATGGGTAATTCCAACAGATGCTAAATGGCACCTCTACCCTTTACATTTTTCCAGTCTTAATTACAACACAGGAGTTAAATCTGGATGCTTACCTTAGAAAATGCACATCTATAACGAACAGAGCTGACAAGTAAATGAAGAAAGTAAAGTAAATGCTCATTTCCTCATGACTTGAAGGTAAAATGAGAAAATAGGTATCTTAGCTGCTAAAATTTAATGCAGCCTAAAGCCAAATTACTCTGGTTGCCAGCATCTGGAGTGAAATTAGTGTTACATTAGCTACTTTATTTGCATTGTCTCCTCTTGGAAAGGAAAACTGATTTTGGAACTCTGATTTTTCTATAAGGAAGGCTCAGTGGAGCTGGGAAAGGCCAAAGTCTATGGATGGTATAAAAACTCCAGCTATTCTAGTGCTCTCTCTTAGAAACACAGGTTGTAAGTGGAAATGCAAGTACCGTGTGCCCTGCTTGCGGCTGTAATTAATGTATTTGGGAAAGGAACCAATGTAAATGATTTTTCATAACAGTGAGCCTTTCTATAAGGCTGAACTATTTAAACACTTGCCCACTCTGTAAAGGCAGAGGGGGAAGTGCCAGCCCGTATTTTGAGCAGTCAAGGTTGGGTTGGTTTGCATAAAACTCCTCAGTAATGGTTTCTAATTCTGATGCTCAGATTGAGGGCCCGGGAGCTCGGGTTTTCTCAACGGTTAATGAAGCATCTTGACAGTTCCAGTGTGAGTTATGGTCACCTCATCCATGGCCAGGCCTGGACAGGCTGCTGAAGGTTTCAGTGCTGAACAGCTGCAGCTATTCAGTGCTGATACCCAGTTCCCCTGGGACTTGTTGTCCATCAGCTCGTAGGAGAGCAGCAGTCACCCTCCTGGAGCTCACCCTCTGCTTTAGCTTCACTGTGAGGACATCCAGTGCCAGGTACTGGAGCATCCAAGGTGGGGAAAGGTGAGGAGGCATCCGCTGTCCTGGGTGTCAGCATCTGCAGTGAGCACTGTCCAACCATCCCTGTCCCCTGTGCAGCCACATCCTCTTCACTCCAGCACCAGTGGGACAAGGAGACCGGCACTGTTGAAATAGGAGAAGAGACCCAAAAATGGAAATCAAAGGAGCAGATGACAGTTGGTGGTGCTCTTCATGTTAACACACTACTAACAGAGTTATAATTTGAAGAAATGCGGGTTCTGTAACCAGAATTAAGCGTCCCCCGGTTCATTGGCTCCTTGCAGCACCGCCAGGTTTTAGGTTCTCGCCTTTGCAGCAAAGGACGGGTCTGGAGCCGCTGTTCCTGCGGGAGGGGACGGCAGAGGTGGGAGGAGAGGCCACGCGGCGGAGGCTCCTCCTGCGCTGTGCGGGAGCAGCCGCGGCTCTCCCGGCTCCGGCGCTCGCTTCCCAGGGGAGGATGAATTGGTATTAAAAACCCCATGCATCAGGAGGGGATGATTAATTTCCTTCCAACTAATTAATGAAATGAGATAATTTTCCACCTACTGATCCGGAGCGCAGCGAGATCGGCAAGAAGAATCGTACTGACTTTGGAGGCTTTTGCACCAGTGTCATTTCATGGTTCACTTCAGCAGGATGATACATTTGTATTGGGCAGGGGAGGTTATAGGATTTGCTGGGAGCAAGCTCATTTTTCAGAAAGAAGGATGTTTACCTACCCTTTCTCTGCTGCTAAGGCAACTGAAGGAGAGCGCTGTTGTTTTGTTTTTAATTACAGTTTTTAGCATTCATCTCAGCCGCCGTATTGACTTCTTAATGTATGAATAAATATTAAAAAGCACATATATTTTCTGCTCCCTGCTCTGCATTTATTCACTGTGCCGTGCGGGGTTCTTTCCAGCCATGGAGTTTTATGTTTTCAGCAGCATCCTGCCACATCTTAAAGAAAGAAAAAAGGAAACTAGGGCAGAAAAGCCACCACTTTAACCCTCTGTGTCCCGAAATGAGTGTGGGCTCCCTCCAGAGCCGGCTCTGTCATTAATAGGTTTCATATCTATTTATAACGAGAAGGCGAGAGCATTTCTGAAACATCCTGTAAACATTAATCCTCTGCACACCCCCACAGTGTTGCCAAGTATCATTTTCCTGCTCTCAAAATACAGGGATTGATTCCCAGACATGAACACCAGTGGCCAGATGCCACAGTGATGCGCCCCAAGTCAAAACCACCCTTGCTACTGGTAGGGCTCAGAGCAGAGCTCAGGGATCCCAAGCACCACGGGTTGGGGGCTTCACAGAATGAAAGAGGGGTTTTGAGGCAGAGAATCCACTTGATCAAACCCCAAACACTCGAGAAACATGTGGGCTTGAGACGCTTCCTACAGGCCCACCAGCAGTTTGCCTGTTCCTGACCCTTTGCCTGAGCTCCCTGGAGCAGGGATTGATCCAGCTCTCCAAAAGCCTCTTCAGGCGCTGAGGTGCAGCAAAGCACCCAGAACCATGTTTAATTTTCACCCTGAGATACCTGAATATTTTCAGAGTGGACCTGTTATGCCAATGAGTCATAGAATCATAGGCACATGGAATGGTTTGGGTTGAAGGGACCTTAAAGCTCCTCCAGTTCCAACCCCTGCCATGGGAAGGAACAACTTCCATAGAGCAGCTTGCTCCAAGCCCCTGTGTCCAATCTGGCCTTGAACACTGCCAGGGATGGGGCAGCCACAGCTTCTCTGGGCACCCTGTGCAAGCGCCCCAGCACCCTCACAGGGAAGAGCTTCTGCCTAAGAGCTCATCTCAGTCTCCCCTCTGGCAGCTTAAAGCCATTCTCCTGGTCCTGTCCCTACATCCCTTGTCCAAAGCCCCTCTCCAGGTTTCTCACAGAGCCCCTTTAGGTACTGGGAGGCTGCTGCAGGTGAATAATCAGTGTGATGGTTTCAATTCCTTAAGAAAAAGGTTTTCCCTGAAAACAGCACGTTTGGTGCTGGGCAAGGGCTGGAAGGTGCAGCTTTCACTCTGCTGAAGTGGCTGTCTAATGCCATGGCACAGGAGAACTGGTCATTCCTCCTCTATCTCAGTGTGCACATGGATAACTTTGCTGGGGCTCTGTGCCTGTGCCTTGCAGAGTGAGGCCACGCATTTTGCTTTTAGAGGTGTGCAAAGGACAGATACTGCATAAAGAAAGTGACTTATATTAATAAGGTGATAAGCTGCAGAGCAGAAAGCAGGATGGGCTTCACGTTGAAAGGTTAATTAAACCAGCAGAGCCTGCATGCGTCGTGCACAACAGAACTGCCACAGCTCTTTTCCCTTTAAATATTTTGTATATGGAATTAAACCTCAGTCCCCTCCCCATACACAGGCAAATAAATAAATAAATGTGGTGAATCCAGTCAACCATAATTCCAATTAGTCCCAGCTGTTATTTCCCCATCCTTTAAGGCCCTGTCTGCAGCCCTCAGAAATAGGTTACACATGGCCTCATGCAAGGAGGCATGAAATAATTGCTTCAGTCTGAATGGAGAGCGGCTAATTTTGCTCATGTATTATTCAGAATGACAGAGGCATTACTGTAATAATTCCTGACTTGTCCAATATTCGCAGGAATGGTGGAGAAAGAAGCATATTTGCAGCCACCCCAAGTGTAGGAACCGCGGGTCTGGGCAGAAGCTCTGCCTGTTCCCCTGTTCTTTTTTAACAGCATTCCCAAATCACACTGCAATGAAACTGCTTTTCGCAGCTCGGATTCATTTTGACTGGAGCTATAGGCAGAGCTCTTCCTGAGCCAATGTGCCCTGCTACTGATTTAGCAGAAATAGATAATGTCACTGGAAATAAATGACTCTTTAGTATTTCTTCTTCCACTGTTTTTCTCCTAAAGAAAGGAAGAGTGACTTTGGTAGGTCAGTTAGCAATAAAGTCAGCAAATGACTCTAAGTACATCTGTTTGGAGAGGACATCTCTAATGCTGATAAACAAATTCATGTGTCAGCTATTTGTGGCCATGCACATTGTGAAGAAACTCTTAAAAATGTGCAGCGTGATCTAATGAACTCGCCATGAGTTTAAAAAAGACGTTGTAAATTGTCATTCGTTAATGAAGAAGAGAAAGAATAAAAGCTGGGATAAAAGAAAAGGAGAATCAAAAGAGGAACACGACATGAGAGATTATGGTGGGTGGGCTCAGACACATCTGCATGCCAGCTTTTAATGGGAAGAAAAATGGTTAAAATCTTATGTAAGTCTCTTTGTATAAAGTTCAGGTTCCCAGCTCAAGAATTGAGTGTGCGCAGATGGAGCGCACTGGAGCTGATGACAAAGAGCCCAACAGAACAAGTTTCCAGCCCACAGTATGAATACTCACTAAGTAGTTGTACACAGCGGCCCTGAAATCAGTCAGCACATGGCAGGTTGCCTGGTCAACCCAAACCAACAGAAAACAGATAAATAGCTGAGCAAACCCAGGAGGATGAAGTCCGCTCCTGAAGTACCAGTGCGATGCAGAAGTTTCTAAGGCATCAGAAATCAGCTGAAAAAGGACACGTGTTTTCAGAGCAGGCAGGGGCGGGCTGGCAGATGCATGTCAGTGCCTGCATGCATGGAATGTCAGGTGCCGGTTTCCGCCGTTCTCAGTGACTAATTGCAGCCTTTGCTATTGCCACAGTCCTGCTATGATTCTTCAGAACAGTAACGCTCTGTTCACTGGCTGCTGAAAACTTCATTTACTTATCGCATTGCTTTCAATAGCGAACCGCTAAGGAGGCCGAGGGTGACCCACTTCTTTCCCATGAACAGATGGTCCTTCAGCAGAGGAAGGTCAAGAAACTCTGCTAGAAGAGCCTCCCTGGTGTGTAAAACCTCATGGCCACCACACCAGCTCAGCGCTCGAAGTTCACCCAAAGTTCTCCATGGAAATCGAGTGAGCTGCAGGATGCAACCCAGCAGGATCAGACTGTGTCTCATGGATGGACCACCCAGCTGGGAAAACTTGCTGCAACTTCTTTTCCGTTGCATTTCCCAGTCTCAGGTATCTCACTGCAACTTAAGGGCTGAAGTAATACATTAAAATAACATCTTGTATTAAAACTGAAAGTCATGTATGTATGATACGAGTCCTGGACGTACAGCTAAAGAAAACACTGCCATGAAACTCGTGTTGGAATCTCTCAATTTGGCCATCCTGAGACCACATATGGATCAGTGTCAAGTGAGAGAGCAGAGATGCGCCTTGCTGAGAGACCATTTTCGAGCTGGATGCATTGCCCCTGTTTTCACCCCCATTCCCAGTGCACAGTACTCCTCCCAGTGTTGCTTCTACTGTGGTGTAGATCTGGTTTCTGCAAACACTGAGATTTCTCTTCCTTGTTGAACATGTTATGGGATACTGTAGGAAATAAAAGCACATTGTCAAGTCACCTTCTTCTATTTATGTAATTCCTATCCTCTCAACTTTCAGAAAGAAGCAGTGATTTTAAGGGTTTCTGCACTGGAGTGCTTAGTATTAGGTCTCACAGAGTGCTCTGTGAGCTGCAGGAGCCTCAGCCTGAATTTATTCTGGGGTCTGGCAAGTATCAGCTTAGCTGGGGCTCCCCAGAAGGCCTGAGCCCACCCGCCAGCCTGCTCCTGCCCCAGCCCCTCTCCTCTTCCTGCATCAGTGCTCAGCACAAGCAGAGCAGTGAGTCCAGCTCAGCTCGTTTCAGCCCAGCCTATCCCATCCCATTCCAACCCAGTCCAGCCCAGCCCTGCGTGCCTCCTCACGCCCAGATCCTTGAGCCCATCCCAAGCCTTCCATCCAATGGCTCCCCAGGAAGCCTCCCACCACTCCCAAAGCACCATTCTTGATCCCAAACACCGCTCCAGCCTCTGCGACCTCCAATGTGCCCCAAGCCCTGGCTCGGGCTGACCAAGGGCCCCCAAAGCAGCCAACACCCACCTGGGGCCAGTTGCTACTAAAACCTGACCATAGCATTGAGCTCAGCTCAGAGTTTTCTGCAGCTCATCCCTCTGGAGCCAATCCATACTGCCTGTAATTTGGGATTGCTGCTCGGTCCCAGCTCTAACCCTTCTTTACCGAGTAGACACCAGTTGGCTCCAGCCTCAAACGCGAGCTCGTGTAAGGATTCAGCTATGCAGAGCAGTCTGCAAATCCCTCCCAGCACAACAGGCAGTTCTACTCACTGAAAAGCAGCCAGAAACTCTTCACAAATGTATATGCAATTATTCTCATGTTCCCTGGCCTTGCGTGAACCTCAGAAGGGTCCGTGGTGGAACAAGCATCCAGCACGGCAGTGATCCCTGCGATGGGGCACAAGCGTCCCCTTCATCCAGACCCACCACGGCATTCCACTTGGGCCGCCCGCTGCAGGGAGCAGGGCAGGGTGGAAAGAGGAATAAGGGGTTTTCGACCCAAAAAAGCACAACTGGAGTTTCTTTCCTCATCATCGCCATCAATGGGGCTGTATAAATTGTCCCCAAGGTTAAATTTCCATGACTCAAGAGCACATCACAACATGGCTCTGAACTGTCCCCTCTTCCGTGATCCCTCCACTCGCTGGCTTTAGGAATATTGAGTTACGTTTTGATCCGGGCCCTATCACTGCTCATCTCGCCTTGTTTCCGCTCTCAGCTGCTGAGAACATTCTTACAGAGCTGTCAGGTAAGGCTTTATCCCCCTAAAAAACAAATTAGAAGAGCCATCTGGACTGCTCTTCAAACCCGGCCCGAGCTCCTCCAGCTGTTGTGTGACCTCATCCTTTATTAATTCTGGAGCCTCGTATTTACCATTGAGATCAACCCTACAAGTGTATAATTTCCTGATTTCTTTCCAGCTCCATTATTAAAGATTGGGGTTAGAGATTCGCTCCCCTCGTGTTCCTCGATAACCCTCCTCTCTCGCAGGAGTTGTTAAGGAGCAGATGATGCATCACAGGTTCCTTTATAGCAACAATAATTGTTCTGCTTCAGAGGCAACTGTGGCTTATATACTGCAGCTTTTCTGAAATTGTTTTTCTTCTTCCCCTTATTGCTGAGGAAGATATTGGCACCAGAATGTGATTTGAGAGCTCATGTTCTCTTATTTTCCCCTCTACCTGCAGCCAGTGCAGATGCTACGTCCGTGGTGCCACCGCTGACATCTGTGTAACCGAATCCCGCGTTATAAACAGGAAGCAGCAGTGACAGCAGCAATTTCAATAGGTGCTTTTCTTCTGCTGAAGCCATTATTTCAGACAGGATATATAAATCACACCGTGCCTGATGCGTCCAGTTCCAAGTCTATGGCAAACCTCAGCTACCTGGATACACCCCAGCCATTTGCCTCGCTGACAGCTTGGCTGCTTTCCCCGAGGCGTTTGGAGCTGGCAGTTCTCTGGTTTGGGGGAGGAAGAGGGAGGGTGATAGTCACTACAAAAGACCAGAAGATGATTTTTGTGTCTGTCAGCTAGGGCCGTCTGCTGCTGCAGGAGCAGAAGGATTCATGAACACTTCCAGTGGGAGTATGGGGTCAGCATCCAAATTCCAAACTGGTTTTCCTGCTCCTCTGCTTGGTGCTTGCTCTGTTTAATTCTGACCACTGGTCTCCAGTCTTTGACCTCGTAGCTGGTGGGTGTCAGACCACAGTGCTCAAAAGCCTTGGGCAAAGGAGCCTCACCATGCACTCTGTGATGCTGCGCTATAGCCACCATCACCTTCAGAAGTAAAGCTGAAGTGTGAGCAAGTATAATCCCTTTCCTGCCAAAGCAGCACTGCACTTCCACTGAAGTACCATGGGTGAGTGGTGCCCACTGGCTCGGAAACAGGGACCGCTTCCCTTCTCACAGTGGGAACCTGGTAGCTAAAAAATGCAGAAATAGACAGGAATAAAGAAAAAAACCTCGTGTGAAATATATAAAATCTAGATCAGGGTGAGAAATCCCACTGGTTATAATATTTAGGATTTACAATCCGTTTATAATCAAATATCTTATCTCACAGAATCATAGAATCCCAGACTGGTTTGTGTTGGAAGGGACCTTAAAGCTCATCCAGTTCCAACCCCTGCCATGGGCAGGGACACCTTCCACTAGAGCAGGGTGCTCCAAGCCCCATCCAACCTGGCCTTGAACACTGCCAGGGATGAGGCAGCCATATTCACGTGGGTCCTCAAGTAACTGCACAAATGGTAACACACCAGAAATCATAGCATTTCATTACTCCTGGCCTGCAGAGGAGAGAGAGGAAAAGATGCCTCATCCAGGGACTTTGGTGAGAGGTGTGTGAGGACGGCCTCGCCAGCAGCTCACCTCGCAGGAGGAGTATCCAGCCTGCCTCTGGGAAACGTCAGCTCGGGCTCTATTAGAAGCACAGAAATTGCATTTAACCTCTCAGCAGACATGAAATAAATGGGTGATTTATAAATATTTGCATCCTGTAATTGTCTTCAGGGAGGATCAGGTGGGTTCAACTGCACCGGGGCGCTCTTCTGGGAGGAACAGCAGAGCTGTTAACAGGTCTCATTTCCACCACTCAAGCAGCTAATGTGCAATCCTTTAGTCTGATCACACTTCTGCTTCAAAATGGCACTTGACGAGGGAGCGCCTCTAATCCAGCATGTTCTTCCAGCATTTTGCATGGGAAATGACTTTCCAGACCATCTGAGGGCTGCTGGGCTGAGTCTAACTGTTAGGAGATGGTACTCCTGAGTGATAGGAACCAACCTATATGGCTCTTTGTGGGGAAGAGGAAGCAAACAGCTGGAAATTAACTTGGACTCGGCTGTTGATCTGCAAACTCTTTCTGGGAACAATGGCAGCTGAAACAGTCTGGGTCAGACCCCTTAATGTCTTGATGGCTTTCAACACTGTGACACAGGATAAAGCTACATCTTGACTTCTGTGAAGCCTCTGCTCTTCAGTCAGAGAATGAACAAAATGCTTCTCTTGTCAATAAGCAATAGGAAAGAAAAGATGCTCATCCTAAGAAATGCAAACTGCCCTCTCTTCTGCATGCCGGGGGCCACCATTTTTAGCACTTATATATATTATGGGCATATTTAATTGATTCAGAACCTGACAGTCTGGTCCCAGTGAAGCCAGTTGTCTTTTGGCCTCATCTCCAGCACAAAGAGGACTCCATGGATAAACACTCTGCTCTAGCTCTGCCCATCTTTGGCTCAGAGAGAGAAGTCTGTTGTTGATGTGACTGTGGAAACACAATGTGGGGTAAGGGATGAAATACCAAGGGAAGATTGGAGAATTTTAATAATGCCTATTTTTATATCTACTGGATGCCAACCATCTGAGCTAATAGAATGTAATTGGAAGACTAGATTTAGTCATTTTCTTTATTATTAGGGCTTGATGTACTTCTGTCAACTCCAAAATACTCATTACACGTAATTAGGAAGAAGATTAGAGTGCCGTTAAGATGCGGAATAATGATGCAGCTCTAAAGGGCCAGAGGAAAAAACAACCCACTCAGGAAAATGTCTCAAAAGTGCTGAGCAGAAGAGGGCATTAAAAAAAGAGATAAAGACGAGAGCTGGTGCTAAATGATGAAGATGAGACTTTGAAGTGGGAAAGAGTTGATATGCAGAATCAAAGCGTTTGATGACTATACCTCCCTCTAAAATGAATCCCCTGTTATTTAGACGACTGAAGTAACATTAGTAGGATAATTCCCTCTGTGCCTTTTTCATAAACTCCCACCCCAAATAGCATAATTAATTTCACAGTTGTTGAAGAATAATAAGAAAAATCCATCCTTTGAGAGGTGGGAGGTAATTTCTATCTGATAGAAACTGGGATTAGACACAGCACATAAAACGTTCTGATCATTTGTGCACCAGAAGTTGTCATACTGTACCTGACCCACAGCTGGTGGGGTGACACTGAACAAGCTGATGTTTCACCCTGATTTCCTTGAGAGTGGTCCAATTTATTGAATCAAAATTCCGTATTAGCTGTAATATTAAATAAGCTTTTTATATTTCAGAGTAATGCAGGCCAGAATGCACAAAACGGGTAACGGGGCAGCTGACAGTAATGAAGTTGTACACAGAAAGGTTAAGAAGGAAAAGAGAAGAATCCCTGTTGAGGCAGCGGATAGAGGACAGGGATGAAGCAAGCCCATGTCTGCAGCACCGCACAAAGCAGCTTGCCACGAGGCATTACCAGTGTGGGAATCTATTTCTGGTTCTATCATCAATGCCCCGTATAACATCAGACAAATTATTCCAAGACAGATTCGCTTTTCCAATGGACGCGTATTAAACAGCAGAAGAGCTGTGACAATGCACTCGGAGTTGTCTCACTCCAGCCAACGCCGCGGCATGCGGATCCCAAGCACAGCATCATTCCCTTCCTGACCCTAGCAGAGCTGGAGCGAGACAGGAGGGAGGAGAATGTGGGGCTGGAGCAGTGTGCGCTGTGCAGAGGGGCAGGAACCATCTACCACTGGTGGGATGCAGGCTGCCCTGCCAGCCCTGTGCTGCAGGTGAGCCCTATGGTGTCTGACCCGCACAGGGGCTCACATTTTCAGAGGTGGGAGTGAGAAGGCTGCTGGTAGCGCAGAATAGACTCAAAGCATGCCCCAGTGATAAAGTGCACGTGTGAATGAGTGCTGAGACACACAGGGAGCAGGGGCCTTGGGGAGAGCAGGGACAGGAGGTTTCCTCAGCCCCCCCAAGAATGCTCCTGCACCAGATCTGCCAGTGCAGTGGGGGAAGCACCAATAGCCTGGCTGAGCTTCCTCCAGCCTTGCTGCTCCCTGCATGGCTGAGGAATGGGGCAGAGGGAATCCTCTCTCCTAGCAGAACCACAGTGTGGTGGCCAGGGGACAGTAAATATCCTTTCCTTTCCCTCCTCCAATCTGTGGAACAGCAGGAGCCATCTGCTTCCCTGCTGCCGCTGGAAGGTGGAACACACGCTGGCCTTGCAGGGGCTGCACAGGGGGAAGCAAAGGGTGATTGATGGTGGTGACAATGATACCATGGCAGGGCTGGGAATGGACCAAAACACAGGCAATTTACCCCAAAATGGCACCATTCCTCTGAGCCCACTGCCTGCTCCCCAAGCCCTGGTGCAGACCTGGCCATTGCTGCCCACCCAGAGAACAGTGCGTGGCCGGGGACCTTGCCGTGTTCGGGTGGTGGCTGCTGCCGCCCGATCAATCTCCTCTGCTTGTTTATAAGTATCTGTGACTCACAGACGTTTTTCCTGCTCCTTAATTGCCAGTTTCCTGAGAAACCGCTGCAGCCAGCCAATCGGCTGCGGAATTACGGCTTGGTGACTGGATACAATTGGGAAAAATAAATACAGGGTTATTGGTAAATTGAACAGCACTTTTCTAAGTACATCACGTATTTATAAACAACACATACATCTGCAGGAACCCAGAGCCTCCTCGCCTTGCTGAAGGAGGTCTCTGAAGGTCTTATTCTGGGAAGCAGCACCCACCCCCCTCTGCCTGTCTCCCTGTGTGATGAGGGATGCTCACAGTGGGTACATCAGTGGCTGTGCCAGGGGACCACATGCTCCCTGCGAGCCACAGTGCTGGCAGTCACCCCTGTAGCGCCAGAGAATCCCAGACCAGGAGGATGATTGGGCTGAGGATCACCACTCCTGCTGGAAAACCCACATCCCAGGGCAGAGCCTGCAGGTCAGGCAGATCAGGGCAAAGCCCCCAGCTGGTGACCTGCATGGGCAGCAGTGAGCTGCCCACTGCTCTCCCTTTCATTTCTGAATCCTGATTTGAATCCTGTATCTCCTAAACCACGCTGGCTTCCTAAGAGCCTTCTGGATTGGTACAGTAATTTCAATAAACAAATTGAAATCCTTGTAAAAAGCACAATATTATTATTATTATTATTATTATTCAGCATTATTATAAAAGTGACGGACAAGATCTAAATAAGAGACAGAGACTTTCTGCCTTCAATATTAGTCACTGCTCAGTTACAACTTTATTCAAAGCCATTAATTGGTAGCAAGAAATAAGCCTGTGAAGTCACTGCAGCACAGCATGCTATTTCCTCTATTCTTTTAATATGTGATTATGTTTGGGAAGCTTGAAAGTCTTTTTTAGTAATCATTTGGTAAAGCCACTCTAATAGTTGTTAAAAGGCTAGGAAACACAATGTCGGTTAATTTTGGATGAGATCATAGGGAACTAGGGGAAAGGATATAAAAAGTATAATGGCATGAAACAAAATGGTAAGTTGGAGGAGCGCAGCACCTAAACAACTGCGTGATGTGAGCAGTGATTCAGCCAGGCAGGGTAATTGGAGACTTGTGTACCGGCGAGTTTTCTCCAAAGAGCAGTAGCAGCCCACGTACCTATGTCCCCGCGCCGCGCAGCTGGATGCCAGAACTGCCTGTCTGCAGGCCTCAGATTGCGAGTACCTCTGGTACCTCAATTAGTGAGCATTATGACAGCGGCAGCATGAGCCCTCTGCTCCTTCTTCCCATGCTTGAATCACACTGATATATAACCCTTCCGTCCTCCTCCTGCTGTGGCAATGCCAGGAAACTGAGGCAGGAGGCAGAGGGATGGCTCAGGTCAGCATCCTTCTGTTGATGTGGGGAGCAGAGATGGGGCTTTGTGGGGATGGGCCACCCTGAGTAATGCCAACAGTCCCTGTGAGTCTTGTGCATGCAAAGCTAACACCAACACTGGTGGGCTGCAGGTAAGGAGCTGGGCACCAGATCCTCTGCCCTGGACCTGTAAATCCCTCTCTGTTTGGAGGATAGCTTTTACCAGCTGTCTAAAATTCACGTGTTTGCTCCAAATGCTCTGAAAAGCTGCGTGTTTCAGCTGGGTACAGAGTGCAGTCCTGGGCCTGGAATAATTTCGGACAGGAGTGTTAGAAATAAGGAGTTAAATTCCTTTCTTCACTGAACCAAATACATACTTTTTCTGCAGGATGATACTTAATCTTTGTGTTTGCCCCCGGCCCTGGAGCTCAAACTGTGGCTCTGGTCAAGATCAAAATAATTCCAGCTGGGCAACACTCCGTATTTGACATTCCACCTGTTTGAAGCAAAACTGGAAATGGTATTTATGATGAAGATTAGCTCATGGCCGTTAAGAGGTCTGGGCTGAAGATGGATATTTGCTGTCAAAGAGGCGGTGGTGATTTATCGCAGCTGAGTGCTTCCCTGGCTACACGAAGTTGCTGCCACAGAGCTCTTCTGGCAGAAGGAATCTGTGAATGCTCCTGAGCTGCATTTCTGCAAAGCTGAAGAACTGGCCCCAAAGTGCTTTTGTAAAGACAAAGATTGGAGGTCTAGCACTTCCCCTTTCTCAGCCTGAGTTGTCAGAATTACTCGGTACTGGAGCAGTATCAAGTAGCTGGGGGGGAAGGAAATGAATTGTTTCTACAGTCTTCACTGGTCAGAGAGTGAGGGGTCTGAAACAAATCTGACAGTTGCATAACACTCAAACCAGCTGCTAAGCTGTATATTGAAAATACTCCCCTGCAAGTGATGGCAGCGCAGAGCAGAGCCCATCCGTGCTGGACCAGCCCACAGGGCCCATTGCCTCCAGGACGTCCTCTCTGCCTTGAGCAGCAGCAGGCAGGGGATGCTCACACGCTCACACAGCTGCACTAAGCATTTTCCCCAGAGATGCTCCTGTCTCCTGCACTCTGGAGCAGCAGGAGTTACGGAGCAGAAGCTGTCACCTCTTTCATAACCTTCCAGAGCCACCATGTTCAGCTCAATGGAAAATGGAATAAGAAACCTCTTCCTTGCCCAGTATTTGCCTCTCCACTTACAAGTCTGCCCTTCTGGGCAGGAAGCCAGAAACAGGCGCTATGCAAACAGCATCAAGAGCAGAGATGATGCTGAGCTGAGACCTGGAGAAGGATGTGTCCTGATACAGACAGTCAGGGGAAGAGGGAGACAAGAACCACTGCTGGTATGGATGGTCCAATTCACACCTCACTGCCTTACCCTTTCCAGCAATATTCATCTCATCTTTCAGATTAAATCACCGCAGTGGAGTGGATTTCCTCACAGGTCTCCTAAAAACCATTTCTGTTTGAGTGTCTGATTTCGCATGTCCCGGACCATTGGCAGCGCTACTGCATGCGGGATAAGGACATCATGGGAATAGGTTGTTGATCACATCATTTAGATCATTTGTGCAAGAGATTTCCAGAGGAGAGACAGTTTCTGCTCCCTTCTTTCCGACAGCAGCATTTCTGAAAACCTCCTACACGTTTTCTTTCCGACTAAACCAGAAGCTGCCTCCAGAGGGTTTTGCCATCTTTACATTGACTCCAGCACAGTAATCTTCTATGAAGAAAAACTACTGAAGCAGCTCAGTGAACTGCTGAGCAGACAGGCACAAGCCTAAAGATGGATATATAAGTTCAAACCTTTCAAAGCCAGGAAATACATCAAGATGACAACAGTCCCAAAACATCAGAAAACCTCAAAGTTGTGAAAACTCAAACATCGTGAGTTAAGACATTTCTAACTCAAATCTCTGGAAACCATGAAATGTGCTTTATATTGCGTATAGGAGAGAAAAACAGCCCATCTCCAGGAGAGGATGGCTGCCTTCAGCCCTGATACCCAAGGACAGAGGTGAGATGTGGGCAGACGAGTGAGGAGAAGCCATGGGGTGGTAGCCAGGGAACTCTATGCCTGTGTCAAACCTTGCAGAAGAGCCAGGGAATCTATGCCTAAAGCTGAACTGCTCCAAGGGCTACCGCTGACATCTTCCAAAGTGGAGGGGACAGTGTGGTATTCCTGGAATAACGCCTGGACTTGCCATTCTACCCATAACTCACACTTGTGCTGTCCATCACTGTGCTGCACTGTCTGAGGTGTCATCACTCATCAGCCCCGGGTCCCCTCCAGCCACTCCACAGGAGCCCATGTCTGCTCCAAGGTTACATCCTGCGTACCACAGCCCCTGCTCAGAACCCACTTCCCACCCTGCTGCCCTCCGATGCGCTGCAGGACAGCTCTGAGGGTTTAATGTACAATCATGCATGAGCTTACTCTGTACCTAACACACACCTCTGTTCCTGGAAGATTCTGCTGAAGGGGATATTAAAACTGTCTCTTCCAATTGCATCCAGAGCATCTCTAAGCAGTATGTCAAAAAAGCCACATAATAATAATCAGATGTTTCAACTTGGCTTTGATAAATTAGCTGTGGGAGAGCAGCCAGTCTGCTTTCATTCATGAAAGTTAGATGCCAACTAGTAATGAAGAATGATGATAAAAACTAAATCTCTTCAGTTTTATCTAAGCGCTAAAATTAGGAATCAAACCAAAATACATGTTCTTGGGCAAAGTCTTATTGACTTGGTTTAGGTTTGGTTACAGAGGTTGGAATAAAATGCATGCAGATATTTACTTAACATGAAATTGTACTCAGTAATGTCAAGGAGGAAACCCCTGGAGTCACCTTTTCCTAACACCTTTCCCAAGTCCTCAGCACTGTGCCACAAACCTCAGCAAGACCAAGCACAAGGAACACGTTTGCCATACTCCTCAACTGGTGAGCACAATTAGTTTGTCCTTTCAAGTCCTAATGCCCAAAGTTACAGCTGCTCTACAAGGAGATGGATGTACAAAACTCAGTATAGAGCAGTCTGGTGTTTACAGTGAAATCGTGGTTTCCAAAAGTTTAGTTGTGGAGCTGAATACACATGGGATATCTCTTTTTTATTTCCTTCTGATTGCAACAGGTTATGAGCAGGCTGGAGGAATGTGAATCTCCCATTAGAGTCATCCTTCCTCAGTCATCATGTCTCACACAATCTATTTCCTATCACTCATGTAACCTCTGTTAGCACCTAGACAGGAGTAGTTAAAGGCTCACCAAGCAGCACAGCCTTGCTGAAGAGCTGACAGGAAATTGAGGAGAATGACTCCTGGAAATCACATTCTGAAAGGTCTTCAAGAAAAGCTCCATTAAAACAATCATGGTATTTTTCATGCGTGCACAAGCCTGTAACCACATTATAATTAAAAGGACATATAATGACAATCAGCTGGTCAGTAGAAGACCAAAATTGTTGTAATCTCATTTGATTGCTATACCTATTTAGACTTAAAGATAAACCAGCAAATGGAAAGGAATCATTGCAAAATTCTAACCTTAGTATAAACTCACAGTCACCAAAGTCACCTGAGCAGTTCAGGTCCACCAGCCACTGGGGGCTGTGGTTTATGTTGTCTATAGATGGGGAAGTAAAGGGTTATATTCTGAATAAATGTTTAATGAACATGGCAACTTCCATAACCGTGCCCCCATTCCACTATTGCACTAACTGCTCCCCACTGCTCGATAGCTCTTCCTTAGGCCTTCAAAAGGGTACTCCATTCAAATTAACTTTAAAAACCTATTTCTTTTCCCTCTTCTCACATCATCTTATATCAACCTGGCTTGTGCAGATGGAATATGAAGTAACTTAACATTGGCACCAAAGGATGGGCAATAGCTGTCATTGCTGACACCATGGGAGAGTATTACAGGCTTTGCTAATGTCACAGGCTCAAATATTGTTATCTGCTAGCAATCTAGGCTCATCATTCAAGAAAGTTCAGTTAATTGCATTGATCAGCTCTGCACTGACAAACCAGTTATTAGTGAATTGTTTGTATCTCCCTCCTGAACCATCTCTTACGTTCTGGAGACACTAATAGGTACTTGGAGCAGTTTTAACATGGAAGGTTTTTAACTGCCATAAAGATTCTGGTAGTGCCTCCCTTTGGTTATTTTAGCAAGTATAATTACTCAGTAGAAGTTCATTAATTTTATTTATTATTCTCTAACTGAACCCTAAAGGACCTGATTCTGTTGTTCTGCTACTTTGGGATACGGTAGCCTCCAAGATGTGATCTGCATGCACAAACATTGACATGAAATGCATGCAGGATCTGGCTCTATATTTGAATTTTAGTTTGCAACAGAAACTGTCTTTTGGCATTTTGAGGACTGGAGAGAGCAGCAGTTTTAAATAACCATCCATCACACAGGAAAGCATTCGGCTGTAAATCTGAAGTAGAAACCTTAAGGCATGAAGCTGCATAAACATTTTGGCTGAAATCCACCATGAAGACTGTCAGAGTAAATATTAAAAAGAGGTTTGTATTGAGCTAAAATATCTGTTTACAGATATCTTTTGCTGAAGCCACATATTGTACAATGAAATGAGATCTCCGAAAACATTTTTGTTCTAATAACTTTATAAACTGTGCTGTATATTTTATGGAATTTGAATGTAAGAGCAGTTGGCCCAGAACGACTTCTGTAGGAGATTATTGGGAGAAACCATTACCATATGTCAGTAGAATGGCAACATCCCATAGATACTTGAGAGGATCTCAGGCTCAACCCAGTTCTTGTGTTTATAATGTGGCAATATTTCCATACTTCATACATGGGTACCTCTGCTTATATAAACAATATCATGGCAATGGTTGTCAAAGTCACTTGTAGGATTCCAATGAAAATAGAAGTAAATTTGTTCTTACGTATTTCCAAAGCAGTGCGCTTCTGTTAGCAGGGCTCTGGTGAGGGATCCTGGGCCACCAGCCCTGTGCCCAACACGGCTACGTTGGAAAAAGTGTGTAACGGAGAGCTGGCCAAGCGTGTTCTGCATGCTTCCCTAGGTGGTCTAGCCACAGGAGACTGCCAGTTGTGCAGAGCTGGCCCTCCAGCTCGCACGTGTTCCCTGGAGAAGGGTAATGACCATGGTCATAAACCATGTGCCCATCACCGGGCGTGCTCAAGGGCTTTATGAAACTCTTTGGCATTTGGTGTTCGTTGATGGATTCTCAAAAGAAAGCTATTTGCCTCCTCTGAACATCTGTACATTGTTCTTCACTGTGGAATTCAACCCCATCCCTGATCTACCATGCACAGGGAAAGATGGACATGACAAAAAACCCTTTGCCAGGTAACAGGTTGAGGACTTTGGGATGATTGAGATTGCCACTTCTAATCTCATACCTGGAGTTTTGCCCAGAAGTGGCAGCTCTGACCCTTGAGGAAGCAACACCTAACGGTGGCCAGCAGCATCACTGGGGATTCACAAACAGTTCTAACCCCCATCAGGTGAAAACTCTGAGGAAGTGCTTTATTTTGTAAGAAAAATACAGTTTCCCACTCTGGTAATAAAGCACTTAACTTCAATATTAATCATTTCCACTCAACTCATTTGATACACCAAATTAATATCACTGATTAGAATATGATCCTCTTTAATTGAGTAAAACTGGAGACTGGAAGAGGTTAATATTATTTATTTGACCTTTCTGTGTAAATTCAGCAGTTCCCTAAGGACAGAACAGCGACCACTGCTGCAGCAACTGCTCCATTTTGTTTCCTTGGACAAACACCTTCTGTGCATGGGCAGTGGAAGGGAATGAACAGCCACATTATTGTCATCCCAAAGACCAGAATAATGCAGGCAGTTCTTGCTAAAAGCCTGCCTTTTGGTCCGTTTACATGAAGTGATTTCAGTTCTGCACTGTGGTGGGGTCTAGTCCAATACAGTAATTTGTGCTTCTCGAAATAATTGTGTCCAAGGCAGGAGCCAAACAGAAGTCAGACCTCTCACTTTCTCTGTAGATTATCCGCATTTAAGAGGCAGCCTTTTCTCCTACATACATATATTGCTAGGCCAAAATTTTTCAATGTAATGTCTGGCTGACCAAGTAAACCTTGCCATGGCTTTCCAACAAAGCAACAATTACAAGTGTATATTATCTAATTCACTCTTCCAGCAGGGATCTGATCCAACCTCAACACTACCACTTTAGTACAACTGTAAGTGAAGAGCAGTAAGAGTCCGGTAACTAAAATTACCCAGGATTTACTCTCGTTTTCCGCCACAGGGGAAGGGGAAGCTCGGGTCCCCAATTCTGGGTGTTCTGGGGTTTCGTCAGTGTTTGCAAAGTTGTGCATTGCATCTCAGTGACAGAAACACCCAGAGAATGGTATCCAACCGCTGTAAACAAGGACTGATATAGGAATGTAATTCTGAAGTACTCTCATAGCATCTGACAATCCTCCTGACCTAACATTAGAAGTATTTGGAACAAGAGTTGTGACCAGCTTCAGAAGTGCGGTTTATGAACGGTTGTGATCAATGCATTCAACTCCTCACCTCACAGAGCGCTGGAAAACATTAATTGTGGGGCTTGTGTCATATGTGGGATTTACAATTGTAACAAGGATCATCCATAACATGGAGATCAGCGAGATAAAGCACTGAGTTGCTAAGGAAGGAGAGATGGAGTCGCTCTCTGCAGCACCTTTTGAAATAGACATATCACCTCCCCTTGCCGCGGAGCCACATGCTCATTCTGGCAGAAGAGCAGCAGCCTGCTATGATGCTTTTCTAAACACACACCTGATTTCATCACCAGCTGAATGATCACATTGATTTCCCCTAATTCGGTAACTTGCTCTGCTAATGTGAGCAAAACAAAAGCCGGGCTCTTACATTAGGAAGTGCAAATCCATAAGGGGAAAGTCGTTTGGTTGGGTGCAAGCTTCAGGAGTTGCTGACACTCAGCAATCCATGAGGAGCTGGAAAATTGGACCCAAAGCAGTCAGCTGGAGAAGGAAGAAGCTTCAAGGAGGTGGCCCAGAGGGAAGGCTGATACAGGCGAGGGGTAAAGTGCTGCATGATCGGTAGCAGGAGGAGTGGGGAGCGACACAACCGAAAGGGCAAAGGCAGGTAAATAGCTCATCATGAATAGTTGTTGGTTTAAAAAACCTGACATGTGTTTCCTGCGAGGCTGAGGTAACGAATTGTTCTCTGGCCCAAAGCGTTTCATCTCCCAGCTCCTGTGTTGTGGGTAACCAGAGAGAACACACAGCTCCTGATTCCCCGCTGTTTCTGATACCAGATGTGCTGCATTCCGGCACAGGCGCGCGGTGAGCACCAGACAGAGAAATGCCACTTTGGTTTTGGTGCTTCCATTGAATCAGATGGATTTTGAGTAAATAAGGAATCCAGGAAAACCTTCCCCTCTGTGTGTGTGTGTGAGTGACATGGAGAGAGAAGGGAGAAGAAGGAAACCGATCCCTTCTCTGTGAGGATTTAAAGCTGTGGTTATTCCAGTTCTTTTCCCTCCAGTGTGTTCATTGCCGAGCTCACAAACCTTGCTCAGTGAGGCTGCTCCCACAGAGCCCCAGATTTCATGTTTGTCCCAACACGTTCACTTTCTGAAGACACAGAACAGTGCTGACTGTTCCAGCAGCCCTTCAGTTCGAAAGGAAAGAGAGCAGAAAGAGAAACCCATTTTATCAGCGCTTTCCACTCTTCTCTGCCAATTTTAGCCAGACTTAGAAATTCAAAGGTTCCAACAACTCCTCATTTTGTTCCCCAAACGATGGCAATGTTCTCTCCTGTGACTCCTCATCAGAGTATGGGTTCAAATAGACAATGTCATTTTCTAACGGACAATAAAACATTCCTTGGGGTGCTTTTCCATCCCACAGCTGATGATTCCAGCAAGTAAAAGACATTTGCCATCAAAGCTCTCAAACAATAACCGCCCCACTGTTGAGTGACCTTTCTGTGCATCCGTGTGTGAGGACACACCTCGCTCTGGTGAGAATACAGTAGAAGAGGGAGAAAAGCCAAAGCAAACAAGCCCTTGGGGAGCTTTGCGGGCTGCGTGCATAGTCTGAGGCATGTGCCTTGGGAAGACAGAAGTGGGTCTTTACTGGCTGGGAGGTAGATGAAGTAAAAGACAAGGCTGTTCATGGTATTTAGCAAGGGACCTGGACCAGAGACAGACTTGCCAAAGGTGTTTTGATAACAGCAGGTCACCCCTGCCCTGTTTGCCTCATGGGACCACCAGCTTAGAGAGACCTTGAGGTATCTGCAGCCACAAGCAGTGCTTTGCGAACCAAGGATACCCAGTCAGGGGTGAGTCTGCACCCGTAACAACTACTGCAAGAGCTTCTGCAAACATCTTGTGGCTCCTGCGTTAACCAAAAACTCAACTAACCAACCAAAACCTGCTGACTAAACACTGCAGCCTTTTTTCCACGTGTGAACCTACACTGTAGACGAACAAATGGTTTAATTTGTACCAGAAGCAAACAGCATTAGCCTGTGCCTCAGCCATCAGTCTCCTCATTAGAGCTACTTCATCAGTACCCAGCATGTAACAGAGCCGGTATTTTTACACTGCTCCAGTGGCATGACCTTATGTTCTTTACCTTAATTCAACTTGCTATTTACCTTGGAGCCAAGTCCAGATCTTGACTGCTGCTGCTTTCACCTCAGCAGTGTTAATCTCATCTGGAGTTCCCTGCACTTAGCCTCAGCCACAAGCACAACCCAGGACTGAAGTGAGCACAGTGAGGATACCCATCCTGCAGCACCGCAGGAAAGGGGGTTCCTGCAGCCAGCAATGGCTTCTGTGCATGCAGCAGCCACCACCAATGTGCCCTCAAAGCTCAGCCTGCATTGCACGAACAACTACTACTGTATCTTATTATCGCCGTTATTATCACTATCATTATTACTTATAAGAGAATCTGCAAACACATCAGGCCTTCAGGACAGCTGCTGTTGAGCTGCACATAGATGAAATGGCAATGCTCCAGCAAGGTTTGTGTTCTGTGGTTTGAGAAAGCCCCCTGCTATTAGTGATTTTCCATCGCTTCTATAATATGCAAGCTGCCCAGCAGTACCAAGTACACGTATGCAGGAACCCCCCAGGCAGTGTTCCTCAGCCCCTCTGAAGTCACTGCTTGCTCTCAGTCACTTTTCCATCACAAAGAACTCACAATGTATGCCTTTGCTTTATGTGTTTTCAATTAAACACTCAATTCTTCCATCGGCTATTTCCTCTGGCAACCCCTGTGACTGTCCCAGATTTCTTCCCGTACACTTCAGTACTGGCACAGATACCTCATTTTTCACTGGAGCAAAGAGTCTAAATGCACTTTACATGGAGCAAATGCCACAGTTTATCCTCAACTAAGCATAAAATAAAAGAATGACCAGAGAAAATTATGAACAGTCAGCTGCGTTTTGATTTGGCTTCCAAGCAGATACAAGAACCATCCAAAACCTGGATCCTTTTTAACATACCCTTTTACCCAAGATGCTGCTTCGCCTAGACAGTGCTGCATGCTGTTTTCCTCATGGTGGTACAGAAGTGCATCTTTGGATAGGTGCCTTTCGATCACCCAAGTGAAGACATTAAACAAGATAAGGATTTCTGTTCCTTGGAGCTGTCACCAAGAGAAATGTAATGGCTCTGGAAATAAGGAACAAGTGAATTGCTCCATCTTTTGCAGGAGATTAAATATACGCTCTCCAAAAATAGCTAATGTACATACTTTTCTCTGGAAAATGGAGACAACTTCCAAAACCAAAGGTGTCAGCCACGGATAGAATTGATGCTGCAGAGGCAGCACAGCCAGTCAATGGAGCTGTGAGCATTTTTCACAGCAAAACTCTGGCAAAACACATCCAGTTTTGGACAGGCTCACACATCTAACCTTGCTCAGGCCTGTGAAGCTCTTGGCCAAGGCAAGCCATATAAGAGTGAATTTCAGCAGGATGCTGCCTGGTTGTGGCATTCAGACCAAAGAGGTGGGGAAGGAGCAGCTCAGCACTTTTCCAAGGCTTCCCTTCAGTCCCTAGTGGAGGAGCAGTTGCCATGTCAGGGGAGGTGATCAATGGTTTTGCCAAGCCTTGACATGGAGCTTGTGGACAGAAAGGTGCACACTTGCTAAACATGGCAGAAACTGGCAGAGCACTCTAGCATATAGAAAATAGTCACTCATATTTACAATTGAAGGGGACAGTAACTACTTCCCAACCAAATGATTCCATGTTTCTGTACAGTTTCATTCCTTCCCACTAATAAGATGTGTACGAGAATAGAAAACCACACATTAATACTTTGTGTGCTCCTGTCACCCATTTCTCACCTACAGCTGTGGTTTTTAGTGATCACAATCATTTCCACAGGAGGTAGCAGAGGTGTCACACACACAGCATAATGAATTCCAGGAGGAAGATGAACAGTCCTGAAATACCAGGTCCGAGAAATACATTAGAAGTATGAATCAGTAGACATGGTTTCAATCACCCTTACATCTGGTTTCATCATTTCCTTCACCATATCTGACTGCCTTTAGCTCTTCTGTGATGCCAAAGTCCTAGCACATCCATCTTATGAGAGACCAGGCACTGACATGTCATCAGCTTCTAGGTCATTCCTTGCTTTTTTCCTTGGGAGCATTTTACCTTGAGAAATATGGAAAGGGAGACTGAAATTCCAGGATGGAGTCTAAGTAAGAGGAGGTAACATTTCTTAACACGTTGAAGTTTCTTGCAGCTGGGAAGACAAGGAGTAGCTGAAACTAAATCCCTGAAAACACCTACTGCATGGCTGCAGGGTTTTGTAGAGCAATGCCCACTGTGCTTTCCCACAGCCAGGAGCAGAACACTGCCTTAGTGACCCAACCGCAGACCTCTCCTGCTTGTATTTCCAGTTTGAAGGCAAACAGACCTTCAGAAGAAACAGCCGTGTCTTTCCGGTGCCTTTAAAGACATTTATACTGAGTGAGCCATGGCAAGGCGACAGTGGGCAGCGTGCCTGATGCCTTCAGACCTTTGCTGCCTGTGCAAGGATGCAGATGTGCAGATGGTGATGTGCGAGGTACTTGTGCACAAATAACAAGTTAGAAGTAATGGGAGATGCTGATTCTTCAGCTTTCCCAAAGGCTGGACTCTCAGGGGCTCAGCAGCTGGCTGAGCCTTGCTCCAGTTGGTTTGGCCAGTACAGTAGAATAGATCTGAATCAGAAATGGAGAGAGCTTAACCTATGCTGTGACTTGGATGGAGAAAATCAAGGTCAGAGCATAGCTGAATAACCCCAGGACTCCAGGGAGATCAAGCTGTATGAAAATCTGATCTTGTGGGTACCAAGCATGGTTGGTAGCAGCCTTCCTGCTGCTTGCTGCAAACTACGGATGGCAGATGCTTTCTGGACATAGCCATTCACTAAAAAAAAAGTGAGAAAATGGCTTTGCACATAAACCATTAGTGAGCATTCAGGTGTTTTGCAGACCTCCAGCACCGTGAGGTGGGAAACGAGCTTTGCTGCTCTTGTGGGACCTTGGCTGCAAGCTCATGAGTGTCAAAGAGCAAGTTACGCCTGACCCAGTGAACTTGCGCAGGGTGGATTTCAGTGTCTGTAGAGTTACACAGCTCTAACCTTTCCACACTCTTCCCTCATTTCTTGGCCTGGCATAGGTCAATGGATTTCATTTTCTGAAAAGTATCCTCGCCTGGAAAAGCTGCTGCAAAAATCCAACCCCGGGTGGTTTTATTTGGCAAAAGCTCACCAGGCAAGCTTTTCACATCCCAAAGCCAAAATCAGTTGTGTGGTTTGCATTAATATTCTATTTTAATTCTAACCTGCAGAGTCATGGGGATTTGGAAAGTAACCCAAGCTTTGGCCCACCTCTATCAGGAAATATTAAGTGGTGTATAACTGCCATTAGTATTGCAGGTTTCACTGATTGTCTCAGCCTTGCAAAGCCTTCCTTGAGCAGGACTACCCTGTGCCACTAAAAGGCCACCTCCTGACCAGCCGAATGATCCCCAAGAACAAACCCATTTTTCACAGCCACATCACCTCCTTTAAACAAATCATGCCCAGATTTTCCCACTTGCACACATACACCAACCCCAGCTTTGGCTTTTCACCAGGCACTGCTCCTGTTCCTCAGACCTGGCACCCATCCATCACCACCAGCTCTGCCGGCACAGAAGAGGCGCTGCTAATGAGCAGTTGCGTGCCAGAGGGCACCCCTCCAGCAGAGCTGCCCGGTGTGTTGGACACCTCGCTGTCCTGCTTCTGCAGCAGACGGTGCTTGGGTAGTGCCAGGCCATTGACAACACTAGTGATGGAGGCTGGAAGCGTTCATCCCTGCTGCAGGGTAAACCTGTTTTGCTTGTGAAGAGTAACACTTAAATTTGAACAAGCCAATATAAAATGAGCCAAAGGAGTGATAAGTGTAGTGAAGAGAAGGCACACTTCTGGTTATTTGGTCATTCTGAACAGTCGGAACGCCTGTGGATGTGAATTTCAGGTGTGAAAGTTGGTTGTTTTCAGGCTGCTGTCTCTTTTCTGTCCACCACTGCAGTAAGGAAAGGGGAAGCAATCCATGCATTCGACAACAGAATCTTTTGGATGCATCTTAATACATTTCAATACACAATGCTAAAATACTGGTTCTGGACATAAAGTTGCATGTATATACACACATGTTCCTTGAGTTTGGAGAAGCAACTGTAGAGAATGAATAATATTATTGCTTTTTTATATTAGAAAATGAGCAAATTATGAATTTCATCAAGGTTTTAAAGGTCAGAGATCCCACCAGCATTCTGCATCAGTTTTGCTGTTAGTCAGTTCACTCATGTATTTAATAACGCAGCCCTCAGACAACATCTCAAGGTAGTGCATGCTCTTCGCCTGCACAATGAGTCATTTTCTGAATGCTCAGCTCTTCCCTCAAGTTCAGTTGAATAATATTTGCTTATAAAGCTTTCTGTTATAATTCTTCTATGTGGAAATAAAAGGCTTGGCTCAGCCTTGCTCTGCAAGATGGCTACAGCGCTGCTCCTTTCAGCACGGTTGCCGAGGTTTTGGCGTCAGAGGAGAAGCAGCACCTCGGGGCAGCTGTTTGCAATGCAACAACCTAGTGAGCAACAGGAGGAGAGGGAAAATATTTAAGTATTTAGGGCAGTGGAGCAACATCCTCCAGAGGTTCAGCGCCCGACATGTGACATCAATTACAAAGTGTGCTCAGCTATTTGCACGTTCGGTTGAAATTCAGTAGAAGATTCCCTTCGAAAGAGGAGAAGGAACATTTGGTAACACTGAACCAGCTCCATTCTGATCTCTATTTTTTTAGGATTTCTTGGAAATCGTGCAAAGCAAGAAAGGACTCATCCAGTCCATTCTCCTGCTCCAAGTCAAGATCAATTATAGCTAAATCATTCCCGATAATAGCTGCCAAACTTATTCTTAAAGACTTCCCGTGATGGAGTTTCCTTAAGCTGTCCTGGCAAACTATAGCAGTGCCTCACTATTTTAATCATTAGCTAGGTTTTCCTTCTGTCTAGCCTAAATTGCCCTCACTGAAATGGGATGTTTCATCAGATCTGCTTTCTTGAAAAGAGAACTTGATTGTATTAAAAGGGATCTGCCTGCACAAATATTTCATTGGTAAGAAACCATTCCATCAGGAAAGGAGTTCACAGATGCCCAGTGTGAAATCCAAAGGACCTGCACGACTGATGCCAGTGCTCATCTATGAGATGAGAGTCCACTGAGTCAAATTGCTGCTTTGCTTACAATTAACACATGAAAAGAAAGAAATTTCACATTCTGGAATAGCCTGCGTCTTATTCGGTTACTGTTTGGATGAGCTCAGGACCTGGCCCCAGAAACAGGGTCTGGAATAGGAGAGCAAACTAAGTTTAAACTATTTCTCCAAACTCAGGGTGTGTGAATTAAGCGAGGTCAGCCCTTTTTCTGGGAGAAACCCCAACTGACAGGCTTCTGCACCCCAGCTCTCCCACCTCGTTCCACAAAAGCAATGTATGTTCAAGAACACAGAGCCAGCACATGGCTGGTTTCCAGCTAGTGAGCACCGGGGGCTGCCCAGGGATGTGGCACCTCTGTCAGAAGCTGTTGTCTCAGCCCTGCTCTGGATGAGGACCAGCATCTCTTCTTGGCCTGGGCTCTTTCCTGGGTCCATCAGCCCTGGCACAAATCTGTGCCTTCGCTAATATCCAACAAGTGCACAGCTCTTCCACCAGCACTTTGGATGAACCCCATTTGTAGCTCCCCAAGAGGGACAGTCCTACCCTGTGGAGCCGGTCCCAGTGGAGAGCCTGAACTCCAGATGGAACGAGACACAAACCTGTTGATTTTAGAGGATGTGTGTGGCATCAAGAGCACAAATAGGTAAGGCATATGTACAATAAGGACAGCTCTTGGATTAAAAGCATCAAAGCAAAACAAGGAAATCAAACTGTACTCGATGTCTGCTCATGGGAACGTGTGTGGAGGTGTCCTGAGGAAGAGGAGAGCCTGGACCACGGCACAAAGGGGAGCTCAGCACATGGGGCTGCACAGCAGTAATCAACCCCAGATCTCCACTGAGCTCAGCACTGCAGCCTGGATATCTCTTTGGTCTCATCTACCCAGCTCTGTCCTAAAATGAGTCTACACCAGCATGAGAGGCTGCGAGCGAGCGCAGATGGTGCAGGGTGCAATAAGCTACACAAGCACTGTGAAACAAGATAAATTTCCTTACATTCAGCAGAACTGGGCCAGTCTGTAACTGAAGAAATGAGATCAGAATCGGGACCACTTCACTCATCTACCAACTACAACAATCAGGCAGTGCAGAGACAGCTGAAGTTCTGGTTTTAATACCCTGATTTGATTCAATTCTTCAAACAGCTGAAGCAAACCAGATAAATACTATTTTAATCAAGGGTCTGAACAAATGATAAATTTAATGCTTTAAATACCATTTAGTGAGTCTCAGCCTGCCCCCTTCTTTAGTGCCTTACAAGAGACAATTGCTCACAGATGCCTTGAATAGAAGCTGCTTTTGTACTTTGAAACCAGCCTAGAAGAAAATTGCAAGGATGTGTTCAGGTTAATGAATATGAGTTACAAAACTCAAGATGAACATAGCACTAATCACTAAATCAATGCAACGCGAGGCACGGTTTGACCCTGCAAGTCTCTTCCTCTCGTTATTGTGACTGTGCAAAGAAATAGTTGACAAACAAATTACATTTAAAAAAAGGACATGGATTTCATCAGATCCTGGAACAATTCTTCTGTTACGAGTCCCAGTGATCAACACTTGGGGAAAAGTAAGAGGGATTTGGAGACAGCTTGGGAAGTATCTTTCCTTATTTCTAGTGGACATAGCCCGTGTCTCTATGCTGTTGCTTATGGCAGATCGCTTGGGGTGGAGCCAGTTCAGAAGATATCATGCAGAAATGGGCCTAAAGGACAAGGTAACACAGGGTGGGAGGCACTTCTTGGCCTTGGCCATGCCAACATAGCTACTTTGTTGATGGTGAGATGTGGTAGAGATGCTGCCAACAAGTTGCAGATCACCTGTTCCAAGAATGGAAGTGGGAACTGAAAGGGCTGTGCCTGCACCGAGGTTTATGGGGATGTCAAGCACACACACAAGCATCTGCCCTGGTCTGCATTTAAGGTTGTCCTTTGATCACTGCAAACCCTTTGGTAAATAAACTAATTCCCCTCCTCCCCTCGTTGCTAAAAAGCCACTTCAGCATCACTAGAGGGTACCCAGGGTCTGCAGGCACAATGGCTGGACCACTGACAGCACTGCACATCACCTCCTGCCTCGAAACAGCCCAGGGTCCCTCAGACCCCCCGCTTCTGCAGAGCTTTCAGGTATCCCTTCAGAGCTCCTCCTAGGGCAAGCAGAGAGCTGCCAGGGAGAAACCCTTCCCTACGGAGCGCCAGGGCCTCCGAGCCCCGGATACTCGCTGTGTATTCTCGAGTGCCATCTACTGGCACCGGCTCCCGCGCTGGTTTACAGCCACACGGACACCCCCGTCCCCTGGCTGCGGGGGGATGAGGTGGCATCGCAGCAGCGCAGCTTTCAGAGGAGTAAATGCAGGGAAGAGCCCCGATTCTTACAGATGCTTTAGCAGCAGCAGTGTGCTTAAGAGACTGACTCGCAGAAAACACCATAGCTCCTCAGGAGTATCATCATTCTGTCGAGAAACTGAGCAGCAATGCTGGGCTCCAAGCAAGTTGCAGGTGCCCACAGAGTCACATCTCTGAGAGCCAGGGATCCTCCTGCTCCCTACGTGAAACAGCCACACATCACCTTGCAAAGCAAGGAGCAAAGATCTGGGGACTCAAAAGGAAGGCAGAGTAAGCATGCAGTCCAGCTAAAACCCCAGGGAAAGGCATATCAAGGCATTAAGTACTGCTTCTCTTTGGGATGAAACAAGTACTAATACTCTTTGGGATGCAATAAGCTCTACCCAGACGGCTGGATGGGGTTTACTACACAACGTCTACAGCTCTTCTCCCACCCCCAACACTGCCTAGGATTGCTTCGTTTTCACCTCTCCTCAGGTGGGACTGGGAAGCAGGAGGAGCCCTGCCCTCCATCAACCAGCTCTTCCTGGGAAGGAGAAGGTGGAGCATGTCCTTGCCCAAGATGTTCAATGGGACTCTTAGTGCCCCACAGAAATGCTTTGGGGTATTTACCCCAACTCGGTCCCAGTTTGAACCACAGAAACACTTCCAGAGAGGGTACAGTGTGGTTTCATGGTAGAGCCCCTTGGAGCTGCTGTCAGGAGGCATCATCTCCTGCTCTCTTTACCACACCTCAGCCCTGAAGGACCATTTCTCTGTCCATTGGTACATGGTTGCTGCAGCATTCAGCCAGTGAGGAAACCTCCCCCAGGGTAAGAGGGGCCAATTTTAAAGTGAAATATACATTACCTTGGGCAGAAAAACTGAGTACAAAAATGAGTGCGGTGTCATCCTTCGAAGAGTCTATATTCCCAAGCCCAGGAAAGGGAATAACAGACAATCTTCTTGCTTTGGCCCCTTTCTGCCACATTCAAACCCAAGACAGTCAGGAAAGCAGCAAAGCTCATTTCCCCTTTGAAGGGCTTAGAAACAAAAAGCCAAACCCAACCAACCTAGAGAGGCCCACAGCCCCCAAAGCTGTTATGGAGTTTGGCTGTTGCTTCTCAAAAGCTGAATATGGCAGTTAAAGGCAAATAAGAAACTGTTATAGAGGATAGTACCGCAACAAAACTTCTCCTTCCTGCCAAGCTGATAGTTGGCATTTCCAACTACTCTGTATTTTGAAAATATCATTCAATAAGTGGCATTTTCCATGGGTATTTTTTGCATCCTCCCCTCCACCCAGCAAATGTTTTCCTCAGGCATTTTTACTATGAGAGAAGTGCCTCGTACTAGAGAAAACTCAGGTTTGTACTTTCAAATGCAAATATTAACACAAGCAGTCTGGCTTATATTTCTTCTTTTGGCAACACAACATGAGTTTCTTCAGCTGCAAGCGTAGCTGTTGCAGTCTGAGCAGCAAGCGTTCAATAACTGTGGAAAAATACCCAGAATGAATTCAGAGAAATAAAGAGGGAAAAATTATTATCCCTGTATTATAGCGGGAGGAAAAGAGAGTAAATTGGTGAAACTGGAACAACAGAGCTCAAGTTTCATAGGTTAGAGACTAGAAAACACTTTCCAAATTGTTAAATTCCTGTGGGTCCATTACTGTAGGTTGGAGCAGCTGATTTCTGTCTCCTACTGAGTACATTTTGGTCTTGTTCCATACAAGGTGAATGGCTTCTAGCCTTTTCAGTCTCTTTGAATGCTTTTCAAAGGCAGTTGTGAAGCCAGCATGTCAATTCACCCGCAAAAAGCCTTTTGCTATTATTTTCAGTTTCTAATTACATACAAACAGTAGGGGTGGGAAGCAACCTTCCGAGGATGAGCTGAAGATGAGGCTCTTTCGGAGATGCATTCCGATTCCCTTCACTCAGAAACCAAGCAGTTTCAGGTGGTGCATTTGGAAGCTTCGTCCATTTAGTGGTAAGAATCTTGGGGGTTCTCCTCTGCCAACGCCAGATCTCGGTGCTGCCCATGCAGAGCTACAGTCACAGACCAGCAGTTTCAAAACATGCTGTGTGTCGAACCGGGGTGCAAGCAATCACTTCGCACATGCAGGATTGCCCATGAGCAGGTGTCACATGCACAATTCCCATGGGACCGAACCGGGTGTATGGTCCCATGTGCCCTGTGCAGAGCGAGGAGACCTCGTGCCCAGCGCAGCCTGGATGGTTCATGGATAGAACGGAAAGCTGGGGCTTTTCCTAGAGATGGAATGGGTCTGGTGACACGTGGGAAGGAACCGTTAAAGATCTGTTTTACCTCATTTGCTTTTGCCAGCTTCAGCCTCCTGCCTTCGGTGGGTCTCGCGCTTTCGCTCCTGAAGAGCCTTTTCAGCAGTGTGCCAGGCTTGGCGTTACTTTCCTTATTCACTCCTGACATTGCTTCTAGATTCATAAACCTCGGTTTAAGCTCAAAGATTCCAGGAGCCGGGGGAGAGGCACCAGCACAGCACCAAATGAGCGACCTGGGCCTTGAGGAGGGGAGCATCAGGCACGTGGCTGGGAGGCAGCCGGGCACACAGACAGGGACTGACAGACCCCGCTTCTGCCCTGGGTGCTTTGGCCCCACATTAGCTCAGTCTCTAGAAGTAAACTGAACGAAAAGAGCCACAGCTCTCACGCTGCGGCTCTGCCCCAGGGCTGGAGGGCTCAGGGGAGCTAAGGGCGGCTCGTGCCCAGGTTATAATTCACTGCACCTTCTGCTCATGCATGTTGGCCAAAATGCCCCATTTGATGCTGTCTTCAATGAAATTTTATAATGAAAAGTTACTTTCAGAGGCAGAAGAGAATATTTCAAAGCACCAATTCTTTTTTTCCCCCAAAGTGATAGGTTTTAATGTGTACAACACATATATGGCTATGAAAAAGCTGCTAAAAGCTGAGATCCCCTATTGGCTGCTTACGAACTTTAAATTTCCACATCACAGCTGAAGTTTCACGTCCTCAGCCTTTGGACTGAAGTTAAGTGCTGTTGAGAGCAATGTTTAGTTTCTAAAATTCAGTTTTAATGTTGATTTTTGTAGCCATAATAATTTTAACTGCAGGTTCAGCTCCAATGCTCCTCTCAGGACTCAGCCAGGAGAGGCCAGGACAGAAATACTCCTCTTACCTGTGAACAGGGGCACACCTCATAGCACAGCAGCAGAGGCTGGGGCACTGTCACCAGGGTGAGATCTGATTCAAGCTCACTTTGTGGTCACCCATCCATCAGATGCCTGTAATGAAGCTTAATGATTCTATAGGGGTGCTGGGGAGGGACTATTCATTAGGGACTGTAGTGAGAGGACAAGGGGTAACAGGTTCAAACTTAAACAGGGGAAGTTTAGATTGGATATGAGGAAGAAATTCTTTACTGTAAGGGTGGTGAGGCCCTGGAATGGGTTGCCCAGGGAAGCTGTGAATGCTCCATCGCTGGCGATGTTCAAGGCCAGGTTGGACATAGCCTTGGGTGCCATGGTTTAGTGGGAGGTGTCCCTGCCCATGGCAGGGGGTTGGAACTGGGTGATCTTAAGGTCCTTTCCAACCCAAACTATTCTATGATTAAAAGCTTGTCCCTCACTTAAATATTGTGCTTTGCTTTTAGCATAATTCAGCTTAGTTCAGGAGCAAGAAAGACTTGGAACAAATACCTTCATAAACCCCTAAGCCAACAACTAAGAACTCAGATGATTTCTCACTGTGTATCTATTTACGATCAAATAAAGAGCCTGGAATTTTAAGATGTAATTTGAAGAGGGGGGTTCATGGCCATATAAGAAGAAACATGCTTTTCTATTGATTTGCCACTGTTACTCATCAGCTTTTTGCTGTTATCAACAAGACAGGAAGAGAATGAGCAGACAGCCAAACAATAAGGAAAAGTTCGGCAGCTGCTTAAAGCCAATAAAATAACTGTATTATTGACAAGGTTATCAAGACATCAGAAGTGCCAGCTCAGCTGGCATTCTTCTGCCTTTTCATTAAAGCCTCATTACAAAGCGGAGCAGGCCAGCAGAGAGCTCAGCGTTCGCCTCCTTTTCCAACCTAATTGGTTGGGATAGCTTTTTAAAGATGGGCTTTCAATTTGCATCTGCACACAAATAAAATCCATGCGGATTAATGGCCTCATTGATCTGGTCGGGGCTGGGATTTTGGTGTGCAAGGATCGCGTCTCTCCGCAGACACACGTGCGCCGCTCTTCCCCCAGTCCCAAGAGGAATAACAGGCTCAGGAAAGATGTTTCATTTCTGGGCTAAGCTTAGGATTTCTATCAGTGCTCTGTGAAACACCCCCTGAAGGAGCAGGATGGATGCATGCTTTGCTCCTGCCCACTGCAGAGGTCCCTGGCACAGGCACCAAGCCCTGCATTATCCGCATCCCTGGCAGGATTTCATAGCAACACTTCATGTTATGACGCAAGAGCCCAGTTCTTCCAATGGATGCTTCCACAACTGAGATCAGGAATGCCAAATTCACCACGGAAAGCAACTTTGTCTCTCCTACCCTTGTTCACCAACCTTACCTAAATAAAGGAGAAAAACCCAGCCAGCCAACCCCACAAAAAAGCAGAGTTTGAAATGAAGATGCCAGTGACAACAAAACCACATCACACCTCCATCACCCGGTGCGAGAGCCCTGCCAGCGCAGATCTATCTGCTGTGATCTGTGGCAATAGCTGTGGCATTGCCTTGGCAACATTCTTTATACTTTGAGTAAGGAACAACTGATGCAATATTTCAGGAGACGGGGGTTGGGGGGGGAGGAAGGGTTTGATACCAAGAAAAACATTCTGACTGTTCTGTATTGTCCTTGAGGACTTCACTGTGTGCCGTCACTAACTGCTTAGCAACAGATTGATAGTGGCTTGCAAATCAATCTTTTCAGAGCAGAAAGCACACTATAAAATGCTGCATGTTCCAATTCAAGAGATGCTATTGGGAAGCTATATAAGCATCAATTATGGTTTTTTAGATGCAGTTAATTATAGCAGGGAGAACTCTGATCACAAATCAGCTTTCCTTACTCCCCCTTCTGCCTTTTAAAAATCGCAAGAGAATTGCTATAGATTAGCAAATTACAAATAGCAAAAATGTAATTATCCAGAATTAAGATGGGTTGGCAGGCACTGCTCCTGAGGGGCTTGTGCCAGGGAAGGGAAGGGAAATGAAACTGCAGTCCTTTAAAAAGTTTCACATTTAATTGTAATTATTTTGCTGTTTGGTTTCGGGTTTGGTTTTGGATTCTGGGTTTGTTTGTTGGGTTTTAACAAAGTACTGTTTTTAAAGAGCAAAAATGCACCAAAATGTGCACAGACATCAAAATAGAAAAAGAGCGGACAATTCCAGTGATACAGAACGGAGAGAAATTAAGGAGAATAAACCTATCAGAATGAGACATGCCCAAGGAGTTTGACAAGAGCAGGGGCTGTGGGGCACCATAACCTTCATTGACCAGCGGATGAGGACTGGAAGCAGACATGGACCCTGCCCAAGGAGAGTCACCTAATTGGACTCTGCCCGTTTTCACCCTCACATGCTCTCAGCTCCCCCCCCGCCACAGAGGCATCCCAGCTGCAAGGGACCTGCGTGGAAAATCCCTTGGGACCCTTCCCTAGTGGTGCAGGCAGCAGAAAGACTCCTCCTCTAAGGAGCACAGCACAGGCCCCCAGCCCTTGGCAGAGTTCAACTCAGCCAACACCAGAGCAAGGGGTGCGGATGAAGCCTTCACATACACCCCCCCAAGGCTGCTCGTGCTTTTGGAAACAGGCGTTTCTGAGCTATTCCTTGATCTGTATCAACCCATATCTTAGTATGTAAATACACAAGATCGTACAAGAGTAGCATAGAAGTGAATTGAGCCATGTACTAAAGGACGTCATTGTCACTGCTGCAGCTGCAGGGCAGATGTGTCAGGAGTCAGAGAGCTTCACAGTGGGCTGCTGCATGTTCTCCTCAAGTGAGATCAGCCTGAGCCAGATCTTGCTTTGCACACCCATATTCCACCTCCACCAACCTACCAGCAGTTTAAAATAAAGGACTACTGCATCCCTGCGCAGGGACCGGGATCCAGCTGGTCTCCAAACCGATCCCTGATTGCTTGCCTAAGGATCCTGCAAGAGTGTCCTGGAAATCCACCTAATGGGGTTTCTCATCTGTCTTGCTTTTGATTGAATGAAAACAATGGAAGTTGCACTTTGATGCTTTGAAGTCTCAGCCAGTGCCTAAAGAATTCAGCAACGTGCGAACTTACAAATAAACCCCCATGACTTTCATTGCTGAAGATGTCATCGGTTGGTTCAAATTGTGGCTGCTGAATAGTTTGAAATAACAAAACAATTAGAAGTTCCCGTGCATTAATACAAGGGAATCTCATCTGTGCACGTGCGTTCAAAGGGAATTTAATTCCTCTTTTGCAGTTTCTCTTGTTTAAAACCTTGAAATAGAGCTTAAGAGTTTCCTTTTCCTCACTGCATCTTATCACCCCCAGCTTCAGACCTCAGCTTTCTAGAATCCCTCAACTATATCCCTTCAAATTCTGTGCTAATTGAATTTGAAATTAGTCCCAGTGGGGACTAGGTAGAACCCAAGTAATTTACCGGTCAGACAATTAACAGCTCTGCATTAACTGCAGCTTCTGCACACAACTGTTTCCAGCGAAGCAGGCAGACGGTCGCACTGGGCACGCTCTGCCTTTCCTTGTGAAGAAGTGGGAACCGCAGGTCGGTGCTGGGAGTGAAAAACCACCACTTTCTCTGCCATGGAATGATTAAATGTCAGGTTTTTTCCCCAGACAGAGGCAGCTTTGTGGGCTTCCTCAGCTGGATTTTCTCACAGTAACTCCTTGCTCAGTTTTCATGTCCGATAACTGCATCTGTGCCATCTGGAAGTACTTCCACTGCATGCTGGGCGAAACATCATGCCTTCTGCAGCAGGTAAATGTTTGGTCAGATCACATTATTAATTCAAATCAGCTTTTGAAATGGAGTTTCTATCTACGGTGAGAGTGTTGGAGCCATGGAAATGTCAGCATTTTTATAAACAGAAGACATCCCACATGGGTGCAAATATAACAGCAGCGCTGCAGCTCGTGTGGGTATGCAAAACCACTTCTGAACCTGAAAATAAGCTCTCCGAGAGTGGCTGTTAGGAATGCTGCTCACAACAGAGGCTCACTCACACCTCTCGCGGTCCATGACTTCTTATACCCTCCAGTAATTTAGCTATACTAGTGGAAAGCCAGGACAGGCTTCAGCTTCAGAAGAGATCTCCACAGAGTCTGAGCCATTTGTTCACCTTTTTGCCAAAGTTTTCCCATTTTAGACACAGTTTCACCACAGCGGCTTTCAGAACAATACCTGCATTTGGATACATTACAGCAAAACTTCACTTCCCAGAGTAAGTACAGCTCTCTAGGAGCATCAGAATTTGGTGCTGCAGTTCATGTTCTGTTATCCCATATCACTCCAGGTTGGTCCTGGCTATGAAATATCCCAGCCCAGTAAAGCCCTTGAGCCACTACAGACAACACCAAGGCTTCACCCTCCAAATGCTCCCAAGCTTTCCATTTTTCTTTCATTATTAGTTTAATTTATTTGGAAGCAATGAAGTTGAGACATGCTTGAGATTCTGTAGGATGAAAATGTTGCAGCTTAAAGAGAGTTATCTGCAGTGAGGCACACCGGCTCCTCCCTACACATTCCTCAGGAGCGCCAAATTCCCTTCCCTTCCTGCCAAAGTATCAAAAATACCTTCAAACACTCCTTTCCAATGCACAGACACAGAAGTAAGGTGGGCAAAGCTGTAATGCAGTCTTTGCTGATAGAACAGGCTAAACCCCCATGAGAACTCTTTAGCTGTGAAGCACAGACAGCTAAGAGAAGAAACACCGGGAGTCCTTTCACCATAGAATCCCAGCCTGGTTTGGGTTGAAGGGACCTTAAAGCTGGTCCAGGGATGGGGCAGCCACAGCTTCTCTGGGCACCCTGTGCCAGCGCCTCAGCACCTTCACAGGAGGGATGCCCTAAATACCTGATCTAAATCTCCCCTCTTGTACAAACAGGGGTGGCAGACATCAGTCGTTATCAAAGAGAGCAGCTAAAACATATCCTGCCTTCTAGATGCACAAGAAGCCCTTAGGAGAAGACCTTAACCACCAACGCCAGTACAAGAACTGGACTTGTACTGCTTCACTCATATAAAATAATACTCCGTTACTTGCCTTTTATTAACTACATCTCGAAACACACTGTAATTACAGATAGCAAAAATATCATTAATGATGACTAATTAGGAGGGGACCAAAACAAAACAGAACTGCCATCTCAGCTATTTTACCCTCACAGTCCATGCACCCCTTTGGGGTGACCCAAGAGCTGCCTCACCTTCCCCACAGAGCTCTTCGCTCCAGGAAGGCACTTTTGGGTGAGCATGGCATTGCCTGGATCAGCAGCACACCCTGTCCCAGTGCTTCGGAGGTGTTTGGTGCAAACCACAGGAGAACTGCCCACTGGGGAGCATGGAGGGGATTTTTGTACAGACTTATTGCAAACTAAATCATGAAATCCCATTGCTTAGCTATAGTTAGACAAACCTTTTGCTGTCCACAATGCTCAACCAGGCTGGAGCACAGAGCAGGGACTCCTCCTCTTCACAGATGGGCACAGGCAGACAGGGAACCTGCAGCCAACACTCTCTCATCCCTATCCCATCACCCTGCAGAAGGAACAAGATACATTTCAGCTGCTAAGGCAGATTTAACTGCAATCATTCTTTAATTAGACTAACACCTTCAGCTGCTAATTAAGCAGCATGGTAGGGAGTGGACTTTAAGCTCCTTATTGTGTTCTCATGAGGAGAAATCATTGAAGCACAACTGAATAGGCTTTCCCTTTTAAAATGAAACCAACCATTCTTTGGTAGCACAAAGCTCTGTCACTGTCAGAACATGTGTTTTGTAAAAGCCTTCAGCATCGGCTTTTGAAGTTTCCTGCTCTCCTTTCTCCCAGTGCAACCAGGACATCCCTCAGTACTGCCAGAGCACTGATTATTTCCCATCCATCACCCCACGCAGACCTCATGCAGCAGCAGGTCCTGTGCCCAGGAAGCACCTGCCCCCCGTCATCAAGAAATGGCACCAAACCTTTCACCTGGAATGGTAGCGCCCAGAAACAGCTCCCCCAGACTCCAATGCCTCCTCTCATCTCCTGAGGCTGGCTCCTCGGCTGCACCATTCCTCCCCCAGGCACGAACCTGGGTTTACTCCAGCAGTTTCTGTGTTGGTGCTTGGTTAAGAACAGGTCACCCTCAGATCATCACAGAGGGGAACTCAGCTCTTTATTCCCCCCCCGCAAAGAGAGCCATGAACCCACGCAGCACTGTGGTGCCTCTGACACACGTGTTTTCCTGATTCTGAACCAAAACCACCTTCCCACTGCACGAGTCAGCACTCTAGAACCAGACATCAGCATGGCTCTGTGTTTATTCTCTCTTTTTCGGATTTACAACCTGACACATGTAATACACTTAAAACTTAAAACGAAGTGCTTCCATCACATATTCTATACAAAGCATAGAAGAGGTTCTCAGCTGCCTTGCAGGTCCATGCTAAGTGCACAGTGACAGTGTTAGAAATCTCCTCGGTGTCCTGCCTGCAAATAAACACCATCAAACACAAGCCCAAAATGTTATTCCTCTATGGAATGCGCATAAAAAAGGGGGATCTTAAACGCAGCGAGGGGCAGCCTGTGCTGACCCCACATCACGGGGGTGTTGCATTCACCAGAGCTTGCTGGCAATGCCCCTGCAGTAGCTCTGGGCAGCTCTGATGTGCTCGCTCCTCCAGCCCCTGCCAACCCTGACAGCCCCAACGCTCAGGGCTTTGCTGGGAGCTGATCCTATGCAGCTACAAATAGATGTGTCATGGCTGGGAATGGGCGTTTGTGGTAAGTAAAACCGGTGGGATGTTAGGAAACTGTAAGGAATGGGTTCTATTCTATGAACACCTCATAGCTTTTGTCTTCTGACAGAGCCATCGCTGTTCTCTGCTGTTCCACTGACTCCTTTCTCCTGGCTCCTGATGGTAGGAGCTTTTCTCCTCAGAATTCATTCCACTGGTAGCAAGCGCCATTTATAACTCAGACAGACTGTTTCCATTTTTACTTAGACCAAACTCCATTGGTTTCTGCAGAGAAATCCCTGGACTACTTAGGCAAGAGGAAAACTGAGCATCTCCAACTTGATATATGCCAACTTCCAGAACCTGAGGATCTGGACCCTGTTTTCCTTCTCTTTTGGCCACTGGGTTTAAGAATGTGAGCACACCCCCCAGGGTTACTGAGATATTTATTCATTTTTTTCCAGTGCTCCGTCTCCTTTGATGGTGCAAAAAGCACATCTGAAGAATGAGAAAAGGCAAATGGAATGAGCCTAGTGTGAATGTAGGAGGTGATAAATGGGCACATAATCAATTTTGCAGAAGGAAGAAAAAGGATCTAATGTAATGCTACATTCAGAGCTATGTCATGCAGCTTCTTTAAACCATTCAAATACCTCTCTCTCCATCACTCTGCTTAATGCACCTCTCACCCCCGTGCGCAGAGGGACATCTCCCACCAGTGGTAGCAGAAGCAGTGTCTGGGCAGAGCAGAGGAATGCAAGACCTTTAGGTTTAGCATAAATTTGGAGGTTTCTCCATCGCTCCCGCTGCAGATTGCAGAGCATCAGCAGTGTGGTTCACACCAGTTACATCTGCATCTCATTCACACTGAATCCTGCATGGGGACTGTCTAACTCCTAAACTTAAAGCTGTAGCCTCATGATTTTATAAGAGAAGCAGTAAAAACAGTTTTTCTCAATTGAAAATTAATCAAGATTCTGCATTAGTTCTGACAAACCGTTCCCGAGGTGCGCTCTCTGAAACAAAGTGAATTGAGGGGGAAAGAATTCCAGCGTCCTCACAAATATATCAGCATTTTACCTTAAACTGTACAGTAAAGGGAATAGAGAGCAGTGGGTATAACCTCAATGCACTTGCACAGTTCAGTGCATAGAAAAACTCTCTCCTGCCACCTCAATGGGTAAAAACTGGCTGGAGAAGCGATGCTGATGGTGGGTGCAGGGGATGAGCTGCTTGGTGCTTCTGGGAAATGCCAGCACAAGCCCACCTGGCCTTGCCTGCACAAAACATGGGCATTGCCAATGCTTTGGTTGAGAGATGGGCATGAAACAGTAGAGATCATTAAAGATTTCCAGTTCTGGGTTTTGTCCTCAAGTTTAGGCTTTGGTTTAGATCTAAGCTTTCAAGCTGGAAAGAAGACCTTGTGTTTGAGTTCTGGCATTGCCTGATGTGGTTTTCAACCAAGCTCCTCACCTGCTGAATGAAGAATCAGCCCTGTGAGCTGAGTGTGCACAAACCTCGAGTGTGCTCCAAAACATTGGTTTTCTCTCCACATCTCCTGTTCACACAGCAGAGCAATGGAAGTGCCGTTCTCTCATGGATGAATGGCAGCAGCTGTCATTATCAGAATAACTGCATGCCTTGGATGGCAATAAGGTGGTGGCATGAAAAATAAGTGAAAATATTTTATTTAAGAGACATTTTCAGGTGAAGTCATTTCCTTTTGCATGGTATTAATTTTTTAATCTTGCTGCTGCTCTTCTTCCACTTCTCTTTGCAACACCGTTATTTAAAGCTTCAGTTTATGGTTAAATCCCTATGCAAAATTTGTAATAAATATTAATGCATCGTCGCATATCAGTTAACAAACACTTTCCATGTATCATTGCTATTAACTTCCATTCAAAATTAGCTCTTAACATTTCTGCATGTAGCAAGATTCTGCACTCCAGCAGCACTGACTCACACACTGAACCGTCTGTTTCTGCTGCTCCGTTTGCAGTTGGATGGGGCATAATAAATTCTATAGATTCAAACATAATGAAGAGCCCAAGCACTGGAAGGCTCCTGGAGACTGTACTCACCCACTCAGTATTTCAGTCCAGAATATTCCTCGAAGAAACACCCTGTATCTAGGCCCTTATTTCTGAGCAGACAGGAAAAGTTCTCCTTTCAAGCGCACCGTGGTGGAACACTCAGACGTTTCCATGCCCTGGCAGCTCCTTCGCTTCAGAGGAAATCCAGCGTTTCCAGCCAAAGCCTATGAGTTTTGCCCTAACTGGAAGAGAATCTCGTTCGCTCCTGGCCGGCTGTGACGCTTCCAGCTCACCAGGAGAGATAATTTTAGCCCTGTGTGGCTCTGTGGGTACCACAGGTGCTCTCCCTCTGCTGAGGGCTGTGCACAGATTCAATGCGCGCTCCGATGCTGCTCTAACAGAAAACGCCTTTGATTGCCCATTAGCCACAAAAACTGTTTCAAGAATTTTATTCTTAGAAACTCTGCTCCGCAGGTTTCTGTTAAAATATCTGCTCTGTTTGCAGCTGACGATCTATCAAGGGCAGCTGAGGAAAGGCTGTATAAACTACAACAAACCTCATGCCAACAATAATTGCTGTCTTTACTAATACAGGCAAAATAACACTGCCATTCATTCTGAGAAAAGCACATGTTCCACTGCTCTTTAAGAAATGGCCTTGAAGAAGCTTTTTTCCATTATACTGTTTTTTTTCTGTATGCTCTCAGGGCAGGGAGGTGCTTTTGTGGCGATCACATTCTCGGTATCCAGGGGTACAAGGCAGCCTTGTGGAAACACTGCTTTTCTTATTTTGCCTTCTTTTCTTTCTGATTAGGGGTTAATTTTTGTCACAAGATCAGGGGTCCCTCAGGGCGAATTCTGCATTCACATATTATTTATATGAACAGTCACTTCTCATAGCGTTGACTCTCCAAAGGTTTTTACTATTTTATTCCCCTAGCTTTCCTTTTACTCTCCTCATAATGGAGAAAATCACAGATGTCCTTTAAGACAAACCCTGGGTGGTTACCTTCCCTGATCCAAACACACAATTTTCTGAGCAGCCAGTGACTAATGCCTTAGATACGCTGCTGACAGCTATTAGATTGATGCTACTACAGGAGTTTATTCCGGGCATACAAGAATAACTTGCAGGGTGTGCTTCCTCTGGTAATATCTACCACTTAAGCAACTGTTTTCACTTCTGATCTAATTAATTACATCCAGTTAAAAGGGAAATCAAGCACTGTATTTATAATTTTTAGGTATTTGTCCTTCTAGGAACAGTAAATGTGGAGCTGGTCGTCTTTACCTGCTATGGAGCCCTTCGTACATGCTGTAACTGGTATTTCAAAGTCTTGGATTTTAAAAGGATTAACCCATGGGGAATAATTCCAGCCCAAGGACTGATAGTTACTTTTAACTGAGGTGAGGCTATAGCTGTACTTGTTTTCCTACCCTTGGTGTTCAATACTTCATCATTTCTCTTTGTAACAAACTGGGGTAGGTTCACATGCACACGGCTTTTGCAAACCATATTTCCTGAAGGGATGTTTTCAGCCTCAAGCAGGGAAACCCATTCCTGCAGTGACCCGAAGGAAATTAAGTATGATAGGAAGACAGTGGAGCCTTGTCAAACTTTCCCTGGTGTATGGTTATTGAGGCCAAAGCACACTTCAGCCTCAGCAGCAGCTCAGGTAACTCCAACATATTTCCAGTACATATAATTTAGCATCTGTGAACTGGAAAATGCAGAGGAGCATGTGACGAAGCCCAAATGAAAACAGAAGTTTCCTCTGAATCAGAGTGGTGGAACAAAACAGCTTCTGAAGAGGAAGAAAGAATGAAGTTGTAGGTGTTGGAAAAAAGTTTCAGTAACCTCTATGTTCTACCCAGCGTTGGGGGGGATGGAATATTTAACAGGGCTAAGTATTTGAAACAATCTTTCTTAACTAAGTGCAGCTCCAACTGAAGTACTGTCAACAGTGTTCATACCGTTTATTCATACCCCCATTCTCACCCAGCTCAGTTTTGTGTAAGTAATGCACCCTCTGGAAAGAAAGAGCAAGACAGGGGCTGCTCTGGTGTAATTCTGTCCTTTGGAGATGCAAAGTGATGTCCTTGTCACCAGAGGTGCAGAAGGGACATCAGCCAAAGGGAACAGTGGTGCCTGGATCAGAGAGGGGAAGCAGCCAACCCCCAAAGCACCAGCATCATGGGGCAAAAGTGTGAACACAGTAAAATCCAGCAGTTTTGTACACGTGGTATCTGGTTTTCTGAAGTACGAGGCGGTTTTCTGAGGGGGTTGCTTCAGATAGAGGAATGGGACCCAGTGGTGTATTTTGAAGGTTTAGCATAGCTGGAAATGATTTAAGGGGATTGCAATTTACCCTGCAGTGGTTAAGAGTGTACTTAGAGTACACTGTCCATGACAAAAAGCATGCAAGAGGCACCTATTTTTATAACCTGAGAAAAAAATGGACACATTAATGTTAACTAAATCTGGGATGACTTCGTTCGCTCTCAAGTACTTTAAAGGTAAGCTCTGAATATTGGAGTGTGCCCCATCTGGCCAAGGCCAATGGCAGGAGAGCAAAGTGCTGGTCTACAACATAGAGATAAACTTCTTTGGGTTATGAAAGCTATTCTTTCCTGTTCCTGCACCCTTAGCCAATGATCTGTGCAGTCCATAACACTTTAAACTGGAGATCAATATATTTTAAGTAACCTGAAGATATTTTAATGCCAAACCACATGAAAGAGGGAAGTTGGCAGCTGGTATTTTTGAAGGACCTGGCTACCAACCTGGTTATCATCATGGCATTTTTGCTGATCGGTAAACACAGTGCCATTTGTGTCAGAGAGATGATTTGCAATTAAAAACTTATTAACAAAATGCAGTGATAACAAGAGGGATAAAATGCCAAGATGTGGAATTGCTTAATTATGTGAAATAGTTCTACCAAAGCCAGGGCTCCACAGAACATTTTTTCCTGCCTCTAATGAACAATCAGTTCTCGCTGCATTCTAATTAGTCTCAATAATGTTGATCCCACTCAAATATTAGTGGCAGAAAATGCAAAGTGAATGTTTCCATTAAACAACTGCCTTCAGGTACAACTGTGCTGTGTGAATCACACAGCGAGCTGCAGATTGCTGATGTCCCAGGCAAGCTTCAAATGCAGAGTTATCTTCAGAGGACAGGAGGGCACCTGTGACAGGCAGTGATCTACTATCATGTCTAGTGTGTTGCCCAATCTATACCTTTCAAGCAGATTAAGTCTGTGAGCTTATCCAGACCTGTTTTAAAGCCTATTTGATCTTGAAATAGGACTGAAGAATCTAACAAGCAGAGGCTTGTAGGAGATTGTTTTTGTTTAATCAACGTTGGAAATGCAAGAATTGGAAAGTCAAGAATAGGCTCCCTTCAGCACCTTTCTTTTGCCAAGATTTCAAAGTACCGAAGCATATGAAAATGAGAAGATGACAACGCTTCTGATCTGCCAAGCCTGAACTGCTCCCATCCCCAGTAATGAACAAGCTAATCAAAATGTGACTCTTGAGAAAGTACTGGTAGTTTCTGCACTACAGGCACCAGACCTTCATCCCTCTCTGTGCCATGTCCCTTCTTTGCTTGGGGAGACAAGCTCTGGCTGCATCATTTCTGCTCATTCCCTTTGCTTTGGCATCCGCAGCGGCTGCATCCCACGAAGCCGCCCCCCCACTGCCTCTCACATCCCTGTCCCCTCCCTGGGCATGGAGACCTCGTCTGGCACCCCCCCCCCGCCCCATTTCTATGGGCTCTCAGGGAGGTGTCATGGTGTCATACACCAGTGACAGTGGCACGGGCAGCACCAGGGCTCCAGTGTGGTGCAAGAGCGCGTTCCACACGTGCACAGACATGTGCACACAAACATCTGGGCCAGCCTGGGAAAAATCAGCTGCAGCAAAGGAATTTCCTTCCTCTGAAGCCCTTGTTATACTTGAGAGCCCCTGAAGCCTCTCCATGCCTTTCTTAGAAAGCAAAAGCCTCTCCCCCGCCATTCTCCAGACATATCCCTGGTGCCTCCCCACGAGGAAAGAAAATCTTAAGTAGAAAAAGAAAGTATTAAATAGGAGTGGACACCTACAGTGCAGGTTGTGAGCTTAAGTGAGAAATAATCCATATATTCCCATGTAGTCCCAGCTCCGCTTTATTCCTGAGAGGAGGAGGGAATTTATTTAACTGACAAAGTTCAACATATCTGCAAGATACAGAAGTGATGGGTTGTTGATGACACCCACAGTAACGAGGGCTGAGATTTTAGTGATTTCCTAGTGTTGGATAGCCTCAATCTTACAAGAAAGTTTTAATTTGGAAGAAAACCCAAGCCAACCCAATTTGTTACTGCAGTCATTGAGCGGGTGTGCTAAACAGCAGATCAAGTCCCCAGACATGAGAACATTTCTGGAAAGGGCCTTTCCCATGTTATTGGGCTGGTCATCAGAGATATTCAGTTTTAAACTGAAACGAAATCGGATCCCGTCCCTTTAACAACATTCTTTCAGTCTCCAGTAACAGCATGAGTCTCTCCCTCATACTTCAAGCTCTTGAACTAGAACAAAGCACTCTCTCTTGATCTACTTTCTCCCACTCCTCCTTGCCAGCCTCTTTTTTTAGTGCACTGAGGCATTAACCCTATGCAGATTTGCTGCTTTCCATGTCCCAGCAGTGAAGAGAAATGAAACACATGCTAAAAGAGCAACAAAATCCGATTGAAACAGAAGTCTGTAAGAGGACTGGGTCTCTTTGTCTTTAAAAAAAGAGGGGGAAGGAAAACCCCCTCTGCCTGCAATAACTTACTATGGGTCAGACCACATTAATGGGGCTGTAAATGCTGGAAGTCCCCACAATATGTTAAGCCTTTACACGGAGATGGAAAATAGCTGTTTGTGTTTAATGTCGCGCAGTCAGACGTGCCCACTGCAGAACACAGGCTTTGTTCTCCCCGTGGGCTCGCTCCAGCTCGGACAGATTTTACCATCCACTATTTTTAGTTATGTAACCAAACCAATGCATCTGCATTAAAATAATTCTTTGAAGGCCATTTCTGGCGCTCAGACAGAGCGGGATGAAGTCATCCCATTGCAAAGCACGTCACGGCTGAGAGCAGCTTCTGGAATCGTGCTCCCGAGCACTTTTTCTCATCTCTGAGGCTGCAGGAGACACGAAGCCATGCAGCGGCTCCACTGCGTCATGCCATGAGCTCTGCACAGGAGCGGTAAACGTCTTGCTTCAGGTTCTTCCCCCAGGCAAACTCTCAAAGCCAGAGCAATGGCAAGATCTCCCTCAGCTCGGAGGGCAGAGCCAGGATTCTCACTGCAGGCACTGGTCACAATCCCAGCTCCCTTCCACATGGAGAATGATTTATTTAGATGGGTCAGCGCTCATTTCTCTGCATATCATTCATGGAGGCTTTCAGACTTCAGACAAACTCCTTCTTATTGCTTTGGCATTTCAATCCCATGTGCAATTTTGTTCCCTTCTGGCTTTTGTCCAAACCTCATAAATTAATGTGTGTTAGCACCTAATCTGTGCACACCTCCTACAGCCTGTTCACCCACTCAGTTACCTCAGCTCATCCAACGTACAGCTCATCTCCCTTTCCAATGTCTCACCTTCTTTACCTGCCATGAGGCAATCACTTTCTCTTTTTCCCTTCTGTTTAAAGGCTCAAGAGGTCTTTGCCATTCCCACTTTCACTTTTGACAGCAGCGCATGTGGCAAATAGAAGATCTCAGAGGATCCCAAATTTCTTTCACCCATGTAACCATGGCATTATTTTGCTGGCTTGGAGAAAGCATCAGTTCAGTAGAGAGCATGGCAAAATCCACATCCTTCTAGCTCGTACTTAAAAAGCTCCTACACGTCTATAACCATGTGTCTTCAGCAAATTAAGCACGTATGCATGACACCTTTTGTGGAATACTGAAAGGAAAAAGGAAATGGGAAGCTCAATAAAATCAAACTGAAGTGAAAAAGGAGGTGAAATAGCAAAAGGGAAACACAAGTAAACCTTTTCTTCTGGCATGTTTGTGTACATGTCCCAGTGGATTTAAGAGTCAGCTTGACTCCTATGAGCTCATACATCAGCAGTGAAACAAATGGCCCTGTAGCCCTCTTGCCCAGCGAAAATTTGTTGAGCCAATTATTCAGAAAGTCAGCAGCTTTTCATTTTTCACATTCCAGTACAAAAGGCAGGCAAAGGGAGACTTCAGTGCAAATCAATTATGCAGATCTACTGACTTGCAAAGTCAATGCGTATTCCACAGCAGCAATTTATGACCTGGGGAACTAGTGCAATTCCCTGCTGTTGATGTTGGCTCTGGATGAAAACTACTTGGTACGAGCAGTCATGAACATTTGTTTGAACACATGCCATAAAGCTTCTTACAGCACACTGCTGTAGGTGACACCCCATCCTTGCTCTCAGTAAGGACGTGTATTAACACGGCTCTGTTTGGAAAGTTACACTGAGCAGGAGCTGTTTCCAGTCGCCCTGTGTATGCAAACACTGGAGCTGTCTGCACTGGCAGCCCCAATGGATGGCATTTCACAGGCCTGACGAGGTTGTTCTGTGTTTCATTTGGAGACCTCCCCTCCAAACCCTCAGCAGAAAGGTACAGAGGAAAACTGCTGAGAGATCAGGGCTGCAGCAGCATCACATCTGACCATCACCTTAGCCCTGCCTCTGCCTTGCGCTGTATGACAAGGGTCACAGCTCGCCCACCACTGAGTTTCTGCCCGTGCTACTCTTCCTCCTGCTTGTGTTAAAAGGGTTGTGATGGACCCTCCACTAATGCTCACAAATAAATGCCTGATCCACGCTGTCTTTTTCTCCTGGGCTATGTGTTTTCATTGAGCAATAGTCTGATACAAAAATAAACCAATGAGGAGACTGAAAATCAATGACAGTAGAGCTATTAAAGACACAGGGTCATGAAGAGTGCAGAATTTCACTGTGAGAAGACTGCAGTGCTGCTCTAAGAGCATCCCCAGTCTCTCCAGCCCTGCAAGCCACGTGCTTCCAGGTTCAAGTCCTAAGGAGTCACCAACACTTGAGAAGATATTAAGAGGCACCAAAGCTTCCCGAGGCTGGGCAGTGGGACATACCCACTCGGATCCCTCTGCTCCCTCCTTCCAGATGGGTGCTGAGCAGCAGTGACAGCTTCTCCATGGAAAGCTTTTGCTTCCCCAAAGCACCTCAAAATTGGGATACTCGATACAACATGGGAGTCTCAGGTTAGGAAAGTGTGCACCCTGAGGAGTTTAACCATTGCTGAGCCACTGACACACAGGGGGAGCTCCTGCAGACAGCAGCCGGGAACATGAGGCTAGGGCTTAGGCCACTGGAGGATTGTTAATGTTATCACAGATGTTTGCGATATCCCAGATTACCCTCATCTATGAGACACAGCTCTCCTGTCCCACCAGCATGCAGTGCCATCACCCCTGTCCGTGAGACACAGCTCTCCTGTCCCACCAGCATGCAGTGCCATCACCTGTGTCCATGAGACACAGCTCTCCTGTCCCACCAGCAGCGCCAGGCATTTGCCTCTTTGCCAGTGCCATGGGCACCATGGCTGGAGGCTCAGATGCACGCTTCAGATTCACTAAGGCACGTGGTGAAAATAAGGTGAACACGATCACGTATGTATTCTTTCCCCAAGGAATCGTGACATAATTGCTTACAAGCATTTGCTTATCCAGCGAGTAATTAACTACCAAATGAATCATAGGAGGCAATGCATGGTCAATTACCCACCAGTTCAGAAGGAAAGCAGTTACGTGCTGCAGGAAGCTCATTGAAATTTTGCTGGTTTTCCTCTCAGCTCCGCAGCTCACAGTGTAATCAGCTAATTAGAACCAAATGAAATCAAAGTCTGAGATGTCTAAAACGAATACTGCTTCTCAGGTAGAACGAGGTGAGTGACCCAACAAAGTGCTGGTGTGACCTCAGAACAAAAGCACATCCTGCAGAGAAGGGTTTCGGATGCAGCTATGGGCACTGGTGAAATTATGTATGAGAAGCCACAGGAACCCTGCACCGGGGGGTGCTGCAGCTCGCAGCAGCCTGGGGGGGGATTCACGTGCTTTGGGTTACGCGTTGCCCACTAAAGGTGGTGAAACAGGGAGCGGACACCCACAGTCCTCAGCAATGATGTTCTGTACCTCCCAGTTGTTCTCAGCAGCCACTTTCTAACATTCCCTGTGCGATCCGGGTGCGTGTGCCATGCCTCACACCTCTGAGCACAGGGAGCTGCTCTGTGTTCAGCAGGTTTGAAGGAAGGAGTGAGGAGAGCTCGTCAGCAGGCTGCTAATGCACAGCTTGCCAAAAGGTCACATTCAGTGCGATACCACCCGCTTTGCAGACGCTTGTCGTCTTTAGCATCGCCCACAGAGAAAATCCTATATTTAAATGCTAAGTAGTACTTACAAGGATGTTATAAATTCATCTCCTGCTCTGACACAGTTTAAGGCAGGCTAATGCCGAGTTTTCTATCATTTCAAGCTAGAACTTTGCTTGGTTTCTCCTGTTTATTTATCACTTTTCTCCCTGAATGTGAGAGTGGCTTTGTTGTACAGAAATCAAGTGATTCTCTACCACAGGTACCATGGAAAAATATCTGCAGTTTGATAACTCTCTGTATTCATCAGATGAATGGAAATCATTAAAGGATCATTGATCCTTAAACCAGATAACACATGGGACCTGAAGAACCTCCGGTAGCTGGGTGAGCATGTGGGACCAGCATAGAGTCACAGACTGGTTGGGGTTGGAAGGAGCTTTAAAACTCATCCAGATCCAATCCCCAGCCACGGGCAGGATCTCTTCCCTAGGAGGGTTTTGCTGTGTCCCTGAGTGAGGCCCCGAGGTGTTAACCAGGGTTTTGCCCTGGGGTTTGGTGTGCTCGGTGGGACAGAGCCCAGCTCAGCAGCTCCAGGCACCACCGCAGCACCAGGAACAAGGCCCTGTCCTCGTGACCTCAGGGTGAACTCTGCAGGGATGATTTAACCTGGCTCAGCGCCCTGTTGCAGCGGCTCCTCCCGCTCCTCCAGGTTTGCCCTTGTGCTCAGAGGGGGGTTTTTCACTTGTTCAAGCAAAGCCAACCCATTGGCAAGCTCCCTATAGGGATGCTGTGAGAGACTTGCAAAGGTGAAAATGCAGTGAGCATCCCCTGCTCGCCGCCGGCAGACGTGGTCTGGTCCTCGGCCATCCCAGTGCCCTCCGTGTCTGGGTCTTGGTGATTTCTGAGCTGGGAGCCTCTGGACTCCTTCCAGTAATGACCTCAACTCCTCTTACTAATGACCTACACCTTAGCAGTAAACAGCGCGGTGCTGCTGGGGGATGCAGGCAGTGTGATGCAGAAGACGTCACCTCGACTCACACCAGGCACCGTTACTCCCATTAGAATCCCAAAAGCACCTACTTTTCCAAGTATATTTCTCAATGAAAAAAACCCCTCCTGCTCACAAGCCCTGTGGTCAGAAGCTCACACAGAGCACAGCGCTCAGCACCACTGTCCGTACTTTCTCAGGAAGCTCTCCTCTGGATATTCTCTTTCCGAACCAGTCGGTTAATGGGATAGCATTCTGAAAAACACAGCTGACTGGGAAATTCCCAGCACGGTGCATTCTCGCACTCACCATGATCCTGCACATCCCACTGGCAAACAGACAGGTATTCTTTAACACGTCTTTCATGCATCTATTTACTTTAATGAGTGACTGCATGTATTCCTGCCTGTATCTGAAAGCAGGAATTGCATGTAATCCCTGGTAAAGAGAAGTCAGCTATTCCGAGAGCTGAGGATCTTCCAGCTCCCCTGCTACTCTGCACTGAAGTTTGTCTGATCCTGCCTTGCATAGATCCTGATCTCTTAGAAAGCACTAAGACCGAGCTGGGTTTGTTCCAGCCCAAGAGATGGACCCAACAGTGATTCCCTGCAGTCAGCCCTTGCTCTGCTTTGCTGCCCATCCCGGTGCAAGGCTGCACTGCCAGCCACTGCAACCTCCAACACCAATTTCCAGACCTGCCGTAGGTATAAATGGGTTCTCTACCTCCCCAGCCTGGAAGACCTCCTTACTTTTAACTACTTTGAAGTGATTTTGTCCAGTTGGACAGTCTGCGGGTCAAAATGCTGCGCTGCTGCAGAACTGTCACCCACTGGTTGCATTTGAGCAACAGCAACAATAAAATCTAACCACTTGAACTTGGAAATGACCGCAACTGATCTGCTAGAAATCTCATAATCCCTTAATCTGAAGAAGCATTTTGACCTCTGAGCACTGGAGGGGTCGGTGCCTTGTCTGCATTTGCAGTAATTACTCCACAAAGCCCCACAGGAAGCAAAAACCTCAAAATGGCAAGGTCTGGCTGAACTATTTTTGTCCAGGAAAAGCAGCCTCTTTGGTGAAGTAACAATCAATTGTCCCAGAGTTTCTTTCCAACTCCCTTTGCATCACAGTCAGTGCCCAGAGGGTCTGAAAAGCAAAAATAAGGACTTTGGGTTTAATTCCTCATTAAAAGTTACTAAACCAATATCACACTTATTCATGACTTCTCTGTTTCCTCTTGCAGCAAGGATCTGACGTTTTTATTTCCTGGTAAGCATCACTGGATGTTACTGGATTTTAAATCATCTTTTTGTGAAAGATGGAGCTTGGTTTCACCAACAGCAGGGACATGGCATTAGCACAATGCCTTTCGGTTTTTGCCAGCTTTGACCTATGAAAATATTACTGATTTGGTTACCTGTACCAGCAAACACAAAGCGTTGATACCATCCACCAGCCAGACTGCAGCAGGAGAAAAATCCAGGAACTTTCTTGGATGGTTTCGGTGTAGCCCAGGGAAATCAGAGCCAGCAGTTCAATTTACATTCCCCTTCTTAAAAAGGCTCAGAGGCTGCATCCCTAAGGGACAGGCACATCCCCAAGGGATAGGCACATCTTTCGGCAGCCCACAGCAGGCACCACCTGCAGCACATCTTTTAGACACAAGTTACGGAAGACGAAGAGCGCCAAACTGATTGAGATCATGTTAATTATCCAGATGATCATTTTGGTTTGTTCCCCCATCGTTCTCTTATTGCAAGCAAAAAGTGACTCTGCATTAAGCACACATTTGAGCAAAACCCTATTTCTGTAACTTTTAGTCAGCCAAAACAGACATTCCAGCCCTAGGAGTCCAATGCACCTGCTGCTCACAGGGTGGTTTGCCAGCATCTCAGAATGGCTCTTCCGTGAGCGCAGTGCTTTGGTACGAGCAGATTCAGCCACCTGCACCAGGCTTGCAAAGGTCCCTTGTGGATCTCTGCAAAGAAATGATTATTGCAGCACTTCAAGTGCTGTGGATTTTATCCCAGGCTTGGTGATGGATTTGCAGAGCAGCTTCAGGCACCGCATTTCACTGCACTGGGCTCCAGCTGCTCCCATTAAAATGATCCCTACATTTACAAGACACTTTGCCACCTCCTAAGAAGAAAAGCAAACAATCTAAACCTCAGGCATTATCAGTTCTTGAGCACAGTGAGTGGCAGCTCCAGTGGCTGTCCTTCTGCAGTGCAGCATATGGAGGGACTGGTGCACAGACCCGACTCTTTCCTTCTGCTTTGCTTTCCATTATATCCCTGTTCCCCAGGAATCAGCTGGAAGCTACCATTTCCATTCTGAATTGTGAGGGAGAGCTGGGGCTCACTGAACCATTTCTGTCCCTGGGCCACAACACAAGGAAGAGGTTTGTAATCTCTGTCTCCCCACCCCAGCTCCAGCAGTTAGAGAAATGCACCAAGGGAGAACACCTGAGGTCTTCTGGCCAAGCCTTATGCACCGCAAACAACAGCAAACATTTGGACATAGTTTGAATGTCTGTAGTTGTGCTGGTCCTGCTCTAAGCCACAGAACAAGCACTGGCCAGTATGTTTAATTAATTCTTATTTACGTCATCTGAGGACATTTATAACATCTTCGGACTGGTCCTCAGAGGAAATATTTTTCATTTGCTATCGTCATCTTCACGATGCCTCGACACGTTCTAAGACCACAGCCATCTTCACAAATTGATTCATTGCTCCTCCAGCTGTAAGGCCTCCTCATGGGGAATAATGTGAGTGAGCTACAGAAAGATCTGACTGATTACAGCCCCATTTCCTTATTACAGTGTTTGGAGAACTAGATACACAGCTCCAACAAAATGAAGACGCACAAAGCCCCACACCGTTGGATGAAAGCTCACAAAGGGACCTTTATGTTATTTTGGCATTATGCTCACCCTGTGCATACCTATTTCTGTTAAAAACACCCTTTTATTCCAGCTTGATACAAGACACACACCCGCCCTGCTCAGACGCTTCGGCATTCTCAAAGCACTGTCATAGAAGCAGAAACCTTTGGTTTGCAGCCAGCGAATGAAGCAGGAGGGTTTCTGTGGTCACAGGAGAAGTCTGCCTATGGATTGTGGATCTTGTTGTCTAAATCGCACTGCACTGTCCCACGGCCTGGGCAGTGGAGAGGTTCAAGTTAAACCAGAGCTATTCCACGTTCCCAGGTCTCCTTGAACAACCTGAGCACAATTATTCACTGAGCATTTTCAAGTGCCATAGGCAGCAAGAAGGGAATCTCACGGTCTGTGCTGTTTGAAATTAGTAGAGATACCTATCCAAGCTGCCCAGTTTAGGAAACTGTGGGTGATGGAGGCACGTGGGGGTGTTGGAAGGCTGTTTCTTCCCTGCAGCATGCAAGGAATGACCCATCATCCACCTGTGACACCGAAGCAATTTCTATGAAGCAGGACTACCAATCCTACCTATCTGATTACCCCTGAAGACATCTCATCACCTATCATCCTGCAGGGATCCTGAAAAATCACAAGATGACGTAAGTTCAGTCCTCCCAGGGCCCCTCTCTAGTCCTTTCCTTCTCTTTCTTGTCTCTGTTTCTGGCTGCGAGGCTTGCTCTCACGTGGGTTGGTGTGCCATCCTCTCTGAAATCCCACAGTTCTTCATCTTTCTCGAGGCAGCTCTTGGAGAAGGCCTGCGGCCTGGTCTCCCAGCCGAATCCAGCCAGGAAGCACTTGTCCCACCAAAGGGATGACGGACATCTTCAACTGGGCCACCCTCTCTGTGTTATCAAGACTTAGGACTTTCTATCACAATCACAGCAGAGGTTGCTGAGACCTCAGGCAGGACAAGAAAAGGTGAACCCAGATCTCCTGGCCAGAGGCAATGGCTCACATTTCCTGCTGGGCAGAGGAAAGGTTAAATATTCATCTAGCAGTATCTATAACTTTCATGGCAATATCCATATCAAAAGCACTTGGCCAATAACGCGCACAGATATCAAGTATTTGGCATAGACACTCCTTAAGGAATGTAAAAGCAGAGAATTTTTTCTCTTCAGTTATGGCTGACTCACCACTGTTTTGCCGGTAACTCTCAGATCATGAAATGAAAGAGCTTTATTGTAGAACCCTCTGCACATGGTGGTTATTATAGTTGAGGTTTTCCATGTTATTCAATGCGAGGAGGACGAGAAATCTTGTTGGCCCCTGAAAACCCAGAGTCCCAAAATTCATTATTGGAGTCAAAACCTCTCCTTTGAGCACCATGCACCATCCTTCACTTCTCCAGCCCCCACTTGGCTTTGGTTAATAAGAGTAAGACTTTGAGGAAATTCCTTTTCAAAATCAAAGCTGCTGTTGCAGATGGTATTTAATTTGATTGCAGTGTCCTCTATCTGCTAAATTGAAAAGAATTTGCACCTGATACCTTGGAAATGAAGTCACGACCTTTAATAACTCCATTTAGTCTGGATGAATAAATAGAGCTAGAAGTGAATTGAAAGTCTTTCCAAGTGCTAACCAGAGTATATCCTATATATCTTGCAGTCATTAATAGCTGATGAATTCAGCTAATAATGTCAGAGGACATTGTCAAGGTTGATGGACCCAAAACTTGTCCTTGTTTTCACAGGGCTTCCACAGAACGGGGCTCTCCTAGGAAAAGTGATTACCCCAGAGTGTGAGAGTGGTGAGAGGTGGACTTCTTCAGGAAGATGTGGCTGGAGGGGTGGTAGAGGGGTATAACAGGATAGGGGTTTTTTCTTCTATTGTAAAAGCACAGATTGCGATTCACCTTTTTTTCCAGTTCTGGTTATTCGCCAGTATTCCGCGACAGCCAATATTAGCACAGGTCTTTACGACTCCCCAGGGTGTCATGAACAGCAGAGAAGACTCCTCCAAAACGTTGTCATATTTGCTGTCTGGTCTTTACTTTCTTCATCTCTTGTCACCCAGGTCCTTTTTGACTCCTTTTCTAGAACTAGGGATGAGTTTCCCTAGCCAGAAATAACAATCCTAAATAAAAAGGAAGGTCAAGGAACAAAACATCGAGTGCAGAGGGAGTGACTTTGTCACTTGTGGCAGAGTAAGAGTTTGTGTTTCTGAAAGGCCTGGGGATTGCTGACAGATGTGTACTGGGGACAATGGCAGTGCCATGGCAGGGTGCAGTCTCTTTTAACACAGCACATCTGTGTGAAAGCAGGGGCAGAAGGCAGCAAGCAATGCTGCAGAGGAGCAGCGGAGAGGGGAGATCCAGCAAGAACCGAGCAGAAGCTTGTGATGCTACAGGGCGAGTTACTGCCATGGTGAGCAGATTTCTGCTCCAGACAACACTGCTTGTGCAGGTTAAGTCTGAACTAATTGCTCTGTCTCACTGGAGACACTGTTTTAGCTGAAGCAGTTCGACCCCACATGATGCTCTGGTAACCTGCAGGCAGGCACCATCTAAAGGGCTGTGCACATGCGTGTGCACAGCATGATAGAGCGCGCAGTGAAAACAGAGACATCTGCTCACATCAGGCAGATTGCCTTGAGCTTCCCTCAACATTCATTAGCTTAATTATCATCTGGGACCGTCTTGGTACCTCCACAAGGATTAAAGCATTATCCCCACGACTGAGCGCTACCATTGTAGGGCTCACGGCGACACCAGCACCACCTCCTGGTTTTCATGCGTGGCACCTCTCTTTCTGTGCTGACTGCTTTCATGCAGCATCGCTGGGGTTATTGGAAAAACGTTTAATACCTTTTAAAAACAAATAAATGGGCAGGCACCAAGGAAATCATCAATTGAGAGCAATAAAGACAAATTAAATACAAAGATTTAGCTGTCAACCTTAAAAGGGTGCACTGACAACTCAGATAAGGGGAAGTGTGAAATTCCAATGTTAGTAACATCAGCGCACCTGAGCATATTGCCAGGAGAGAATCTGCTAATCTACCTTTCTATATATAGTACAGTGACCTGGCTTCAACCAAACTTTTACATCCCATTAAACCCAGTGGGGTTTAAGCACATGCCCAAGTGCTCCACTGACCGAGGGTGGCTTGTTCCTATTTTCTTAATGTAACTGGATGCTAATTGCGTTGCTAAATCAGGGACTGTGATTGCAATACTGACTGGAAAAATACTTTATATTAATCTAGAGAACATTTAAATTACAGAAAAATATTTGTTTCTCCAAATTTTTGATCTAAAGCCACTTTGCTTGTGAGGGAAGTAAGAACTGCAGCCATAAATCACTGAGCATTGCTACGGAGAAACAGAAAGATACTGGACAGGTTTATGTGGTTTTCATATCATTCTGGGCAAGATAAGGTCTTACTTTATTTGCAGCAATCTTTACCTTGATCTTCCCAATGAAATAAGAAAGCTCAATAAAGTCAGGAGGGAAAAAATATGTTTATGGGGTTACTGAAGAGGGAAATAAATGGAGCACAAAGAATACACACTGCCAGCATGAAAATGGTGCTGGTGTTTGTTGCCTCTGACTCACAAAAGAGTGCAGGGAAGAAATACAGACAGAAGGAAACTACTGAAGTGCTCTGATTTCAGTTCAGAGGTGCAGATAACTTATTTTTCAGTTGTGGTCAGAGGAAAGAAGACTCCAGAAGGGTCTCATTTTACTCCTTTTTCTTTCCTACTTGCAGGTATAGAAATGGAGTATAACACCTAACAAGCAGCAAAATCCCTTAAGGGTGCTCCTTAGGGCAGTGCCTGTGCTCCAGAAGCCCTTCAGTGCCTCGGAGAAGACAGGATTTTCTCATGTTTTGCTACAAGAGGGCTCTGTTTATGAACATGTAGATTTTGTGGCACCTGCTAAACTGTGAATGTTTTAAAGTGAACTTTTATAAGTCCACAACCATTACACATAATATTTTAGATGGGCAACTGTTAAACACCAGTGTACAACATGCACTCTAATCATTTAAATCACAGAGGCCAGACTCTCCATACCAGCGTCAACTCAAAGTAAACACCTTATTCTAGTGGAGAATCATGGAACAGTCAGGGTTGGAAAGAACCTTAAGATCACCCAGTTCCAACCCCCCTGCCATGGGCAGGGACACCTCTAAACCGTGTCACGCAAGGCTCTGTCCAACCTGGCGTTGAACACTGCCAGGGATGGAGCATTCACAGCTTCCCTGGGCAGCCCATTCCAGTGCCTCACCACCCTATGACTTTAGACTTCCATGAGCACAGCTGAGACTAAAACCCGGCCCTTGTTTTTTAAGCTCTAATGAAGTTCAATTGTACAGAGTACTTGAGAGGTATTTGTTTTCAGTCTGTAGTGTGTACATCAGGAACATTGGTCATTTAAAACACAAAAAAAGCTAAACACGAAACCTGAACATATGTAGATGTTTAGGCCACCGGGAATAAAATTCTCCAATTAAAATACTAATAAATGCAGAATCTCCCCTCCCTTCATTAACTGGTGAAACAAACAGTGAGACAAGGTGAAATACTTCCATGATTATTTAACACAGAGAAAAATCAAGAAGGGTGAATGAATAACAATTCCTCAATTAACACACAATGAAGAACATTTGAGTTTTAATTAATCCTTATTGGCACTGCAGCGACTTCCACAGAGAATCTATTCCAACTCATTTCATAGGCAGGCGTTTCAAGTTTAGGTAATTTTAACATTTGGTGTCCAATATAAATCTACTTATTAAAACTGATAGGAATACATGGGATTAAAATCAGATCCAAAGGGCAAGTACACTTTGGGAGTTAACATCTCTACAGAGAGCATTGCTGCTGTTGACAGAATACAGCACACTCTGCTTCCTCGCCCTGCTATGCAAAATGGGTTTCTAGTATTATTAGTAGTATTCTAGGGATTAAAGCCTTTCTTGTAAGTGGCCAGGAATAGATAACCTGGACTAGACTTAGTTGAGGCTGAACTAATAGCATGGGCAGTGATCAGCACTGAGGTTGGCTGCCCATGCTCCACTCAATGGGTTGAGTTGGAGCAGCAGAGCAAGGTGTACAGCTTGTCCCCACCTGAAGCCTTGGCTCGTGCCGTAGACATGCTGTAGCAGTCAGCGTGACCTGGCATCGTCCTCAGCCCTTCCAACTACCACAGCTCCAGCAGCTGACCCACAGCTCCTGCAAGAAAGTCTTATAAAATTTAATCCTCTTCACTAATAGGCTTCCACAGCAGCTTCTTTAAAAGCCAATAGATTTAATAGAGCTCACTATTTGACCAAAGGGATATAATTTTGTATTGCACTCTTCAGAATTACCCAGAACACCTACACAGCTTTGTGGCTGTCATCTGTGGACCTTATTGGAGCCTTTCAATAGCATAAGGGGCCCTACAGGAAACCTGGAGAGGGGCTTTGGACAAGGACCTGTAGGGATTGGAAAAGGGGAAATGGCTTTAACCTGCCAGAGGGGAGACTGAGATGAGCTCTTGGGCAGAAGCTCTTCCCTGGGAGGGGGCTGAGGCGCTGGCACAGGGTGCCCAGAGAAGCTGTGGCTGCCCCATCCCTGGCAGCGCTCAAGGCCAGGTTGGACACAGGGGCTTGGAGCAAGCTGCTCCAGTGGAAGGTGTCCCTGCCCCTGGAAACTGGATGAGCTTTAAGGACCTTTTCAACCCAAACTATTCCATGATTTGATGACTCTGTGACTCAGTAGCTGCTCTGCAGGGGTCCATGGAAGGAAACTGAAGACAACAAACCTATTTTCAGTGGTCCTAAACTCACAACACAGATTCATGCTGCCGCTACAAAAAAAAAAAGGGGGAAACGACTGCTCTAAACCCCTGTTTTCCACTGGGCTCTGTCAGGCCCGTTCCACTCACTGCTCATCCAAACCTACCCAACACCCCATCACAAGGGAGCAAGGCTGCTACCAAACCAGCAAGGAACGAGTGATTTTCACTCCTGTTTGTTGACACAAACATGGGTAGTTGAAAGGACCAAATATTTAGACACACTTAATAACAACGCTGTTTCACAGGTAGCACCAGACAGCAAACGTTTTGAAAGGCTTCTCAAATCAGCTGTAACAACCCCATGGCCAAGTGCTGCTTCATGAAAAGCAGCTGCAGCGGGTGTGCTGCGGTCCAATCCTTGCACCCGTTGCTGAGTTGCACATTACAAAGGTAACAAAAGAGCTCCTTGTCCTTCAGTATCACGGCAGGCCTTCTGATTTCAAGTTCTGATCTTTAATAACCTTTATTTCTCTCTCTTGCTCAGCAGCAGTGCTCATGCTCAGGTCAAGAGCTGTCTCACAGAGCTGCTGTTTGCGTATTCCAGACTGGACAAAGGGAAACTCACTGGAGTTTGTGATGTATCATACTGCTGACCCGATCTAGTGACTGGATCACTCTGGACAGGGGTGGGAAAGTCTGGAGATCTCTTTATCCCCTTCAAACACAGTGAGGTGAGCGCTGTCTCCCTCTTGACACGCAGAGGATTTTTGTTTTCCTTGGCTCTGATCTTAGTTATTACCATATGTTCACTTAGGGCTAAAACACTCAAAACAAGTCAGTAACACATGAAATCCAATGCCATACTAATTTCATAAACAAAAGTAGGATGTTCAGTAGAAGAGCAGATAAAGTCTCCAGAAAAGCCATAGAGAACAGATTTTCCCCAAACTAAAGCATGTCTGGAAGAGAGCCCATTACAGAAATGGAAATCTCTCGTTTGTTTAACTCCAGACGATGCCTCCCACTTATCCTACTTCCAGCCCTCTATGGAGAGAAGCTGCTGAGTTTATCCTGGAGTCTGCGCCCATCTCGGTGAGCACAAACATTCCCCAGAACTGGCTGCCAGCCTGGGAGCACACAATGCCCGGACCCTTGGTTTGTGGAGGGGAGCAGAGCTGCCTGTGCTGGCAGTTGTGTGCACTTGTGCTCCTGGAGGTTCAGGAACATGGGTCATTCACAGGAGCTTGGCACAAGGTGGAACGGGAGGACTTCCATGGACATTTATTACTGGGACAACACAAGACGTCACCGGTAGCTTTGGCCTGGCCTCTCCTTCAATTCCACTTTAGACACAATGAAACCTGGGAAAAGTCAAAGATCCAACTGGAAGAGTCAACTGCGATGCCCCATGAGGTCCCTGAGACTTCCCCACTCTTCAAGCAACCCTTTCTGTGCCCTCTCAATGCACAGTTGATACCATTGTCTATAGCAGACATGCCCCTTTGCATCTACCTGGAAAAGCACCAGCACCGAGCAGGCAAGGGAGGCAGCAGCAAGGTCCCTGGGCAAAAGCTTGTCACCTCTCCTCGCCAATGGGATACACTGCTTCAGTGACAAGGGCAGTAAATGTGCATTTGCATGCGGGTCAGAGGAACCACCCGCTGCAATTGTCCTTTCAAACCCAGGCCAACACTGCCTTGTGAAAGCTCTGGCAGCAATGGCAAGAGCTGGGTTGTCTTCACCATGCCAGCACCTGCCCATGCAGGGAGCCTTGCTCCTGCCTTCTGGAGAGAGCCTGAGGCTGGATGTGTTAAGTGGGAGCGATGAAACCAGGTGGATTTCAGTTCACTTGTTCCAGCGATGCCTCCTGTTTGCACAGCTGGGGCTCTTTGCTAACTACGAGCCCTTTCTGGAGGGCTCAGCATTTTCACCTCTCCCTTTTCCTTCAGGAAACCTAATGCTCAAATGGGAAAGCTGAAAATATATCCCTAGTGGGGAATGGCACTGTATGAATCAAATCACCCCTGGAAAAAAAGGGCTTTCACGCAAGAAGTGCCACAGCAGGTTTTTCTTTTTCCCTTTTTCAGGGGCATGTTTACATTACAGCCTGTCTGCTAATCAAATACGAAGCAGAAGAACATTGCTTTCTAGAAGGCGTGCTCGTCTAGACAGCCCATCAGCAGCCTAACCACAGAACGGGCCGATGGCAGCTGCAAAGCTGTCAAAACAGCTCCGTGCACAGCCTGTCACTGAGCCATAGCCGGAGCAAAGCCTCCGCGCCGCGGTTCGTGTACGGAGGTGGGGAACAGCAGTAACACAATGTATGAGGAAACCGCTCTTTGCCGCAGCCTGCTTGGACGGTTCCTTCACAACTGTAATCCCAGCATGGCCTGAGCTCGTGCGTTGCAGTGCTGTCAGTTATGGTTGGCAGCAGGACCACAAAACCCTTCCCGAGAAAAGCTCGCACTTGGTTGTTATGCTCCATTAAGAGCCCTGCGATACCGAAGTGAGCGCTGCGTGAAAGTGTTTGCAAGCAGCGAAACGCTCAAAAAGCCACCCTGGACTGTAATTGGGTTAGATCAAGCGCGAGGGTAGTTACTGGCTTTTCAGGGAACATGGAGGTTTCAGGAAGGCAGGCTTAAAATGCTGCATCTAAAAGCATGCTGGGTCTCCACCACTGGGCACGCAGGTTGGGTCTCCAGTTTGCACACCTGCCTGCAACTGGGAATGCTGGAACTGCTTCCTGGCTTGTGCACAGGCTGATGGCACCAGGAGGGTTAGGTTTACAAGCAGATGTCACTTAACTGAGTCTTCCAGAGAGCTCTCACAGCCGCACCACTCACCATCTACTGCTTCCTGCTTATACATATGTAAAACATAGGCAGTGACTTATTCCACACCCTCCCCAGCTTTCTCATTCTTCCAAGCTCTCTGCGATAGCAGCAGCTTGTGCTGAATTCCTGAGTCGGCAAGAGCCCATTGAACTCTGGCTTGTTCAAATCAGTCTAAAACACGTACATGCTGTTGCAGTGGCAGCAGTTTTTCACCCTCGTTGTTGCTTCAATTCTGTTGGACGGCTTCATTTCACAGTTTGTTCGGCTTGTCTTTAATTCCCAACTCTTAAACCAGGATGTCCCATTCTTCATCTGGAGTGCAGTGACTTCTTCATTAATACTTTCTTTCAGTAAAGTAACTAAGCTCTTCCTGAGTTCAGCTCTGCTTCAGTAGTTTAACCCGGAAGTGAGAGAATATTAAGTGATACATGTGTTAACATCTTGTCTAATTGAGTCTCTTGTAAGATGTCTTTGTGCTTCCCATGAATGTTCAATAACAGAAATACGAGGTCAGGCACATACAGTTTGGGGGCCCTGGAAAGGGAAATGAAAACACAAAGCTACGTTTAAATAAAGATCTTCTTAAAGATGAGCAGGCAAAGAAAGGGCTGTAGGGAATGTCGCGTGTCCTGCACAGGCTTCACAGAACCGACTACAGAGTAAGTGGCTTTGTTTCCTACAAGCACAGTATTAAAGCAAGCTGTGAGGAGTGGGAAGGACACATTGAGTCTGGGAAGTAACCTGCCAAAAACCTCCTCAGGTGTTATTCTTGGTGTAGGAGTAGCTTGGCACGGGCTGGCTGCTGAACCATTGGAAACACCATTTCCCTGTTAACAGCAGCTGGAAGTCGGGAAGTCGCAACACCGAATAACCCTTTTCAACACCCACGCTCCTCCCAAGAAGAATTAACGCTCCCGTATCCACAGCCAGGGATTTGTCTCATGTTGTGTCACAGCTACAAAGATTTTCCTGACTCAGTCAGGTTTGAGCGATTTATTGTCAGGTGAATTCAGGAGCAGTTTGAGTGCGCTGAGAATTCTCCCTTTTGCAGAGAGAAAAGTCTCCCTTTTTCTATGGAGAACGCCAGACTCCCGGAGAACGGAGCTGTGAGAGAAGACTAAATTCCCTTTGTACTTAGTCATGTCCATGAGGAGGGAGGGATGCTCCAGGAGCTTCAGAAATACTGAAAGAAGCTGGGTCCAGGCTCAGCGGGAACCTGCTCTTGCTTGCCAGCTGGGTCACGCAGGTCAGGAGGGATTTATCTCTGTCTGTGAACCTTCATGATAACATGAAACAGCTTGTGAGGAGGATTCCTGTTTTATTTAAGCGAGTCCTCCAGCTGCTCCTCAGCAGCAGAGCCGCATTCCTGTGAATCCTGCCTGCAAATGATGCAGCTCTTTGCGTGACCAGAAACTGTAAAGCAGCCCCTGTCAGGGTGGACAGGCCGTGCTGAGAGCACAGAACCAGCAACAGGTTTTACAGCCTGGTTTAAGGCAGAAAAGGGCTTGTGCCTGGAAAAACTTCGTTCTCTCGCCCCAGACTGATTTCAGCAGAGGATGCAGCGATGCAGAAGGGGCTGCGCTTGCTCCTGCTGCTGTTCCAAGATGCAGTTCTGTGTGAAGAGCTGTTTCCACATCCACTGTAGGAAACCTGTTGCTGAGGTGACCAAGTCACCAGGCACAAATAGCTTCGACCCAAAGCAGCCCCCTGGTGAGCACTGGAGGATCAGTGGCATGGTATCCACAGCGAATACTTTGATCATCTCTACCAAGGGCATGTGCAGAGCTGGTAATGTTATGGTGGCAGCTTAGGTGTAAGATGACAAAACATTTCCAGAAGCATATAAAGGGATCCGGTGTTCCATCGAAAAGCTCTAGTTTAAAACAGCCACCATATCTATGGATTGACCCAAAGGTTTGTAAACGTCTCAGTGTAACTTCTGCAGGTTTCCATGGACAGAAGTGTTTGTGACAGCTGCATAAATCATAGAAATAACTGGAGTTGACAATACTGGAACAGAAAAATATGATATTTCACCCAGGTTTGAATGCCAACCACCATATTCAATAACTCCAGTGGGCCGTTCTATTCCGTCTGCTTTTCCAACATCCATGGCACCATGCTCTACTGCGTGAGCGTGGAAAAGAGTGGTGGGGTTTGTAGGCTATCAAGCTGTTAGGCAGCAGATTAAATTATCAACCTCTCCTTTTGGCGATATATCAGAAACATGAACATTTGTTCCTTATCCTTTTTCTCCTCTGATTCTCAGTGCTGAGCGGGGGGCACGGCAAGCACACAGCTGCCTAAGTCAGTACAGACAGAAGCCCTCCCTGCTGAAGCACAACAAGAAGACAGGGAGATAAGAGGGGCTGCCACATCCTTTAGTCATGTTTAATATTTCTGCACAGTCAAGAAACCATGAGGAGAGAAATTGCAAGTAAGTTCTGGCAACCATTGCTACTGCTGCACCATTCACAATATACCGCTCGACCTCAAACCTCGTTTTCTTGAGCCTCCTGTCCCCATTCTGCTGGTACATACACTATCATTCTCATCAATACGTGGGACTTCTGCAGCTTACAACCCAAAATTAATCAGTTTTCTCAGCTTCTCTTACCAGCATCTCACCCCTTACCAGAGCAGTAACAGCATCCCACTTGCTGTAGGTAACTGCTGCAAGTATCCACAGAAACAAAACCCAGGAGCAAAGCCCTTTTGGTAAATGGAGCTGAATGATTCATGCCTCTTAAAGCTAAAAAATTTAAGAGGAAAAGAAATTAAACACCTACTCAGAAGTGAGGCGGGGTTAGGCCCTGGCAACAACAAAGCACACGACACATGTTTGGATTTAAGGAACACTTTGGACTCCATCCCCACCGGAGGGGCCACAAGCAGTGGTGCTGCTGGCAGCCAGACCAGCCGCAGTGATTCACAGGAGTGCAAACATCCCTGCTCCTCCAAGCACTTCTCCTGCATTAAGCCCCATTTCTCCCCTAAGCTGAGTTCAAAGGGGCCCTGGATTTTACAGCCATAAGAGACTGTGAGGTACGCTGGTGAACTCCTGACTGCACTGTAGCATCATGCTTCTCTCCACCTTGGACACCTGGTGCACCTCCAGGCTAAACCTTGGGCAGCTTGAAGAAAGGCTTGAGAAGACTCATCTGCTGCCACTCTTCATCTCAAGGATTTGCATTGGTACTTCCTATAGTATGGGCAGAAGAGTTCCAACTGCAGGTCACACCAACCCTCTCTCTGACTTCACATTCACTTACACTGAATTCCATCTGCCCTTTCAGCGCCCAGTCGCTTGGCATTAGGAGGACGTCCTGCATTATGTGCAGCCAGGTTTAATCCCAGTGGCCTGGTTAACTCAGACATGTCACAGGCTCTGCCTCCGTTCTGGGTCAGCCCTGCCCTGCGCACCCATGGAGCACGGTGCTGGGAGCTGCTGCCAGGGTTAACGTGGCTGCTCCGCGGCTGCAGCACGGTGACATCAGCAGCAGCAGAGTGCAAGCTCTGCAGATCTGCTCCTCCTCTCCCAATGTCATTTTGTTAATTGGCCCTTACGTCACCACAGATAAAGCAGGTTTGTGACCGGGCAGACCACTGCTTTAGAAGTAATTACGTCAGTTACACACATTTCATCCCTTATTGCATCTCTTACCCCCCTCATGATTGTAACTTCACTGTAAGAAATACCTCTTAAACTTTGCTGCGCTGCTTTGGCAATACTTTAAATCAAATATTGATCTCTTTCCTCGTGTTCTCCATCTTTTTTGTCGTAGGCTGTAAGGACAGTGTTCCCTCTGCTCTGCTGCCCTTTGCCATGAAGCAGCGTGTGAAGGGAAGTGACTGACATCCCTCCCAGCACACTGACTGCCATGGCCAACACTTGGTTCCTTTCCTCTATCCCTACAAACAGAATGCTATCAGTGGCACCAAGGCTCTTACTCTTTCTTTACAATTGGGTTATACAACCAGAAATGAGTTTACATATATTACACTAACCCAAAAAGGAAAAGTTACAAGCAGACCTTGAATGAAACAGGATGTCTCCTAGCAGGTTAACAAGGACAATTCATTAAGGAGTAACTGAAGAGCAGGGAAACACCTTTTAGCTAAATATCTTATTCCTGCTGAGACTTTAATCAAGCTTCCAAAGAATATCTCCTGAGGCTTCACAAGTTGCTAAAATGATCCGCACTGGTCAAGACCACTGCACCGAACACAACCAGGTTTTACATGTCAACAATGTAAATATTTCCATTCTTAGCCTTTTCTTTTTGGTAAAGAAGCAGCGATCTGTCAATGCTGCTGCACTGTGTTAGGAAAATCAAAGTAAGAGGTGTATAATGAGGAGATGGAAATGAGAACATGCAATAAAAGCAAACCCCAGACTACTGATGGCATTATCAATCTCACAGCAACTCCGATACCCAGCAAACCTCCGATTTCTGCCATTCTGCTTCAATTCACATTGCTCTGAAGGAACAGAGCGTGTTTTGATATTAGGACCAGATGAATTTTTACTGGTTGGTGAGCCAATTCCCATGAATAATCACACTTCGGTTTTAAACCTACAAGCAATTTAGGGCATGCCAGAAAACACTATATAAATCAACACACAACAGTAACAGTATTTGCTATTTACCTAGCTCTTTACAAAGGCGTGCAGCCCGATTCTCAATTACCTTGTCCTGTTGTACACCCCCTCCAAAAGGCTCCATTTTCACTCCTTCCTGCTCCCCTAAGAGTGTGAAGACTGAAGGGAATAGCACTTCCTAATCTTTAAAACCATTTTGGAACCTGAATGTTTTATTGAATACTGAGTAACCTCACAAAGCAAGAGACCTGAAGTGGCCAAAATCCTTCGAATTGCATGAATTATCCAGCCTGATGGAAACCTAAACACAAATCAGTGTGAGCAAGTCCAAAATCATAACCACGCACAAAGAAACCCCCATGTTAAGGAGCTTCTCATCCCACTTTCCAGCCATAAGAACCGTGGACCTTCCTGGAGCGAGGGCACAGGCTGTTTTCCGGAGAACACACACATTATCATGCTATTTTCATGGCTGCTTTTCGCAGGGAAGTTCGAATTCCCCCCAGGTTTCAGACGAGAACATGCAGAATTACTTTCCCAGAAGTGAATCATTGGCTTTTATAGATCCACTGGCAACACTTGCAAATAATGACCAAGCCATTATTCATTCCTGTGACATTTATTTTAATAACATTAATCATAATGAACTCATTAGGTATTAATGTGGGTGTCCCAAGGCCGCCTATATGATTGCTGGGGTGTGCATTAGCCGGGCCCTTGGTTTTATTACTTTTCTACAAGTTAAACTGTGCCTGGAAGGTGCTGGACGGGCAGAACCCAGCGAAGAGTTCTCTGCTTACCTGGGAAACAAATACAGATCACTTCCTAAAGCATGGATGCTTTCTCGCTGGGTTTTGATGAGATATGGGGCCAGAAACCATTTCCCGGGCCCCATGGCAGGACTCTGGCTCTTGCTCCATCCCCACACTGATGCTCTCAACAGGGCAGCCCTGCACAGCTCAGGTGCTGCTGGAATCATAAGGACTATTTGGTAAGTACATATAGTCAGAACACTTTTTTCCCAGGCATGATCACACTGTCAAGGAACCAAGAAGTGGAGCCAAATCCTGTGTCTTTGCAGGAAGCTGTTAAATGAACCTCTTCTTTCTGTGAGCTACTTTTTAATCGAGCATGCTCTGTGGAATCAAAGCTGTAAGATGTTATCTAAAGAGCATACCCATGCTCGTAAATAGTCTCTTAGAAAGATAACAACACAGCCGATCCAGACTCTTCATTCCCTAATCCAAACACTGCCTCGTCCATAAATATTTGTGTTTTAAAGCCTCTTGCATTGCCAGGAGCAAGCAGGGAGAACGAAAACGTACCAGACTTTTAAAGTGAACACTAGAAGTCCTGAGAGAGAAGCCTGATCTTTAGGTGAACCAGTTTTGCTCCTGAAGGAAAAGCAGTCACATTTGACCTGGATCTCTATGGAGAGAGGTGCAGCCATCTAATGATGGAAAGCTCAGCCAACATTTGCACATCAGAAACCCAACACAGGGACCCACATACAAGAAGCGAATGGGGGTAAGAACCACAAAAAGAGCTCCCAAGTACTGCTGAAGTCTCTTCAGCTTTATTTTAGTTAGAGAGCTGCATGTCCCTTGGTTGACAGCTCCTTTGAGGTATAGCAGAGCAATGGAATTACACAAACTCCGGCTCCTTTTTTGGCTGTATGGCACATTTCAGGAGTTTATAGCCACCCACCTCTTTGAGATTCTGAGATTGCCATAATCTTGGAGAAAATACCCGAAACATCCAGCGGTTGTGCATGAAAAGACCGTTCTTCAACTGACAAAAAATGAATGTGAAGAGAAGGCAGACTACCGATGTTCTGTGATGGGAACCTCAGTTCTGGCAGCTCCCAAGAACACTCACATGGTAGCAGGGACAAGTTTAGCACTTACTGTGGCTTTTGCAGTTGTAGAATTAGTGTTGTACACACAGGACCTGCTTTTACAACACTGCATTTCATCTCCATTTACAATCACACTGTTTTCAGTTTTACATTCCAAGCCTCTGCAGAAAGAACTTTCCAGTAATAATGCAGTGAATAAAATGCCTACATAATCCTGGAATGAGTCAAGCTGAAGGCAGCAGATAATACAGGAACCCAAACTGCTCAGCAGTTAGACCGCAATCTGTTTTCCACCTGTTTCTGAATAGGCTTGAGGAGAGAAAGATGCTCAACACTCAGACATCTCTGATGTCTGTCAGAAGAGCAGGATGGCTTTGTACCCAAACACCCATGTGAGCTATGGCTCAGTGATTGTCCTACCAGCTGAGATGAGTCCTGGTCCCTGTGAACAAGCAGAAAGGTTATGAGCAGGCGGGTGGCACTTTAACATGTGCTCCAAAACCCACTTTCAAGGAACAAACTCCCCCAAGCAAGGATGCCCATGGAGAAACCACAGTGGGGCAAATGCTATTTCTGGAGATGGGGTAGGCAGAAAAAAGAAAGAAAAGAAAAGGAAGAGAGGGGAAAAAGCTGTGTTATGTCTGCAGCTTATCCGTGATCTGAAGCGTCCTTTCAGCTGGGACTGTGACACTGAATGAGACAAGCTCACAGCTGCTCTTTCATGCCAGTCTGCTCAATGCCTGAGTCCATTTAGCAAAACTCGCCAGGGAGAGGATAAAACTGGGTCTGCAGAAGGAAGAGCAGCTATTCTCTCTCCATTGCAGCCATAAGAATCTCTTTGCAGTCATAGAACAAGGACAGCTTCAGCACTGGAATCTCAAACCTGACTATTTTTGCAAGGTACAAGAGAGGCGTATTTTACAGCTCTGCAGGCCTGAACTTTACAGCACTGGACTCTGACATAACATGATGCTTGTGCAAAAAGAGATAACTGAGCCTTAAAAAAGTCTGTCAAAAATGGAAAGGCACTTTGAAAGGGAGTACTGAAACATTTCACTCAAAAAACGCCAAAATGGGCTGTTTGACAGCACCTGCATTTGTCACCCCCTTAGTGCCTTCACCCTCCTAGAAATTAAGTTTTCAGCAATGACGGTGTAATTACCTTTGGCATTTTCATTTCAGTGATCTGCACTGTGCCGGAGCTGCTCATCAGCTTCTCCAGCTCTGCACAGGGCACGGAGACAGCTTTGAACATTTTTTACATGTCATCTGTAGAACAATTACTGCTGCATCTATTCCCACTTCCAGTTCCAGCTATTGGGGAAGAGTTCTGGATGTCTGGGGAGTCCATGAGCATGTGCTTCCCCATGCATGATGGGAAAAGAAGCACCATAACCATATCCAAATCATGCAAACCTTAATTTATACTTTTATTTGTTAGGATGCTATGTAAAAGAATGTTTCATTAGAGCTGCTTCAGAAATAAAACCATCATTAAACAAATGAGATTCTGATTCATTGGCATAAACCAGGCCATTATATTGGTCTATACTATGCAGTTAAATTTTCTGATTTATATCGATTTCTTAGCTGCAGTTCCTTCTCTTTTCATCAGTTCTTGCCATCCCGGTACCACCGCCTATTCCTCTATCAGAGGCAGCCAGAAAAATCTGTGTTTGTTTATTTTGGACCCCACTTCTTCATTACCCAGGCTTAGAAGAGAAAAGCCCGAGTGTCAGAGCCGCTATGCAGGCAGCCACAGACAGTTTTCAATAGCGGAGATGGAATTCCAAGAGCAAGCAAGTTTTAAAATATGCTCTCATATTTTGGCAACAGCATTTGAAATCAATATTTTCCATTACCTCTATAAACGGGGATGGAATGCAGGGTAACGTTTCAGCTGCTAATATCTTACAGCCTGATCTATACAGAATATCTACTTCTTGTGGTCTGATTGCATCAATTTCTCATTCACCATACAAATGAGGCTCTGAGTTCATTAAAAAGGGAAAAACAATCCCCATAGTTTATACTTGTCACTCTGGAGACTGAGCTGGATTTCAGTGAACTGATGGGTGAGCAAGATCTATGAGCATGTGCACGCTTGTCCTCAGAAGCTGCATAAATCTACCTATAAACCCTGTTCCAAGTTTTCTCTAACCTTAATGCCTGAAACACTGGCACAGCTTCTCCTGGCTGCGGTAGAAGAGACGCTCCCATCAAGCCAACACAGATAACGATGCTCCAGAAGAAGCTTTCCTTTCTTTCATCAGCCATTTGATGAAGCCACAGCAATGCAGCACTGTCCTCATCGTTCCTCCAAGGGATTTGTGTGGACAGAGCATGGAGGAATATTTTCAGCAGAAGCACAGACTGGGAATCTGAAATGCATTTTTTCTGTTCCAGGGCCATCCACAACACTGCTCTGGTGCTACAGATAGACAGAGGAGTTGTATAGCAGGGGAGAACTGTCAGTTCACATCACAACTCCCACCTCATATGCATCCAGAAGAAAGGAAACCCTCTACTGCCAACAAGTTGGAGAGCTTGTACTCAGGGTATGGGATTTTCTCATTAAGATTCCTGGTTACGTACCTGGTAAGAGAGACATGCAGCTCCATGGCCTCTACCAGACCATTCACAAACAGCTCTCACAAACCGCAAGGCTCAGAGAGCGTCCTCATCAAACACCAATTTCAGTGCCAGGCAGGAATCTGGGGACCTTCCCATCAGTACTGCTGGATGCAACCTCAAGGAAAGCAGATCCTGTGGCTGAGGTACATCACCCACAGGTTTAAAGCACTGTAACAGTGAGCTGTTAAACTGTCAACTTCAAGTGACAAAAAAGCCTATTTTTCACTCTTGGGATGAAGAGATGGCGTACCAGCGGGGTGGATGGATGTGTGAACTGAGATCTCAGGAAAGGCTGTTTAGTTTCCAGAGCCCAGGCTCTGGCCTCCCATTTGGAGCTGATGTCTGTTAGAGGCTTAGGCTGCTCTCATATGTAATGGAGTTCTGAAAAATACAACCCCAACGTGCTCACGCAGAACGCTCACGAGTGCCAAGCAGGAACCACCTCTGTCCTTATGGAGGGGAGCTAATTTGGATTAATAAATCCAAGGGGAACACCCAGAGATCATTCCTTATTTTGTACTTTCTGTGCTATAGGAATAAGGATAGCAATGTCTAAAATTACAGCAACCTGGAAGAAGAACTTGAGCCAAACCATCAGGCCACAGTGAACAACAGCCATGTCATTTCCAAGGCTCAGCATGAAGAAAGAGAGACACATTAGGTACATTTAGGGCTTACATTACAGGAGTTTCAGTGTACTCTGGTATAAGACTCCTGATACTCTTAAAAACTATGTCCTTGAAAAGGTAATGACTATGTCAGGCAATGAAGTTAAAATAAGAAATGTGAAAGTAATAAAACGGTACCCATAAGCCGCAGCAGGAGCCCAACCTTCACCTGCTGACATGAAAAAATGTCTCTTTTTCCAGAAGATAAGCTGTGAGAGATGACTATTCTGGAAATTACATTTTAGCTCCAATGAATCACATTTTCCAGCTTGAAGTCACTCAGTGAAAGGACTTTGTGCCCGAGTACTCTTGAGTTCCAGAAATAACACTTGGAGTGGCTGGAAGAAAATAAACCCCCATGGCTCCAGTGGCTCTAGGGATGCGCAGATGCTATTTAGATGTACCTCAAAATCTCCTCCCAGAGACCACAATCATCCCTCTATCGTTTTTATCTTCCAAAGGCTTTGAAAAAGGGAGTTTGTGCTTCCGTATAAGATGTTATCCCTCAGACTGTCACAGGCATCTTCTCCCAACCATGAACTACCCAAATCACCTGAGAAATGGTACCCTACATCTGTGCTCTCTTGCTAGCCAGGCTTCATCCAAAAAGAACTCCAACTATCTTATCTTTTGCTTCCACCTGAAGCATCCTTGGCTCCTGGGTTTGGGTCCTGCCTCACACAGCAGCATCCCTCTGGAGCTACTCATCACCACCCATTCTCGTGCATCAGGGTCACTTGCTGCCTCCCTTTACACCCCAAAGCAGCTCATTCTCTTTTTAGTGCTGTGCCTAGCACATGGACACACCACCAGCGCTGTCAGATAACTGCAGAAGCAGTACAGAGTAGTGCAGACAACTTGCCTCAATGCCTTCATATAATTTACCTTAACACTTTCTTTCTATACATTGTTTACTGTCTGCTGTCTTCTACATGTTCTACTGCTGATGCTAATTATGGTTTTAAATGCAAGATGAAAGGGACTTATCTAGTTGCAGAAAATTATAGTGCTTTATGTATTCATGTAATTGTCTGTTTTTCTTTTCCTGGATATTTACATGAGCCATTACTTTTATTTTCTTTAGGTATGGAAGTTGGAGCTTCAAAATAATCATTTGGCTTGTTTATTTGCCAAAGAACCTCTAATTTAATTATTTACAAGAATCATGAATTGAGAACGATGAATAAACATGTGCGACAATTAATAGATGCTTTGTTGAATTCTCCTATGGAACCAGATGGCCTACTGATGCATGTAAATAGATCATTTATTTCATTTGGAAATCTGAATATTGAATAAGAAATGAGATCTTTGCAGTTGAAGACCTTACCAAATGCTCAAGCTAATTGAGAACAGAATTAGGGAAGGGATTATACAGTGTCATATGGAAATAAAGCCAGGGGCCTCTTTGGGATGATCAGCACAGTTTAACCTGAGCTCATCACAAACACTCAATAGGCATGGAAGAAAAATATTTGTCTATCTGAGCCTTTTAATCATCGCATTTTACATCAGAAGTATTTGTTTTGTCTCACTGGCTGCTGACATAATATACAAACTTCCCTGGTGGGTGGTAACCTCCCGTTTTCACGTGACTGCTTCAAACAGAAACTCTTTATGAGCTGATCACACTGTAAGAAGTTAGAGCTGGGTGGAAAAACCAAGACAAACCGAGCAGCACCAAAAGTGCGTTTGCTCCTTAGCAGGCCAGCAGCACTGCTCCTCAAGACACAGCCCAAAGGAAAAGACATTTCCGAAACCCAGACTCTCAAATGCTGCTGCTGTGACATGTTTGCAAATAACCACAGCAACAACAGTCACTCAGATCCCCATCACTGTGGTTTAACGGCTCAATAGTACACAGGCCTTGGAGTCATTGATAAATAAACTCATGGATGCCCTGTAAAGCTGATTTTCACTGCCCGCTTTAACAGGAGAGAAAGTAAATACAATTGTGACCTTTGCACAGATCAGTAGAGTACCAGCACTCTAATTAATTGACTGCGTATTATTCAGAATCTGTTATCACTGTGACCCTGGAAAGGTGATTTATGTACACAGGTAGTAAGAACCAGTTCTCATCTTGCTAAAACTGGTATAAATCAGATCCCTGGGGGGGTACACCAGGGCTGAGCCATGTAGCTGAGAGGAGAAGCAGGTCCCACACCTGCAGTCAGAATCTTCATGCACAGGGGACCAGGGATCCATCCATCTAGAGCCAGGGATGCTCAGGAGGGGAGGCTGAAGGCTGGGAGCTAACAGAGCTGAGCCGAGGAAAGTGGTCTGAGCACAGGACACCCTTTCAGCAGCCGAGCAGAGAGATCCTTTGAAATGGGAAGGAGGAAATTACTGCTGTGACAGAAGCTCTTGGAAGCCCATCTCAAGTTTAATATTTAAAATGGCCAGTTCCAGGTGTATTAACACCACAGCTTTCCCACGGAACGAAGCTCAGAGTGCATTTGTAGCATAGCAACGTGCCTGCAGGCACACTCGAGCTGCTGCTGGCTGAGATCAAACCCTCACCTCAGCTTGACCAGCTTTTCCAGGGGAAGGAACAGAAAAATGCCACTGGTGGGTAAACCCACATTGACTCCAGAGCCCAGGAGGGTTAATCCGGCTTTCCTGTGGTATGGCAAAGAGTAATCTTATTTCCAGGCTTTTTAAGTACGAGAGACTTTGGTACCTGGCGCCGTGTAAGGAGCCAGAGACCCTTTCCTGAATGCTATTCCCTGGAGCTGAGGGTCCTCACGGGAACACCCTGCCCTCCTGCACAGTCTCGCTGTCTCCGTTTTCCTTCCTCCGGTGTCTTACAAACACAGGTTACTTATGGCAGCAGAACAAAGAGCCGGTGTTAGCAGCTTGTTGTGACCCTTTCCTTTGACCAGAACATCACCCAGCAAGCCTTGAAATCTGTCCTTGTTGCCGGAACAGAGTAACAGGGAGGATGCCAAACCCAAACCTGCGGTAAGGGCTGCTCCTCTCCAGGGACAAAAAGTGCAAATGTATGTTACTGTAAGGAGTAAGTCTTCAGTCAAAGCCACTAACTATAAATTAGATTTTTTTACACTTAATGCCTCTAGCAGTTGTGTAGATTCAGTATCGACTTCCTTAGGTCATAATAGCTGGTAACAGTGTGAATTCTTCATCCCTTTCAGCCAAGAACCTCAATACAGGAAAACAAAGACTCATTACTGCAGATCTAAACTCAGGAGGCAGGCTCCAAGCATGGAGTTGCAGCAGGGTGGGAGGTGGATCCCTGTGATGGGACATGCCCGGGTATCCCCGCTGGAGAGGGGGTCCTTGCCGCACACCCCAGGGCACAGCACTGCGCTGCTGATGCTCAGAGAGAAAAACGCAGCTTGGGGATGACTTTGAGTGCTTTGAACGCAGCTCCCAGGTGAGCCCTTGACTCGTTTCTCATCTGTCTGAAGAGCGGGCAGCAGCAGTGCTCTGTACACACAAAGAGCTCACCTCTGCCTTCCGAGGCAAGAACTTCTCCATAGTCAGGTGGAGCCCCACTCCTAGAGACAGCCCCTGTTAAAGTGCAGCGATCCCCTTCCTTGTGCGCTGAGCGCTACCCCTGCAGTACAGCAGTGCTGCTTCAGAAGGCAGCGGTCTGGGGTGCTCCGCACCGTGCCTGCCACCACTGCACGATCGGTTTTTCGGTTACACATTTAGGAACTTAAAAGTCTGTTTTGCCACAAAGGCATTTACTCTTGTGCAAGTTTCACAGAAGATGTCAAGAATCCGACAAATGCTGAGGCTGAGCAGCCAGTCGAACTGTTTGATACTCCACTTTTCCAGTGAGAAATCACAAGTGGCACAAGAGAGCTGGAAAAATCAGGTCCCCCTGATTCAGCCTGCTGGAAATACAGATCCTGAAAGATTCATTTTCAGCAAAGCTCAGCTATTCAACAGGACAAGCTTCATTTGCTCTTCAGTCCCAACTTGCCTACCTGTGATACACAATAACATTTACCTGTTTCAGAGAAAATGATGTTTAATTAAGGACTGTTAAGCCACTTGGGATGCTTGATGGCAAAGTTTATTCTTTATTATCAGAATAATCAGCCCTTAATGAGTAAAAGTGCAAATTACTGGCAATAAATTCACATGCACAAGTCCCTCCAGCTTTTCCATGAGATGATTATTCCACATTAGTGCTGAGTGAAGCCTCTTCCAGCAGTTGAGCTCACCTACAGCCATCGTACCCCAGGGGTACACACACACATCCTCTGGCCCCAGAAGAGAACAACCAGCCATTGCAGTGATGTGGCATTTAGAGCATGTTTTCATGTTTAACAACATCTCATCCAATTAAATATCAATCATAACCAACTGATAAGCCAAGACACAGACTTGAAACATCCACGTACATTAGGTACTTGGATGGATCCTGCCAGAAGCTCCCCCACCAGTTACACTACCTGCTGTGGACATTGTACCATTGTGTTATCTCTACCAGCACAAATACTGATCTAGCTAGCCAGCTTCAGGAGCAGTCAATCCAGTCTATAGACATAGCTTGGCTGGGCTAGAGACCTTCTCAGCTGTACAGACTGCCCTGCTGAAGGTAGGTGTTACACAGGAGATGGAATTGTAGGTTAAGTTTGAATTCTAGCAGCCCTTACAGACCTCAGCAAAGGCAAACCCCATGTGTCAAGTCACAGCTAAGCATACACTGAAAAACAGCTTGCAAGAGATGAGCCAAACAGTGGGCAAAGCATGGACTTGAAGGGAATTGCCTGGGGTGTCGGGGCTGCTGTTGAGCTGGAGAGGAAAAGTACATGCCCACAATGTTCTCTTGTTCTACAAGCTGCATCTCTGTGCCCCACAGAGCTCCTTGTCACTTGCTTGGGGGTGGGCCAATTCAACTGGAATCATACCCTCTTTCTGCTTTGCCTCTATTGTTTTCTTATGTCCCAACATTTCACAGATAATTACCCCTGCCATTCAGTCAGCTCCCTCTTCCCCCAGCACACACACATCACATAGATAGTATTCTATACACATTATTACAGTGTGTGCCCAAGATTAATCATGGAGAATGAACACAAATACTTGACATCACTCACTAATGTAAAAGAGAAAATACTTCTAGATAAGCACACGCTGTCCCAAAGGTAGACATGGCAGAGGCACTTTGCAGTATTTTAGATGCATTTGGTGTTCATGGGGATTCATAAGCAGCATCAACGCAAAGCAGACTGGCACAGACACTTTGTTCCAATTCTGCACTGCTGTTAAACAGTTTTATATCGACTACAGCATGATTTTCCTAAGCAATTACTGGGTGAAGCTATTGGAAAGGCAGGGATTTAAAAAGAATAAAAAAAAGAAACAAGACAAAGAGTAAAGAATCTTTAGTGACAAACTGCAAAGATTTTCATAGCTTCTAACTATAAAAGGAAGATACCAGAAGGAACATAATCTCATCTCCTTTCATTTTGAGCTTTGGGAGGGCCTGAAGTCCAGCTGGAATGATGGGAGTCCGCAGCACCAGCGGAAATCAGCTCCTATTCACACACTGAGCACATGGGTTTACAGTGCTGCTGCTATTGGTTATTCTGACAGCTCCTCAGTTATGTGTTTCGAGTTCTAGGGAAGTCTCAGCACACACATAGAAGGACCCATCCCTGCGCAAGAGCTGAGCAAAACCTGTCTTTGTGGGGTGGGCTACACAGGGAGAGTGCGATACCTGGTATACAAGAGACTAATGCAAAGGGAGATCAAATTAATTCCCCTTTTCCCCCCTCTCCCTGTATACAGCACCTGTAGACAAGCTAAAAATGGCAGTGAATAGTGGTTGCAACTGCAATACCAGTCACACAGGGGAGAACTCACGGGCCCCGGGCTCTAAGGCATGGGGTACACAGCCCTGTGCCCTGGCTGCGCTTTGTGGAACTGAAGTGGTTTTACGAGGACTTCACAGAGAAGAGTAAAAGCCTGAGCTCGTAGCCCTAGATCAATCTCATGACAGCAACAGCAGCTGCGGAACCAATCATATTGGAACCATAGGCTTTGGTGACGGCAGGCACATAGACCAACATATGGTGAAACACCCTTCAAATGAGATTGTGAAGTGCCCATCGCCATGAGGCAGTGTCAGGATATCCTCAGCAGTGGCAGTATTTAGTCACCTATTTCCCCCAGTAAATAACCTGGAGTCTTCCCACATTTGGTTATGGGGTAGGAAGGTGTTTTTACAGCAGCATTCCCAGGCAACATCTCCCCTCCTCCTGCTGAACATATTAAATGTTCCCATAATTTGTTATGAGCATGCTATTAGTTTTCTGATTGAAGACTTCACTTACTGACCACATTTTCCCATTACCAAATCAGCGCTTTCGTTAATGCATCCCAGAGCCCAATCTGGCACTGACCACAGGAAAAACAAAGGCTGTGCAGGCACAGGTACTGCCCTGGATCAAGCGTGCTTCATCAGGAAGGACAGCACAGAGTGGCAGGAATGAGTGGCACACTTTTATCCTGATCTGCATCTGTTTAAATGCAGCTTTATCCAGAGCATCATTAGCTTCTGGAGCACGACGTTTTGTCACCACTCAGTCCCTGGCCAGTGGCCTTGCTTGCCTGTCACCAGTGGCCAAGTTCTCTGGGGGACAGGCAGGAGGGACCCGATGCATGGGTCCTGGATAACATCAGCATCATGCAGCAGGTGGGAAGAGCTGACATCAAGCAATAACACCAGTCACTGATATAAAAACCCAAACCACCCATTTGCACTTTGATAAAAACCATCACCAGAGCTGCCTGCAGGTTGGGCAGCAAACCCTCACCAGCCTTTCACAGCAGCTACAGACACAAGCACTGTTTCCTAATTACCTGTGCTCACAACATCAATTAACTCCAGGCAGATATGCAGTCAGCGGGGATTTATGGAAAGCTGTTTCACAGTCAGTGTGTGTGGCATTGAAGCCACCCAGGCACAGGGACAACAGGTCAACCTTCACAGCAGCTGGTCCCATACACAGCTGAGGGTGGCAGCTTTCCCCTCCCACACTCTTCAGCAAGGTCTCCTTGATTCTTTTGTAATCTTACAGCTAATTAACCCAGCACAAGGAAAAGCTCAGCATGGGGCTGTCTCCTGTTGGCGTTGTTGTTTGGTTTTGGGTTTGATTTCCAACTTCTCGCTTTCTGAAGAACTTCAATCCCCCTTAAAGTACAAATCCATTCCAACCAGACCTCAGGCCTTATGTTTGTTATTGTAAAAGCCCTGTAATGACTCCTGGCTTTCTTCTTCAAGGAACCTCTTGCCAAACTAGGACTTAGTCAGTGTAGCAGCTGAAGTTGGCAGCCACTGCATTCAGAGAAACCTCAAAACTTCACAGAGGATTAGCTAAGGTGACACTGAGATTCAACAGCACCTTCACAGCATCTGTTCTCTGGTAAGAACCTGCTCTAGGGGAAAGCACACTCACCAGTTTTGTCTTCATAGAATAGTTTGTGTTGGAAAGGACCATAAGATAACCCAGTTCCAAACCCAGCCCCACCATGGGTATGGCTCCTTGCACACATTCCCCAAGGCTCTGTCCAACTTGGCCTTGAACACTGCCAGGGATGGAGCATTTACCACTTCTTTGATCAACCTGTTCCAGTGCCCCACCACCCTCACAGTAAAGAGCTTCCTCCTTATATCTAACCTGAACTTCCCCTTTTCCAGTTTGAACCCATCACCCCATGTCCTATCGCTGCAGTCCCTCATTAAGAGTCCTTCTCCAGCATCCTTGTAGCCCCCTTCAGACACTAGAAGCTGCTCTGAGGTCTCCATGCAGCTTCTCTTCCGCAGGCTGCACAGCCCCAGCTTTCTTAGCCTGTCTCCCATAAGGGAGGTGCTCCAGTCCCCTGATCATCCTCATGGACTCCTCTGGACTTGCTCCAACAGATCCATGTCCTTTCCACATGTAAGACACCAGAACTGCACACAGTGCTGAAGTGGGGTCTCAAGAGAGCAGAGGCACAGGCACAGCTCCATGCCATCACAAGCTTGCTGAGGGCGCATCAATCCCACTGTTCATGTTTGCTGACAAAGAAGTCAAACAGGATCGGTCCCAACACTGACCCCTGAGGGTCACCACTTGTTACCCATCTCCAGTTGGACACTGAGCCCCTCTGTCTCCAGCAGTACCTGGTTTAGCTCTGGTCCCCTGGCAGTTGCACGCCCCTGATCCAGCCCCTTCCTCCCACACCAGTGACCACCCTGCCTCTGGGATTGGGGTGGTTTGTGTTGGGTTTTTGGAAGCTAGAGGGTACACAGTAAATAGGCTGCAAGTGCAGCGCTGTGGGCTGGAGGAAAGTGGTGCAGTTAACGGAATTTAAATGATTAACTGAGCTCAGGAGATGCAGCCACCTCCTAAGTGACTATGAATATTCAGGTAAATATGTTTAGCTGAAATATTGAGTCATCAGCAGACACCGCATGCACAAAATGTACTCCTGCCTGTTTGCCATTCATTTAAAACCCAGTTCTGGCCAGCACTCCTGACAGCTCACCACAGCATCTGTAGTATCTCAGGTGTTAGCTTCCAGGTAGGTTTGCTTTCTTCTGACATGTTACAGAATGCAGAAGTTAACAGCTCTGCATGCAGCAGCTAAAGCTACATAGATAAAAGTTGGGGTTGGGGGAAGGAAGAATTAGATTACATGTTTTCCCTTACAGAGGAAAGGACTTATTTACCATAAGACAATGCTCATTAAATGACCACCTCCAAGGATTTCCAGACAGCAAGGATGGAATTCTGACCCAAGGTGTCCACCCTGTGCAATGTGGAAGCACAGACCCAGCGGTTGAGGAGCGGATAGAGCAGATGCCTTGCTCCTCACGCAGCCAAGGGAGCAGCAGGCACTGGGCGGAAGATTTAAACTGAAGCAGGCGATTCCTGAGGATTGGGAAATGGAGATAAAACCGTGCAGGAAAGGAATGTCTGCTGTGGGAGGAGGCGAGCAGCACTTTCAAGCTAATACTTTTTATTAATGGCTGAGAAATGGGGCAAGCTGAACCGCCTTGGATGAAGTTTGACACAACAGCAATGGAATAAGGACAATGCATTTCTGGAGTGCTAGAAACAGGGCAAAACCAGGCAAAGTTCAAGGAGGAGCTAAGCAAGGATGAAGTTTGAAACAATGGTCCACAGCCACTGTAAGCATAATGGGAAGGAACTAGAAAGGAGCACAGGAGGAAAGCTGGATCCCCTGCTCAGTCCACTGAGAGCCAGTTGGCAGCTCAGCACGCTGGATGACACAAGGACCAGCTGAGATAGCTCCTCTTGCCAGTTCATGGAGTGCATTTCGTGTGTTTCTCACTAAAGCATTTGAAATGGGCTCACACCCACTGCTCCAAGAGAGCGTTTTTGACACATTGCTGCCCTAACAAGTTGTTTCGGGTTGGACATTGTCTGATCCCTCTGACAAACCTGGCCCCGTATCCTGGTGTGACAAACTGCAGACCAATGTGCAGGCTGGAAAGATGGTGACTAAAGGTCAACGGTGCTCCACTGGACCTTGGGAATCTTCACCAGCCGGCACCAGGAGACAAGTGCTGCCCCGGTTTTTATGTATTTGTTTCACATTAGATCACCATTTGAGAGCAGGACCAGGAGCTGCTACTGGTCCCACACTGCACAACTGCTGAGCGGCTCAGGTCACACTGCTGCAGGGACATGCACCGTCCAGCACACCATCCCTTCTGGCCTCCCCCAGCAGACAGCATGACATCAGCTTACAGTGGCAGCAGCTTCTGCAGAGGAGCATCCATCTGGTTGCTCCATGTTGGGCCATGGGGACCCCCCGCTGGTTTGAAGCAGATTCTCAAGCTGCAGTTTTACAGCCCGCTCTGAACCAGCGCCAGCAGAGCTCAGCCACTGGGACAGCACAAGGGGCCAGTCAAGTAAAGCAGGAGGTAAAGACGTGGCTCAGACCTCGGATGGAAAGTGTTGAGTCCATTTCACTCAGTCACGTTCTCCCCTCCGAGCCGGGCAGCAGCCTGGAGGCTGAAACCCAGCAGGGTCTGGCAGGCAGCAGCATCGCTCCCCTCCCAGTGCACCCAGGGCTGGCTGAGGGATGGGGCATTCTCATCTTCTCTTTACAGTCTATTCTTCCAGAAGGGTCTGCAGCTACCACATCTCTACTGTTCTGTGTTCAATTTGGAAGCCACGCATCCGTAGCTGGAGAAATCCCCATTCCTGAAGGACACGGCCCTTGCCAATGCCAACAACTGGTTTGTATTTGTTTCAGTAGATGCTGCCATCTCATATTTTTAATGTGCTGATGGACCAGGACCAAAGCTTTCCTTACTCGCTGGTGCGGACTTCAGACTGCCAGTGATCTATTTCTATAGCTTGGCTGCAGTGACTTTTCCTCCCAAATCTCTTGTTTCTGATGCATGGAATTTATGCTGTTGTTCAGCTGGTGCCGGGTGACTCCAGTTCTTTCCAAGGCTGTGTATGGCCTTCAGTCATCCTGTGCTCCGTTCCCGGTAAGAAAACCTCACCTATGGCACAAAGCCTATATTGTTGTGGAAGAGCACCTCAAGCACTGCACAGCCCAGGCTATCTGCTGCTACTTCTCCAAGGCCAGGTCACAAACATGTGCTCTGCATTTTGAGAGTGCCTCATCAGAAGGTTGCCACCATCAGAAACAAACCTATTTCCCGGTATTCCCATTTAAGCCAGGACTTTCTGACATGCAGCAGAAGGTGTTCCCTACTTTCGGAAAGGAGTGAGATGGGGAGAGGAAGAGCCATGCATTTTGCTGACAGGTCTGGATTAGAAGGTGCACAATAGGGTTTCTTTAAAGCTTCCTTTAGCATTTTAAGAGAATATTATCTTTATACTTGACATCTCATCACCAAGCCATTCTTATTTTTAATCTTATCAACAAAACAACTCACACAGAAGCACAATTTACTGCTGCTATTAATGTTTTTACATCTCCACTTGTTTTACCAAGTGGAGGGCAGTGTCTATTTAGTGCAGGGTTAACATGCGATCAGGTTTCCAATATTCCTTGGTCTTATTGAAGTACAAGTCAGTGAACACGCTTAGAACCACCAGATCCCCTTCCCAAGTTAAACAAGTCTCCTGAACATTAACACAAAAGGACCTCACCCTGCCGCAGGGTAAACAGTACCTGCAGGGGAAGGGCAGCTGCCGGCAGCAGGCAGCAAGGCCCTGTCCGGAGGGGCGGGCTGCAGACAGAAGGGCTTTTTTTGATGGAAATCTGCTTCTTGGTTGGCTTAGGTGTGAAGTCAGCCCCCACCTTGAGAGGCAAGCTACAGTTATAGCACCATTACACATCATTGTACCGTTCACCTTAGTAACCGCAAGGCTCAGAGTCCTGGGTAGCTCTGATGCTCCCCTGTCCCCAAGCTGCCTGGCTTCAGCCTGTCCAGAAGCTCCTAAATCCCTGCCCAAGAATCCTCCCTTGGGACTATGAAGCTCGCAGGTGCTTGCAGCAACACAGAAGAGCTCAGTTCAGATCAGAAACCCTTTTTCCTCCCCCCCAACTGGAAAAAGATGCTCAGGTCCCTGAAAAGCAAAGTCTGTGCAATGAGGCACCACCTTCCTGGGCAAGGCATCCCAGGCCCATGATGGTCCATCCAGAACCAGTACTTTAATTGCAGCCTCAACACCACAGGCCCGAAAAGCTGAACATCTAGACCATGGTTTCAATTACTTCTAATAGAGCAGCTTCACTTGCATGCTGGCAGCTCTTTACAGACCAGCTTCACCTGATGCATGGATATTTCATCCCCAATAGTATGAAAGAGAGAAAACCAAGGTCCCCAACTTGCTTAAAAACAATCCATCCCTTTCTCATTATCTTTAAGCTGGGGGGGAGCAGAACATCTGTATTCTTGACTGCAGAGAAACAGCTGTATCATCTCTAATCCGAGTAAGCTGTGCTGTAGCACTGAGTGAGCACTTTCTTTACAGTCCACAAGCTCTTCTCACTTCACTCAACACATGGATCTTATTTAAACACACTTAGTGATACAAGGAGTAAAGAACTGGGAATAGAGTGGTGAGGGGGAAGTCAGGAGAACAATGAAGCGACAAGTTCCCAAAAGCTAACATTGATTTACCAATTTCTGGCACTTTCGGGTCTGCAGGGTACAGAAATACATGCTCAGGAATACCAGCAAGGCACAAGTGAGCACATGCACATTGCCATCAACTTCAGGAAAATCCAAGTTTTTCTCCAAAAGTTAGGAGGCACTTAGCCAAAAAAATGGCCAAGGAAAACAAGGTATAGTCCAGAATGCCCATAGTCTTCCAAGCACTGATTTAAGTAGAGCCTATAGATAATACTGGACTAACTTGAATCTATTCCCACTTGGCAGAAAAGCTAATCTTTTCCTCCCACAGCTGTCTACATAGATGTCCTGTCTTCTTAATACATCTAACATCTAATTTAATGCCTATTAAGTGTTCTCGATCAGATATAATTTCTTTCATTTTAGGGGGAAAAAAGCTGTATCGAACAGTTTGCACACACCACAAAAAGAGCACAGATTCATAAGGCATGAACAGAAACCCAGGGCTCCTGCACAGCCACCCCTGCGCCACCGCTTCCCTCCGAAAGTTAAGTCACTAAAACATCTCATTCCCAACATTTTAAAGGTTTCTCTTCAGTTCCAACCTTTTCAACTTTTATGCAGTGTAAGCTCCTGGTTTCAAACGAAACACTGCGCCCAAGTGAACATGTCAGTTTGACAAAGGTCCTTTTCCAAGAGCTTGAATTAGAAGACTTAGAGGAAACCTTTCTATGAATGGCTTTTAACAAATTAATATTTTCCAGTGGAGAAAGGTGAGAAGGATTTCCCAGACACTGCCACGCACCAAGGAAATGCCGTGATTACCATGGTAATTGGAAGTATAATAGCTCCTATCATACATGCTGGTAACTGCGTGCTGCTCTTCTATACACTCCCAGCAGCTTTTTTGCCTGTCCTGAACAGCTGAGCACATCTGTAGGATAGCTGAAGCTTACTGAAGAGATGCATACCTATTCAGATGAATGCACTGAACTTGAGAACCAGACCCCACACCACAGAATGTATTAACACAGCCAACAGCAAACACGGCTGGCAGCAAACGCCACTGCTCCGCTTTCCCAGCCCTATCCACATCACCAACAACAGTACCAGGACATCAGAACAGCAGCCAGTTGAAACATGTGTATATGCAACTTCTGAGCCTACTCCACCCCGTGTTTCAATAGCTTCAGCTTTGCATTCAAGTACCGACCCCTCAGTACCACATAAAGAGCCTTCTCTGGCAGCTCCAACAGCCCATTTGTTTGCTAAATAGTGACACCTCATCCATCAGGCTGTTGGCTTCCAGCGCAGTCCTAAAGGTAACACCATATTTTACTGCGTGTTCATTCTAAATCCATCTGGCTTCCTATATTTCAATACATGTGTTACTGCCCAGTGAGGGCACCTGAGGACGGAGGGGTCACCATCTGGAGACACAAGTCCTGCTCCAGAGAGTACTCTGTAGAAAAGACTGATGGAGTAAATAGGGCGATAGTTCAAGCAGCCTCTAGGCTCAGCAGAAAACGCAAGCATTGCAATGCAGCATGAAGTGTCACACTGGCTTAGAGCTGTGGCGCGCTGCCATTTCTTTGGATGTTTATGTAGCTACACAGCACTGTAAAGCAGAGGCCACTACATCATTGACCTCTCCTTGGTGCACCAAGTGCCTATATCTTATGTTGCTTCCTTTTAAAATTAACTCTCAACAATTCCATAAGCTAACGCTGGCGTTCATTACCAGAGGTCTTCAACTGAGTAAAGCTATTAGAGAACAACAGCCTCATAGCTGAAACACAAGGCTGGAGAACCCCGAGGATCTGTTGCTTTACAAGTCACGCCATGCATTTTATCTGTCACCCAGTAAAGATGGCCAGAGCCTTCTGGACAGACCCCCCCTGTGAAAATGAAGTGCAAATGCCTGCATTGACACAGCCAGTGACAATGTGCAAGTGCAATGTGCAGGATAACTCAAGCTCCGGTATTTACAGGATGAGAGAGAGGACAACTCCCTGGTTTTTACCCAGGGAATTCCACAGGATGCCCCCAGTGACCAGCACTGGGACCATGGGGACTTTGGTGCCACCGGGCTGGGTCCTCTCAGGACACTCAGTTTCCAATGAGCTTGAGCTCCCCATTTAACAGCAGCCCCGTAAGTCCAGGGGCTGCTTTTCCCCCTCCCACAGCCCTGAACTCCGGCTCCAGTGGCCTGGGTGCTGCACCCACAGCTCTGCACAGGCTTGCCAGAGGCTCTGCTGCTTCCCATGCAGGAGGGAGGACCGTGGGTCATCAGGAAACACTCTGGGTGCAATGCAGCGCCTCTGCTCCCTTGGCACAGGGCTGAGCCCACCTCCCCATGCACAGCACCCCTGGAGCAGAGCTGCCCCTGTGCAGCCATCAGCTCTGAGAGGCCCTTCCATCCCAACACAGTCATAGAAACAGGGATGAGGGATGAGGACAACCAGAGCGATGCCATAGCTTTGGAGACATCGATAGGAGACTTCAGAACCTTGTGCGGAAATCCCAAGTTTTACCATCTAGCACCCCAGGAAGCCACATCCACAGTACTGAGGGAAAGGACTACAACAACCAGGAGCCATCAGACACAGCATCAGCAATGGCTCAAACACTCATTAACAACACCGAACCAGAGCCCCAATCCAGGGGGGCTCCTCAGTGGGACAACACATGCAAGAGAACACTCGGAGGGTGGCAACAGCCCAACTGCTGCAAGCACAGCACCGCTCCCCAGCCATCGCTTCCCAGGATTCAGAGCACTGCTGGGAATCAGGAGCAGCCTCTCTCCTCCATACTTGCAATTTTTCATGCTGTTGCAATGTAAACAGTAGGGACTGTGGGTAAATGTTAGCTTTCAACGACAACCACTGTACATATAGATTCCGTACAGTTTACTTTGGGTGTTTTGGTTAGAAGGTCAGAGTAGTGCTCAAATATTTGGAAGAGGCACAAAATTTATAGCACCTAAGAAATTACAGCACATAGTAAACACACATGCACCCTATTTATACATCTATACATATAAAGAGAAGCAGCGTGGCTTCGGCAGTTAATTTGTTCCTGCTGGAAGGCAGGATACAAGAGGTAAAGCTGTGTGCGTGGCCTCACCCCTCCCTGCTCTTTGGAAGCGCCTTCATTCCATGGCACACGTTAAGCTAACGCATATTTCTATTGACACCATCTTTATTTAGTGAAACACCACTTTCCACACGCACACAACTGTGTTCACGCTCACAGCTCTGCCCCTGCACTGAGGGAAACCTCCTTTCTGCGGCCCCTGCTCCAGAGGTTTGTCTTTCTGCAGCCAGGCAGAGAAACCAGTGCTGTGCCCCAACCCAGCCCACTGCCACCCATGGGGTGCGTGCTCCTATCCTGAGCTGTGCCATGGGTCCCTGCACTGCTCATCCCCTACCATGGGCACTGCACCCCTGAAAACCTCCCTCTTGAGCTCTGCTCCCACAGGGGAGCCTGACCCCCTTCTCCCATGCACACTTTGCTATCAGCAGGAAGGGCACAGATTTTCCCGACTTCCCCATCAGCAGCGCACAGTCTGCCCCTGGAGGGGGACACCCCGCATTGGGAAGCTGCCGCTCACCGCAGCTGCAAGGCCATGGAGATGTGTGATCCCAGCATTACAAGTCAAGAAATGCCAGCAGGAGATCTCCTGCGCCCTCCTGTTCGTACCAAATCCCCAAAAAGGGCAGGTGTGAAATCCATGGAAATCAGGACACTGTCCCCAGGGAGCCCACATGTGCTGCCCCAGCCATCAGGGACCTACAGGTAAGGCAGACAAAGCACATCAGTATGCCTCTCCAAGCACAGTGAGACCTTGAGGGCTTAACCTCAGCACATGCATAAGCACAGGAAGGGGCTGAGCCCTATCCTGCAGCAGGGAGCTGCCGCTCTCAACCATCAGGAACAGCACCAACCCCAGGGCTCCCATTGGGATCACCTCAGTCTGCAGGGGCATGTTCCTCAGCACGAGTTTGCTGTTCTGGCGAACACTGCACCCAACTCCCTGCACCCCCCTTCCTGCAAGGGATGCTCCAGCAGAAGGAGCCACCTCCCCTGGCCCAGCCAGGAGCTCCATGAGCAGCACCATGGAAGCTTAATTATGGTTAACAAAAGGTTTGCAGCTGCAGCTTGGACTGTGACATCACAAAAATCACTTCCCCAGCTGCTCCAAGCATGACTGGAGCTCACTGCTCTGCAGTCCCAACAGCAGCTCCCAGGCAGCAGTTGAGCACTGGGCTCTCGTTCTGACAGAGCCGAGCCATGAGATGTTGCAATGCACACCAGCTATATTTATGGAGCCCACCAAAGCCAGAGCATGTGATTATTGCTGAGAGAAGACAATGGGCTTGCTTTCCAGAAAGCTCTTTCACAAGACAGCACCAATGGAAAGGCTCCAGACCTGGGCTCAAGGGGCAGGCAGCCAGCTCACGACAAACACAGCCCATGTGGAACAGCACAACAGGATGAAGATACCCGTAATGCCAGATGTGATCATTAGGACGAGCCTGACAATTGCTACTAGCTGCCCACCCAACAGCCAGCCCAGAAGCCACATTCCTCCCACCCAGCCCAAAATCAGCATTTTGCACAGAATGATTTTTAAGTTATCCTCCAATTCCTCTTCCCTCAAATGGAGATTTACAGCTTCAATACATTCACATTCTGAGCAGGACCCCCCAACAGGCTCAGTTTCCATCCTCTATATTCCAGCTGCACCATGACTGAGCTGCTGCAGATAAAGCCATACCAGAGCTGTCGCTCAGCAGCTTCTGCAGTGCTCAACTCCTCTGGGTTGTAAGCAACAGAGAAGGGAGACTGAAAACTAAACTTCAGCTCTTCACAAAGCAAGGACTTTAGAAAACCTCAGCACTGATATGAAACGTGGTCATTTTGATGTACATCTCTTTTGCCTTGGTTTATTTTTAGAGTTTTAGTTGCCATAACAACATAAAGTATTTTACTGTATAGCATAGACTGCAATGAGTTTGTGCCTCCTCTTTGTGCACAGCAGAGCCCTGAGCAGCACCCATACCCCAAAGGGAAGGGGTGCCCCCCTGCTCCAGGGCACCCACAGCACCAACACAAAGTACTCATGCTCCACAAATGGCCAGCAAGAACAAACTCAAGAGCCAGGGCTGCACCTAGAGCAATCCAGGCACACACAGCATCAGGCGCACAGAGAAAAGCAGCCAGAGAACCAGGGGCAGCAGCCCAACCACCATTGTCTGAGCAGCAATTGCTACTGCATAGCCCACAAGAAGCCCCCCTCTCACACCCCACTCCCTCTAACCCAGAGAAGCCCTTACCTGCACCCAGCACCCTCTCTGCAAGCACAGGGACCCTCCAAAGAGGAGGAGCCCCTGCACTGGCTGCATATATAGGCTGGGCTGCAGGATGAGGCACACTTGTGTGGATGGGCACATCTGAGGTGCAGATGATCATTACTGGTCCCTTCCAACTGATATAACCTGTTCTGCTCTCTGCCTGCATGGATGGGGCACACCTGCAGCTCTGCTCCTTTTAAGCACCCCCTGCCCAGCCTGCAGGTGAGTGAGGGGCTCTGTTGCTGGGTGCCCCCTGTCCTGGCCCATGGCTGGGTGCTGGGCTGGGAGCTGGATTTAGTGGGTTTCCCATTGCCATCCTGCCTCATCCTCCCCATTTCCCTGCTGATTGCATGTGACCTTTTGAACGACTGTTTTTGTTCGTAAGTGCTGTTGTTGCTGTAGCCACAATGACCTAAGACCATCAGCAAGGGAGGAGATGCAATGCCTCTTGTGCTGGTGCGGGTTGCGTACAGCTGGGGCTGAGGGGGCTTGTTAAAGCTCGTCCTGCTGCCCAAGACCTGGGGCTGTAACCCCTTCACTGTGTGCTCAGCTCCCAGGGCAGTGAGCACGGGGTGGCTGTGGTGGGATGTGCTGCAGCAGGCAGAGCCTCGTCGGGGTTACTCGTGTTCAGAAACTGCTTTATTGCTTCAAAGCATGTTTTATCTGAAATGCATTTCTTCTGCTTGAGCAGTGTTCTGCTTCCCAAGAGCTGCCTGGTCTCCAGGGACCTGGGAGAAGGGAGCTGGGCTGTTGAGCCGGTTCAGGCAGCAGAGCGGCTGCTAAGTGCAGTTTAACATGTTTTGGGGTATTTACGCTCTTGTTCACCATTTTCTGCAACAGAAATGACAGTATCGGTTCATACAAAACAACCCAGAGGCAGCGGCAGCAGGTTAATGCTCTTGGATGCTCCTGCTATTCCGAGTCCTTGTGGAAAAGCTCTGCTGGTGGCAGCCCCAGCTCCAGCGCCCAGTCCTGGAGGAGATGGACACGCTCACACACAGTGCGTGGCTGCAGAAAGCACATTCCATGTTCGAGCAACTGAAGGACTTTAATTAAAACCAGTGGAAAGAGGTTTATGTATAGAAAGTACCGATCTTCTCCAAAGCTGCTCTGCTTGGAAGCTGAAGCTCTGCCTTAGGCCTGGTTTTACGTGTCTCTTGCACCTGAGTTACAGCACATTAATTATGGCCAGAGGCGATGGAGAGGTGTTATTCCTCTGCAGAGAAGACAGAGAAATGCAGTTAAAAATAGCTCATAAGGCAGCGTCAGGCACAGGCGCTTTCCCGCCCCCGCTGGATCGCTCTTTTCCATAGACCAGGGAGGAATTTGCTCACAGAACACACGGAACTTTGGTATTACTCAGCACAATTCGGTGTAAGCGGTGAAGTGAGCGGCTGTGGCGGTCACCGCAACAGGCAGCGACTTCTCCCTGCCGAGCCGGTGGCCGTTGGCCAAAACCTCGCTATCTTCCTCCTCCCCTTTCCTTTGGGATCCTGACACGGGGCTCGGCTCTGTGGGAGAGGAGGAGGGAAGGGCCCGGGCAGGCTCGGGGCTGCCCTCCGGGTGTGAGGGCGAGCTCACTGCAAGCTCGGGAAGCAGACCCAGGCGATGGATGGGTTCTTGTGGGACCTGGAGACCTCACCGGGCTTTGTTCCATGGGAAGGGAGCAGCGAAACCAGGAACCCCTCCCACCTTCCGGGCAGCAGAACAGAGTCCCCTTACACACGTCAGCCAAGCGTCAGAGGAGCTTTGCACAACTCACAGGCAAAGTGAGGGCTTCTTCCCTTCCGCTCTGAAATACCTGCGAGTGTTCCTAAACCAGCATCACAACTTCGAGCCCGTTCGCTGGGCCCTGCTGTCATCCAGCGCTGCTGGAGAGGATGCTCTGGCTCCCGTCCCCTCCTGCAGTGTTCGTGTGGCCCTGACACAAGCCTGGGACCAGGAAACTGATTCAGCTGAACATTACCCTCATCCCGTTAAACCTGAACCAGGAGAGTCTCGGTCCAGCCCCACACACTGGCATTGGCGTGTCCCAGGAGCAGACCCCATGGTCTACCAAACGTTAGGGCAACTCGGAAAAGTGGGTATGCACAGATTGCCATCTAGTGGCCTCTGAAAATGGGCCTCGTAACTTCGGTCACTAAGTTTTGTTGGGGGATGCTCAGCGAGTGGAACTATTGCTGCAAGGCTGCTCTGGGGCGGCCTGGCACTGAGACAGTGCCCAGGTCTGGAGCTCAGATTATATTCACTCTGCTTTCTTCCTTTATTAAAGCTGTATTTGAAATTTTCAGGATACTTTGGCGAGAAGGTAATGCTAAAGGGTGCCTTTGGGAAGAAGGCTCGCTGTTGGTGCCACTTCGGTGTGGAACACTGATTGGAGGTCAGGGATGCTCTGATCGTACTCACACCTTACATCAGGTTTGGGGAAACCCCAGCAGCCCTGTCAAGACCCTCACACGGGTGGGCCTGTAGGACACAGCCTGCACACCCTCAGCTGCTGGGAGCTGCTGAAGATGCTCCCATGAGGAAGACTGGATGTGTGCTCTACATGAGCCAGCCTTGGTAACCAGCATCAGCATATCTCCTGTCACAGGGTGTGACTCATCTGATTTATTATGGCAGTCTGCTTTAAGATAAGTGCCTTATAGAGATCATCTTTTTCCATTGCCTGTAAAGCTTTGAACGATTTACTCATAGGACTACATCTGCATTACAGATGTGTTGTAGTATGTATATATATATGTATAAATGTATATTAGACATTAGGCAGAAGCTGTTCCCTGTGAGGGTGCTGAGGCGCTGGCACAGGGTGCCCAGAGCAGCTGTGGCTGCCCCATCCCTGGCAGTGTTCAAGGCCAGGTTGGACACAGGGGCTTGGAGCAAGCTGCTCTAGTGAAAGGTGTCCCTGCCCATGGCAGGGGCTGGAACTGGATGAGCTTTAAGGTCCCTTCAACCCAAACCAGTCTGGGGTTCTATGATATCCATGTGATCAGGCAAATCCCACAGCAGATGAGTTGAAATAAAGACTGAAAGCAGTGAGAAGTATTGAGAACCACAGCCTTACATAAATATAGCAGTAAAAACCCATTCACTGGTTCAGAGAGTGATGTGGATGACTCACTGGTGGTGGTATAGATTAATGAGCAAAAGGTACAGATACACTCTTGCTCTGGTTTGGTTTTCCCATTCACTGGTTCAGAGAGTGATGTGGATGACTCGCTGGTGGTGGTATAGATTAATGAGCAAAAGGTACAGATACACTCTTGCTCTGGTTTGGTTTTCCCAGCAGAACTGGGACCTGGACAGTGGTTCTGCTTTGTCTGCTTGGTGACCTCCAGACAAATTGTTCTTCTCCATGTCTCCCTTTCTCCCCGTGTGATATAGAAATGATAATAATTAACTGACATCTTTGCAGAATGGGCTGACAAAAAGGGAAAGGCATTTTATAGCAGAAGAAAACCGGAGCAGAATGCAAATCCATGAAGCTTTTTTGGCTTTCTAAGCTTCATCAAGTGTTGCATTCCTGGGTTACTCCTGTGCTTGAAAGTCACCCTCCTGCCAAGATGCATCGTCTGCAGGTTTTCCACCTTGCTTACTGCAGGCTGTAAATAAGAGAAACCTGAGGACAGCAGAACAAAGCTGCAAGGGCCTGAGCTGGGAGAAGACATCAGCTTCTGGAGCCTGTCGTGCTTGCACTGCTCCAGGCAATGCTGATCCTGGTTTGCCAGGGGCTGGATGTGCTGCAAATCCCATCAATGCAGCCGGGCTCTGGCACTGAGTGGTGACGGTGGGAGAGATCTTGGCAGCGCTGTGGAGGGGTTGAGCGCTGTGCAAGCACAGGCTGAGGCTGTCTGAACTGCCAGAGGGCCTTGGAAGAAAGGAGCAGTGTTTCTGCATTAGTGAGCACCTCCGTGCCCAGCACGCACATCCATCCACCCGCCTGAGCCCCTGCTGTCATCAAAGGTTATGGACATCAAGACCATAGCAACCAGACCAGCAGCGCCGGGGGTATCTAGACATCAAGCCCATCCACGTTAGAGTGAGCTGTTTGGGGGATTACACTTCAGGTTTCCATGGAAAAGACTCCCATAGAACATGCTTCCAGACGGATCCCTGTGTAAACTGAAGAGAGGTTTCAAAGCTTCAGCTCAATGTTTTTAAGGAGTATAAATAAAGGTTTTTCTTTGCCATTTGTGTGCATGCAAACAGGAGAGGCTCTGCTGCCTTTTCTGCCCCGTATTCCCTCATCAAGCCACTCTATGTATTTACAGGGTAAAATTGTGGATGTCTTATAAAACTGTCTGAGAGATACTGAACATAAACAGTGCAAAGAACAACCGGTTTTGATCATTCATCCTCTGCATCCTGTTTACAGATACAGACAGATACCAGCAGCAGCATCCCACGGCTACATCCCTCTTGGGGCCTGCCTCCAGCCTGGCATCATGCAGGGTTTGGTGCCATGAGAGGGAGTGCAGAGCAAGGGGTAGGATTTCCTCCATGCCACCACATCCACTCTGCACACTGGGATTATTTATGTATGCAGGGAAAAGCCAAGAACACTCCCACCTGAACAGTGCTCCTGACTCCTACATTCAAACACCTTCACAGCTAGGATGGATTTTTGCTCTCGCCCTTCCTGTGTTTTCCAGTTGTTAGAGGTATTGCAGCCTGCTGCTTACCTCGCCCTGAAGCTCTGAGACCTTTTGTGGCTTTATTTCCTCCTGGTATTCACTAAATAAATCACTGTATATTCACAAATCCTCTCCTGAGAAGTGATAGGAGCAACATGTGGCAAACGTCAGCACATTCCATGCTCACACGCGTTCAGGTGATCTGCTGGGAATCCCCAGCAGCTCCTTACATGGCTGCGGAAAGGCTGAGCCCCTTAATGGAAGCAACGAGTGGTGGGAAACTACCCCAGTAACGGGCAGACAGGAGGATCGCTTTCTAATTGAAGCCCTATATTCACCTCAGCAAGCAAGAATAGATTGGAGCAGAATTAGGCCTTTTAAGCTCACTTAAAGCTCAGGCAGAACATTACAATCTTCACACTTCCCACCCGAGTGAGGATCCTTGACTGCTGCAAATTTATTCCAAATTAACAGTGGTGCGAAGGAGTGAAGAATTAATCCCATGACGTGGACCTGGGCCAATCCATCATTTGTAATTATGATCTTCTTGTCTTTGGACATTATGCATGTGTAAGATTTAGTTCTGCTTTATTCAGATAGGAGTGAAATCGCCAGAGATGAAGAAGTGAAATGAGGAAGAGAGGCCTGTTCAAGGAAAAACCAACAAAAAGCCTCCATGCAAACCTCGGTATTCAAAGCAGATACTGTTATTTAAACATAAAGAAACAGAAATAAACTACCCCATGGCACCAGGATTGTTATCTTGGCTGCGTAAACATGTGAATAAATAAATGCATTTGGTCTAAAAGACACAAAATTAAGTTAACATGAAACATCTGCGTCTCCCAAAGCTGTTAGTGACACACAAAACTGTGAGTTCTGTCTCCAGATCAAACCTACCATTATATGATAGTTAAGTACGTCTAGTTCAGATAACAGGATCTAGATTATAAGAATTCCAGGAAAGCACGAAATGGCCAGAGCAAACATCAAAGCCAATCGCAGCTCATCAAGCTGATGTCCTTGTTACTGAGCCTCTGAAATCCATACCTGGGGCGTTCTGCTTCCATGTAAGATTATATTCACGGATCCCTTTTCATTGTTAAGCTTTCAAGAACAATGCAACCACTGAGCTTTCCGTCAAAGTAAACGTAATTGGATGAGTTCAATGTTGTACCAAAGAGCACTTTTTCACCGGCACAGCCCTGGGCTGGGAACTGGCACAGGCAGAGTCACCCACGGTGCAGCGCTCACCCGGAGCAGCTGTGACCAATGACACTGCTCTGGTTGCTTGGAGCAACCCCTGCTCCTCCACAGGTCTCTGCAGGCTCAGAATTAGCAACCCCCTTTTGTAATTGGCCACCTGAACTCGGGCCTGTTGATTCTAGAGTTGTTTAACTGAGGGCTGACTGTTAACATCAGCAGCCCGGGTTGCAGGGGCTGAGCAAACATCCCTCCAAACAAACAACGACTCGAAGCAACCAAGGACCCTCTTCTCCTGTGCTGTGCTATCCAGCAGCACTCACAGCCACTGTTCTGGGTGTATTTAAAGACTGAAGTAGACCCAAAATATTCAGTGGTGAAATTATGTGTCTGAAAGGCATTGGGAAGGCTAAAAGATGGAGTGCTATTTTTATAGTACTCTTGCCTGATTATTTCAGCTTCTTCTCTAAATAACATCTCAATGGTTGATGGTGGTAAATGGAGCCATCAAAGCTTGATGCATGTTCTTCTAGCAAAGATGGGTGAAAAATAGGCAGCCCATGCTGAGGTAGAAGGGAAGTAACAAGGGATCAGTGAACAGAGCTGCAAACAAGACTGACAAAAGTGTCTGTGAATATACCAGAACACGAAGTAAAAGCCAAGAGCACGAGCAGGGGAGGGCAGCAAGTGCGGTGTGACAGGCAGGTTAAGGCGCCCTCCTTGGGTGTCCCCCCGCAGAGCACCAGCCGCGGCCGCAGGCTGAACCCCGATGAGGTTAATGCTTTTCTGTACAGTGTGTGTCCATGGAGGCTTGTGAAATGTACCGGAGGGCGCTCGGGGACCCAGCTCAGCCACCCGCGAGCATCCCAGGACACAGGCAGCAGGCACGGGGATGGGGCTGCAAGTGCTGCAGTCATGGAGGGACAAATAAAGCACTTTGTAAGAGGAGGAACCAAGGAACCCGAGGACCCAAGTTCATGCCTATAAGGAGATGGAAAATAACCAAAACAAGTGGTCTGCAAATACACAGAAGGAAATGAGGTGACAACGAACAGCCAATATGGGACTGTACTGGAGAAAGCAGGTTTGGCAAACCTAGCTACCATCTTCCACACCTCACTGGTCTTGCCAAAGACAGGGAAGCAGCAGAGGTGATACTGTGACAAGAAACACAGCGCAGAAACATTAACTGTGAAGGTTTATATGTGAGCACACAATTGGGACTGCATCGCTACTGAATGTGGACAATACAGCCCACCCTCAGGCTGCAGCACTGACTGCTCTGATCAGCTTGGGGGTGGAAGATAAAGATGGGAAGTGGAAAGCTTTGGAGATGGGATTAGAATTCAAATTGATCTGCAACGTTGGAGAAACGGTGTGAGTTGTTCAGATGGAATTCAGCCCAGCACACGATGCTGTTTTAAAGAAGAAATGTCAATGCCTGTAAGCAAGCCAGGTAACCAAAGGCCCAGCAGTATTTGCATAGGAGAGGGTTTGGGGCTGGCAATGGATAGTCAGACAGGGCTTGTTCAAGGAAAGAGAAGAACGACGGGGAAATCAGGAGCAGCTCAACATCATGTAAGAGGCTGCTGCCAGAAGGAAGAAAATGAACTGTCTTTCATGCCTATTGTGACTTGTAATAACAAAGTGCACAGGAGGGAGGAAAAAGAAGGAAGAAATAAGCCTGACATTGTGAACCATTTTCTAATCATAAAGTTAGCAGAGCACGGACAAGGTATTCAAGAGCCATTGTGCCATTTCCCTCCCACTGGAGTTCTAAAGGACAGGTCAGACCTATTTGGCAGAAATGAGATAATCTTGCCTTTACATCCGGCAATGACTCCTCTGGGTCCCCTCCACAGCCAAGAGCAGAGGACAATGTGGGAGCAGGCACAGGAGGTGGCCATGGAGGCGGCCAAGGGAACAAGGCACAGGGGGTAATCCAATGGGCAGCGTTAGAAAACCAGGGAGCACTGGAAGGATCCTCGTGCAGCCCCAGCCTAGGCCCTGCCTGCTCTCCGTGGTGGAGAGTGGGGCTCCATCACTGCCTGCCTGCATGTGCCCACCGTAGCCCCACAGTGGGGACCCGGAGAAAGGCGCTTCCCAGGGAACCAAGTTGAGTGCTCGCAAGAGGGGATGAAATGGGGCATCCACGACTTTTGAGCCCTCACTTCCTATCTAACCTAACCTGGATAGAATTCCATGAGTATGGCCACTAGACTGATCATCTGCTGAGTGCTATGCGACGGTGACAGGCCAGGCTCAAGCCGGTGGTTTCACGGTGTATCTGCTGTGCAGAGAGCCCCATCTGACTTTCCTGAAACTCTCAGATCTAAAAGATGAACCCCTCTCTTTGTATCCTCGAGGGAATGCAGAAGCCTCTCAAATCCCATATAAAACAGTTAAACGTAATTCTGTACCTTGCAGCTCAGGACTTTAAAATAAACCAAACGGCCATTTGGCAGAATTTGGCTGAATGAATCTGTAAGAAAGCAGAGCAGTAATGTGACATCTGCTGGCGGTGTTCGTTAAGTGCAGACCCTGCAGCCTGAAGATCCCCTCACCTTGTCGGAACCAGTGATTTTTAGCTGGGACAAAACACTGGAATGAGAAAATCATCCCCAAGCACAGACAGAAACCAAGAGACTCCCTGTAACGTGACCAAAGCAGCTGGTCAGAAATAGCACAGCTTCATGGCAAGGCTTCCTGTTGCCAGGAGGGCTACGCAGCACACACAGCATCTCTGTGATGGGACAGACCACGACCGCAACAAACCCCTTCCCACTACAGAGAACAGATTTGACTACCTGGAAATGGGACTGCTACTGATGTTGTGGGAGACAGGCAAGGAGGGGAAAGGCTTCCTGATGCTGAGCCATGCCAGCCCCACGTCCTGCTTTCCAGCACAGGGAAGTAATGTAGTACAGCACCGATGGGAGCTTATCTGGTGTGTGGCACACACGGGATATGCTGCAGGCCCACCCAGTGGAGAAGCAGAAAACAGCAAGCCCCAGCTACCCCGTTCCTTCATTTCTTGTTAGGATGCAGTGTGCAACAGTAAGAGCAGACACTCTAGAGCATCTCAGTGAAGACACAGAGTGAAGGCGTAAGAGCACAGAAGAAACATGCTTTCCAGTAAAGGCTGTGCCATTTGTTGGTACCCACAGAAATGTTGCTACAGAACCAAACTGAACTGCAGCCAGCAGCTACCTCAGAGCCAAACCAGTGACCTGAAAAACAAAGTCGCTGCCAAAACACTGACAAACCAGGACAGAAGATGGACAAACTGGAAAGGTACTTTTCACCTGCTGTAGAATAGGAAGTAATTTCAAGATCGGGTGTTATAATGAAAGTGGTTTTAAATAAGCAACACCAGCACTTGTATTTGAATGCTTTAGGCTGAGTAACAAGAAATGTCAAGAGAATGCAGAATGGAATCAAATAACGTTAGTATTTCACCTGAGAACTGGATAAGAACACTTATGTTAACAGACTGTGGCAGAGAGGTCAGATTTAGAAAGTAAAAATGTCCTATGAAGTATGAAAGGCAAATGTGGGAGTGAAGAATTACAGCACAGTCCCGTCATTCCATGCAACGGCAAGATTAAATTGTCTGAAATGGGACTAAAATTGAAGCAAGATCTAGGACAAAACACTATTACAGAAAATCAATGGAATTGACTTTAGAAAGGCAATAAACAGAGTCAATGGCATCATATTAATTAATGTACCAGAAACAAGATATTTAAAACTACCAGTCTAGACATAATACCATGATTTATCAAGTCCTCTATGAATTAAGGTGCTTGACCCCTTCTCCCCCCATCCACTTCTCCCCTGCCCCTGGAGACCAGTCAGGAATTCACTGCTAAACTCTCCACAGCACGAGCTGAACACAAACCACTCCTGGAACTCACTGCTCAAACCTCACTGCTTCAGTGGGGTGAGCAGCATCCTCTACTGCCAGAGCAAGGGCCTTGTGAGCATGTACCTGGATTAATAAAGACCTCTCCAGACAGCCTCAGCAGCTGCACTGCCAGTGCCATACTGAGACAAGCCAATATTAATGTTTCCCTGCACATTGTTTGCTCATGCTGTGGCGAGAGAAAAGGTTCTTTACAGTGGTTTAACCTGTAACTAAGCACCGTGGAAGCTACCTACAGCATCAGTGCAAGCTTTGAGAAACAAACCACACTGGTTTATGCAAGGTAAGCTTAATGAGCCTGCTTCACTAAAACATGAGTATTAGAACCCAATGTGCTCGAGAAAGTATGTGAGCTTTTACACCTACAAGAACAATTCTGTATTTAATTAGGCCTCACTGGGAAAGGTAATCACTGTAATGTATTTGCACAAATACAGGACACTGTGCTCCATCAGCAGGTAATGTTCTTCATTAAAAAGAGTGAGAACTTTGTGCACCAGGGCAGAGGTGGTCCACTAATGCGGAGAAATCCTACCAAGTACAACTACCAAGTACAGAGCAACACATTTTGCCATTTTGCTAAGTGATAAAGCACATTCTGCTCAATGAAATCAACTCAGCACTTCTTTAGGATGATAATTTTTAATAACGCACCAAAGCAGAAAATTATCTGTGCTCTTCAATTCATTCTGCAAGGAAATTGAAGTTTCTTGCGTGCGAGTTGTACAATTCACCGTAACAACCAGTTACAGTACACAGTGCAAGTCAGAAACATTCTGCGCATCAGTGTTTGGCTCTTAAAGGCTTCAGACCCAGGACACTCCCCACAACTCCCAGTGACACAGGCAAAAGCTGGCTGTGGACCTCGGCAGTCACCTTCAGCGGCACCAGGAAGGCGTTTTGGGGAGAAGGTGCAGGACGAAGGGAAGAGTGAACAAAAACGCGTGCTGTGCCACTGAAATCATTCACTCCCATATCACTATAGATGAAAGCTCTCCTTTGAAGCAGCACCCACACCTCGAGTCTTACCAGAAGGTGTTAAAGTAACACTGCTGACCGGCCATTCAGCTCCTGGAGTCTGTGAACAGATCATTCCATGGATGTGACAGAGGAACATCAGACTAACACCTGCGGTACAGCCAGGGAGATGAAGCGCTCATGTGAAGAACAACTGGTTTTGCCCTCCCACTTCCCACACTCACAAGAATTCTTGTGACTAACATCCCAAACCGGGTTCTAATTCTCATTTGTGACTGAAGCAAAGCCCAAATCCACTAACTGAAGAGTTTTAAATAGGTATTTGGTTCAGTATCAAAGTTTCTATTTTAGTAACTGAACTCCATTAATAAATAAAGATTAGGAAAATCAAACCACCTTTTTCAAAATTCAAGGAAAATTTAATCAATATGCCTTAAATTATTTTACAGTAACTACAATACTGACAAGCATAACATTTTCAAAATGGTGTTTTTCTTGGAAGTACTGCAAAAGAGATTACTCTTCATCTACTAGTATGTGCACCACCAGGAAAAGAAACTCTAGTTGAAGTCATCTTCAGAAATCCAAGGTAACATATAGCTACTCAGACATCCAAATGTATTCTTACTTCAAGTGTGATAGACTTACAGATCCCTTTAACTTTTAAGCATGTTTTCCAATTCATAATTCAAGTATTTTAAATCCTGAAATACTACCCCATCAAATGAACAAATAAATGAGACCAATGAGCTTCAGAGGATATTTGTTAAAATACAGAAAAGAGTCTAATTGCTTCTGCTCATTTGTGCATCTCGCTCTTGGTAAGAGGGGACAGGAATCAGGTTCTTTATTACTGGAGATTTATTCAGAGTACCCCAGATCTACAGCACCTGCAGTTCCGGTAACTCTTTTGGATGAAAATCTATCCGTTTATAACTGCAACACTTCTCCCTCCCTCAGGCCCCTAGAAACAAATCAAATCAAAACAGACAAACAACCCCCCCCCAAATGAACCCCACAGCCCTCAAATAACCAAAAGTTACTTGTCTAAAGATATAGGAATGGGAAAGAAATTACATTAACTTGAGAAGCATGGACACTTATTAAAGCTATAGACACCTTGGGTCAATCGAAAACAGTATTCAGAGTCCTAAAAAAGTGAACACGAGACATTTGTTTTCATTGCTCCAGATGATTCAAACCAGGTCTAAGTGTCATGACAGCAACACTACGCAGTTGTTTGCAGCTGCTTCTGGTCCAAGTGCATGTCCCAAGTCGATGTTTCCATTTTGGCCCACGGGAGTCCAGCAGTTTGGAGTCTGTTCAAAACACGGAAATGAGAGCAAAGACCCCGTACAGCAGCGCGCAGGGGTACGCTACTAGGAGCTGCTGTCCTTCCATTGCTAAGGCAGAGATAAAGATTTTGGAAGCAGAAAAGCTGCACCAGCCAATGATTGCAACCGTGAAAGTAATCCCCAGCATTCCCCTGCAGAGAGAAACAAAAACAACTCATACAGGCCTTGTGTATACCTGCTCAGAGGAGCTGCAGCTGGGCTCCTCCCAGCACCTCTTACAGATCCTAAGAAAAATTTCAGCTTTCATAGTTGACATTAAATGAAATAGCTTCACTAAAGACTTCAGAATGATATTATTCAATTATGACAGCATAAAAAATGCCCCAAATTAACTCTGTGCATATGAAATGTAGAAGCGGTGAGCAAAGCAACTAGAGCAAGTTCTTTCTTTTCAGTCCCTGATTTCACATGGCTATGAGGAATCACACCGATCTTCTGTCAAATTCAAACTTGCACCTTAAATGATGATTACTTTTAGACTTTACAGATTTGACAGACTTGAATACAAAATTGTGAAAGCAAACTCGATATTGTTATTTGAGTCTATGTATTTAAAAGCTGTTAATTGACTTCTAGACAAAGCCAGTATTCACCTACCTTTTCTCTACCTGGAGACCGTCAATATTTATGGTTTTACACTTACTAAAGGTTCCTGTCATATTCAAATTCTATGCAGCTTCATCACTGCCTATGAAAACTGCTTTTAATAACTTCCTTCCCCACCTCACAAAAGAGGAACCTATTACCAAATTACAAAGTTTATGTACTTACTGCAAGGAAAACACAATTGCACAACTGGAAAGTAGGATCATGGGAAGAAGACAATATCCGAGGACACTGGCAACGCAGCCAAACGAGACGCCCGTCACGCTCATTAAGTTCAGGAGGCAAAACATCCCTACACATCCGATTACACTGATGCCATACACGTAGCCAAACTGAATTTTACCAGCCTGAAAGTCAAGCAGAGCAATGCAGGTTAGTCACCAGAACGAGTAACACCTCCCACCAACACAGGGATAAGGGCAGAGTGTTCACAGAGCATCTGCACTTTCTCCCTTGTCCCCCACCCCTACATCCAAATTCAAGATTTGGATTTCCCACCACCTGAATTCCAGGATGCCATATGTACCAGCCATCAAGATGTACATTTAGACTCACTTCATATATCTCAATGAACAGAGTTTGATTGAATTGTTATGCTTTGATCTGCGCTGCAAAAGCCTATGAATTCTTCAGGATTCCATCAACTAACTTCTCATGTGGGCTGCACATAATAATCTCTACAGAACCAGGGTATAAAGACCAAAAAATTGCAATTTGGGAACTTCTTCACAAAAAAAGAGCTAAAGCCTTAAACTGTGACAGATTCCACTGGCAGAACTAACACAGGGAGATTCTAAACAGTCAGAATGGGAACTCTGCTTACTAATAGGTATGCAGAAAGCACACATGCATCATTTAACATGCAGCTATCCTGTCTTCATCCATTTTTCCAATGATGAGATGGATGCTTCCTTTCTAACACCAGAGTGCACTGACACAACAGCATGCACCCTGCAGGGACATAGGACCAGGTGGCCACTGAAGCTGTCACCATGTGTGGCTTTGAGCTCTGTTACCCACTGACTTCCAGATCAAGTTTATGTATAACCCACCTCTCTTCTTCCTCAAGCTCTGTGGGAAACATAGGGAAAGTAATAATCTCTTGGGAAAAGAACATTCAATGTATCTATTAGAAACACATTCATTAACTTTACTGGCCCAGTTTCCATAAATAAAGTTACTTATTAGAGTAGGCTTGAAGTCCCCTCGGTACCAAACGACTGTGTTCAAGTGTCATAGCAATGTGAAGTTTTTGGCAAAAATTAAATGTGGTGCCTCAAGACATTCAGAGAAAAGAGCTTGTTGTAACATAGCTATAACTACTTCAATGACAAGGAAGATGTTTGCTGCTGCTCTGTCATTTCATAACGGACATTTCTGAGTCATTAAAGTACAATCTTCTTTCAATTAAGCTCAAGTAAAAAAAGCTGCTGACCTAGTAACAGGTATAAACAATCGAAAGCAGGTTTACTTTACAAGTGTTCCATCAGATTGACTCTTGATACTGAAAGTCATCCTTGACGTACCAGGTAATCTGGCTTTTTTCCACAGTGTTTCCAAGAATATTAACACATAAACGGGAATCTCTGGCAATTGGTATCTTACCAATAATAACGTGGCTCCAAACGCTAGACAGAAGACCACTGGTCCAGCCAAATCAGTCTCATTCATGATGCCGCCATCTGCTACTTTCAATGGGTGCAGCACTGTTAGTGTCTTCTGCCAGATGTGATCAAAATTGATCCCCAATTCTACAAGTTACATGAAAAGAATTATGCATGTCCATTTCAGTTTCGCCCTTCCTGTCACCCCCAGTTGCTTCACTCAGCTTATCCCCAAAGAGGGAACAGTTCTGGATTTCAGCCATAAAGCTTAAGTTATACCTTCTAATAGAGGAGGCTCATCCTCAAAATTACTTCCATAAAAAGACTGTGCTGAAGTCGAGCTGTATGCCTGTGTTGGCTGGTAGATCTGCCCTGTGTAAGGCTGCTGCTGCTGCATCATGTCGGGAGGGACAAACCCACTTTGCTGAGAGTACTCATAGCCTCCATACTGCCTGCAAGGAATGACATCGGATCATGGACAGGCACAGAACTGTCTGTATTTTAAACAACACCTCCCTGCAAAAACAAAGCTGCTTTTCACAGCAACCAACCCTTCCTTCGTTTTATAAAGTGACATTAGATGATCCCCTACTTGGATCCAGGCCTTCTGGGCACACAGTCACATCTGTCATTCAAATCCTCCCTGTTAAGCTAAATGAGATCACTTTTGCTATACACACTAGCATTGCTTTCTGGCTTCAAGTCAGAGGCCTGGAGAAACGAGCATTATCCATCGGCTGAATCCCTACTACAGGTTGTAACAGAGCAGTAAAATTTTACGTCTCAAACTTATTTAGATATTGGCCATTAAATACTACTGACATCCAAAGCCAGCACTGATTTGCTATTTAGAAAGTCTATTTACAAGCTCACTGTCAGAGAAGGAACCTTTTCACAGTGACACTTTTGTTCCCCTCCATATTTTAAAAAAGAACATAGTAAAAGTAAATCAATAGAGAAAAAGCTGTTTTCCCCTTCCCTTGAGCGCCACGTGTGTCAGGCATACAAGAAGAATGGTATGGACATTAACCATGTGATGACATACAGGACATGATGCAGGGTAAAATGAGGATTTTCAGTTCCTATTTCACATAGTTTTGATTAAGTACTAACAAATCAAGTTATCCTGCCTTTGGCATACTTTCTGTTACAAATGTTGTATGCATAAAAACATATACGTTGGTATGTTTAAGCTGAATCAAAGCTATCCTCTGTTCCTAAACAAACTCCTAAGTTATCCTCTCCATTAATCATTTCCAAGTCTGACTACAGCGATTCTGGTAAATGTTTCCAAAACATTAAACTATGAAAATATAAACATGCAGAAGGAAAATCCAGAACTCACTCTCCTTCCTCTCCCTGCTCCAGCAGAGCTCAGCACAGCACCGAGATCCCTTTCTGGACACCAATGGGCATCGCCCTGCTCCATCTATCGCAGGGATCCCACGGATCATGTACCTGACACAGATCCTCAGCCTGGGGCTGGATATTCCCAGCAGCCTCCTCGGAGCTCTCCCGGCTGAGGAACATCCACCACACTTCCCTGCTGATGCCCAGGACCCACCCCTGACATTGCCAGCTCCTTTATGGAACACTGCAGCTGATTTTCACTCCCTGCAGATGGACTTACAGAACACTGACATTTCTCTCCCCAAAGATTATGCTTACAACCAAGACAGTCCACATACCCTTTCTTTAATCTCTAATCTCTGCTTTAAAACGTAGAAGGCAGAGTACTCAACACACAACTGCTTTATTCCTCCATTTACAGAGTACAAGTTATGCTGCTCATAGAGCAGAGCAGCAGGAACACAGTGACAAGCCACGGCGGGCAGCCGGATTCTGACCTTTTCCTGACCAAAGCTCCCGCCCCACCCCAGCTCAGCTCAGGCTCTGCACAGGACGCGGCACAGGAGCTCAAAGGCGAGCGGGCCTTACTTGCTGTAGGGCCTGCCGCCGTACTCGTAGGGCTGGCTCTGCTCATCGATGCTGTAACTCGTCTGGAAGAACTCGGTGTTGAAGCTGTCAAACCCGGACATGGCAGAGGATCTGCAACAGAGCAGCGGGGCTCGCGGCGCTGCCCGACCCGGCCCGAGGGGAGCGTCCCGGGACACCGAGCGCTCCGCCACCGCCCGCGGGACCTCCCTCCCCGCCGCCCCCCTCGGCCCGGCCCCAGCCGCCGCCCCGCGCCTCCCCCCCCGGCCGGGGTAGGGCCCCACCGACAGCCCCGGGCCCGGCTCCGCTCCCGCCGCCGCGGCCCCTGCGACGTGTCACCCGCGGCACGACCGCTTCCGGGGTCAGCGGGGCGGTGCGCCCGCACCGTCCATGCGCACACCCCGCCCCTGCCTGCGTGGCGCCGCCGCGGGGACGGGGCGGGGGGGGGAGATGGCCGCGGGGCGCGGGGTGGCGTCGAGGGGTGGTGCTGCGCCCGCCCTGCAGGCCCCGGCCCGTGGGAGCGCCCGGTCAGTCCGCTCAGAGCTGCGGGCAGCCCCGCGCTGGGGCTGGCCTTGTCCCTGCGTTGTTAGCCCTGCTACACGTGAGGCTTTGGCGTCCGGGACCGCTGCCTCCCGTTGTGCTGATAAAACGTGAAGGAAAGCAAAGCACTGGCTGTAAAACGCGTGTGAAGAATAAACTTGTGTCCGTTTCCCCATGGGCATTAAAGCATTGTTAGTCCGTGCCTTTGTTCCCTGCTTTGCCCCGTGTGCTGAGACACCCCAGTGCCAAACAGGAGGAGTGACACTGATTTATCCTGAGGTGCCCTGGTTTTATCCCGAGCCCGCAGCTCACAGGGTTGCGTGTTCCCATGGGAGTGGTTTTCCCATGACCTGTCTGGATGCAGAGGCAGCAGCGGCTGGGGGGGTGTTGATGTGAAACTGAAGGAAGTGGAGCAGGTTGAGGGAAAAGTGAACAATCGATGTTAGACCTTATCCTTACACGTCCCCATTAAATAATGTATTCCTGAGGCCAGACAGAAAATGTGCTATAGCCATGAATCTGCATGGCATTATTAAAGACCAAGCGTTGCCTGTCCCTCACGAATAAACCGGGATAAATGGAATGGAGAAGAACGAGTGGGACTGTGAGGACGCTGACGTGAAGAAGCTCCTTTCCTTCACAGCCCCTTGTCACTCACTGTCTATCCCCCTGGTTCCATCATTTTGCTCCCATGTTCTCCTTAGGGCCAGGGCAAAGGCTGTGCTCAGACTGTGAGTTAGAACTTGTCTTTACTGAGTACTTGAGGTGCTGTGGTGGGCGCAGGCAGAGGGGAGCGCGCGCTGCCGGGCTGCTGAGGCAGTTTCTGACACTTCACAACGAGTGCATTGTGATGGCTGCTGTTCCATTGTAGTTCATCCTGGCCCGGACACAGCGCGGTTATTTTGGTGCAGCCTCTCATGTCCTTAACCTTCTGGTGAGCTCACTGTATGTCAGTGTGCTCCTGTTCCAAGCCTCTCCTGCAGAATACGTCCTGTGGTGCAGAGCTGTAGAGTGTGCAGTGATGCTGATGACTTGGTGGCACTTTGCTGAACCGGTGGCTCCGCTGCAGTTCACTGGACAGTAAAATGAGACCCAAATCCAGGCAGTGGGCTCTGTGACTGCGATCCGCTGGTGAAGTGCTCTTTGGCTGGAAATCTGTGTGCATTTGTTTAGACGATCAGATTTTACTGGCAGCTTAGGCTGAGCTTTCATTCATGAGCCCTGTCTGCGCAGGGCATCTCAGCATTGCTGTAGGGTCTCGTCTGCTCCAGCTTCACAGGACAGATTCATACCCGCCTGCTGCAGGGTGCAGCCTGATACCTGCCCGTGGGTTCAAGGGAAGCTGTGACGCTGCAGCCACACCACTGCTGCCTTCCTGTGGGACCCGGGAAGGTTGTCAATGGAGAGCCTGGATCACCCAGCCCTGCCTGAGGAGGTACAACCTCCACAGGCACCAATCCGCCCATTCTGCACTGTCACCCTACGCGGTTATCTGCACAGGGGATCTGGCTTTGCAAAAGGCCAAATGGCTCCAAGATGGGAAGAGTAAAGATACTCCTAACATGGGTTCCACAGAGCTGAGGTCATGATAGTGCTACCCAGGGAGGTACAAACTTTGCTTTGCCTGTAACATTAAAATTACACTATTGTTAATAACAGGATGATTTGAACCAGACTGTGAGTCAAAGTGTCAATGAAATAACTCTGGAAGTGTGGGAGAAGGGAGAAAGGAGGGAGGAGGAAGTTTGCTGAAGCAGGCTTTGCGATGGCAGAAAGTGTAAGAGGGAAGGGGAGTCCCTTACAGACGGGTGGCTGAAAACAGCCATTATTTGTTTGAGTTTAGTCCTGTGGTGCTGCTGCGAGCGCACGAGGTCTCTGTCCCCCTGTACGTGCTGGGTCTGCTGCAGTGCCAGAGCCCCCAGGACTGCTTGAACAGCGGGAGGCTTTGTTGAACAGCGCCTGTGAAATTCTAAAGGATTTGTCAGCGTTGGATATCTCAGCTCTTGGTCAGAACATTGCGGATGGCCAGCGATTGTTATCTCAATCGATGGAACATGGGTTTTCCCCTTGCGGTGAGTTTTCGAAAGCCCAGAAGGCTGCACACTGCCTTTGCTCTGGATTTGGTGTGTGGCAGGAGGGGCCAGTTCCCTTGGCAGAAGCTGTGCCCACACTCTGTACATTGCGTGATGGAAAACACATTGTCATGTGTGTCCTGTTGGAATCGCCTCCTCGTGCCGTGTCCGTGCTCACGCGCGCAGCAGCTGGGAGAGCTCTGCTGCCCCTTTGCCTTCTTGCGATGGAAATGCATTACCCACTTGAGCTATGAATTAAAGATCAAGGGTAGATCTGTACAGTGCTTTACTATGTGCTTGTTAATAAGCCGTGCTTTGTGACACTTGCTCTTTTGCCAGCAGATCCTTTCCCAAGGGAGATTCTCACATTCAGTGTTTCTTTATGCCTTTTCTTCAAAGCGAGGATGTGTTAGGGCTTCTGACTCACACACGCTGCTGGACTGCAGCGGACGGGGTTTGCACTGTGTGCAGTTCACACTGCTGGATCAGTGGACAAGGTGCTATTTTAGCTCAGTCAGTATCATACTTTTCCTTGCTTGGCTCCCTTCCTGGGAACTCGGTTTCCAGGGGTACCTGAGGGGCAGGAAGACTGCTCCATCCCAGGAAGGCTCGTAGCTCTGCAAGAGCCTGGTGTTTATTCCTGCCAGGGCTCTGTTACTGTTCTTCGTGGTGGATGGAGGCTGGAGTGGAAGTGTTGTCTGGAATGCTGGCACCTGCCTGCAGGACATGGCTCTGCTGCTCTGTCCCTTTACATTGCTCTGACAATTACCCAGAATCAGTCTCAGCACATCCACAGGGGTCAGACATTTCTTCTCCCCTTTGCCATGCCACCCTGCTCAGGAAGCGTGCTCTTCTCTGGCTGGCTGGAGTTTTGCCCTGGCAAGATGCTCTGTTGGCCCCATGTTTAGCTTGGAGACTGCTGAGGAGAGCTGGCTGTTACAGCAGGTGTGGCTGGAGGATCCTTGGGTAGCACCTTCAAACCATTTCTGAATCAAAGCAGAAGCCTAGAGCTGGGAGTATGGGTTTTCTTTCTTCCTTTTCTGCGTTAATGATTGTGTGTAAAATCCACTCAGAGTGATGAAAGTTCCCATGTGGATTTTTAGCTGAAATCTTCTGTCCAAAATCCAACTTAGCTTTCTTTTTTTTGTCTTTCCAGAATTACTCCTTCAGTTTCTGGTACTTCCAATTGGTGCTGCTTGGAGCTCCTCAGCGTCTGCATGGAGTAGCTAAATGCTGATAAACAGCTTCCTATTGCTCATGACACGTGGGCGACTCGATCGTATTTATAGCTTGTGTATTCATACGCAGGATGGAAGGGAGGTGTACACACAGCGTTGCTACTACACATCTCGCTGGGTACTCCCTTGCTTTCTAACACTCACCGCTGCCTCTTTTGAGACACCTTTTTTTAGCACCCACGGAATGCGATGAAGTCAGTTGTCCCATGATTCCTGAAAGCATGGATGCTAATTTAGCGCTTTGACATCAGGAGTGACCTCAGCTCTGGGAATGATGTCACATCGCTGGTGCACCGGGTTTAAGGATAGCTCTGCACTGACTTTGGAACATGCGCTTGAGCTGAGGCTGAATTTTCCCCTTCTGTGCTGCAGGTTGTGCAGCATCTGTCCACCTCCCCCTCCAAGGGGGTTGCTTCCCTTTCCCAGCAGAGCCGCAGAGCTCCCCGATGGGGCTGCGTGGGGGCTGCGGCTGCACGGTCCTGAAGTGTCTTACCTGTGGGGCACAGAGTGTTTTGGTTTCCCCTCATGCGGCTGCATGCTGATGGATTTGGCCAACGGCTTGTACTGATCTGGGAAGCATTATGGGATGCTTTTACTGCTGAAGTAATTTCATCAAAGGAAATTATGATACAGTAAAATGATGGGAACATCCTGTGTAAAGAGATAAAAGCAGGTGTTGAATTTCTTTCATTTATTATTTGTAAAGTGCAGGTGCATTTCTAACAGTGTTGTGACCAAAATTCCACAGGTTTTGTCCTTTTCAAAGGGTTATAATTTTTAAACAGACTCAGAGCTTCAATCTGGCATCAGCTCCTCACACGGTGTCAGGATGCTTCACACAAGCTTGTCAGGAGTCACAGGTTTTATATGACCTGCCATCTGCACATTAGAGTTACCAAGTTGTCTCCACTCAGCCCTCAAACCTTCTGCCAGGTTGTTCTTTGCCTCGTGGTTTGGATCATGACCATTCCGTGGGCTCGCAAGGGGCTTATTTGAACAAGGATCGGTTTTACTGGCAGAGTGAAATGCTCCTTCGAGCCCTGCCAGTTGTGGCATCCCTGGCTTTATGAAAACTGACGTAAATATTATCACAGGATGTTAACTAGCATTAATACCTCCAGGGTTTGGAAAGCTGGTGTGATGCTCCTTGCTTTGAACAGGGGCAGCACCAGGGAGCTGAGCTCTCAAAGGAAGCCAGTGTTTCACCAGCCATTGTAGCTGTTAAAGTCCCTCACTGATCATACCCCTGAGGTCGAACTCGAGGGTGAGACTGTTCAGCTCTCACACTCGAAGTCTGTGAGAGTAAAAATGACTGTTTTCCTGCCTTAGCATTAAAGGTTGTACTTCCGCCACCGGCAGGTTGGGTTCACTGCTACTCTGTTGAATTATGGCCATGTTTTCAGAAGACTCACAGAAATACCTGCAACTTCAGCAGTCAGCAAAGCCAGGCTGCACACAGGGGCTTCCTCACATGCCGATTTCACTCTGAAGCTGCCCCTCCAGGTCTTGGTTAGGGTTTGAGTAAAATACTTTAATTTATTATAGAATCATAGAATACAGACTGGTTTGTGTTGGAAGAGACCTTAAAGCTCACACAGCTCCAGCCCCTGCCACGGGCAGGGACACCTTCCACTGGAGCAGGGTGCTCCAAGCCCCTGTGTCCAACCTGGCCTTGAACCCTGCCAGGGATGGGGCAGCCACAGCTTCTCTGGGCACCCTGTGCCAGCGCCTCAGCACCCTCCCAGGGAAGAGCTTCTGCCTAAGAGCTCATCTCAGTCTCCTCTCTGGCAGGTTAAAGCCATTCCCTTGTCCTGTCCCTACAGGCCCTTGTCCAAAGCCCATCTCCAGGTTTCCTGGAGCCCCTTTAGGCACTGGAGCTGCTCTAAGGTCTCCCCTTCAGGAGCCTTCTCTTCTCCAGGCTGCCCCAGCCCAGCTCTCTCAGCCCGGCTCCAGAGCAGAGCTGCTCCAGCCCTCAGCACCTCCGTGGCCTCGTCTGAACTGCTCGAGCAGCTCCGTCTTCATCACCGCGAGTAACCCGGTTCTGCCGGAACCGGAGCGTGTGGATACAGAGCTGGGCTGTGCGGCGCGGCTGTGACCGCCTGCGGGGGCCGAGGTGGGCGCGATGCGGGGAGCCCCTCACCGCGCCTCACGGCTTCCTCCCGGCGGCCGCTCCGTGCCTCCCGGCCCGGGGCTGTGCCGTTACCGCCCGGGCCCGGCGCCGCCGCCCGCGCTCTCCGGTTCCGTTCCGCACCGCTCGCGCTCGGAGCCTCCGGGACGGTTCTGCGCGATCGCCCAAGGCCGCCAGGTGGCGCTGCCGGCGCGCGCAGGGCCGGGGGGCGCGCGGAGCCCCGACAGCCCCCCCCCCCCCGCCCTTTCCCACCTTCCGTTAGAGCGCGCGGAGGTGCGGGACCGCTCCCGCCGCGCCCCGCGCATCGGCTCTCGGGGGGCTCCGGCCCTCCCCGGGGAGATGCGGAGCGCCAGCGGCGGGGTGAACCCACGGTGCTGCCCCAGAGCCACGGGCGGGCGCGCTGGGAGCCCCCTCCCGCCGGGATCCCCCGCCCCGCCCGCCCGCATCGCCGGCTGAGACCGCCGCGGTGGCTGCGCGGAGCCGGGCAAGGCACGTCAGGGCGGCGGGCAGGCGGGGGCCGGGCGCTGCCGGCCGGAGGGGACGGAGCGGAGCGGGACGAACTTCACCCGAAGTCGTGCGGGGCGGCCGCGGCCCGGCGCTATCTCGGTGCTGTCACGGTGCTGGCGCTGTCCGCGGGCTGCCCCCGGCGCTCGGCCGGTCCCGGACCGACTCCTTTAAGATGATGCAATCGGCATCTCCCGCCGCGCTCCCGGCCCCGCGCCGCTGAGCGGAGCAGCGCGGAGCCGAGCAGAGCCCCGCAGCGCCGGCAGCGGGAGCGGACCCCGGCGGAGCGGCCCCGGCCCCGGTGGCCCCGGCGGGGCGATGGCTGTGCCGCCCGCCGCGGAGCCGCCGGAGCCCCGCAGCCCCTAGCGCTGGCTGCGGGGTTTCTGCAAGTCATCTGAGGCGGCCGGAACGAGCCCCCCCCCCCCCCCCCCCCCCGGCCGTGCTCCCCGAGCCCCGTCTGCTTCATTCGGGGGTTGTTGTGGGGGTTTTTCTTGCTCTCCCCATCGTGCTGTGTGCTTTGGTCTCTGTCCTCACCTGCCACGGTTAACTTCCGACTCGGGTTAACTCTCGAGACCTCCACGGATGTTGCTAAGAGCACTTTTCCTGCCTTTGCTGTCCCTTGCTGGGATCGGATCTCGTACCCGCTGGACTCTGTGTGCCTGTCTGTGTGTTCTGAGTGTCTTGAAATTTTGCTTTCCTTTCCAAGAGCTGTGCGTTGACCGCAAGCAAGGTAAGGCTCGCTGTTCCTGTGCCCTCGTGTGCATGTCTAAATGAGATGTTTCTTTAAAGACGAAGTATGTATTTTCCTTTAATCGGTGGAGTCATATGTGGTCCTTCCCTTGATTAGTGCTTGTGAAAAAGCAGTGTAGAACTTGCAAGAAGCCAGACCTATTTAGCAGGAGACCTGGCTTGGCTTTCCAAACTGAGCTGCTTTTCTCTGTTGCAGCTTCTGTGATGCTTAAAAGAGTAATTTGTGTCCTATTTTGTTTTCCCTTTTGACAGACCCATGAAGGACCATAGGCTTGGCTTGACCTTGATTTTGATGGCTTTGTTGGAAGATGTAATGATGTGATTGCATTTCGTGAAGTGATTGCTCTCCAGCCTCTGTGGCTTAGGGTAGAAGCCATTTCTGCCTCACTGTCACTCATGGACAATTTGGGGTTTTTTTAAACAAACCTTGTGGCTGTTTTTCTTTTCTCACTTCCCCTTTGCCCCCTGTTTCTCCTCAGTGTTGGAAGCTTTATCCTACTCTTTAATGTGATTGATAGTCCTGCTGCTTCCTGCTGCTGGTTTCTGTTCTGAAGTACAATGGCTCTGAGTGGCAACTGCAGGACTTACCTTCCCTCTCGAGAGCAGGGATCGGGGCTGCACTCCTTCCCGGAGGTAGTGGAGCTGAATGTGGGTGGCCAGGTTTACTTCACTCGCCATTCCACCTTGGTTGGCACCCCTCACTCCCTGCTCTGGAAAATGTTCACCCCAAAGAGAGACGCGGCCAACGATCTGGCCAAGGACTCCAAGGGAAGATTCTTCATCGACAGAGACGGTTTCCTTTTCCGCTACATTCTGGACTATCTCAGGGACAAGCAAGTGGTTCTGCCTGACCACTTCCCAGAGAAGGGAAGGCTCAAGAGGGAGGCTGAGTACTTCCAGCTCCCAGACTTGGTCAAACTCCTGACTCCCGACGACAAGCAGCAAAGCCCTGATGATTTTTGCCACAGTGACTACGAGGAGGTCTCCCAAGGCAGTGACACAAGAATATGCCCACCCTCGTCGCTCTTACCGCCCGATCGCAAGTGGGGATTCATTACCATCGGGTACCGGGGGTCCTGCACTGTGGGCAGGGAGAGCCAAGCAGATGCCAAATTCAGGAGGGTCCCGAGGATTTTGGTTTGCGGAAGGATTGCTCTGGTCAAAGAGGTCTTTGGAGAAAGTTTGAATGAAAGCAGAGACCCGGACAGGGCTCCAGAGAGGTACACCTCCAGGTTCTATCTCAAGTTCAAGCACCTGGAAAGGGCTTTCGACATGTTGTCCGAGTGTGGATTCCACATGGTGGCCTGTAACTCCTCGGTGACAGCTTCCTTTGTCAACCAGTACACAGATGACAAGGTCTGGTCCAGCTACACCGAATATGTCTTCTACCGTAAGTATAAGACATTTCTGAGGGAAGTACGACCTGCTTTAAGCTGCTGTCTTCTGTTGACCGTACAGTTCTCAAAGCCCAGAGTGCAAACTGCCTCCTGCCTGCCGCGCTCTAAGGCTTTATTTAATCTGAGGACATGCTTGGTTTAAGCTTTCACAGTGTAAGGCAAGGCCGAGCCCATGGCTTGGTCCTGGCTAGGTGGCAGCACAGACTGCCAGGAGCACCCAGCCCTGTGGCTGCAGGGTGCTGCTGTCTCCGGCTGTGTAAATCATCCTCTGACGGCCCGCACGCTCCGGAGGCCGTGCGGGATGAAGGCTAAGCCTTGCAAACGCACTGCAGATTTAATTACAGAGAATCTTCAGATGGGATTCCATTTACAAAGGTAATGGCTGCTTGATAATAGTCAGGCGCAGTCGGCCAAGCCATCTGTCAGCAGAGCTGACACACTTGCCCGCAGGGAAGGGAAAACAAAATCCCGTCCCTGGCTGCTTTTCCATGGGGAGTCTCCTCGGAGCCAGCCGGCGTGCTCTGAAATGAGGGCTCGGGGCAGAAGGATGCGATTGCTGTGCCGTGTTATGCAACATGCCTGTGAAAACCAAACTGGCCTCCGAATGGGAAGTGCCTGCGCTGCTTCCCGCAGTCACAGCGGATCACATACTGTTGTGGTGATTTCACCTGATAGCTCTGGCAGGCTCATTAACTTCCTAAGTTGCTGTTCAGGTAGAGGCACCGTTACCAATGGTAACTCCAGGGTAATTCTGATTCTGTAATTCCATACCAGAGCGTCATTCCACAACTGCTGTGCTTAAATATTTGAGAGGCTCATGCGGCTCTTCCTCCATTTTCATTTCAGGAGGGAGAAGGATGGGGCATTTCCCCCACCCGTTGGTAGCAATGGGCTTCAGGCAGCGGCTGCGTTGGCAGTGGGGCTGGGGAAGGTGATGGTCTGCTATGGGCGCTGTGTGCAGGGCTCACCAGGACCAGGCTGGTACCAAGGAGAGATGGCAAAAGTTTGGGATGCAAGATGTGTTGGGAAGTGAACAGTTTGTGTGTGATACCGGAGTCAGCACCATCTACTCTGGTGTCTGGGCTCAACAGGCAGCCCTGATCTGCTTATGTAATGGTGCTTAAGTTAGCATCCTGAAGCCATCTGTATTTCTGACGTGCATAGATTTACTTAAAATTAGTTTTCTAGCTGGATTTCGTAGCAAAATGGTTCTAAGGTCATGGATCCGCTTATATTCCAACGGGGATGGATGAGTTCTGTTATTAGGCTTCTTCTGTTTGAAATCACAGTGTCTTGTACAAGTTTTAGGAGGAGAATTACTGTAGTTAAAGGAATGGATTAGGATAAATTGTGTTAGCATTTATATATAAAATCAGGAAAAAGGATGAGTTCCTTGTAGGCACCAGGGTTTGTTTGCTCCTTGAAGGGGGATGGAAGTGGGGTTTGCGTGAGTCAGCAAACCCAGGCTGAACTTTTGTGTTACTCAAATTCCTACCTTCAGGGATTGCTCCCACATCGCTCCAGCCGGGGTTGGGTGCCCAGAGGTGCCTTGGGAACATTGGAGAGTGGAAGTCTGGAGTAGGTGTCACAAAATCTTCTCTCTCCAGTGCAGGGGAAGCCTGATCCAATTCGAGTTCCTGGAAGCTCTTCCCCAGTGCAACAGGCTTTGCATCTGTGGCCTGCACCAGGTCTGTGGACTTTTGACACTGCTGCGGTTTCAGAGATGGGTTTTTCGAAGGGTCCTTCCCCAAATAAAAGCGAAAGCAGTGACCATGGTGCCAAACCGCTCTCTTTTAGCTCAATGCTGCTCACTCTGTTGTGCTCTATGCCATGGCTGCTGGCTGTGAAGCTGCTGGTGGGCTGCAGAGGTTCTCCAGCCATGTGCCTGGGGTCTGGCTGCAGCCTAAGAGCTGGCACAGAATGCTTCGGGAGGGAAAGAGCCCCCTTTCCAAATTTCCCAATATCATTTCCTTCTGAATTTCCCCAAATCATTTCATTTGAAACTTTGAGGACCAATAAAATCGACATCTGGTTTTCTGGTGGCATTACGACTTCTCTGCAGCTGCTTAGCCATAGTTACTTAATTAGAAGCTGCCAACTGTGTCTACAGAAGCATTAATTCATCAAGCTGTTGTGAGCAGGTTAATGGGCCTAAGCATAGGAGGTGTCGTATCCAAGTGGTTAGGCAGATGCAGAGGTGGCCTGTGCAGAGCCACGCCGTAACTCCTATGAGATGCATGGCCAGGGGGAGTCTTCAGAGATGGGAAAGGAAAGAGGAGGAGGAGGAGGAAGAGAGAGAGAAAGGAGGGATAATAGAGGGAAGAATGTATTATTGATACCCCAAATACACTGTATGCTCCAAAAGCTGCTCACAAGGTAAATGCCTGTGGTTGGCACCAAGATGAAGAGCGTTCTTCCTGTGTAAATCCCTTTGAAAGCAGATCAGATGGTCCAGAGGGGCTGGAACCTGCAGTGACTCACATGGGTGCAGTGCGGGCTGTTAACAGAACAGCACGATGGATGTTGCATGATGCCTTCTCCCCTTGATCAAATTTAGGTGCTGTTAAGGCTAATGGAGCTTCCTGCTCTCTGGGGAGGAGGCTTTCCCGAGGCACAGGGCACGCAGGGAGCCCAGCGCAGGGAGCCTGCAGCCGTTTTGCGTGGCTGCCGGGAAGGGCTGTGGATGACGCTGCAATCCTCGGAGCCCGCTCGGCTCCACTCCAGTTCCAAACAGGCCGCTGCAAACAGGGTTTGGAGCCAGGCGGTGCTGGTGTGGTACAGCTGAAATCACAGTGCTTTGAGGCTCGGCTCCTGCGGGGTAGGTAGGCAGGAGGCACAGCCTGGGCCTGCTCACGGGTGGATATGAGTTGAGGAAAGGGGATGAGGTTCTGCTCGGCATCTGCTTTCCCTCCACTTTCTCTTATGTCAAAGACATTTACTCAAACTTCGTGCTGGCGAAGGCTGCGTTTCAGACTTGAACCATTCTGTGGGTGCTACCCCCTCCGCTGCTTTGATGATCTTTAAGTAAAACCTCATCTCCAAACACTCTCATTTCTGGAGAGGGTGACAGCCTGTGCTTGGATCTTCAGTTTTACATGTTTCCAACCTTTGCAATGGGATGAATCAAAAGTGTGCGCTTGAACATCTGGTAAATGTGGTGGTGGGGGCGGGGGGTGTTAAAGCATATGGGCTGGCTCAGCCTTCTGCAGCCTGGCCCCATTCCTGACGTTGCAGCAGCACACTCCTTTTCACCGCCTCCCATAACCTACAAACCAGCTCTTCTTGCCTCGCTCCAGTCTTGCAGCCTTGCCAGGCTGTGGTGAGAGTCCTGCACGTGGATGCTGTGATTGCCAGAAGAGCAGACCAGCAGGTTGGGAATGGAGAAGGCTTTAGCTTCAGAGAGCGGACCAGGGGCAGGGCAGGCTGTGTGCTTGTGTCTGTGGAGCAGTGAGGAGCTGTGTGACATGGCAGGGGGATGGCATGGGGAAAACAGCACAGCAGCCCCTGTCTGCATAGTGCTGTTGCCCCCAAGCCCCTGATGCCATGGCCCTCCTCTCTCTGAGATCAGTCACTGATGATGACAATAATTACCTGGAAGCAGGAACATCTCCTACATGTTTTCACACGGGGGGAGAGGGGTTGAGAAATCCTCCTTCCAGTTCAGTAGCAGGAAGGAATACAGGCATTTCAGATAGACTGTTCCTGCCCTTCCTAAGGCCGTGCTTCGAAGTCTGGGCAGGCATGAGGAGAGCAGGACAACCAGTCTGATTTGCTTAAACCTTGCCCTGCGCCAGCCGCTTGCATGTCTGCACACGGGCAGCAGCTCAAGCACCTGCAGATGTTGCTGCGCGATGTTCCTGGCTCTGTAGCTCTGAAGGCCCCAGATGAATTGTCAGGCTCTGGCTCCTCAAGGCCATGTGCTGCTGCGGCTGCTCGCTAGGGACAGTTGTACATCGGGGCTGCCTCACCGGACTCTTTCAAGGAGGCGCTGGCTCGGAGAGCTTTCCTCTTGCTGGTAGGAGGCTGATGTGCGGAGAGGCTTGTGAAGCAGGTTTCTGATTATCCTGGCATAGACACAGGAATCCTCTTGGGTGGCGATGTGCAGCAGGAAGGAGAAATGCCAAGTGAAACCCTCTGTGAATGCGCTCTGATGGCCGTCCATTGGACATGTATATCTGGGATAATCCTGGTGTTCTTTAGCCAAGATGATCCACTTGGGATTAATGCAGCCAGCCGCAGCCTGTCACTTTGCATGTGTGAACGGAGCTGAAAGATCCCATTCTGATGTACCTACCACTGACTCATAAACTAATTGTGTGGTAGAAATTTGACTAACAAAACCGAATGCTCTTGCACAGTGACACCTACAGCTGTGCTGTCAAATGGGTTACGTGGGGAAGAGGAACATTGCCTGTTTTTGCCTCTCTTTGAACTGGTGCTGTCATACGTTCCAGTAGTTGGTTCTGTCTTTTTTTTGGATCAGTGGAGACCAAAATGACCCAAAAGTTAACAAAATAATGTCTAATCCAACAAATAACGCAAGCTGTCTTCCCTGTGCAGAGGAGATTCTTATTCTCTTCCAGGTAATTATTGTCATCGTCAGTGACTCTGGTCCATCTTGCCAAACAAAACTCCCTCTCACAGGGATGATCATCTGCAGGTGGTGAGGCTGTAACCAGCCAAGTCTGTCAGCACACTCATGTCAGAAGGACCTTGCTCCCAGCTCGCTGCTCAGACTTGAGTGGCAGTTGAATCCCAACCAGTTTGTCATGGCACTCTGAAAAGGCTGCGGAGTTTTTGATTAGGGCCATTCCGTAGATGAAAAGTGCTGTTATGTACTGGAAACCAGTGGTGTCAAATTTGACAGCTAGATTAAGTCTAAGAACCTCCAGCTCAATGGGTAACTGAAGCAAAACTTGGTTAAAAGGTTGGCTGGATGTAGGACTCGGAGTTTATTCTGTCAGCGTATGAACAGTGATGCTCAGGAGCCGGCACGCATGGCATTTGGGTAGTGGCCTCTGTCTCTCCCCGGTGTTCACACACAGCTGATTGTTCCGTAGCCCGTTGGGCATGATCTTCATTGACTTGAATAGTTGGGATAGATATTTAGCATAATTGTACAGATCTGTTGCCTGGCTGCTCCTAAATACCACTTGGCAATGCCAATCCTCCCTCTGGCACAACAGCCGCGCAGCAGCCAGGCAGATTCCTGCCAAGGAAAGCCCTTAATCCTCTGCCCCGCATCCCTGGAGGTCTCTGCAGTGCAAGGGGGGCTCTGAGTTCAGGAGGCAAAACCAGCACTGCCCGGGGAAGGTGCTGAGTGGGTTTTGATCCGGTGCTTGCATCTTCCCTCTCTCTCCAAGCTGCGCTGAGCGCTGCGGGTGCTTCGTGCTCTGCAGGCATCGGGGGCACTGGAAATACTCGTGCAGGGTTCAGGGATGTGAGGGCCTGGCCATGGGCATGGGCTGCGGCCACGTCCTCACTGTGCCTGGCCACCACTCCTGCTGCTGTGGGACAGACCGGCATGCGCTGGAGGCAGAGCCCCACCGGGAACACCAGCACTGCTGCTGCTCGGTGAGCCAGGAGAGGCCGTGGTGATTAAAGGATTAACCAGGGAGGGCTGGCGGTTAGGGGGAAGTAAAACCTCAATGTATTTTGAACTGCAGCCTTGAGCTGGATGTTTTCCATGCTCATGAGGTCCCAGAGCACCATTTTGGTAGGCTGATCAGAGGAGGGGTTTGCTGCGATGTACGTGCGTGCTGGTGTGATACATGCAGCTCCAGTCGGGAGGTGTGGAAGCGGCAGTGCCCAGCCTGCTGCCCCGACAGCAGCAGTGGCCACATGGAGCGGCTCCCACCAGCCTGTCCCTGCAGCTCTCTCCAGCCTGGGCAGGTCTGGCCTGCTGTAAAACTTGCTGGCATGCGGTTGTGGTTCTCATGAAACCAAACCCAGAAAGGGCAAAGGAGCACAGCTCAGAGAGCACGACGCAGACCCCTGCCTTTCAGTGCCTCACCGCAGCGTGTTGCGCACACCACTGGCGCTGGCGGCAGGTTGGTTTTTCTGTCCAGCATCCTGCATTTGTTTAAATGTAACCACAGCGTTTTCCCAGTTTCTCCTCCTTTTTTTCCCGGTTTTTCAAGTTCGAGGCCGTTGTGGTTTAAGCCCAGCTGGTAATCCAGAACCACGCAGCCCTCGCTCACTCCCCCCTCTTCCTCCTCGTGGTCCCGGAGGGATGGGGAGGAGAATGGAAAGAATGTAACTCCCATGGGTAGAGATAAGAGCAGTCCAGTAACTAAGGTAGAACACAAACCACTGCTGCTACCACCAATAAGAATAATGATAAGGGAAGTAACAGGGGAAGAGAATACAACCGCTCACCACCGATACCAGGCCCGACCCAGCAGTGATCCAGCCCTTCTGGGTAACTGCCCCCAGTTTATATACTGGGCATGATGTGCTGTGGTGTGGAACACCTCTTTGGTCAGTTTGGGTCAGGTTTCCTGTCTCTGCTTCCTCCCGGCTTCCCCTCCTCCCTGGCAGAGCATGAGGCTCAGAAAGTCCTTGGTCAGAGCAAACATTACTGGGCAGCACTGAAACCATCGGTGTTATCAGCGCTGTTCCCAGGCTGAAAGTCAAAACCACAGCACTGCACCAGCTACTAAGAAGGAGAAAAATGACTGCTGCTGTAGAACCCAGGACAGAGGCTAACACACGGTAAATAGTGGAGACAGGAAGCAAAATCTGAATTACATCTTTGCCAAGAGAAAGAGGAACTGGTTATGAAACTTGTCCAAATGCGTGTAGTTTTTTGTAAAGGAGGAAAACAGACTGAAGGGAGTAGTTCAGCTTGGTGGGGTTGCTTCAGCAGTGGTGAATGAGCTGGCCAGGGAACCCTGCCGAGTGGTTTCTCCGCACTACTTTCAGGAGACAAGCTCTAGTTAGTACTGGAATACAGAGAACATCGCTGCTGTTATTCCGCCTCCTGGTGTTGACCCAAGCGCTTAAGGAATAGTGGAGCTCAAGCTCCAACCCTGATGATGTGTTGTTGATTTGGGGAGGGCTGATGCCTCTCAGGTCCATGCAGAGCCAGCTCTGGTGGCTGCCATGCAGTATAAAGGCTCAGTGCCTGAGGTGAGATCTCCCTTTGCTGTTTCATGTCAGAGGCTGGTGTTCATTTCTGTGCTAATGGCCTCACCAAGGCTGCCCCAGGAACCTTGGGCTTTCCTTCAGGAGTGAATGGCCCTTGGCTTTGTCCCTGCTGGTAGGATCTGGGCCAATAACATAGAGAACGAGCAGCAGTACACTGGGCATCAGAGTGCCGCGTAGGCTGTTTTCCTTAGTTTTCCCAAATTGGCCTGTTAAATGCGTTTTCTAATGATGTTTAAAGGAAAGCGAGGAGTCTGGAGGTCAGAATAGCTTTTACATTTCAATGGCTGGGTATAAGCTTTGCTGAAATACCCATAAATACGTGGTGTTCACTTAGGTCCTATTGACCACTTTGTATTGATATCAGCTGTGTAGAGCCATGAGCTGGTGCTGGGCTGAGCACAGCGCAGCTCCAGCAACCCCCTGGACGTAGGCAGCCGGCTCATAAATCACTTACAATTTTCCAGTGCTGCTTCTGAATCTACTCACCAAGTGATCAGTGATTTATAGGAGCTCATTGATTAACTGCTAAGGCAGCTAAAAAATTCCTCTACAGAAAATAGAGTGGAGAGAGCCCCGGTTCGCAATCCATCCTGACAGCCTCCAGGCAAGCTCCTCTGCGTCTGCTGTGAAAACCTCTGTTGCTGTGCCATGGGGCTCTGGGGCTTGTTGGAAAAAGACTGCAACACCCCCAAACCTCTCATTTCGAACAGGTAAATGACCCCACACTTTGGTGTGTGTTTTGAGAGGAACAGAATTACTCTTTGGGAGCAGCGGCCCAGGGGATGCTCGTCCTTGCTCCGAGCCGGGGCTGCAGATGGGAACGCGGCCCCTGTGCTGCTGCTGGGTGTTAGGCTGTGGCCAGGGCCTGAAAGCCAAATTTAAAGGAAAAATTCTCTCCCTGCGTATTTTGGAGGGGACGTATTTGAAGACTTCAGCTCGAATTTCCATCAAACTGAATCACAGTGTATTTTTACACCAGAATTAAATCAGGCTGAAATAGAACCCAGTGGATCATGTTGATTTTGACTGAGTTTTGCACTTTAAATATTCTCAAAGCCCAAAACTGAGAGCAAAGCTTGAGTGAGCAAAAGGCAAAGGCATGTCATTGGAGAGCTGGGGAAATGGGACTGTGCTCCTACACAAGGAATTTACCCACTTTTCCTCAGCTCACGGTTTTCTCTGGTGGTGTCGGCAAGTCCAACATTTTGTTCCCTAAAGGACCAGGAGGATTGCGGAGGCTGATCCCGGGACTGGGAAGTGAAAATGGCTTCTTGCAAACTTACTGCTTACATGCACATAGGACAGCAGGATTACTGATCACACCCTTATCGATAATGTACTGATCACACCCATATCGATAATGTACTGGTCACACCTGTGTCAATAATGTACTGATCATACCTGTATCAATAGTGGATGCTTTCAGAGAAAACCTGACAGGATTTTCTCTTGCAGTGTCGGTGCCTTAGCGTGTTATCATATGGCAGATGAGCGTAGGCTGGGCAGGAGCAGGAGGACTGGGGCATCGTAAGAAAATGAGATCTAAACCACGAAAGATCCATAATGGGGGGTTTGATGAGATTCTGCATGTTTCAAAAGTATGCTGGCTTTAGTTTATTCTCTAGTTTTTAGGAGATCTCAAGGTTGGTGCAGGGAGCTGGTCCGCAAGAGCTCTCTCAATCCTGCTATCACCTCCTAAAGCACAGGACTTGTAGGTTAGAGAGGGTTTGTACCCATGGCTCGAATGAGCTCTGTCATTCCCTTGGATGCTGTGTCCCCTAAGCCACAGGCAGCCTGAGGCTGGCTGTACGTTCCCTGGTGAAGCCACAGTTATCAGGATGCGAAAGCGTGTGTTTCCCAGCTGGGAGCAGAGGAGTTTCTAGCTATTCTTGATTCCATTCATTTGTGAGCATTCAAGAGAACAAATCCTCTATTCTCTCAAGTCAATGCACTTGTATTACGTGAGGATTAAATCATTCCCTTCCTTCAATTCAGAGTGCAGGTAGAAAGCTGGCCTGCCTTACTTCTAGTAGACAGACAATATTAAAGATGATGATAAAAATGCTTTCACCGGTAAAGATTTGATTAATGAATCTGCTGTTTTAGAGTCTTAAGAGTGAAGGCAGAAGTCAAATGATACCATTTCATGAACACTGCCAGGGATGGGGCAGCCACAGCTTCTCTGGGCACCCTGTGCCAGCGCCTCAGCACCCTCCCAGGGAAGAGCTTCTGCCTAAGAGCTCATCTCAGTCTCCCCTCTGGCAGGTTAAAGCCGTTCCCCTTGTCCTGTCCCTACATCCCTTGTCCAAAGCCCCTCTCCAGGTTTCCTGCAGCCCCTTTAGGCACTGGAGCTGCTCTAAGGTCTCCCCTTCAGGAGCCTTTTCTTCTCCAGGCTGCCCCAGCCCAGCTCTCTCAGCCTGGCTCCAGAGCAGAGGTTTGACTTTGTGCATTCCCAATCCAGCAGCAGCAGACCCACGATCATGCCACATCTAGGCATGACCACAGCTCCCGCTGCACTCAGCACTGTTGAGCAGAACCAGCTCTTCTTCGCTTTACACTCCCATTCCAGCTTTGGCTGGTGGCTCTGCTACAAACAGTATCTTCCTGGAGCTGTGTCTAAATGCATCAATAGCTTTTCTTTGCAAGAAGACTGCCAACCTCCCAACAGCACAGAAAGAGCAAACCTCCCCCCGGTCCGTCAGGGAGGCAGACTTTGCTGCACACCTCCTGCAGCACAAACCAGTCTTCTCCTGGATGAAAGCTGAGAGCTACCTGGCAGATAGTAAATAAATAATTGCAGGGAAATATTGCACATAGATTTCTGGGGAACAAACTTAATTACATTTCGTGAACATGCCTACGTAGTTCCATTGATCAGGAAAAAAGGATGTGTGCTCTGTCTTTAAGATTTAAGTGCTTGACAGTGTTTTGTCTTCCTCCCCTCCCTCAGTTACATTCACTTTATATCCTACAGTGGCAAGGAAATGCATTTCTGTTTTTCTGTCTTGAGGAAATTGATCCTAATAGGCACAGGACATGATGTATGGATTGTCACTCTACAGTATTGCTAAGCAAAAATGCCCAAACAGAAGTGACTAAAGAAGGCTGGGCAGATGTTAGATTAATTTCCATTCAAAATGGATGTTTTCCCACTAGGACCAATAAAAAGTAAGCAGAGGCTTTCAGCAGCCTCCCTAGCTATAATTAGTTAAAGGAGGGTATGAATCTTGCAAGGCTTATTTAGCAAGGTAGGTTTTTTTAGACACTTCACAAGATGTTTTTTTGCCATTGAGTCCAAACTCATCTCTGAATTCACAATCCCAACCACCCCGGGTGTTGCTGGGATCTCAGCATCTCCTCTTCATCACATCCATCACAGAGGCAGCCAGGGGGGGACCCCGTGGGCCTGGCAGAGGTGCAGAAGGACCAGCGAGTCCCAGCCACCTCCATGGCCCTGCAAAGGCTCGTGCCAAGGGACCCGAACCTCATCCCAGCAGTGGTAGATCCCTCCTCTGGAAGGGCTCTGCTGGGGCTGCCAGCTCTGCAGGATGGCATACGTGCTGCTGTGCTTGAGAACAAAACATCCCACGGGAGCCCACAGGATTCCTTCTGTTTATTTGTCGCTCCTTGGATGTCCTGCCCAAACTGCCTCTGTACATTAGGGCTGTGCAGGCAGCCCCGGGAGCACAAATGTCCCGGGCCTGTCCCCCGCACCCCACGGGGAGCAGCAAACAGCTCGGTGCAGTTTGCTCCAGGTTGGCTGCTTTTCCTTCCCTTATCATTACAGCACAGCAGCAAGTTGTGTGGAGCAGGAGGCGGCTGCGTCCCTGCTCGCATGGTTGTGCTTTGGCATACTGGTACAGTATTAAAGTTCCAATTGAACAGATGGTGTCAGGATTTCAATCGAGCTGCAGATGGTCCAAGGAGTGAACTTGCACACTTGTTATTTTTAACAGGTTAAGAACAAATTACTCTTTGAGTATTGTTGTTATTGCTCTGCTTGTCCTTTTTCTTTCCCTCTGCGTGCGTGTGTGCATTCATGTGTATGGCTGTGACATAGAATCACAGAATCCCAGACTGGTTTGTGTTGGGAGGGACCTTAAAGCTCATCCAGCTCCAACCCCCTGCACGGGCAGGGACACCTTCCACTGGAGCAGCTTGCTCCAAGCCCCTGTGTCCAACCTGGCCTTGAGCACTGCCAGGGATGGGGCAGCCACAGCTTCTCTGGGCACCCTGTGCCAGCGCCTCAGCACCCTCACAGGGAACAGCGTCTGCCTAAGAGCTCATCTCAGCCTCCCTTCTGGCAGGTTAAAGCCGTTCCCCTTGTCCTGTCCCTACATCCGTTGTCCAAAGCCCCTCTCCAGGTTTCCTGCAGCCCCTTTAGCCACTGGAGCTGCTCTGAGGTCTTCACTTAAGGAGCCTTCTCTTCTCCAGGCTGAAATCTCTGGGTTAATATAATAGAGAAAGATCTCTACTGCTGCACATCATTAACATCCGCGTGAACACGTCGCACCCACCACGTGGCACTGATTTTCCTGTAAAGATCCCAGTGTTTGCATAGAGCGCCTGCACACATTCTCTGTGCTGTTTCTCCCACCCCATGTCACACACTCGGGGAGGTTGTGTCCATATGTTCCAGGCTGTCTCCTGGGTGCCAGCCTCCATCCTGCTCTGGCTGCGTGGGCTGCAGTGGGACATCTTCCCGGGGGTGAGGCTGACGTGGCTGCTGCTCCTCCTCCTCTCTGGGCTGGTCACAGGGCAGCTCGTGCCTGCCTGTGGTGTTGGGGTTTAACTGAGAGCCCAGGGAGCAGGAGAGTCCCAGTGCCTCCTGCTCTGAAACACACTGTATGCGTCTGGGATCTTCAGACAGGGGAAACGTTTCCCAAGGGTTAAATCATTGAGTAAGTGTCTGCCCAGCTTGCTTCTAATAAGGGAACTTATTTCTGAGGTCTGACTGATCGAGTGACTGGACCAGCAACGATAAATCTTGGTCTGTTACCTGTCCTGGATGCATTCCACGTGTTCATCCGGCCATGCCGCTGCAGGGAGGGTTTCCACAGAACACGCTGCAAACATGTGGCAGAAGGGCAAAGCCTTCAGTTGCAGGTGTAGGTATAATCAGGTTCATTTATTCCTCCCTCGTGCCTGCTGCCATTACTCATTCCTCTCGCATGCAAATGTACCCATCTCCCTGCTGCTCATCAAGCCCACGGTGGTTTAGAAGACGCTGTTCTCGTCCTTAAGCCGCAGCGGGTCTGGGGTGGAGGCACCTTCCCACAGCAGGGACCTGGCACCCAGAGACCCCAGCTCCCCCCTCCAGGACCCTTGGTTCCAATTAGTTCTGCTTCCTGGGCAGCTGGTGCAGAATGTGAAGGGCTTTGGTGGGCTGAGGGTGCAGCAGGGCTGGCTGAGGGCCGCGGGGACACGGGGGCAAGCTGCAGACCAGAGTGCTGCTGGAGTGAGATACCCATGGGGCTGGTATGTCCCCTCTTGCTGGGGTGGCTGCGCTGATGCAGAGAGGGCTTTTGGGATCCCCTGGAGCACAGAAAAGTGCCCTCGCACGTATTTCTGATAATTAGCGTTTTCCATAATTATCATGGATAAGATGACATTGACCGAGAAGGCCGTGCCATAGCCAGAGGGGGTTGAGCTGGTTTGGTTTTCCCTGCAGTCCCAGGCAGGCTGTGCGCAGTGCCGGGGCTGCTGCTCGGCCTCTCCTCTGCTCGGATGTTCGAGTGCTGATGGGAACACGGTGAGTGGGGATGAGTGATGAATATTTCATGGGAAAGCATTGCAGCACCGTGTATGAGCGCAGCTCCATCGCGTCCTCCGGCTGCCTCCTCGCTTTAGACAGTGTGGCTTTGTCTCTCCGGTTACCTGCTAGGAAAGGACAGGCACATTGCGCTGATCCCCTTGTGGCACACCCCGGATGGCTTGAAATCAAACCTGGCCTTGGAACCAGCGTCAGTACAGCTGCTTGTGTTACTACAGCCATAAAACCAAACCTGAACTCCAGTGTCATATTCCAAGTGTCCCTTGGACTGCTGGTGACATAAACCTTCGCCCTGGGGAGAGGGAAATTTTCCTGTACTCAGATTTCCTGCACCTCACCCTGCCATGTTTCTCCATGGCATGGAGTCATTTTTCTTTCCAAGCAAGTATGTAATGGGATGTGAGGTGTACGGCACAACGAGTAAACTGTTAGGCAGGATGTGTTTGCTCAGCTGTAGTGACAACTTCAGTTACACGCTGTGTTTTTGTTTGCAGATGCAGTTTTCCAGAGCCATAGCTCTAGGACAGATTAAATACTGTTTGGAAAAGTGATCAGAGATTTTGTTTGCAGTCAGGCTGTGGCTCTTCGCTAAATATTGGAAGCGTTTTAAATTGGTTTTATTGATAATGGCATTGTAGTGCTTTTTCTTGCTTGTACAGCTCGTCGGTGTTTTAATGTGCTTATTCCCAAGGGATGAAGTAACTGAAGAGAACAGATTAACTTAAACCTTAAAGAATGTTCCGTGAGGGAAAATCACATTTCCTTTAAAACGGCTTTGCATAAGGTTATTAGGTATTAGATTGTTTGTGTTTCTCACTGCTTATGGAAGCAGCCCATGGCCAGCGCGTGGTTATCAGTGTTCTGCTGTGACACTCATCAGATACAGAAATATGCCTGAGCCTAAGCAGGGATGTTTCAGGAGCCTCTCAGGAGAGGTTGTTCCCACCATGTCCTCTCCATGGGCCTGGGGTGGGGGAGTTGTGCTGAAAGGGGGTACCCTGGCCTCTGCTATGCCCCCCTGCCCTGTGCCGCTGCCAGGGCTCAGGGGGGGCAGGCTGGAGCCATGGACCTCAGCAGCACCGTGTTCAACCTAAAGCCTTTTCTTGTGCTCCTCTCTGAAAATGCAAACCAGGGGATGCTTGTGTATGTGGTGAAGTGCTCATCCCTATTTTTGCCTGTCACAATACGCTCCATCATCTTCTGCACCAACTCAGTGTGCAGCGACACAGCCACTTTGGGAAGACAAGTCAGGTTTGATAGATTCATGGAGACATGGCTTGCCAAAAGCTGTTTGCATGTACAGGAGTCACAGTTTTACTGAGCTGTTCTGAACATGTCCACCTGGATATACCCTTATATAAAACAACCCCCTTCTGCAGGACAGGGACACGTCACGTATGTCCCCAGAGGTGACCAGATCCATCTGACAAGCTCTTGCTCATCAGCCCTTCCAGCTGACATGCGCTACCCACAGGTCCTGAGTAAAACCCGTAAAGGCCTTGGTGGCTGTGGGAGCAGGGTTGCTGTGCCCCTTCACCAGCACTGTTCAAATGATTTCAGTGAGACCTTTAGATTCTTCTCGGGCTTTGTAGCTGCAGTTTTGTTGGGTGCGTATGCACAGCCCGATAGCAGTGTGCCAAATAGCCCGTGTATTTATTGGACCCTCCCCAATCGATCAGAAATACAACGCGGAGAGGTTTCCTTGTGCTTGGAATCACTGTCTCAATGGAGGATGATACAAAACCTGTCTTGTCACTGTGCTTTCTCCTTAACAGCTTATTACTGGGCATTAAAATCCCACCCAGGAATGCATCACCAGCATCCCGAATAGGATGTGTGATGAGGATCAGCAGCTCTTTAAAACAATGCAGAAGGATCAGTTCCATGTGGTACCAGTGTGGGATTTACTGGCCATAGCAAGCTGTGCCCCGCTGGGATGCCAGCCTTCCCCTCCTGGCTGGTCTGCCTGGGCAGGCAGGAGTGGAGCGGGAACCCGGGCTTGTAAAACCGGTGACTTGGTCAGCTGCACTGCCTGACAGGGTCAGAATGCCCCCACCAATAGCCTTGCCCAGGCACAAGCTTACTGGTGGTCTGGAAACCTCAGGTAACACTTGTACTTCCCTTACAGACCCCCCAGGTCCCCCATGCCCGGAGCACCCTGTCTCTAGATGCTGAACATCGTTAGCTGGAGGCTGAGCATCAGCCACGGGAGCTGGCAGCGCTGGTGCATTGCAACACTGTGTTTATGTTTGTTGCAATAAAGAATGTGATAAAAATCGCACATAACCAATGTTTCCGCTGATCAAAAACTGGCTTATTTGTTCATTTTTATGGAGGCTCTGGTCTGTGGTGAGAAAATAATTGGCTGAAGCAGCAGCAGCCTTTTGGTTTCCAGTCAATGCCAGCTCTGTTCCGGAAGCAGTAGGTGACCCCGTCGAGAGTAAACAAACAAATATTCTTACTTATGCCCCAATTATCTGCTGTATAATTTCAGCTCCCAAGTATCCGCTTTGCTTTGCCCTAATTACTGTGCTGGCTCCTTGCGAGTGCCTCCGCTTTGCTAACGGCAGTTTGTAAGGTCCTGATCGCACTGCAGGCTCCGGCGGGTCTGCGGGGGGCGGGCTGCGGGCTCCGCGCGGGGAGCAGCGCGCCCCATCGCCGGTACCTGTGCTGAGCGCAGCGTGGGGATGCTCTGTGGTTAGCCATGCTCCGCGGGGAAAGGAGGGCAGGGGGGGCTGGATCCGAGCTCGGCGGGTCCTCCTCCAGCTCCTCGGCTCGCTCTCGCAGCGCGGGGATGCAGCCCGCCGGTGATGGCAGGAGCAGCGCCCGGAGGTGCTGAAACAGCCTGAGCCGCTGGCACAGTGAAGTTACATGGCCTGAGCGCAGCCTCGTCCTTGTTCCCTGAAGTCATTTGGTTTTGATAAGCGCCTCAGCCTTGCGTTGGTTTAGCAGCAGGACCCTGCTCCTGCATTCCACTGGCATTGCCTTAGCTGCAGGTAACTTCTGGGGCCTAAAAGAGCTGGTTTTAGTCTCACGATAGTCTTTACGTGCCTCCACTTGTTGCTGGTGATGACCCTGGCAGCTACTTATTGGAAACAGTCCCTAACCCATCTTCTTCTGTTGGTGCAGCTATAAATGGGTTTGAAGTGAAGCCCATCTATCTGCAGGAGTGGGCTCTGGGGATGTAGCAGAGGGTACAGCAGTGGTGAGGGATATGTGGGGACATGTGAAGATAAGAGAGCACTGGAGCGGTGGCTTCCCTGCTGCTTTGAGTGCTCAGAAATGGATTTTTAGACTGGTTTGTTTTAGAGCTAAACCTGACCTGAGAATTTTTCTGTAGAGACCATATCCCATGTCTGTTCTGTTCTGCTAATCTGAAAACACCCAAGCTAACGCAATAAAAGTGAAACTTCAGCGCATGATTTAACTATATGATCAGCCGAGTGATTCTGCATATTGAATTTATTTGGAGCTTAAGTGAGAACATAACGAACCTGAGCAAAAAGAAACCTAATTTTCTGTTAAGATAATCTGCAGGGATGTACAAATCTGTCATAAGAAAGCCCAAGCTGAAGGAGCCATTTCTTTGCTGCTATTACAGATGGAAAAATAAACTCATTTTCACATCGGCTTAGAGTGTTGCTCTGCTTAGGAATGAGTATGGGATAAAGCTGATCAGCAGAAGCACAGATGCTTTCCCTAGCACTTAAACCACGCTGCTCGTAGTGATCACCATAATGGAGACATGTGCTAGTACTCTATGGATTGAGGGAGGAATGTCAGCCAGGGATGCCAAAACATCTGCACAGCCCCAGCCGCTCCCTGGGCCCGTGGCCAGCTCCCCATCTCCTCTGAAGGCTGCAGGACGTGGACCATGTCCTGGTCTCTACCCTTTTGTGGTGGAAGCCTTGGCTGGGCAAGAGGGCTGTGGCCATGGGGAGGAGACTTCTGTGGAGCCCTTGATGGGCTCAGGCTTCTCCAAAGTGCTCTTGGCCACGGCGAAGGCTGAGCCTGCCGTGATTTGATCTTCAGCTTTCCCTGCGCCAGCCCAGGTCCCAGTACCACCTCCCAGCCCCCTGTAAAGCACATCTTCAGCAAGACCTTTTGTTCCCCACACAAAGTCCAGCAGGGCTGGGCTGTGCCGCCACGGTAGTGCTGTTAGAATTGCGGTTAGTGATTCGGCGTCCCTCAAATGTGAACATCACTCAGATAACACTTCACATGAAAAGATTTCTTGAAATTCTGCAAGTGCACATTAAAATGCAAATCTGTCTTATTAAAGATTTCTGGAAGTTCTCTGACAACACATTTAAATGCAAATCACTGAAACGTGGATTCACTGTGAAAATCCAAACAATCACTGGCTCCACATGCTGAAATTGAAATGGGACCAGGTTAAATGTCTCCAGAGAATCAGCACCACCTCGGCAGCAAACAGGAGGCAGCTCTGCATGGGGCTGGCCTGGCCTTTTGAGGGGCAAGAGGGTGGGATGGGGCTCAGTGCTGTGTCCCGGAGCTCCTATTGCAACATGAGGCCATCATGGGGCCAGGCTCATCTTCGGTGGAGCAAAAGCTCGTGATGTGGATCTGGACTGATGGAATGCAAAAGCCCAACTGGCATCTATAGTAAAGTGTCCCTGATGGCATCAAAGCCTCTTTTTGTCCAGTTAGGATGTCATCAACATAAAAATACATGCGTGAGAAGCAAAAGCAGAGTCCTTGAGCTTATGCAGATCTGGACTCATCAATACCCAAGAAATACAAGTGGGAGCATGTGAGGCAGCAGCACAGCCCATTAAAACACCTTTAACAAGGAAGAAGCTACAGCTGGGTTTGATTTTCCCCCAGATTATGCAGTGCGGGGTCAAAGGTCTGCCCGGGCCAAATTGGTGGTAATTATCTGATGGAGCTCTGATGGGTGTGCTCTGAGGTCAGCTCTAAGAGCTCTTGGTGCTGGGGGATGCAGCTCAGCTGAACCCATCTCATCTGCTTTGGTTTGAAGTATGGTAGCTCATTAGGATCAACAGGCTTTAAATACCTGCAAGGCTGAGTGAGGCTCTTCCTTCCTTTTGCTCTGCTGTGGTTATGAAGTTCTTTCAGGAAGACTCAAGAGGAGCAAAAGGTGCTGCCAGCTGAGGTTTCTCCGGAAGAAAAGGGGGATTCTTTTCTCCCGTGAGCTGGATATCCTGCAAACAAGCTTTGCCAACACCCAGGTTTCATTTATTTGGGGCGTTTGTATTTGAGGGATCTGAAGCTGTGCTTTTGTTTGGCTTTTTTATGGTATTTCATGTGCTAATCAGTGCTTTTTAACTTGACTCTGTCACTCAAATGCTTCTTGATGATGATGAGCAAAGCTAAACTATTTTACTGCTGAGTGTGTTTCATCAGTGAATTTTAATTTCACAGGAAAAAGTGGGGGTTTTCTGTGTTTTAGGATGATTATTGAAATACCAAAAACCCAAAGCCAGGCCAGCATAGGGATGTTGGACAGATAATCTGCTAAGTACGCTTGAATCCAAAGTACAAAATGAGTCTGGTTTTTTCCCGTCCTCCATATGCAGTTTGTGATACATGAAAATAAATGTCATGCCCGAGTGACTCAAGGACAAAATGTTCTGCAGCTGGTATGTGTCAGTGTTGGAGGAAAGGAACGGGAAGCCTGTCAGCTCCTCGTGCTCCTGGGTTATGTGTCTCTGCCCCAGACTTTATTGCGAGCATTTCTGTGTTGGGGTAAATGAAAAGCGAGATGACGAACTGTAGCTGCCAGGTGATGGTCCATGGCATTGGTGCCGGTGACAAGGCAAATGCAAGCCAGGTCTGCCCTCTCCTGCTTTTGTGGCTCTGATGAGGAGCCAGGTACCTGTTTCTGCTGTATCTGGCCTTTGTGGGAAGATGGTGCATCTCCTCCATTGGGAGATGTGGGGGTGCAGGGATGGATCCCTCCCTTCTCTGCAACAGGGCTAAGGAGACTGACACCACAACCTCTGCATACAACATGATGGATCCAGCCATTTTCCCCATGCTGCTGGGTTTTGAACTGATGTATTGCTCCATGGGCCTTAATTTACAGCAGAGATCTGTGTTTTCCAGTGACATACACTGCAGAAGAGCATAACTGCGTGTCTTACCTTCTTAGCCAGTGAGGAAGAATAACTCTTGCTACTGACTGCAGGCGATGAAATCCCTGACATGTGTTCTGTATTATGGGCTTAAGAAGCCTGGAAAATCAGGGAAGTGGCAATCCTTCAACATAATACATGTTAGCTGCAGTGTATGGTACAAATTATATTGGAAAACTCTGTTATTCTTGAGCCATTTGTCCATGGGTTTTGTTGCAAAGTTGATGCTTTCTTAATCAGAAAATGACAGAAATGCAAAGTACCCGATGCTGAGGGTGCTTAGATCTATGTGGAGAATATCTGCTGTACGCTGGGTGTGCAGAGCTGAACTGTGTTCTTCATAGAATCACAGACTGATTGGAAGGGACCTTAAAGCTCATCTAGTCCCAACCCCTGCCATGGGCAGGGACACCTTCCACTGGAGCAGCTTGCTCCAAGCCCCTGTGTCCAACCTGGCCTTGAGCACTGCCAGGGATGGGGCAGCCACAGCTTCTCTGGGCACCCTGTGCCAGCGCCTCAGCACCCTCACAGGGAAGAGCTTCTGCCTAAGAGCTCATCTCAGTCTCCTCTCTGGCAGGTTAAAGCCATTCCCCTTGTCCTGTCCCTACATCCCTTGTCCAAAGCCCCTCTCCAGGTTTCCTGTAGCCCCTTTAGGTATAGAAAGAATCGCTGCTCAGACCCCCGTATCCTGCATCAATGCTGGAAATGTCTTTTGATATCAGGAATTCATAGAAATTCCTAGAAACAGTCCCCTTTTGGGTGCTGGTACTGAAGAAGCTCAGCACCTCCCTGGGCATCACCATGTGCTGCAGCTCAGGGATGGGCTCCTGTGAGCCGGGAGGGCTCGGCCACGGCCACGCTCGAGCGTCGCTTCATGGGCTTAAAATTCAATTTCTCATCCTCAAACTGTTTCTCACCCTCCTTTTTAAGCGCTGCTTAAGCATTTGTCAGTGCATTCGCTCCAGTTGCATTTCCTCGTGGTGGAGGCGAACGCGGTGAGCACAGATCCGCGCTCAGCCTTCTCAGCCGGGCAGTGGTGGGGGCTTTTGGCACAGACCTCCCGCTGCTCCATGCAGCAGCTTTTCCAGATCTTCTTAATGCCTTTGATTCTTCTGTATTTATTTGTTAGTGAGTATTAACATTTATTTACTCGCCATAGCAAGGAAGCCTGCAGTTCACAATGGCGAGCTCTGCTGCCGTGACAGGTCCGTGTGGCCAAGCAGCGGCTCCTCTCCTGGGACCAGGTGTGTTGTGCACCCTGTCGTTCTGTTCTTCACTTGGTTTTGTTCCCTGCCACCTTTTTGGTCCCAGGGTCGCCTCTGCGTGGGTCTGTTCCCCTCCCTGATGACTCCTCCTTGCTTTCTGCTGGGGTGCAGTGAGGGATATTTCCATTTTGCGATTCAATTTGCACTCTCTGCTTAGGAAACTGCTGTCCTCAGGCTTTAGTTGAGGCTTCTGGGGGAGAGAAGACCCAAGCACACGCAAGCAGTGACCAGCTCAGCACGCCCTGCTCCCCCCTCCTCCTTCATGAGGCAGAAGAGGCATTTTGCCAAACAGAAATCGCCCCCTGACCTGCCCTGAAAAATGCTGCCCAAATCCCTTTCCATGGGGATCCCAGAGCAGCCGCAGGCATTGAGCAGTTGCTCTTTAAAGCTGCTTTCTGGGCTCTGAGGAGAATTCCTGAAGAAACATTTTGTAGGAAATGTTTTGGAAAATGAACTCTGTGTTCATCACCGCATCATCAGCGGTTTTCTCACCCCAACAATCAAAATGTCCATGGTCGTTTCCATCTTGGAAGACGGTGACTGCTGGCACCAGGCAGTGTGTTCTCTCATCATTTACTTCTGGCAGTGCTGTTCCCAGGGGGCTGCAGCTTCCTAATGAGCAGGGACAGCAGAGAAAAAGGCATCTGGCATGTTTATGAGCCTGTTTACAGCACGGACTCCAAACCCAGGCGGTGCTGGAAGAGATTCTGGGGCTTGGTTTATATTTTTACAAGGACAAGGCATTATCGCTGATTCCCTTTTGACATTCGCAGCTTTCCTGCCATCTCCTTTCCCGGCCTCCTCGGCCATGCAGCGCAGCTCATGGTCTCCTGCGTTTTCTGGCATCTCTTCTCATTCTGTGTCAGCCTTCCCTGCTGCATGGAAAGCATCATGGGTTTATGTTTGTTTCCCTTCGGAGGCTGGTCTCTGAGTTCTGGAGGTGCCAAAGCTTAGTTTTCCTTTTGCTTGAATGGGATAAAGGTGAAGACAACCGCCCCCCCCTGCACACACACAGTGCCATGATTCTCCCCATTGCTTCCTATGGAAACAACCAGGATCAGAGGTAGCCTGGCTGATGGTGCCCTGGGCAGAACTGCTGGAGGTTGGCAGGAGGGTATTTACAGGGCTAAAACCGGGCTGTGCTGCTGCTGGGTGTCAGGATGAGAGGCTGCTCCCAACAGCCTGGGAGAGGTCCCCCTTCTCATGGGCGTTGTGAGCCCTGGTTCAGGGCGGGTAAAGAAGCAGCAGCAGCTCATGGCTGTGAGGAGGGGGAGGCAGAGGAAGGATTTGCAGGGCGATGTGGATGAAGTGACGCTTGGGAATATGACCTTTCCCAGGACCTTCTGGTGGCAGCGAGGTAAAGCAGCCAGAGAGAAGAGGTTTGCGGTTACGGGGATGAGGATTTGGTTTACATGGAAATAGGACAGAGAATGCATCTTTAATCATTAGGATGAAGAACTGGCAAGATGTGGATATAGCCAGGACATGGGGACATGGGCTGACCCAAGCTGAGGATGATCCCAAACGATGAGACTGAGTTAGCTGTACAGTCAAGATGATGACAGCATCATCTCGTCCTGGGTTTGCAGGTGGCCAGTCTGGTGCCAGTGGAGAAGTGGAGTTATGTTGGAAAATGCTGAAAGCCGAAGAGGTGGCTCAGGACTTGAGGTGAAGAAATTTGCTGCCAGGCTGAGCCAAGCAGGAGTATGCTGCATTTGAACTGTGTTCTGCCTTGTGGGTGAGCGGTGCCGAGGGATCTCCTGTTCTGCTCCTTCCGACATTAAAAAGGGAATAACAATAGGGTAACAAAACAGAAAACCAGGATTAATTTCAAGCAGCAGTTGCTGGTGCCGACGGCTCCCTCGCACCTTCCAATTACAGCATTCGTGCTTCCCTCTGCCTCGGTGCTGCAGCCGCACACCTCCAATGCGATCTGCAGCATCAGTCACCAGCTTTTAATTTACCTCTGTCCCACCTTGCCTGTGGGAAAGTGTGAAACTGGGGTTTGTAGGAAGAGGTCTCCCGTTGTACTCATCGTTACCAGCGTTGTTCCCTCTGCCCGCAAACAGGACATGGCTGAGAGCAGCGCACGCGTCCTGGTCTGCTCCTGGCTTTCTGTGTTCATCTTTCAGCCCTGCTGCTTCCCAGGCACCATCCCCTGAAGGGGCAGGGCTGGAGGGGGCAGCAGGGCCTCAGCATGGCGCACTCAGACTTCCCATGCTGTTGTAGGGTTGTGCTGTCCTAAACCCCTGCCACACTGAGCTGGTTTGGGTCCTAGTCCGTGGTCCCCGGCTGGTGTCCCTAGGGAGAGGCCACGGGCGTTCTGTTACACCTTGCTCCAGAGCAGCGTCTCAGCTGAGCCCAGGTCAATGCAGCCAAGGTCAATATATGTCCTCTGTGTACCAGCGCTGAGCTGGCTCCCTTTCCTCTCTGTTTTTATTTGCATTTCTAACCAAAGCAAGTGTTCAGGACAAGTGGAGCTAAGAAAGAAAATCAATGCCTGTTAGCTGTTACCCTAGAAAGGCCACAAGCAGCACAGGAGACCTTTTGCTTAAAAAGACATTGAGGATGCCGAGAGACTTGTAATAATACCCCCTGCATTTCAGGCTCACTTTTTGCGTACGTGCCACCCAGCCATTCTGTTCCCTCCTTTGCTTGTGATTTGAAGGACCTTAAGTCAGGACCCCAGGGCAGGATCGGCACCAGCCATTACTGTCATAAAACACAGTCTGGTGCTGCAGCAGTGGTGCACATTCACAGCCAGAAATACCACTTTGGTGCCTGCAGCCACCTCCAGTGTCACCACAGGGCGCTGCCTTTCCCTTGGTCCCATGAATCTGTGGCTTCAGTAGTTTCAGATGGAGCATCCTGCCCTGGTGCAAGCAGGCAGGAGCGGTGTGCTGCCCTCCGCTCACTGCCCCGATCCCTTTCGAGACCTGGGTTATTGATTAAGGATTTAAAATTAAATAATCTGAATAACTGTAATATGAATTCCTCTGAAACATGACAGTGGTGGTAGTGTAAAGCAAGTTATTTTAGCACTTACATGTTTGTGCAGTTCAGAAGCCATGATCTGGGATAACTGATGTTGCCAGCGAAGAGGCCTGTGCAAATGCAGGTGTGACAGGAGATAATCTGGGGAGCAAGAGAGTGAAGAGTTTGAGCCCTGAGTCTGCATCCAAGCAAACAGTAGCTCTGGAGGTCAGAGCTTGCCCTGGGCCATGGGGGAAGCCCTTGGCTTCAATGGGACTGCGCTGGCCCTCGGCAGTGGTTGCATTTCGAGATCTGGAAGCAGATTCTGGACAAATTCATTAATGCCTTCATTTAATGCTCCATAGCCTGACCTGTGCTACTGGCAGCCAGCTCTGCCTGGACAGGAGTGTCGTGAGCCCTGTGGTGCACACGCTGTGATGCTCGCATGCCTGCCTGCTCCTGGCAGGGTCTCACCAGCCCCGTGGAGAAGCCCTCTTGGGCAGATGAGCTTGTTACCATGGGCAGTCATTGCACTGATGTCTGTGGCTGCCATAAGTACACACAGGAACTCTTTGTTCACATAGCAGTGATGAGCCAGCCCTAAAATGAGAACAGATTTTCCCAAACTCATTTTCTGTTGAAATGGGGTGATTTCATTCTTGTCCATGCTTGTGGAAGTCAATGCTATGTACACGATAAGCATGAATGATACATGTAATGTATTGCCCGTGGGAAGCATTATAGGTTATGGTAATGCTGGGATGTGTGTGTGAGGGCTGAAAGAAGCTGAAGGGATGTAGAAATGCACCTTGTCAAGTGTAATTCATCCCAGGATAATGTAGGTATATGCACGTAATGGGATTCTCAGCTCCCCTGCTCGGTGGGGGTGAGGGTTGTATTATTACGCTGCCGTTCCTGCACTCATTACAGCCACTGCATCCGGAGCCTGATGGCCCCATCTTCCCTGCCTGCCTTTCCTCCATAAAGTCCCTTCCCTGAGATCATCTTTCAGCCTGTGATTTATCTGACTCCCAGACAAGGTGCTTTGAACGCTGCAGCTCTGCACATGAAGACATTCCCAGCATGGCTGCAGTTGTAAATCTCCCAATTCCCACCAGCCTTTTAGTGTTTCCATTTTTATGGGTCCTTGCAGGGGAAAAAAGAAAGCTGGTTTTAGGGAAAGAAGAAGGACAGAGAACCCGGGTGGCAGCAGGGATTTCCATGGGCCAGTGCAATTGCTCCTTGTTTGCAGCCCTGTCATTTGGAGGCCATGGATACCCCCTGAGCTGGTGATGTCCATCCTGCAGTTCCGATGTGGATTTCGGAGTAAAATGCAATGGATTTGTAACTCTCCCAATGTGTTTCATAGGATCTTATAATGGTAAGGGTTGGAATTGCTGCAGTTCCATGCCACGGCAGTAGTCAAAACCACCCCTTGCCTGGTCTGTGTCTGCTGGCTCCGCTTCATCTCTCTTTTCGGTGCACAAATGAAGGCGTGAGAGGGGCTGCTGCGCGCTGCTGTGAGCTCGCAGCGAGCAGGGGCAGTGTGCTCAGCTCCAGACTGACAGTGTCGGGATGCCAGGGAAGAGGAGATGTGCAAGCGGCTCTACACGCTGACAAAATCAGATGAAAGCCGCCTTTTAGGCAGGGCTGGATGTGGTATCTGTGGTCTGCTTTTTTTTCTTGCTTTCTTCCACCCACCCGTTTAGTGCAGAGAGGTGTTTGCTTGTATCCACATGAGCGTTTATGGATTTATACTCACACAGGTAAAATCAGAAGTACTTTAAAAGCCACATTTAGGTTCTATTGGGCAATCAGCTGCTGCCAGCAGCATGCTCACTGCTGCCAGGGTTCATGACTTCCCGTCAGCATTGCCTCCGGAATCCCGGGCTGCTTTTACTCCAGGTTCTCTTTAGAGCAAAACTAAGATGGTCCATTTACAAATGGGTCAGATGCTTGATCCCTGAGAGCCAGGAGCGAAGGAAGTGGGAATGGGAGGTTGTGTGAGAGCCAGCTCATGGGTGGCTCATGGCGATGTGGCAATGAGCCCGTGAGCTGCTTCAAAACCATATGATCTCTGCAAGCCCTCACTTGGTAGGGCAGCAGGAGAAGTAGTGTAAGGGGGGGGCGATGCTGATGCTCAGCACTGCGCTCAGGAGTGATTTATCTTCTTGTTTGTTGGAGTTTCCTTGCTGAAGAAGCCTCAGTGAAGCGTATCCTGAGATAGCAGCAATCCTTTCAGCCCGGTGCTGCGGTGCCGAGAGCTGATATCAGCCCGGCTCCTGCTGGCTCCGCTTTGCTGCTCCCTAATGAGCAAAACAAATGGGATGTGGGCACAAGCCTGTGTGGAGGAGCAAATGCATAAGAGCAGGGATAAGTGGCCCTGGGTGTGTGTGGCTGTAGCAGGCTCATGTGTCTGTGGGCCTCTGCAGCACTGGAGGTATTGCTCTGCGCAGCCAGTCCTGCTTACGGGCTTCTTCAGAGTGCCAATTACAGCCTGAATAATTATTGCGTTACACGAGTTTTGCGAGCTGCTTTGTTCTCCATCTTGTCTTTGGTTTCTCAGGAGCATTTCAGGGTGAAATAATTGCACATTCAGGGAATTTGCTGGTAGTTATTAATTTCATGGATTCGTTTTCCGTGTGCGTTTGCTCATGACGGGCTCCGAGAGCAGCGGGTCCTGCCGGGGAGGGGATGGTGGAGGTCACAGGCCACTTCTTCCCTAACGCGGGGTCCAATTCCAGACAGTGACTTTCCTGCTGCCTCGAGGAAGGACAGTGGCATTTGCTTGGTTTCAGTGCAGTTACATCGCCGTGGTGCCGGTCAGCCTCATCTTTTCTTGGTCTTAGCTGATTTTCGGTGTTTTCTGGGCCTTTTCAGCTCTGTGGCTATGTGATATAATCATCTTGTATCTTCTATGTGATGACCCTGTTTTATTAGTAATAATGTGCTAATTATTCCAGCTCTGAGTGTGTTGATAATTGCTTCATATTACGATGATAGTTTAAAGATCAAAGTAATATGTAGCACATCATCTTAGGAGCCCTTATTAAGTTGTACTGTAGCCCACTGAAGACTCATAGAACCCCAGACTGGTTTGGGTTGGAAGGGACCTTAAAGCTCATCCACTCAAAGGTTTGCATTTGCACTCTCCTTTAAACCAAGGTCATATCTCAGCTTCTGAAAGGTCTGGAAGCAAATTCTCACTCCTGTATTTTGCAAGAGTTTAGAAAGACTGAACAAAATGTGACATACGAGACAAAACAGTTATCAAAATCTATGTGTAATACCTGAGCACACCGCAGTGGAGGGACATGCTTTGTGCTCTGAAACAAGTTTGAGAAGGGTTTAATTGAAACCCTGTTTGAGAAGGGTTTAATTAACCTGAATGAGTTTAGTTAGGCAGGCATTGCATGTTTTACCCAGAGCATGCACTCTCTTCTCTTCTCACCTATCTGTGGAAATGTTCCTTGCTATTTGCATGCTGCCTGGAGGTTTTTATTAGCTGCAGTGCTGTCATTAGCTACCTGTAATTACATATTTATGGTGCAGCACATTGATGTTTATATAAAATATTGACAGCAGAAAGGAAGTATGTTTTCAGGAAGCAGAGAACCTGGCTCATAGAGGTGTAGAGCTCAGCGCAGCCCTCGATGGGGTTGGTTTGTGCCCCATGGGGGTGATGCTCGGCAGCGTTGGGTTCTGTTCCTTCGAAGGCTTCCAGTTGAACTGGGGGCTCTGACCAGCCGTGAGCCTGGGACCAACTGCGAGAGCCCAGAACATAAAGGGGGCTGCAGGCAGGGCACAGAGCAGGGTCTTAATTCAATTGTTGCTCCTAATTCAATGTCTTCTGTCAGAACGTGCGCTGCTTCACCACGAGCAGGGCAGCATTTAGCATTTGTCCTCTTAAATCATGTTGTCAGTGTCCCTAATTCAAGCTAGTAAACTAGGCCTGAAATACTTGTGCGGTACCTCCCAGGGCCATAAAATGTGGGAGGTTTTGTTAGATTTAATTAGTGACATGAAATAGTCTTTGGGAGGCTCTCTCCTTGCAGAGCCCCGGCCGTTGTTCTCGGCCGTGCTGGCAAACCCAATGCAATCCGTACAGAAGAGGCTCAAAGACATAGGTGGGAGTTTCTGAGAACAAAGGAGAATCCATCTGAGACCAAAGCAGGATGCATTTTTGCCTCTGACATTGATTTCATCAAGGTTGTGTCAAGTGAAGTTGATCTTATATACAGCAAAGAATCCAGGTGACAGTTTTGGCTCTCTGGCTTAAAGGAAAAGGCAGATCTCTAAGGGGTGAAAAGCTCAGCAGCTCTCACAGCAAGGCTTTCTTTTGAAACTAGCATCATGTTTATGTTTAAATGGAGGGAGGAACAGACTATTTATTGTTGTTCAGAAATCTGGATGGCATTAGCAGCTGTGTAAATTAGTTTAACTCCATTGACTTCCGCAGAAGCAAGCTGATTCATCTCTGCTGAGAATCTGGTTCCATGGGACTTAATTGATTTTCAAGCTGACATTTTTATTAGTAATAACATTTAATGTTCAGATAATGCTCATCAAATATTTGCTTACATGCTACACAGCATCCCGTCTAGGTAAATAAGGTTGTTGTATGTGTATAAATCCAGATAAAAAGGTAGAACTGTACAAGGAGTACACCGAGCAGCTGAGTCGCTCAAAGGTGCGAAAGACCGTGAGATCCAGTGTATGGACCACACTGCCCCATCTCCTGCACTGGGGGGGCACCAGCGGGTTTTGACAGGCAGTGGGGCTGTGCCAGCTCCTGTGTGGGCACCTGTCTCTCTGGAGCCTGTCAGTCGTTCCAGTTGTATGTGAGCGAGTGACTTGGGCTACAACAAGTAAGAGGAAGCAAGGAACACGCCGGAGGAGGGAAGTGCATCGGACTGGTGCTCATTGACAGCACTTAATCTTACACCGTACCTTCAGTGGCACATGTAAAATGCTGTCTGGCACCAGCAAATTGTTCTTTGAGTAATTGTATTATGTACTTCAGTGCCTCTTTGATAAGATGTAATTTGTGTGAGCTGATAGCAAGTCAGTAATCCCTCCTGTTCCCAAATCATTTTAGAGGGAATGTTTCTACTGATGGAGGCTGTTGGCTGAAACTTGGTGGGGAGAAATGGGCTTGTTTTGAGGGGGGAAAATGTTACTTGCCTAATTAAGGTGATCCTTGCATATAAAACCTGCTACACTTAACTGCTTTGGAGTGTAAGGAGCTGTAGGAGGCTTTATTTACCCTGTGAAAAAAAGGGGGCTATAGCCAGCTGCCTGAGGTGGGGGCTTCTGCCTGGGGCAGGAGATGCTACCCCCTCATCCCCACCAAAACACAGGTAATACAGGCAAATACAGGGCATGCCAGGTATTATTTTCCCTTTATTGGTGCTGTATTAAATGCTGCTGCTCTGGAAACAAACGTGTTGTGCAATAATTTGGTTAAGCGCCAAGAGCAGCATCTGCATTTGCATTCTGTGAATTAGAAAGCAATCTGTTGCTGGAGGGGTGCTTGTGTATTCGTTTCTAGCTCAAAGTACTCTTGAGATATTTCACTGCGAACACTATGTCCAAGGCCTTTCCTTCCTTATGTCTGAGATGAAAACGTCCATACAGGTGCTCTCTGAGAAAAAGTATTTATAGCTTCTTGTGTCCCCTCATCTGGCGCTGGGGAAGCAGCTGCCAAGCAAAACTAGGTTTGGGTTTCTTTCCTCCTGTGTGAAGCTTTTCTTAGTAAAACGAAGTGCTGGGATGTTGTGTCTTCCTGGTCAAAACATGGCAGCATTTTGCTGAGATTCCTGCTAACGTGGATGGTCCTTGAGTGCTGCACGGGGAGCAGAGCTGTGTGGTATCCAGCAGCCATAAAGCGTTTATTGTGACCAGAGGATGCTGGCACTGGGTGGCCAGGAATGTGAGTGGTGGGTGATGCTGACACACAGCTCCTGCCTGGACGAACTGTGCACATGGTGACCTGTGCCAACCACCGTCCTGAGATGAGCTCTACCTTTTATGTTGTTCTGTGTCTAAGGGGTTTGCAATGGAATCTTTATGTAAATGGAGAGGGGCCTTGGACAAGGGCCTGTAGGGACAGGACAACGGGGAATGGCTTTAACCTGCCAGAGGGGAGGCTGAGATGAGATCTGAGGAAGAAGCGGTGCTGGGAATGCCATGTTGACGACAGCCCTGTGCTCAGAGTGCTCAGGCTTCGCTGCCAACAGCTCAAAAGCAGCTGAGTTTGTGCGAGCACGTGCACTTTGTGAAATGAACACAAGAGCCGGAGCCCGTGAGGGCCAGCTGGGACAGCGAGCGCTGCTTCAGTGGGCTCTGTGGGTACTCAGCTGCAGTAACACCCTCCGTGACCGGGACACACAGGTGGTGAATGGACACGTCAGCGATGACGCCTGTTGCCGTTTTGTCCCGGAACAAAACCGGTTGGTGACAACTTTTCCCAGTGAGCCTTTCCCTGACCGTGGCTGCCACTTGCAGCTGTGCTGGCCAAGATGGGAGCTTTGGGCAGCTGTGATGGAAAGAGCCACTGAGATCCTGGGAGCTGCTGCTGCGCCTGGTCCAACCGGCCCCAAGCCTGTAACAGGAATGGATTTTCCTCCTGCTCTTTCAAGCAAAACAAGCAAACCATTGTGAGTGACCAGATTCACCGGGCCTAAAGGACCCGAGTAACAAAGGGAATGGTACCCGGTGAAAGCCTGCCCGGGGCAGCGGGCACCTTTTAAAGCGTTTGCTCTGCTGCATCCTCTTTTCTGCGTCAAAGGATGAAAGCTTTCTCTCTCAGCTCAGCCTCACTAATGAAACCGCTCAGCTCAGCTCCCACAGGGGCCACCGGATCAGCCCCACCTCTGCTTTCAGCCTCTCCGACACGCTGCACTTCAAGATAATATGGACTCAGGGAGGGTTTGTGAGAGCACGCAGCGTCTGCTTCCCTGGGAGCCAGGGATTAGCACCAGCCACGTCCGCCGTGCTTCTGAGCCAGCTCCCTGCGAGCGCTGTCACCTTCACACAAAGACAGGGTTGAAACAAAGGGGAAAAGCCTCAGACTGGGGAAATTGCCGGAGTGTGGATGGGGGCAGCGGAGCTGCAGAGGTGGAGACTGGGAGAAAACGGAAAGCAGCGTGGCCTGGAGTGAGGAGGCAGCCAAGGGAGCAGCCTCTTGAAACACATAACGCTGGTGTTATGCAAAAGTGGTACCATATTTCTCAGCTCTCAAAGATCAGAGCTCATAAGTTGCCTATAAAAAGTGCAGCTGGCCAATATTTTTCACTCTTTCCTGAGTGAATGGAAAATGAAGGTGTTTGTCATGCTCTGATGAAACTCTGGACAAAACCCAGGGCATGGTGGGAGTGGTGCTGGTCCAAGACACCCATCAGTGGGTCCTGCAGCCCGCACCTCCCCTCTGCTGGTGTGGGATGCTGTGGGGCTCCCTCCACTCCTCCGCTCTTCAGCCTCTCCCCTGAACTGTCAGCAGCACCCAGCTCCTTATCTGTATCCCCATCAGTGGATCTCAGCATTAGTTTGGTCCCAGTACTAACTGTGGCCTCAGCCGCAGGGCTCTGTGGTCCTCCCAGCCTGCTGGAGCTGATGGGAGGCCCAATGAACATCTGATCATACCCAACCGCTGGATTTCTTTCATTGTGAAAGAGCAGGTCCTGGTTTTAATGCCTCTTTTTGTCAGCATCCCTGGAGGTTTTATTTACTTCAGCTGCTTTCGTTGCAAACTGTGCAGATTCATTTAACCGAATCCTTGTCAAGTTGCTCAAGCTAAAAATGCAAATGTACAGCAGCTATTCCCTTTTTTTCTCCTGATGCAGAGTGCAGGCATTGGAAAGATAAATTACCCCAGTTCCCTTCAAGCACACATTGCAGAGAAGCAAACACTAAAACATCAAAATAAAGCCTGCCTTTCTTCTGCGCTCTTTTTAAAGCAAGAATATGATTACGCTCCGTGGGTCTCGGCAGAGCACAGATCAAAGCAATCAGCAACTGCTCGTGACGTTGCGACTGGTTGTGAACAGCACTGGCACGGGTGCCATGGGCTGGGAGCAGGGCTCGGAGAGTGCACGGGCACCCTGGTGCTGAGAGGAAGAGGAGGGCAGCAGTGCTTCCCTCAGCCCCTGACCTGATTTTCCAAGGCAAAGGCACAGGATTAGGGGGCAGCGCCTGCAGGCTGAGGGTGAAATGGATGCCTGTATGGAACATCGCTTGTAGCTTCAGTGGTTGGTTGGCTTATTTCTTATGTAGGATGAAAATCTCTCTCTGAATCTTGGGGATGCCTAAAAAGCAAGTTCCGTGATCCGTACTTCCCAGGAGGACCAATTGGATCCTAAATCCAAGCACTGACAGCCTTCAGCTTGGAATTTGGCAATAGGCATCAGGTCATTTTTGGTGGTACAAGGAGGCAGAGCAGAGATAACCGTAATTTTTCACATAGGAAGACTTGGCAAAAAAAAAAAAGACATTTCAGAATTGAAACCATTTTCTATTTCCCTACAGAAATGTTCCCCTATTTTAAAACTAAAACCGTTTCCTCCTTGCCTTGCTTCTGAATGCACGCCCTCTCGCAAGGCAACTCATAGCACCATTTTGCTTCTAATTGCAGGGAAAATTCCTATTTCTGATTCACACTCTGGTACTCGACAGGCTTTGTGCAATTGTTCCTTTCATGGGAATCCTGGTACAATCAGTGTGACAAACGAGCAGAGAATTTATGACAGCAGATTGCAATACAGATGAGCTGTGTAATGTGGTTCAGAGGAGGATCCTGTGCTCAGTGTTACTGCAGCGCGGGGCTGGCTGAGGGCAAAGCGCCAGCCGCATCCCCCTGCATCCCATTGGAAGGCAAAAGGAGAAGCTGATGAAAGAAGCCAGCCACAGAAAGGAGTCATGAAGGGAAAGGATGAGAAGGAAGGAGAATGGTCCAAGTGGGGAAAAAGAAGGTGGCCCCTGTGGGAGCTGCGGCATCATCCATATCGTGGCCACACTCAGCTTCACATCCCAGTTCTGAGAAACCCACCTGCAGCCAGCTTAATGCAACACAGCGTTTGGCCGAGACCCAGCCAGGCCCCAGGTCCACAGGGATCCACTTTGACCCATGTGCAGCATAACTGAAAACCAGCTTAAAAACCGCTCCGTAGTGTGGTGCTGCTGGTGGTGGTGGGTCTATGGTTTGACTGGAGGTGTCTTTGAAGAATGACTTCTGGTAGAAGTCATGGTGTGGTCCCCAAAAACTGCAAATGTGGGTTTGTTACCCTGCAAAACCGGAGCTTTTTGCAGGCCAGGGTGTGAGAAATGGATTCCTGTTTGTCTTGGGTTAAACTCCTAATTTTCACTTGAAGAAGGACAAAAGAGTTGCTGTGGAGGATGTCTTCATCACTCGCACCCTCTCCCAGGCTGCGGGGGGAAAGCTCTCAAACCACGCATGGATGCCATCGGAGTGCCAAAAAGGTAGACTTATCCCAAAGTTTCTCTGAAATGTGCAAGGATATTAATTAGAACGTGTAATTGTGGAGCTCCCGTAGAAAGTAATGGTAGGATGCAGAATTGTTTCTCTGTGGTTCTTGTTAATCAAGAAGAGAGCCAAAGAAACAATATGTTAATCACCAAAGTGAAGATTTTGGAGAACATAATGATGGATAAGGACCCAACTGTCATTGATTATCACTGGGAGTTTTACACACAACAGTCCTTTGTGCCTTTCGAAATCTGCCTGAAATGGAAGAACCACGAATCCTGTCGGAGTCTGGGCAACGAGGGCAGGACAGTTATTTGTCTGCCATAATTGCACGGAGGTTCAGCAATGGGAGGATTTGAGCTTCGTTCTGGGCACCTGCAAATCTTGAATTCCTGCCATCGCTGCTGGTTTGCTGAAATAGGAAGTGCCTGCCAGAGAGCTTGGCTGGAAGCAGCTTTACCTTCGCTAATGCAGGAGATCCTCTGGTTTAATCAAAAGCTCCTCAGTGGAGCTGGAGATTGTTGTTCAGCAGAGTGCCCAAAATAAGCAGCACGCTCCTTACTGCCCCTGGAGGGGCGCGGAATCCTAGAATCATAGACTGAATCCAGCACCTTCTATTACACTGAAGGACTCGCATCTCATTTTTGAGGTTTAAGTAACTACCAGAGTGTTCATTCAGATGTAGCTGCAGAGCCTGTGCAGGGCTTTGCTTTGCCCATGTGTGACTGGAGGAACAGGGACGTGAGCCCGTCGCTTGTCGTGGTGGTTTGGTGTGTTCACAGCCCCATGTGCTTCATCATAGCCCCAGTCCCAGGTAACCGATAAAACCGAAACCAGCAAGTCACTGCTTCGTCATCAATGCATCATTAACCAGATAGAGCAAGCCACGGCTGCAGTCCCTTGTGGAGGGTATCCCAGGGCTGGGGCGCCCACCTGGGCCTCCGTGGCTGTCCGGGCTGCCCAGCTGCGCTGTGGCTGGGGAGCAGCATCCTCTCCTCAGGGCGATTCCTCCCTCCAAGGGATGAAGAGCTGCGAACCAAACCGCCTGAGCTGGCTGTGCAGCGCCTGCTGTCTGTGCTGCGTGGCAGCTCTGTCCTGGGTTATCTGAGGCTCTCCTTATCTCTCGGGTAGTTCTCTCATCCTGGTTTTGCTTCTGGTTTGAAATGTATTTGTTGAACAAGCACTAAATCTGTCATTCCAGCAAGTGCTTAATTGAGCCATTCAGCCCTGGGAAGTCTTTGTTTCCTTTCAGAGGATAAGTAAATACCATCTACCAATGGATTTCTTCTTCCTTCCCCCCTCCATTCATCCCTTTTCCAAACTAAACATTTCCAAGCAGTGGGATTCTTCCTCCATTCTGCATTCCTTGTCAGATGTGAATCCCTGTGGCAGAGCCGGTGCATCTCCAGCACGGGGAGGGAGCAGTGGGATGGTTCCAGCAGCTTCTGCCACTGTTCCCTGCACTTGGGGCTGCTGCTGAGGGTTGCTCCAGGTTCCTAAACTAGAGTAGCCCTCAGCATTGTCTGAGGATGATGCGGAGAAACACAGGAGTGAGCATCAGTACTCTGCTTGCTCCATTCAGCTCAGTTCCAGCCTGGAATCAGGGCCAAGGCCATTGTTTAAGGCACTTTCTGCAGGAGTCAGCTTGCAGGCTCCGTGGGCCTCACTCAGAGCTGTCCTCTTTGGGCTCATGGAGGTGCGCCCTTGCTGTGTGATGCTGAACCCCCCTGAGCACCGGCAGTGGGGATGCAGGTGCTCGGTTCCAGCCCTCCCCGCTGCCCTCGCACACTGGTGTGGAGCTAAAGGAGCTCTTCAGCCATGACCGAGCTGCCAACAGCCCTGGGAAAAAGGAAGGAAAAGTAGATTTTTCTTCTCTTGCTGCTAATCCCATCAATGGGACCTCACTGGCATGTGTTGGAGGGGACAGTGTCAACTAATGAGGCAGGCACTGGCTGAGGGCTGACAATGACCCAGCCCCTTGTGTCCCAGCGCAGGGAATTGCCATGGGTGCTGTTGGCTGCAGCAAATGGTTCCTGCAGGATGCACCTTCCTCTTTGCAACCCGAATTCCTTCAAATCACCCCTCCTGCCTGCGGTGCTGCAGAGGTGAGGTACAGAGGTGATGGCTGCAGCCGGCTGGGTGCTGTATTGCTGCGTGGAGATCATAGCATGCAAACTGGTTTGGGTTGGAAGGGACCTTCAAACTCATCCAGTGCCAGCCCCTGCCATGGGCAGGGACACCTTCGACTAGAGCAGCTTGCTCCAAGCCCCTGTGTCCAACCTGGCCTTGAGCACTGCCAGGGATGGGGCAGCCACAGCTTCTCTGCTTGGAGGATGATGTGGTGAAGAGGTGGGAGCTGACTGGGATGGAGCAGGGCAGAGGAGCTGATCTGTGCCCCAGCACCATGTGTAATGCTCCTCTGCCTGCGCTGAATGGCCTCGTACTCTAACCCCGGTGTGCGCATCCCGGGGTGCCTGCGGGAGCCTTGTCTGCGCTGCGTCAGGCTAATTGGCGAACAACGCGGTTTGCTGTTACAATAATTTTCACTGTCAAATATTTTACTCTTAATTTGAGCACATGAGGCTTTCTTTAATGCTGTTTAGGGCTTTGATGTTAAATTGCAGTTTCATCAGTTGCATGATAAATCACTTAAAGGAATTTCCCAGATGTTTTAAAATTCAGCATGTATTTCCTGCAACCCGTCAGGGCGTTGCTGTGATGCTGTGACGGGAGCTGGAGGAGCTCGCACGCTTTGCTAGAAACTAAGCTTCTTTCTCGGTAGCTCAGTGTCCTGCTCCTCCTGTCCGGGTGTTTTGAGGGCAGCCAAGCAGGGGCTCACTGAGCTTCGGCAGCTCAAGGCAGTTCTCAGCCGCTGCTCCTGGAGGTGGGCCGATGCTCGCGCTCGAATCGCCTCAAAGCACTGCACACTGGGTTGGGCGGGAAGGGACCTTAAAGCTCCTCCAGCTCCAACCCCTGCCACGGGCAGGGACCCCTTCCACTGGAGCAGGGTGCTCCAAGCTCCTGTGTCCAGCCTGGCCTTGAACACTGCCAGGGATGGGGCAGCCACAGCTTCTCTGGGCAATTCCTGTTCTGCGGGTGCAGAGCAGGAGGGCCTGGGGTGCTGGTGACCCCTCTTGTCATGCGGCCCCACCGGGATTCCTGCGGGTGCTGCCCCGTGTGCTGGGGTGTTACATCATCCCCAGTCCTCTCTCCAGTGCTTTCATAACAGCTCCAGTGAAGCCCTCCAGGCTCAAAGCGGCTGCAGCCGCTCATTCCAGCGCTCCCTGGATGCAGGCAGCAGCAGCTCGCCAAGCGCAGCCCCGCGTGTAAAACTTCTCACAGTCCCTCCTTTCTGTTCCTAGGGGTGGGTTTCACTGTTATTATGTTTATCTTGGAATGAGGATGCCAGAAAGCATGTAGTAGGCCAATAACCATATCATAAATATGTATTTGCACTAGGGTGGACAAATACATCTGCTGAATGATGTTTTTAGAATAAAATCAATTCACAGGATAAATTATTCAGTGATTAATATTTGCCCAATTGCAATGTGTGCAGAGTTATCCTAATGTGTGTGTAGGCCAGAACTGAGTAATGCAGAAAGTGCTTGTGCTGTATTTCTACAGCTGTTAAATATTAAGGGTCTGTTGGTCATGTGCACAGAGGCCCCATAAATCATTTTGGCTCTGTAAAGGGGCCTTGAAGCATGAGGAAATTACATTGCTGCTTGTTTTATGGCCTTCGTATGCAGTAAGAGGGGTAGGAAAAGGTTTAATGTGAACGTGAGGCTCTGACTGCACTGCTGGTGGATTTGCGGAGCTTTCCAGGTGATGAAACATCTAAAAGAGTAAACTCTGGAATGGTTTTGCGGCTTGGCAGCTCGTGAGCAGGGGCTCCTACAGCCTCCTTCCCCCTCGCTGGGGACCGGGCATCCGTTCTATAGAACAATCTCAAACATCTCCCCCACAACTGTGCTGCGTTAAAGACAGGGTGGCTTCTTCTGGTTTGGGGTGTTTCAGAGCAGTGACACAGCCCAGTCTCAGATCTCTGAGCTCAGTAGGGCTGGTTAGTACTGGAAGGCAGGAGACCAAAGGGAACTGAGCTGAGCTGAGCAGTACTGGGGATGTGGTGATACCCTGGAGGCAGACACCAGAGACTCCCTGTTGTCCCGATGGCTGCATGCTGCAATGAGCGGTGCTCACTCCTCTGGGTCCCTGCTCAGGGGGCCATTGGTGGGACAGGATGTGGTGGTGCTGGAGGAGGAGCAGCCAAGATGTCACTGTGATATCATAACTAGTGCAAATGTCCTGTGATCTGGTGGTGGCAACGAGACAGCCCTTGAGCTGTGAATAATTCATGTAAAGGTCTAATACAGCAAACATTACAGAGCTGTGCCAAAACACCGCTTAGTTATTTGTTATGCTCGACTGCGATACAGACGAATGATCCTTTTGTCTTAGGCACTGTTTGGTGACACACTGATCTCTAACTAATGCTTATCACAGCAGAAATGCAAGTACCCATGAAATGAAATTTCACTGAATTAATTAAACATTTTGGTTGCAGATTAATCTCCCATGTTGAGTACCAGTTTGTTTTGGTTTTTCGAAGGCAATACATTGAACTTCAGGAGTGTGAAATGTAATATTAAGCCCTAGAGAGTGCATAAACCCTGTGTTTATTCCAGCCAACTTGTTGGATGAATGGGGCGGCACCTATAGCAGAGAAACAGAAGCGCCCTACTTGAGGTGGTGAGTGACATTTCCAGGCTCTCACAAGAGGTGAAATGATTTCACACTGCCAGGGGTAAATACATGGCAAAAAGGGAAGATGCAAACCCAGCCCTCGTGTGCCTATTCTATTCCGAGTCTTCCTGGCAGATGGGGGTTATGTTTTCCTCCAATCTGAACTATTTAGGAAGGCAGTACAAGGTGTTCGCAGGAGCTGCAATAAGTAACCAGGTATTTCATTCATGCTAATGCTGTGCTAGAGAGCTTCAGAGTGACCTGCACAGGCCTGCCTTGAACAGGAGGACAAGCCCCACTGCAGTACTCACTGCTGGGGCTCTCGACTTCATGGAAGAGCAAAGCTCATGATCCCAGAGCATTTAGGACTGCTCAGGCATGGGTAACTGAATTGGTCTTGGAGCTGGTGCTGAAAATGTTTGCAGTAAAGCAGCATCTGGAGGGTCTCCACTGCATGCATTTATTTGATGCAGAAGTACTTTGGTCTAGAAGGTAAAACTGATAAACCAAACCATTCATTTCTTAAAGTTCAATTCACCACTTAAAGGATAGAAAATAAACCAGGCTAAGCCGCAGCAACAATCAACAGCGAGATACAGGATTTAAGGCAAAGCCCACTGTGGCTGGGAATGCTTCTCTCACATAAATCAAATTTATCTCTATGGAGCAGAAGGCTGTTTTATAAAGTTGAGACAGGAAAAAAAATAATAACAGAAAACTTCCAGAGAGAGCGTCTTCAAGAGCAGTAAAAACGGAGCATCCGCCCCTGTGGAAAGGGATATCTGACACTTCCAGAACCGCAGAGCACCGGTACCACCCGTGCCCCGGGCTGCGGGTTCAGACCCAAACCAGTCCATGCTTCTGATTGCCAGCTCCAAGCAGTGGTCTTCTTAAGAAGCTGTTTGTGGAAAATGAGGTTTGGTTCAATGCTGCTACAGCAAAGAACACGAGTTATTTGTTAGTGTGAGTGAAATACCACTGTTGTCCTAAGCAGTAAATAAGCAGGGACTGTGCTGCAAACACCACTGGTCAGGTACAGCACTTGGCTGCGCTGCTGTTGCAGCATTAATTCCTGGTAACTCTGGATTTAATTTGCAGCTTTATTTGGGATGCAGCCTTAGGATGGAGGAAAGGTTCCCAAGCCACTGTAGTCAGGAGGTGCTGTGGCCACTGGGCAGCTCTTCTGGTGCCCCACAATGGGTGCAGGGACATTTTACACAACAATGAGTGGTAAGTGAAGGATGTTTAAAGTGAGCCAAAGGTAAGACAAAAGCCATCTCATGGCAATTAGGAAATTAGTGATGGCTTTAAGCATTGAAGGACAAAGTGATTTCCAAGAACCTGTTTTCAATAAGTAACTTTTTCCATTGGATCTCTCAGCAGAACCATTTGTGATGTGAGCTGCTCCTCTCCCCTCCCGCTGCCCCGGCCCAGGTGCACAAGCCATGGTTCATTTCACGCTATAATAATGGCATCCATCATGTCACTGTTCACCACCCAGCCAGCAGCTGCTCCTCTCAGCTCTGCCAGTGCCACCCATGTGCAGGGGAATGCTGGCAAATAGGGCTCCACTGGGCTAATAACTCCTTGTGTGTCGGTCCCTCCGTGCTGCTGCTGCCACTGTCTCCTGTGCAGGTGATGCTCAGCAGTGCTCAACAGGCAGCTTCAACCTGTCCCAATGGTACCAACTCCCTGCCAGGAACATGGTATTGCTGGCAGGGGCTTGAAGAGCACGAAGGAGTTGGTTCCCTCCACCTCTCACCCTGTGCATGGTGTCCACATGGGTGTAGGATCTTGCCTGGAGTCTGCAGCTTCCCTGGGGCATGGCAGGAACCAGCGGCTATTCCCCTTCTCCCAGGGAGGAGGTTCAGCTCTCCAAGGATGAGCAACCTGGATGTGTTAATGAACCTGTAGTAACCTTGGGTTTAGGTTCATCATCACCTCTTATTCAACTGAGCCATTTCAGTTCTGAGCTGTAACAGTTCACTGCCTATTGTTACAGCTTAATTACGAATTTACAGCATCCTAAACCCCCATACAGTGAGTGAGAAAAGTGAAAGGAAAAGACTAGTAAAGAAAAGAGGCAAGAAGGTGGGAACCTGAATGAAAAGGAGAAGTGGACAGCAGAGTCCAGGGGGAGATCTGAGTGAGGAGCCCCAAAAGAAGAGTTCATGGGAAGGGTGACTTTTGGGAACAACACTGGAGCAGAGACAGACAATGGGAGGATGCTCCAAGAATAGCAAATCACTTGATACTGAGAGTAAGAGATGAGAGAGAAGTAACTGGAACAACAGGGAGACTGCAAGAACAGAATAGATGTGAGGTGAAAGGGGGTGAATTTATCCTTATGATGATGGCAAATGTAAATGTCCACAAACGGCATCCAAGGAGATAGATATTTATATATGAGAACCAGGTGGGAAGTAAAAGGGAACAGAGTAGGTGATTAAATAATCGGGAAGAGCAATTTTAACTTGGGTCTTTTAAAAGGAGAGCTGAGTTTGCTCCAACTGGAGCCAAAGTAAAATGCAACGAAAAGACAGCAGAGCTGCAAGTTGATTGAACTAAAATCTCACTTGGTGGGTGAAAGCAGCACCGTTAGCAGAAACTCCTCATTTAAGAATTAGTTATCTCTTTGCCTGACATCACGAAACAGCTTGTCAAGCTGGTGCATGTCTGAATGTAGCTGTTGAGTGACAGACCCGCTCCTCTCAGTGCACTGGTCTTGCTTGCAAACGCCTCTTGCCTCCAAGTTCTATCCCGGTTGGATTTCCCTGCGCCACCAGCTTTGGCAGGAAGCACCCAGCCTCTTGCTGAATGCTGTGCAGTTACTTAGGGCTTTTGGTTTTTGTGTCAAAAAAACTGTATTGGGATTTGGGGCCCTTTGTTTTAAAGCCAGTCCAGGGGAAAACACAGCCCAAGGTGCTGTGTGCCCATGAACCCATCCCAACCGGCTCTCCTTTCCCTAAGGATGTGCCCTTGTTTTTAAAACATGAACATCTAACACGAGGCGTGAGTGTAGATCTTCCTGCCTGCATCCCTGCTGCCAAGCACCTCTCCTTCTTTTCCTCTTCCTGTGCAAGTGATGCTATTGCAAACCTATTAATCAGGTGCGGTTTAAGCTTGCCTTCTTCCTGCCTGTAAAACCACATTTTTCCAAGTCCTCTCCAGAGCCTGTGACACGTTTTTGGACAACCCCTTCCCATACTATAATATACAGGCTGGGCTCTACTTTGTCTTCTGCCTTTGACCCTTTTTCACCATTATCCATAGAATCTCAGACTGGTTTGTGTGGGAAGGGACCTTAAAGCAGTCCCAACCCCTGCCACGGGCAGGGACGCCTCCCACTAGAGCAGCTTGCTCCAAGCCCCTTCCAACCTGTATCCAAGCTTGGATTTGAGGTGCAGTGTTCTTTGGAGACCTTAATTTCAACAAATGAAACTTCAGTACTGTCCGTAAATCCAGGGATTAAGCAAATGGATGTACTCAGGAATATCAGAGCTGCCTTTTTGGAAGGTTTTAGAGGTGAAGCCCCAACATGTGGCTGAGGTTCCTTGTCTCAGCTCTTGTCTTGTAGGTTTTTAAATCTACAGCTCCTAAGTTTATTGTACCTGCCAAAAAGGCAGAACAGAATCAGGAATCTGGCTCCTGGTCCTCTTCTTCACTCTCTTCCCTGAGATTTCTTTGCACCAATGTCATTTGTGGTGGGGGCAAAGTGGAGCGCACAAATTATGCTCAGAGTAATGGCAAGTCTTAAAATAGCTCTCAATTAGCAATTGATTGCGATTAATTGGAACAACATAGGCTGATATGATAGCTTCATATCTCCAGAGCATTTCTGAGTTCATCAGTTCTAATTTTCAAACATGGTGGCTCCATATTTCCGTAACCATCTGCCAGCACATTACAGAGCACATCTTCACAGAGCAGGAGCAGTACACACGTTGGCTTGGCTAATTACAAGAGGTGTCCAAACCAGGGCTCAAGGGGGAATGTAAACCGTGGTTTTTACCTATAGGTATGCAAATATGTACATATGTGTGTACCTCGAGGTCTTTCCTACCAGACCACAGCTGTGTGGAGTCGCAGATCCAAAACGCAGTGGGCGCTCCTGCCCCAGCTGAGGAAGCTGCCCTGGCTTTGCCTTGAGGCACTGAGGCTTCACTGACATTCATCTAATTCCTCATTTCTCTGCTTTAGCTGCTGAGGAGCCTGCAGGAATGCTCATGAGGGTACTGCTAAAATCAGGGCACTGGGAGGGAACGTGTTTTCTGATGATTCCGGCAGGTTTGGTTTATACCTGTGTTGTAATTAATGGGCGATTGGAATTTCTTTCTTAATAAGCATCATGAATACATCAGTGCGGAACAGCTGGGGGGGGGGGGATGTCAATCCCCAGTCACCTGCATTGCTTCGTGGGTTTTGTGTCAATTCAACGTCCTGCCAGGGGGGTTTGTGTCCTTTCCTGCTGAGAAGGTGACGCAGATCTGAGCTCCCCACATGGTAATGCCAGGGAAGACGAGGAAAACCCTCGCTCTTCACCCAGGGCTGGCTGAATTCAGTCATACACTTCCCAGTTCTTGGGTGTAAATTTAAAGTAATAGAAGGTCCAAGGAATGATTGTATTAAGATACGGTGTAAATACAGCAATAATAAATTCAAAAAGATACAGAAGAGTCTTGCATTTGAGGGGCCAAGGCTGGACTTGAAGAAGGAAGATGCTGGTAGTGGCAGCTCTTAATTCTCTGTGCACCCAACTTAAACAAGCTGGAGATGTTTGACAGGGAGGCGGAAAGAGCAAACACTGTGGGCAGGAGAACTCTCATGCTTCTGTTTTTATATCAGTGTAATTTTCCCAGGGGAAGATAAATGCCACAGTCCTGATGGCCAAATATTGTTTCTAATCACAGTATTTGGAAAGGGGAGTACAAAGCAAGGAGGCCAGCAGCACTGAATTAATCCTTGAATTACTTCTTCTTATACTGGGAATGCTGAACAGTCAGACCTCTTCAGCCTACAAACCAGGCTGTTCATTTCCCTTCTCTTCTTCGGGCTAAATGCTTGTTAAACTGTTAATGAAGAATGCAGGTGAGAATTGGAGGAGTATTGCTCAGCTATGCTCTTGCTTCTGCACAGCCAAAGGTTTTCTTAGTGGATGAGAGCTACAGGGTGGAAAGGCAGATAAATCTGGTTGTACGAGCCTGAATGATGTCTACTGTCCTTCCAGAGGAGGATTTGGTGAAGCAGACAGCTACGGTTAGGCTGATACAGAGGTTTCAAAAAAGGATTGATTTGAAGAGACCATAATCAGAAACAATTAGAAGCTGACAGATGACCCGAGTTAATGACAGAGACATTTGCTGTGGTGTCACCCCATCCTGGGAAGGATGCTGATGGGACAGGCCTGGCTGCTTCTGCAGTGGGGACAGCCACCCTTACCGACAGCTTGTTGTGGTGGGAGATGCCTGAAACTGGAGAGTCCTCCTGGGATGGGTTTGCTGGGTATCATAGAATCATAGAGTCCCAGCTGAGGAGGGACCTTATGGATCATCTGCTCCAGTCATTCTAGCAAAACATGGCCTGGACTAGATGTCCTAGCACCTTGTCCAGCTGAATCTTAACAGTGTTCTGTGTTGGGGTGTCCACCACTTCCTTGGGGAGATTATTCCAGCAGCTGGTTGTTCTCATTGTGAAGTCAGGGGTGTTTATTGCATAGAAAAGTGATGCCCAAAAAAGCAAATTGACCATGGAAGTGGTTTTCCTCTGATAAATGGGCTTTTGCTATGCAGTGCAAGGAGAAACCTGCATGCTGTGGGGTACATCATGGTGGTCAGGAATGCCCGACCACACCGATGGCCACGGTTGAGCAGTTTCTCCAAATGCTTTCTGTTTCTTACCATACTGCTGCTCACACTTTGTGCTTCCCTTCCCACCCTGAGTTTTAACTTCATCACATGTTACTTTGAGAAAGATCCACATATAAATATTTTGGCTCATTTAATATGCCTTCTGGTATGTTAACACCAGGTCTCATATTTTCCCCACCATTTGGGGAGCTTATTTTTATTTTCAAACAAATCTGATACTCTTACCTAAGTTCATTTCCAGATTTGAGTGGTTTAGGGAAAATCACAGGAGCTCTGGTAAGATGACAGTGCTGGGAGAGAGCCTCCTGATAGAAGCGTATGTGCTGGCTGGAGACAGGCTGAAGTTCTCTTGCACGAGCCGTAGACCTCTGCAGACAGAGAGGCCATGGGCAAATAATTCTGGTTTTTACACTGGGTTGGCAAGTTAAGAAAATATAAATGGAAAAACCTTTAAAATAGAAGAATTACACGAGCAGACGGGCTAGGAAAGAAATCGGGATTTGAGGAGAGCAGCTGATGTCCTGGCTCCATCCGTTCCCTTCCTTCCCTCTCGCTGCCTCCTTTGAACATATGGGAGAGTTCAAAGCAATAACATTACTGTCAAGTCCGTCCCAGGCTTTGTTTGCTTGCTGAAATTTGACTGAAGATACTTGATCCCAAATGCAAATAAACCTGCTGCGTGCCCGTCCTTCTGCCAGCACCCATCCCCGAGCCAATTACTTGCATGGCATTTGTCATTGTTCCTAAGCTTTACCTTGGTAATTTTATTTAGACAGGGGCATTTTCTGCTGATAAATCTGGCTCGATTACCAAGTCAGAATATATTTATTAAAACACCAATTAGACCTTGGTCTCTCATCAATCACAACACCTTTAATTCATGCATGGATGCAAAAATTGTTTGAGGCGTTGTGCACGCATGAATGAGTGATCTAAATCAAATTGTCACTTCACCACCATCACCTTGTCTTCAGACCTAGAGGCAATCCATTTTTTATTTACCATATGAATAATGTGCAGTATTTTTAAAAGCTTCAACTCTTCAATGTTTTTGGTGTGGAAGGGAAAAATATTTGCTTAATTCGGTTGGAAACAAAGGGAAGCATGGAGGCAAGGGCATCAGCCTCTCAGGTGCTCCATGGATAGGTCCCTGTGAGCTGGAGGGGATGGGGGCTGGCCAAGGGTGGCTCAGAGCGGGAGCTACCCATTCCCACGTACCCATAGTCCGGGTTGTGGTGTTAGGTACTGCTCAGGTGGGGACCATTTGCTGCAATTAGCCCCAGCAGAAGAAATAGAGTGTGGAGAAATCAGCAAAGCCTGAGAACAATCTAGAGGTTAAAGGTGGAGGGACAAGGAAGAAGAAAGGGAATATGAACTGGAAATAGAAACCTAAAGCTAACAGCTTTAGGGCTCTAAAGCAAAAGATGCAGTAAGACGAGTACAAGGACAAGAGAAATGGTTGAGACTGGATTGAGAGCAGTAAAACAGAATGGCTCGAATTAGGATGCTCACAGACAAAGGTTGGTCCAGCCCACGTGTGTAGGGGTAAGGAGTGTCTGCGCACTGCCTCAAGGGGAACTCGGTGCCGAACCTCTGTGCCCTGCATTGTCCCTTTGCTTTGGGTAAGAGAACTCAGTGCCTCTTGATGAGCAGTTTGTTGCGAGCTCCGTATCTGTAGCAACAAACCTGCCGTTCGTTACCCTGTGCCAGGCTCACATGGAATTTTTCCTCTGGGAAAAACAACAACCCAAAAGTAACCCCAACCCAACCCCAGGCCTCAGGGAAAGGGCTGTGAAAACTGCAGGACCTAAACGAAAGGCCTGTAATGCTGAGAACAAAGAGCTCTTCTGCCTGTAAGGTCAGGGCTGCGTGAGGAAGCGAGCTCCATCCCGCTGCGTGTTCTCACATCAACACAGGCTCTCATCCCAAATTCAGCAAGAAAAAAATGATCAGGTTTCTGGGGTTTCTTCCAGTGCTTCTCAGAGTTCATTCTGAATATTCCATTCTGGTTCATTCTGAAATGTCGCAGCACTTCCGTGAGTCTGAAGCGCTATAACAGAAAATCAACTATAGGTAGTGTGATATTAACATTTCTATGACAGTATAGGTGTCAGGGTGAAAGGAGATGTTGCAGTGATGTAGCTGAGCACCTCCCCAGTGCAGATGCCATCAGAATCCTCATGCTCTCAGTATTGCCATTTCAAGACAACAGCATTTACCAGTGTGAAGATGCCCAGGAAGTGTTCAGCCCTTTCCCTGGGGTCTGTCTGAGGTTTCACATGTTTGCTTGTGCTCCTCCTGTGTTTCCAGGGGGGTTGGAGAGTGAGGGGTGAGGATTTGCCCCCGGTACAGCAGTAATTAATTAATAAATGTTAATGGAGTTAAATCGGGGGGGCTCCCACAGGACAGGCTGGGGCTGGGCACAGCAGTGGATGCAGCCATGTGATGAATCAGCACTTGGTTGAGAGTTCCTTATGGAGAGCATTTGAGTTTGAGTAATGTTGTGTTTTCTGTCAGCCCTTTTGTGGGTGCACTAATGTGAACCCTTGTGGCCTTCCAGTGCCTGAAAGGGGCAGCAAGAAACCTGGAGAGGGGCTTTGGACAAGGGCCTGTAGGGACAGGACAAGGGGAATGGCTTTAACCTGCCAGAGGGGAGACTGGGATGAGCTCTGAGGCAGAAGCTCTTCCCTGGGAAGGTGCTGAGGCGCTGACACAGGGTGCCCAGAGAAGCTGTGGCTGCCCCATCCCTGGCAGTGCTCAAGGCCAGGTTGGACACAGGGGCTTGGAGCACCCTGGTTATCTGTGATGGCCAGGGCCGGGTCTGTGCACCACTCCTCACAACAAAGATTTCACTGATTTTGTGTGGAGGTTCTGTGCCAGTTTAATTTTTCCATCTCGGTTCTCTCCCTGGTTTTCTGCACACCAGCAATCCCTCGGCACAGGGATTTCCTGTTCCCTGCTTGCAGCGGGTTTGTTGTGGAAGAGGGAGAGGAGAAGAGAAAAACTGGAAGGCTGATGGTTTGTGTGTCAATTATACATCAGAGTCTTTGCTGCTTCTTCAGAAGCTTCTAATAATAATAATTATAATTAGGGCACTGGGAGACGAATGTGCTGAGATCAGGGAGAAAGCCAGGAAAGCCAGGCCAGAATTAATTAGCCCTTTTTATCTCAGAATCTCAAAGCATTTAGACATTAATTAATGAATTCAGTGGTTAAATCAGTGTGGTGTTCAGTTTGCTGCGGGAATGCTTGCTGGTGCCGGGGCTCAGCACCCATCCTGCTCAGCTACCGGTGCTGCATGGGTTGGTGCTGCTGCAGGCGCTTCCCCTCACTGCAAAACACAGGGCACTGTCTGTCCCCTGACAGCACCCAGAGCTGGGATGAGGAGACCCATGCCCTGCGCTAGGAACTGTGAGGATCCCACGAGATGCAGATCCCTTGGGGATTGAAGCTGATGGCTTCCCATGGTGAATAAAGGTTCTCCACTGCCCCAGACCCAAACCCAATGAAATCTCCCGCCTGTGGCACTGAGGTTATCCCAGGAATCTCCCAAACCCACCACTGTCTCCAGCACCCAGATCTTGCCTGGTTTTCGCTGTTCCATCTCATGAATAGATGCATTTCTGCCTCCTGGCTCACCGCTGTATGCCCATCCTTGGTGAATATTCATTAAGTGAAATTAGCATCTATTAGGCCTTAATTAACTTATGAAAGGCTTGTTTTGTGGTAATGAAGTATATACTCTAGGTGTGCCTGATGGCAGCTGGGGTGTCCCCTGCCCATACAGCACCCCCTAGCAGGGTCTGGCCCTCCAGCATGGCATGAGGGGCTGCAGCCATTCTTCTTCCCCATAGCTGCTGGGGTGTCTGTGACCTAAATGTGTGCAGAACATGAGGGTGCTGAGGCGCTGGCACAGGGTGCCCAGAGAAGCTGTGGCTGCCCCATCCCTGGCAGTGCTCAAGGCCAGGTTGGACACAGGGGCTTGGAGCACCCTGCTCCAGTGGAAGGTGTCCCTGCCCGTGGCAGGGGTTGGAGCTGAGGAGCTTCAAGGTCCCTTCAACCCAAACCAGGCTGGGATTTATTGTGTGATTCTCTGAGTTCCTGGAAGCCGAGGAGGGGAGGTGACCCTGAGGGCAACTGGGCGACACAAGCCAGCGGAGCGGGTGAAGGAGCTCCCTGTCGGCTCCACCTGAGACCAGGTGGGGGTTTTGGTGTCAGTTTGTGGGGGCACTGAGGAAAGCTCCCCGGGAGGCGGGGGTGAGCAGCCTGCCTCGGGCACAGCGGGTGTCAGAGCCGCCGCTAACGCTGGTCCCTTCCTCTTGCAGGCGAGCCCTCCCGGTGGTCCTCGTCCCACTGCGACTGCTGCTGCAAGAACGGCAAAGGCGACAAGGAGGGGGAGAGCGGCACGTCCTGCAACGAGCTGTCCACGTCGAGCTGCGACAGCCAGTCTGAGGCCAGCTCCCCGCAGGAGACCGTCATCTGCGGCCCCGTCACCCGCCAGCCCAACATACAGACTCTGGACCGGCCGGCCAAGAAGGGGCCGGTGCAGCTGCTGCAGCAGTCCGAGATCCGCAGGAAGAGCGACCTGCTCCGGACTCTCACCTCCGGCTCCCGAGAGTCCAACTCCAGCAAGAAAAAAGCGGTGAAGGAGAAGCTCTCCATTGAGGAGGAGCTGGAAAAATGTATCCAGGATTTCCTCAAAATCAAAATCCCAGACAGGTTTCCAGAGAGGAAACATCCCTGGCAATCCGAACTGCTGCGGAAGTACCACCTATAGGCTCAGGGCGGGGGAAGCACACGACCTGCTCACCGTTAGAGCAAGGTTCTAAGTGATACGAAAATAATTCCCAATAATTACTCTTTGTTAGGTCACAAACGAAACAAAATTCATCTCTATAGTACTGCCTAATTTGCCTCTTTCACCTTAACATTTCTAGTCCTAGGGCAACCAGATTTCTCCAGTCATGGAAGCACAATGACAAACGCTTTTCTTTGTAAACTCTGAGTCTTACACAAGCTGAATACCTTAAGGGCACATCCATGCCGAGGGCAAGGGATGCTCAGTGGGGAGGGGAGGCTGCTGCTGCTGGTGGATGTGGCCTGTGGGCAGGCAGTGTCCTGGTCCGGGGCTGCTGCCTCCCACTGTCTCCTCGTAGTGCACGGTTTGTTTGGAGGGATGTACGCTGCTCACAGAAACAAGCTATGCCATGACAGTTTACCTTAAGCATGTGTATATATATATGTGCATATATATATGTGTGTATATATATCTCTGTGTATATATATATGTATATATATATCAATATATATTGCTTAAAGATTTTTTGGCTCTCTCCTTGTAACTGCACTTTCTCAGAAAAGAGCATTTTTTAGCAGTCTGTGGATGTTCTGTTTCTTCTTCAGGTCTTTGAGGGTTGAACAGTAGAAAACCCATCCCACGGGCCCTCTCCTCTCTCCCTCTTCCCTCTCCTTCTCTGAGACACTGTCAACGCATTTCAGTGGAAACCAGGGAGCAGCGTGGGGCTTTGTTGCCGTCAGCAAAATATTCCATTCTTGTTCCCTCTGTGTCCTCCCTGCGCCTCTTGTCGTGTTTCTCAAGGCTCTCCGGTACCAGTGGGTTGGATGCGTGCTGATCCCAGTTGGAAAGCTGTGGGAATTCTGCCGGTGCTGGTGAGGATGGTGGAGTGCTGCAGGCGTGCCAGGCGTGCTTGGCCCCAGCTCCTGCACAGAAGCCATTCCAAGGAATTACACGAGCCATGTGCAGTGCAGTGACTGGCAGGGGATCCTCGCTGCGGGACGGGAGCCATGCACGTTTCAGGAGGCAGCACGAGCCCCAGGAGGAGGTACCCATGTTCCCATCCCCGCAGACACCCCCTTGTGTGCCGGTCCCATCCGCAGCCTGTGGCAGGACGGTAGCCAGCAAACCGTGCTGTGAGCTCCGTGTCGGCTGGGGAGCCATGGGCACGGCTGGTCCTGCACGGATCAGATCCCGCAGCCCTGGGGTGCAGAGCTTGGGGAGGGGGAGAGATGGGATGCAGCAGGCTGTCAGTGCCAGGTGGTGCCTGAGCAAGGGCCGGAGGGTGCCGGATGCTGGCAAGTGGTCCAAGACGCAGGGCTGAAAGCCGGTGCAGGTACAGGCTGGGGGTAAGCTCAGGCTGCCGAGCTGTGGAGAGTGATGGAGAAATGAATTATTCAGTTACCTGCTTTGTCCATAACTGAGTACAAAGCAGCTGTGGTATTTGAGGTGAATTATTTGTTTTCTAAAGGCACAGGAAGGAGATATTTTATATATATGTAAAAATATGGGAAGTGATAGTGCTGGTAACACAGAGCACTTTGACTCTAACTTCTCTAGTGTCCTGCAGGTTCCAGGGCTTCCCCCCTCTTAACTTTCAGAAGCTGCTATGGGAGGTGCAGTCAAGTCTGTACAGATGATTTCTGTTCTCTTCATGCAAGGTGATGTCTTCATCCTCGCAGGGCTCCATCGTGCCCGCATGCCTGGCTGGGACACTACAGGGACACTGGCGTTGGGTCTGCATGGGCAGAGGTTCATACCCACCGCGCCGTGCTTATTGCGAGATGCGGATTTTACTGTCAGAAAAGGAAGCAATACTTGTCCAGAGGGATCCATGGCATGAGCTGGCTGTGGGTGGGAGGAACCCCCCCCCGGCAGGGCATCTCCCAGTCTTTGAAGCGTGGGGCTTGGATGTGGCAGCGTGGCATCATCTCTGCTGATCCCTTACACACAAGGAGAGTGCTGTGTCTTGCAGTGAGCATGCCGCATTGGTAACAGAGTGAGGTTGTGAAGCAGGGGCTGAGCTGGGAAGCGCAGGGCTCGGTGAGAAAATGCAGCACTTCTTGGGATCAGGCTCTAGAACCAGTTCAGGCCTGGAAGTGGTGCAGCCCTCTGCTTACCTGCTCAGAAGGCCCATTTTCACATGGAAATCAATGCTTTGCACAGGATCCATGGATTTGGCTGCTCTCAGTTATTTGTTGGTTGGTTTATAATATTTTTCTTTTCCTACTGAACATTTCCCACATCTCCACCCCCTCCCCAGTACTGAGCAAACAAAACTGGGGGACAGACAGGGCTCTCCCTCAGTTTCCAGCTGTGTGTGGTTCGGGACAGGTCACCCCTCAGCAGCAGGCTGCAACTAAAACCTTGTCCTTCCCACTACACCACATCATCCCCTTCTCTTCTTAATACCACAACTCCTGGGGCTCTAAACTGTGTGACAGTGGAAGAACAGGCACTGTGTGTGTGTGAGTGTGTGTGTGTGTTCCAGTGACGTTCAGGGCGCACAGGATTGCGCGATGATTAATAACTGTAGAAAAATTAGACCAAATGAAACGCGCCCCAATGGGCTTGATTTATGTGGCCTTCATGTCTTCAGTTTTAGATGAAACGGTTATTACTCCCCAGTGCTACAGAAATAAAGGTCTTAAACTGCAGTTATCACAGCCGACCCAACCTGCCAGGGACCACAACCAGGATGGGGCTGGAGGAAAGAGGGTGCCTGGGCACGGGGGTACATGTGGGTGTTCATGTGCTCTTCTGCTGCTGTGTTATGCAGGGATCTCATTCTGGTTCAGCATCATGTTGCAGTTGTTTCACAGGAGCTATGGGCTGTGCTTTGAGGCTTTGCACTGGCAGGCTCGAGGTGGAAGAGTCCCTGCTGCCCAGAACCCCTGGGCAATGGTGGGGAGCCCTCTCCCCCTTTCCGGTGGGGCTCAGCCGCTGGATGCTGACAGCATCAGTTACTGCTGCTCCAAGTCCCCTTCTCCCCCTCCTTTCCTTGCTGCTTTTCTCTGGACCACCAATACCCCACAGCCAGAACTGCACCCTGCCAAAGAGCCACACTTTGGGCACCTTGTTCTGCCACCATCAGCTGGGCACCGAACCCTGCCAAGGGGCAGAGAGAGGCACCATGGCCATGGGAAATGCTGATCTCCAGAGCCCCTTAATTCACGTGTGGGTGGCAGCAGGTCAGGAAAGAGCAACCAGGCCTTGTGCCGGTGGTCATGGTCCTCTCCCTGTCCAGGTACAGAGGTTTTCTTATCACAGGAGGGCGATAAGGTGTTAACTCCAAAAGACCTCTTCCCCAAAATAGAGTTGTGCACACATACATACATACAAACCCATATCCATACTTACAGTTGGATACATGCACCGTGGAGGAAGGCGCACACTCCTGCCTTCCTGGCATGGTTGTTCAGGATGTGGCACCATTGACTGTTGGAAGGGGTGGGAGAAATTCCTGTACTAGGTGGGTATGGAAATGTTACAGCTGAAATGGGGTGATCAGGGAAAGGTGGGAGATGGATGCAACGCAGTGGGGGGAAATGAAGCTGGAATAGCAGATTGTCTATAAGGTAGCTGGGTTTGGAGCTCTGGGAATATTCAGCTCAATTCTACTTTCTTTTAGTGAGAGAACCCGTGTCTGTCCCTAGGACAGTTTTGGTCACTTAGCGACAGCAAGCCAGAACAAAACTCAGTTAACAGAGTACTTTATCCTTTCCAAAATAGCTGCGAAGCAAAATGGGATTTGAGCTACTTTCCACACCCAACAAAGACCAAATACAGGTTCTGTTGAAACTAATTTGAAGCTTACATTGACTTCAGTGGGACTGAGACTCTCCTAAAATGCCTCTTCTCAAGAAAAACGGGCACCTACACCAGTGAGGATGACGGGAAGCCATTAAGCTCTAATAAAGTTCACATCCACTTACGCTTCCTATCACTTCTGTGTATGGCAAAGAGGTCTGGTGTTCGGGGGTGCTCTTGTGTGGCCAGTCTTTCATTGCCATGGTCTGTTCATAGTCTTGCTTAAGGCACTGAGCTGAAGGAGTGGGGGAGGCTGATGTACCCCTTTATGAGCACATGGTCGGTGAGTGCCTTATGGAGGGACCTGAGCAGGGCTCAGAGCATCAAAGGGAGACCTAGGGAGAACATGGGATTTACATAGACCTGTGGGGACCAAATGACTTTATTTTTCCCTAAATCGCATGCACGCACCATGCAGAGGCCTCACAGCACTCTGGAGAATGTTTTGGGGTTTTAATCCTACTTTTGTGAGTCCATTTATTAATTTTACTTGCAAAGTTATGGGCTGAAGGAGAAAACAAGGTTGATTTTTATTGGCAATGACCATAACATGGCAGAGCCCTTCAGCTGCACAGCACGCGGCTCTCCAAGCCCCAGGCAGGCTGGAGAACACCCCCAAGTTCTCACCCTGGCCTGAAGCCCTTCCCACCATTGCGAGTACAACGTGGACTTGACTTGCAGAGTACTTAATGCATAAGGCCCCATGTGTATCATGGTACAAGACAATTGTCCAGCCTTATGGATAGTTTATGCCCCAGCGGGGTTTTGTAGATTAAAAGAACAAAAAAAGCACTTTTAAATTTAAATTATTTATATTATAAAAAGACACTCTTTATTTTTCTTGGCAGCGATACCACTTAGCTAAGGGATCAGTTTATAAGGATGATATTACAGATTTTAAACTATAGCAATGCGAAAGCAAACAGGACAAGGCAGAATTGGGAGCTGAGCAGGCAGAAGGTTCGGAGGAGGCGGCAGGGCCCGGAGCACCGGAGCGGGGGGGCTGGAGACGTCCTCACCTACTCGGGGCCTTGCTTATGTTACATTTTCGGACCTCATACAAGCACTCGATGACTTTGCCGAGGCTGAGTCAGTCTGTTGCACATTGACGTAGATTAAGTGGCACCCACTGAATTACCTCTCTACTTTCCAACGTGGTTCACTTGTACATACGTGTAATGTCAAACTGTTTACAGGTTCTTTTGTGCGTAATTGTGGAGAAAACAAAAAGTTTTAACTACAAATTTCAAGGAATCGATTTTATTGGAAGGTGTTTAAAGAAATGAATGTGCTTAATACAGTATAGACATCATTGGTAATGGTCTCACATGAATGCATGTATCTCTGTGTTGTCAGTCCCCACCAGTGAGGTTATTGGCAATATTCTGCAGTCTGTGAATAGCAAATATGCATCAACTACTGTGACTGACAAATATAACTCGGTAACTGTTTCTACTGTGGTATGTAAAAAAGAAAATAATCATGTAGCTTTTAGCCTGCTGTATTTCCCTGGTGCAAATAACACCATGACAGAAAGAACAACAGCTTGGAAAACCCAACCGTGTCATAGTGACCTGCGTGGAGTCATTCCTGCTATGGCACCTGCCAGGTACTTGTGATTCAGCTGCTAAAAAATGCCTATTTCTAGAGGCTGGGAGGTGCTGGTGGCAGAGATGACCTTGTGTTCAGAGTGCTGATGGGTGAAGAGAGCTGCTTGCTGTTCCTCATCCCCATGTGCTAGTTAGGCGTTACATAGTGTGCTGGTGAGAAGTGCAGCCATTAGTGTTGGGGTGTTGAAAACTGCAGCTAATTTGTGTGCTGCCATCCAGATAAATCAGTGCATATGCACTGTAAGAGCACAGACCAAGAATAAGTAAGTTGGTATCCTTCAACTGCCATATACACACGCATAGATACATACATACATACATACCTAGATACGTGCTTTCTTGCCCACTGTGATCTAGCATTGGTTCCTGTTAACCAGTTCCTGCAGGCTGGGGGTTACTGTCCCTGGAAGGTGGTGGGGTTGCTTCATTTATTTCTGGGCTGAGCTTGAAACACCAGCTGATGGTCCCAGGGTGAGATTCTTCTGCCTTCCTGTCTTGAAGAGAGATTTTCTGATTGCGGGATTTCAAAGTACTGTCACCAGCAGCAATACTTCTGGAAAAGCCATCGTTGCATCAGGGGCTGCCTGCCAGGGGTTTTCCAAGGATACTTTGAAATACTTTTATCCTGTGTTGTTCTAAAGAGGCTACCTTCATTGCAAATGGAGAAAGCGCAGGGCATGGCAGGAGGAGGAGGATACAGAAGGAAACTTGGGATCTCTCTTCTGGAGATGGAGAGCTGTCCCCATGCCATCCATCGCAGATGATGCCTGGTGAGCAGGCTCAACATTCCTCCAGGGCTGCTGCAAAGATGAAGAGGGAATGGCTGCCATGGGTGGGAGGAAGCCGTTTGCTGTCCTCTCTGCCAGCAGTGCTGTCCTTGGGATAACAGGCTCATCAGCTGGGTTTATTGTCACAGCTGCTTCCCTTCTGCAGAGCCATTGGGGAGGGATCAGGGCTCAGTGCTGGCCCGGCTCGCATCACTTTTCAGCCCCCATATGCAGTATCCCCACTTGAATTGGGAAGCATGGCTGCAGGCTGGGTCTGGGAGAGCCAGAAACCAGGTGCTGCTCATTTGGGGGCTGAGTGCTCCAAGTGACTCTAAGTTCATTTTAATCTGTGGCACTTGGGTGTTCTTCAGAAGAAGCCCTTTCCAGTGGCCCCTTCCTGGGAGAAGGTGAGAGATCCCGGCACCGCAGAGCTCTCCCCATATGGTGCTTCACCATCGCAGGGATTTGGATGTTAATAGTGTCTGTGCAAGCATATGGAAGGCAAAGCAGTGATGGAGGTTCACGCTCCTCAGATGGCGAGCGGGATGCTCGCGCTGCTCCAGCCTGGAGATGGACGGCGCTGGAAGACCCGGAGCCACGTGAGAACACGATTCCCACCCCAGACCTCTGCCTCCTGCATTGGCGGCTGCATGCCAGGACCTGCGGGGCCAGCAGAGGCCCTGCCAGCCCCACGCTGCTGTCACGGCTCCCAGAGGAGCCCACTGAGCCTGGGGCCGAGATGAGGTGTGTGTGCCGAGACCTTTGTGACTGCTGGATCCTGCCTGTGCTCGCTGATCAGGGGTTTTAATGGAGTTTGGAACAAACGAAAAACAAAGTTGTTTTTTTAATGTGAAGCTACCAGGATCGTTTTGTCTAAGCTGAAATGAAAGAAATGCTTCAAGCAACAAAGAAATGAACAACGATTTCTTATACCCATTTTTGCTCTTTTTTTTGTTGGAATTAGTTCAGGTTTGAATCAAAAAGTGAGAGCTAAAGTTGAAAGCCTTCACTTGTGGAGCAGCCATGTGGCCACTGCCACACATTTCTGCATCTCCCCCTTCCACACAGGTTTCTCCCAGCCTCTGTCCTGAGCAGGGCTCAGCACTGCGCTGCCCGCACGCCTCTGAGGGCAGGACCCTGCACACTGCTCTTCCTGGCACTTGGGACTAGTGCCTGCTCCTCTTGCCGTGTCAGGGCCGGTGTGAGAGCAGTGGATGTTCAGGTTAGAATACCTGTGAGATAATGCAGGTTACAATACCTGTATGATAATTACTGAGGATTTAATTGCCTTCCCTACTCAGCACTGTGCGATGTGCACGAGAAGCAGGAGAGCTTCCCTTTGGGACCAGTTAATACGAGAAAATAACTTCAATCTGCCTTACAACTATATAATTAAAGGAGCTTATATAGAGAGAAATATATATATATACACACATATGAGTATTTCTTTCCCTTGCTGATGGAGTTGCATGGCTGGGGCGGGCAGCACCAGGCCAGCTCTGTGCCACACAGGTAAGTGGTGGTGGGAAGAATGGCACCACCTCATCACTGTTCAAACCCTGTCAGAGGAGAGGATGCCCCTCCCCAGCTCTAACACCCCAGTGACCAGCTGCCCAAGCACTTCCCATATGGAGAAGTTCTGGGGTGGGGAGGCTGCTGCCTCCCTGCTCACTGAGCAGAGCAATTCCCACAGGCAGGGTGAGGCAGCACCGTGCAGCATTCCTAGGCTTGGCAGGATTGGAATCCAGTGGAGAAGGAAGATCCCTCCGCTGTTGGTGGGACTGTGGTGTTCGGGATGCAGCCCCTGCACCTCCCACCTCTCCCCACTGACTGAGGGCAGGAGCAGGGCAAGGAGGAACCTTCGGAAGGGAACTGAGAGGTGGAGGTTGTCTCGGAACACGAGCAGAGCGCAGCAGAACCTCTCTCCCTGCTCCGCTGCTCTCCCCATTGCGGAGACCAGCCCCAGGCTCCATCACCCAGCATCTGCAGGGAGAGCTCTGTAAATACAGCAGGTTAAAAACTGGCAGAGTAACAGCGGATCTGTATTTAATGCAGATGTTTCCCATGTTTTGTAGTATTGTTTTATTGATAAATAAAAATCAACCAAAGACAAAAAAGGCTTTTGGCATTTGTGTGACCTGCAGCAAGCCCATCGTGTGCTCTTACAGAACCTGGATGGTCCCTGCGCCTGCTCCAACCCAGCATCACCCCCTGGGTGGGGGCTTGGGGGGTGACCAGGGGTGACCCCATCCTCGGGTGCTGGTCACTGGGTGCATGATCCTCACAGCATCCAGGTCAGTGCTGGGCCTAGCACTGGCCTGTGAGCACAGCCTGGGTCACACAGTCCAGGTTAAGGGTTTGGGAGCTGTCTTTGCAAAGCGTTTCATGGGACAGACACCACTGCTCAGCTGAACACAGCCCTGTTACCCGGCCAGCCAAAGCCTGTGGAATCAATGAGGAATTCTGCATTGAAAGCAGGAAATGTCTCACGACCATCCCAGTGCATCTTCCCTGATCCCACCAGCACAGGGAGCTGCAGGGAGGGAGGAGGCTCTTCGTCCAAGGAGAGCACTGGGATATGTCTTGTTCAAAGATTAAAAATAAGATGCAGAAGTTGAATTTCAAGACAAACCAGAACTTTCTGTCACATAAGAAATAATAATAGACGTATATATGTATATTTATAAAGGCTCCCAGTGCCTAAAGGGGTGACAAGGAACCTGGAGAGGGGCTTTGGACAAGGGCCTGAAGGGACAGGACGAGGGGAATGGATTTAACCTGCTAGAGGGGAGACTGAGATGAGCTCTTAGGCAGAAGCTCGTTCCCTATGATGGTGGTGACAGTCCTGCTCTGGACTGGGGCTGCTGCTGTAACCCTGGGTCATGGAGCAGGATGGGGATGACAGAAATATCCCTAATAGCTGATAATGATCCCCAAATGCTGGGATTTTTAAAGCACGGGAAGACAAACACAACTTGAAGCCATTTGACTGCATGTAAATTAGCTGCTCCCAAAGATAAGCTTGAGAAAAATGGGTTCATCAGAGACTTGTTAAGAATCGCTAAAAGCATTAATACTGTAAACACCTCTCTGTGCCATCAACCAGCATCTTTCCAGATGTATTTTTATCATTATGCCCATTTTATGGGAGGAAAAAGCGAGGTGCAGCTATCAGGATCATTTTGCCCCAGAGATCGCAGCAGACAGTAGCCAAGAGGTACTAAAACCATCTCATCTTATCGAGCTCGCAGTCAGGCGTGCCTGTGCTGCTCCAGGCTGCCGAATCTAAAACCCTTTATCAGATTTTACTTAGTCTCTATTGAAGCAAAACGTTCCTGATTTCAAGATTTAGTGCTGGTGGAGCCAGGAGGCGATGCCTGCACTCCTGAGAGTGGCCATTTACCGTGAAATAGAGCTGGGGGGCGAGCAGAGGATGCGGGAAGAAACTGCTTGGGATTTAACCCCTTGAACCACCTGGGAAGTGTTTAAAGAGCTCCAGACAGTGCTGGGCTGCCAAAAGTTATTGAGTGCATTTCACTGTAAATGTCTTTCAGCAATGGACTTGCTGAGCTGCTGAGCAGAACATGAGGGGGCTCTTTAGGAGTGCTGAGGCGCTGGCACAGGGTGCCCAGAGAAGCTGTGGCTGCCCCATCCCTGGCAGTGCTCAAGGCCAGGTTGGACACAGGGGCTTGGAGCACCCTGCTCTGTGGAAGGTGTCTCTGCCTATGGCAGGGGTTGGAGCTGAGTGAGCTTTAAGGTCCCTTCAACCGAAACCAGTCTGGGGTTCTGTTTCTGTGATTTTGTTTCTGCATTTGCCCCAATGTCCTGGGCCTCATCTGTAAGCCTGAAATCCTGGAGGCTGGAGTGCTGGGTGTTGCTGCACCCAGTCCGTTTCCTTCTTCATCAGCCAATATTAAATGACAATAAGCTACAATAATGGATGAGCAGTAACAGATAAAGGGCTCCACTGCGTGTACATGCACCAGCCATCACCTTGGCTCTACCTGTGAGGATAAATCCATGTTTCCTTCCCTTGTGTTTAGCCACAGATATGAAATGAGGAGCCTGCCTTGGCACAGCCCCTCTCCAGGGCGCCTGAAAGGACACAGGCACTTGTGGACACGTATAAAATATCATTTCTGCTTCCTCTCTGATCGTGCCTGCATTACTTGCAGTTGTTATTAAGCTACTCTAATTATTTTTTAAAATCCAATAAAGACATCTAATAAGTGTAATTTTAACATAATGCATTGGGAATAGTATGTGCTTTAGTGATATTACCAGCACTAAAAGAAATGGTGCTACTCATGTAGCTACGAGCTTTTCTTTTCACCATTAGCCCCCAAGAACAGGTCCTGATCTATTTGGAATTATTCATTAGGACCATTTCATCTGAGCTTTTATCTCCTTTGCCGTAAAATGCTGTCTCACTGTGAGTGTTGTGAATGACCACAGTGTTTTGCTTATGTTCTGCTCTTGGTGGTGCGGGATGCATAGGTATATATTTGGTAGATGATAGATAGATAGATAGATAGATAGATAGATGATAGATAGATAGATAGATAGATAGATAGATAGATAGATAGATAGATAGATAGATGGATGATAGAGCTGGGGCAACATGTGGTGTGTGGCTGGGATAATCCCATGTGACGGAGCCAGGGAGACATTTTTCCTATTGCCACCCAATTCCCTCTGGCCTTCTGCATTAGTGAATTAATCCAACCAAAACCTGGGAGAGCTGAAGAGAGCACAGGCTGAAATAGCATGGCTTTAAGCGAGCTGATAATGACTGCAGAGGATGCAGGCAAGGCTGCAGATAACAATAATAATAATAATAATAATAATAATAATAATGATGATGATGATGGAAGTGTGCTTGCCAGCACTTAATGCAGCCAGGCTTCTGGCTATGGAATTACCTGGTTAGACTGTGATGCACCACCTGAGGCTCTGTCAGTGAAGGTCAATACCCACACATGCAGTAGTAGAAGGATTAAAATATGTCTCTTCTCTAATAATCCCTCAATTAACAGCGCTATCAGCCCAGAGGCACCCGTCCATCCATTCAACCCAGCTGCCTGGCCTCGGGCCCATTCCCACGCTCTGGGAAGCACATGGCAGGGTGCCAGGCTCCGGGTTCTCCCATACCCGCCATGAGGGTCCCCAGTGTGGGACATGGGCATGGGGCCGCTTGATGTGCAGAAGGGAGAGGAGCAGCCCCCAGCAGCGGGTGACCTTCCACCTGAGATAACAGGGACCGAAATCCATTCCTGTGTCCAGGGACCCATCTGCATCTCCCGAGCGCTGGCAGCTCTTGCAGCAGAGGTGTGGGATCCTTCTGCTGTTGCTCTGGGCAATTAGAGCTCATGGTGGGGCCCACAACCCCTGTGGGGTTATGAGAGAATAGTCACTGCTGTGCAGACCTGCAGGAGGAAACAAAAGCAAAGCAAATGGACTAAACCAACCAAACAAAACCCAAACTAAAGCAAACAAACCAAACCCAAACCAAACAAATAAAACCAACCAAACCAAACCCAACCCAACCCCAACCCACCCCAAACCAAACCCTAACCAATCCAAACCAAACCTAAACCAAACCCAACCCAACCCCAACCCAACCCACCCCAAACCAACCCAAACCAAACCTAAACCAAACCTAAACCAAACCCAAACCAACCTACCCCAAACCAAACCCAAACCAACCCAAACCAAACCTAAACCAAACCCAACCCAACCCCAACCCAACCCACCCCAAACCAAACCCAAACCAACCCAAACCAAACCTAAACCAAACCAACCCCAAACCAAATCCAAACCCAACCCAAACCAAATCCAAACCAAACCAACTCCAAACCAAACCAAACCAATCTAAACCCAACCCAACCCCAACCCCAACCCAACCCAACCACAACCAAACCCACCCCAAACCAAACCAAACCCAAACCAATCCAAACCCAACCCAGCCACTGGAAACTCCAAATAAAAAAAAACCAAAACAACAACAGAAAAAAGAAAAGAAAACCCCACCCAAACCCAACTCCCTCTCCTCTTTGCTGGTAAAATTGTTCAAGGGAGAACGGGTCCTTTGCAGCAGCAAGAAGATGAAGCCCCTATAATGCAGAACCTGGATACCTGCAGCCACACTTTTCCCCCTGCCCTAATGGCTCCACCTTTCCCTGCAGCTTTGTGTCCTGCTTGAGGCTGTTCTTCTCACCTGGGTTATCCCCACACAGCTCCTGCCGTGTTTGCCTCTACATTCCAATTCAGCTCTTTAAGCTGTCTGTGAACGCAGATATTGATCCAATTATCCACAGCAATCGCTCCAGCCTCCACCAGCCTCTTTGCGCAGTTTTGCAGCTTTCAGCCAACACCAAAGACTGAAGATTCGTCCCTCCTAATTTCATATCTTTTTAATCACTTACATCTCTGTGCCATAGCTAATACCTCCCTTTCAGGCTGGGACAAGCAGCACTGGACAGAAGTCATTCTCTGGCTCTTTACCCTTGCTCCTGCCTCACACCATGCGCAGCATCGCAGTGTTAGCACCAATCTCTAACTCACAAACGTGTTTGTGTTTCCAGCACTAGGGCTGGGAAATAAATTCAGCTCACGCTGCAGAGCCAAACCCCAGCAGTTTAATTGCAGTTGTACAAGATGCCCCCCAGCAAACAAAACAGGACCAAGAACACTTCCTTCCCCTCTTCCCAGAGGTACCAGGTAACTGCTGCTGTGGCTGCATACCTGGCACTACAGACCTGATGTGGGGAGGAGGGAGCTCTTCGTCAGCTTTACACTCAGTGATGCATTCAGCCCCATCTGCAGCACCCTCCCCTCTCCTGCTGATCTCCCTGGACATGCAGAGCATCCCAGAGAGGCACAGTGCTTATAATCCCCTCCAAGACACCTCTTTCGAATGCTCTGCCAGCTCCTCACCCTGGCACAACATGGGCAGGCAGGGGCTGGACCCTGCTGGGTACCACACCACACTTTGCTGACTTCAACATACCCAAGCTGATACTTAAGCATAACAAAAAAGCAAAGCTTTTTTTCTCACCTATCACTACGGTACCTACACTTCCAGCAGTTTCTGTGCATTCAAAGTTAACAACGTACTAAGCGTTCTATCAGGACCTGGATGCTGACCCCAGCTTCAATAAATTAAACTGAATTTGCTTCTTTGGGTGGTCTCTTCACCAAATATTACATCATTTTGTAACATGGACCATAGTGAAATATCATAGAATCACAGAATACCGGGTTAGAAGGGACCTCAGGGTCTTGTGCTCCATATCAAGCTGCTGTGACTGTGGGGCAGGCAGTGACTGTCTTTGCCCTGCACCAGAGCACAGCAGGTCCCTGCTCCTCCAGCCAGAGCTCAAACCAGGGGCACTGTAAGGGGCAGGGGGTCAACCCCCTGTGCAGTTCCTTCCAACCAGTGATCTATGCCCTGAAACAGGAAAAGGGGTATTCCTTTTAGATCTACCTGCTAGGAATACAGATACTTTTTATGAATGCCCTAATACCATGTTCCAGCTCTTTCTAAAAGGACAGAACAGGAGCGCTCCTTTTCCAGCCATCATTCCTCCAGGCAGACCACATTTTCATCCTGCAGCTGTATTTTAGCACTGTTATAACTAATCACCTCCTCCAGGTTAAACCTGCAAAGGCATCCCAAATCATGTACTGAAATGATAGCCAAAAAATTCCCCTAACTCCTTAAAGTTAATGATGATCTTCATTTTCATTTTCCACATATTTCCCTCCTTGTAATAGCCATGTGCTAAATCTTCATGAGATTTTTATAGTTTCACAGAAGGAATATTTGCATAATTATTAGCGCATAATCTGCTGTAATGGTCCAACTGATTTTACTGTTACAGGTAAATGTATGTGGTGTCAAATTTAAGCATATAAAGTTCTCGACAGTTCCTAGGCAAATGCTCTGTCTGCTGGGAAGCAGCGTGCCCTTAGCTGTGCTCGCTGCAGAGGGAAGGACATCACTGTGTCCGGGTTGGACCCAACGCGATGGAGTGCAGGGCTCAGGGCTCACCCTGCCCCGAAGGAGCAGCAGAAAGGATCCCATTGATTCTTGCTGGCTGCTACTGGGGACTAAAAGCCACAGCAGAGCCCCACATCCCCTGGTATCGCTGTACGGGGCAGGACCTGCACCCAGGGCTGCTGCCTCAGCACATGGGCAGATCTGGGAGGAGATGCGGGACACCAGGACCCCCAAAATGCACTCGTGTGCCCCATGGGACTGGCACATCTCCCACAGACACACCCCTCAACCCCTTTGCTACCAGGAGTTGTAGCTACCGCATTCCAGGGGGTCCTACACCTTGCCGGACGCAGCCCCCTTGGATCCCTGCGTAGTGCTTGGCTTTGAGGATTTAGGGGCAGGAGCCAATGGAAAACTGCAGGCTCAGTGCTGCGGGTCGGTTTCGAGGCAGTGGAGCAGGGTCTGGCCTCCTGCTCACCCAGATTGGAATCTTCCCCCATGGGAATGACGTGGAAATGTATAAAAAGGATCTGCTAAAATAAGAGGAGGGAGGTGTGGGGATGGTGTGATGACAGCAGCTATAAAGAGAGGCAGCACAGAATTTCTGAGGGAAATCATCAAGCTCCTGCTATTTTCCAACCGGATCATACCCCTCTATGAAATGTCATTTCTGGGATTTTTTATAGACTGTTCTAATAGATACTGATAAATGTTTTTCACCTTAGGGCTTGTCAGGAACAGACGTGATTGATGCTATCTTCAGAAGCAGATGGAAACGTTCAGTGTGGTATCTGCCAGCACGATGGATCACAACAACAATGGTCCAAAGCTGATCTGTGTGAAACGTTTTAAAAACAACATTTCCAGCTCCTGCAAGAGCAGTTGAGGTTGAACTCGCCCCTCTCCAGGAAAGAACCTTTTGACTCGTGAAATCTGGGAAATAAAGAAGAAAAGCAAAGCATCCCCCCAAAACGTAGCAGGAGTGTGGGGCTTGCACAGCCTTGGGGCGAACTGCAGCTTCTGGAGGCGTTGTCATGCAGTTGTTTAGTTATTTGATAAAGTACTACATGTATGACCTGAGAATGCCTCTTTGCTCCCAGATCCAAACTCAAGCTCAAAATTAAGCTCCTTATCAACAGCAGAGATTGGAGTGTAAAATCTGCTCTTTAGTTGATAGATCAAATTAACTTTCCTTACCTATTTTCAGGCGGAAGTTCAGTGTTTTCACACAGCTCTGGACAAGCAGAAGACCTTCAAGTGGGATTAGCTGCACATTCTGTTTCCATTTTCACTGACATCCAGCGGAAGGGGAAATGTGGCCACTTCTGCTTGGTTGAGGCCATTCTAATAATGAGCATCCTTGTGTCTGTCACATTACCTGTGTGCTCTGAGGAGCTCAGCTTCCCGAAGCACTGCACGGTGTTCCTTGTCTTGCTCCCTAGGAGCTGACTAACACCATTCATTGTGATCCTTTCAGCACCATGCAGGCAACAGCAGCACAATTTGTGGTTCATGTATTCACCAGGACCTGTCAGATTGACAGGGTTGACTGTTGCTGTTATTGCCCACATTGGGCACACTGTACTGTTCAGTTCTGCAGCAGTTCTGACGGTACCCGAGTTCCACGCCAGCAGCTGAAGAGCCGTGCAGAACAAGGCTGGAATTCCACTGATTGTTCCTGGCCCCCTTGCACATGGCGACAGCTCCTGCAGCTCCATGATCTCTCACTTGGAGCTCCAGAAGGAACACTGCTGCCTGCCCTGGGCTCACGTTCTACGCACAATGCACTTACATTTCACAGCCCCCAGATAAAGAGATGAAGATCATATCAGCATCTGATGCTTCATTTTCCCTCATCTGCAGGGGGGCAATATTTTGCAGAATTGTTTTGCTCCAGTGCTCCCTCTGCTCCCTTCCCACCCAGCAGGGCCTGGGGCACTTCCCGGGGGCTTCAAGGCACATTTGAGGGGTGGAAGAGAAAAACAGCCCCTGCAAAAGGGAGCCTTGACCTGCTCAGCTGCCTGGGCTGCCTCCAAGGGCTCTGTCTCCCCATGGGGCAACCAGACGCAACAGTGAAGGGGATGGTGCAGCAATGGGGGCTGGCATTTGGTTCATGGAAACCAGCACCATCCGGATGTGGAAAATCTCTCCTTTTTGTCTCTGACAGACAAATGATCCATGTCCTCCTTTGTAAAGGATGCAGCTGTAAGAAATTAGGAAATAACTTCTGGATAAATAAATTTATTGGTGCAATTCGGTTTTACATGGTGAAAATGGCATGTTTATAAAATATTGATGGAGTTTTCCTTCACAGTGACAGAGCAGGAACCAGTTAAACAATGCATGGGTCTTTATTAGCGCTGTCTCACATGCAGGTTTGTTTTCTGTCTCGTCTTGTCCCTTCATTAAGTTGGCCCTTGTGATAAATTGGCCCAGATCATTAATTAATAATTACCTCTTCTGTGTAAAATCAGATGCCTCAACTTAGCACTACTGGTTATGAATTCAAGATTATGCATGAACCTGTATGTGTTTCTGTGCTCCATATTTAAGTCATTTCACTATTCATCCGAAACCTCATCAGAACAGATAATAAACCACTTCATGAACAGATGTGCCACTTATTCATCTAGTTCTATAATGGTAATGAAGAAAATTTAATCTGGAGTGTCTATGGAAGATGATCTGAAAGACAGATTGGTATGAATAATAAAGACACAACACAAACCATTTAAGAACTGACATAAGAGGCGATCATTAACTACTCAACAATGCTGCCTTTGATGTAGCCCAACAGTGTATAAAAACAAGCACCTCTTGGGTGTTGGACTCCACAAGGAGCTACTGTTTTGCAGATGTAAATGCTCTAAATTGCTTTTACTTTAAAGAAGTACAAAAGATAATTCCCGTTACAGCTGTAAGCAACATCTGACATTGCAGAACACTGAAAACACACTGAAGAGAGGTTGGAGGTTTCAGGCACACTCAAGGTGAGTGGGATAGCGCGCAGAGCTGAATGTCTATTCAGAAAATAAGAAAATGCAGAACAAGGGGAAATTTATGAGGCCAACTTGCTCCAAAGAGCCATTTACCTCTCATTAGCTAGATATATATTTATCTGTTTCCTCATATATGCTACTATTGATTCCTGTCAATAGTAAAAAACACCCACAGAATGCAGTAGGGGCAGGAGACACTTACTGTAGCTGAATATTTGCAAAGCTTTAATGGAGCTGCACAGCTCCATAATTCTTGATGACAGCCAAAAAGATCATATAAACTCCCCAAAGTGTCTTTGGAGAAGCAAAGCCATTGCATTCAATGCTGGTGGAATGTCCTGGATTGACACCGTCATCTATTTATTCCCAAAGCAACAAAAGCACAAACTGCGCAGGGTGAGCTCGCCAAGTGATACACCAAAAAAACCCCAGAGGCTGCTTGGAGGATGGGGCAGGGACGAGGAGATCATCATGATGTCCATAAAGTGCCACTTACCCAGATGTTAACCCTGGCCACACAGCTCATCATGAGCACATCAAGAAGATCAGGGGGAAAACCACCTTTTGCTTCTGTGGAGGACAAATGAGGAGACCTCATTTCATATTTGGGTGGCATGGTTTAGTGCAAGGTGTCCCTGCCCAAGGCAGGGGGGTTGGACCTGGATATCTTAAGGTCCTTTCCGACCCTAACTATTCCATGATTCTATGATATATTCATCTCTGGACAAGCCGCTGTTTTGACCTTCTTGTGTGATGTGCAGGACGCTGTCCTTGCCCGAGGGCCTCTGTCTCTGTGTGTTCCCTTGCGTGGTGCCCCCACATGGCCTCAACAGACAGAGCCGAAGTTACTCCCTCTAGAAAGTGACCCTGAGGGGAAACAGCCCCATAACAGTCAATCTTTTTGTTAACAGTTTGTCAACAAAGCAGCACCGCTTTTAGCACCAGAAATATTGCCAGCCTCTTCCAGCATCTGTCACAACCGCAGCAGCCGGCACTGCCACAAATTCTGGGTTAAGGAGACGGGAAATGAAATGAGCTTGTGAGGGCAGTGTGGAAACCTGGCTTCTCCTTTATGCACAGTCCTTGAGTCTGAACCAACAGCAGCACTCAAGGGTAGGGATCCAGCCCGTACACGTGGGTCACACTTTGCCATGGGTCCGGGCTCCATGACTGCAGTGACCAGGGGCTGCTAAGGCAGATTTTTTTCACACTGTTGCTTCCTTACCAAACTTGGGGTCAAATGCGGGTTTGTGAGCTTTTCTTCAGTTTTCCTATTGATCCTGATGAAACTACGGCTTGCTTTAATTAGCTTAGCTGCCGCATTTTAGGCTCAGGGTGTACCACTTACTCTAGCAGCTTACCACAACAGCGGACACGCAGTACCTGTGTGGGCTCAGACATAGTATGTAGGAGCACAAATAAACCAACAGAGTTTAGGCATCAGCATTTGCTGTGGCAGCACCCAAAGTTACCAGCTGGTCCAGAGCCCCATTTGCTTGATACCATCTGTAACTGCGCCTGTCTGTTGGCCAGGAAAAGCCACTGGGGTTCCAGGTCTGCCTCCTTCAGTCCCACGTCGGTTGAGGTACAGGTCACCTTTCAACAACAGTGGTCAGAGATCACAGTGGGGGCTTGAGAGGCTTTAAACCCAAGAGAGAGTCAAGTAGGAAAGCCATTACCTGGGACCGCTTGATGCTTCTTGTCCTTGACCAAAATGAATCGCACTGCCGCCAGCCAGGAGCACCTAACTCAAACTGATGGAGACGTGAGGAGCCACCAGCGTTTCTCAGTTTCCTTGGTGATCACTGTCAGATCTGAAACACAAAAACAAAATGAAAATAGAAGTGTGTCAGAATCAGTTCTATACATTCCCATGAATTATGTACCTTTCTAACAGGTAGCTTTCCATGGAGTAGATTTCCATACTTTTTGTTAGGTCACTGCTTCTCAAGGACCAGAATGAACTGGTCAAAAGGACAAGTTTGCAATCTTTTAGTGATAAAGCAGACATTTTAATAGTGAGATTGGTTTATTCTTAGGATACATTCCATAAAGGATGTACATCTTCCCAAGGCTGAGCAGCCTAAAGCAATTTGTCTATGAGAATGACCCTGAGACTAGTTAAAGTTCATAAGGTGCGACATAAGTTACGATTAGAAAGTGACAGAACTACTCCTCTCAACGGAACAAGGTGAAAATTCAACAGCAAATTGGTATGAAATATTATGACCCAAACTAAATCAGGGATGAGTAGGTGAGGAATTACAGTTGTTGCTCATTTGGGAAGCAAATGTGAGACTACGTATTTTGAGTGCTCGAAAGGAAATCTGGTATCTTTGGTAACATACGAATATAAAGGAAGAACATCCAAATGGTTTCCATTTATTACTGTAGTCATGGCTCTTGAAAAGGCAATGAATAATCCTGGAGAGCATTTTAAGGGCTTCACTTTTGAAGTGCTGGTGGCTCAAAAGCGAAGGGTCCGGTGGCCCAGCAGCCACCCCAGACACAACACAGCAGAGTGAGGGGCCGTGGGGATCCAGGCTCAGCTCCTGCTGAGTGCAGGGTGTGGGCAGGCTCCACAGAACCACCCTGTAAAAACCTGGCAGTGCTGGCACAGAGCAAGCGAATGCAGGCACAGAGCAGGCGAATGCAGCCACTGATCAAGTCCCCACTCTGACGGATTACACACAATCTAAAATATTATAGGAGAAAGTATTTCATCCAGACAGGAAACTTTAAGCAGGACACAACAGACATTTTTCTTACAATATTAACAATTTACCATCTGAACTTTATCTTCTCTGCGGATAATAACCACTAGACACTGGGTAAAGGAACAATTGATTTAAGATCTCAATCAAAGGAAAGCATTCCTCTTATCTGTATAGCCAAGCAATGAAGTAACAGTCATCTGGGGTTATTGTACATTTGTCAGGCCATTAAAAGCATGGGCTCAAGATCTATATACGGGATGTAAGACATTTGTGGAAATGACTCTTACAAAAATCTTTACTGGTTAAGAGCCTGCAATCTCTGCCTGCCCTTTGCTTTCCACAAAAAGGCAAGGGAAAAAATCGTACTTCCTGTAACGCTGGGATGGAACCCAGGACAAACGTTCTGCCCTCTTCCCACGGGCTTTTGCTTGATGATTTAGCTGCTGCTCGGACAAGGAGCAATGTGGCACACAGAGACACTTCCCTCCATCCCTCTGCAGGCTCTCGGGGTGACCTCACCCACTGTGCAAAGGCAGGGAGCTGCTGCAGGTTTGGGAATGGAGCACAGCCCTTGGTAGCTATTTGGGTTGTGTTTTCTGAACGTCTCAGTGACCTGCTCCTGACAAAGCACAGGAGCCCAATGTGCTGGGCTTGAGAACAAAACCGGGGGAGTATTTGACATGGATCTTGCCAATCCCACTCATCCGCTGAAGGTGGAGGAGGAAATTGTCACGACGTTACAACTGCGAAAAGCACGTTGAGCTTGTATTGCATGTGCAGCACGGAGTGTGAATGCAGCTTGAAATGCACAAGCTGATGATGAATGGCTAGTTTCAGACAGGACCGATTTGATAATGATTTTTCCCCATTTTCTGTCATCTCTGTACAATCTGTACTGATGTGAAGCAGAGATATCGAATCCAAACTATTCTGAGTTTTTAATCACAATGTATTAATTGACAAAATGACATATCCAAATCCTTTTTTCTTCCTAAACTTTTTATAGCAATTATTTTAGGGCACAACTTACAATCTGTGCACCCTCAATTACTCTTGCCTAGGATTTCCAAAGCAAGACCCTTGTTTATCCAAGGTTTGCTCTACTGCCAATAGATGATGCACTCTTGTCAGTCAAATCTGAATTACTACTGGTCTGGGGCAGCAGTTACAAGAGCAAACATTGATCTCAGATGTTTCAGTATGGCAATACATAAGCCATATGAAACACAGTAATTCCTGCTGAAACAGTGCCTATGTTCTTCTAAAGCTATACTGAGAGGAAAACCAGCTGTGCTGAGTTATTGGTGTACCAATAACTTCAGTGCATGTTAAGGAATTCTCTAAATAACATAAGAATGAAATAAATCCAGAAGTAACCATTAAAAGATCACGAGGTACTTCAGTCTGCACAGAGCTTACCAGTGAGATACCCTGTGTGTGTTGGACTGCAGAGCCAAAGCTGCAGGGCTGAAGTGGATGAAACCATGCCCAGAGCCTTCATTACGCTGGGTTTAACTTCAACCAACTTTGTGCTGCCTCAAAACAGTCCTAAAGGAGGGTGCCCACCTCACACACACACAACTCTTACCTCCCCACAGGCACATGGAGGCTTCTGCTGCCCCATCGCCCCCAGATCCTGATGTCTCCTCATTGAAGGAGGGTACATGCACACCAGAGCCCTCTCCTGCTTTGGCAGGCTCCACACCAGTGGACATGGACACACTGCCAAGGAAGTCTTCTTCTTCCCCAGATGCAGGTCAATGGGGAATGATGGCAACGGGCAGACATGCCATCAACACCAACCCACTGCATGGGCCTCAGCATGCAACGCATTGGTCCAAACTGCACCCAGCTTTCGGCAGGTCTCCCATATGGCACGGAGCGAGGTGCTGAGGAATCTGGTGCAAGTCCTGTTTATTTTTAACATGTCTGTTCTGCAAAGATAATTGTGTCAAGCCGAAAGCACCACGGCCTGGTTACACTTCTTCTCCAGTTACCATGGTTGCTAATACTTAAAAAACTGCCTGAGAAAGGAAGAGAATTGCTCTCCCCATGCTAGGAGATGTCTCCCTGGCTCTTCCCTGCCCACACAGTGCAGCAATGCTGCTGGTCTCAGCTTCAGATGTGAAAGCTGGTGGAGATCTGCCTTGCCGGGCTGGCAGATGGAGCTCGGTTTCTCGTGGTTTATCACCACGCTGGCTGAACAAATCTGCTCACCTCTCCTTTGGTTTTATGTAGGGAGAAATCTTCCTTGCTGTTGCTGCCAGTAGGCATCTGTGGGAGAAAAGAAAAGCACAATTGCATCCCAAAGACTGTTCTGGAGTATGTGATATAAGCCAGTAACCGTGTGCAGTGCCAGGCGGACAAGAACACACGGAAGCCTATAAGAGTAAACCAAGTGCAGACAAAACCCTGTTCCCGTAAGCACAGTGCTCCCCTGTGATAAGCAAACAACTCACCAAGGTTTTCAAAATAGAGTGGACAGAGAACAAGTCTTTCTAAATATGATGGATTTGAGCATGATAAAGAGAGTTACTTAATAGCATGAGCCTTTACCTCAGTCCCGTTGCTAAGCAGGGGGAGGTTGGCAGCAGCATCCCCCTTCCCAGCAGCAGGGTCATGGCAGGACACACCATGGCCTGCCCCATGCTGTGCCAGGACCCCATCAGCATCAGCCTGGAGCTCACCTCTCAGCACTGTGGTCTGTGCATGGACAGACCCGACCCACCTCCCTTGCAGGGGGCACCACCAGCAGCATCCAAGACCCCCCCTGCTGCCAACCCCTGCAGTATTCCCCAGAGCTCAGAGCATCGAATTATAATGAATCAAAATGGATTTGAAGAGACTCCTGACTCCAGGTCTGCTGCAAACCCTGCAGCAGGTTGATCTCCCTCTGGCTCTGCCTCCCTACAGCCGTGTGATGCTTCCCAGCGTGCAAAGAACTAAAACGTCACACCAAAAAATACCTGGGCTCTGTGAAGTTTAAATTCACAATGAATTATGCATTACCAATCAGGCAAAACAATTAGCTGAATCATTAAAGCTCTAGAATGGTTTCAGAATCAAAGGGACCTTGCTTCAATTTACCTTCATTTAGGAGAACCAATATAGGTTTTAGCACCAGTTTAGCTAAATTTGCTCCTTTTGCATACAATTCCCTGAGCACGTCCATGAAGGAGTTTCCCTTTTCCCATACAGTGCCTTTCCTCGGATCTATAACTGGTGAGGTCTCACCACCAGCACCAGTTTCTACTGGTGTGAGGAAGTCTTTAAGCACAAGTCTGCAATGGGAAGCCTCAGTCTTCCCAAGCTGTGGGGGACTGGGGCTCTGGTCAGCACAGTAACGATGCCCTGAGGAGCAGAGGAGGACCTGGGGCCTCATCCTGCAGCCTGGAGCCAGCTCCCGGGGTGTTTATTGCCACCACAAAGTAACAGGAATGGATCAAGGGCCAGAAACTGAGTGAACCAACAAAACAAATCAGCGTTACTTGCCCACCCACCCGCCTGGTGAAACACTCCATGTTCCTCCATGGGAATTGCTTATTCCATTGCAAACATGTCAAAGGAGGTTATTAACCATATCCATTTGTACTGCAATGGATTTTTCCTGTTTTCGTAAAGAATGCTTTGACCAGCTTTTCCCAGGCACCCTGGCATGTCATTCCCTGCAGGAATTCCTAGACCTAATTATTTAAATGCCCAAGCAGCCATTTGGAAAGCACTGCTCTGAGAGCACTGTTATTTTAACTCTGTTATCTGGCCCATGGCTGACCAGAAGGCATCATTGCATGTGGTGAGCTGCAGGCACACGTGTTCAGACGCTTAAATCCTACTGCCACAAAATAATTGATTGGAAAAGGTCTCAACACACATCCAAGACACTGTCATACATCTGTGCTACTCTCCGAGCCCCTGAAATGGATGCTTCTCAATACTCCCGTCCATCTGTCCCCAGGCTTCACATTCCTGCTCTATTTTGTTTTACTGACGTTGCAATGAAAAAACAATGTTCCCATCCCATGGTGTGAGCGGCTGCTCCGGGATGGCAGCTCCCGTCCGGTCAGAGCCTCCAGTCCTGCAGCACAGTGTGCGAGACACTGCAGGGCTGCCTCCGAAGTGTTTTGTCCCTGTGCTCTCGAGAGATCAGATGAGACTTCACAGCGGTTCCTCTTGGTTTCCTTTTGAGTCTGCCAGCAGAAAAAATGCAATAAAAATACTTGGATCATTGACATTTCAGTGAAAAGGAGTCAGGGAATCAGGCTCACCTGGCCCTGCTGTTTCCTACTAAATGAGTATTTGGTTTATTGCCACCTATTCATTAAGTTATCCATCATTCCTCACAAAGTTTGGTAGGAATTCATGCGAAAAGCCATTACAATATTCACCTCTCATTAGTCTCCTGTCTTTACGCCCATTCGGCCCCAGCTGCAGAAATAATACTGGGCGATGCCAGCGCCAATGACCAAGCAATGCTGTGGGATGAGGTGGCCATGGCCACAGCACATGTGCCAGCAGGACACGTGCCAGTGGCTCCGGCGGAAGGCGAGGACACGGGGCAATGTCTCGCGTGTACACATAATCTGCTCTGTCTCAATTACACAGTTCACAGGCAGCTAACAGCCCAGTAATGACATGCTGGAAAGAACTGGTGGCTACTTACAGCAGCAGGATGTCAGAAGGAGCCGGGAGCTGCGGCCGTGCCAGGCAGAGGGCATTGTCCTGGCTGGATTTGGTCACAAACACACCCACTGGTGTCACTCATGGAAACCCTAAGAATGGCAGAAACACACAGGGGCAATGGCGTTGCCTGCTTCCTGGCGCCGGGAGTGTCGATTCCCACATGCACCATGGCATAACGTGAGCCGCCGGCCAGTGCGCACAGACCTGCTGGTTTGGTGATTAATTTCCAGCCTGTTTGAGCAGAGGGCCCTTCCCTGAGAGGCTCCCTGGCAGATCGGGGGGGACGGGGGCACCGACAGCTCTTGGAGATATAAAAAGCTAGTCATGAATAATGCGAAATTCCACTGGCAATGTGCATAATGTGCACAAGAAGCACGGGAGGAGGGAGGGCACTGGAGAGCCGGGTCACAGAAAGTGCTCCACATGCAGCATCTCTCATGAGCAGATCACGTAGGATTTTAGTGAGGGCTTATAAATATTAACACAGCACCTGCTTCAATTACCTTCAGCTCGCAGGGGCTGTCATGCCGGGTGAGTGGGGTGACACAGAACGGGACAGCTCCTGACAAGTCTCCGGTGTTTACTTTCATGCTCTTTTGTAGGACTGCATGGGCTTCTCCTTTAATTGGCACTCTGGGGTAAAAGCAGAGGTAATCTCATCACGGGCTGGAGAAGGTAAAGCTTTGTAATCTGTGTGCACCACATCCTCCTGAAGAGGAGAAGGGTACCTGAACTGAAGAGGGGATCTCAGGAAGGGATGCAGGTCTAAGTACATGTGCCTGGGTCTAGAAGTGCTGCTGGCTACTTGAATTATTGACAATTGCAGCATATTACCTTGCAGTAAGTGCCTTCCTACACTGAGGAAAATGCAGCAGAAGTTGAATTTTGCTCAGTGTCAATACAGAATTTATTGCTGCCTTCATACCCCACAACACTGTTACTGGTCAGAGCCCATGCGGGGGCTGCCCAGGTTACAGCTCATACAAATGCCACTCTTCCATAATAGAGAAATGGCATTTTTGGGTAAAGGGCAATCCATTCAGCTCTGCCCACCTGAAAACTCACAGGGCTCAAAAGCCAGCTGCTGTATTTCACCTGATCCTGAAACCTTTGTTCCCACAAGGTGTCCAGATTGAATTCTGCCATGGAACGTGAAACAAGCCTTCCTGGGCAGCACTGTCCTGTCCCTCTGACCTGGCACAGGCCTGCACACCATGCTGGGCTTCAGGTGCTCCTAAACGAGGATGGCACAGCTCAGGAGTTGAAAATACAAGAGTTAAAAACGGAGAATAGCCACAAAACATGTCAAATAAGCTCACAGTGGTTCTGTGGCTGTTACTCCATGAGATACTGCTGTGATACAGCAGCAAACACACCCAACCATAAAACATTGAGGCATTTGCTTTTCGAGCCACCTCCACGTACTTCAGTGCACAAAACTTGTGGATAAATCATCGTGCTTTTCTCTAAGACACCACTGTGGCTCCTGCACCCGGAGGGCTCCAGCAGCCAGAGCACGAGGGAGCGTGGCGGGACTGGTCTCTTGCAGGAGAAGGACAGAGGCACATGAAGGGACTTGCCAAGGTCACAGGGGCAGGCTGAGCTCCACGGGAGCTCGCTCCAGCCCCCCCGACTCCAGAAAGAACGGACCCTGCTCCATCATGAAATGCTGGAGCTTTGCAGTGAGGCACCACTGTGAGCGACTCAGAATAACCTGATTCAGGAAGGGAGAAGAGAAGATGCTGTGGGAATGGGTATCTTGGGGATAACCTGACATCAGTTCATATTCTGCATAATCCCCTTTCTCCATCCCTCTTTATCCACAAGGACCCACATGCGCCAGGGTGAATCTGATCGTGGTGGATTAGGCGGTTCAGTCCTGCAGCCTATTACAGGGATATCTTGGACCAGAATCCAGATGTTCTCACTCTCATCTTCTCTGCTTTGTTTCTGCCTTCCTGTTTTAGCCATACGGACCTCAGCTGTTCCTTGAAGCTGTATTCAGCTTCTGATGTATTTTCCATGAGTGAAAGGGGAACTTTTTTTTTTTCTTCCATCAGCAATTTTCTACAGTAAATAAGAAAAGGAAATGGAAAACCTTGTAGGAAGTCCCAGGCTGCCGAGGCTTTTTAAATGGGCTCAGAGCCCAGGCAAGAGGCAGATTAATCACAAAACAGACATGTTGAACCCATGCAGAAGATGACATTTCAGGGTAGTGTAAGGAAGAAGGATTAATTGGCTGATGGGACTGGGAACAAAAGAAGCCTGAGCATGAACCACCAGGTACAGGAGAGTCAGGATGTGACAGCACTGAGACTATTCAACAAGTTTAAGCATGAGCACTGTGATCTTATTCTAATGTGCTTGCAAGAAACCGCAGATGATTAATTGGATCATTTCCATATCCTGCTCCTAAGTGAGGTACTTAAGGGAACCTGCGTTTCTGCTGCTGCCTGACCTACACTTACAGGGTGCCAGCCGCTCCAAAGAAGCTTCAACATGAAAAAGTGGAGTGATGAGCGGTACATATTAAAGAGACAGACAAACCAGGTAACAGCCTCTGCGTCCCCTGAGAAACATCCCACTCCTCTGGTTAACACTCACAAAATGCACAGCGTGGAAATGTACCCCTCATTTCACCGAAGTAAATAACCAGACACATAACAGGTTGCTGTTGATAGCAACCAGCACTTGCCAAATATACCGACGTCTTTTCATGCAGCGGTAGCACTCCAGAATGGTTAATCTTTGCTCAATGGTCCTTTAACCCTAAAAATCCAGGAGATAAACTGCGTGCTTTCTCCATGGGGAAACCCACCCTAACACCACAGCCATCAAACTGAGACTCAGATCCCTTTTGTCAGTTCCCCCTCTCATTTGCCCACAAGTGCTGCAAGGTAGAGCCAGAAAGGGACGAGGAGGCAGAGCAAAGCTGCTGTGCCTTGGGCACACCCTTGCTCCATCAGCGCCGTGCAGCTCTGCTCACTGAGCAGCTGGAGCCTTCCTAATGCTTCATTACTCCCGACTACCAGCGGTGGCTCTCCTTGTGTGTCTTCAGCCCCAAATATTTAGTTTTCCTGGGGCTGGAGGCTGCCTCCCGAAGCACCTAAAAGCTGTTTTCCACATGTTCTGTTTCTACATAATTATAGTACCCATGAACAAGCAGAAGGAGGGGTTTCTCCTGGCTTGACCCAGGCAGGGAAGCAAATGTTCAGCATCAGGCATGGAGACAAGCCGGCAGTGGGATTATACCTGGTGTGTGCTTAAACACCCCTTGTGTTGGGTAGTCCAGGTGTACAACGCAGAGCTGCCTTCTCGCGGCGGTGTGTGGAGTCTCTGAGCCAGCCAGGAAGGATCAACTCCTCGGGACAGGTACCTGGAGACTGAACGGGAAAGGTTCAGCTTGTGACATTCTAAAAACCTTCCCATCAGCCCATGGCTTCATCTCAGTTTCCCAGCACCACTGAAGCTGCCATTGATTTACTGCTCAATTTCTGGGCACTTTGGAGAGTTTTTCCCCAGCATGAACAATATTTGTTTGAAGTAGAAATTGAATCTGATGGGAAATTCTTTTAATTTGCAAAACCAGAGAAGGTAAAAAGGGCAGAGAGGAAAACCTCCTCCAACTGGCAAGCTTGTACCTCACAATGATGCAAAAGCAGTTCCTGTCCTGGTTAAAACCAAAATACCCTTCCAACTGTGGCATCCCTGAGACACAAGGAAAGGACCTGCCAGAGCTGCCCCAGTGTAAAGCATCGTGGTCAGGATGTTCACAGAGCACATACTGATGCATGAGGGTACAGCTCACTCCTGGGGTGGTACCATGCTTGGCACCATGCATTTGCAGTGCATGACTCCAAACAAACCTACGGAGGCTCTGAAAAGCTTCACAGGTATAACCAGGTATTAAACCTAACTACACACTCTTTCTTTCTCTTTGCTGAATTTATTTGCCGTTTCCCCGTGTCTGCACATTTGCATTCCTTGTTCTTGCATTATGTTTGTAATGAATTTTCATTTGTACGCTGTAGAGAAACGTCTCTTTCTGTCATCACACAAACGCTGCTTCGTGCTCCCTCATCCAGTAATTCAAAAGCAGACACTGTAATTTCCAAGTGTAAAGGAAAACGATGGTTTTGAAGGCTGCATTCTCGGCAGAATGATTCAAAGTACGTCACGTTTCTTTCACTGCCAGAGCCTTGATCACTGGTTTCTTCTTTCTGCTAATCAGCTGTTACCAGTAACACTGAAATGGAGGCTCCTGGGTGAGCGTTACAAACCTAAAGGGAAATTGTGACCTGCGTTTCCTTGGAGTCCCGTGCTGCCTGCATTCCCAGAGGAGGAGGACAGCGCCGGCTGCTTGAGAAACATGATGGGTGCTGGAGGGGCTGGTGCATGTTAACCTGGTGCAATGTTTGTGTAGGAAATGCAGCAGCAGGAGAGAGCCGGCCATCAGTGAGCAGCTCTGGATCCTGCTGCGCTGTGAATTGGGATGGCTCACTCATCCACAGCTGGAGCTGCTCTTCTGGACACCTTCAGCCTCCACAGTTCAAAATAGGACTAATTGTGAATAACAGGCTGCACTGTTCTGTTATCATGGGTTTTTGATTAACATTCAGGGGGGTTGGAACTGGATGATCTTAAGGTCCTTTTCAGCCCTAGCTATTCTGTGATTCTATGATTCTATGAGATATTACACTATAGGGCCCTACAAGAAACCTGAATAGGGGCTCTGGACAAGCGCCTGTAGGGACAGAACAAGGGGAATGGCTTTAACCTGCCAGAGGGGAGACTGAGATGAGCTCTTAGGCAGAAGCTCTTCCCTGGGAGGGTGCTGAGGCGCTGGCACAGGGTGCCCAGAGAAGCTGTGGCTGCCCCATCCCTGCAGTGTTCAAGGCCAGGTTGGACACAGGGCTTGGAAAACCCTGCTCTAGTGGGAGGTGTCCCTGCCCATGGCAGGGGCTGGAGCTGGAGGAGCTTTAGGTCCCTTCAACCCAAACCAGTCTGGGGTTCCATGGTTCTCTGCCCCATGCAGCCCCCAGGCTGTGGGACCCCATCATCCCCACCTGGCTGCGCATTGTGTCACTGCCGCAACCACAGCTCTGCGCCAGCCTCCACCAGTTTGCGGGCTGGAATTAGGTTAGCTGCAATCCGGTGGACCAGATTTCGGTCACCTCCAAAACAACAACATTCCCCCTGCTCCCCCCTCCCAGCCCTCCCACACACACATCTGCCATGCTTTAGCTGCAAAATTAAATCACTTTTTCACTCAGCTGGCAGGAGTCAGCCCATAGCTCATGAGAACAACAGTGTGAAAACCAATTAACCCCTTCAGCGAAGCAGCAGAACATGGAGGCGGGGGGGCTGGAGGGTCCCTCCTATAAACACCTCAGCCTCATCTGTGATCCACACATCCCGGCACCACCCAACACACATGGGCTGCCGCATCTGAAATGGAATGTTTCCTGTCACAGGCTAGGCGAGACTTTGATCTTCCTGGAGATGCACTGAAATGCCAGCTCCGGTGTCACTTCTCGGCTGAACTGGCATTTGGGTGCATTTCCAGAGTGACAACGCTGCCTTTTGGAAATTAAAGTTATTCCGTCATATTTAATTAATTGGTTTTGCTGACCCCCTCTCTGTACTGTATTTCCACTTACCTTGTGCTTCATTAAACTTGCATGAAGCTATCCAGCAGTCAGTGCCTTGCACTCAGGATGCCAGGAACTATTCTGACAACAGATTGGAAATCACCATGTCAAGTAATAAGCAGCTTTTGCAGGGGTTGTGAAGACACCTTTGTCATGTAAGGTGGTGCAATTAGCAGGGAAGCAGCTGAGGTCCTAATAGCAAGAGAGAGAGAAGATGACAGAGAGAAACAGGGTTAAATCTGCTCAGGAGGGAAAGGGGGCTGGTGACGGCCCTGGGGCTGGATGAAAAGGGAAGCAGCAGGTGAGGAGAGCCATGGCATGGCCACAGCAGGTTTAGCTCTGCACTGCTCTTTTAATCTCTGCACTGAACTGCAATCCGGGCAGCATTAAACATTTATAGACACACTCTGCCTTCTCTATGGCGCTGGGATAAAACATGCCCTTCTGCAAGCGTCCCCACACAGGTTTGGTTCCAGCTGTTAGCATCTGACTGGAATTATTACCTGGATAAAGTCATCCTGATGGGCCCGTCAGAGCCGCTGGCAGCCCAGCCCAGCCAGGAACCCCACAAAGGACCCATCGAGGTGCTTGTTCCATGAACACCATCACCTGTGCCCACACCTTTATCCCAAACAGGGATGTTGGAGAGATTTCTAGTCCATTGTGCAGGTGCTCCCTCGAGGGCGAGCAGATGATGGGAAACGTGCGGCACCGCGAGGCTGCTGATGCATTCTGTGTACCACTCACTTTTCTGAGAAGCCTGTTATCATTGGGCAAACTCAGCTCAGTAAGGCAGTGACCAGTGTGAGGAGGTTTAGCCATGACGAGCCTGTCACATCTCTAACTTCTTGTGGGGAACAAAAAACATCTGATTTGCAGTGACTACATTGTAGAAACCGTTGCTCACTTCTGGTTTAAAGCAGATCCAAGGAAAACCCAGAAGAAATGATGGTGTGATGAAACCTAAGTGGGATGCTCTGATTGAGAACTCCCATTGGTGACACTGCATTCTGCTTCAGGAAAATTCTGAGAGTTTGAATTGTTCAGTGCAGCCGAGTGAGAACAGGGCTGACATCTCCAGAACGTCCTGCCCATCTCCCCCGCCCACAGCCTGGAGCTGCTTCCAGGAATCTCTATAGGTTTATTTTTAGCTCCCCATCTTCACATAGATTCAAGTCCAGAGCATTTAAGCTCACTCTCGCTTTAAGGAAACATGTTTAGTATTCAGCTCTGGACCGGAGGGCACAGAACAGCAGGCTCTCCAGCAGGTCCCTCTGCAGAGCTCTCCTGCAGAAGGTGACTTGCCCTGTGGCTGCCCGGTTGCATTTGCAGAAGGTACCGGTCCCTCAGGGACACCGGCTGTAGGAACGGCTTAGGAACAAGGGTGCAGCAATCCTGGATGAAAGCCTGGCTCAGCTGCAGCCATAGGAAACAATTCAAACCCAGTGACTTCAACGTGCCTGGGATTGTGCTCTTCGCATTAATAAGAGAAGATTAATTTCAACATGTAGATGTGAATATTAGAAATAGGGATGACTTTTGCACTCTCCCTTAAAGCATTTTAAATGGTGAAACAAGCACATAGGCAAATCCTCCCTGGTGTACTTGCACCCAGCGAAACACGAGAGAGGATCAGCAGTCGGTGCCAGAACAAATTGGTACACAATCATCATTAACAGGAAGCATGCAGACCAACAGCACGCAGTGCCAGCAACGCTGAGCAACAGATGAATCCAACCTTGCTGCTGCTGAGCCAGGGGAGGATTAAATGATGGCAATGGCAGTGCTGTCAGAGCGGGCTGCAGGGCCGTGTCTCACACTGACCATCAGCGGAGCACACGTGGAGAGTCCACATTTCCCAGAGCCCCAGAAAAACTTGAGGGACAAAAAATGAAGAAAGCCACACAAATGTCAGTAGCCAATGGGCCGAGGCGCTGCCCCTCATCTCCTGGGATATCTTATGTGCATCGGGCAGGATTTGGTTAGAGATCTGATCTTTTCCCATGATCCAAATATAGTGAGGAGCGACCCCAGAACCACACATACTGTCAGTGGCATTTGTTTTCATTGAGCATTAATCATGGCACACAGCACAGTTTATGTGGCACCACGTTCCCCTGCACAGCACGCTTTGTATTCATGATGTTCCCGAATTCTTGCAAATCAGTAAGATTCCAGCTCTGTTATTCACACTTACAGCGATATTGGCAAACATCAGAGTATTTGAGAGCCCAGTCAGGACACTGTGAGGTTTGAGAAGGGAACCAGGGTTTGATGCTACACCTGGAAAAAGCTTTTTGCCAAGCAGCAGTTCCCAAAGGTGCAGCCATCAGCTCCAGCTCTACCGCAGCGGTTGAGCTCAAGCTTTGGTGAGCTGCTGCCAGCACAGCACAAAGACCCGCTCTCTGAACTGCTGAGAAATGCCACACTGTAAGGGGCAGCTATCTGCTTTCATCCTCACCTTGGACACCGCAGTGACTGCACCCAGTTCTACCTGAGCATTCGCTTAGAGGAATCAGATACTGCCCAAGCCACCCCTTTTTAGTTTAAATGCTATCATAACCTCTCTTTTCTTTTTAATTAAATTTAAGCATTTAAACAAACGATCCAAGTTTATGCAGAACTGAGGCTCCACATGGACATCTGTGAGGGTATTTGGGGTATTACTCATGCCCAGAGCAGCAAGCATTGCTGTAAAGCCAAGTGTCCACAGTGGCAAGCATCGCACTGCCCTGCCAAGCCCTACGCGAGCATGACAGCGGGTTGCTGTGGCACATCATGCACCAGAGGCAGGACAATCCAGGGCGTCGTTTAGCAGAGCCCGTGATGGTTTCCCTTTTAATCTATGTGAAAATTGGATTTATGGGAGAGGAGTAAGAGCTCTCCGAACACGGCCCATAAAACTGGGAGAATCATATTTTTCTCTCCAGCAAGCAACTTTTAACAGCTCTGCTGGGTGCTTATTTGCAGTCACCAGGCAAAAATTTTCTCTCTGCTGTTTATGACCCTTTACTCATTTCCGCGGCAGAGGGGGGTGGTTTGGATCGCGCTGCCAGTGATGCTCTAGTTACTGGGTGTTGTTTGCTCCGGGGACTCTTTTGATATGTAGTCCTCTGCTGTACTAATGTCCCCATTAGTCTTGATTGCCTCTGCAGGGGGTGGTAAAGACTTCTGTAACAATGAGCCTCCAAAAATCCTCCTTAGCCTTCGATAACTTCGTTGTGACATTTTCCTCCTCTTGCACAAGACAACAGGTTGACTTTGAAATTATTTCCAGTTCTGTCCTTGTCATTACTTTGTATTTTACTGTGTAGCTGGATGCTCCTTAGGGGGATCAAGGGGCTACCAAAGAACCTCCCTTTCTGTGCTCCTCATGTGCTCCTGAGCCATGGAAGTGTGGTGGCTTTAGAGGCTGAACTGAAACGAATGGAGGTTTCCTGGTGAAATTTCATGAACTTCCTGTTCATGGGCAGGATGGAAACAATAAAAAGATAATATTTTTTCTCTGGGAAACAATGTAGGACTTGAAATGAAAAACTGAAAATGAGGAGCTAAAAGGCCCTCTCACACCTCTGCTGCCTGGGGGGAACAGCCCCTTTCTGAAAGGGCTTTATGTCCCCTGCGATAACGTTTGCTCTAGAAGTGTGTCACAATGGCTGCAGTTTTCATCAAGATTAGCAATAGAAAGTGCACTTCAAAGTACCCAATAAGGGAAGAAAACAGAAATGAACTTCTTTAATTTTGAAGATGACTGCAAAGGCCTGGGGGAATTCTGGGAGGATTGGGAGAAGCTGCCACGAGGCATCTGCTGCTGTCACCAGCGATGGACAGAGCTCCCTGCAACGTTAACGCTTGCCAGGAAAGAGGCACACCAGGCTTGGATTTGACTGTTTCAGTTCTGTTGTGCTCCAGTCCTGAACTGTGATGCCGGCACCTTTCTGTAACATGCAATTCCTGGAGCCAGACACCAATTTGCTGTCACTCCCCAGCTCCTTTGGTTCAAAGATCACTAGTATTATTTCCCATTACAGCTCATGCCTCAAAAATACAAAGCAAGAGCAAGAGCAAAGCTTGAAAAACATCCCCACGATGGAAAGCTCAGCAGCAATAACTGCACAGACACAAGAGACTGCACAGATACAAAACCAAGTAGAGGGCCACCTCCATTGTCAGTTGTTAGCAGCATTCCAGTATCTAAAAGGGCAACAAGAAGCCTGGAGAGGGGCTTTGGACAAGGACCTGCAGGGACAGGACAAGGGGAATGGCTTTAACCTGCCAGAGGGGAGACTGAGATGAGCTCTTAGGCAGAAGCTCTTCCCTGTGAGGGTGCTGAGGCGCTGGCACAGGGTGCCCAGAGAAGCTGTGGCTGCCCCATCCCTGGCAGTGTTCAGGGCCAGGTTGGACACAGGGGCTTGGAGCAAGCTGCTCCAGTGGAAGGTGTCCCTGCCCGTGGCAGGGGTTGGAACTGGAGGAGCTTTAAGGTCCCCTCCAACCCAAACCATTCCATGACATATGTAACTCAAGGGATGTCCAGCCCTGTGCCCATGCGGTTTCCCTGTATAATCTGCAGGAAGCCCCATCACCACCATCAGGCACCTTTCCATGCTGGAAACACACTTCCTGTCCCTGGGGTGAGCTGTGCACACGAGGGGACCCAGAGAGGGACAATGGGATGATCGAGCTGCTCTTTGCTGCGAGTTCAGCCCATGGAGAGGTCCCAGGGGGAGAAAGGGCTTTTCCTGCATGCATTTGCCGTGCTGCTGGTGCTTTTGTGTTTGTGCATTTGTGGGATGGGGATAAGAAGGGCATCGAATTTGAATGTTATGCTAATAACATCTGTGTACTTAAATCAGCACTGAGCAGCTGGCACATTTAAAACAGCCCCCAGCATGTCTGAACACTCTGTAAATACAGAGTTAGTATCTCCTGGGATCAATTTATCATTAATAAGCTATAAAAACAGGATTTGATGCACACTGAAATAAAAATAGTGTCAAAAACCCTGTTCATTACTTCCATTTTTTCCCCATCTTAACCCTGTGGTGTGTGAGGCCCCCTGCCAGACCCTGAGCTGTACAGATGGACTTAGGACTGGCCTCATCCTGCCCAGGATATCTAAGCACAAAGCACAGCATCCTGTGATTCCTATGTAGTCAATGAGGAGATGCAGGCACCCCTAAAGGGGATATGGGCCTTGACTTCTCAGCTCAGCACCTGACATCTCAATGTGCAGGTTAGGACCTTGGCTTACGCTAAGTGATTCACCTTTACTTAGCATGCCAAGCTTCACTAAATATGCTACAAGGACCTGCATGTCCCCAACAGACTCCAGATAACATCGGAACTTACTCTGAACACTTCGGAATGCCACCTACTGAGTCATAAAAATTAATGATAATTACTGTGATGAAATGAATCCCTTCTCCTCTTGTGCTCTGAAATAATCTGTTGTGAGCAGGCGTTGGACATACATATCCTGTACTGCACTTCTTATGCCTCCTGGATCCACAGACTGGTGACTGCTTCATTAAACATATATTTTATGCATCCTATAAGCTCAGGGAAACTGTATAATTCAGGGTACCAGCCAGGGCGTGCAGGTGGCATTTTGATTGATGCTGTGTTCATCTGTAAAGCTAAGATACGCCTCTGCTTATCTGGTTGTGGCTTTTTCTCCTGCTCATCTCTTCCTGGAACGCTTTTATCTCACTCCAGTAATTGCCAGCAAAACTCACACACAGTCAAGTCCATGAGCAAACCTTATCAGCGATGTTACACTGAACAGCACTCCTCTCCACTTCCATATGGGTCACATCATGAAAGATGAGCACTACTGTCACCACCAAAGGTAGTCACGGGTGTCCTTGCCCTACAGGGTTTGGTGCGCTGAGACACGTCAGGAAGAGGGATCCCAGAGAAGGGATCGGATTGACGTTTTATTGTGGTCCTAAGCTGTGCATGCTAGGAAAGGCAAATGCAGATGATAACTTGTAGTTTTGTCCAGCTCCACCCTGGTTGGAACAGGAGAACTGAGACATGAAATGCGCCAAAGCCCATTACATTGGTTTATGATCTTAGATAGCCTCATGGACAGAGGCTGAGAACCTCCAGAGCATAAGATCAGTTGTGCAAAATGCCTGAGTCCTGCCTTCGCACTGACTGAACTAGCTGCGTAGCTGCTGAAGCTCTGTGTAGAAGGCACATGAGATCTTTATCATGGCAATGTAAACCCCTGTGCTCTTTGTATGATTTATGGTTTCCCACTCCCCACACCACACGGATCGCGTGAACGCCCAGCAGCAGCTCCTGCAAACCTGGAGGAAGCGGCCTTGGGCAGTTTGCTCCTGGCAGCTGGTGTGATTGGTTTGCTGAGAGCCCTGTCCTGCCTGTTGGCCTGGCTGGGGAGATGGGGGATGTTTGCTTGGTGGCTATCCCTTCCCGGGGCCTCACTGGGATCACGACTGACAGCAGTTTCCAGGCTGGTTGGTTTCTTAATATTCCTGTGTGAAATGTGAAAAGCTGCATTAAACCTAAGGTGGGAATGGGGGGAGGGTCCATGTTTCAGCACCGGGAAGCCACGCTGAACATTTTCATGACTTTGTTGGAAAAGAGCATCTCCCCTTCCCAGCGGGTGGCTTCACTTAATGAGCCCCTAGCAAGAACCATGCCCATAAGCTCAGCCCTGCGCTCACCGCTGCAGGTCAGCCTCTCCTGACCGAAGCTCCCTACATTGCACCAGGGCTTTAAGAATTCTTGCTGACATGAAGGAACATCCCTAAGATCCACACACTGAAAGAACTTCAGGGTGAAAACGAACAGCTTAGAGAAGCTGATGCATAACTACTGGGTACATGCAGGAGAGCAAGTTTCCTCTCTGGTGTGTGCTCTCCCAGCCCTTCCCTCAGCTCCAACATTCCACATACCTTGTAAGATCCTGCTTCGGTTTGTTAACTCCTGCGAGGTTTTTCCTGGTCCTCCATCATTCAGGTTGTGCTCTCATGGTTACCAGAGCCCCCAGCAGGTACAAGTAGTGCTGCTGCTGCTGCTGCAATAGCAGGAATTCTTCAAAGCCCCATGTGAAGAAGGGTGGAAAATCAGCCTTTCTCTAGCAAGCTGTGAATGTGTAAATAAGCATAAGCAGTGTAATTATTTATTCCAAGCAACACGAACAGGACATTTTCCTGGCCAGAAGCAAGAAAAATTTCTTGATGTAGTGGGATGCCATATACTGAGATTTGTTTCATATTAGATTGCATTTAACATTTATTGTCTCTCCTGCTCTCTCAGCTGAGCAGTACAGCATTAGGAAGTCGTCTTGATTTTTGTATTGCCTTAATCACATTTGTAAGAGATGTACCCAGTTCTCAGCCCTTCATTAACAAAACCTGACTAAACCAGTCATTAGGTAGCTATCGAATGAGAGATCAGCTGAAGTGATCAATTACAACAGAGTATGAAGTTAAAAGGTATTTTTCTTCCATGCATCATGCACCTTCCTCCTGAACCGCGCATAACCCCTTCACTTCACACCAGTTCTGCTGGAGGTGTGCAACTTTCTGCAAGGTCAGGGGATGGTTTACCTTGACAGCCGATGGGAATGAGTCCAAAGCCCCCAGCCAGTAACCTTGCCCTTATCCCTTCTGTCCACACGATATTTCTGGACTGCTCCTCAGTCGTGTCTGGCTGAACTTGCTGGATTCAGTCCATGGTGGCAGAGAGCTGCTGGGGACCGGCCCTGGCAGGTCACTGCCATCTGAGGCACCGTCTGTCCAGGGAAGAAAACGGTTAACAAGGAATTACATCTTGTGCCTCACAGAGTTGTGCTTTGACTGAAGGACTTGACCCAAACATTAGCGAAAATCAACCAAAACACGTTTGTAATTCTTGAGAAGTATGAACATCGCAGTTTACAACAGAACAAAACATTGGCAAAACAAAGATTGTTAACAACTGCTTTGTGAGACAACCATCATTTTACCGAGTTCATGCAGTTTTGCCAAATGCTTTAAGCTTAAGAACTAATTTGTATGTTGCCCATGAAGAAACATTGGTGACCATTTGGTTATTTCTTGCACTTCAGAGCAGGCAGTGCTGGCTCAGGACACCATTGTCAGCCAAGAGCCCCCTCCTGCAATTACCGAGATGGGTAAATCTGGTGACAGAGAATGTGCAGAGGGAACAAACCCATGACACATGTAAATAACCCCTCTGATTTATCTGCTCCAGGAATACACTGTGCAGGCTGCGAGCAAGATAATGCTCCCTGCGCCAGAGCAGACAGAGCCGGGCAGCAGCTTGTCCTTTTCTGGGCGAAACAAGGGTGAACAAAAACCCAACACGTGAGCTATTTGAGAGATGCTGGGAGATCGTCTTGGTCTGACAGGGAGCGGTGCTCCTCCAGGTTTACCTGGTGCCATTTGGGATGCTCGTGGGGCTTTTTCTGCTTCTGAGGCATTTTGTGCTACGTCAACTGCCACTCATCCTCCTTCCACCGCCACTGCTGCAGCACCTGCTTTTACATTCAGATTCTTGGCACAAGGAAGAAATGCAGCCCATTGTCACCGGTGCCCACTTCCTTCTGGTGTGACACCGTGCTCATTACAAGAGCGATTTTAATTTCAGATTCGGTAACTGGAATGCAGAAGCCATGAGGTAAGAGCTGACTGATGAGTAACTGTCTCCTGCGCATCTTGATCTCTGTGTAGCCTCAGCACCAGGTAGTCATCTTTCCTGCCCCAGTGCTCAGTAGGTTCTTGCTGGTCCTCCTGAGCACAACAGTCTAAGGAGGAAAGAACGAGCAAGAAATACATATGGTTACATACAGTCTAATCCAGTTTAAGGATACGAAAAGACCCTGCCAGGCACAGCAGCCTTGCTCTACACCACCTTCATCCATAAAAATAGAAAATGGGGTTCTGAAGGTCAGTGGCAGGAACCAACTGATGCCAATGGAGACGCATATGATGACCAGCTACCAAGCACTGATGTTTTATTGCATTAAGATACCCCTACACAAGCCCCCCACCCCGGGGTCAATAATCCCATCTCTCGCACCCCAGCCCAGCCTCTTCCAAATGAGCAGATGAAATTAGGCTTTCTTCTGCAGGACTGGGGCAATTGCAGAGCTTGAGGAGCTGCCCTGCCTCCCCAATCCTCCTCCACCCGAGTACCCTCATTCCTTCCCTGATAAATTCACTGCGCTTTTAAGGTTCTCCAGATTTAACTCAATCACGTACCCAGGGGCTGGCAGGAGAGAATAGAAATAAAGAAATCAATCACTCGATGAGAGACAGGCTTGAAGCGGCCCCAGAACTAATAGTGCCGAATTCGGGAAGGGAGTATTTCAATATTTATTAGGAAGGGATGCTTCTGTCAGATGTTTACCAGTCTGTTTTTCCCAGCACTGCCTTCAGAAGGCTCACGCACCTTCCCCAAGGCACAGAGGGCATTCTTCTGCAGAACTATCTGCACGAGCCTTGCAGAGGATTGCTATCACCACTTCTGCGGTGAGATCACCCGGAGGCATGCTGGTGCTCAGCCCATTTAAACTTCTTTTTGCCCTTCATGGACTTCGGGGTTCCACCCTCCCTCTTCGCAGGTGACTTCATCTTCAGACTGTTGAACTGCACTCAGTTACATAGAAATGATGGAGGGCAGCAGGTACCCGTTTATTACCGTGGGGATGTGGGTTTCCTGTGCAGATAATTCAGAATCATTTCAAACAGCACATAAGGTTAAGCCATTTAATGTGGAAACAAACAGGTCAGCCCCTGGACAGCAGGACTGAAGGTGCAACATTGCTTAAACAAGTGCCAGCCACTTGCTTAATCTACTTGTGACAGCATTAAATATAACTCAAAATACTCAACTGTTTGTTCAATCTGGTGTCTTCAACCTCCAGTTCGATTTTTAACTGTCCAAATTACTGAAACAGGCAGTTCAGACTCAGAAAAATTCATTTTTCCATCCAATCTTGGTTATCTCGTTGAGAAGCTTCTGTCAGCCTTCATTAAAGTCTATGCACCGAAATTACCATTTTCCCCATGAAGAGCAACATCAATGTAAATAAAGCAAGTGGCAGGCCTGCCTTTCCAGCGCTGTATTGAACAGACTGACTCACATAAGCCAATTCAAGGATAATTCCAGTCATCCATCAGAATGAGAACCACCCTCCGACCACAGTGAGGCACCGTGGAGGGGCAGCGCTATGGGTTAGCATGGTGTGCTGGTGCTCCCCACTGCCAACGCCCGTCCTGCTCCCACACTGGGTAGCTTCAAGCTCCCATCTACTGTCTCGAGTCTTATCCCATGGGATAGGTGTGCATAATGTGCCCTAATGCCAACACAAGAGGATAAACTGCCATGCTGGGCCAGGAGAAAACATCCAGCCACCCCAGCATGAAGACACCGTGTCCTCCAGCCCCCGAGTCTCAGCATGGCAGCACAGTTTGATGTCCAGATACCAATAAGGATATAAAACTACACCTAGATAACCTTTTCTTGAGCTAAACATACTCACCAGAAATCCAATTGAAGCAAAAAGTGCATCTTCTGACATACCATGAAGAGGAAAGAAGGTCCATGGGGGAAAGGATGGGCAGCTGCCAGAATATTAGACAGGGTACTGGGAAGCACTGGGCACTAGTGTTAGTTCCCGCTTATCTCTGGTGCTCCATCAGTGGTTTTCTTGACCTTCAGATAAAAGCAAAGTAATTTGACAAATAGAAGCACATGGTTTTGGCTCAGAGAAATAGCCATAATAATCACTTGGATCAAGAAGAGATAGGCAAAACTGCTTTTAACTAATCCCCTGCCTCTTAGTTGTTAGAAAAGGAAATCGTGGCCACATGGACAAAGGGCTACGGGTGCAAGTTGCACTGGGAGAAACTTGAAATAAATTTAAGGAAGAGCTTTTCTTGCCATGAGAACAGTCGGTCACTGGAACAACTGCTCAGGGACTCAGTGGAGTCCCCAGCTGGGAGGGCGTTGGAACTGGATGAGGTTTAAGGTCCCTTCCAACCCAAAGCAGTCTGCGAGTCTATATTCTTGACAAAGCTGGTTTTGACATTTTGGTCAGGTAGAGCTCTTTAAAGCTCAGTTTTTGAGTAGTGTCTCAAATCCCAAAGTGGTTACCAAGTTGGACTTGGCACTCGGCAGAAGCCCCAAACCACAAAGCTGGACCACAGGCCTGGACCACATCCACTCCTACCCCCAGAGGAGGTGGAAAGGCATCCCCTCCCGCTCCGAGGTGCTGCTGGGGGCTGCCGCCCATGTTCCTGCACCACCAGCCTCATGCTCCAGCTACACTGGAGAGGAGAACCCCGGCAAAAGGTGTAACCCCTGTCATGGAGCTGCAGTCCATTAAATACCTAGATGTGCCCAAGATCAGGTTCCTCCACTCTATTCCATTATGGATTAAGTGGAGTCACTGAAGAAAATCATTACGACCGTTTTGGTGTCACATCACTTCCAAACGATTAAATGATTTACTGGAGTGTTTCCCCGCTGCATGGCTGGACCTGGCTCACATCTGCAGAAGTCCCTCTGCTCACCCACTGAAATCCAAATTCAAGCTGAATTTCTCATTTCCCCTGGGAACCTTAAATCAGTGCTTTTCATCACAAATCAGTTTCTAAGTGCCTTCTTCCAAATAGGCATTTTGGTTCAAAAACTGGAAACAAAAAGATGTCAATTCAAATGCTAACCCACAGTGAAATACAATATTGTCTCCAATATATCTGATGACCTTTCGTTCATAACACTGAAACTTGAGTTCCAGCATCTATCAAAACAGCTTTTGAAATGCTGACTTGGAAGAAAAATTCTTGTTCTGAATGGAGTCACCGAAGCCCTGATGTTCAGGATATTGAATTAACACAGTGACTGCCTTTGGTAAAACAGTCTCAATGACTGGTAGAAAAAAGAGCAAACGTTAAGAAAACAAGAATTAACAGAGTACTTCTGTTGAAAACTAACTCCAGAGCAGACATGTTCCTGTCTGGTCATAGGTGCAATTGTGCAAACCATTCTGGTTTGTCCAGCTTTTGTGTGGAGAGAAGGAGTAAGCAGTTTAATTCCATTTATCCTCAGTTTCAGCGTTCAGAGCTGGGTAATTAACACTGCTATATATAGCCCTCTATTTATTGGCTAAACATCAGTGTGCGAACTGGCATACTCACATGTATTGCATACCCATACGCAGACATATGGGAACGGGCAGTAAACGAAGCATCAGTTTAACATGGAAGCTGCAATGAAATTCCTGCACGTCAAATATAAAGAGATTAATAAAGAGACAAGAAACGAGTCAGAGTTTAATATCAGTGCCCTGAGTGTCCACAAAAAGAAGTGCCCATTAAACCTGGCCTCTTCACCATTTCTTATCAGCTGTGCTTGCTCTCAGCCATCAGCTATTCCACCTTAAAACTGTATTTCTATCATTTTGTTGAGCACTTACTTTTACAGTTCTAAACCCACTAAGCCATATAGTGCAAGCTCTCTATAAGACAGAAATCCAGATGTTTGCAGCAGGCTGTTTGTGTAAGAACTCACATTAGCAGAACCATTTTCAGGGCATATTCCAGCAGCGGGTTGGGGCACTGTTGTATTTCTTTACATAAACACAGACTTTAAGGATACGCAGCCAGGTCCATGTGGATATGCACCACCTAAAACTGCAAAGTGTTTCTAAGTTGAGCAATATTACTGAAAGTGGAACCTGCCTGAATCACCCTGGCACTGACTTCTGGTGAGGAACTGGCTTTGTGGAAAACTCCCTTCGCATCCCTTATATCCAGAGCATTAAATCAGTGCAAAGCTCTCTGCAAAAATCATGAGTTATTACGTTTCACAAAGGACTAATGACAACCAAGTGTTGTGAATTTTAGACTTCATAAAATCTCTATAAAAGGGACAAGTTGGCAAACACTCGGATGGGAGAAGAAGGGAAGGTAAAAGCTAAAAAACCAAGCACAAGTGAGAATGATGAAGTGCAAACAGCTCACACATGGTATTTGAAACAGCGGTCCAGGCTCACAGGTATGCTGCTATTACACTTAACATGGGTGTCACAGCAGTGCCCTGGGAGTACGAACACAGCCCTGCCCTCGGCAATCTTCCCTTTCTTCAGACAGCACTGCTGGGGTCGGATTTACAGGGGAGTCAGTCAGAATCATGATGCTTTGCACAGAAACCAGAAGTCACAATTTCACCTTTTTTCAAGGCATTTCCAGTCACCTCCCAGCTCCCTGGGGGAGATTGGCCAGCTCCAGATCACGTGCCCTGTGCCAAGGGCTCCCTCGGTCCAGCCGGCATGACACGACGCGGACACACATGGGAACGTCTCCTTTTCTCAGTTAAAAAGTTGTTTAAGCAGTCTTAATACAAGCCCAGTAATTACAGGCAAAAATAGATCTCCTTTAGGAAGGAGACACAGCTTGAACGTTTTCTGGTAATTTATTCTGAAGCTACTGCAGAAGGAAGCTTCTGGCATCTGCTTGGCGTCAGCTGCTGCTCCTGATCTCACGGGCCTGAAAACATGTAATTCCAGCAGTTTTGGGGGGGACAAAGCACTTACAGACCATGATCAGGCCTGAGGGAAAGCAGAACTGTGCTCACAGCCAGGGCGATCCTCACTGCATGCGGTCTCTTTGGGAGGTGAACGCTGCTACCATTACACCAACACCCCTGGAGCAGCTCTTGGCTTGTGCACATGTAAGCAAGAAGAAAATACAAGCTGGTTAACACGCTGAACCCATGACACACGGTCTGGGTGAGGTAGCAGTTGTATCCCGGATCTTTGGAAGACATTTTTCTTTCTTTTAAGGGAGCTGTGAGTCTATGCAGTGATGCTTGGTTGGAGAATTTTGACGTATGAGAAAGGAACCCTGTGAATTATGAGATTAACAAATAGGAAAATCAATACAGTTAATGCAAGAGTCCTTCCTCCTGCCAATTTTAATAAGGGATAAATATTCACAGAGGAAAGGTGATGTCAGGAGGTGCATTTATCTCCTGATCCACACAGCACCAGTGCAGTCAGCACTGGGGATGTGCCCTGGTGGCGATGCTATCGGAAAGCCCCAGCCCTGCGGTGGGCAGATTAATCATTAATCCACAGCCATGTTCTGCACCGTGGGTTTGGGTGTTCTGGCACCTCTTTGGAGCCTCAGATAAGAGGGAAAACCTGGTGCTATCTGTCAGTGCATGCCATATCCCTTCAGTGCACCCGGCCTGTGGAGCTCGGCGCTGCTGCTGACGAAGGCTGTGGCAGGCAGGTGCTTTCTGGTAAAGCCCAGGCTGCTTCCTCCCGGGTGTTCACACTCCTATATCTGGTCTGAAATGCAGACAAGAGGACTCGAGGAGCCCCAGAGGCTCCTGTCACTTATTCCTGGTGTAAAATGCCTGTGCTGATGCTTCCTCTTGGCAAGGTATGAGTGGTAACAGGTCACCACATACCAAACGCAAGGCCAAATGCTCACACTAGGGATCACTAAATGCAGCAGCTGACAGGCTCAGGGCTGTCAATTAAAGTGCAAGTGATTCACAAACTATGTTAAAAACCGGGAGCGCAGGACTGGGCTGGGGAGGATGAGGAAGGATGAAGACAGGCCCTACAAGCGCACACAGCAGCGAGCATACCTGCGACACAGTTCCGGAATTCCTGGCTTTCCCACTGTCCCTAAATTTGAAATTTTTGCTGCACTTTTTCCCTCCTCAGAAAAATTAAATGAAACCAGCGCATGGCAGTAACCAAACCCTCTTTGCTCCATTTCCTTCCCAAAAGCGCGCTTCGCAGATGGAGATTTGCTTTGGTTTAAACCATCCCCAATAGATTTTGGAGGAAATGTAATAATGCTCTTCTATCCTGAAGTGACTCAGTGATGGGAAATAGAGGTTAAACAAGAAAAGAACACTTTATGTATCTGCTCCTGCACTCCCTTTGCTTTCATTTGCACATAAGCTGTTTGGCTTAAGGGTGGGCTGGGGAGGACGCGAGAGCTGCTCTCGCCTTGTTCTGCTGATGTAACGACAATGGGAGGATTATTTCTTAATTTTCAGCGTGGTAAGTGGGTAATTATTGTCCAATTAGACTTGCTATTAACCTCTCTGTGCCTCATTCTGCCATCCATAAAACAAGAGTAACAGCACTTACCACTCTCACTGGGATATCGGGGAGATTTATTAGTTAATGTACGTACAGCACAGTGCAAATGAAAAGCTCCGCGTGTTGGCTACAGCAGAATTATTAATAATGAGTTGTTGTTAGCGTTGTTAGCAGGGTTATAGCTTTGGAAACGGGGTGTGTGATTGGATGCCTGGCAATAAGGTGCACCCATAAGGGGTTTATCTTGTGAACCGTGGACCTTAAGCTTGAGTAGTTGGGTGGAGAATCTAGAGGATGGAGTCTAGTGAAATGCCAAAGCCAGCTCTGATGCTGCAGAGAGGAATGTAGCTTTTTATGAGGTATAAAACCCCAGTGAATTAATTTTTTTAAATCTCATAAAATAATAATTAATTAGCTGGATAAAAATATTCTTAAATCTTCCTCCTTAAACCGTGTACCTGAGCGAACACCTCGTGTCAGTGTGTCCATGGCGGGCTGGTTCTTCAGAAGAAAGCTCTAAGGGGGCTGAGGAGACATCTGGAGAGGCGACCTGCAGCACTGGGAACAGCGAGACCAGAGCTGGTCAGATCCCAGCAGAAACATGTCCTGCAGCTGGGCAGAGAGGAGAGGCGCAGGTACAGCGATCAGTTACTGTCAGAATTACTGATGGCAGCCCGGAGACTCAAGCAACCTCACACATTGCTTAATGTAATCTCTTCTAAAATCTGATCCCACCTCCTCCAGGTGGCTGCTTGTGACGGACAGGGAAGAGCACAGGTTGGGGAGATGCCAATTGGGATACAGAAACTTCCAAGTCCAGTTCTGCTGCTGGTCGGTCAGGCCTGGACCTGCTGGTCTGCAGGGCACAGTGACAGTGCCCACAGCCTGGTGAGATTTCTGTGGGGCAGCACAAGTCCCTGCTGCAGCCTCAGAGACTGTGACTATAGATCAGTTGGGGATAATTTAATTAAGGACTATACTAACTGATGCATGGGAACACACCAGTAATGAGTGTATTTTATCCACTAAGAACAAATGCATTTTCAGAAACGTTCTTTCTTCAGCTCAGTTCTCATTTAAACATTTGGATGGCTTCCAGTAGCTCACTGTTGCTCCTTCTCCCATCTGTCCCACTGAGAAACACAAAACATCATTCTGCTCACATATATATATGTGTGTGTGCACACAGGCACACACATGTACATTCATATATAAACCCCAAGTGATGTTAAACCCTCAGTCGTGCTATCTGATACAGCTCAGGCATGCGAAAGCTGCCATCAGCCCCTTGGCACCAGTGCCAGGGCAGCGCCTGGCAGATGCTGAAGTGACACAGATGTTGGGTATTGGGGTGCAGCAGCAGGAGAGGGGCAACCTCGCCCCAGCAGCACCGTGCGCTGCCTCACTGATAAATGCCTGGGCCATGTCCCAAAACTGTGACCTCTAATTAAAAGCATTTTTCCATCCCACACCCTGGGAAAAGATGAAACCTCCACCAGCTGCAAACACCCAAACGGTATTTTCTTTTTGAATAGAAAGAGAAATAATGAATATGACCCAGGGCACTTTCAGCTCCGCCCAGGCCAAAGGGAAGAATCAATGTGACTTGCAGCCCACAGTCTCTAAAGAGAGAAGTGGTGACTGACTTACTCTCCTTTCATGATTATCCTACCAACAAGTTGCTTCTAGCAAAAAGGTCTATGGGTGCAGAGCTAAAGCACAACTGCTCCTCCAACACAGAGATTAATATGGTGCCACATGTAGGTGTAGCAATAATGTGCTAATGAGTTATTGATTTCTTTAATTAAACTTCACTGGTATCATATTTTCAATCTAAATGAATGCATCATTAGAGTAATTAATAGCATGGTGATAACGAGAACTGTCTGAAATTGCAATTAATCGGCGGCACACGGTCCTCCCATAACACTCTGCAGGCAGCCCAGGAGCCCCGGTGGTGATGATGCACCACTGGTCTCTGATGGGTGCTGCAAAGAGCCTGCACAGCTCCTGGCATGGGGAGCCAGGACCACAGTGCCCAATGCCCACCACCATGGAACCAGCCTGGCGTGAGCCCTGGCTGAAGCCCAGCGCCAGTGAGATGCTGCACAGTGTGTGCTGCTCTCCCATCTCCCCCAGCCCTCCATCCCCTTCCAGCTCAGAAAGAGCAAGCATCATTCACACAGCACTGACATGAAGGAGTTTGATTGTCCTCCTGACTGTCCACATTTGAAGAGCATCCCTGCACAGTTAGCTCTTCTCCATCCAGCACATGCCAAAGCCAGCCTCAGCTTGTGCCATTTGAAAATGGCACATTCACTTACAAGAGTTCTGGCTTTGCAAAAGATTGCTTAGGACAGAGAACACAGACCAGTAGAAGCTTATGAAAGCCTGGTATTTCTAAGCACAGCATAAAAAAATTGCCTAAATCAAACTCGGGTGTTACACACAGTATGAATGATACTAAATAAGAAAAAATAAATCACTGTGATCATAATTACAGCAAAAGCTCCTGGAGCTGAAGTGACATTTTCTTGAGTCAAATGGAATTTGCAGCGCTCACCGTTGGGCTGGAACAGGGCTGCAGATCTGGTCACGGAGGCTCATCAAGTTCGAGCCCTTCCACATGTTTTAATTCTACCTAAAACCTCACTAGCTATTTTTAGCCTGAACTGATTTTTGCAGTCACATCTGGGGCACAACACAATATCAGACTCACCCACACTTACGACTTTCTGTGGCTTTTTGCAGGACTTGTTCTGACCTTTCCACCCCGGCAGAACAGAACAATAAGAAATTCAGACTTCTGCTATAAACCAAAGAAAGAAATGCTCCGGCTGAACACGAGAGCTGGCAGCAGGACTGCTTCAGAGCTTACCCCATCTTCTCGATGAAGACATCCTACCTTTCTTTGCTGTGTGATGTGATCTGACCCATTGCAGAACCAGATAATCGCACTAATCTGGCACGGATGAGGCTGACAGCTCACAGTAGGCGCAGCACGGACAAGCAGGTGACCTCAGGGGCAGGGAAAAAAGCACAGATGATTCTTAGGGCTTCATATAAAACTCATCTTAAAAGCTCTTTCATTTAAACAAGTTGCCACTGCGAAAAACAGTGTCCTTCCCTGGGAAAAACAAAACCGTTGTCTTAGTTTAAAAGGAGCGCTTCCTTTAGGGCTAATTAAGCTGACAAATAACCCTTCCAGAGATTGAGCAGTTTAACTGATCACAACGCAGCGATGCTGGGGACCCTGGAGAGGACCAATTGCTGCTGTGCACAGCTGGGAAAATGACTGTGCCCCTCTGCATCAGGACATCGAGTGAGGGAAAAATAATACCTCATTAATCTTCCTAATGAACCTCTTCTAAACAAGATAATTCACAATTTTATGGTGCACATGGGGTTGCCGTGGAGATTTGCTAAGCTGCCTACCAAGCTGTGAATCAACGCGTACAAAGGCAGAAGCCAGCTGACACGAGTACACTCAGCAAACCTGTCTGTGGTCTTCCCATCCTTCGAGTTTCAGTAATACCACCTCAAATCCAGGGATGGGACTGACATGGCTTCAGAGGGGAAGGTTCAGCTGCCATGGTTATTGGATGGAGGATGCAGCCAGAGTAGCACAAACTGAGAAATGAAATGCTTTGAGTCAGGAGCCAGGCTATCGGTGCCGGCACTGAACATCTCTATCTTCTCGCTCCCCTGGTCCTGCTGTGTTCACAGGCTGAGCACAGGGATCTTCAACCACCCTGGAACATGAGAACAACAGGAACTGAAGCAATCCTGCCAGTGCTTCACCCTGTGTATATGAAAAGAGGCCCCTTACATCCTCCCGAGGTATAGGACGCAGGTTGTGTTTCAAGTTTGAAATTAATCCCTCCAGATGTACAGCTGTTAATCTCACACCATCACAATCATTTTCTAATGTTCATAATTAAAGACTGAGGTGCTGACTCTTAACAATATTCAGATGTTTAATACTTGCTTGATCAGACTTATAATTATCTTTGCAGGTTTGGATTTAAGTGTGTTACAGCCCCCAATAGAAGATGCTTTGACAGCCCACAGAAGTACACCTATGGGCTTCCAGGAAGTTGGGGGCTTCCCAGCTCTGCAGCATTTAAAACCCCTCTGGTATTTCTCTATATTTTGAGTTCTAGAAGAATTCTGGTAAAAAAAGTCCTAACACTGAAGAGTACAGCAGACCCCAAGCACCATGGGTTTGTATTCCCAGATAAATACTAGTGTTCACACAGACATCCTTAAGGAACAGCTGCCATCGGGCAACATCTATATGGGAATTTCCTTCCCAGACAAAATAGGAACCTTTGGAGACTCTGAATTGTGTGAGTAGAACTCTTTGGGCGGTTCTGTCAGATCTCTGTAAGAGTGAACATGGGGGCCATGGCAAGGCAGGTATTTGCTAAACCTCTGAAGTCACCATCCGCCCTGGTGCCAGCTGGGCAATGCTCTGCAGGCTGCAGCTTTGGGACAGCCTTATTCCTATTCCACACACAGCAGCACGGAGCTGCTCACAGATGGTGTTACAGCAGCTCATGAGACCTTCATGGGTTTCTTATGGTCCACTGTGCCCTTAAATCATATACACACACATCTGCATGCGAGGCTTTTTTACAATCCAGGTAGTCTCATGGGAATAAATAAGGATTAAGGAACATCAAGTTATGTTTCTATTATTTCCATTTTCCATACTGGAAATATAGCTATCATCAGATCAACACAACATTAAGTAAATGACACTATTACAAATATCCACCAATTTCCATCGTGCTGCTATGCTGCATTTCCATAATTTCATGCACTCCTCTCCTCCCTTTTATTTAATGCTGTTTCTTTCAGACAAGAGCTCAGAGCCCACGATCATTTGTGCACCCTGGAGACATCAGCAAACAGAGAGGAGGCGAAATAACCACCTTCAAGTGTCCCGTGATCCGGCGGCTTCATCTTTAAGTGCAAACGCGAGGCAGCTTTGCTGAACTCATCCACCAGCTGCTCAGCTGCGTGTGCCAAGGCACCGGCCATTCCCGCAGTCCAGTGTAGCCGGTGAATTATTCCATTCTGTGCACTTCCAATTTATTTCCAATTTCTGTCTGCGCTCAGCAGAACTATCAGAGCCCAGGGAAAACTCCATATGGCAACCAGGAGCCCTGTCAGGAAGCTGAGTGGGGCTGCCAGCACACAGAGCTGCTCCCCCTGATCACCTTGCACCAGGTTTGTGGGGGTCCAGCCGTGCCTGGGACAGCAAGAGAACATCACGCTCTTCCCACAAGGTCTTGGGCAATATCCAGAGATTCTGCCTTTATCGAGGACCACAGAAATATGTGACAACCGTTTCACAGTGCTCCAAATCACCGCTGATGTGTTATCAGAGCTACTCAGACTTCATATAGCACATCTTACAGAAACTCCTGAAGAGCAGCCAAAACTGTTCCATGCAGGAATCTCATAACCACAAACTCCCTTCTACAGTCTGATTTAACGGGTTAAGACAATGAATTCAGTTACCACTCCGTTTGCCTAGAAACACAGTATTAAAAGTGCTAGCTCCGAAAAGCATTTAGTGATGTGCTGCGATTGAAGCTTGCTTCTTGTTCAAAGTCTTTCACTTCTTTAAAACTACTTTCCTGCATAAGAATTGTCCATAGAGACAAAGCTTTCTCTCCTTTCCACAGCCCTGCATTTCCTGGGCACAGAGCACTGCAGACACTGAGGCTGGTGGGACATTCAGCTTCGGGGCTGCAGTCATTTTCCAGCCCCTCAGTGGCACCACCAGTAGCTGATGTCCAGGCTGTCCCTAGCACTAATGAATTCAGTCCATCTCTATTTGCTTCAATATTGCCACCACCCTTCAAGTTCTTCCTTAATGTACTGTTGTCATCTTTGTGCCTCACATGCTTTCTTAATTATTGTTATTTATACAGCATGACGCACACAGACAAATGTAATCATGTTTATACGCGTTAACCTGAGAGACTAATGGAAAAATTGCATATCCTGTTCCCACTGTTGGCACAAGCACAGTTTTTCTCACTAGCATTAACACAGTTAGTGTTCAGAGAAGTCTGATGGGGCTGGAGATATAAGCGTTCTCTCCAAAGAACCGGTAAACCACAAACACCAGAAGGTCCTCCCATCCTTATACTGCAATGGAAGAATTTCAGTCCCATGATGGAATGACTTAAGTAGCCAAAGAATCTAGCACAGGTTCATGATAGCTCATTAAGAGCCATTGGAAAGCTCCGACAAAAATGATGCAGAAAGACAAAAAAGAACCTACTGGAAGAGCACATAACAGACAAAATATGAAACCAAATCCTCCTGCGGCAAAAGGACAAGAACAGTAACAAGAGGTGGCAGCCAGAACAGGTATTCATTAGTGCGTGAGATGGAAGAGCACAAAAGAGCAGCCCAGAGGATAGGCTAGAAAAGAACTGAAAGTTTAAACACAAAATATAAACCTGCACCCCACAACGGGCAAGGAAAGGCAGGGAAGAAAGAGCAAAACTTCAAGTAATGCTGGCTGACTTACAAAGCTGTAAGAAAGGTCTCTTGCTGCTTGAACAGATGGGTCTGAAATTGTTCTCTGTCAGCAGAAACATCACGGACTGTATTTGCCTGGAAGGGACAAACCCTGGTTGAGAGATGCACAAAGATGTAGTGCCACACGGGTACTTAATTTGAGCGTGCCCCTGAGCAGACAGACTGCAGTTGATGTGCCTCATGCAGAGACACTTCATCTCTCCTTCCCCTTTCCTGGCCAGCCTGGGTACGATTTACCAGCTCTGCTAATACAGAATGAAGCAGAACAAAGACCCGTCATCTATTATTCCGGCTCATTTGTTGAAGCCAATCTTACCATTTTCTATCTAAAGGTCTATTCAGCCATCGGAAACAGAGGGGAAGGTCTTCACCAGGTGTGGGTCAGCGCTGACTTCCAGAACAGCCATACAAACATCTCTTGTGGAAGAAACGGCTCCATCCCTCAAGACCTGCACCTGTTTGCTGTGGGCCTGAAGGCACCCTTGATAGACTCCTAAGTTTCCCTGTATTTACATTTTCCTTGGAAATCTTTCAAATTGAAGCATTTAAGCCAATTCTCCGGTGGGACATGCAGAGAAGGCTTTGCCTACTCGTAAAGCTGAGCACAGACTCGGAACTTTCCAGAACTGCCCATGGAGAAAACCTCATGAGTGCAGAGTTCCAAAGGCACAAGCTGTCTGCCCAGCTTCACCCCCTGCTGTCTGTGCAGCAGTGGAGCAATAAAGCAGTACTGCTCATTCCCTAGGAAGAGGAGGAATACGTGGCTACTCCGACACAATCAAAGATGAGTCAAAAACTGCACCTGACGGGCAGCAGTGGATTCATGGTTTACTTCCCTGCAGAGTGCCCAGCTCTTTCCAGTACGAGTGCAATGGAAGCGAGCAGCTGGATTTTAAGCCAATGGGAATATTTCTTTGCTGACTGACAGATCTTGCTCTAAGTATTTATTTATTTAAAAAGCAGAAAACCCCAGCGCTTTGTTTTACAAAAACGAGCACCTCCGTGACAAAGCTAATCACAGCTTCGCGAGGTGACAACTGGGAAGAAATGCACCCACATGGATATGGATTTTCATTAGGTGCACGCTCGTTTTGTCAATATCTGTGCAGTACTCAGTTACTAATGCAGGCTTTAAAAACAGGACAGTATCACTTCAGGGATAATGACATTTCAGGGGGAGAGAGAGTGTTTGCTTTAAAGGTCTAAAAACACAGACACTGTTTTCAGACCCGCTGTGACTCACCTGCTTTGTGGAAATCAGGGTCTGATTTCCAGTCCCAGCCGCTGACAACCCAACCCTGATTACGTTGGTTGGGTTTTGTTGCGTTTCTGCAATTTTCTGGTATTACATTATATTTTAAAAAACAGAGACCCCGAAGGAGAGGGCTTTGCCCACCTCAAAGCACACAGGGTGGAAGGCTCCTGCCTAATGGCTTTGAATCCAAGCCTATGCAAATTTTAGACTAGGTGATCAATGACATAATGAGATCTGTCAAGCACAAGTCATAGCACTATAACTGAAATGTGAATAGACATTCACATTATCTAGCATGCAACAGAGAGATATTGCTATTAGAGAGGAGAGGGAAGAGCTGACAAAAATGTCCCACTCCATGGTGAGCAGCGGTCACATTTCATTGTAATGTGAGTGGGAATCATTTGGCACTTTAATCAAAGCAGCATCTTCCATTCTGAGAGCAGATAACTACAGCAAAGGGGCTGCAAGATGACCTCCACTCCTCTGCGCATCTCCTGGTGGAGAATGACCCTGCGGTGTTGAAAACAGAAGTGCACAGGGAGGGGTGAGGAGAAAAGGAGAAGGCAGATACTGTTTGAGGGTATCTACTTCAGGTTAGTGCTTTAACATCTCATACCACTGTAAATGCCTAATGGCATTCTTTTCACTCCCCTTCTTTGGAAAGGCATCCTTTCTGTTCTGCCTGCACTCACCATCAGAGCACATCATTTAGACAGTGTTTTCCAGTTTTCTGTATCCCACCTTCCTCCCTCCAAACTATTCCACAGCACCGGCTCCGTGTCTTTACCTTCTCCAGAGACCTTATTCTGCAGAAATACATAAATGCAAGAATTTCTTCTCAAAACCTCCCAACAGCTCCAGCACAACAGTTGGAACAAACTAAGCCATACAACTGCGATACTGTTGCCTTTATTTGTTTATGGGTCTGAGCTAGTTTTCCTCCTCCTCCATTTTTTCCTCCAGTTGTCACTCTCACCTTTTCATTCCAGTGAAAATGGAAATGAAAAAAGGAAGAGGCGATCTGTCCATGCTTCAGTTTCAGACTCTGAAGACTTGCACATTCATAGGATCTGAACATTTGGGCTGAAGGAGAGTTTATTGATGTGGAATAAATGCCAGCTCTAACCCTCAGACCTTGCAAAGCTAACTGATCCCTGCTCAGGCAGCTCTGAGAGCAGCCTTGCTCTGCAATGCTAAATAAAGCCGAGGAGTTGATGCACAAAGCTGGTTTTCCAGGAGGCACACCTGATTGCTGTATCTGCTCCTGTATCTGAGGGCTAACTGTCAGAATCAGAGGTCCTTTTGTCCACTACAATTGGTTCTATTGGCGATGAGCCTATGTAAGAGACAGATACATAAAACATGACTTTGAAATGAAACATGCAGGAACCATAAGGTCCACAAATACTTAGTGCTCTCCAGAAGTGATTTGACAAGATTAAACTTCTTGTTATGCCATTCCCCAGTTAACAGTCCACTTCGTATTTGGCTAAGCATTATTAACAATCAAAGACAATCAGGAAATAGCACCTAATTCACTTCAGAAAGAAGGAGAGCATGTTCGGATTGTCTTGGGCTTATTTCAAAGCTCCTGTCCCCCAACTTCATCAAAGAGATATTTAATCTTTTACACCATCATTTATTCATGCTGATAGAGGAAGCTGGAGCTAAGGGAAGGAGCCAGTGGCACGTACAGTGCTCATTATTAGCTGGATGACTTGCAAATCCTATTACTGAGCATGGGGCTCCAGCTAGTCAAAGCAATCATTTTCCTCTCAGGGTCTCCAAAATGCATCTTTAAACCAGTAAATAAGTAACAGCCACCCTCAGCTTAGTGGCTGAACACATAGAATGAGCACAGCTTCTTACACAGAGTGAACACCAGCCACTGGAATAACCTCCCCAGGGAAGTGGTGGACTCCCCAGTGCTGCTCACTGTTAAGATCCAGCTGGGCAGGGTGTTGGGACACCTGGCCTAGGTCATGCTTTGACTAGAAAGGTTGGACCAGATGATCCTTGAGGTGTCTTTCAACCTAGGATTCTGTGATTCTATTAAATAACTCAGCAGTTCAGAGAGCCAAATCCTGTGTGGGATGGAAGCAGCAAGCCATGAAAAAGCAAGTAATGATTGAGACAAGGTGGTCCATGGAAGAGGTCTGCAAAAGAGCCCATCACCACAGTGTGCCACCTCACAGACAGCAGCCCTCGGGTGTGAGGATGAGATCCAGACAGATAGACCTACTGGCTGGGGCCTTCTGCAGTGCTGGGGGGTTTGGCCATGCCCACTCTCCCTTGCAGAGGTCAAGGATGAGACCATGCAGCACCACCAAACCCCTGGGCATTGGCAGGTGATTCTCCACATTCAGTGCTGCTTGTCCAAACAGATGGAGTTCAGCCCTGAGCACCCTCAAAGGTAACAAACTCCAGTTCCAAACACTGAAAATGCTCCAAAGCTGTGTTTTGGTCCAGCTCCAATTGATGCTGCCACAGCAGCTCACTGCCAGCCGTCTTGGAAGCAGCCCTGCTTCTGCTCCTCTTGCCTTCAGCATCTGTAGGCTTCGACTATAAACAAACCTGTAAATCATAGCTCAGTCTCTGATTTAAGCAACTTTTTAATGCTTGGGGATTCATTTTTGTGCCAATTCATTTCAAAATCATTTTTATTTCCCACTAAACAGAAATAAAAAGGTCACGCTGGAAGCTGGATGCAGTATTTTCCCACTTGCTAGATGAGATATGCCCATGGAGCCAGCACAGGAAGTTAAACACATCCCGTTACCTTTCTCAGCTTTCACCAGGCAAGTTGTGAACCTCTGAGGTTCCCCTGTGCAACACGAACCAGGGGGCTGGGAGCTCACGAGAGGCTCATCCACATGAGATAAAACATCCCCATGAAATCAAACCGGGTTTTGCAGGACACACATTTTCACTTCACATTTCCGTGTCTGTGAACTGCCACATTCCAACGAAAGCAATTTTGCCACAAAGTTCTTGACCCACTCTATCCACAGCGGATATAATCTGTGGGAAGGATAAAGCCTATAGCAAAATCAATGCTACATTTTTCTGCACTTTGGTTATCTCTTGCATTGATTGCACCACTAAAAGCTGGTGAAGTCCAGCTCCAAGAACAGATCTAAACCTTGATGAAGTTATAAATCCATGCAGCAATGACAACACTCCGGGTCCTCAGCTGCTGGGTGTCCAATGGTGGTGCTTTGTAAAAGCTCTAAATTTAACTAAAATGTCAAGACGTGCGTTTTCTGCAGCGCAAACCCCCCCTTCAGCTGTAGCACATTCTATGCAGATTTGCCATAAGTATTTATCAAATTAAGGTTAAAAGATTCTTATTTTATAATTAAGTAGCGTCAAAAATCCTACAGATTAAAGCAACCTTGACTAAAGCCTGGCTTACAGGATTATAGTGTTTGCATAGAGAAAATGCCAAACTTTCTATGACTTACAGAGAAGGGTGGGGAAAATCCAATTTAAAACTGCTTTGCCAGAGAAACCAAAAGCAGTACGTTCCTTGCATTGTGAGAGGAATTGTGAGTGCTTTATCAGCCACATGAGCTGGCATCCGTAAAACCAGCACAGAAATGGTATTTTTGCAATTACTATATTGGAATATTTACCAGAAATCTCCACTTTCCAGGGCACATAAGTCTCTTGCTTGGAAGCTTGCTCAGCCCCTGCCTGAAGAGCCTGCATCTGAGGTTGTTTTTCTCGCAGGAAAGCTGGAATGTTCTGGGCTCATCCCTCGCTGCCAGCGTGCACCTCTTCTCACATTTTTACATTAACACGAGATTCAGCCCAGCCCACAGCTGATAAAGAGATCACACTATTCCTGGAAGCGCCTCCGTGGCTGAAGCTCTCTTGAGCACTTACTAAATTACCCCAATGCTAATAAGCAAAATAAAAGCTGGATAAAGTCACCACAAGGTTTTGCAGAGCAATCGGCATGAATTCCTGCCGCAGTCGCTGCAGTTAAACATTCTGGATTGGATTTATTTTATGTTCCATCATCATAATCACAGCTCCATGGCTGCAATCCACCACAAAAACGATATTCCGGGGCAGGGAATCTGTGTATCTGCAAGTTCCGTAATTGCCTTTTTATTGCACTCCTGGAGATTCTGAGCTTCTAAAAAATGCATATTAAGGCGACGTTCCTGGAGAATATTAATAGGTTACAGCAGAGCAGCCAGGGCACCCGGCAGCCTTGAGACACAGTGCTGAGCATTCAAATTAGAGGTGGCATTAGTAGGGCTGAACACCGTAAAACCAGGCCCCATCATCCCACTGGTCCCACCAAACGCAGCTCTGGACCACTACCGTGGTGTGCGGCTCCACAGATCCACGTATGAGATTTTACTGTAAACAAAGATATAAACCAAAGAGTAAGATCATAATTTCAACTGCATGAAATCATTTATCCTCACTGATTCTCCATAATTAACCTCATAGTTGACAAAAGCACATCATAGTTCCATCAGCAGCACGCCGTACGTTACGCACAGCTTGCAGATGTAACGCCTAATTTCCCTGCGCAGGTATTCCAGACACGACTCTAGCTGAGAGCACTTGCCTGGGGTTTGTTTCCTTGAAAGGGAGAACAAACTGCTCACAATTCACATGAAAAGTTCTGATCCCACATAGAAACAGTGACAGGCCTTAGGTTCTTCAGGCTCTCCCTGCCGCAAATCAAGGTTGCAGATTTCCACTAGCAAAAACCATGTCAAAGGAAGAGACCAAAGGAAATTTTCTAGGACTGGGTTGCACAGAATGAAAACCCCGGGAAATTCCACTTTCCTTAAAGTGGGAACATACTAACAGCATAAGAGCTCGCATGGCAGGCTGAGGAGGTTCAGCATCCTTCCTGTAACTGGAGAAAGAGGAGAGGACGAACCTGGAGAGGTACCAGCTGCACAAACCTCTCGGTGCTTTTTTCCCTTTCCCAGCACAGGCACATGCATCAGCACAGCTCAGCACTGCATCTGCTAAGGTGAACATCCCCTGTCAACGCACCGACAGCCGCAGCCTTTGACTTCAGGTTTCGCACATTTTACCCACGCTGTCTTTGCAGTTCTTCGTTCATTTATTTCTGATGAAAACCCAGCCCCACCCTGAATGTATTTTCTCGACAGACTTCAATATTCCCCCCCCCCGATTAACGCACGAGTTCTGGCAGGTGACTCACTTCGCTTTCCTCCTGGGGATGATGCATTCAACTACTGCCAGCAGAGGTATGTAAGTATGGGAGCAAAACACAAATTCTGTTTAGTTCTGCTCCACACATCGCTGAGTTTTTTCAACCCATTTTTATGCAGAGGTTTCTGTGCTAAACAGAGCTGCGCGCTCCCATCCTGCGCCTTACACTGCGCATCCTTAAGAATCATTTCAATTACTCTGGAATGTTTGTGTCCCTAACGACCTGCCGAGTGATGCCAGCCTGTTCTTTGGACATCTGTTACAGAGGCAGGCCTGCACTGGGATGAAGCATTCCGGTCATGTGTCATGCCAGGTCATGCGCAAGTATGTTTCAAAGCAGCAGGGCATAATTTGCACAAATGAGGATCCTTGGGAGTTTAGTGCCTGATCTAAGAGCAGCTAAATGATTATCAAAACATAATAGCCTGTCTTTAAAGTTCCTGGTGTTTGGAATAACATTGAAATCAGCCACCGAGCTCATTTCTGTTCAGAAGCCAGCGGACCCCCTGCCTCAATGAGGCAATTGTGCCTGAGGGAGATGATGTGCTGTTCTCTTGAATCTGCACAGAATTAGCTCATATTTACACTGAATGCCTATAGAGTTTTGCATGTGAAAACTCTTGGGCAGCCTTGGACACTGAAGAAATTCACACTTGTGTTCAACGACATATTTTAACCTCTCATGCCAAGCTCCTGGTCCATGTCAAAGTGAATATAGAGAACCTCCATGGACACAAAATCAGGAAGCAGAATATGCTGTGAGCTTGGCTCCAGGTTGATGGAAAACTTTCCATTCCCTCTGGACATGACACTTACAGACTCATGTGGGCTGCAGGGACCTCAGAATCTCCAGTCCAACCTTCTGCTCAAGGCAGAGGGGTTGGATCTTGAAAGCCACCAAGAACAGAGACTTCAGAAGTCCCCCAGGCCAAGCATCCAGCTATCCTCACGGTCAAAATATGGTCCTCTAGAACCTTCCCTCTTCGCTTTATGGCTGCCATCTCTGCTCCCTCTACACATCTGAGCAGAGAGCCTGGCTTTGTCTTCTTGAACCTCTTCACGGTTACTGTAAGGCTGCTGTTAGATCCCTCTGAAGCCCTCTCCTCTCCAGGCTAAAAGAGTCCAACTCCCTCTGCCTCTCCTCGCACAAGTGCTCCAATTGCCTGGGAACGTTGGCATGTACGCAGCTTATTACATTTCTGATTTGCCTTCCTAATAATCCGTTGCTCAGCCAACTTCATTCTATGGCACTCAGCTCTGAGGCAGTGGAGCACGGTAGCGGGGAGTTTCTTGCCTTGTCTGAGAAACCAACAAGGTCCCACTGTGGTGCCTGCATAAATCACCAGGTCCTCCTGGGAGAGCTTTCAGAGTTACTGCAAACTGACAGGCTCTGGGCTTTCCAGAAACCTGCACCAATGCGTTTCTTTATGCCCTGAATGGCTGGGTTCCGATGCTGAGCTGATGTGAGCTGTCACAGCACCATTGCTCTTATGGAGTTTCATTTTTACTGCAGCTGAGGATTAGACCCACAGCTTCTCATAGAGGGCTAGCCAGCATTTCAAATCACAGTCCTGTTGTTTTGGCAGCTTATCGCTGTGTACAGAAACCAATTATTGCTACAAAGCATTCAGGTTTTGTTCAGCTTCATTTTAAAGATTTAGCAACCCCTTCTTTCCACTGCTGCTCCCGCACTGCTTAAAGAACACCACGGTGGAATAATCAGAAGGGATCACCACTGGTAAAGAAAATATGGTGGGCATTTTCTTTTGAGCATTAGCACACAGAAATCCTTACTGAAATACCTAAGGGCACACAAGTCATCTGCTTGAATGCACTAAACAAGGAGCTCTCAGAGCATCCCAAACCCCAGAGCCAGACACAGGGGAGGAATGGTTAAATAACCCCATTTCCACTCATGCTCAACGTACTTTAAGTTTATTCCCTGAACTCTTAAAATTCAGGTAAAAGCCGTGGCCATCATGGCAGAGAAACAAAAATCCAACTCCAAGGGGAGAGCCTGAGAGGGTTTAAGCTTTGTCCTCCTCTCATCATTGATTTTCATATTTGGGGAAAGAAAGGCAAGGTCTAAATAGCATTTGTGAAGGTTTTTAATCTCTCCAATAATTTTATCAGGCTGCCATGCTCTTAATATAATAGTATTTCCTTTTTCTCTGTCCTTCCATGAAGTCTGAGATATACCCAGAGCGATCGAACACAGAATTAGATATCAGCTGAGCTCACTCCATTTTGGTCCCTTTCCTTCCCAAGAAATTCATTTCTTTCTAGGACTTTTCATTTTCAACTCAATCAGCACCAAAGCAAAGGCACGGAATGTTTTTAACCCATCTTGGATGGAAAGTAAATAAAAGCTGTGCTGTGCACAGGCAGTGTTAATGCAGGATTCCAGGGATGTTTGTTTGAGCAGCTGGTATTTGAGAAAAGGGCCAGAAAACTGGTTCCTATTTCAACCTTTGTCCCAACCCCTCAGGATGAAATCTGCGTTCTTCTTTCTTGCCTCTTCTCTGCCACCTCTGCGGAGTGGGGGCCCAGGACTTTGAGAAAACCGAGCTCTCTCTGTGCCCCTTGGGAGACACATGGGCAGGTCAGTGATGCAGAGATGCCAGGAGAATGTCAGTGGAGAGGTGGGAGATGTTCCTTACAGAGGGAGAATGGGGGTTACAGAAAGCTCCCTGAATAAAGAACAGACCCTGACATGATCTTTCCTGCTCAATAGACAAAAAACTGCATGTTTGATTCCCAAATGCTCCTCTTTTGTCTTTTATATATGGAGTACATATATATGATAACACAGAGGAAACATTTCCCATCTAGTTTGAAGTGGAAATGTTCTCATGAACTCTGGACCAGGCTCGTTTGATGCCCAAATGCTTTGATGTATGTTTGGATCAGGGTAGTTCTGCAGTTTAAAACCAGTTCTACAGATATCTGTTACTTTCTCTATATATAACCACATGCCTCCCACCTTTGAAGAGGGAGAAGGACTGTCTCACTGTGGAAGAAGCCAGCAAGAGGAATTAACATTTAGATCCCACTTACCATTACGTGAAGAACGACGCAAGTGATGGAATAATTCAGCTGTGGTGATTAGTGAGACAGAAGCAACAGCACAGAGCTTGGACTATGAAAAGAACACAAGGCTGCTCACTTTAAACTCTTTTACCAGAACCAGTACATGCTGCTAGCAAGTAAAGTACCCATCAGCAAGTGGGCTGATGGATAATACTCCTTGCTCATATATCCTGCAGTGCTCCTGCTCTTGTGTTAATGTACTGATCCACAGAGATAAAAGAGGGCAAAGCTATCAGCTCGCACAGGTTAACTTGACATCCTGCTTTATGATGAACATAATTCAGCATAAAGTTCAGCCTTACAAAAAGAATCACATTGTCAGTCCTGCTGCTGGTAATACCATTAGTTCAGTCACACAGCACAGAAGCCTCCTCCTTATTCTCCTCCTCCTTTTCCTCCTGCTCTTTCTCCTCCCCCACTGTCGGTTTACTAAAAACATCCATGAAACATCTGAGAACAACACATGTATTTACAAGTACGTGTGTTTTGGACACATTTGTACAAACACAAAGGTGAAACAAGTCCCTGTCCGTGCACAACACAAACTCAGGGGGAAGCTTTGCCTGTGCTGCACAAAGTCCCTGTAAGGGTTCCATAGGATCCACCGCTGAGTGAATTTAAGTGATTGACACCTTACCTATGGTTTTGAAATGAAACCCCTTCAGTTGTGTGCCATGTATTAATTTGAGATAAAAACATGAGTTTAACCAGGAATTATTTTAAAGAAAAACAAGAGAACCCAACACAAAGCGACTGAACACACAGTTCACATCAAAGATCTGTTAAAAATACATCATGCACGTTGGGGCTGAGCCAGTGAATGTAACTGCCCCCAGCTCCAGGTGGTCCTTGTCAAATGAGACCAAAACTAACACGCATCTTCGCAAGATTCTGAATTCTACAGAGGTGCCCTATTGATAAATTACCCGATTCACTTCTTCTTTCAAAGACTGCTTTAAATCTCACTGAAAACCAAAGAATCATATTTTAACACTCCAACTAAAATGTCTTTTCAGCAGCCAGACATTTCCACGTACAAGCTGGTGGGATTTGGATTTTCCTGTGCATGTATTTTCCTGGTGAACACTGGGGGTGCTGCCTATAGAGGGGGTGAGCAGAGAGATGGGAACACAGAAGACTTCTCTCCCCGCATGGAAACGTAAGGTTTCAACAGTTTCCAAATCCCACCGCTTCAATGCACCCTATAAAGGCAGAAGCAAAGTTTCTGCCGCTGGTTTCAGGCATTAAAAAAAGCTTCATCAGCCAGGGCTTGCTCCGACATGAGCTGGGCAAAGGATGCTGAACCCCAGAGTCCTGCTCGCTGCCGCTCCATGAGATGTTTCATTTCATTCTCATCAGGCATTACAGCTACTACCGAGCTACAGCTAATTATACAAGATTTATCTGTTCCAAAACATGAGGATTAGGCAGGCAGGCAAGCAACTAAAATGTATTTGGAGGTTTTGTTAGGTATAAGATATAAGGAACAGGATTTGTACACAAACAAATCAGTTCTGAAACATGTATCTGAAGGCAAAGCGGAGGGAGGGGATCAGCATTCCGGTTTTTCTTTTCTCCCTTTTCATGCTGCTGCCAGGGAGAACAAAAGGGATATGAACCTGTGCTGAAGCAAGGAGTTGGTGCTCCTGGTAGAGAGAAGTCTGCTGCTCCTCCCCATTGTTCCTGAGAGCCACAGGCTCCTTGCAGAGCTCAAATTAATTCTTTCACAACCTGCATGTTCACCAGATGCTTAGTTCCTGAGGAGGTCAGCCCCACAGAGCGACATCAACACACTCTGATCAAACCCAAGTTGGTAAAAAAGCCCTAAGGAAGGTAACGTGAAACTGCAGTAACTATCACAGCTCCCCCCAGTTTCAGCAGGAGTAGGATCAGCGTGAGGCAGGATGGAGATACCCACAGACAACATATGGACATATAAAGGTCAACACAGCTCCTGCTGTGTGAGCTAACGAACTGAACCCATTTATGTTGTGGGCAGGAACAGGCCTGAAACCTCCAGCATTACACAGCACTGCCATGAAAAGGTCTGTTTGGTTTTACGACCACTTGTAGCTGCCCGAGCAGCTCTTTCACTCACACTGGACACTGCAGCGAGGGACGAGAACAGCACTGTCTGATTTCCTTCTTTAACCACTTGGGTAAGAGACTCCTGCTGTAAACCTCTCCAAAACAGCTCTCAATCCTCACCTTTCATTTTACTCCCCTTAACTGTGACAGGGACAGCTTTTAGTCTGATTTCTTTAACACAACTTCTTCCCAAACTCCCCTTACATCACCCTCTCCCGCCGTTTCCCAGTGCCAGTATTCAGTCATTGTACATCAGTCCCAACGTGACACACATGATGAGAGCCCGGCAGCACTTCATCACTCGTGTTTGCTTCTCATTTGCATGAGAGCTTTGTTACAAAGGAGTCTCGAGCCGAGTACATTCTGCAGGTTAAGCAACGTATACCAGGGCTTAATTCTTCACAACTTCATCAGGTTTACATCGGATCTCCTGGTGAAATAGCACCGTGTGTCCCTGGGTTCCTCCTGGAGGGGCTGCGGTGGCCCCTGCATTGCTGCAGCCACCCAAGGGTGACGGCACCATTTCTTCAGCACCTGCTCATATCTCAGGCAATGAGTTCCTCAAAAGAAGCTCTGCCACAGGCTGATGCATACATAAGGAATGAAATAGATGAATAATGGAACAAATACTACCAAAATGTCCATGGTCCCCCCTCCCTTCTTCACTGCCTTTAACATTTCAATGACCTGAACTTGCAAAACCTGCAGATACCTGTCCCGGCACCAGGACTTTCTGATTCTGATTTTACAGGCAACTGTTTACTAAAAATAATAGTGGTAGCTTTACAATTCTCTTAAAAATCCATTTGTGGAAGGAAGGCCTAATAGTTCTCCTCCACATTCACTGCAAGCTCCGGCTTCTCCCAGTCTGGCCATCACCTGACACTCTCAGATGGACTGAGAGATGCTGATTTGGGGTCAGAAAACGTGTTGCAAATAATGGAATACAGAGCCAGAACAGAGCAGCCGGAGCCGGGGCTCAGTGACACAGCAGAGATTGGAGCAGACACTTGGACTGTTCAAGTTTCCAGGGCTGGGCTGGCATTTCCCAGCTCCTGGTAAAAATAGCACCAGTGGTGTGGTTAACAGGGTGCAGAACCTGAGGGAGCTCCAGCACTGAGCACGTGGCAAAAACGAAACAGCCCTCTGGGGGTGTGGGTTGAAGAGTCGCAGGCTGAGAACAAGGTCTGTGTGAGAAGGGTGACAAAGCAAAGAGAAGGCCTGAGTCCCCAAGCGTGTGTTGCTCCTGACTTTGGCATCAACAGAAGGAAAAGAAGTCCAGAAACATGGTACTTTATGAGACCCTTTACAAAGAAGTGATACGCAAAGGTCTTGAGGAATGCAAAGGGTCCTGTTGAATTAGTCATCATAGGAGCTACTGTGAGTTCCGTTCACTTTCAGAGATCCAATCAAGAACACCGTTAACCTGTTGCTCACAGCTTGATCCCCAAAACCTCATGAAAATACATAACACACCATCAGCCATAGCCTCTTCTATCACTCTAAAAATGTACCTTATTACACTAATGCCATTTTTGAACTCAAATGTATTCTGAAAGCAACCAGGCAGCTACATCAGGATTCAAATCATCGCCTTTCTTAGCAGATAAAACAAGAAAAGCAAAACTACATACATGCACAGGCAGCAGCTCCAGTGGGATTTGGTGGCTTCTGAAACAAGAGTTAGACCAGAGAGCTCACATTCTGCTTTCAGTGCACTGCAAGTAGCTAATAGGCCACCTGAAATATGAACACTGCCAAGATTGGAGCTTGAATGACAGAAAGACGGGCAAACTAGCATACCTGTGGATGCACCACAGAGAAAACACAGTGAACAAGTTCTCCAGAAATAGGGAATAACAGCTGGACTCGGAAACTGTGACTTCACAGTTTCTGAAGTTGGATCATTCTGGGAGGCAGCTTTGAGCCCAAGACCAGAAGATGTGCGTGAGCTCACATCTGCAGCTGTGTTAGCAGGATGCCTTCCCCATGGGAAGCTAAGGTACAGCAATCACTGTCTTCAGCCTGTCTCAAGCATTTGGCAATACAATCTTTCTACAAGTGGCCCCTCTGCAAACCAGCACAAGTCATTCCTGCTGCATCTCACACTTGTCACTTCTTCTGACCTACCATGAGCACATTCCAGAGCTGTTGTCTCTGCAGACTGATTCAATTAGCCCTCTCCCTCCCCACACCCTGATTCTCTCCTTTGCTAATTCCCTAGCCTGGAATAGCAGAAGCCTTCCTATCAAAACTTCCAGTGCAGAGAGCTGACATTTGGAGATAAACAGAAAAGCACAAGACAGGCAGCTAATTCTCATCTCAGCCCGCTCAGGATTTCCATTACAATTTGCTTTTAAGATGTCTACCCACAGCACTAGCAGGGAGATATGTTAGACGTGCAGCCCTGGTAATGAAAAGCCAGCAGTGCCCTTTGCATGTCAAGCAACAGTGTAGACAGGTTCCAAAATTTCACAGCACGCGTAAAATCCTATTAAGTACACCACCATTTCAAGACCCAATTTGAAGCTGCAGCGAAAGCTCATTCTCCAAACTGGTTATGGCATTACAGAACATGCTTATCCCTTCAGGTCTGGAGATTTCATTTGTTCAAGCTCCCTGACCCCAGAGGCCAAACCTCAGTAAACTTTGCAACAGGCACAATAACGAGACGTGAGAAAACTGAAGCCTGGACCTCTCTGTGATCCCACCCTGCACCCTTCTCCCTGTGCCCAACGCTCCCTTCCCAAGCACTAAGCCGCCTCGGGCTTATGCATATGAGTGCAAGCATTTAAACTCACCATAGTTTTAGGCACACAGGCAGCCCCCAGGGTCAGAGAAAGTGAGTATCTGCAGAGAACAGCACGGCGCATTGCGGGACAAACTGAATCCTGTGGGAGCAGAAAGGCCAGTGTCCCCTATCAACTGCTCCTGGCTCCTGGCTCTGAACAGAGCCAGCCCCCAGCTGGGGCACAGGATGATGCTCTTGAGAGACATCTGAATGAACTGAGCCTCAAACTCACACAGGATCCCTGGCTCAACCTCTTACCTGGTTTGCATTGTCAGCTCTCACGCCTGTCAGTGTAAATAAGAGCATCCCAAAGCTGCAAAGAGGTGGCGTGAGCATTGACTGTTAATTCAGCGAGGCAATCCTTCCCTTGGAGGGTTTATAATCTACATTAAGTAGAAACCTTCTCACCCAGGCATGTTGTTATGACCAGTTGATCTGAATACTTCATCTACAAGCACTAAATGACAGCTTACAGGAATCTTCCTCTAAACAAAGGAGGAAAGGACATGCAGTGGCAGTGTATGGGTGTGCATGCTGATAAATGGAACCACTGCTTGCACATCTGCAGCAACCCTTATCAAAGCTATGAACATATTTGATTCAATCTCAAACTCATTCAGCCTTCGGTCTCACACGGTTGCCAACCACCAGTATCATCTGTGGAGCTTGTCCTATGCAGCCACCTCCGAAATGAGACCATCACAAACAATTCACAAAATGAACACCACAAACAATTCAGCTTTGCTGATCAATACACTTACTGCAACAAAGCCATGGGTAAATACATACCTTAGCCCTGAATGAACACTGAAACCATGACCAGTAGTAAGTCAGTGACTGCTTTTGCAGAGTGAGAATCAATTACTTAGTGGTAAAGGAAAGAAAAACACAGTGAGTAGCATTGGGCAGATTTTCCAGTAATTTCTGTGCAGGACATCACATGAATCTCATCTGTGCAAGAACTTACTGCAACCAAAGGAACAAATGGCCGGGAGAGACAAGTGGTGCACTTAGCACTGCTCTTGGAGTGATGAGGACCACAACAAAACCTTAAACTAATTAAAAAGCAGCTTCCTCACAGTTGCATTTTTGTTTTAAAGGATGTACTTTTAGTCCCAGTAAAAGCTGCTCACAAGCCAAATTGTGCCAGCTGCAATATCCTCATCCACATGAAACTCCCTGCTACGGAAACAACGAGCTAGCAGATGTCTGCAACACAGACGAGAACTTGAGCTGGGAGCACACGGGTTTGTAAAAGGACCTCTTGCAAGACTCTTGCCATCAGCACTCCTGGATGTGCTAATTCAGGGTTTCCAACAAGTGCATCCATTCCCTCTAACCCAGCTGGTGGCCAGATGGCCAGGACAAGCCCATGGGGTTGTTTCATCAGCGCACGGCTGGCAGGGCAGCGAGACACAGCTTTAGTGTGCCCCTGGGAAGCGGGCAGAGGTACAGACACGGCTCCCACCCGCAGCCTGCCAGGCTCAGCGCTTCGCAAGCCCTGCACAGACAGGTTGTGCCATACGACAGGTCTTTGCAAAGGGTTTCTCTAAGAGCTGTACGTCCTTACAAGTTCTCCCCTCCTCACCTTGCCTCACAGCAACCCTTCAAAGACTCCCTGCTCGATCAGCAGTCTGTCTCAGACAGCTTTGGACATACACCAAGCAATGAAAGAGTACTTGCCAAATAGTGCTGCCCCTTCAGTTGCTGGGATTACGAAGGGCTTTGTTGTCGTACAGAGGCAAACAGCTTCTGCCCTGCTCTCTACAGAGGTACCAGGCTTATCCCAGCCTAAGAATGACCCCTTTGATTGAAAACAGTTGTTAAAACACCAGCAGCATCTCACTGTGCCAGAGCAGGTGCTGAGGAAGCAAAAGCCCCCCCAGCAAATAGGCTGGATTTCATGAGAACCCCGACTTCCTCCCCAGTTCAGTCAAATATTTGCACCCAATTTACAGGAAAGATTTTCTGGCCACATTATATGTATGGAACAGATCTTGTGTTGATCCTCTTGGGTAAACCAGGAAGTGAGATGGATCAGTATTTATGGGCATTCCCTCTCCTCCTCTTCCCCCCCATCTAATAGATTTCCACTGGAGCATTCACGTCATTTCTCAGGTGCCATAAAACATACTTTTACCTTACACACGGCATTTATGGTGAACACAGTTTATCAGATCAGTAGAAAATGGTATTTTAGTGCAACTTGGCGCTTTCCAATGAATCACCAGCCTCCTGCGAGTATCACTATGCTATTTTGGCATGGCACTTTTATGCCTTGGCAGCAGAGTATACAACAGCTAGCTGCAGGTACTCGAAACACTTCAGCTCAACAGCTGCCCATACGTAGCTGCAGCCTCTGAGTTCATTGCAGAAAAAAGATGAGGAAATGGAACATTCCTTACTAGCAACCATCACAGTATTGACTGTATCTGGAGCAGAAGCAGGCTGCTGCATGAGGAATAAAACACTGGTGCACCCGTTTTACCAACCTTTGCGCAGGGCTCCAGACTAGTCGGGTTGGTCTGGGGAGAGGAGGTAGACTGATGCAGAAGGCAACAGTTACAGAAATACCAAAGAGAATACTTTGGGTCTTCTCTTTATTTTCCAGCTCTTTTGTTTGTAAAGCTTCAGCACAGCCCCTTCCCACACCCCCAACCTCTCTCTGCTTCTCTCATTTAAGCACCTTACAAAGCTTTAATTATCAGACTAATTATGTCAAAGGCAAATTCAGCCCTACCTAACCATGACTTTGAAATACACCAAGAGGAAACAAAGGCTCATCAAAGTGGGATGCTGAGGAGTGGAAGAACCAATTCCCTAACAAGACGGAAATTAGGAAGCTCTCCTTCCCCTTTCCCAAAACCATTTGTGAAACAAACATGAGTTTCGCTGCTGATTACAGGCTTCTTCATAAACAAACATGGTTCAGAGATTTCCAGGTGCAGTTTTACACATCACCGTTTCAGCTCATCGCTGGTGGATGGCCTGAGGTCCTACCCACTCCCCTCTCGTGCAAACCCTCCCATGGGAGCACCATCACCTCTGATGATAAAGATGATGTGCCTGCACGCTTGGCCTTGTTTGTCTACAGGCACTCGCTGAAGGTGAAAAGCTCTGTCCTGCTCTGTCATACCCAGCAGTCTCTGTACCCGTTTGCAGGAGATTGTGCCCTTCATGATGCATCTTTATGCCCAGTGAGCTCTGACTAATCCGGGCTGGATTTTTGCAGCCACCCAGAGACACACAGCCTGGATTTCTAAGGCAGACTTGAGCCGTGTTGCAGTGCCATTGCCACAGGGTGCAATTTGCCTTTCACCCACCAATGCTGTGAAGGGTGGGTAAGTGCCTTGGGCTGCGCAAGAGTATCAGTAGGACTTACTCTGACCCAGGACTGAGCAACTGGTGAGCATCAGCTTTAGGGGATTTTTCATGCTCAACAATGTGAAATTCCCATGTAAGGATTTTTGCTAAGGCAGCCTCAGAATTACATGAAAATTGAATGGGAACTTAAATGACAATGGTGGTGCCTAGATGCTGGCCTTAGCAATGTAAATGCCTTTCCAGGTGTTGCCAGGGTATTCAGCTCTAAAGAAGTTGCAAGTGCTCTTTTCCCAAAGGTAACTTAGACCTCAGCATCCTAATTTCCACCAATGCCAACTGAACCTGGGCTTCTCAGAGCCTGTCACCTCTGGTTTAGGTGTGGATCCTCAAGCACTGCTTGTGTCTGAGGTGCTCAACAGCAGAGACAGGTACCCTGTAAGGGCACATCCAAACCCAGCCAGGAGGAGCATGCATGAAAGGAAAGGAAATTGGCCTTTGGTGCCTAAAGAGGTGACCACCCAGAGACAAACATTTGGACACGGTTCTCTATGAGCTCTTAACATTACAAGGAAAAGGCCTCATCAATGCCTTATGGTTTTTCCCACTACTTCTGGCTAAATCCATGTTAAAGTGATGCTCTCAGCGCTCGCACCCTCGCACATCAGGAGCCGATCATCGCAGCCACTCTCAGTCACCGTTTACCCAATTGAAACATTTTGTCCTTTTAATCTTTCCTTCTAAATTCTTCAAGATCTTTGATCACTTGTGTTGGATGCCCTCGGCTCCGTTGTGATACAGCTTGCTGGCATTCGGGTACTCTCGATAACAGCAACTGCACGTTAAGAGTCATGCCAGGAATGGATCTGCCTAAGTTTATAGAAACATTTTTAAGAAGCCAAGAAGCTGTAATCCCTCTTCAAAAGGCATTGGAAACACTGCACCTGAGCTTCTGCATTTGGTTCTCCACATCTAAACACTAAAATCTGCTGGGAAATAGGACAACTCTCTCAAGGCAATTGGAAGCTGGATGGTGTCTGTCATTGCCATCCATCCCCTTTGTTACCCACATGACAAGCTGCAGATTTCATCCAAATTGCCTTTCCTCTGCCAGCCCCAGGTTTCTTTGCTCCCCGCCTGCCCCCATTTTCTGACCAAGCTAACGCTGTCCAGGTCTCGGGTTCTGCCCAATGCCCACAGCTCCCGGCAGAGAACCTGCACTGTGAAGGTCATCCCAGCAAGGAAACCTCCTTCCTCCCTATGCAGAGACCGGGCACTGCTCATCTTCCACATACAAAGTGCAGCGCTTGAACAAGGACATTCCCATGTTTAACACCTCCAACTTCTGCACCTTTCTGCTGGTCCCTTTGGACAATTATTTTACCTTCACGATTCCAAAGCTGTTCCACAATGATGTGCCCTGTGCAGGAAGAAGTGCTCCAAGGGAAGGCGCCTGAAGCCTGCACCAGCAACCAGCGCCCTGCTTGCTCAGCAACCCAGTCCCAAAACCCAAACCAGGTAACCCGGGGGAAGACAGAAATTCTCAGCTCTCCCAGGTGAACACACAGCTGTGCCTTTCAGGGCCCATTTAGATCCCAGAAAGAATGTGTTTTTGAAGAGGCAGCTCACTGCATCACATAGGCAGAAAGCAAGCTGCTCCAGGCTGTCCATTTCTTCTGGCTGTCAGTGGGTTTCAGCTTTAGTTTATAGTTTCTTTTGGCTCTATAAAACACTTTGACACATGCTGCTGACCTCTGCCTTCACTTCTATTCCTTTTTTTCCCCCCTAAGTGAGATGCCACTTGGAAAGGCATTGAGGCATCACTGCTAAATTGCACCCACCATTTGTGCAGACAAGCATGGAGTGAATTTACTCCTATTTACCAGTTCAACATTTAATTCAGTTCAGCCTTGGGAGTGCAGAGTGACAAAGCCCTGGGCTGAGCTAGGCCCCTGCCAGGGAGACACACACGTTTGCCGCAGGGAGCTCAGTGGGCAGCTCTCATTTTCCCCTTTGTCTTGATGGCTCTGTTCGTTTTTACATCTATCACTGGTGTTCCCCTCGTTCCATGACCCCCCCCTCACTGGAGCTCAGCCTGTTCAATGCTCCAGACAGGCAGCGGGGCGGGGAGGAGGTGCCACAGAATCCTCCTGATTCTGTACTTTAAGGTTTATATCTATGATGCACTTTAAGCTGCTCCGGCCAAAACCCCTTCAGGTGCAGAGAAACGAACCTGCTCTTCCAAACTCATCTAATCAGTGATTGCAGGCAGCTGGGCACTGCCCACTAACTCTTCCTGTGTGGGGCAGTCACTGTTTTCCCGTGGGACCAAGCCAGGCTTTCTGCAGCACATCAGCAGCTCCACAGGCAGAGTGACAGACGGACAAACCAGCACAGCACACAGCACTGCCTGGACTCCGGTTATGTTTGCGACACTAAACAAAGATTTATCTGTGGTAAATAGAAGTGATGGGCCATGCCTATGGATCTCTGGCACTGAAACCTTAAATCCCAACTGGAATGAAGGCAATAACTGATGCAGAACTTTCTATCCTTTTCTACCCCCAAAACTGCAGAAGCAATCAAATCAATCAGATTTGAGTCGATCAAAACATTTACTAAATGAACATTAGAAATCTTGCAGAAGCCACGAGCCAGTTTGTTTTGACATTTCCAAACGACAATTTTGATTTCTCAAGTTCAGTTTAAGTATTTTCAAATTTTGCTCCATTAAAAAAAAAAAAAAAAAACAACAAAATAAAACTTTCAACTAAAATGAGGTTTTTCGCTTTTGCACAAAAACTTGAAAAAGCAAGAAGTACTTTAAAAGTATTAATCTGAGCTAAAGCAAAACTCCGGTAGTAGAAGAAAGAGCGGATGAACAAGAGAGCATTTCAAACACGCTTATCAATGTACTTGCAGAGCATGCACTCGCATGGGGAATCGTCTGTGGAGCTGTGCCACAGTAGCTGGGCTGGGCAGTGGAGCAGCACAGCCCCTTCGTGGGCGCACGTGACCTTTAAAACAGAGGAAAAGAAACCAAAATTGCTTCGAAGTCAGTCCTGGCCCCAGCCCAGTCGCACCCTTATTTCTCGTGGGTTTATACAGGGTCTTTGTACAGGGTGTGCATGGCCCACGCTGTTTAAATGAAATGATTCTGTCCATTTGACCACCTTTGGGGCTTTGGCGCTCCCTGACCCCTGAGCCCAGCACCCTGCACTGCAGAGCCTGGGCTCACCCCAGCACCCAGGGCTCACTGCAGGGGCCTGCAGGCACCAGGGCAGCATCAGTCCTGGCTGGCAGCCTTTGATTGAGAAACAGAAGGTTTCTGAACCCAGCTCATTGCACCCTTGGGCAGTGCCCGCTGCACTGTATTTTGGAGGTCAGCCCTCCCTGACCTCGGGCAGGTTTGCCCTAAGGCTGCAATGACTCCACCTCTGGCTCAGCTCAAACCCCACAGTGATTCCCCCTCCTCCCCAGGTATTACTGAACAAAAGGTGTAGGAATAGACGGTGTGTGAAAAGGAAGGTGGCTGCAAGGTGGCCGGCTGCGGAGGACATCAGTAACGGGGGCGAAGGAGAAGGGTAGAAAATGTATTTTCATGTACTACAGATACTGCTCTTCAGAGACAAATGATACCAGCAAACACAAGCTCCCTGCCAAGATATAAATATCAAGCTGCTGATACAAGCCTGCTCTTGCTGGTGGCTCGCTCAGCGATTCAGAGGCGATGCCAGCAGAGGTGCAGAATTACAGATGTTGCTCCCGATGTCACCCGCAGCAAAGGTGCTGAGGGGGCCATTTATCTTCCAGGAATAGCAACGGCATTACTAAAAAATCCCATGGTGACATTGAGCTGTTCAGGTTGCGCCCGCTTGTTTCTTTTAAAGGTAAAATCAGGCTTCACTTGGAAACATATTAAATTACAGACATTTTTCAAACCGAGGGAGGCTGAAGCGAAGTGACCAACAAACTCCTCTAATGCTGCTTTATCTTCTCACCTGGGCAGCACATTTGCTCCCTTCCTTCGTGCTGACCAGCAAGCAACCATTTCCAAAATACCCTGCTGAAAGACCTTTGCACATGAAGGGTATTTCAAGATTCCCAGAGGGAAAGGATTTGCATGCAGTCTGTTATCAATCAAATAAACCAGGGTGCCAAGCACAAAGTGAAAAGGAAACACTTAGAGGAGCTGTTCTCTGCCAGTCTGAAGTAAAAGGAGAGTTGGCAACTGAGACAGAGACTTTACTGGAAGACCAGCTTCTGTAGCGCTAATCCAATCTCATATTTAAATGCTTTGATTTTCACAGCCATCAGAAACCTCAGGACAAAGGATGTGTAAGAGGATCCATTAGGCAGAGAAACCAGGGAATAGAGTGACTGTAAAAAACAACCCGAGGAGCGGAAAGAGCATTTAGCCTATCCCCTGCAAACAGAACCACATGTGGCCTTCAGTGTTGGTGCAGTGTTGATTTTAACGCTGTGTACTCCTTGATGCACTTGTAACCACATGGTTTTACATGGGTCGCTAGTCCATAAAATACAGCCCAGCACCAGGAAATGGAAGAGTCTGTGCAGGTCTGAAGGGGAACGATCAAACCACACCAAGGAATTTGCACTGTGACTTCTCAGTGCAGCTGGAAAATGGCACATCCGAGCGTCCTGGCACTGCTCACCCGCAGCAGACACAGCCTGCAAGGGGAGGAGGGGCTTGGGGGTGCTTTACAATCAAATAGTTATAAACGCCTTTAGGAAAATTAGACACACCAGTTCCCAATGAGGGTTTTTGGACACCCAAGTGTACACAGGCACAAGCCCATAGAAAGACCTCAGGGGCAAGTAAAGCACAAGCCTCCTCTCTTCAGCACACAAATCAAGCTGGGTTCATCCTCTCCCTCACCTCGATATCATCACCTGAGTGGATCTGGATGGGAACACACACTTGCATGTGGAGGGAAGAAAGGCTGAGCTGAATGCTCACAACAGAGACAGAAACTTGCATGAGAAGCCAGGTCAGGAAACCAAAGCAGCCAGGTTCTTAGAGGAGTTTATTTAATGGAACCCAGAGGGACTGATCCTCATTTCCTAGCAAGTGCAAAAACCCCATGTGATTAACATTAACAACCCTCGCACACCACAGATGCTTTTCAGGCTCAGAGTTTCAACACTCTGTGCAGGATGGGAGCACAAATGCAATGCTCAGTTCAACGAGGAAAAGGCTCCGAGGAAGACCGTTCCTGTTGATAGTTTGAAATCAAGCTTTGCTTGAAGTGAAGGATACAGTCAGTGCAGGGGCGGAAATGATACTGACTGCTCTCTGCAGCCAAAGAGTGTGTTTGTAGTTTAATGACACCAGTAAATTTACTGAAATAACATTAACTGCTTCTTTTTAAGTTTGATTTTTGATACTATCACAAAAGAAGAGAGAACATTGGCTGCATCACCATTAAAAAGGCCTTCTTAGTATGTGGGGTTTCAGACACGGCAGCTGAACCCATGACAAGAAACTAATGGCCAAATTAAGTCATATTAAAGGCTCTGGTAAAACATGAAGACTAAGCAAATGCTGACCCACATGCGGCTGCGCATCACTACTACTGCCCTCGCACAAAGCCTGTGCGGTGCATTGTTATCCGCATGTATTATTTATTAGAGGACCGCCAGGGAATTCCCCTTTACACTCAACTGCTGAAGTCAATGGATGTGGAGTTACAAAGCAGAAAGCCTCTTGCCCTGAGGGGAGCAGCCCCTCAGCCTGTGGGGTCACTGCTCAGAGCTCAGCCCTGCGATCCCACCCTCACACACACGTTAAGGTACAGAAATTAACTCTATCGTTCTAACTACATCGCTTTGTTTCATCACAGCCATGGGAAGGGGTATTTCTGTTTGTAAACAAGCCATTGCACACTCCTTTGCTGTGCTTCCCTGAGTGCAGCTCTGTGCTCTTAATGAAATAATGTATTCCTGCCGTAGGGAGGTGTCTGTGGTTTAAACTGATTGTGCATCGCAGGGAAATGATGAAATCCTTCACTTAGATGACTGTGGCAAAGCAGAACATGACAAATGGATGTGTGGGAGTTGAATGTTCTTAATTTTCCAATTAGTGCTTTGAAAAAATGACGAGAAAAAACCCAACACAAAACCCAAGAGCAGCTTGCAACAAAGAGCCCGGTAAACGCAGCAGCCCCGTGACTATCATACTCAAACCAAGCAAGCGCTGAACTCCCTCCCAGCATGCCTTCATAATCACTCCTCTTTCTGGGAGCATATTTAAGACCTACCTTCATCTTAGATAGCAAGGACTGAGCATCAAAGGCCAGCTTTCACAGTGTAAAAGCTAGCAGCCTCCCATAGTGCTGTGCTGTTCGAACAGAAGAAAGGAAAGCAAAAGCAAAAAACCCACTTAATTTCACTTCCATCATGTGCCCAAATCCCCGCTTCTTTTGGTGGTCACATTTTGATTGCTGCTGAAGGAAGCCATTTCCCCCCTGCCCATCGAGCTTCGCTGAGCTGCAAATACTTCCCATGTTTTCACATTCCTTTTTCAATATGTGCCCTTCAGAAGTTCCTCCTGCAGCAGCATCTGTGCTCGCACGTATCCGAGTTCCCTCCCTGAAGCTCACCTGCCAGTGCCTGTTCCTTCTCACACTCCACTGGTGGAGTTTGAGGCGCAAATGAATAAATGCATTTTAGTCAGTGTTGTGTTTTAGATGCAAGTACATAACTAAACCTGCATGAACCCTGTGCCATTCCTCCCTTCAGTTCGCCTTTAACCCCTTCTGGTAACACCACCAGCATCCTACAGGCATCTGTTTGGGAGTCTTTTCCTAGTAGTTCTTTGCAATAACATCACTGGCATCACCAGGTGTACTCCAAATACTCCACTGTAACCGTGTTCTCACCCCACCCTGCCAGTGGATGGCCCACAATGGAACTAAAGACTGTGATGTGCTGATGCTCCAGCCTTCCCCATCTGGAGGAGGATGCTCATAAGCAGAGACCCAGAAGGGCTTACTCCCTCCAAGCTAATGCTCTGTACAGGACCAAAGCTTACGAGGTGAAAAGCAAGAGAAATGGAGCACATTTCAATGGCACACTTACAGTTCCCCTTGAAAATGCAAAGCTGAGATAAACCAATCCTCAGCCAAGAGCCAGCAGCACGGATCAGGCGGCAGCAGACAAATACAACACGGAGCACCCAGGGCTCAACCACAACCCCAGCCACCTATCACCAGGGCCGCTCTACACCCATGATGATGGATAATGAAATTAAGTAGCAATTAGGACTGGGTTAACCTCTGAAGGTTACAGGAGATCCTTAAAGCTATGCAGAGACACATAAACCACACGGCGCCTCCTGATTTACAAGCCTAAGCAGGAAGCATTGGGCTGAGATCCCCTTTCTGCAATTACCCAAGTAAATTCTCCCAACGACCCATTTCCATCCTTTACAAGCCTCCACATCGCTGCGTCTTGTGCTTAAATAAGATTTATTTTTTATGGTGCTCCCAAAGACCAGCAGCAGAGCAGCGTGTGAGGACAGGGACAAGCATGGTACCAGAGTGAATTTCACCTGCCCCTGGGCATCTCTGCCCTGGGGTATGATGCAGATAGAACAAGGATTCATGTTCTATCCAATTTCAGCTGCTCCCACAAAGAGCCTAAATAAATGTTATTTATACATGTTAGACATCTGATGAGGACTTTACAGGACTCGTCCTGCCCAAGCCACCCCACCTCAGTACAGCTCCTTGAACTCTACTTCCTCACAATAGCAGCAAAACCTGCTTGCTCCCCCCCGCCCTTGCAGGTCAGGCTCAATAGATGCAGTGCTCCCTTCTGGCCTCTAAATCTGCAGGCTCATCTGAGCCCCTGTGCCTGCGCTGCTTTAAAACAGCTGGGCTGCCGCAGATCATCCGCTGGAAAAGGAGATGCCTCTTGAAAATGATCTGAAGCTGTTGAAGCATTATGACTTCATTGTCAGATTTCAAAAGCCCTATTTTGCTTTCTTCTTAAACCAAGGACATTACAGGGACATATTTTATGTTCACACTATAATGTACATATTTCTCAAACTAATTTTTCCTCAGCCAACTCCTTGTAACCAGCAACCCAACGCATCAATCACCAGGTTAAATGAATGAATAGGATCCCACTAGCCTGGATTGCATGGATCACTCAGGCTCAAGTTCAAGAAAAGTTCCTGAGGCTCTCCACTGAAATAGATCCCAATTACCCATCACCACTAATCACTTTTCAATGCATTCAGAATCATCATCTCATCCATTCATTTCCAGAGCTTTATGTGTTACCAAGAGCTCTCAGAAACATCTTCAGGGAGCACTGAGATGCAACAGCTTCCCCAGAAAGCTCTTTAATGGATCTGGGAAACAAGAGTCTCACAAAGCCATGCTCCTAAATGGATCTAAAAATAACTTTGCTGTGGTACCGAAACAACTCTTTAAACCAGAAATGTTTAAAAGGTACAAACCCCAAACAGCAGAGGGTTCCTCAGCCCAACAGCTTCAAACACCAGTGCATCGCACAGAGCTCCACCACAAGCTGCAGAAACCCTCCTGCCTCCATAAGGACCTCTTAGCTGAGGGTAACAAGCTCTGTGCTGCCCTCCTTGGGCCACTCCTAACACCAGGCGGCTTCAATGGACTGATTCATTGGTCATTTCAGGTAACTGCGGGTTTGCTATGCTGAATAACTCACAACAATTTTAACAACCCTTCCAAAACTGGGGGCCAAATCTTGCTCGGAGCTGCAACCCCACAGAAACGCTGCAGTTCACCGTGGGGGTGGTTGATAAGCAGTGCATAAAATTACCCCTCCGAATCCCCTGCATTCATACAAGAGATGCCCCCGAGCAGAGGGCGCTGGTGCCACACATGCCCTTGCACCATCCTTCTGCTGCAGAACCTCCCATCCCACTGCCCGCAGCAGGCTGAGCTCCTGGGGTTTGTTGCCAGGTGAAGGCAAAGTGAGATCTCAGACAGTCAGTGGCACAAGAATACAGGTTCCCTGTGTCCCCCAAACTCTTTAGGTATTAATGAAGAAGAGATTGTAAACTTCATTTCCTGGCACTGCGGAATTCCTTTTTTATTATTTAGATCATGTGTTGAATTCTGAACTGTTCCTTGCTGACAGCTCAGAAACAGCATCTAACTGGCACGTAGAACATTGGCCTTGCCAGAATCCATTTCCATAGGCTCCATTTTATGCTTCCATGTGGCTCCCTGCTAGCCCTGAAAGGCTGAAATCCGGAGCACAGACTATATCTGGGACTTCACTTCTGGGTGCAGCCCATGCTGTGACAGAGGCACAGGAGGAACCAGAGGAGCAGGATCTCCTCCACATTCCCTAGAGCACCAGGAGATGCTGCGTTCAGCAGCACTGAGGGAAGCGAAGTGGGCTTCACTCCCAAATGCCTTGCCTGCAGCCTATCCTGATTTCCATGTGAAGAGGAGAACCTTCTACTGAAACCTGCCTGACGGGTTTTCCAGTAGATTAGAGTAGGGATTGAAGCATTTCTTCCTTCTTTTCTGGCTTCCTAATTCACATTTAAACCCTCAGCAGCCTGGCTTTGGGTATCTAGAGAGGCTTTTCCTTGAGAACCATGGTATGGTCACACACAAAGGCCACAGAAGTTCGCACAGCATCTGCCCACGTTCTGCTGCTTTTATTCTCTCACTCAAAAGTGAGATCAGGGACATTACACACAAATCACAGCCTGCCCAGCTGGCGCAGCACCCAGCAGCTGAGATGCGGCTCCTCACCTCTCATCTGCCTCCGATCCTCACAGCCATGGCCCCATCTTCCCCCATCACCCTCCTGCCCCACTTCTGGCCCTCGCCCTGCTCAAGCCTCATGAGTCACCTCCCTGGGTGTCCCTGTCCCCACCTCCCTCCAACACCTCCACCGAGGCAGGACTCCAGGGGCAGGTACAGGGCACCGGGCACAGCTCCCGCTGCCAGGTGGGATGTGCGGCACATGGGAGCAGTGGTACAATTGGGTCACTGGCTCCCTGAGCTCTGCTTTCTGTTTATTTTTATCTCTTTTTTCCTCTAATTATTCCATTAGCTTGATATTTTAGATGCCTTAACCAAAATAATGTCAATGGATTTTTACTCGGGTATGTGTGCCAACAATAATCACTGCTAAGTCTTAACAATCATAATAAAATAAGTATTGCTGCTAATGATACCTCAGCTGTATTAAAGATGCTGCAGTACAAGCAGTTTCTACAATCATTTTTCTACTATTATTTCAACTAATGCTCATCCACTATGTCGGACTTTGAAATCAAAGTACCTGCATGGAAAATTGCAACCCCTTCCGCTTTACTCGGGAGCAGCACAGTCAAACCAGCAGCCCAAGAGCCCTCCTTGCTTGGGGACATCAATTCAGGGGATTTGAGTGACCAGCAACGGAAATGACCAGTGTGACCAACACAGAGCCAAGATCTGAATCTGGATGTGGCAGGGGCCCGGCCCCGAGGAGGCAGCTGCACCTCTCTCCTTTTCTTGCCATTTTTCTTCTTCCATTTCTTGCCTGTGTAACCCACGTGTGCATAATTCATGGGTAAGAATTCAATTCTGAGGCAAAGACAGCAGCCTCAAGTGAAGCCAGAACAGGTGCCAGCATCCAATTGTCTGTGCACAGCATCCAGAAGGAAAACCTTTATGAAAAGGTTCCTTAAAGGCAGAAGCAAAAAATTCACATGAAATTCAATTAAAACCATTTAGCCTAATCTGCTCTTAAACAATTAAGACTCTGCTAAATCAGGGTAGAATTTACATAGAAATGGAACTAACCCATGTGCAATATTGAGCCATATCAGAATTACCAGCAATTTAATTGAATATGTGTAAATGGCTTATTATCAGTGCGATTGTTGTGGATTCCTTCAATGTCAGGAAAGTAATCAGAGCAAGCACCAGACGCACACCCCACACAAATCAATTATGCCATAAAACTGAACTTAATGAAGAGACTTCTTCATAGTTTTGTGCTAGCTGAAGCTGCCTTATTTGCATGCTGACACAAACGTGCAGCGCAGTTCAGCAGCAGCTCATGTGCATGACTGCATTCATCCCAGTGTCAAAGCCGCTGCACGTACCCAAGCACGTGCAGGAATAACTGAGCACAGGCTTGAAATAGTCCAAAAGCCAAGGAAAATCTGACTCCGCACTTACTAATGGGTATGATTTATTGAGCTGCATTCGTGAGGCTTTATATCTTGACGGCAAAGTTTATAATGCTCTCCCTTAGGGACAGCGAATATAGAAGAGTTCATCTACTGCCTGTTACAGAAGCCTCTGGTTTTTTTAAAGCCTGATTCAGATGTGCGGGGTGGCTCTAAATGCCAAGTCGCTTCTTTCTTTCTAATTAACAAACTTGTCTCTATGTGCAAACATACCACACACAAATATACCCATAGAAAAGTGATAAAGGCAATTGAACGAGTTAGAATATGAAGGCAGGGCAGGATTTTAGGGTGTAGTTTCAAAGACTCAGCTGTCTGCTACCGATGCACTGAGCCACAGCCTGTAGCTGGGTCAGGCTTTGTCATCTTTGTCATAAGGACAGTTCAAGCCCTGTGAGGGCTCCTCTTGGGGACATGCCCATGTTTTCAGGCTGGTTTTACATGATCTGCTAGAGCCTTCGCTGGTCCAGGTCTGCTGTCATCTCTGTGGGACCTAGATGGTTTCAAACAAGCTCCTCTTTGACTGAATTAGTAGAGTATAAGCACCTCAAAGCTTAACACCTACACCTAAGTTATCTCTTACCATCTCATCCATCTGGCCAGTGGAATGGCTGATTCATTGTGACCATCATGAAGGGCAGAAGATGTTACTAAACCCAGCACACAGAAACTGCAGTGGATAAAGGCACTGCACTGCTGCACAGCTTCGGTTTGTCTAGATTCATTCAATACATCTTATTTTGGTTGTGTTTCCTGGCACTGAACCAGACATTCATGTTTTACCAACAGGTACAAATAGCCACAGCAAAATAACTTGCCCCACAGTGACTGCAGACACCTAACCTGGACTTGTGGCTTTATTACAGGCTGAAGCAGTAAATAAAGCTCCTTTATCCAGCAGACACAGTTTAAAACACCAAAGCTCACAAAATGAAAACCTTAAGCCCTTAAATACCCACCTCCCCCTTGGGTGAGCATGGAGCACTGCAGCAGTGCTGGCATTGATGCTGCTCCAGCCCTGCACGTTGCTCATCAGGCTGCAGCACACATCCTGCCCTAGCAGTGGGAAAGCCTGGAAATAGGGAGTACAACCTGGTACCATGCCCAAGAAACCAACCATGTGCTGCCATTATGGTCAATAGTAGATTAATACGTTAATATAGCATTGGTTGTGCAGTTTTGTTTCCAGTCTGGGAACAGCACAGGGATGCGGCCACCTCCAGCACTGTGCTTTCTTACTTGACCCCAAGGAGCAGGAGGTGGCAGCTCCCCCATCAAAGCTGGAGCAGAAAGGAAAGCTTCAGACAGATGGGTTCAATTATAGCCCAGCACCGAACCTGAATAATGACTGTGAAGCTGACACAGTATTACAAGCATTGTTAACACTGTTAATTGTTAAAGAAGAGCTGCAAAGGATGAATGGTGTGTCATGAGCCCCTCCGCAGGAGCGTTATTAACTACCAGGGGAATGATCTGAGGTTAAAGCTACTAAATGAGGGTCAGATTTTTGAGACAGTGATTGTGTAGCAAGTGAATTACTGCATGGCAGAAAACGTCCAAGGGGTGGGCATGGCTGTAATGCACAAATAACCAAGAGCTGTGATTCAATCTCTGCCCAGGATTTACTAACACTTGCTGCTGTGTTTACACACTTTGCTGCTGTTATTTACTACTTAATTTATTTTAAATAACTCTGTTTGACAGCCATGAGTCTGAGGGCGCAATATTGTGGTTCAATACAAAGAAATACAAAATTACCCAGACACAGCATGTTCTTTCCGTCCCAAACTCAGCCATGCAACCCAGCATCATGTTCTCTCTCTGATTTCAGGGGCCATTTGCTTCCTACTTTCTGTCTGGTGAGACCAGTCACCTCATTTTCCTATTGCTTTGGCACAGTTATTGTTGCTAATAACTGCTGAAAAAGAGAGATTATATTATACCTGAATTTTAATCAAGGTTTCCCTAAGAGCTGACTACTTGTAACTGGGACCAGCTGAGGTCATCCATGGCATTTGTGACTGCCAGCTCTTTCATGCTCACTTGAAGGCCTCGCCATTAGGGGTTGCATTTCCCAAAGAGCTCCAAACCACTTCAGACACATGGAAGAGCTGCTCTGAAACACACATCTCCAATTGTGGCTGCAGAAGGCTTCAGTGTTTAACCCATAAATGCCTTTTGCTTTACACAACTTCTCCATGAGGCACACAAGCCGAGGTGTCTCCACTCTCCGGCCCATGGAGCGCTCATCACCACAAGGAGCGAACAGCAAGGGGAGATGTCATAGACACATAGGCTGGTTTGGGTTGGAAGGGAACTTAAAGCTCATCCAGTTCCAGCCCCTATATGAAATAAACCCCTATATAAAATATAATACAAATGTGAAAGCAAAGGATGTCCAGATGCAGAAGCAATATAACACACTAACAATACAGAGGGAAGATCTTCCTCCTGACAGCACCAATCCTCTGCTCCATCTCGTTCCCCCACCCTGAGCTTTGCTCGCGCTGATCAACACCAGATTTACATCATGGTAAAGGAACCCAGAGCTGCAAAACTAGTGACAACCATTAGTAAAAATGAAAAGGATAAGCAAAGCAGTTGGGCATTATTCAATGGAGCATTAATGCTACAAAGACACAAAATGGGCACTGGGGAGCCCTGCCTATAATCAAGTTTTTGAAAAGACTGGGGTCAGGATGAAATGAGAGGCCAGACGGGTGTGATTCTCTCTGCTAGTTAAGGCAATTACATGGTACACAATGGGAGAGCTCAGTAACAAGAAAAGGGAATAATTACAGTTATTTTCTAACAATGAGAAATCTGGGAAGAGAAATCTAATTTTTTTCTCCAATTTAAGCACAAAGTCCAGTTCTTTTCAGTCTAGGTTAACGTCAAACATTTATTTTCCATGTCTAAGAAGCTTTCTGACTGAAGAAAGAAAAAAGGAGGGGAAAAAAGCCTCAAACAAACAAACAATTTATATTTGCAAAGCCATTTCTGTTTGAGAAATCACTGCTGCAAACAGACTAGTGCATGAAGTTAATCTTAAGCAGGGTTGAAGCTTTGTTTTCCTTCTTTCCCAAACAGCAGGACCCATCTATCCCCCTCCATGCAGCAGGTCGGTCTCCACACCCGGCAGCCACTGCTGATCATTTCTCAGCACCAGTGTCCTCATACGGACCAGCATCATGGGGATGAAGAAAGCTGAGAACAGGGGCTGGAAGATCAAACCCCAGTGATGTTCCCAGGCCCTATAAATAACCTCAAGATACAAATAGCACCAGAGACAGACCCACACGTACATACCCCATTGACTGACACAGCTCACACGGCAGCAGGGAGCTCACAGGGCGCTGCCTGCTCCTGGAAGTGCTCTGCAATCGGCAGGGGGGACAGACCGGCCCCAGAAAGCCCTTGTACCTCCTGCACGTTTGTCCCCACTGGTGACCCAGTCAGACGGATTTGGTCTGTGAAATGTTTCTGAGACTCAAGAGAAGGTGAGTAGCAATAGCAGGTTAAACACCAGAGCATCAGCCTGGTGAGTAGATAGCCACCGATCGGCAGAGGTTTAGGTCCTTTAAAAACATACCCTATTCCTGGAGGTACTATCCAAAACACAGGGCTTGTCTCTGCCCACCCAAAGTCCTGTTTCCCTGCCTCATTCTGGCCAGGTAGGTGCTCACTGCACTCAAAGCGGGGCAGCTGGGACAAGCACAGCCTCCCTTGGCCCTTCTGACCAGCCATTTCAAGTGCACCCATCACAGTGTCTGCCATGAGCAGCCAGAGCTCTTCTGAAATGAGTCTCTCCCCTTTCCTGAAAACAAATGCAACTAATATCAGGTGCCATCCTGGGTAACAAGAATTAATAACTTGCTCCTTCAGAGTCAAGTGCATCCCATAGACAGGAGAGGAAATAACTGCAACCTGCCTCTGATTACAAGAGGAGATAATGGGGCCATTCCTGGGCCTTCCTCATGTGTCACTGTCTCCTCTCACCATTAGCCATTTACTCCACACTCATCAAATCATACCTCAGATTTCATTATCAAAACCAGTAACTGTGTTTTGTTACAAACCAGAGTGGGTTGGTCTCTGCCTGAACCCCCCACACACGCACTGGCATTGTATTTCTCATAATAAGTTTTAATGGGATTTTAGCTCTCTGCCTTTTATACTCCATCTTAGGCTTGATTGGGTTTAATTACAAATCCATAGTTATTTGTTATGTGGCTCTGGTTTGATATTTTGCACTGACAATTACATTTTTATTCAAAGAAAAACCGTATTAGGGAAAAATAGCAAGAGACAGACTCATTGTATGAGCCGATTAATTGAATCCCGGCTTTATGCGCATTCATGACGAACGACTGCTTGCCAAAAAATGACTTGAATATTAGATCACAGTACACTTACTCCTTTTAATTGGTTTGCACAAAGTGTGAGCTGCTGTAATGATAGATCAGCTGTGAAAACACACCAGCAAAGGAGGCCGCAGGAACCCTGCTCTGATGTCCCCTACAACTCAGCTCATGATTCTGTGAGACCTTTCCCTGCAGAACAGTGGCGAGAGGGCGAAGCTCCAGCAGTGCCATTCGAAGCAAGCAAGGAGAAAGCTACCTCTGCCATGGGCCCTCCTTTTGAGACCTGCGATTCAGTTTGCATGATTTGTAACACTTATTAGAAAAAGTGTGACATGTTCTTGCAGAAAACCAGAGAATTCTTAGAAATCAGAGGCTGCAGCTCACTGCCCCTCCACCTCTTTGGAAACATCGAGCAAATACGCACAGTTAATAACATTAACACTGACATAAACCTGCCCACCTGTACGGCCATGAGCTGCACCACCAGCTCCAGCATTCACCTGCTGCAAGCAAAGTATTTGGCAACCGAGTCCCCTCAGCCAGGACCATGGGTCCTGCAGGTCACCAGGATGAGCAGGGGAAGCCCAGATGTGTGGTTATGGTACCACCAAATGCACCTGAGCAACCGCAGAGGCTCCTCAACACCCTTTGAATGCTGGTAAAAAGAACTTGCAGGTCCCGCATGCGAAGCTCTGAGGTGAGGTTGGGCAACTGCAGCTCAGCACCATCCCACCACAGAACCTAATGTGACACGGCACTGAGAAATGCAACCTGACAAACTAAGTGGCCACAGTGAACTCTTGCTGGAGAAAGCAAATTCTACTGTTTGCTTTCCTCACCAACCACCATTAAATACAGTTTGCCAAGCACTGAAACTGTTTTGTCACCCCGGTTTTATCACATCACATCAAATTAATTTGAAAGTGGGTGAGGACAAACACAAGCACTTGAGCGCAGCTCAGAGACTGGTGCCTCGAGCCAAGACCTAGGAAGGCAAAAGAAATGCAGCGTCCTACTTCTAGAGGCGGGAGCATTGCAATGACAGAAAATCTGGTCATTTATTACCACAAACTGACTCAATAGGGAGAAAAAAGGAAAAAAGCATTTCTTGCTCAGCTCTGGAAACCGGCAGGAACAGGAGAAAAGGTCACACTCCTGGTGTGTATTTAAGCCTTCCTCTCTGACAGCAAGTTTATTATATCAAGCCTTCATTTCAAATCAATACTCCTACTTACTCCTTTGGCCTGTGCTTATTGACCACAGCTGTACTTGCAGGCTTCTTATTTGCAAAATGCAGCTCACAAACAATGACATTGGAGGGGCAAAGCACAGTTCTGTGCTCTCCACTCCGCAAAGGACAGCGAGCATCAGCCAGGAAAATAAACCCAATCCTTCTTCCCCTGGAAAGCTGCTCACCAAAACCTGATAGGGACATTCTGTAACCTGAAGTCTGACAACCCTTGCAAGCTTTGCCTTTTTGGGGGGTTAAAGCTTAGCAAATAACTCCAGGAGGAGAATTCGGTGTCACAAGCACTGACCTGGATCATAGTGAATTTACTGTGTGAAAAACAAAGTGTACGCTCTGATTAAGTACCGCTATTGTGACTGTTTGATTGCACTGACACTGCTGGCACTGCACCAGCATGGCAGCTCTGCAGGAATCCCTCCTGATCCCCAGGGGCAGGAGCAGGGGAAGCTGGGCTACCGCTACAGACACTCTGTGGCTTTATGAGTTAACAACAAACACCCTGATCCTCCTGCGGTGATGCTGCTTCTGGACCTGCTAAACATACTGGGGAAAAGGGACTCATCTGAAGTGATCCTCATATGGTCATAGCCAGAGAAATCAGGATCAGGCAGGGGAAAAGTGAAATTAATGGGGATGGTCAGCACCAGACACAGGGCTCTCTGCAATAACAAGATAAAAGGGATTTAAGAAAAGAGAGAGGGAAAGTAAAGCCAAACACCCAAATGCCTTTGGTCCAGTGAGGAGGGAAAGAGACCTGTGCATGCCAATCCAGCTCCTTGTTTTATTAGATCCATCCTCTGGGGACAGATTCACATCCCAGTAGAGGTGCATCCACAAAGCACAAACTCGCAACGACATTTTTGAGGGAGAACACGTTAGAACTATCCCATTTTCATCAGATAAAGTGTTCTTATCGTAGCACTACACCACAGTCTAAAAGCCCATTAATAGAAATGGAATCACCACAACACTCGCTGACCCTATGAATTGAAACATGAGCGCACAACAGGCAAGAAAATGCAATACTTCCCTTAAAAGGGTTTGTAACCCAGTGAAATACTGAGCATCTGCTCTGCCCCCTCTTAACAGCTTTTAATTGTACCTGCCACAGTCCTGACCCACACTCAGTTCTGATCCTCAGCTTCCCAGACTTTGCAATGGGAACATCCCAAAGGCAATAACCACCCTGCAGCTGCTGCCCATGTGGGAAACCAACTCTTTGAGGATCTAAGACCCACCAACCTGTACTTCAACACCATCCAGCAGCACCAGAGCCAGCGCTGCCACCCAGTGCCTGGGTCTCCTCTTAACCTGCAGCACAGACATGTTCCACAAGTGCCGTTTCCCCCCGGATTTCTTTGGTAACTCAGTGCAGCTGCACTGATAAATGTGGCTGCTGCCTGTGGAAAACCAGAACTCAAAGTAGCAAAACAGATTAAACCAATTTGCTTCTTTTAAGCTGCCAGACTTCTTCACTGGTAACTTCCCAGCTGGTTTCTTGCTCTTAAAGGGACACGTGTGATTTGGTCCATGAGAGGTTTGACCAGCAGTAGTGAAGAAAACATGAGGAAGGGAAGGGGAGGTGGATGCTGATCCCCTAACACAGGGGCCAGTTTTCCCACCTCCATGGTGGGGTAAGTGCCTGGTTCAGAGCGCACAGACTGCCTGTACCCAGGGCAAGCCGAGGGAAGGCTAGAGCCAGCCCATGCAGAATTCAAGTGGGACTTTCCCATCGCTGCAGAGGAGAACGAAGAGCACCCAGTTTTAGCCAAGCTGCATTGTCTCGCACTCATCAGCACCAGTTTGTGCCAGGAACAGGACAAACAGGAGGGTACCAACAGAAGAGGGACAAAGGAAGACCAAGGCTGGACTTCAGCAAGGAGAGCTGCTGACAAGCAGACAGAAGACAGGAGAGTTTGAGGTCACATGCTCATTTATATTCAGAAACAGCTTCCAGTTTCAGCCTCAGGATCAACTGTTCTTTTTCCCACCTATCATCTCCCTCAATGCCCTTGTGCCGAGAGGAAGCGAGCGCAAGTTGCGTCTGTCCTTGAACAAGCTACTCTGAGGACCGAGGGGCTACAGCCCTGCATAGAGGGAGTGGGATGACCCCACCACCCCAAGCACATCTGCATGGAGCCCTGCAGCTCCCCATGCCTCCAGCAGCATCCCAAAGCAGCTCAATGACCAAGCAGAAGCATTCCATCATTAGTAAAATGGAGGACCCTGAGCAAAACACATCCCTGGAAAAAACCTGACCCTTATGTTTAAAGTAAGCATCGCAATAAAATGGATGTAGTGAACAGCACTTCCAGGAGTTTCAAGCAGGAAAAGCATCAAAGTGCTTGAAATGATTTTCTCTTTATCCCACAGGCACTGGTAACGGCTCAATCAGACAAGCTCCACATGGGGAAACACAAAGGTCAGGTTTGAGGGACGAGGGAGGAGTTGAACCTGATAGCAACTGTAAGCAGCACAAAGCTAGGACAGAAAACATCCTCATTGGGGTCCTCACTACACCCCATCTCACTGCTTAGCACCCACCTCCATACCTGCCACGCTGGGGAAAACTTCCCTACTTTAACCTTTTTTGCATTGTTTCTTACCCAGTACTCAGTCCTGTTACCTTAGTTTCTGTATGGAGGTCTAGAACACACCAAGATATAACTATACAGTTTGAACAAACTGACCCGGATAGAAACTGATTGCTGCTTGTGAACATGGGAGGTATTAATTAGGGAGCCTCCCACAGGACATGTGAAGAAATGTGAATACTGTAGGGAAGGAGCTGGGCTGTTGATGGTTGGGACAGGGCTGCCCGAGCTCACGTAACTGCAGATCCATGAAGGCAGAGCAAGAGCCATCAGCTCACAGCACCATCCCCTCACCAGGCACTCACTCAGCAATGCCCTGCAGGGAAGGGACCATGTTAAAAGGGAACACTCACATCCATTTGGGCAGCCAGCTCATTACGCAGCACTTACTGTTTTGCAGGGCTCTTTACTCACCATCGCTGTGCCATATAAGGGGAAAAAAATCTCTGCTAAAGCTTAAGGCCAGCAGACAAACCCTTTTCCCTTCCCAAGTTTCTGGAGGCTCATGTGTTGTAGGTAACAAGGACTGGAACTCGCATCCAAAACCTCTGCACCCACTTCTGGCCCTGAGATCCGTGGCCAGTTCTACTCCTGAGGCAAGTGCCAGGGGGAAGAGCTCTGCAGAACAGGCTGCTTCCTTCCAAAAGGTACAGGTGTGTGTATATACACTCACAGATTTGTATACCCTCAAACACATCTCTATATATACGCATGTGTACATGTGTTTATATATAAACAGGCACTTATGCAAAGAGAGCATTTGTCACGCTTCATAAATGTAACTGGAGATTCTGGAACAAAGGGGAAACGGAACCAGAGAGTAACAATGGTTTGCCTTAGAGTTGGCTGGGATCACCAGGATCATTTCACTCACTCTATTACATTCAGGCAGCAAAATAATCCTGTTGTTCAGGAAAAAAGGTTGGAAAGAGTCAACCAAAAACTGATCCTAGGAGCAGAGCTGGTTTAAACAACACAAAGGGAAATGACACAACATGCTTGCAAGGAGAACTATCCCTCTTATTTAATGGTAACCAGCTGCTTAAAAGAGAACCAGATTGTTAACTGAGTGGAAAGCCTCCAAGGAGGAAAGTCAGCACAAGACCCACCCAGGTGAGCCCTGTCTGCACCCACATCAGAACATGCTCAGTGCCCACAGGATTGGGAAGTTAATAGTGAGACTGAGCTATTGGTTCAGGGAATTTTCCCTCCTTAGTATTCCTGGTGCTTGCAAAGGGATCGGTTTGAAGGCAGGTGAAAAGCCCCGCTTAAGCTTTAAAGAGAACTGAAGTGTTTGGGCTGAGGAAATCGATTGTGCTCCGAAATTCGGAGTGCTGACCCTTCCAAAATCACAAGAACATCAGTTTCAAAGTGAGGATGTCACATCGCTCGGCTGCTTCACCGGAGCCAAGGCACTTCCTTCACAGGGAGGTTTTCAGGGAGTTTCTCTCATGAAGCAAACTTCTAAACCCGAGAAGTTTTGAAGCTCCTGGCCAAGTGTAGGCTCTCGCATGGAAAACAGGAGCCCCCAAAACAACTGCCCCCTTCTCAGCAGCAGACTCTTCAGGCAGAGCTCAGCTCCTTCTCTACTCACAGCCCTGACTTCCCTGGTACAGAAATATAAAAGCCAACACTAATGTCGCTGTTGCCACGAGCGGATCTGCAAGGAGCTGGGAATAACAGCTGCCTGGGAAGCGCTGTGGGCGCAGGGCTGCTGGCAGGACCGGGACATGAAACACGCGGCTGTCAAGCCAGAGGAGTCAGGAGTGTTTTTAAACCCCTTCCGCAGGTTTTGGATTTTCCATGGATGGGATTTTCCTCTGCTACCAGAACACTCCGTGCAGCGCCCAAGTTTGTCTCCCTGGTGACTTTAAGGACCAGGCTGGAGGCAGGTTTATGCATGAGGATGAAGCTGCTCTTGCCCCCAGCCAGCACACAGAGGTACCAGGGTGAGCCCATTCCTGAGCACATGTTGATGGACAACATCCTTCAGTACCTGTGCCCACAGGGAATCCCAGCAAGTTAGTGCAGAAACAAGGGCAGCTTTGAAGAGGGATGACAGACACTGCAGAAACAGGTTATTAGGAATAAGAGGCGGACAGGTTCAGAGGGAAGAGCTGGAGGGCAGCTTTTACCTTGTAGTACTCATCTAAACGCACAACCTGCAGTAATCAATTGCAGCAGGAGGCAAATTGGAAGAGAGAGCCCACAGATTACAAATGTAAAACCATGGTACTTGCTCCTAACAGGTGCAGAGAGTAACCTTGTAAGAGATAAATGATACTGATGTGCTGAGGCTGAGCAGAATGAAACAAAGGAGGCAAATCTCTGCTTTGATAATTAGCAAAGGACTGACCATCTAGAGGAAAAGCACCACCACAACAAGAAGTCCTGCCTGCTCTCAATGGTGATGAACACTGAAGAGCACTTCATGGTAGCTCTTTGGGATTCAAGTGATATCTATTTATTCCTTTGGCAGAGTTTAACAAACTAATAACAATACCTGTGAAGAATCTTTCCATGCACTGCCAGTGACAGGGCCCTCCTGCTGTTCAACCCATGATTTATCTGGGAGAGCAGAGTGCCATCATTAGACCACCACAGGAAGCAGAAGACTTTCTGAGGGCTAATGATCATTGCAAAACCTTCCCTGTGGGTGCACAAGAGGTAATTTATCATAATTTGCTTCTGTAATGTTGATGCATTGAGCAATATTCCTATTGCTCAGCAGTCCCTCAAACCTTCCTGGGTAGCTGGGGCAGAGGTAGTTGAAGATGTGAGATGCAGGAGATGGGCAATGCTACTGCAAGATTGCCCTTCACGCACACTGTTTGCACACTTGGATGTGTACCTACAACAGTCTCACCTAAGGAGTCTGGGAAAAACGTGCCTGAGTCGGGGCAGCACCGCCAGGGTCCTGGGTCAGATGGAGGAGCTGGTGTCCTGTTCTGAAAGCCCAGCGGTCAGGTGCTGCGGGAAAAGCTCTGCTGCAACATCTGGTCAATTTAAACCAGCACTGCTCCAGATGTTTGTTTCCATCACATTTCCAGGCAGTGCTGGCAGGCGGAAAACCCGAGCAACCACCGCCAAATTCACACAGCACCCACACATGACAGAGCCCCAAGAACCATGGAAGAATTCAGGACCATGCAGCACCAGACAGGTGCTCTGAAAAACTGCATTTTTCTTCCCAAACCCTCTCTCAGACACTTTCTGGCTTTCCCAGAACAGCAGAATAATGTCTATGCTCTGAAATTTGTATGGTTGTTTAACTGAGAAACAAAACCACCCACTTCTAAAGCAAGAAGTCTCAGGTTTGGCTATGTGATCTGGGAGCAACTCTCGCTAACTCTTTGTGGAAGGAAATAAGGTGCCTTATTTTCAGGTGCTTTTGAAAACGCACTTCAATTCCTTCCCATCTCTGATAAGAGACACTTTGAAAGTCAGATGCAGGGCTCATTTTTTAAAGAAAACCAGTGCAAACTTAATGCTGGTCTATCTTCCTCTCCTCACATTCCTGATCTTAAGATGCTAACAGGTATTGCCACTGTCAATTTGTGCCCAAAATACGTTCTTATCTTTCTCTTTATACAGTAAAGCATTTATCACTTTTCCTCTTTTGTAAGAGTGTCAGCATTTGTGTACCAACACCTTGCTGGTACTTTGTCATGTACTCAGCTACTGCCATTATCTGGAAGTATTTTGGAGGCAGAACACACACCAAAAGGAAGCTTATGGTGCTTGTTTAGAGCAGCAATGCCAGTTTCATCACTGCCGAGATCCCAGAAAATCAATCTCAGATGCAAATTGGCTCCATGAAGGCAGAAGGAAAAACTGACAGTCATATTTCTGAGGAAATAAGGTGAAAAAGTATTAACTGTGAGAAGCCAGCCTGGCCAGAGCGGCAGCTCTGCAGCAGCCAGTGCGGTGTCCCCGTCACATCTCCTATCCTTTTTACCTTTTCCTTCCACGCAGGTTTCTGACGATCAAGACAACACACTGAGGAATCAGTGCTGAGATTGGAAACCCCATAAGATGAAAAACCAAGTACATTCCAGAGCAGTTGTGTGGACACCAGCCATGAAGGAAATATTGGCTTGGGCTGCCCCCACCCCAAGCCCGGGGATTCTTTCTTCCCCTCCACTTTGGGTAGGGAAGTCAGCTTCTGCCCATCTGCACCTTGTACCATCCCCTTACACAAGTCTAGAGCTGTCACGCTCCTGTTGACCGGAATCTGATAGCTCATCCATGCACCCCCGACCATGTGCCTGCCCCAGTCCAGGGCACATCCAGCTCCAGGGTGCCCTGGCTGGATGCTCAGCACCCTGTCACCCTTCAGACCAACTGGCCCTGCCCCAACACAGCCAACCTCCTTGTCAGTGCACGGCATGAGACACCAGCCATTGCAGTGGTACCCAAAAGCAATTCTACATTCAAATATAGGAATGAAGTTATGTGCGCTGAACACCAGTGGTTGTTCATACAAATGGCAGTTGGGTGGCGCTTCTCCAGCTATTTAGCCACTTGCTGTGTGTGCTGAAGAAGTTACTGAGTAGCTGACTTTGGTGCTGAGATGCATCCTGATGCTTCATCATTTCCTGGCAGTCACAACTGCTTTCTGCTCTTTTTGCCATTACTGCTTTTCTTAAACTCCAGCAGTCATTTGGTTTCATTGCTGTTTGTCTCTAGCACAGTCTTCTGTGATGCTGGAGTTTATGAGCTGGAATTAATGGAAGTGTGGTTTTTGGCTAAGCCTGCTTAGTGCGCCCATGAAACCTACAGTCATTACTCTGTAGAGCAGAAATTGTACTGTCCTAAGCCTTGCCCCCACTCAAGAATCTATTAGTGCATAGTGTAAGTACCAGCATCTTCATTTGCTTTGTTCTCTCTTCCCCTGCGCAAGGGCTCAGTTGATTTCTCATGTGGCCAAAAGGCTGAGCATCGATCAATTTTTTCCTTCTTTTTTTAAACCAGGTTGAAAAGCAGCAACCAGATCTTTTATTAGCTGTATGCCCGGAGTCATCCAGGCTGGCCAGAACTGGCTCCCAATGGATCAGGTTTGAGGGTGCTCCTGAACTTTGTGAATGAGCAAAGGAACCTGAATCCCCACGAGAGCTGTGCAGAGACTTCACAGCCCAGGACACTTGTTCCTAGTGCAGCGTCCCATCATAAAGGGGTCCTTAAGGGTAAACAAAGTAAGGATGGTAAAACAGGGAATCACCTATTCCTTCCTCCCAGTCCTCCAGGTCACCTGTCCAAGTCTAAAACTGCAGATGGTCATCCTCACTAAACCAAGAAAAGGGTACATGCTCAATAGGACAATCTGCAGAACAAGCCTTCTCCATCACAATTTTTTCCTCCTGTCCTTGGTTTCATGAGTATAATCTCAGCAGTAGTACTTAAATTCATGAGTTCACTTCTGCTCTAGGCAGCTGCAGGAAAGGGTGGCCATGGCTCAGTTGCTCACTTATTGCACTTCCAGAAGGTGGTCACATATCTCAGGAAGGAGTGCATCAAAACTGTCTAAGGAAAGTAGGATAAACCAGCATCTCTGCTGCAACAACGGTGAGTGATGCACTGGTTATTAAAGTCTATAGTGAATGTGATACAATAAACAAATATTTATCTGCAAAATCCAGGTTTCTAACAACCACCTTTCATTTTGTGATAGTTACTGGCCAGCTGGGACAAGTAATCCTTGTTCGGTTTGTATTAGTTGCTGCAAACGCATTCCCTGTTAACCGCTCCTGCTTCACCAGCATACGTGAAGCTGCCTGGTGTGTTTGCTTTGTGCAGACAGAGCTCAATCCTAATTACTCTGTGTGCAGCCCTTGTTTTCACACAGACAAAGGAATAGTGCTCATCAGCATCCTTCCTGAGTACAGAGCACTTGCCAATTGGTGCAACTTCCCAGGAATTCTCAGGGTTATCGAATGCACCAGCAGCACTGCACAAGAACACTTTGCTTCCCGGTGTGAGCCTGCTAATGCAGGAGAACAACAGAGAGAGGAAGACATCAAACATGTGAAAACAAAAGCTACGTCATTATTCCGCAGCACAAAACATCCCCAGACAGTGCAGTGAACATTCCCCATTTCAGCAAATGGATTGTCTGAACACATTCCAACACCACACAGCCTGTGCTCCATTAGTCCCATATGGTAAATGGCTAACTGCGCTCCTGTACCTGGTAAGGCATTTACACAGCCTCCCCAGTCCTCTGATCACTTTATAAATGGCTTTTGCTTTAATAGGTTTCATTATGCCTCAGCTGTCCCGCGTTCCACATGGCAACTCACTGTTCTGTCACCCAGTTGTGCTGTTTGAGGATAATTAATGTCCCTGGACAAAGGCAAAATGAAACACCAATGCATAACACCAGATCTGTTTTCCTGGGAGATGCGACAGAAGGAAACAAGCTCCTCATCCCTCCTTCCTTTTGCATCTTTATGCCATCCTAAAAAGCCATTTTCCCCTTGCTTTTTTCACTGGTTTACTAGCAAGGCCCCCTCAGATTTTACTTCAACATGAATATTAATTCAAGTCTCATTTATGTTGTGAGCAAAATGAGAAAAGCCTCTCCAGGCAGTCACAAATCCTGGTGCTCGTGGCAGAGCTGCCTGGCTCTTCCTACAACAATCACACCCCCATCACTCACCCAGTAACCGGTGCTTTACAAAATAAATACAGAAGAACAGGAGAGCAGTCCTTGCATTACAGGATTTCCACTGGGCTCTGGGCTCTATCTGCGCTCTCACCTGGATGCCACAGGCTCCTGGTTAACCAGGGGTAAGGCAATGTATTTCCTTTCACTTTTTCCATGTCCATCCCCAGTCACACTTTGCTGTGTGCAGTTCTCTCCACATGGAGCAGCTCAGGCACTGCCCTTGTCCACACACTGAACGTGTGATCAGTTTTCCTGGATCAGTGAGCTCAATGTGGAAGGATCCAAGCCACAGGCTCCTCTTTGCTGGTCACCAGCATCACTGGCAGCTCAGAGGAGCAAGAGAATGGCCAAGGTCAGCCAGGAGCTCTGGAGATCATCTGGTACAGCCCCTCTGGGCAACTCATCCGAGTGCCCGACCACCCTCACAGACAACACATGCTGGTGCACAGGGCTGCTCTTCCTCCGGTGCAGAACTCAGCCTTTCCCTTGGCTGACCCTCACGAAGTCCCCACTTGCCCATTCCTCCAGCCCCTCCACGTTCCAGCTATCTGCATGCTGCTGAGGGCACCCTGTGTCCCACCATCCAGGTCAATAATCAAGATGTTAATCAGTATTGGCTCCAAGCATATCTCTCCATCTCTGTTGATTGCAGAACAGAAAGCACAAAACAGACGGGAGGGGAGACAGAACAGATTAAACCTTAATGAATTTTCAGCGTTTAACTTAAATGGCCAAGACCGGCAGCAGCAATTGTGCAGTCCAAGGCTCACCCTTGCTGCCTGAGAGGCACTCCAGAGAGATTCACTGTGTCTGTGAAAAGGGGGTTTCCCTTTACTTCCAAACCCACATAATGAATGCTACCCAGCTAAGCAAGCTGCGCTGGGAATGAGCTGCTGTGCAGGGAGACCTTCACCCCCAGGTGCCAGCAGCCCCAAGGAGCACTTGTACAGGTGAGAGATGCTGCCAGGGCACTGCCCTAAGGAAAATGACGTTTCTGTTGAAGCTTCAGCCACCTGGGGCTTTTCCCACTGCACAGAGCTGTGAAACACTGCTCTGGCCTACTTGGAGGTACGCACGTTAACCAGTGATAGCTGGGAGGGCATTGGAATTAGCTGCTGTGAACGTTTGCATTGCTGTGATCACCTCTGGCCATCTCTGACGGGCAAAGAACACCGTCTAAAAGCAGGCAGACCCAGACAAGCAAATTCTCACAAATACAAATACCGCAAAGCACTCTCCTTCCCAAGCCATAAGCAAGGATTAGGAGAGTTTCTCCGGCTTTGATTGAAGGGGCTGGATCAAGCTCCAACGCCAAGAAAAAAAAAGGCAGAGTGGAGAAATGGCCCCTGGCTTTGTAGTTCCAGATGATTTCTGATGGTTATTAAGTTTATATTCAGAAACCTTCGAGAACCTCCAGCTTCAGTTCCAGCAGTGCTGGCTGGGCCCATTGCCTGATGCAGTGACTTGGTGCCTGGTCGTATTCCCTCATTCCCTTTGTTTCTCTTTCTCTTCCTTCCTAATTGTTACCTTTTCAATCTGTTATCCCTGGGTTCGCTTCAGTACTCGAGGGCTTAGAAAGAGAATAGCTGAGAGCTTCTTGCCATTTACTGCGCGCTCAGAGAACAATGAGAAATTGGGAAGAGAGGAACGGCAATTTCTCCCTTTGTAACACTCACCCAAGAGAAAAGGGTCGACAAAAGGTCAAGATGGAAACTACTCAAGAGCTGAAGACCCTGAATTCAACCTGATGTTCCTTAAAACGCTGTCAGGCTGAGCACTGAGCTCAGGGGAGAACTGAAACAGCTTCTAAAATGCACATTCTGAAGAAAGGCAGAAACCCAGTTCCAGGGGCTTCGGTTGTGCCTGGGGAGCAGGGGGACAGCATCCCCAGAACGCGCTGCCTGTGTTCACGTACTGAGCCATTCCAAGGATGATAGGATGGAGGAAAAGAAACATCAGCAGAACCGACAGTATAAGGAGGACATTTCCATACGAACTTGTGGTGCAGGACGTGAGCTGGACACGCTGCTGGGGACCCCCGTTATCACTGGCACAGGGCAGAAGCCAAGCAGCTGCTGCTCCAGAGCCTGGTGAAGCGATACACTGAGCACTTAAGCTCTCCCAGCGGCACTGCAGGAGACCTTAGAACACAGAGAGACCCATCCTGCACACATAAAACGTCACAGCTCTGACCCCGGCCACGCTGCCTTACGGTGACCCTTCCTTCCTTTGCAAACCAGCACCGTTAAACCCTGTATGAGCTGACACAGCCTCGGTCACAGAGCACCAACCTCTCCCGAGCCTTGCACACACTTTTCACCAGCAGAGCATCCTTTCCTGATGCAGAGCAGCAATGCAAGTATCAATAAAGCCCAAAAATAAAGTGGTGCCCCTCACCCTGGGAGCAGCGCAGAACCCTGCAATGGCCACCTTCACCTTGGCTAATTCACCACAGCTCCTATTTGCATCTTGCTCAGTTATCTCATGCAACACACAAGTATCTTCCAAAACAAGATTTACAGATTCTGACCTGGACCAGTTATAATTTCCATCAGCACACATTGCATTAACTTCTTACTGCTTGCAAGCCGGTTTTGGGGATTCACATCAGCTCTCTGCATCTACTTTCATTATAAGCTGCAGAAGAGTTTGTGATCAGCTCTCTCGTCTTTGATTTGGTTTGAACGTGCAAGCATTACCCGGCCTAAAGCCAAACATTCTTCCATAGCTGCAACCCCAGCAGCTGAGGCAATAACCGGTCTCAACACCATCCTACCTGCTTCTCTTCTGGACAGAGCTGCTCGGGCACAGGCTGGGGAGCAAATGGAAGACACTTACTTGCTTCGGGCTATTTAAAGGGCAGCGCCTTGTTAACAGGTTTACTCTGGATGAAAGTGATTAGAAGGTAATCAGAGCAGCCGCTGATTGAGGTGAGGATGGGCAGCTGCGGAGGGCAGAGACCTCCCCCACACCGGCTGGAGCCGTAGCGTGAGCCCCAGAGTTCTCTGCTGGCTCCATGGTGTATTTCAGAACAGAGGGATTAGAGATTGCCTTATTTGTGTACGCATTCCAGCATCCCACACAAATCCAGCTCCTGGTACAACGAAACCCCCTCCCAAAACACTGGGGTGAAAAGTAGCTTTAACACAATAAACAAATGAAGCCCTGGGTTGCAAGCAGCCAGCACAGGACACAGCCAGCACAGGACACAGCCATGCTCGCTCCGCAAACCAACCGACTTTGCTGGCTTTGCAGAGCTGGGCTGGTTCTGCTTTCTTCCATTGCAGGGACCCGAGGAAGGTGCAGCTCAAAGCAGGCAGGCAGTGTTTAGTCCTTACGGGAGGCCGTGCATGGCCCCAGGGCAGGCTGTGGCCTTGGTAGACGTTAAATCCAATTGGTTAAATTGTCCGTGGGCAATTGCTGTACCATCACAAAGGAAGAGGGCTGACTCCAGGGAATCTCAAACTTCAGGAGCTATTAGCACTTGAATGATGGGTACAATGCAGATTGCAAAGGCTCAGACCACAGCAATCCAGCGTTTCATTCGATATTAGTTGTTTATTGTTGGACATATGCAAAAAGACCCGCAAAGGCAAAATCAGCACTACCAGCTCTCTTCCAGTCCCCTGAAGTGAGCCAGCCAGGTTTGGTTCTTGGCTGCAGGCCCCTCTCTCAGCAGGGCACTAAGGTTTTGGAAAGCCTAACGTAGCAAGTGTCCAAGGAAATGAGCAAACCTCAGCAAGAAAGAAATCCCAGCACATCCCGTGCAGTAAGATACAGCTGCAAAAGGCCATTTGTTAGAGAACTGTTCGTGTCCTATTTCAATAAAGCTTACAAAACAAGTCAACTGCTATGGCTCATCGTTTAGCTTTCTCGTTAATCATGCTAGTGGAGCCCAGACTCCCGAAGCTGCAGCGTAGGTAAGTCCTGAACTCTGATGCTGAATCGCTTCACAGAATAAAACCAAACCATCTTTTCCCCAGCTCTGAAGAAGCGCTGCAGGCACGAGCAGGAGCTGCGAAGTGAAGCCACAGGCCCTGACCCCAGGTGTGTGTCCCCAGGTCAGCACATGCATTCAGCAAACCAGCCAAGCCTGAACCCTTTTGCTCCAGCTCCTCTCTGAGGTTCTGCCCCTTTGGGGGTGGCTGCTCTGCACGGCTTTTACCAGGATTGTGCTGGTTGACTGCAAGTCCAAAGGACAGCTTTTGATTTTCCCTTCCTTAACTGGCAATGCAAGTGAGCCTAAGAATATCTTCATTGCTTGGAAACAGGGTGGTTTTGAGCTTGTCTATCATATCCTCCCATCTTAGCTTTCAAAGAGGCACTACTAGCCTCTGGAGAGGTGGTGGCGGCTATCTTCTCTTTCTCCCGAGTGATTAGAGACATCACAGCATTCAGGCACCATCAGGTGAACATCGATGGCTGAGAAGTTCATCCAAGAAAGTCAAAAATAACAGCTTTTTGGTAGAGGAAAACACTGGGGGATGGAGATCACTTATTGGGAAGGACTGTACGGACATGGGCTGGTGCTGCTGTGACCATGGGGCCATTCACTGAGCAAGTGGCATCACCATTGGGGTCACTGTCAGAAACCCCCTTCATGGGTGTCTTTAGGAGCAGAGGACTCAGGCATCAGCCTTCTGGGTAAAAGGGGTCCGAAACAGAGCAGCAGAGAATCCTGCTCATGCTGCCTGTAACTGCAGAAATCCGCCTGGATGGAAATTTTCCCTCCTGTATCCACTGATAAATCTTTATCCCTTTGTCACAGAAAAAGCCATGTCTTGAGCTCCGATCATGTCTACCATCAAGAAGGGAAAGAAGGGGTTGAAATAAGGCTGCTGGCAGCTGGCCAGCATAGGCCCACTTTGCAGAGATATAAATCTTTCAAGATAACAGTTTTGATTTGGCACAGCATCATAGGACTGAAACACCTCCTTTGAAGCCCACAGCAATCATCGTGACTCACCCGCTGCCTTGGTTTTACACTGACATTTGTGACTCAAGCCCTCCCTGTGAAAAGCAGGGGTTTGCACATACTACGAGAAGTGTTGTACAGCAGTTTCATCTGGCAGTGTAGGGAAGAAGAGGCGGATTTTACACACAACCTTGGGAAAAAAGAAAGAAGGAGGAGGTTGGAGTCAGCTAAAATGTTAACATGACAGCTCTCCTTCTGTTCCCTGTTTGCAGAAAGCCTGAGCCATGGACTGCCAGAGGATAATGTCACATTCAAAACTGTTTTGTTACTATGACCATACTGCATGAAGCGGAGTGACAGGGCAGAGCATGCACCAAGGGACCTTAGGAGGGGATGGATGCTCAGTGCCTGGGACAGCACCACAGCACCTCCAAATGAGACCAGGTCCAGCCTGCCCTGGCACACACCAGCAGCTTCCTTAGAAGAAACTGATTTTGCAGCAGTTCAAGTCCCCCGTTGCTGTCACCCCCATGGGGCTGCACAGAATCACCAGCAAACCCCACAATCGTGGCCTCTGTAGGGACACCCAAACCCAAGTGAAGCCAAGGTCTGCTCTCCAAGCTAGGTGAAGAAACAACTATAATGGCTGCTTCCCTATCGGCTACTAAAGCTGGATGTTACACAGATGTTTTCTTGTCCCAGGGATGGTATTTTTCTCTCTCCAGCGTGTGCTGTGTGGGGCTCTAATGCCCTGATAAAATGCTTCCTGGTTGGAAAGCTGCATGAGCATTGCCAAGGAAATAGCAAAGCATTCCAGATAATTATGCTTTAGTAGAGCTTAATCAAAGAAGCTGTGGACTGTGCTAGCACCAGAGGCATCCTGCAGATGTATTGATTTCCACTATGAAAGCCACATATGCATGCTGTAGCTTGTAGAGAAACAAAAAGAGGATTGTGAATCCTGGATGGAAGACAGTTGGAATAAGTTTGATAAATCAATGTACAAATAGGCTGTTAAAGACTGAGGGTCCTCTGCCTCAGTCTTTAATAGCAAGACCAGTTGTTCTTGGGGTAGCCAGCCCCTGAGATGGAAGGCAGGGACAGGGAGCAGGATGAAGCCCCCATAATCCAGTGGAAATGGTCAGTGACCTGCTGCAGCTCTCACGGGTCTCTGGGGCTTGAAATCAGGAAACAACTCGGAACTGCTCTGGCTTTATGATGCTATTTTATTTTTGAGAACAAAGGAAGGAATCGCTTTCCCTCCCCTCCCATCCAAGTGCTTTCCCTTCAGAAGAAACACACATTTTCCTTCGACGTGTGTGTCTCCGGCTGGTATCTGGAGATGGGCTCTGTGGGCTTGGGGAGGTTCAACCATTCTACCCTCTGAAGTTCAAGTCTTGCAGCCACCCGATAATATTCTTCCCAGCGGTAGCTCGGGGGGTGACCAGGACTGCTGAGGTGAATTAGTGCGTTTCCATATTTCACATTGCATACGAAGCTGTAAGTCAGGGGTAAGATTGCCCAGACCCCACAACAAATCCTTCTTCTTCTGACAAATCACATTTACTCCAGGACATAGAAAATTGTCTGCATTTACAGTGCATTTGATGGGGTGCTTATGTGCACTTAGCATACCCTTAACACGATAATCCTGAAACCAGCTCTGCGTGTGGGAAAAGTACTGCATCTGAAGTCTAATGTATTTTATTAATGCCACGTGTGGCCTCTCTAAGAGGCTGCTATGATATGCGGTGTGCACGCACAGTGTGCTGCATAAATTCATAGCAGCAGCTCCCATATGGAGCTGTACTTTGTGTAAAGCTATGCTGGGAACCAGTGAAGCTTTGGCACACTCCACTCCTCTTTCTTCTGTCTCCAAACGTGCACTCAAAGCTGTGATGGAACAAAAGCTCCCCTGAATGGAGAGCCCTGATTTCCAAGCACATTTTCACTTCATTAAAATACTGTGGTTGGTAAGCAGAAATAGTGCTTGAAAGACTGTGAGTAGGACATCACTGGCTACAGAAGGCAGGAGGCTCCTCAGAACAAGGATCAGGGAGCCTTCACGCAGCAGGATGCTTTCCAGCTGATACCAACACTTCTGGCTCAGAGATCCCTGGAAAAGGACAGCAATAACAGGTATCTGGCTTCTTTCCAATTGGCTTTCCTGCTTCACACATAGACCATATTTCCAGTTTTATTGATGGTTCTGGATCCATGCAAGTAAACACAATTGCCTCATGGCAGCTGACCTGTCGGTTTGTCCCAGCAGCCTTCGCAGGACCTCGAGAGCCAGGATCCGCAGCACCAAGCTTGTCTGACACTGCTTCTCCATTCCAACACTGGGACGCTCACGTGGGCTGAAAAATCTGTTTCTCTAACCAGATGTAATTCAGGAGCAACCAGCTCCCGTTGCATGGGAGACAGGCCAAAATGCTCTGAACCTGAGCATTTTGAGTGCATCTTTTCTTCTTTCCATTGCACTTACTCCCAATGGGAATGCTATTCATCACTTGTACTGCATGTAGCTGCCTGGAGCTTATAAGGTCATGGTTATTTAAAAAATAATAGGAAAAGTACAGATCCATCCCATTTAAATACCCTCTCTATTGGTTTATTACCGTGCCCAGCAGCAGCTCCAGGCAGTGACTGCAGGACCAGAGTCCAGCTCCATCTGCGCTGTATCCACGCTAAGGAACCGCTGCTCTGAGGAACTTACAGTAGCGTGAGCAAAGAAATTGCAATATAATTTATTCCTCCCTCAAAGGGCTGATTTATTATAGTGGAAACTCTTATGAGAACAGAGCTGTTTCAGCTACGTGTTCAACTGGAAGGTTTTTCTCAGGCACAAGATGAAAGTATCGATCAAAAGCAGGGAGAGTTCCAGGGGAGCTGAGCGAACCGGCCTGCAGTGCCCAGCTCACACAAGGGATGAGAGCACAGGCTGCCCACCACAGACCTGAACGTCCTCCCTGCCAGGCAACAAACCCTTCTGAAGCTGTCTTTCCTCCTCCCCTTTTCCCAAATATTCAAAAAGTCTTTGGTTACGCACTGTAGGGCAGGGAAACAAATACAGCTGAAAGTCATCTGCCGGGGGCTGTGCAGTTTCCCACCTATCCAAGGCTAATCTGAACGACCAACACACACTCAGGTTTCCAGAACCTGAATTTTCAGATCAAACATTTTCATTGGATCCCTTTTTTCCAGCTCCCGTGCCCTGCAGCATCGCATCCGTTGCGCCCAGATGTGCTCCTCATGGGCACACCCTTGAAAGCAGCTGGCAGCCTCTGGTGGCTGCCTGGAAAACAGGCTGAAAAATCATCTTCCCATAAGGCAAGCCAGACCAGGAACGGTGTTTTATTAAAGGAACGACTGGTATTTAGGTATCTGGCATATCCATTAAGCAACCTGAAAGGTCCCCCTTTCAAACATTTGGGAACAAAATGCAGGAAAGAAATCTCGCTGCGCTCTCCCCCACATACCAATAAGAAGAAATTTAAACAGTAGTAGTCTTTCAGTTAAAAAGAACAAACAGAAAGACTTGTGCTTCTCTTGTCTCTAAGCCTCACCTCTCTCTCCAGAGATTTGCTCCAATTAGTTATTTCGTATCAATAGTGGCTTGTCCTGCTCATTTCTCCCTATAGCAGCTTTCCACAGCCTGTGTGTGCGCCCAAGGAACTAAATCACATGTATCACTAACCCCTGACTCTGGGCAGGAGACAATTCCCTGCAGTTTGCTGCTTGGTCCCTGCATGGCTGTTTCAGGGCAGGCAGATCAAGCTCAGCTGAAGGTGCCCAGTGCCCTTCCCCACTCTGACAATCCATTTCTTCATCAAAAAGCTTTGACATGTCTTCTACACATCTATCAGGTACACGGAGATGTGCAGGTAAGGAGCTGTGCTCCAGAAAGATCTCCTTATTACTATTCTTCTCCTATCCCGAGAATGGCACACAAACACCACTTTTCAATATACTGGTTTCTTCCATCCAGGGATGGCATCACCTCTGTTCTTCAAGGTGAGCATAATAATGGTGCATACCCTCTCTGATGAAATTGTACTGCTGGCACTGAGTAAGAACATATGTAAAGAAATCAGTGTTGGGTCTTTTGTCTCCCCTAGATCACACTTTGTGTTTAATACATTTGGGTTCTCTGAAGATTAACTGATAGGCACATCTCTTGACAGGGCTGTACTGTCTTACATCTCTATTATGTACTTCAGAAAGCATGCTTGATGAAGGCATCCTGTTCTTGTTGGGTACCACAACCACAGTGCCACCTCACCTTCTACTGATCACAGTGTTTGGAGAATGCTGTATTCTGTCATTGTACAGTACATGGTTAAAATATGAAGTGAGACAGTGCTCCCCATCAAACCATGCTTGTTTATACTGACTTTGTCTTACAAGAGAACGACAGACCTAATTTAATTGAGGAGACTCAGAAAGACATCACTGTACTCCGAAAAAAGCCATAACCTGTCCAGCATTCAGCTTTTCTAACAAACTCATTAAATACATTGATCAACAGCCAATTCCTTGCTCCCAGGTACGGTTGAGGTACTCGTTGCAGTGGTGTTATTAAGGTAAAGCCTTTTCAAAGAATCCAGAAACCTGACCTGAGTCTGCATCCCCACCATTCAGTTCTTCACACTTACTTGACATTTATCTTTTCTCCCATACTTAAAGTGATATTTCAATTCTTTCCACTAAGAAGTTGTCATGAGGATCAAATAAAAACCATCTTCACAAGAAGTCTTTATACCTGCTGCTCTGTGGGTTGTTTACAAGCCTGCAGCTACTTCAGACAACAAGCAAAGGTGAAGTACCATTTACAACATCTCCCGGAAGTCAGAATTATTATCCCACCTTTTAAAAGGAGAGGTTAAAGGACTAATCCAAACTCCACAGTCAGTCTGAGCATGACCAAGAACAGACCAGGGCTCAAGGGCGTTTCTTCTTAGCATAGAATCATCTTTCCTCTGTAGCACAGCAACACTTCACTGAGTTGAAAGCTTAGCTATGAACTACGAAAGCTTAACTATATGAGGCAAAGTACGTTTCTACAATGGCATCATATGCCAAGGGATGCAATTCCAAGTAACTGCTGCCTTTGTGATTTCTGCCTGATGAAGCAGTTTGGGAATGCAAACACAGGAGCTGTACCCTCTTAGCATGATAACAACATGTTTTATTACTTCTGGAGATATTCAGACCACAGCAGGGTTGTCACATTGCTCCCAGCTCCCAGCAATGGGCACACTTCCATGTTACAAGGACAGGGCCCTCCCTGGGACAGTGGAGCAGCACTCACCCGGAGCAATTCAGGGAGTTTCAAAGGAGTTGAAGCCAGGTCACTAACAGGAACTTTGTTTGCCTTTTCAGAAACTGATGGCCTCATTTTTTAACCATATGTAAAGGAAGAGCCCATTTGCTCCATAATCAGCTCCAAGGGGATTTTTATGCGAAGCAAATCTAGTGTGGGAGAGCACAGTGTGAAAAACAATATGTAGTCACCAGTTTAGAAGCAGGCATTGATCAGTGTAAATGCTGAGATGATTCTAGTAACAAGTGGGGTTTGTTTTTTCCTGATTTGAAGTTGCAAATACTTGTTCTAAATACCTTTAGGAGAGCCTGGGCATCCAGACAAACTGGTAACAGAAGGCACAGGGACCTTTGCCGGGTATCCAACTGAAGTGGGTAAAAATAAAACACTGCTGCTGGATTTAATTTCCATATGGAAATGCCTCACCACTCAGCCCGCAGCAAGGAGCGGCAGTTAGGCTCCAGCTAAGAGCTTCATTGGCCGCATGCACAAAGATCTCCACTTCATGGAATGTTGCTCATTACCTGGGAAATGAGGTGTGAAAAAGACAAAACTGTCGGGTCTCAAATTCCCACCCCCCAACACCAGGGGCTGTCTCCCGTCCTTCTCCCTCTTCCCCCATCTTAGACCTTCTCCACACTCACCCACATCAACCACATGAACTCAATGTCTGAATGATTTCTTGCACTCCAAGTTCTGAACCCAACAATGCAGATCAAACCTCTAGTGAAGAGAGAGAAATGTGCTTTGTATTACAATGCGACGAACCATCAAGTTTCTCACCAATAAGTACCTGCAACATGCTCATGAGTTCAATACCAAAAGTAGCAAACATGCTCCAGATCATCCCATTTCACCTTTCCCAATGTGTTATTCTCATAATTACCTTCATTAAATAAGTGTACTTGAGCGCTGTGGCTGCAACAAAGTAAAATGAAGAACGCAGCAAGGCATGTCTGAGTGCAGAGTCCTGCGGTGCAGGAGCCTTCTCCGGAACGCATGGACCAGATCTCCATCCCATCCTCGGCCTGTTGCCTTGGCAACATGGACACCTTCGAGAAACCTCCTGCGCAGTAAAGCTGGCTTAAATTTTTCAGTAGAAACATCACAAATAGCCTTTTCGGTAAACTCAGATGTTCGTGGTTGAACTATCGGGAAAAATAATCAAACAACTGGAACCTGTTTCTCCATTTTGATCTTTCTTGACCCTAAAATGTTAAGAAGGTTCAGCACTTTGCCAGTCTGGGACAGATTAATCAGCTGCGCTTCACACAGCCGGCCCAGAAAGGCAGCACTGCAGGCGGCCAGCTCATGGCTGAGTGACATGTTTCTGCAAACACCTTGCATGCAGCCCTCTGCAGTGTATATCCGTGCCATGGCAAGCCCTTCTCCCTGGAAACGGTCCCGTGTTTATTTTACTCCTCCAAGTAAAAAATGGAAATGGCTTTTTCCCCTGCATTCTCTGCCTTTGCTTCTCTGTACTTTGCAGAGCATCTCGTCACTGTACTGTGGCATCAGGGTGGCACTAACCTGCAAGTGCAATCCTGCTGCACGCAAGGTGCTGGCCTCCAAAATCACCGGATAACTTGGGAAAGAAGCAGGCATCAGAGCAAGTGCTCTGGAAGAACTGAGCTCCCACATGGCAGAGTAAGAAAGGTTCTGGTTTGGAAAGCAGGCGCCTGGGCGCTGCCAGTCCCCTTCTCCTCCTCCTCGGCAGCAATTTCAGCTGCAAATGCAGGACTGGAAGCCCAGAGCGGGGTGAAGTGGGGAGAAGCTGGGCTGGTTGGAAACTCACGATAAACACTAACCACCTACTTTTTGTCGTCACTCTTTTTCTGGATTCCCTTTGCCCTGTTTCTGAAGAAGAGAAGTGCCTTTCCCTTAAAACTCGCAGTCAGTTTACAAGCTTTACTGATGGGAGAATACACCACTGCAGCTCATCCCCCCTGCTGCCATTCCTGGGCTTATCTCCAGCCCTTCTTTGGACCAGACCCCTTCCTGGAAACTCTGGAGCACTGGGCTCAGGGTGACAACAGCCCCTGAGCACTCACCATTCCTGCAGCTCAGAAATAAGGGCTCTTTGAAGTGATTTATTTCCACAGATTTAGTGCCAGCTCTGAAAAGATATGGTTTAAATTACTGCAGGTCCCCAAAGCATCACCCTGACTAAGAACCTCAGAGACCTGCTTAGATAAACCTTCCTGCTTCAGCAGAGGCTGGATGGAGGCTTGCTACTCCACATACCCTGGAAAGAAGAATATCATGTGTGCATCCCAAACCAGTGCAACGGAGAGCTGGAAACACCACGCATGGGGGGTGACAACACTGTTCTACACTTACCCAAACTCCGCTCTGAGTGACTGCTCCTTGTTTCGCCTCTCTGGAGTAAGAAGCACTGTCCTGCAGCGCATGCAAGATTGCGGAGAGGGAAGCCAGACTGGGCTTCAGGGGCAGCCATCCAGCTTGCTGGGAAATAACAAACTCATTAACTGGAAAACGTGTCCCAAACTGTCATGTGTAAGGGTCACAAGTGCTTTCAATCACGATCACTTTCCCTCTAAGCAGGAGGAGTGCACAAAGAGCCCTGCTTATCACTGAGGACAGCAGGAATAAATCAATAAGCGTCTTTATTATCTCTGGGCTGGAGCCCTTTGGCATCACCCGTGCAGCCACCAGCTGCAGACCACAGCGAGCCAAAGCATCCTGTGCGCTTCATGAACTGAGTCCCCGCAGCCAATTCTGCCTGGCTCCAGCACACAGCAGGAAGATTAAAATGCCAGATCCAGGCCAGACCTCCCCATTTGGTCCCCAGTGTCATACAACGCCTCAGATCCAGGCAGGCTGCTGCTAAACCAGAAAGAATCAATTTACAGAGGCATGTTTTCATGACCTCACATTAAGTGTCATTGGCTCTACACTGAACACCATTTCTGGCTTGTTTTTCCAAGAAACTCCTCAAAAGCTCATGCTTTCAATCCAGTGCGAGCAAGAGGAGTTTCTGAAATCTCAAGGCTGTGTGAGGAATGGGAAAACTACAACCCACGGCTCTTAAGCCAGTGCTACTTTTCACTTTCTTGAGGAGTGACAAGAAGCAGCTTCTGGTTTATGGGTCTGAGAAAAAAGTGGATGCTCAACTTTGGCAGCCTTCTGTGCGGCTGAGCTGAAGAACTCACGACACAGCCCTGCACAGTTACCATGTGAAACGATGGACGGGTACCTGACGGTAGGAGCAACAAAAGTCATTTTCCCATGGCCGTGAAAGCAATGGATGCTAAACTGAAAACTGCACGAGACAGATCTCTGACCATGCCACAAGCCTCCAGCCCGGTCTGCGCAGACCGAAAGAAGGCTCCCAGTGTTAATGGCTGGACTGGATGTCCCACCCGAATCATTCTATAATTCAATGCTCTTTTCTTCAAAGTTAAAAGCAGTGCATAAATTGGGTGCTTTTTTTAAGAGGATGAGGCTGCTTTTGAACCGCAGGCATGTGTTAAATGAGAAGGAAGTTAACTCCAGCAATCTTAGAGCAGGATGAAACAGTTGCCAGCAAGAGGGAATGATTTATTCATGCTCAGCACTGAGCTTACGCAAGAAGGGAAGTCGCTCCTCTCCTTTCTCTCTGCACTGCGCAATCTGCCTTGACACTTGACCAGTCCAAAGTCCATTAAGAGGTGCTTCATTATTGATATTGTCAATTGATTTAAGATTAAATTAATTATGCATGCTCAGCCAAAATCTATCACAGCATCCCACAAGCATCTCTCCTGGACAGCCTTCCTGCAGCTGCCTCCTCTGCACAACCAACCACAGTCAGTGAGTACATATGTGTAAATAAGCAGTTGCTACTTACTGCAAATACCTGCATTTTGACTCTTTGGTGTGTTGTGTTATTCCTAATACAGAGACATAATCGCACACGGAACTTAGTCTGGCAGTACTGTGGACCATTAGACACAAACCCTCCTGTAACAGCTGCCATTATTCTGCTTTTACACTCCAGACATTTTTACAACTGGTTGGGGTTTGTCTGTATGGACTTTTTTTTCCTCCTCCAGATCCATTATTTGCCCCCAGCTGAGGTTAATCACAGCCGTTCATCACACCACATGCAGTCAGCAGCCTGGGGGAATACTCCCTGATCTGTTGGTTTTTCTCTCTGCTCCCATAAAATGCTTCATCGGTTCTGTTGATGTAAAGAGCATATCAGAAGCCAAAACTGCAGTTAACACATTATCACACTTCCCATTCTCTAAGACAAAGCTTAACTATTGATTCCAGCTATTTTTGTGACAGAAGATTTGCTCTAACTCCTGCGCAAGTCCAATGCAGGGCCCCGGAGGATTCAGCTGGCCCAGGACTTGGTGAGCAGCTTCCAGCAAACTTCTTAACAGGACTAATTAATTTTGGAGGATTTTTCAATGACAAATGGGCTTTCACCCGTTTTCCACAGTTCCGGCAGGAAAAGGCTTTCTTCTCTGTTGGAGGGTGAAAACTGAACTGTTCAGACCAGAAACACCACTGAAGCACCACGTGGCTGCGGCGCCTGGAGCTCAGTCGCATCCCCAGGAGGGAGGCTCCTGTCCCACCGCAGGCTGAGTCACAGCTCGGGCTGCAGAGGCGCAGTTCCAGCTTGCAGCCCTTTTGCTCCACACGCAGATTTGCCTCAGGTACGTCTCTCTTTCTGGGTCAGCCTCTCGCCTCCAGCTGCAGTGAATGGCTGCAGGCTGGGCACAGGAACAAGCTCAGGGCTGAAGCATCCTCTTGCAGGTAGGTCAAAGCGGGCTTGATCAGGGCACATCTGGCAAGTACCTGTGCAAATGGCAATCCATTTTTAGGTATAACAATGTGTTTATGAGGGTGCTGTTCGCTAGCTGCTGTGCTTCTCCAAGAGGAGCACGTGCAGTTCATTTGCATACCTTTTCCTTTCCTGCACAAAACCACATTCACCAGATCCAGTCAAATCTTCCACATGGGTCCTACTGAATTTGCTAGTGCTTTGTAACACCAGTAATCCCAAAACCAGTAAGAAGGGGAAAAAGAAAGAGTGAGCCAATAACTGGGAGCAAATCAGCCCTTGATAGCAATACACCGCATGGGCTGTGGGCAAAGCCAGCAGCCGGCTGGAAAGTGAGTTTGGTAAAACCTGGCCACGACAAACAGTCCATATGATGTATAATTTATGAAGTGTAGCAGCACTCTTGAAAAGGCTTTTAATTTTAGAAAACCCACTCAAGCAGGAAAGAAAAGCACTATTTAGAGGATAGAGCGGCTCCATGGGCAGAAAAGCCCTTGGACAGGAGGAATGGCTGTCTAGGACATTTGCATTTTGTACCTGCATGTGTACGGGACTAACAAGAGCAGTGCAGGCAGAAAACAGCAGCAGAATTTATGCACCATATGGTAGAGCATAAGCTGTGCAAGAGAAAAGAACTAGGAAGAAGTTAACATAGAAAGGACAAGCACAGGGGTCTGCCTGAGCCCATGGCAAAAGCTGCGGTTAACCTCGGCCGCCGGACCTGCCTCGCCTCTGCAGCACCTTTGTTGAAAATCTGGCCCTGTTCTAGCTCACTACTTTGTCAGAGAGGGACTTTCCTGGGAACTAATGGTAGCAATGACCTGGACATAGACCGGGGCTGCTGATGTTTCTAGTAGAATTGCTGTAATGATTACTTCCGACAACCAGGTTGTTGAGCAACTCTACCCGGCACATTTCCACACCAATCTGTGGCAGGAGCAATGTTTTCCCTCCGCAGCGAGTGACCCTTGTGTCCCCATGAGGTTCTGCCAGAGTGTGTGTGTATGGTTTGTATCCGCAGGCCTGGCTTGGGTCGCTGTTACACACACGCACAACCCACTGCATCCTTGCTTGCAAAAGCAGATTTCTTCAGCTCCCTCCTGTAGATCATTAATCAAGAACTTCAGTTTCAGCAGACACTCCAGTAAAATGAATGGACAAATAAATTCCTTCTATCAATGAAAAATGATTCATAACCACTTTTTGTATGTAGCCACAGTAATGGAAGAAGATGAAATGCAGTTTTCTCCAGGTATTTTTTGCTAACATTATGAGGCAAGTGTATCAACGGCTCCTTTCTACATTGAGAGTACAAATACAGATCAACAGCAACAGAAAGTCTGTTTCCAAAGCTCTTATTGGGATTCTAGTGAATGTTTAAATCCCTGCCTTTGAAATCACATTTCCTGGTTTTCAATTTAGGATCTTTTCAAGGCATCAGTTTCATTTTTCTGTATTTTCCACAGTCCATGAAAGAAATGTCGTCAGAGCAATGGCAAAGTTTTGTTCTGGATTTCAGAGACTGACCTTTAATCTCCATCACGCCACTGATCTACACCTCAGCAATTCCATTAATTTCCTTGTGTTTTCAGTCCTTTGTCTACCTTGCCGACTTAGTATTAAAGTTTTCCAGAGCAGGGAATATCACTGCATCTCCCAAGCCATCAGGCCCCTGATCTACACGCTAATACAGTGACAGTTGCTTCCTTCCAAATATTGCTTTTGTATATTACAATGAAAACAAGTTTTCAGTAGTGTAAAGACAACAGAGCTGATTAAAGATTAACTCCTGGAGAAGGACAAACACTGCTTCTACCTTAAGGGACGCATTTAGAAATTACAGCTCCCTCTGGCAGCTGGGAAGATGCTGGAATCTATTATTCATCAATCAAGTTGTCATCACCTGGAAGATCAGATGGTGGCCCAAGAGACATCACCAATATGCATTTATAAATTGCCCAAGAAGAAATAATAAACATAAAATCAAAGTTAAGGAGGATTTGGTGAGGGAAGAGAAGAGGGGGCATGTGGGGAGGAGAGGCACAGGAGAGGCAAACGAGAACGTCACTGAGGCAGGACAAGACGAGGTCTGGAAGTAAACCCCCGGTGGGTTGTCACCCAGATGAGGTACCTTTGTGACAGGAATGCTGCGTCACTCCCCAGGGCTGACTGTGCCCAAACCCGTGTCTTCCCTGCTCAATGTTGTTTTACAAGAGAGGGGCTGAGGAACCACCAACGTGGGATTGCTTGAACCAAACCATGCCCTGGGAACTGGAGGCTCCCATGCACCCTCCTCATGGCTTTCCCCCAGTAGTCCCTTGGGTGAGCCAAAGTGGCTGTTGAGGCCTCCTTGTCATAGAGCAACCCCAAGTGCCCCCATCTAACAGTGAAAAAAGATGAAAAACAGGAAAAAAGGCCATTAAAAAGGTATCTCTTCAGTAAATATGTAACAAAAGCCTTTCAACACTTTGAGTGTCCCATTATCAAAATACACATAGTCATCTCTCAACACATAATATGGCTGAAATTATCTCACCTGTCTTCTCCATTGTTCTTGGTGACAAGTGAGCAGTATAAATGCCCCACAGCTCTAGGATAAATGCTCTTCCCATACAGATTAGGTTACATGATATAGTGCTAACAAACATATCCATGGTAAGAAAGCAGACATGCTAATCTAGAAAGACTTAGAGGAAGGAAGAAGCCATCAATCTGTCAAGGGTTATCAGTTTGTTTTTCTCCCTGTGTAAATACAGAGATTTCTTTTTACACTATCTCCCCTTGCTGCTCAGGAGATTAAGCATGAATTGCAGCTGGAACACCATTTTCCTGGAGTTTAACCAAAAAGGCCTCCATCTCCCAAGTGTGGGAGAATGCCCCAACAAGGAAACAGTCTTCTCTGAAACTTCTCATTCTGTAATTACGAATGCTCTTACTGTGTATTTAACAGTAGGAATAAAGAGGAGAAACAGATGAAAACAGCTTTCCGGCACTGCTATCAAAACAAATGGAAGTGTGGCTTCAGAAAAGCTGTGCCATAGGTATTTATAAACATTCCTGACTGGGTTTTGTTGTTGTGTGAGTGCTTCATCGCTTTCTTTCCTCTTTATCTTAGAAGACATTTGTGGCTTCCCCAACCCACTCACACCGGATATTGCTCCTTATGGGCTGGGCAACCCATTGCACTGGGGGAAACGAGAAACTCAAAACACGCCCTCAGCTCCAAGACCATCAGCAACTCAATCAGGGTCACTGTCCCCGGGCTCAGCACTCCTCACATACCTGTGGTCCCAGGGCAATGAGGGAAGTGCTTTCACTGTCACTTCACTCTGTTCTACCCATGGGAATTCAAGGCAGCCGAATCAGAAGAAAATGATGAAAATTATTTAAAGCTATATAAAAAAAACCCAACTCCAGATTCAACTTGAGTTTACCAGTTAAATCAGACAAAAAAATGGGAAACATTAACTGAGAATCTCACATTGCCACTGGTGGGAAAAGATTCATTTTCTTCATTGCATTATGCTGCTTTACAATCTGCTTTTTTTTGCATATATTAAATGATCACTCACATCATGTTTTCTTTAATGAATGAGACAGAAAAGCCTTCCATTTTACAGAAATTAGAAGCATTTATACCCTAAACAACTGAATCCTAATGATGCAGCTCTGGTCCACCTGATGTCAATAGGATTACTCACGTGACTGATTCCTTGTCAATGTGATTAAGGGGTCACTTGCTAATGGCAAGTGAGACACAAGTTGCAGAACGCTGCTATAAGAGTCCCACAGTGCTTTCAAAATGATGGCCAGCTTCTCATAACTGTGTTCTACCTCAGTGCAGGACATCTCCTGGTGCAGAAGGTGCTCCCCCAACAGCACCATGAGCCCTTGGATGCACACACCTGGGTCTCTCTCCTGGGCAGCTCATGGATCCAGCCCTGAGATGCATCACGTTCCTCTTGGGGAGGAAGGAGTCTATGGGACATGCTCTATACAAAACAGCCATTTAGAGGTTTCTAAATGGCCAAGCATCTCTGTGGTCATCTGTTTGGTACCTGCACACTGCACCACGTGCACGCAAGTCACTATCAGCATCTCACAACTATCTCTGCCCACAGACATGATCTCCTCCTCCTTCCTTCTCTGAAATGCTGCAGCCGTGCACAGAAAATCTTCAGCAACAGGTTAGGAGAGCCTGAAGAGGAATAATGTACTCTCTGGAAGGTGCGAATGCCGGATGAAGTGCACACATCTGATTTTGGCCAGGACATCCATCCTGCACATCATCAGATCATGCAGCCACCTTTTACACATCCTTTGCAGATGGGGCTTGTGGTGTTCCAGCACGCTGGCTCTGTGCTGGGGTGTTTGTTCAGCATTGACTCCTAGCAGAAAGCACCATCTTCAGTCACAAACAATTCCTCACAGCACCATGAAATTCCTATGAAACCTCACATCCAAGTACTGGCCAACCTCCAACCCGCTTAGTTTGCAAGATCTGATAGGATCAAAGGCTGAAGTGGAATAGCCCCGGGCAACAAAAAGTACAAAAACGTACGTTTGCAGTGCAGTGAATGCTAATTCTACTCAAAAATAAGTTTGAAAAATAGCAATGTAACACCTGCCTCTCCCTGCGAATACTCTGAGGAAACCCACAAGTTGCACAGCTACCCCAGAACACACACGGGCATTAATCTATAGGGGTTTTTCATGCAAACCCAGTAGAAAATACTACCAAGTCCATAATAGCCAGTGAGTGAAGCTGTAAGTCACCCCATGAGCCAACCCATGGGCAAGGCTGAGGAGAGCTGCTCTCAGAACGCAGGCAGATTCAGTTCTTCATCCACAGACAGTGACAAGAGGTGGGTTCTTGGATGAGCTGTTTCCTCTCTGTGTGACAATGTAAATGGCGCCATGAGAGCTGCAGGGATAAGCCTGGACCTGTGGCAGTCACTGGCATGATATGGGGCAGCCAGGGAACCAGGACACAAACCTTTACCTGGCTCCATCTGAATCCATTGCTTATTAGGAGAGCTATTGCAGACATCATGAATTACTTCACACCATTTAAAGTACTACTGGGATTAGGTACTCCATTGATGACAACCTGTTGATACCTAAAATCTTTCTGTTATCCCACTGCATGGAAAACGTGGCCAAAAGCAGCATTTGTTGGGTTCTCACTCAGGAAACACACAGTCCTGGGCTGGTAAACAGGCAAAAAGGGCTATTCATCTGCACAAGAGCAGGATTCATTTGTTGCTTTTCCTGGACACTATTGACATTAGCACAATTAACCAGACTGATGGCTTAGAAGTTCCATTTGGTCACTGGACTTAAATTCACTTTATAACATAACCTAATTCCTGCTGAGGCTGCTGGCATGGTTAGCATGGTTCCCAGCTCAGCTGCTCCTGAATGTAAATGATGTTTCACTTAGTTCTTTCCTCTTTATTTACCAAGAAAAAATAAATATGGCTTTTAACTTGAAGTAACTTAATAAAGGGCAAAGAATGGACAAATCTTCCTACGTGTATGCACCCATTTGACAAAACAAAGATCCATTAGATCTGCTGATTCCCTTTGCAACTCTGCCTTTGGGGAGCCAGCGATAAGGGAACATGATGACATGGCTTCCCTGCTGAAGACAAGCTCCTGTGGGAGCAATGCACAGCTGATGCAGAGAGGGACTTTCCAACCGGACGAAAGGAGTTACTGCAAAAATACAGAGAAAGGTATCAAATTCTTACTTGGGGAAACCTGAAGTGTATTATCCATCATGCTGAGGGAGCTCATCTGAGAAGAAAACGATAGAGGAGCAGGGAAAGCAATAGTTAATTTCTTACACATTTCAGCAGTGACACCTGGGATTCTAGAAATGCTTTTCCACACTTACAGCACTTAAAGACAGTCCCAGTCACCTCCGCAATTCAATTTACCAAAGTTATTAGGATTTTGTGTATCATTAAGGACCACTTGACTGTGGATCCATCCTATTAGAGAGTAGCGGGATGGAGCAGCAAGCAACCCACTCAAAAGTTCATGGCAAGATGAATCAACAAGGAGCATAATGCAGCAATGGGCGATTTCCCTGTGGTTCTAGGGAGCGATGAATACTGCCCGTCAGCGAGCAGATGGACCTGCTGCCCCAGCACGTCCCTTTCATCCCCTCATTCAGCAGGTCCCTTGCAGCAGGGATGGTTTGATGCACTCCAACTCCCACCTATGGAGGCAGTGGATGTGTTTCTCTGCTTTGCTTTCCACTCCTGCTCTGTGCTCAGCTCCAGATGAAGAGGCTCTCACTGGGAACCTCGTATCAGTGGTAAATTCCAACTTTTTGCCGGAGCAGCTCTGACTTCAGGACAGCAGTACGTGCGTTTGAAGTCTACCACAGCCTTCTTGTCAACAGCATTCCCATCACCACCAAGTCAACTTAATAAGCACAGTTCATCAGCCCTGTCCCTCTGACTGCTTCTTTCCTGAAGGGAGATATAATGCATTTAACATGTCAGATATGTAAAGGGTTCTTTCATGCACAGCCTCAGTTCATTGTTAATAAAATGCATTTCACTCTGCTGTTTTGTTCCCCTTGTGCTACATGCTGAGCACACATGCACTGAGCTCAAGATACAGCTCTCATCACATTATTTTTAGCAGGAAATAGTTGTCTGAAGACTCATTAAAGCCTTCCAGACCTCCAGTTGCCCTGTGTCACATGCCATTAAACAAGTGCTGTAATGAAGAATAGCAGCAAGCGCAGGCAGGCGATGCTGGCAAGGCCCCAGCGACGATGCTCCTCTGCCCGGAGCAGCGGCAGCTCTTCAAACCCATTCACAGAATGAGCTCTTCTGACCGCCTCCGTCCTGCAAGGCAGAGAGCAAGTGACTCGACCTCCAGGGGGAAGATGTCTCTGCAGGAAGAGCGCTGAGCTGCTGGCTTCAGAGACCAAGCTGGGATCACAAATATCCCGCTTTTCCAAGAGGAATTACTTCCTGGGATGAAGGCATCGCTCACAGGCTCTCAGTCTTTGCCTCAGACAATTTTAGTCAGAAAGACACAACTTCGGGCTGTTTGTCCTGAGCAGGATGAACGTCATTCATCTCCTTTCACCAGTCACTGGAGCTTAATGCCTCCCAAGCTTCTTGTCTGCAAATTCCTTCCTAATACAAAGTTAAAAACAACCTCTGAAATGCAAATAGCCCAGCAACCTACACAAGATGATTTATGCCATGCCACCTTTTTCATGCAAATAAATTAAAAGAAGAAAATGTAATTTAGGGTGAGCTGCATTGTATAATAAAATAAAAGAGTGACATTCTGCCTGCAGAGCTCTGGGTGCAGTGCGCTGCTGCCGCTGCTGCTGGAGGTTTAACCTTCCCAAACAGAGTAACAGAAAAAGATTCTGATGTATTAAGTTTGATTTTGTATACAAATCATTTCATGGCTTCAGGCATGTCCAGAAGAGACACTTGTTTGAATTTCTCTATAGTGGTGTCACTTCAAGGGAAGGCAGAAAGTTTGCTGTTTCAAACATTAACTGAGAATCAAAGGAGAACTAAGAGCCTCCTGTAAGAGCAAACCAACACCAGTCCAGAACCCCGCAGTGACCCAGGGATATGCTCCTCATGCTGCCTAGTTCAGAGAGTGCTGAGGATATCAGCAAGGTGACTTGGTTCATTATCAGAAACCATTAGAAATGCAACCTCAGAACAGGAGCCATGTTTTGAACAAACAAGAACTGTGAGATGCACCAAAAGGTGAATGCTGAAGAGGCCAACAGCAGCAGCAAAACCTAATGTGTATTCAGGTCATCATTTTGTGACTCTGTTCCAGGAGTACAACAGAGAAAACAGCTTCTGTAGAGGCTGCTGGAGACAGACTCTATAACTGGGAGGACTGGGAGCTGGGTGCTGCTGCAGACCCCCCTCCCTGCTCTGGGGTGCATCTGGTGAGCTCCCTTTGTTCCTTATGGCTGATGTTAACGTTTGGATTTTTTTCTGCTCTTTAAAACTTTATCAAATGGAGGGGAAAAATCCATTCTGATGAACTGAGCAGATATGACGAAGCCAGATGTACCTGTGCTCTGTTCAACAACCCCCGCAGGAGCCGGCCCCTAGCTCTGCTGGCTGCTGCGCTCTACAGCACACTTTGGACAGGGAGCTAAATGGAAAAGGACTTATGGATTGGTTTACTATGGCTCTGCGGTGAGTCAGGCGGGTGTAAAAGTGCCCAAGGAGGAATGCTGAAGCGTTCTCAAAGGGATGACTTGCACAGTGCATAAATCTGAGCCAAGCAATGCTACTCTGAGCCCCATTAATAGCTCAGAGCTTGTCCTAAGCCATCGGCTGTCACCAGACACTTCCAGCTCAAGGATGCCCTGTTCAGGCACCCAGCCACACTCCAGTCAGAAGAGAAGAGGCTGCCAGAAGCTAAGGCATGACAGACAGCTCATGCACAGAGCCTGGGAGGATTCAGTGGTCCCACATCCACATAAATTGTCACTAGCAGCTTATAAAATGCAAGGATTGATCTACAAGGCTCTCCAAGTTCCAGTTTCAATCACAAATTTCATCTAAGTAAAGGCATGGCCTTTAGTTTCATTTTTATTAATATTAAGATCAGTGAGAAAAAACTGCGCTATTAAAAAGCAACAGCTACTTGTAAATGAACGGATTTTTTCTATCTCAGGGTCATTTCTCCTGGTAAAGATAAGATCCTGTCAGGTAATCATAATCCTTACAGAAAAATGCTTTGCCTTCGCTGCTGTCCTCCAAGATAGTAAATCTGAGACAATCTGTTTAGTTCTTCAAATATAATTCCTCTTTACTAGAGCTGATCTTCTAAACGGGCTGGTGGACATATCTTCTCATTCTTTCCTTTTCCCTGCATTGTCATTGGCAAAGCCTCAAATCTGCTCAGGATTGTTTTGTTCATCACCCAGTATATGTGGTTTTGCAGGAAGAGGAAGTCTTCGAACAGAAAAATATCCTCAGCATCAGCCAGGGACTTCAAAATCCCAAGCTCCAACCTGAATTCTGCCAAAGAGACAACGTGCGGCCTTGGGAAAAATCAGCTCTCCTCCCTGCAGGCTCTCCATCTGCTTCTCACTAATAAAATGGGATTATGAAACTGCCCCATCCCAAAGGGCAAGTAAAACTTTGAAGGTGAAAATTGTGTTACAAGCATGATACATTATTTTAACACAGCAAAACGCCTTTCAGGCCTCTTTTCCCTCTTATTCAGTGAAAAGCAGCCACATTTCAAAATGAAAGCTATGGACCTGCTTTTCCATTTGCACAGACTTCTTTCAGCAGGCGGCAGATTAAAGCTGAGAGAATAATCCATTGCAATTAATTTATTCAATGAATTTAGCCTCATTTTCTGCTCACAAAATGTCTGCAAGCCATTTACTGTTTTCCTCCCCCTGGTTTACTCATTATTCACAATTATAGCAGTGTAACTCTTGCTCTGTAAATTACTCTTTAACAATTAGCTGAGTGTATTTTAGAAGCCATTTGGGTTAGTTTCAATTTAATACACAGGGCATATTGTCTCTTCGTTCTCTACTCACCATTAAGAAGAAAGGGAGCAGATGTGGCTGGGATTCAAACAACCACGTTCTCCACTGCACCCAAACCCACCCTGGTCATTCTCTGAGGCTGGCTGGCCTCTGCAATGGAGAAAACAGAGCCCACCAGAGAGTTCCCCGTCCACTTTTCCCAGCACAGGGCTACTGCCACCCCTTGATGGGTCCAGACTTGGTCTTTCAAAACATTCCTCCTGAAACAAGAGTGCATTTTTTGACAAATTGAGCACTATTTGTGCCTCCGAGTATTTTCTTACCTTAAGTACACATTTTCACAATCAGCAGAGTTACTGCAACATTAACAGATTTCCTTCAGTTTTAACCAAAAAAAGGGTGGAATCCTTCAATGTGTGTTGAAGGAAGAATGCTGAAAAATGGCATTTCCATAGAAAATGGATGAGGTTCCTGGTGGGCAGAGGGGATGCTGCCAAAGTCCGTGCAAGTTACCACCAGAGCAGCTTCACTTCGGTTCAGAGACATCCGAGCATTTTAACGCGCTCTTGGCTTCGCAAATAAATAAATTGCAAAATGCAACAAGAGCTTCTGGAAATGCATTAAGGCAATTTGCAAATAATTGCAGTGAGCTGGGCTATTATGGCTCTGACTTCTGAAGTATAAAATCTCCCAGAGATAATGATTATAATCATATTGAAAAGAGTTGCCACCCTTTAATCTCCTAAGACAAAACAGAGATCTTGGGGAATTTGGGACCCCGTCACTCTAATTGAGCATCTGACAGGAAAGTAATTAGAGTGGAAAGCAAAGGGGTCGCCTGATTGCCCGTGCAGTATTCATCAGCTTCCGCTTGCCATCACACGGGGCGTCCAGTTCATCCCTGCGCAGGTTTCTCATTTAAATAGCTTCCTTGCCAATAAAAGGACTGTCGCACAGCCTATTTCCAGAACAGATTTGGATCTCGGCAACTTGCACTGGGCATGTAAAGATTTTGAAGACAGCTCAGGAGAAATGGCACCAAAACACTGGGACAAATTTCATTGCTTGACGGCTCTGTTAAGATGCAGGATCGTTACCTGGAGCTTCATTTTTCTAAAGCCAACTGAAACACATCAAAAATGGGCTGTGCAGAGAAAAAGCACCATTCCCAGCAGAAACATCGTCCTGGTTCTCCCCAGCCCCATTTCCAATGCACACCCTGCTGTTATTGGCCATGTTTCCTGGGTTCAGCTGGGCAGCATGCTGCATCCTCAATCCCTGTGCCATGTCCTTCAGGACACCAGGCACTGCTGGAGGGACAGCATCACACAGAGCATGGCCTCTGACCACCAACAGCCTGGAGGTATGGGAAGGGTCCATGGGCAAACTGCAGCCAGGCTCCTCCGCAGACAGAAAGGAGATTTAGGAAGAGTAGGGAAAATTGCAAACTGCTGCTCTTGTGTTAAGGGAGACTCTCAGAGTAGATTTAATACAAGAGCCTTGGAATTCAATGGAAAAATCCCACTGGCTTCCAAAAGGGAAAAAATTCAGCCTAAATCCACTGCAAGCTTCAGAGCTCGGTGGGTATCTGTCAGTGTAATGCATGACATGGATGTGCAAAGAAATCAAAAGATCATCCATTCAGTTGATTCAGCAGCTGCTCTCAGATGGTTGAAGAGAAAAGTAAATACCAACTGACAGTCGCAGCATATTTCACAGACTTTAATTAGGGTGAAGTATGGAGGCAATTCCATCCGTGATGCCTGTCTTTGGGAAATAATTTGATTTTTCTTTTTAGTTGGAATGCCTCTATCCCATTTTGTGTTCTTAGAACATAATTTTAACATCAACACAGATTTTAACCTGATTATTTCATAAGGATATTTCCTCTGCTTTCCACACATCCCAGCTGTGTCCATCCCATTGCAACTCACCCTCCCAGTCCTCAGAAAGCACTTGCTTTCCAGCCAACTCATAGATGTTCAGCTGATGCTGTTTAACTCAGGGTCACTGCTCAGGGCTAACTATAAACAAGCCTCCCTGCATTTTCAGAGCTCTGGATGAGGTATAAAATCAAATTACCCAGAAAAAGCAGCACTTTGAGAAAGCGAACTAAGGTAATTGAAAAATAAGTTTGGTGCTCAGCCAGTATGACATTTGGATTTTGAAATACAAACAGTTCCTAAGATGAGGGTTAAGCTCATATCAAAGAGCTGTTTTCCTCCTTCGAATAATCTCAAAGGAGCGAAAGAAAAAAGAAAACCCAAGCCACACAGTGTGGGGAAATGCAATACAATGTGGATTATCATTTCCCAAGTCTGTTTTCCTTAATTGATTTAATGCTGTACTTGGATACAGGTCTCAATTAACAAAACAAGGAGATTTTCTCTCTTTACTCGTTATGAGAATTTTTTCAGTTAAGTGTTCTAAAAGTCTCTCCAACGTGCAACCATTGTGTAGGACTACACATTCCTTAGTGCAGGCAATGAAACTCCTGTGATTATAGTATGAAATACATAAATATGAAGACAGTGACAACAATATCCTCTTGACCACACAGGTACTTCTCGGGATACTCCCTAGAGCCTTCCAGGCTGCCCTTCTACAGTATAGCTGCAGTTAATTCCTAGCACTAATTCCTTTCATTTCTGCCCTGGTTAATCTGGTAAATCCATCAAGCTCACCCTGTCCCCAGCCCAGGGACCTGCTGTGCTCTGTGACTTGGATCCAAGGACAGCCCAGTTCTTCCATCCTGCCCATCTTCCACCCAGTGACTACAACTTCCACGTGCAGTGAAAATTCTCACTTCCACACTAGAAATAGATTCTTAACAGTGTCTCAAGACCAGAGAGGAACACGGTACTCCACAAGTGGTTCTCCTGATGAGGCACCAGGACTATGAGAGGCACTAAGTTCGGCCTTGTCTCCTTTTGCTAAAGTTCTTGTGGAAGTGGCTCTGACGTGGACATCCCTTGCCTGGCAGGGAGGTGCAGTGACTCGATGGAAAGACTCTGGGGACCATAAAACTGAAGAGGTCTGCATGGACTAAGACATACCCATCACCTCTATGCAGTTAGATTTTGGTTTTCCTTTGTACTTAAACCCGATCAGATGGTGCTGCCAGCATTTGAAAATCTACTTTTTCTTAGTATCAACTCATTACTCTTTGCAGTCCTGCTGGTGACATGCTAAATGGTTCCTCCAGTCCTTGATATTTGTATCCTTGAAACGCTCATGAATAGTTACACTTCCCTTAAGTCATCGTTTAGCCAGGCTATACATATTTAATTCTTTAATCTTTCCTCATAAATCCTATCCCAGCTTTAATCATTTTAGCTGCTCTTTGAATCATTTCGATCTTCCCAGAACTGCCACAATGAGCAGAGCCCCCAGTAGAGGCTGACAAGAGATGTACATTGAGAGACAAGTGCAATTGCTCTGCTTGGCAACTTATTACCTGTAATCCGTAATTATGTTGTACTTTCATTCAACTATCAGTCTTAAAAGTAGAATTTAACCTACCATTAAAGTATCTTTTGAAGTGTATGTTTCCCATGTGATGCTCCTCCAGCACAAGGATTTGAATTACGTCCTCAATACCTCAGGTCTAGGAAACAGCAGCAAGGCAGCTCTCCCCTTCTTTGCATCTTCCAGGACAAATAGCAGATAGCAGAGCTTGTGCAATAGGGATGGCAAACACTTCCCTGCAAAAGTCAGGTCAAGATGATTAATTTTAATTCATCTCTGTTAAATACCTTCAGGTTATACTCCCCAAAAGTGGGCTGACAAACTTCATCTTCTTCTGCTCTTTGGCAGTAAAGTCACGGTACCAAAGTTGTTGTCCCTTTCCTAACACCCACCAGCTTATGATTGCGAGGGACCAGCCAAGGGTTTTAAAACGTTGGCGTGGAAAGCACTCACGAGCCTTATGCTGTTCTAGAGGAAGGGAAGGATGCAGGCTTTGACAGGCAGATAGATAGATGGGGAGAGATGGATGCAGCCATAAATATGTTTAATTATGCAATGTCACATTTCTGAGTTATTCATTTCTTCTCCTCCCTCTCTGGAATAACAAAGACAAATTTGAAAACTTGAGTTAAATTACAATACAGGACCAAACCTATTCATTTGGACTATGCAGATGGATGATTCATTCTTCAGCAGATGTGGTCTCAACGATGCAGTACACAGTGTGTTGAAAATCAGCCAGCACAGAGCCAATAGCTGCACTGTATTATTACTTAATGTATATGATTAATACAGCAGCTCAGTGTTATCTGTGATCAAACACAATACCTAATACAAGTATTTAGGAGTTTGCTTTTAAGCTCCATTGTTAAGGGGATTTTTTCACTGAACAAGTCAGACGTTGTGCTGGGTCATCAGGAAAGCCATTACACTTTGCATCTGAAACTAAAATAGAACTGATGAATGTTCCTCTCAAAGCCAGCTTATCTTACAAGACCCAAGGCACAAATCTTGAAAATGCAAAGAGCTGATAAGCTGCAAGAAACACTAAGTCGAGGAATAGCTTTTGCCTAAAAGAAAACATGATCAGAACAGAAAGGGTTTAATCATTTACTAGTATTTGTTTTTATAATCAGGAAATCAGGCAGGATAGTTTTTCTCAGTCAAGGACCTGAGGACCCACAGTCAGTGCGTTAAACTCACAAACATAGGCTGGGACTTACCAATAATTACAGTTATGCTCATGCTAAGGTAACTGTACCCATGACAGCCATAGCTGATTTCACAGCACAAGCAAAACCCTGCAGATTAATAACACTGCCAAGAAGGGCACCAGGCTGAGCTGGTGGGAAGCTGGTCCTGCCTGGAGGCAGCACACACAAGGAACTGCTGTGGAACGCAGATGCATTTCAGAAGAGCGTGGAGAACTCCCCACAAGGCAACGAGCAGGTCAAAGTGATGCTGAAGCTGTGTGCAGTGATCTGTTTGCCATTATTAGACTTGTGAATGACTCACTGTTGCTATTTACAACATATTAATATTCATTAAGATCCTTTTCTTTTTCTCTTGTGTTTGCCGGGATGGTTTTGCTTATAGCCATAAACTACACCAGGGCACTTGTAAGGTGAGGAAGGGTGACCTACCACCCATTGCTCAAACCAGACTACTGCAGCAGAGTTGGAAGGAGCAAAAGGCTCCATCTAAATAAAGCAACACAGCTAAAAATCACCAGTGCCTTTAAGGAAGTTTTAAAAGCATTCCCACTCCCTGTCCTGCAGCAGATCGTGGGCTCTGAGGGCAGCAGACAATTGTTAAGTGTTTCTAAACCTTCACAGGACTGTTGCATGCATCTGCCAATGTCTGAGCACCCCATCCACCACCCCATCTAGCGCCCTGCACAGTCACTCCTGCTAACCCAGGTCCCGCTCTTATGCTGGCACTCGGCAGCAGTGGGTTTATCTCACTGCTGGTGGATGCTCCTTGGACCCACAAGTTCAACCCCACCACCCATCCACTGCCTCAGGAGATGAGGAGCACGGAGGGGTCAGTGAGGGTTGAGCTGAAGGGTCCAGGCTGGCTCTACTCACCTGTGACCTGCTCAAACACGCAGTGGGACTGAGCTCTCTGCCAGCCACACCAGGAACTGACGAGCCTTTGCTGGGCTTAACCACCACGAGCAAGAGGAACAAGAGCCGGCACCCCCACCTTTCACTAGGATTCCTTTTTCCTTTTACTTCACCTTAAAAAAACCAACCAAGATGTTATTAGGCAGAATTAAAGACTCACCTTATGTTCCTCCATGTAGTTCATTAATCTTTGATACCAAGCCTGCTGTAAAATGAGCAAGGGTTTTTAATAAGAAGGTGGTAAGACCTTGGAAAGCAATAGCTCTTACGAATTGCTGCTGTTGTCTCCAGCACAGAACTTTGACACCAGCAAGGCAGAACACCACACACGGTGAAGAACATTGATTTTACAAACATACAATTTATCAAATGACACAAATCAGCTAAACGACATGAAAATATATCTGGAGACTTCATAATGTCACTCTACATTCCTGATAGGATTTGACAGATACCAGCTGAAGAGAGCTGCTTTAAGCTGCTCAGAATACTATTACAGGGTAAGATTAATCTATCATTTTGATACCAGCTATTTTCTCATCTCTTAGGGGTTTTCTTCTAATTTTACAAGTGTTAAACTATTGACATGCATCCTACCATTCTAGTTAAAATTGCATCCCATTTTCAAATCAAAGTATCTCTTTATACCTCGGTTATATGCTGAGCAAGCAGATGGAAGAATTCCTGTTCAATCACACTCAGTGGAAGGATGGGGAGGAAAACCTGGTGAATCAACCCTTCACAGTCTTTGGCTGTCTTTGACTAGGAGATAGTGAGCATGAAGCTTGTCTTCATTAGTTTCTGGTGCAAAAATGTTCTGAGGAAGGATGCTGCAACTGAAAACCACTTTAAGTGAGACTCCAAAGCAGTAACATTCAAGAATGTTCTTGGGGAATCTCATATTTTCCTGATTTTCTTTATCCCCTCCTTCTGCATCATCTATTTATTACCATTTTGTCAGTCAGCAGCAGCTTCTCCATATTTCTTGGTGTTATAACATCCGCAAGCTACATTCCCACACTCCAGCCCAATGTAGGAATTGCATCTAATTTACCAATTTGGATACTCCAACTGCTATTAGGCAGATACATAAGAACTGTAGAATCAGGATAGCTAATTGCACCTACTTTTTTACCTACCTTGTCTATCACATTACAAGGCACAACCCAGGTCCTATGTCCTTCTGTAATACACATAAGTCGTGCATCCGAAAGGGGCTGATGCCGGCTGTACCCCAGCAGAAGCGGTATCACACGAGAGCACAGACTAACATCCTGCAACACAATGTCACCTGAGCTCAGCCTGAAGCAGCAGAATACAGACAATTAGGGAAAAATACTCCCATATATTATCAGTTCTGTTGGACTGAACTCAGCCACTCGTTTTCCCACTCTCCTGAAGCAGCAGAGGGGGAAGCTCTGCGCACCATGGGCTAAAATCCCAGGTTTTTCTTGCTGCTTTTGTTCAGTTTTCCCACACAGAAAGACCTCTATGTTTTGAAGAGGTGACCTATTTTTATCATTAATATCAAACTTGATCTGCAGCAAATGAAGCCAAGTGAAACAAATGTACGCTAACCTCTGATTTGCTTGGGAGCACGTTCGGCTCACCCCAAATGCAGCAGCGCCAGAGTCCTGATGGTGCTTTTCTTCTGCAATCACTTTAAAATAACGAGGAGCTGAAATAAAACTTCCGCCATTAAGAGAACCATTGGTATAAACAGAGATGTAATTGTGTCAGCGGTTTGTAGCAGAGCCCTTCATGGCAAACACCCGTTAGTTAATGAAATCTGAAATTTTGGAAAGGGAGTCAGCGAAACCCAAAGCCCTGCAAAGCTCAAGGAACATTATAAAGCTGATTCTCATCACTCCAAAGTTAAACCAAACTAAGGGGGAAAAGCCAGGGCTGGAGTTTCCCATGTTCCACTGCAGCTCTCCTCACTTAAGTTGCTTTGGGAGAAAGTGAAGCTTAATTTAATACCGTTCTAAATGGCAACTGCTGAGATGATTAAATGAAGTCTCCAAAAAGCTGCTGTAGCCTGGAACAGCCCAAGACTTTATTAGAGAAGCTGTGCTTCTCACACTGCACACCTGCTGCCCAGCACCCAAAGAGCCCCCTTTCAAAGGGCTAGCTGTACTAGCTGCACACTTGAGGGCTTCAAATCACATCCAATAAATCACAGGATCACAGAACAGTTTGGGTTTGAAGGGGCCTTAAAGATCATCTAGCCAAATATATTGGAAGGACAAAGACAATGGGGAAGGACAAGGGGTGGATGGCACTGTGCCTCTGGCTATCCTTATCTCCTGATACAGCACTGGTCACAATCCCTGGGGTGGGTTTTCATCCTCCAGCCTCAGTGCCCTCAGGGTTCAAAGGAAGATGCTGATGAACAGCGAATAATGTGTCCCTGTCCATCGAGACAGCATTGGCCGTGCTAAGTGCACACAGGTTCCTGGGTGCTGCTGGCCAGGCAGCAACCCCAACCCAGCCACAGAGCCGTTTTCTGTAGGCAAGCTTCCCTGGTCCGCCTCTTTGGTGGCCCCTTGCTGTGCTTGTTACACCAGCTATAAGCACATTGGATGACAAATGCTGCTTGAGACTTGACAAATAACTTGCCTTCCAGCTACTCCCTTATCCCCCCTACTATGTGGAGCAGAAGAGATGGCTTTGGCATGTTTTGAAGCAAATGAAAAACTAACATGGGTCGTATTTGTATCTTTTAAGTTTAATCCAACTTGATGTAAGGCTGAAGTGGGTTAACACAAAACTAAAAATAGCTGCTCCTGTTATCAGGATTGTTCACTAATTCTGACACAAGGCAACATCTGTTTTTATTAGGAACTCACAGGGGTAATTTATCTAAATGAAATTGTAACACAGAACTAGCATTATGCACCTGGGCCTGCTGGTTTTGCTGCTTTGAATATTTACACAGCTTTCAAGGCCAAGTAAAGGCACCACAAATGAGCCCTGAACTGCCCTGCTATCACTTGCTGAAGGTGTCAGACATCATCAGAGGAATAGAGCCTCTCCTTTGCATCCAGGCAGAGGAGGAAGGACCAGCAGCACCCTGGGTGTCTTTGTCCCTGGGTATCTGGATTGCACCACATCAGGTGTGCCTTGACTGATGAAACTCACTGAAAAAGACGGGGCATCTTCCCAAAGCCATTGCCCAGCAACTGTGCTTGATCTTTGGTTCACAAAAACCCAGTAACTAGAAAACAAACACAAAAACCCCGATGGAGAGGTTGCAGAGAAGGCATTTCTCCCACACATGCATTTCAGAACCAGGTAAGTTACCTCCCTTCTCCATGGAAATGCATCTGTTGGTCAATAACAGCAGCAATTGCACCAGGCTTGTCCTGTGAGGTGGGGATCTGAGATTCCAGCTGAATGGCTCCATGCCCCTGGGGCAGACACTGGGTGATGCTAACTCCAGCTGTGCAGGACAGGAGAACCCCATGCTCAGTTCTGCTGCAGGTTCCTGCGTACCTGCTCCTAAATGAGAGCCCTCTGGGGAATGCTGATGGAGAAAAGGGGATTACCCCTCCACCCCCCATTGTATTATGGAGGGGAGGGCTGGAGAGATTTCACACAGGTGCACACTGGAAAATGAACAAAACCATTCCATACCTTGGCATTCCAGTTCCCAAGCATCCCTAGCAGTGACACTGCCAAAATATGTAGTCTACCTCCTTCTATTTCCAGGGTCCAGCTCTTCCCATCTCTTGCTCTATCTGGACACAGTGAAGTCACTGACTGCTTTCTGCTTCACACTCAAGTGATTGCTTGATCAGAAACAGATGTGCAGCTGCTGGATAGAACAAAACACAAATAAAGGTTGCAGGGGAAAACACGCTTATTCAGCCATAAATATCCCCGGCAGCACCCTGGGGAAAGCAACAACAACCGAAAAATCACTTTGCTTCTCTGGGAAAAACAGAAGGCAAATGAAGCAGCGCAGCACTGTGGGACTGAGGGGCTGCGCCCCTGTTTTCTTTGCACAAGTTCTGTCTTTCCAATCGCATCATTCCTGTCGGTCGGGTTTCCTGCGCTATCAATCACGGCTGTAGTCTGTCCTTTTGAGATAGCAGCTCTGGGTCACCCGGCTGCGTCGGATCCATCAGCCTGGCAGCAATGTCTCTTCTTGCGAGGAGCAAGCTGCTCACTCTGGATCTGCGGCCCTGTGGCTCTGACCAACCACAGTGCTGTGGAGGGGCTGCACCACGGGCGGATGCTGAGAGCTGAGGCTGCGGTGCTCACACTCACCTGCCCTGCAGAGGGGACCAGCTCTGAGCCAGAGAGCACCCACTCTGTTTGTCCCTTGGCAATACAGCCATCACCCACAGAGCTGTTATTAAGCGGGGAAAAAACCCAGATCCTTCTAGATCTGATGTGCCACTCAGAGACAGCACTAACACAGCAACGGAGACAGGCTAGGGCTACACAGCACCAGAGATGCTGCTCTCAGAGATCCCAAAGCTGAGGGCACCAGTTTGTACTGCAGAGGTGACCACAAAGCCCAAGCTCATGCCTGGGTCTGAAGCTTAACACAGACCAGAGCACACAGAAACGGCACTGCTATCTGGGAGCACTTAAATATAAATTATATCTCCTTTTACTCAAGAACTGAAGCACTGCTCACGTTTTACATATGTGCTGAATTCCCAGGGGAGGAAGAACTTTACACTCACCTTTAAGTGAAGCATGACCTGATGTGTGTGCTTTCCAGAGAAAGGCTAGAACTGGGTCAGGTTTAGGAGCTCTGCCTAACCAAAGCCTGTAACAGTTTATTGTCTCAGCCCTAGAGGACCCAGCCCTCGAGGACCCAGCCCTCATCCCAGCTCATTCCCTGCACTCCTCAGAGCTGACTGGAAGCTGCTGTGCAGGCAGCAGGATCCTCCCCCAAGAACCAGGGTTTCCAGGGGCCACAGCAGCCCCAAACACCTGACCCAAGTCCCAGCCTGCAGGAGATGCACATCCCAAACCTCTGCAGCTGAAGATTGGCAACTACAGCATCTCCTTAATCAGCTCAGGGAGCGGCTGCAGCTCACTTCCAAAGGACAGGAAAAAGAACAAGAGCTTTATCTGCAGCTACAGACACCGGGGCTTTGCTTTGCCTCTGTCCCAGAGCAGAACAGGAACTCAACTGTCATTTGATTAAGTTAATCCATCTGAAATACTCACCTTGAGACATTTAGGTAAAATATCCTATAAAACCTCCTCCAAACAAGGTAATTCACTGTTTCGAGTCTCAGTCACGTTGGCCTGAGAATACAGCAACTACAACAGGTACACTAGAGACACATGAAGCGGTTTTAATTGCCTGAAACCTTCAGTACTGTCAAACTGTGGGACAGGGAGGGAGAAGCCTTTATAGTTGTCTCTCTGTTATAGATGAGTAGGGTGTTTGAGCATGAAATGCTTCTACATTATAAGGGCTTAAAATAGTAATCAACTTCTCTTATTCAAATAGCTATCTGTTTTTCACTCCCGTGGCTTTCTGCATGTACCGAGTCAGTAACTAGGTCACAGAGAGAGGAGAAGCTGTGGGAGGAAAATAACTTGTGTTATATGGGGATAATTCATGCAGCCAGTTCCTCTGCCGCGAGGCTGCATGGGGCTGGGGAGCACAAAGGTTCCTCTGGCTGCAGGAGGTGCTGGCAGCACCGGCCTTGGCTGATGTGCACCATGGACAACTGCTCCCACCCAAACCCCCCGTGCACCTCCACACATCACACTCCTTCTGCCCTTGGTGACCACGGGCTCTGACCAGGCAGGTAAGGGCTATGGCCACTGGGATGCACCCACTGCCCGCTCCTATGGGATGTGCCACTCATGTCAGACTTCCCACTGTAGATGATGGGGGGGAGCTGTGGGGCAGGGATGCTCTATAGCTGAAATGTAAGTATTGCTCTGCTACCCAGTGGAGAACAGAGTAACTGAGCACTGAAGGCAAGTTGCTTTCATAGACTCAGAGTGGCTGGGGATGAAGGGACCTTGAAGTTCATCCAGTTCCAACCCCTGGCCATGAGCAGGGACACCTTCCACTGGAGCAGGTTGCTTCAAGCTCAGCTTACCCAGCTGGGGTGAACCTCCGCTTTTCAGGGCTGAAACCAGAGGCTGAATTCCTCCAAGCCAGAATTCACATTACACCTCTAGAATGCAACAAAATGAAGATGTTAATTATGAAGAGAGAAGCTGCCAGGATTATTAGAGGTGTGTTGAGCAAATTAGAAACTGTTATTCATGTGGAGAATAGTTTAGCATATGCTTGCAGCTCTTTTCATCTATTCAAACCCAAGACTCAAACATATGGAGCTGCTTCTTGTCCCCATGTTACCTACCTGTAGCAGGCAGATCACAACCAATCCCCACACTTCCAATTTACTTCTATCTTCCAAAGGCACCTTTTTGGCATGGTAACGCACTGAAGTGCTGCCAACGGTGCCCTCCAGTGTATGGTGACAACTGGGCTGCAGCTCCGACAGAGAAAGTTCTGCAGATGGGTCCTTCAGATCAAGTTAGCATCTCCCCCCTGCCAGCCGACTGTGCCATATTGCAGCTTAATTAATAATAGGCTTCTCTGGGATTTATTCATTAGAACAACAACAACAAAAGCTGCCTACCGCAATGTGGCAGGTCCTCAGCCACTCACACCAGCCTCACGCGGCGGCAGCCGCATCCCTGCCGAAGCAACAGAGAATTTACATTATGCAGATGGTGAGAGCATTGGTTTAGAACTGAAAAGACAGCCGAGAGGTATTTATCTTAGCAAATCTTGCAGAGCTGATTAGGGGGCTTGGGCATGTGCCTGCGTAAGAGAAAGCACGTGAGGGCTCCTCGACGGCTCTCAGACTCCAAAGCATTTTGAGCTCCTGCGGGTATTCAGGTATTCGCATCCTCTCTCAAGCACTTAATTTCCAGTTCCTCTTTCCTGAAACAGGCATGTTGTAGCTGTCACAAACTTGTATGCACACAGAATCATACAACCACCTTGTACGCACAACCAAGCAACTGAGCATGTACAAGTTTATGAGCAAGCGGTTGTATAACAGCGATACCTTCACATTAGTTATATTAATGCCCATTTATTTCTATGTACGATTTTCTGAATAATTTGCAGTAAAACTGCAAAATAATATGATTTTATTCTTTATGGTGCCTACAGTGGGTTAAGTATGATGATATGCAGGTATGCTGAATTGTGAATGTACATACCAGATGCAGACACTGCTCTGATGTATTGGAGATGGAGGCATCATAAGAGGGTGATCAGGGACACATTCGGGCAGCAGAAGCTCACGGGTCAGAGAAGCTGGGAGCCTCTGAGCCCCCCGAGGACCCAGCTGGTTCCTGCCTGCCAGAACACAGCAGAAAACGACAGACCACAGCCTTCAGAAAGTGCTCCTGAAGCGCAGCTTTTGAAGACAGATCAGCTCCGAGGCACGAAACACTGCAAGACTGGCCGCGTGTCGAACAGTTCTCGTGACGTTACCTCAACCATCCAGCTGCAAGCCGGTGCGCGTATGTTGAATACTAAAATGATGCCATCGTTGTACAGAGGCACAAAAATTTGCTTCCCCAAACCCCAAGTGAAGCTTGAAGCCATCAACCAGAAAAGTCAGTGCCATGAGCAAAATGAGGGGAAAAAACCCAAGATTATCTTGAGGCAATTGTAGGCTTTTCATGAGGGGAGTCACGCTAGACCCAAAGGCGTGTCGCATCACACAGACATGTAGATAATACTGACAGGCTAATGCCGAATCCATACAAGAATCAGACCCGCTCATTCAGAAGCTTTTAGCACACAGCTATGGATGAACATCTGGCACATCACCTCTGGACCAGAGCACAGCTGGATGGCAGTGAGCTGCAGGACTGAGCATGCAGACAGGGCTGACCTTCATGGCGCTTCACAGCAAAGAACCATGCTGGTGGCCAGCCGGAGCTTCCCATAACTACAGGTGACCACAGGATGAGCCACATGCACAGACTTGGTCGTCAGCAACAGAAGTACACAGCTTCTGATACAGAGGCAGCAAGGAGTCTTAATCCTTGCCTGGAGTTAACCCTGGATGGTTAATACAAAGGAAATCAGGTATTTGCTGGTTTTCTCTATGCCTGGGTTTCTTAAATAAATACTAGGTCACGACCAACTGCGCTGAAAGTGCAAATGTGTTCCTGCATCAGAACAGCCATCCTGGTGCACAGAGAAACCTCTGGAGCAGATGGACAGAGAGAATAATTACATCTGACAGCTGACAAGAAGACTAAGGCGGCGCCAGTCCCATGAAGTACCTTGTACTTTGAAAGAGCTTGAGCTTTAAAATCCACACACAACTCAAGCCCCGACTGCTTGAACTATGTTTGTTTTGCTGCTCCTCCATCTTCCTGATGCTCCGTCCTCCTGGTTTCTAATGAGAAACAGCCCAAAGCTGAGCTATGAATGCAGAACATACAACCTTAGGGCTGCATGAAAACCAGTGTTTCCAATCAGGTGCCTCTCTCACTTGGCAGCCCAAATATGAAAATAAACCATTTATTTTCCCATCTATAACTGCATATTCTTGCTTTCTACTGCCTATTTGCCTGCATTAATTCAGGCTCTCGGAGCAGCACTCTGCCCTCCAGCCCTGGTGGTGACTTTCCATCTATTCCAACAACACACATCAACATTTGATAAGAAGCCATAAAATACGCTCCAGCCTGGTGTTATCTTCTCCCTTTGAACATGCAAATAACTTGACTCCATCTTACCCAGAAGCTCAACCAGTAACAGGAACGAACAGGATCATTTACTGGCTGGTGTTGGCAGAGGGAAGGGGAGAAGGGGCAGGGGAAGAGGGAAGGTGCTGCGCAGCCTCCCTTCTCCTCAGCCTTTTATCACCACATCCCCCCAGTCTTTTCCATTTCTGAGCAAAATGAAACCCTGAGCATGAGCTCCCACTTGCCACCGTGCTGCTGTTCCCAGTCGCCTGCCCTCAGCATCGGGGGTTCCTCTCCCTTTCTCCATTCATTAAACAGCCTTCCCTCCAGTTCAAACCCCATCTCAATCTTGCTGTCCATAACTGCAATAATTAATTAGTGAATCAAATTGATTTGGCACTGGAAAAGGGCTGTAACAAGGAATGGGGCTGGCTGCAGCCTGTGGTTTGCTGTCACAGGGCAGTGCTTTGGTGAGCAGAGTCTCTGTGCTCCCAGCCCCTCATCCTCCCAGCTGTGCTCCACAGCCTGTGTCCATGGGCAGCCCACAGCCACCAACGACCCCAGGCTCCATCTGCACACAGACAGGCACCCAAGAGTTAGCTCAGCTTTGAGCCTTTGTCCTCTCCAAGGATCAGGGAGGGAATCAGTGGGAAGCACGTGGCAAGAGGCAGCAGCGCAGCAGGCAGGATACGAGGGACAACCCAGGCACTCCACGGGCTTGGGTTTTCCAGTGCCCCTTTCACTGACTCTGATGAAGCTCCTCCCAGACTCACCAGCTCAGAGGGATTAACGTACAAGCAATCACATCAAGCAGCTCGTGCGGCACGAAGCTTTCCTGCAGCCCCCCCAGCAAATGCACACCAACCCGTTGCAGTTTGCTCTGCGGGAAGCCACGCTGACCTAGTTTAAGCCCATTTATATGTACTCCACGGATGCTTTCACTCACTTTATAAACATAATATTTTTGCCTTGGTTAGACAAATGTAACCTTTATAGAAATCCCTCTTGTCCTGCAAAAGAGACGTTCTACTGTGAAATACTGCACGAGGTTTGCTTACAAGAAATCACCTTGCATTTCCATGTAATCTTAATCATTTGCTATTACTATACACGTAAAAACACACCCCTAACCAGCCTTCAGCGCTAAATCACCAGAACTGAGAGCACTCTTCTGGAAATACTCAGTGCTTTGTTGCCAATCCTAAGTACTGGAGCTTTGGAATTACACCTGAATCTCAGCTTCCTTTCCTCAGGGAGGGGTGCAGCCTTGTTAGCTGCAGGAGCAGACAACCCTTTTCTCCCTCCCGCTAACTGTGTTCTTTTCAAAACACACATGAAGAGTACATACGTGAATGTCCCCGATTTGAAAGCCTGATGCACACCCTGAATAATTTCCCTGGTGATGCTGCGTCTCCTCATGGCTGCGGAGCAGGGTGTTAGCAGGCTGAAGGATGCACACAGCCCCTCCGAGCAGGCAGAAGCCTGCGCATGGGGTGGGATGCAATAAACAGAGCCTGGGACCAAGTCGTACCTCTCATATTTAGGTGCCCAAGAGCTGCATTGGAAAGGAAGCAGACACAAACCAGGACACAAGAGAGGAATGCAGGAGCAGGGCCAGAGACTGCAGAGCTGCCCAGAGGGGGTTGGAACAAGCAACAGGAACCTTTTGCAGCACCCACAGCTCTCTGCCCATATTGTCAATACACATTAGCAGCTTCTTGTTATGCTTAAACATGAAAACCTGCCTCCAGCAGCTGGAGCTCTTTGACAGCAATTAGATAAGATAGGTTCAATAGCAAGTTAAATTCACCCACAGCCACCCCTCCCCTCTCCTATCCTTCCCACCCATTTCAATGTTAACAGGTGAGCTCTGTTATGACACCTAAAAAGTTAGAGCCTGCTGGTGTTTAACCTTCTGCCTTAAGTAAGTGGAAGCAAGTCATGAATCTGTTACCAAATACATCAAATACTGAGAGATTAAATGATTTTGAAGAACCAGGAAGCAGGCTCTCTGTAAACAGCTCCTACAGAGCAGAAGCGCAGTCCTCTCAGCTCCTAGAGGGCCAAACTTGCAAACTCATTACTATGTGTAGATACCCATTTTGGAGGCTTTTGTCAGAGGCAGGCTTGTGCCCTTCCAGAGCCACACGAGAGCTAAGCCAGGTGCAGAGGAGGACTCTTGCCATCCAGTCCTCAGTGGGTTTCATTTTTTGCTCCACTTCACAAGCAATAACTGTGGGATGATAAGGATTTGCAAAACAAACAGAAAGCTGCACAGTGCTTGTGTTTGGAAGCTCAGAGCATGAAAATCCATTTCAGGGCCTATCTCCCCCCTCGCTGCGATAAAACCCTCCTGAGTGTGCTGCATAAACCAGAGAATCACAGAATCTCCTACCAGAAACATAAACAATCCCAAACCTTGTTATTTTCTTGGCACAGTCAGGGCTCGGAGCACAGGACCTGAGCCCCCATCCATCTGCAGTTTGTAGATGCACAAGTTCTCCTCACAGCTGAAATAGGGCGAGAATGGATGCTGCCTTCCACAAAGCACAAAACCAGGCAGGTGTCATGGACCAGCCTTGATCAGGTGCCCCGGGGCAGCACAGAGCGCCTGAGTTCCCAGAGCCCGGTGTAGCTTTCCTTTGCTCTAAGCCCAAACTGCAGCATCCATCGGACACTGGGGAGCAGCCTCTGCTGCTCACAGCCCCAGAGCCCGTGCTGACGGCCTCGCTCAGCAAAGCCCCCACGGGCTTGCTCACAGACGAGCTCGGACACGACTGATGGAGCCCTGGCCAGCAGAGCACCTCTGTGTGCACCGGAGGGCTTTGCTGAGCGTCGCCTTTTCCATCCCAGAGCAGGGAACACGCTCTGTGTTTTACACAGACGGGCACGGGGGCACAGCTGCTGTAAGGAAAGGTCCCCCTTCAGCCGGCACTGCGGGGCGGGCAGGCTGCGGGTGCTGGGAGCAGCGTACCCCAGGAGCCCCGCAGGGCTGTGCAGGGCCGGGGCTGCACGTAGCAAGCATGTGTAAAATCTCCCTGCCATCCATCAACAGGACTCTCTAACGCAGCACACCCGGGGGAACGGCGCTGCTCCTGCCCGGAGGGACCACATCCACCGAGACGCTCAACTCGTCATCCGACATTACAATGAATTGCTTTATTTCAACGCTGAAAGCACAGGTTTGATAGTAACAAAAAGTAGAGTGGACAAATACAGTGGAGGGAAATCCATTAAGAGACTTAAAGGCAAAAGACTTGTTTTGCTCTGCAGGTTTCAGGAGCTGAAACCAATTTGAGATGGGTATTTGGGGGAATGTCAAGAGATCTGCCTTGTTCTCCTCTCTGCCTCTGCTCACGGCCACTGCCGGGGATGGGTCCTGGCAGGAGCCGGAGCACATCCCAGGTTCAGTAGGACACACACAACTCACTTGCATCTCCATGTACACACGCCCTGTGTGGGAGGAGAATAGAATAAAGCTGTTTGCCTCACAAAACTTCAACACAACATTTAATTTTCGGAACAATAAGGCCCCAAAGGGGAAAGAAGCAATTTTTTTCAACACAAAATTACCCCTTTCACTCAGAGTCCTTACAATCTGTTGAAAAGCCTGTTGCTGTCTCTGCCCTGCCAGTCTTCAGCTCTCCCTCTGTATTTCTAATAGGTCTAAACTAATTAATTTCCCAGAATAATAACCTCCCAGGGACATAGAGCTAGATAATCCTTAACTCCTCATGAAGTTCGCTTCCTGTAGGGTCGGGCAGCAATTACAACTCATCTGTCATCTGTCCTATGAGGAGACAACAGGGGTTTACGCTGGTCATTTTTTCAGGAGCACTGTAAGAGAAAGCAGGAGAGTGGGGGTGTCCTCGTCAACAGGAACTTTACAGGGAGAGAGCATCCAGTGATGTGCAAGAACACACACGGCTCTTCCACCGGAGCTTGCACAAGGCAAACCCTCCCTATGGAGCAGCAGCGGGCTGGCTCCTGCGTATCTCCAGGTTTGCTTTCAACAGAGCAGGGTGGAACAGTTTAAATAAACTCCCAATTAGGCAGCAATTAGCCTATTCTGGGCATCCACACAATGTCAAGAACAGCTGAGGCTAAACTGTTTCCACCTGAATGACAGATATTGACGGCACTTCCTGAAGAGAGGGTTCGAAATATTGATCAGATACCTGGAAAACTGAGCATGTACCCATGAAACTTTAAACTGTGGGGCAGATGCAGCCTCGTTCTCCAAACAATGGCACTACTGTTCTCAATACAGCATTAATTCGCATTGGGCTCCTGGTGCTAGGTGGTGAATGCAGAACTGTATGAAACCCCTCCTTAGCCCATCGATAGCAATAACCTGCGAGATGTTAGGCGTGCGATCAGCAGCTCCCTGCTGCCCCAGGCCTGGTTAACAGCCAGGTTTCCAGCTGAAAAACACATCCAGAAACCACTTGCTCAGGGAGGAGTGGGAGGCTCGGGGGCTGCACGCCCGGGAACGTGGCGACGTTCAGGGGCACCAAGCACAGCTGAAGTAAAGAACACGTTTGGCTCAACAAGGCAATTTATTTTCCTCTCTGATGTCCACCTACCCCAAAATTTACACCTGCGGAATTGATTGGAGCCTTTCATGGTCTATTTTTGACCTATACGTTGCATATATTACAGTGCAATAAATCTGACATTTCAAATGCCAACAAATGGCTACAAAATTGGCCTCTGGTGAATAACAGCCCAGCAGCATTTACATGTAATTATTTTGCCCCAGAATTTAATTTGCTAGACATAAAAGTTATGCTGAATGAAAGAGCACTGCATAATGCTCATTAAGCACAGGGGAGAGACAGCGTTACTATAGGCACTGCAGCACGTGCCACTTCCCCAGCCCTAAAGCAAATTCCCTGTGGAGCGGAGCTTTTCTGCCTCAGATGTAGATCACGCTTCATGACGAACAGCTCTGCTTGTTGTGCAAAGGCTGAAGTATGCAACTCATCAGTCACCACACTGCAAGTGTATGTGGTTATCTGAGTTACCCCTGTTTGAGTGCGAACCGGTATCCTCCAGGGCCAAGCAGGAGGAAGAGGAGAAATGCACTGTGGCTGCAGAGGCTAGCAGTGCTTGTTGGACTTGAGATCCACACTGACACCACAAACAGCTACAACAGTGACAGCAAAAGGAAGATTTTAGTCCATACTAGTGGAACTTGATGTCTGATGCGGCACTTCATTCCATCAAGGTGATCTCTGGCTACTCCTGGTGAGGGTGAGAAGAGTACATTGCTGCTGGCCATGCGTTTGCTTTTAAGAGTCATCCTTTGTGGAGCAGACAAGCACTGGGTTGTGACTGACCTCCTTAAGAGTAGTGCGCTGTGAGCAGTTCCACACACATAGCTCAGATTCAAGCAACTCCAAGCAGTTTCTGGCAGCTGCACTAGTCAAAATATAACTACTGTTAAATATAACCACTGTTAGGAAACAAGAGATCGTCCTATCATCTAAATATTGGCTGTGCGTGGCCACGCACACAGGAGCCAGGCAGAAATAGGCATACTGCTAAGCAGGATGCAGCAAAACTTGCATACAGCATCTTGTCCTGGTTTTGACAAAACACTGAGGTGAAGCTAGATTTGATTAACAGCTCCCAAAATGTAAGAGTTAAATAGCTCATTTGTACACCATATGGGTACTTAAGGCTGTGACCAGCGCCTGTCTCCTGTCCCACATGGTATTGTGCTGACTTGTACAGGGTGCACAGGGACTAAGGGATTTATTGAACTCCAGCCCATTCTTTCCAGACTGATACCTGGCTCTATGTAATAATAAAGCAGTGGGTTTTGCGTGCCTGGGCTGCCCAGAATTATTAGTGCTGGATGAGAGCGAGCACTGAGTGAATGTGAAGCAGATGGCATTTGAGAAATTTCATATTGGTTCCATCTTGATTTACTCCAGATAAAGTTCTTACATAACTTTGACATTTAGTGGTTTAATCTAGGGAGATATTTCCTATTCCTTACCTCCACTCTATCTCTTTTCTTATTATTTCTGAAGATTTAAAGTTAAATGTTGATCATGTCACTGTTGAAATAGATTAACTCTTCCAGTCACCAGGGAAAAGCAATCAATGGAGCATGATGTGAGCTGTCTGATCACTGTATTTCAGAGCCAGCTCTCTGCTTTTCTGGCTGAATGCATGTTTTTTAGCACAGAGCCAAGGACGAGCCTGGAGCAGCTGGGGACTGGCAGGGAAAGCTCTTTCAAGCAACACGAACCAAGCCATTAGCCACCTCCGAGATGCTTTGCACCCCTGAGAAACCTGGGATCTGGACACACTGCGCACCCTCCGCAGGGGGCTTTGGTGTTTGGGTTGATCGTGGGCGCTGCTTGCTCAGTGCTGACTTTCACAGCCATTCCTGTAAGGGAGTTTGAGCCTGGAGGCACAGCCAGGGCACCGATTCCAGAGCCCAACAGCAGCTCTTTGTGCTTCCTCCAGTCCAGAAATCCCACCAAACCCATCAGCTGACAACACAACTCATGGCATTTCATACAAAGTGGAAGTCTACTGAGAGTCAGGGAACGAGGCTGGGTGCAGTGTGGTGCAGCTTCTGGGTCAGAGTTTACACAGGTACAGCCACGTACTTTACCTCATCAGCTTCCTACCACGGACTCCTCCAAGGTGCGGAATCTCTGCTTTGACTCCCCAGTCTCTAAAGAAAGAATCACAGAATCCCAGACTGGTTTGGGTTAAAGGGACCTTAAAGCTCCTCCAGCTCCAACCCCTGCCACAGGCAGGGGCACCTTCCACTGGAGCAGGGTGCTCCAAGCCCCTGTGTCCAACCTGGCCTTGAACACTGCCAGGGATGGGGCAGCCACAGCTTCTCTGGGCACCCTGTGCCAGCGCCTCAGCACCCTCACAGGGAACAGCTTCTGCCTAAGAGCTCATCCCAGTCTCCCCTCTGTCATTTAAAGCCATTCCCCTTGTCCTGTCCCTATATATCTTTGTGAAAAGTCCCTCTTCAGCTTTCTGCATGCCCATGAGAAATCAAAGCTACAGACATCAATCACATTACAGAAGATATTAAACCTTGAGTTGTTTGCTAGCACAGTATCCTGTATATTGGCAGATTTGTGGCAATACCTGCCTAGTGGAGAGGGGACGCGGTCACAGTCAAGGCCTCTGAGCAAATCATCCCAAACCATTGACTTGTTTTTTCAAGTAATACTATTTGTTTAACTGAGAACATGTACTTACTCAGGCTCTTCCTCTCTCCTCTCCTTGGCACAGCCACTGCCATCAGTCAGCCGCAGCCCAGGAGTCTGGAACCCGGGAGCCCTCCAAGGGGCAGTGGCTTACAGCGATGGGTGGGAAAAGGAACACAGCAGGAAATATCCCATTTATTTGAGCCTTTAGGGGTGGGTTGTTCATATTCACTGTATTAATTCAAACAGTTTTCTGGGTTTCAGCCCCTCCAGCCCCTCCTGACCCATGGAAGTGCACAATCCCACCTTTTCTCTTCCCCAATCTGGCACACAGGACAAATGCGTGGCTGCCCTGTTTTACCCTGCAGAAGGAACACAGCTGGGCTTTTCAAATCACTCAGCATCAGTCTATTTCTCAAAGTAATGACTGGCATCCTGCTGAACCAACAGAACATTAACTAAAATCAACGTGGGTCTGCAAATCCAGCCCATGCAACTTTTCTGCAGTGATAGGGATTATGGCAACCAAATCCTTTCTCACAGACAAAACATCTTCAAAACAAAGCATTGTAAAACTATTAAATGCAGTTATCCGTATTTATACCAGGACATTAAAGCTTCAAACTAAATCAATTAATTAAGGATATTAATCCCATCCTAATTCCCAGACTTGCAAATTAACATCCCTTACAGCATCCAGAAATTATCAGTGTGAAATAAGAAAGATATTATAGATTGAATATGTATATACGTACTCAAACTGCTGTTACCTTATCTGCTCGTTACTCTTCCTTCAGATGCAGAAGCCCCTCACACAACTGCCCATTGGTTACACACAGCCCCAGCTCTGCTGCCTCCCCCCTGTCTGTGGGGCCTGCAAAGCACAAGGGAAGTGGTACAATGGGTGTTTTAATCCCTGTCCAACCATCTTCTTATTTCTAACGTATTATCCCATGAATGTGTGCAGTACATTACAAGAGATTACTGAGGCAATTAGGTCTTATGCAAATTACTCAGCAAACCATTTATTCAACTAATTTTAACCCTTTCCCTTTTCTCATTACCCACTAGTAGACTTTGACTGCTACGGGTGCCTGTGGCTGGTGGTTTTCAGTGATCATCTTGTGAGATCTCCTCAGGTGAGCTGTTCACAGCCAGTGCACCTTAGCTGTGAATTATCTGCGGCATGTGGCCGCTCAGAATATCACCTTGGAGTATTTCTATTGCGGGACTGGAGCAGTGGAGCTTTCACAAGTCAAAGGAGTAAAACAGCCTCGCTGCAAGGGTGTGAGAGCTGTGCTTCAGAGCGCTCAAAAGGAAATGTAATTCACATGGAAAGAAAAACACCCAGAAAAGCTCATAAAACAAATTTGTGATTTCAATTTCATCAAACACCTGCGAGTACATTTGGAACAACATTCATCCATCTCTACTGCTAAATGCTTCGCCCTCAAATCGCACATTATATAGAATTACAGTACATTCTTTCACAACCCATTTCCTGCTCATTTGCAGTATCAATCCCGTGGCCATAGGGGCAGCCGTGGCATGCATCGCCTCCGACGAAGCTGCACACGTGGCTTGGCAGCAAGTGTAACAGTGGCCAGCAAGCCCTGGGCTCCTAAAAGCCAAGGCTCTATCTGAACACTTCCGTGGCAGGTTGTTACAACCTTCCCAAGGGAGGCTTAGCTGCTGCACTAACAGTTTGCCACTAGGATGTGCTTTATAGGCAGATGAAAACTAACGATGAGGGAAGACAGACTGATACTGAGGCAACAGAAGGCTCTTGCTATCCCGAGAAATACCGAGTTGCTGAGTTAAACACGTTCTGTCCTCCCACTGTTTGTGCTTCACCAGGTACTGTTGATGTGCTCCCGGGGCTGAGCTCCGGAGCAGCACAGGGCAGCGTGTTTGCTCCACGTGACTGGAGGATAAATGGTTTGTTATCCCAGACTTGCTACAAGAGCAACTGCTGCTGGCAAAGCTGGGCTGGCAGCTCCCGTCCCCCTGCTCAGTCCATGAACCCCCGTATCCCTCCCCTTCCCATTCCCCGAGGGGATCCCTGCGGGAGCAGGACACCCTCACCTGCATGGGAAAGGTGCATGGGGCATCGCTGCAGAAGTCTGAGTGCGCACTGGCACAAGCACACTTGAGTGCTTGTACTTAAGTATTTCACTTGTCTCGTTGTAAGAAACAGCCTGGTTCTCACCAGAAGGAGTTTTGGCTGAAAAGAAGGGGAAAAAACCCCTGGTGTCCGTATTGAAAAGATCTTGTCTTCCCTCGAGACCCCCCAGCAGCCATGCTGAAGAAGGGGCAGAAAACTGAAATACTGGTCTCCATGAAACCAGTCACGGGCGATTAGTTACTGGTTAATGGGCTGAATTAGTCTCCGTGAAAAATTACCCCTCCTTGACTTTATCATATGCCTTTGGCCACACAAGCATGCTTAGAGGAGATAGAGATCCATTAATTAATACTTGTTATTGTTGCCTCTGGTGGAGCTAATTTTGCCTGAGCTCAGGCAGTTGGTTTCCCAATGTAATTATTCCTGATGGAATTCATCGCGCTGGGTCAGCCCCTGCCTCCTTGGGGATCTCATCATCTTCTTCACGCAGCACTGGATAACTTCTCCAGGATGGGGACTCTGTGCCGAGAGCCCCAATCCAGCACCAGAGTTACCTGCAATGCCCTGGAGCTTGGGTGGCCAACACACAAAATATGAGGTGACCACAGCTGCCATCGGTTACAGCTGCTGGGAGGGGAGTGAATCCTGAGGCTTGGCAATGAAAACGTCTTTAAAAGTTCATGGATATTTTCAGGGGGAAAATATGAATATTAATACTAAGCATTGAGATAAACAGCTCCGCTCTGTTTAAAAGGATGCTCTATTTATTCTAGGGTTTTTTTAATTATAGAACCAGTGAAGTGTTAATGATTCCAAGCATTACTTCAGCTCACTGGGAGTTCCAAACCAACTTTTTCCAGTCTATGGCATAAATTCCTAAGTTGCTCAGTTTGACCACTTTGTCAAGGCCATTTCCATTAGTAAACATAAATATTTAATGAAAGGGAAAACTGGCATGAGCAACTTCACTTAAGCGACTAATGACTTACTGGAAACAAGTAAGATACATTAATACGCCACTTTAAGTATTTGCAGAGCACAACACTCCAAATATTTCAGTAAAACCTTATTTTCCTCTGTCTTTATTTCTCCAGGTGTCTGCCATTGTATACAGATGTCAGCAAATTGGCTCAAAAATAAATACATTTAATCACTTCTGCTTGTTTATCACGGCTTTCACAGAAAGACCTCAAAGCATCTTCACCTCTTTCATTGCTAAATTAGCTAATTTGTTTCTTTGTTTGGTTGCTTAAAAGTAAATACAAAGGTCTTGTGACGATAAAGCAGTTGTTGATGTGCATGGAAAGGGAGAAAAATACCGAAAGGCACTGAAAATCCAACTGAAGAGCCAGGAGTTATTGCAGATCTTAAACCTCATCAGGCATCTGAGAACAGCCAGTGGATACCAGGCTCTCTGCTCTCCAGCCATGCTATGGTGTGATAGTCCTCTATGAAACCGACATCAAAATCAGCCTTACTAAAACAGACCCGGGGCATGCTGGAGAAAAGTACCAGCAGAAACAGAAACGCAGGCACTGAAGCAAGACTAAAGATGGAGCCCTTTGTCCTGGGAACCAGGAGAGGAGCAGGGAATGGTGTCCAACTGTCCGCACGTGTTTCTGGTCACTGTCAGCCATGAACTCAACCAAGACCACCCCAAAGATGAGTTCTCACACAGAGCATAAGAGCTGGTACCAAGCCCTGTGGCTCTGTGTGACCTGCTGACACTCTGCCTCTCTTCAGGAGGGGCTGTGGGTTTGGTTTCCGGGGTTTTTGGTCTCAGAGCAGGGCCCGTGCCCTGGGAGCACCAAGCCCACCCGTACGTGTGCCATCTGTAAAACATCATCATTCTGATGGACACGATTACATCCATTTGAGCAGGAAGTTGGCATCTCTCCAGCAGCAGCTCTCTTCCCAGCTGACCTCCCCTTGCCACAAATCCCTTTTGACAGGCGCTCGCAATTACTACTGGAAAAGCTGTTTCCTTTGGTCGCTATCCCCGTAAGATATACTGACTCTTAATTACGCGCTCAGTTTTTTTCCAAAGGGTCTACCTATGCATGTAGGCAACAACACAAGCTCAGAGGCAAGGGACCATGTAATAGAGCCAGAGCAGCAGAGTCAGGCGGACAACCACCCACCCTGGAGCCCCAGGGCCACCATGCCCAGTGGCAGACATTATATATTCAGTATGAGCATAAAGGCTCACAAAATCGAGGGATTCCCAGTCCCACGTGTGCCCAATCTGGACTGTTCCCCAGTGTTATCAGCAGCAAAGCCAGGGGGACCTGGAGCCAGTGGAGCAGGAGCCCTGCAGTCCCCATGACACACCAGAAGTTACCAAAATACGACACTGTCTCAATTCTCCCTTCAAAATACAGAGGAAGGAAACCAACCCCAACCTCTCATTGCTCTTCACGTCAATAGCGATGAGCAGAAGGGTCAGAATGGGAACACCAGCGAGGTGCCTCCCGCCCGCCCCACAGGAGGTCCCCTCCAGCAGCACCCCCGTGTCTGCTGCTGAGTGTGCTGTCCTGGGCTCCCGGCAGAGTTTGTCTGAAGTCTGCAACAAAACACCTTTGTGTTCTTTCACCCCCACACCCCCAAGCACCCTCCTTCCAGAATGAGCAAGATGAACCCAAACCAAACAAGAAACCCCGAGGAGCATCAGAAAAGCGGATGCCTTTGAAAGGCGTTAAGTTTTCCAAATGCCGCCGAGCCATTTGCAAACTCTGTGATAAAACTGAATTATGATTGTTATCAGGAAACAGAAAATATATAAAACATCTCAGTCTCTATAGGAACTGAAACACTGTCCTTGGAGCAAAGCATTTGCTGGGGCTGCCTCTGGTGCCAAACCAGAGAACAGAGGACAAGACAACCTGTGAAATCCAGAGCTATAGACTTCGATGGTCCTTCTGAACTGCTCGGAGATGAGCAGCCAGTTTGGTGCTTTCCCCACTTGGAGGCAGCAGCTTTCCCACCAGTGGCTCTCTGGGACTCAGGCAGGTTTTTAGTGAACACTTTGAAAAGTAACTTGCTAAAAACCTTTCCGCTTCCAAACACTCAGCCTTCAATCTCCTTTTCCCGCTGAGTTTCAGCACTATTAAGTCGCTATTCGAGACAAGCCCCCAGCTTTCCTGAGGGAGCGGCACCTCCCCACCATCGGCTTCGTCCTGCTGGAACCTGCACCAAACCCCAGGGAAATGGGCACGCAGGTAACGTTCCTCACTGACCTGCAGAAGATGAAAGGGAAAAACTCTTTTTCCCCTGTTATTTCCTAAGACCCGTGCCCATAGAGCCGAGAGATCCAGTGACCTTCCGTAATATTTTCTTCCTTATAGCTCCACGCTCAGCATGGAGAGGGTTTATATCTACACACATTACACTAATGGGATCAACTTAAACCTTCCACCCTCCAGAAGGCACAGCCAGGAGCGGAAAGCACACGCACACGTCCCCATGTTTACAGAGACAACCATAACCCAAAGCTTCCCCATGGCAGGCAGTGCCCCTCGGCCAGCAGACCCCTCCACCCCACAGAGCCCCCAAGCCCCAGCCCTGCAGACCGAGGTCCCACTTCTAACAGCAGCTTTCTCCTCTCACAGCATTTCAGCAAAGGGCTGCAAAGCATCAGTCAACCAAAATGAACTTTGCCTTTGCTCCTCTGAGAATTCAGGAACAAGCCTATTTTATCAGTGCTAGAAATAAAGACACATTTCATGGCTCTCCCAAGACCACTTCACAGCACATCCGAGGACCTGGCGCAGAACCACCAGCCCTCACCCACTGCCCTCCAAACTTCTACAGTTAACACATGTGTTTGAGTCTTGGGTCAAACGGGAAGGACAAGACTTCTCTGAACCGTAAAAAAAGGTCTTGATTAATAAACCTGGCTGCAGAGTATCTTCTAATACCAGTTCTCAGCCCCTTCACAGCAAGTGGTCATGAGAGAGATGGGAAAAAGGAGAGCAGAAAAAAAGCATCCTCAGAACTGCACTCAGCAGACCAAGGCTGCATCCCCACTCTGACCTTGCAGCAGAGCATCTCCCTTGTCATATAGCACACAGCATTCAGAAACTCAGGTCATTGATTTCTTAATAGAAAGCTCTTCTGGTAAGGAAAATAAAGGTGGCAGCGTGATGTGGCCAGCACACTGCAGTCATGAGTGGTGTGGAGCCAGTACAGGCAGGAAGGAAAGCAGGGCCCTGCTTAGCAGCCAGCTGAGGGGAAGACAGGCAGAGCAATCACAAAACCTCTCATGTAAGACATGGGAAATGTATTTGTAGTCTCAGACGACACAGAGTAGGGACTAGAGCACATGTGGCCATGTAACCCACAGCTGAAACCAGCCTCTTCTGCAGATGAGTGATGGAGCTGCTACTGCCCATTTTTTTTACTAAGAAGATGCTTGTTCTCTTGGGAGTCATGCGGGGAAAGACGTTTCAGGCTGGAGAACTGATAAATCATCCTGGTTTTCTGCAGGTCATGGGCAGCCTCACTGCAGCGAATGAGCATGCCCCCAGCACAGGGTGGCACAGTCCCCTCCTGCCCTGGCCCCCCTGGCCACCACTTGGGCAGCTGCAGTATCAGAAATGTCTTACTGGACCTGCTGACCACAGATGCCCTGGAGACAGCCCAAGGAGCGGAAAGGCAGGTGGCTGCTGTCATTCCCTAAGGAGCTCAGATGGAGCTGCCTGCCTGTGCTTCCCCAGCAAGCTCTTCCCACCTCCCAGAGCCGATGGATGCAGTCAGGTTTCAGTGTGACGAGCTCAGATTCCCTGGTCTCAGGTAGACAGAAAGAGTGCGTGAATCAATTCACCAGACTGCAGTGATCCATCAGCAAACACCATCCCTGAAGTGAAGACCAAGCAGGCCTGGCTCTGCTTGCTAAAACTGGTTTTAAAGAGGCACCCTGTTACAGATTCAGATTAATGAGCAATTGCTGGGTGCTGAGCACAGCAGTTACTGTGAAACCAAAGAAGCTGGAAGCAATCGGAAGGAAGTAAGGATGCAGGGATGCAGCTGGAGGAGGACTGAGGAGTCTGTGGAGGAGAAGGAAGAAAGAACAAAGATCAGGAGGAAGCAGATGAGATTAATGGGTTTAGAAATCTGTACCCAACTCTGCCCGAAGCTGCGGCTGTTCCGGGGTTCGTGGGGTTTTAGTTACTCATCTAACTCTACCATCGTGTGCTCCCCCAAGTCCATTCTCCCTAAAACCAACAGAAACAGCTTTGTCCTTACAACTTTCACAGAGTTCCCTGCAGTTCTGAGTCACAGTCAGAACTCTGTCTGGAGCAGCTATTCTGGGTCTAACTTTATCACCAGGGAATGACAGCACCGAGCAGTAACTGCCTTTCTGGTCAGAGAGTTTATTGCTGTTTCTCTTCTATTTCATTCGGAATTTCATCTTTGCAGTGCGTCCTTTTTCTGGAGCAACCACTGTACAAGCAGGTGCTTGGACAGCAGCTCTCTGGGGAGGGGACTCTATCTGGAAAGGCATAAAACCCCCTGAGAACTAATAAAGCATTCTGGACTCCCTAAGGCAAAGCCTGTGCATGGTGGTCAGGGTCACCCCCTGCGTGGGCTACAAAACCACAGCAGGTTTCTGCAAATTCCCTTCCCCCACCCACTTTCTAGCACAAAGTCGGGTAAAACAGGAAAACAGCTTTGAGCACACATGAAGGTTTAACTTAGCAGTGGAGGAGCTGAAGAGCAGGGGGAAGGTGCTGCCACACGCATTATCCCGGAGAAGTAAGGCTAGAGCAGGGCCTGGAGGAGCAGGGGGGATATGGAGCCTTGTGGGATGCAAAGGGCAGCAATAATCATGTCACCAGTGAAGCAGTGCTGGGAATTCCAGTGCCATTTCATGACAGCAACAAGCAGATCCAAACCCACCAGGATGGGGAGGATGCGTACTTGCACTGAAGGGCAGGCATGGAAAGGCACTGGGATTCATTGCACATATATACCCACACAAACACTTTGATTTAATGTGCACAAGTAAAGCTTTCCTTTCCATTAATTTGCACGATAAACATCATCACTGATTATATGCTGTGCTTACACTAATCACCTGCCTGAGGCCATCAGATTTTATGCAGGGCTCCTGCCAGATCTCATAAACCACATAGGGCTGGATCAGATGCTTGGATGAAAAGCCTCCTTATGATACACCCTGGTGCTAATATAATGTAATTGGTTGCAATTCTTCCTGCTAAATGGGCAGGACAGCAGCTAGTTCTCAGCTGAGCCTGCCTCTGACACTGCTCACTCCTCATCCTCACTGCCCCCACAATAAGGCTATGGGGTTTTCATCTTCCCAGATGAGCATGGCCAGAGATCCAGCCTATCTACAAGCTCCTGTACAAGGAAAGAGAAAGAAGGCAACGACCAAACTTGACAAAATGCACAGACTTGGTGCCCCTGCTTTGTTTTGGTACACTCAGAGAAAGCATCCACCAGTCGCGCACAAGGAGCATCACCGCATCCCCAGCACAGTGCTCACACACGGGACACCAGGAGCTAACATAAAGGCAGGCTCCTCAAGCCCAGGCGCACTCCTCCTTCTCCTGCCTCCCTTCCCAGTTGCCCCAAAGCAATCCCTTATTCCGAGCTGATTAACTCTCTGCCGTGGTAGCAGCCCCACACGGTTCTGAATGCTCTGTGCAAATGTTCCTTTATTAATGAAATTAAGCATCAGGGAAGCAGACTGTCAGGATAAATTGATACTCTAAGCTCTTCTTTAGCCTGGGCCTGATAAATCACGTGCAACACTAAGAACAAGATTTGTAAGGGTTTATTAAAAAGCTCGGCTACTTTTCAATTCCCAGGCTCTGATCCAATGAGGTTGAAACTAGTATCCCATTAAAATTAATTGGAAGTGCTGAACCATTTCATGATGAATTCATTTTATACTTAAATATACATAAAAACAACCAGACTGGAATGACCTCCAGCCATACATATAAAAAATACATCAAAATTACTCTGAAAACATATGGAATAAAATTGCTTTTATCATTGGCAATCACCTCCAGTGACGGCTCCAGCAACCTCACACCCCAAACATTTAACACTGAGGTGTTCTGAAATGATGCAGACAGCACCAATTAAGTGTCGGTTTTACTGGTGCGCAGGAGCTCGGTTTGCTGTGTAACAGCAGCCGGGCAACAGCAGCCTCCTCTGTCCTCTGCCGTGGCCTCTTCTTAGGAAGAGCACAGAAAAATCGCCCATTTTTAACACGATGTTTTTAAAACGTTTTTGCCCATTCAAACATTCCCTCCCGGAGCACGTTGGGTTTTTGGGGAATAACTATTTATTTTTTCACTTCTCATGACAATAAAGCAGAGAAGCAGAAGCTCGAGAGCTCCTAAAATGGACTTTAACAAATGGACTGTGAAACTTTCAGAGTCGGCTGCAGAATCAGCGCTGAGAGGGGGATTTGGATTTGCAGCGCTTGCCACCTGTGAGCATCAGCCCAGCAGCAGCCAAAGCCCTTACCTCTGCTCTCAGAGCAAGTCACTTGTCACCAGGCCACAGAAAACAGGCAAACATCCAGGCAAGAAATTCACCTTCGTGGCTCATGACGAACCTTTGCCTGATCCGAAACGCTCAGCTGAAGACCCCTCTCTCAGGAATGCTGCATGTCATGAGTGCTCTTCCCTGGACTCAGGAGAGCTTGTGTGTTTTAAACACCGTCGAAGGTGGGATTACAGGGATACGTGCGGTGCTGATGCAGCTCAGCACCACAGAGACTCAGTCCTTTGCTCAAGTCCTGTCCTCAAGGGCTCTCCACATCCATTGCTGCGCTCAGGAGCTTCCCTTTGGAACATGCAGGTTCATTAAGGGTGCAGCTCCCCAGGAGCGCTCATTAGAGTGGAGGAGGTTGGAGGTCAGAGCTGGGTTCGCAGGAGCTCGCAGCAGCTCTGCATTCCAAACCAGCCCTGGGAGGAGCTGGGGCGCTGACCTCCGGCTCTGCTGCGGCTCCACTGCAGAGAGCCTCGGCTGTTACCCACGTACAGGATCCAAGGCAGACGGGAAGGGAATGCTGCTGAGGAGCAGGAGCAGGTCCTGGGGAGGGAGGAAAGGGCTGATAACGTGAGGGGCAGGACACGCGCCTGGGGCACTGGTAAATGGGTAGAACTAAGTGTGGGAATGGGCCTTTGGCCGCTTCCGGGTTTGCTGGCACAGAAGGGCTGCTGGGTTCGTCTGTGACAGCCAGTGCCACCCTGGGAAGGCACCAGGGGCTTCCCTCACCCTTGAGAAGTCCCCTGCAGCCCCTGAGGAGCCCCAGCCCTGGCCCATGAGGGGAAACCACAGCACGGGCAAGCCCTGGAACCAGCATGGGGTGGGAGATGCCAGGGGACAAGGAACTGCTCCCTGACCCACGTGGGAACTCTCCTAAACAGAGGAATCTTGGACCCAGCGGCTCTGCTGCTAACACTTCCTGCACCCGAACACCTCAAATACAGCCAGGAAAGCAAAAGACAGTGCTCAAAAATGGTTTAACAGCCTTACAGCAGAGAATGGATTTGACAGGACAAAGATCCTCAAAGTTACACAACCGCCATTTTCTCCAGGGCAAAATCCAAAGGGAAAGCGGCGTCTCTTTAGAACACCTCCAAGGAACAGAGCATGATGCACCACAGGCACAACCAAACGCACTTTCTCCCCCAGACAGCTGTCAAGTTGACATTCACACCCTGCAAAGGATGGGCGAATAGAGAAGTGGCACAAGCAACGTTAATGGTTTGTGCAGACCCCGTTTCTGCCCAAACAAAAGAGGTGGCAAAGCAAACCCAGCCCATGCTGGTGCAACGGCTCCACAGGGTTACCCAGGGGTAGCGACTGGGAGTTACTTCTGCAGGGAGCAAACACGCTCATGGCAGTGAGAGCCTGGGTACTGGTGGCCACAGTTCACTCTTCCTCCACTGCACCTGCGGTCTTTGGGCTGACACCAAGAGCTGAGCTGCTGTAGGGGCAGGGAAGAAGGTGAACTCCACTTTTTTCCCCATTGAAAGTGGCATTCCCCTCCGCCCCTTCTCAAAAACAAAGATTAATTTGAGCAGCATTGATTTCCCATTCCCTGTGTTGGTTCCTATTTGATCTGAAAAGCTTAATAAACTATTTCTGGCATACAATGAAATATTGAGCGTCAAATTCAGATAGGAGTTTGCAAGCAGTGTCTTTCTTAATTATAATCAAAATGCTTACACAGGAAGATCCTGGCATCAGCACGTAATCTCAGTATCAGTGAAGGGCCCGTGGAAATGGAAGTAAGAGAGGTGATCCTGACTGCAGCGCACCAGGGTTCATGTGCGAGTGTGGAAATGCCACCACTACACGGAGCCCATGGAAAAAGCGATGCCTGGCATTTGACCAGCTGCCTCCCACTACAAGTTTTCTGCCTCATTACAGTGCTCAGATTCAGCCATATCCGGGTTATAACCTGAAAGCAACTCATGCAGGAAGAAATCCCTATCAGGAAAGTATCAGGAACACAGCAGATGCCCAAGTGTGGGCTGCTGCTAAAGAAACATCAAAACCCATGAAATTCCAATTCAAGACATTTCTAATCAGTTTTCAGTGGGGAAAAGGTAACAATGCTTTAATCTATGGTTAAGCCTAAATGTTTCTTGAAAGCGAGCACAAAAGAGCCAGGAATACAGCGACGCTGGCATCTGATTTTCATTTCAGAGTACTTCAGGGAACAATTTTCCCGCTGTCTGCTGCAGCTTTGGGGCTCTCCTTTGTTATTAGCCCAGGAACTCTCTTCACTCATGTGAGCGTTCAGCACATCCCGGTATTTTAAGCTGTCGCCCGGAGCCACCCCTCTGCTGGTGTCTGCTAAGCTGCATCCAAGATTCCTCTCACCCACCACAGAGACCCGTTCCGGAGCCACTCTACAGCACAAGCGAGAACACACCAGCACATCACACAGACATAAGTGACTTGTTACAAGGCCCACAGGACCCCTAAGAACAGGCTCCACTGGTGCAGTAAGGTGCAGGCCCCACGGCTGGAGCCCTGTTGCTGCTGCCACACACAGGATGACGTGTCCCCCCTCGAGCAGTCACGATTCCCTCTATCAATGTCCCATTGCCCTCATTTGTCCCTGCCTCTCAAGCCTTTGCTGCTTGCCACCCTGCACTGTCCCCTCATCATGGAAGTTTCTGAAGCTCGGTGGAGGATGTGCAAAACGAATATTCTGATCTCACCTTTTTCTACTTGCTGAATATTTAAGGGGTTTTAGCTCCTTTAAAATAAATCTTTTCCAATTGGGAGGACAGAGGGCTACTGTTGCCATAACAACCACTCCTCAGAAAATGTTCTTTTGGTAAATACAGCAGAATTAACTGCGTGGCTTTAATGTTTAATCGTATTCCGTTAGAGAGGAATGAAAAAAGGCAAACTTCAGTTCACCTTGCCTCTCCACCATCTGTCTCACTGGCCAAAACACAGCTCCTTCATTCAAACAGCCGAAAGACAGACACAGAAAAGCCCCCGTGAACTCATTCATTATGCTGCTAAGCGAGCGGGTAGGCACCGCTGGAAACAGAATAAGACTAGAAACTGCTGATGCATCTTCCATCACTGCACTTTCACAAGGTTAAAAAGAGTCACATTGGATAAAATCTTGGGAATACTGAGGCAACAGTCTGGGTAATAAAGACAAAAAGGGATCCTCTGGTTTGTGTTAGGTGCAGAGACACCAGGACTGAGTGCTCCTGGCAGAAGCAGAAATCCAAGGTCAGAATTCCCCAACTCGGGTATGAGAGGAGCAAGGCAGCTCGAGGGGTCTTGCACCCCGTACAACCCATCCAGCGGGTGTGAAACCATTGGTACCCTTCTCGATCCATTTGTAGCCTTCTCCTTGGATACACAAAATACTTTCACCCTCCCAAGTTGCTCTTGCCCAGGGAACCTCACTCGACATCCGCGGGGACTGAACTGACCTCTGGGCACTGCAGCACTCGCAGCATTTGGAAGGAGGTGACTTCACTTGGGCGCTGCTGGAGCCCGGGCACTTTCCCAGCGCAGGGATTGGGAACGTTCCTTTTAAATCAGCCCAGCCCATTTCCAGGATGTTTCTGTGCCTTCGCACGCCTGCTCCCGTGGCGCTGCCTCCAACAGTTCATTGCAGCAGTGCCTTCAAGGAGAATACTGACTGAGGTTACCTCACCCGCACTGGAGCCCAGCGCGAGGATCTCCGCCTCTGCAGCCAGGCCGGGGACAGCACCCGACCGGCCGGTGAGATCAAAGCTGCTCAGATCTCAAGTTGGGCTCCCACGTACAAGTGAACTATGAAATCGGAATTTGCAGGTTCAGTTTTCACACAAGGCTCAGGAAACAGTTCCCCCAGCTGCAGCTGAAAACACACCTTTAAATTGATGTTAAGCTCTTTCTTGCCATCCTTTGAACCATCCAGCACATTAGACCTTATACATTTCTGCCCATTTGAAATGAGAACAGCTTAATAATGCAGCAGAAACCGCAACACATGAAGCAGGTGGAATATGTTTACCGTGGGTAAATACATTTCTAACAAAGTTCACTGCAATGCTATAACAAAAAAGTCTTTGGCTTTAGCCTCAGAGAAGACAAAAAACTATCTTTCTCCTTCCCAGATAGAGAGGGTGCTGCAGAATGACCCGAGAGGAAAGAACATTACAGTTCGTCTGTTTTTAACCTCTCAGAACAGTAAATTTGAAGACCCAACTTGCAACCTCACCTGAAAAGCTTCTTTGAGGCTCTTGATAAAGAAAACATTTCATAAAGGACACTTCCTCCTCAAGACGGCTCAGCACCACTTACACCACTTAAGACACAATTCAGGTTGTGCCGGATCATCACTGAACATTATCCTGTGCCGCTCCACGAGTGGAGCCAGGTAAGGTAACTTCTGCACAGATTGCCGATTGCTGCGCTACCACATGGATAAGGGAGCACAGAAAGAGAAATCAAGTGGCACTGACAAATGCAATAAAGCAATGAGGCTTTCTGATGGTAAAAGCTATGGGAATGTTGTTATGGCAAACACTGATAAAGCAAAGCTCCCTCATTGCCCTTTCCCATTCCAGACCACAACAGCATGGCAAAACCTCCTAAAAGCCCAAATCATCATCCAAGTTCCATCAACAGAAACCTGTGCTGGTGGCAGCCCAGGAGTGCCAAGGGGCAGAAACGCACCTGCCATTGGCTGCCTGAGGCTCTCCCACTGTGTCCCGGGTCATGGCGCAGGCAGAGCATCTATTCTGGAACCCGGTGAAAACAAACAGCTCTTCTTTTCTCTGCAGCAGCTTTTTGGAGCAGCTTCTCCTTCCAAGCATTTAAGTGCACTTTCCATATAAAAGCCAAGAGGCTGATGTGGCTGCATTTGACACCAGAAGGGCTTTTCTCTTTTAACAGGCTGTGCTAGAGGGTTCAAAGGATCACGGAATACCAGCAGAGGAAATAACAGCAGAAACAACCCAGTGGCTTTTAGATGCCCCAAAAATACCCATAGAATTCAGCCCATGCTTTGAGGAAGCCCATACCCAACGTGCTGCTGAAAAGGCTAGACAGGGGCACAGAGGTTGGAAGGAAAGGAACCAGAGCCTGGCTTCTGGCTGGGAAGAGGGAAACTTTGAAGGAATGGCTATCAAAACCATTAAGGAGTTACAAGAAGTAGCATTTTCTGGAAGGCATCAGTGTAAAAACTCCCTACACCACCTGAGTGGCACCGGGGCTGCTCACAGGCGATGAAAGGGGATACAGAAGGAAAGGGCTAGTGCTAGGAATGGGATCCTGAATTCTGCAGAAGAGGCAAAACAGTCTCTTGGGAAGTGCTGCCATCCCTCCAGGAACAGAATTCCTCCCACTTTTCATAATGCAATGCAAATTATAGACAACTAAATGTGTGTAAAGAGCTGGATTTATCAAGGGGTCAGGCAGCAGGGAATTGCAGTGAATCGGAGACGTTGCAGATCAGCCGACACAAACTTGGCTCTAACCAGCTATGAGAAATTCAGTCCCGGTTGGCTAATGCCATTATTAAGTAGTTTGGCGACATGATGTTACCGGGATCAAAAAGGCATTGCGTAAGTAGTGATTTTACACTGACAGTGCACCACAGCAGCGGGGCCGGGGGAGGCTTCCAGCAGGTTCAGCCCTCACTGTGCTGTAAGGCAGCTCCTGGCAACTGCTCCGTCAAAAGAAAGTGGTACAACTTCCATACAAATGCAAATGCAGCTAATAAGAAACCAAAAGCACATCCACCAACCTGATGGCTTCATCCCGCTGACAGGCTCTGTATCTGTTCCCTACTGATACAGCTTTGCATGTGGAAGTCTCACATTTTACTGGTGTTCCATCATGTACATCCCATTTCAGGCTGCCTTTTGTGTCTGCTGAATTCCACATCTGGCTGAAAGGAGAGGGCTCAGGATTGTCTAATTCTATTTTGAGAAAGGATCCAGGCATAGAGCTTTGCATCTCCATTTTGTACTTTCTGTCACACATGAATTGTTTCCTGGGAATGCCATCACTTTCAGCAATAACCATGGACAAAGTGACACCAAGGTAACAATCTGGGGTAGCAAATGCCTTTTGAGTACTCCAGTGACCGGGACATGTTTTGAGCTGCACAGGATGCATTATCCCAGCATACCCAGCAGGGTGGATGATATCATTTCAATATCAAACACTCTGTCAGCAAGGAAAGGAAGGTTTTGGGTCTCCATGAAAACTACCCTGTGCCCTCAGCACCTCTAAACTCCAGCAAAAGTAAAGCCCTTTGGTACCCTGGCTGGGGACTGGCGTATTTTTTCATTCTCTTCAAAAACCTTCCTGCTTGTGCAGCACAATGGGGTCCAGCAGAAGGATTTTTCACACGTGGGCAGAGAGGGTCAGTTATTCCCTTGGGATGGACCCACCTCTTGGACACGCTTCCAGCAGGGTCATCACCAGCCCCATCTGCCACCAGCGATGAAACAGAATCGGCTTCCAAGGCAACAAGGAAAATGTTACTGTTGACCAAGGCACAGTCTGAGCTGCTTCCTGCCCGGCCACAGGACGGTGGGGTTCTGCCCTTGGGAAAGCCCTGCTCCCTGAGGAGAGACCAGGGACCACCTTGGGCAGCTCTGCTCACCAGCTGGTGCCTTCACCCGGGGCTCTCTGCAACTGCACATCTCCAGTTTGAAAGAGGAGCAAGAACTGGGCTAAAGATCTTTGATCTGCCTGAAGAGCTTTTTCCCTGTGCCTCACTCATTCCAGTTCCTGATAAAATCACTGAGCGCTGGGATATGTCAGATCTGAAGGATTCAAAACAATATTGGAGATCGCTCAAAACTGGGGGGGGGAGGGAAATTGTGAGCATGGGCAGGAATCCTGCAATTTCAGCATGTTGGTATTTAACTAAAATCAATCACAGACAAACTTAGCAGCCAGAGTGTTATCCTGGCACGGCGACTCCACATTTCCATCCTCTACGAAATACACAGTGAAAATGCACACCATGGAGGAACGTTTCCTGCACAAACCACCCACTGGTGCTTTAGACAGCCCATTAACGTTGAGCCTTGCCGAACAGCATCAGCAGTTCAGGCATAATGTTACTATCTACATGAAAAACCATGCTGGCAGTTGCACGTTCTACACTCAAACTGCTGGCCCATAGTAAGAGTTTGGGAATCTGGTTAAACGTCCATATAGATTTAATGGCACATTGTAAAGTCACTTGCACTGTTTTCTGTTAAACAAGCATGTGCTTTCAAAATCCTTATTTGAACTGTTCCAAGCAGTTGTGTATATAACTTCAAGAAATTTCTGTCATAAAATTCATTGCAAATGATTTGACTTAATTTTCTGTATGCTGCAGTCCTTAAAGGATGCAACATCTTTGGTTTAGAAAATCATTAAATGCTTTCATGCACAATTACAAGCTAACCAGCACGGTGGCCAGCTGCCTATGAATAACTTCGCAACACGCAAACAGGAATATGCTTAAATTAAACTCAAAATGACTATTACATTATTATGACACAGAAATAATGCTGATTATATCATGCTGCATTAAGCAGTTACAGTCATACTAATAGCAACAGTTTTGTTCACAGGAGTCATGGAATACTTGACACAGAACTGAATGATCCAGTGAGAGGAGAAATTGTGCATTATGGATGTGGGAAACTGCATGCTCCACCTATTCTTCTCTTTATTTGTTCTCCTTTATGGGAGGATTTTGTAGACTGCTGTTGCTTGACTGGCAAGTCCACATGCACAGTTAACCTTCTCAGTAGTGGAACATCTCCTTGGGGAAGTCTAAAACCCGTCAATAATGACCAGTATGTACACTTTCTAATGCAGCTGATGGGGTTTGCCTTAAGGAGGGCTCAGGGCTGAAATTAGTATATTACTTAAAAATCCTCTTTTGCTTTACGAGCACATGCTTAAAAAAAAGGGTTCAGTGAGCTCCCTTAACCCTCCCACTGCTGCCAATGGGCACTGTCACTGGGACGTCCTCAGAAGCAAACAGGTGAAGACTGCACATTAAAGATACCAATACAGGGTATTTATGCAGGTGTCTTCATTTGTCCTCTGAGCTTATTTGGCTAGCTAAGTCACAAATGTACCACTACGTGAAAGCTGTTTGATAACGTCTGTTCCAAATACGTTCAGGATACAATTTCCAGACCAACTGAAGAAGACAGGAAGCAGCGAGCTCAGAAGACTTCACACATCTTAAACTGCAGTGGGGAAATATGGTCATTCTTTTAGAAAGCTGAAAGATGCCACTCATGGAGACTTCAAAACACACAATTAGGGTCAAGCATGAAAGAAGCTATTTTGATATTGCTATCTCTTAATCAAGAGATTCAATCTCTGATACCAATTCAAGCTCCAAGATACACAAGGAAGATAACACTATCAACTACAGTGCTTCATATAATCAAAAGAACTCGATGTCCATCTTTCTAAAAGGCCATAAGAACTGGATTCTTTCACAATTAATTGCACTGGGCTGTGCTCATATTTACAACCCATTTGGGAGGAAAAAATGTTAAAGAGAGTGAAGGTGTCTTTGACCTTCATCTTCTCAGAAGGATGGAGATGGCACAGCTGCTTCCTGTTCCATCCTAATTTCCATGGCATTGCCCTGCTCATTTGGGAAACACGAAGAATATGGTTGAGTCAATTCCTCTGAATTATTCTGGAGGAGTCAGGCTCTTGGTAAGATGGGAGGTGATTGAAATTCTATGGCTCCACTTTTTAAGTTATTGAAAACAGAGAACTGTCAGCTGCAGCCCTGAAAACAGTACAGTGTCTGTGCAGAATGTATTGGAGCCCATTATTTGGCTGCTGTTATTTACTGTGCATTTTTAACTCTTCGCACTCACACAGGAGGTGGTTCCACAGTCAGAGCTCACATGAGCACACACGCAGGAAGCCATCCCACCCTCCACCAGCACCAACCTCAACACACTTCACCTGGAGTTCCTCAAAACCAGACTGCAGAGGGGAAACAATGAACGTTGGGAGCATTCAGCCCCTGCAGATGCTCTCATAAACTCCAAGCTGCTGCAGCAACCCCTCACAGAAAGAGTCCAGCATCATTTCAGCTTATTTCATGTCCCTCACAGCGCCGGGGGGGAGCCGGCAGGAGGGAGGGTTCAGTGCTCTGTTTGGAAAAGTTTCAAAGCACAGAAGTCCTAGAGGGCAGTAACAAGACAGAGGTCCAGGCTGTCCCCAGAGGACTGGGATGGCTGCACCATGCACAGCAGTCACTGAGTGATGTTACTGCACCCAAACATCACCTTGCCCAAGGACACTCAGGTCCTGGCTTCACCCTCCTGCTCCAGCTCACCACCACTGCACCAGGTGATGTGCCTCAGCTTGTACAGCTCTTCAAGCCTAACACAGCAGGGATCAAACCTTTTGGCCATACAGCACTCCACGAAAAGCCTCCCCAGCACCAGCGACATGGAGCTCAGGCTCACGTGTGCCCACATGTTTAACCAGCCCCGCAGGGAGACCCCCAGCACCCAGGAGGTTTCCTGCACCTCTAAGCCCATGTCTGGTGCAATGCCCCATCCTCAGGAGTATTCATCCACTTCCAGAATAACACCCTGGTTATTTCCAGAGCTCTGAGTCATCTGGGGCTGGCTCATTTGTTATACATGATGGCTGCAAGATGCTGATGGGTGTCATCATTCATCTCTAGTCATTGCCCCTCTGATTACCCTCCAAGCTCCATTCCCTGCCCACTCCAAGCCATATATCATTAACAACAAAGAGCCACCACTTTAAAACCTCAAAGCATTTGGTTTGCCTATGAACTTTTTCTGTTCTTACAGCCAGGATGTCAAACCTCCACACGTGGTTCTGCATGTAGTTGGGAATGCCCCATTGTTTATTAACCTCATTTAAACGTACATTCAGCACCAGCTTTGCCCTGTTCCTGAGCAGGAATCAGAGTTGAACAGCTACAGCTGAAAGTATGAAAGTGAAAGTAGTTTAAATTCCAGCTTCAGCGTGGATTTGTGTTCTCCCAACTGACTTCAGTCAGCAAATCAGCAGTCACGATGTAGTAAAAACCAACCCCACACCAATCTTTTGTACCACAAAGTCCAAAAGAGACCATGTGAAGGCATCAACCTAGGTCTGAGGAAGCTTTGGTCAAGTTTCAGCTCTCCCAGTCTTTCATAACCCTGTGCAAGTCACTTTGCCTCTCCGTGCCTCCGTTTTCCATCCATGAGATGGAGATAACAGATCCACCCTTCTTGGACACATTCTTGGATATCCTGTGGGAGGCTCCAGGAAGGCCAAAGCCATGAGCTACAGAAACAGCAAATTAAACACAGAAAGCTAGAGCTTTCATTTGTTCTGTTAGTTAGATTAAAAGTGGTTTTACAAGTTTTCATCAGAGAGATGCAAAGTCAATCAGCAGCAATATAACTACTGTACTGAATTTAATCTCATGTTCCATTTCTGTGGCAACTTTTCCTCTCCCAAGACCGGCAGCATGCTCGAACTATGAATCCATGCTATATGGAGCCTTTACAGCTATCCAGTCAACTCTAACAGAACTAAATTGTCTCTGGAAAGGTAGAGGTGGCAGGAACATATTTTGCCAAGTGTCCAAGATAGCTGAGGTCCACAGAGATGTACAACATGTGCTATTTGTTCTCCTTAAATGAACATGGAGACCTGATCCTGCCTCTGATCACATGTCTCATAGTGAGTCATGTCAGCACTGAGGCCTCACTGCTCCTCAAGGCAAAGAGCAGCTCTGGTGTTGGGGACCTTCCTTCATAAAGGAAGATGTTTTGTAAGCTCCTGACACAGAGAAAGCAAGATTTCACTACTGGAAATAACTCAAGTGCCATTTATCACACTCTTCCTTTAGGCTGACGGGTGGGAGACAGACTCCTTGTCCTCTTCCCCCGAGCTAGGCAGTCAATCAGCTTCCAGTGAGCTGGCCAAGTAGCTGTACAGCTGGAAAAATAAAGTGATGTTGTCAGGTCTATGAACTCCCATCACCTTCTAAATACCCACTGCTTGTTATGCCTAACGGGAACATCTCTTCCCAACGCCTGCAGAGCAGTCTCAGGGCTCTGTAGCACAAGGGTTCACCACCAAGACCCCTCTGGTGCAGGAGGAGACCAAGAGAACCAAGGCTCCTACTACAGCCATATCTACAGGCACGTCTTGGAGTGATTATTTTTAGGGGTACATCCACACTTAATTTGCTGCCTGTGGTAAGCCCAGTTTACCAGCCCAGCTTCCCCAGCCAGTTTCCAACCCTGCCCCAGTTTCTAAGCCAGGACCAAAACTGCCCATTTTGTCCTTCCCATCTCTTAAGTCTGGTGCGGAGTCCAGTGCCACTATGGCTGGAAAACACCTGGAAATGGCTCTGAACAACTTATCCTTCTCCGGCTTTGACTTCTGGGAACACCCTGCATAGGAGGAAGAGGGTCAGGACCACTGAGTCTGGAGTGAGAACTTGTGGAATGGCGGTGTAGCTCTGATGTCCAAAGCCTTGAGTACCACAGCAGCTTTCCAACATTGCAGGAATTAGCTGGAAAATAAGGACAGATTGGATCCATCCCAAAGCTCAGCAAAGCCTCAGGTAGAACCCATGGAAGATGACTTGGTGCTGATATATTCAAACCCACCTCAGTTTACCAATTAAATGCTAAGGCAGATAGCCCACAGCAGAGGTTCCGTTCATTTCCCCCTGTTTAAACTAAACTGTCGTGTCCATGGTGCTAGTTAGCAGATAGAGCAATTAGAGACACACTTACGTAAAGATCACACTGACCAAAAGAGGCAAATCATCAAATTACACCTTGGACTCAAGAGAAGCTTTTTGACATGTTCCTCATCAGCAAACCCCAGCTCTGCAGCGATCCTCCCAAACCATGCAAGGCAGGCGACCACGCAGCCCATTTCAGCAGCCGGCTTTGAGCTATTCCCACTCCATCGCGCGCATGCCGCCTGCAGTGCTCCTGTTCCCCACGCAGGCACTCACTGTTTGCTCAACTAAAACCTGGCTCTGACCTTGAAAACTGCAGGCAAAAGTGAAACGTTGTGTAACCCATGACAGCCAAAATTAAACCAATATTACAGGAGCAGAAGACATGCATCACAGAGAGAAAGGAAAGGTCCCTGCTCCACACGGATTGGACACGGCAGCACTCCCCAGGTGAGCTCTGCTGTTGACTGTACATATTTTCCGTTACAAATACCAGTGATATTAACAGTAATGGGATTAAAAAAATCCCTATTTACTCCATTATTGAGCTGCCCAAGCCTCCTTCAGACAAACAGAAGTTAATGTTAAAGCACCAGGAACAGAACTTGGGCAGACAGGATAATTAAAACTGCTAGATTGTTTGAATGTGCCTTTGCTAGGGCAGAACTGTGCAGTGATTTATCACCCATGACCATATGAAGAGAACAATGTGAAAACGAACGTATTAGTGCTGCTTTTTCGGGGAGGTGGAGGTGCTGCTTTTTGTCAGTCAGCAGTTTCCTCAGCCCTGTAAGATCCTGTTTACTACCACTCTGCTTCGGAGCACTCGCCTCGCTGCTCTGACTCATAAATAATTATGAAGCCTTGGGAATACCAACTTTGGTTGCAGCCAGCTGGTTTTATTTATGAGCAGCTCAGGCACCAGTTGCTGTGTGAAAGCTGAAGCAAGCTCAGCGCTGTGAGGAGCAGCAGGGTCCCTGGGGGAGCAGAGCGGCTGTGTCTGGACCAGCTCACCCAGCACGTGTTGTACGCTCACCACTGGAAAGCCACGCGGCATTCCACATCCCGGTGGCATCCTGTGGTGACATCCTTTAGCGCTCCTGTGTGCAGACACACCGTGCCTTGCAGTGGTGGGGAAGGAGGGAGCCCTTCTCAGAGGAGCCAAGCTGTGCTGCTGGCTGGCATCAGCTCCCCAGCACATCCCACGCTGTGAATCGCAGCACGTGTGAACAGCAGAGACAGGAGGGGAGATCAACAGCAAGAAAAGCAGCTGGTGCTCAGTAGCAGCAGCCCCTATTCAACACACGGTGCTGCAAACAAGGCTGACTTCATCTACCAGTCTGTCCTATGACACAATTTGTTAATAAAGGAAATGAGGTTTTATGTTTTCATGAGGTTTGGGCTTGTCTTCTTGTCTGTGAGTTTGTAAATACTTCAGGTTCCTGTTCTGTGAGGACAAGCAGGTCTGGGCTGCAAACCCTTGTCTATTCACATGCAAACACCTACAGACCCAGGCTGAGATCCTGTTCACATACCTGCACACACCTATGTTAAGTCCTGACGTGGAGATTTAAGTGACCCACAAATCATACCCTGAGACTCATCTCCTGACAAAGCATTTACAAGGCAAGAGAAAAAGCCACCCACAGTATCCAGCTCTGTCTCCTGGCGTGAAGCCACCCCCAGGCTGAAATCCCAAGACCACAACCAGTCACAGCAATGGGATGGTGCCACCCGAGAGGGACAGGGGACTGGGGCAGCCCCCGACCCACACTGCTCCAGCATCAGTGCTGCCTCCCCAGGCCAGGGGGCTGGCAGAAGTGCAGCAATGGAGAGATCCCTCCTGCTCCAGTTCACCTCCACAGCTCGGCAACGGTAGCAACCGTCTGCAGTTACCGTGTACAAATAAAAGGTGCACACGATTTTTCGTCAGTAGTTTGTCTTTGTTTAAGCTTGTAACTGCTGAGCCAGCGCCTGCCCCCACCCTGCTCAGCCAGAGGAGAAACACACGGCACTTACAGGTACCAAACCTGAATGCTACAGCCAAAAGCATCCTGCTTTACTGTTGCAAGTCTCAAGTGTGTCTGGGCTTCACCTTCCCTCTAATAACCAACATTTGATACTCACAGAGCTTTGCTATGTCTCTGAAGTGCGATTATAGATGACAAATTGCATTGAGATTCTTGCTTAACTTGGTTAACTCACCATTTCAGACCTTACAGGGGAGGCTGCATGGAGACAGGCAGCCAATAGTCACCAGAAAGGAGCTAATCACACCAGAAAGACAAAGCGTCCCCCTGGGAAGCTCTGCCAGCCATCGGGGAAACAGCCATGCAGCTGACTGGGCTCCCTTTTACACGCCTGGAGGAGATGCATACGTCACACTACGGTGTTTTCCACGTACAATACTGCAGGGAAACTTTGGGCTCTTTCTCACAGCCTTTGCACTGCTGTCCCTAGAACGGCTCGTTTCCTGCCCACTGGTATTGTGTGGTTCCCACGGCGCACACCCCAGCTCTTCAAGTGCAAAGGTGTATTTTTAATACTTTCCTGATAGATGTAACAGACTCAGAAGTTGTTTCATACCCCTGGGTTGTGGATGGTGGCATCAATATTCATGAAGCATTCAATGAACTGCACAAGGTACCCCAAACATCAGAACTAATTGTCAGTAATTAAAGCTGTGCTTTATTGCACCTGCATCAGAGAAGCTTCACGTGCTGTGACAGGACACCACTGCCCACAGAAGATGCAGCAATAACACTGCAACCAGAAGCACCACAGATTTTTATATTCATCATCATTGCTGCACATTAAAGCTGTCAGACCCAATACTGTTAAAATTAGCAAAGCTCTAAAGGTACTCTTGAAATTTCCAGGCTGCCACGTTCATTTGAAAATCACCCAAATTGGATGGTGCATTTCAGAACACACAACAGAGCTGAAATCCCCCAAGTGCATTTCCAGGTACTCAGGTTCTGTCCAGCAAGAAAGGCCATCCAGAATGAAGCATTGTTTTATGCCTACTCAGACATGTGATTTGCTTCAAGCCATGCAACCAGAGGACAGGTAAGCCTTGCACCAGGAACTGCCTTCATGATAATAGTGTTCAAATCCCCAAGAGAATTGCTTCTAAGCAGCTCTTGGAAGAGAAATGCTTCCAAGACAAACACTGATGGTGGTTCATGACCCATCAGCTACGCAAAAAGTAAAAGATTCTGTAAGTGCAACTACTTGAAAAACATTTGTCAGAGAAAATCATTTCTCTTCAGCCCTTTACATTCCTTCAGTCAAGAACAGACTCCTTTCACTGCTTATTTAAATACTGCAAGTGCTTCTGTGCCAGAACCGCGCTGGGTCACGTTTAGCAGTAGAAGGTAGAGTGGCTCATACTCGAGATGCAGTATTTCCATAACAAAACCTGGCCCCTTGACTTCTGGTTGCTTGCACACAGGAGAAGAGACCTGAGGAAACCCACGTCTGCACTGAAGGCATGAAGAACTGCACATCTAAAACAGCAAACAACAAAAGGAACCAAGCTTGGCTTCCAAAGAGGAAACAAGCCCCATTCCTACTGAGAAAGTGTATGGGAGGTTTCCACATGGCATTTCAACAGGTATTATTTACATCTGTACACCAAGTCCCATCATTTGAAAAGCAGATGCCCCTGGTGCCTCTTCACCAGCCCATCATCCACTCATGAAGACTGAGTCAATAAAAGCCTGTGCATAAGAAAGTCAGAATCATTCTACTGTCATTTGCATGCTACAGGATAAAGCAGCCAGCCCATGCCCCACTTCTAGAATGTCAGGTATGGACCACAGGGAAAATAAGTATTAAAGAAATAGAAAGCAAGCACAGCAGAGCCCCCATGGTCCTCTGTGTAAGCTAGGAGTTAAAAATGCAGTACTTCAGACTGTTAACAGCAGGGCTCAGTGGTTGGGGGTTTTTGGCTGCTGTTTCTGAACAGAGTTCTAGGGGGATCTGAAGAGATGCAAACAGAGATGACAAGCGTGAGCACAGCAGCAGCAGAGCTCCAGCAAGAGCTTAATGAAGCCCAGGATCCCCTGGATTACAGGGAACGGCAGGAGGATGGATACAAGGCAGCTACATCACATCACAAGTGTCAGAGGAAGTAAGTAGGGAATTCATTGATGGCTGTTTGTTATAATGCAGGAATAAGGAGGCATGAAATGAAGTGACAAGTAGGAAGTTAAACTAACAGATGGAGATCCCTTTAACACTGCTCATGGATAAACTGCACATAAGTGATGAAATACATTTATGGAAACAGTGGCCATCAAAAGCCATTTTTCTTACCAACAGGGGAAAGAGGCGGAGGAGAAAAGGGACACACCAGATCATAGCAGCAGGCAGCCAGAAAAGAAGGAAACCCGATTTCATTTGTATAGGCATAGTCTAGTTCGTACTGGGTTCACTTAATGGGCATAAAAAGTCACCAACTGGTTTTGTTTCATCCCCATCGGAAATAAACATTCCCTCTTTGCACAGACAGAGCCAATGCGGACACAGCAGCTGGGATCTGCAGCATCCCAAGATCCCAGTGCCTGCACAGGAAAAGATGCTCCACTCATCAGCCTGGCCAAGGGAAAACATTCACATAAAGTTCATACCGAATCAGTTTCCCACTGGAAAATGTTACTGTGTTGAGGCTGCTTTGAGAGAACCAAGTGACAACATGGCACCAAACCCTGCAAGACGAGTCAAAACAGGGAACTCGAGCCTCAGCTCCCAACTTCCATCTTTGTTTTTAATAACACAGACTCGGCACAGGAAACATTCGGACTGAGCTCAGGTTTTCGAAACCTCACTTATTCATCACTCACCTTTAATGCCAAAACACCGGGTTCGCAACCCTGCCCGAGACCCTTTCTGAAGCGGACGTGAACCAGAAGGAACCAGAAGCAGGATTTTCGGTGACACCTTCCTCCCGTGGTACCGTCTGTCCCTGCCACGACCTCACCGCACACCCTCACCTCGTGCAGAGCCCACCCCATTTCACAGCAGCGAGACCCAAGGCAGGGGCTGTTCCCATTAAACACAGCCCTGGCCCTGTGGGTAGATTCTGAGCAGACAAAGCCAGGAATGAAAACAAACCCAAACCAGAGCTCTCCTGCCACCAGCTATCCCAGCCCTGCTCCCCCAGCTACGCAGGGGGACTGCTTTGGTCACAGAGAGCCCATGCAGATTTAGATCAAGCTTATTCTGTAATGAAGATTAATGGTGTCTGCAGTTAGAGCTCTGCACTGAAATAAAAACATGAGAAAGAACGAAATCAAAGCCCTACTGTGTGAATGACCTCAGGAGGTGGCTCTTCCAGCCTGCACTAAGTTAAAGGGTCATCTTCAAGAGACTGCTTGCACAAAATGAAAGATCATTTGAAACATAAACTTCTCTTCACATCACAAAAGCAGCACAAAGAAATCATGTTCTGGTCGTTCCCGGTAGTTGCACAAGGGCTCAATATTAACCTGGTCAATGAAATCCAATCAGCTGATCATCACAGGTAGCGCTGAGCAGACCAGGCTGTTCTTTCCCAGGGACATTCCCCTGCAGTGAAACAGAGGAGCATTCATCCCATGCACGTGCCCTGCTCAGCAAAAGGAGCTCCTTGGAATTGCATGGCTAATGGGATTGTGAACGATCACCCACCGCTGCTGGAAACCACCCCAGCTCACAGCCCTGCTCTTACAAGCCTGTTCTGACAGGGTGAGCTGTGATCATGGTCATTAACAGGGGGTTTATGGAAGGACAATGGAAAAATCAAAGACAGGGGAGCTTCCATTTAATCCATGATCTTCCAGGCCCTGGGTTAGAGTGATATTAAAAAGCAGAATAATAAATCAATGATAGAATCATTTAGGTTGGAAAATACTTTTAAGATCACAAAGTCCAACTGTTAATCCAGTGCTGACAAGTCCACCACTAAACCACATCCCTAAGTGCCACATCTACAAGTCCTTTAGATACCTCCAGGCATGGTGACTCCAGCACTGCCCTGGGCAGCTCCAATGCCTGAGCATCCTTTGGGGAAGGAATTGTTCATCATCTCCACCTAAACCTGCCCTGGTGCAGCTTGAGGCCGTTTCCTCCTCTCCCATCTCCTGTTCATTGGGAGCAGAGCCCAGCCCCCTCCTGGCTCCATCCTCCTCTCAGGCAGTTGTAGGGAGCAATCAGGTCCCCCCTGAGCCTTCTCTTCTCCATCTGAACCCCCCCAGGTGCCTCAGCCGTTCCCCATCACACTGTGCTCCAGGCCCTGCACCAGCTCCCTTCCCTTCTCTGGCCCCACTCCAGCACCTCAATGTCTCTCTTGCAGTAAGTGGCCAGAACTGAACACAGGATTCGAAGTGCAGCCACACCAGTGCCCAGTGTCCATTTCTGTGGCCCCTTCTCAATACAGCTCATGCTGCAGGTGGCATCACACCAGCAGGGACAATGGAAGCAGACAATCCCCACCGCAGGTACCAGGGACAGCTAGTCCAATTATACAGCTGAGGAGCCAAGAGCAAAGGAGATGGTTTTCACCAGGGTCTCAATTTATCTTTCATTGCTCTCATATGCAAAGAGGAGAAAAGCTGCTGTGGGCTGCAAGCCCTGCACAGTGACACACTCGGATGCTCCACACAAAGCTGGGGCCAGAACCCAAAAGATGTCAACACAAAACTCACCGATACAGAACACACAGGAAATGGGTTAGAAATTAAAGTGTAAATCAGAAGCTACCAATTATTTCTGTTAAAGCAAACAAAGAAAAACCAAGAGAGGTGCTTTGCATTAGCTCTGGTTTGTGGGGTCTCATGGTTATGTGAGACTCACAGGCACAACCTCCTCTTGCAGAACAAGGCTTGAAAACATGTGCCAGACACAACCCTCGCACAGCTCAGAGCAGGTTTAGGGAGCTTTGAGCACACAGTGTCAGCAGATCACCTCCTCGGGTGCCCTCTGAGGGGCAGGAGCATGGCAGCATCGCCTGGACCACAAAACACAGAGCTGGTCCTCACTGCATGGCACGAGGCACACCGCGTGTCCTCTTGGGTGCTGTTTGAATTGTGTCCTGATCAGAAAGCACAGCAGCAAATGGCTTATCAAGAAATGGTTTGGTTTTAACCACAGGAAGGAACCCACTTGCTAAGGGAAGAGCTGCACTCCCCTCCTCCTCACCACTGGTACCAAACACCAGTTTAACATGTTCTTGTGAGTGCTGGGCAGAAAAGGGAGGGATATGCTCGCACCACAGGAGAGGTGCTGCTGCTTGTTCTCAGGCTGGTGGGGAGGGTGCAGGTAGGAATGAGCTGCTCTGCCCTGGCTCTCTTCAAAGGTGCAATTCACCAAGTAACCAGCTTAGAGACCTGCTCACAGACAGATAATTACAGCTGTAGGTTTCACACGTACTGGTTTGCCAGCTGGGTGTCAGACACCACGCTGGGAGGCAACAAAAGGTAAAGCTGGGTTTGGCCTCTTTCAAATCCTCGCTTTGTTCCCCTTGAGTTCATCTGCAGCTCCAGCCAAACCAAAATCCCAAACAGCAAAAATGATCTTTTGGTGACATCTGAATCAAGCATCTCAAACCACCCAGCAGATCCCGTGCAGCTGGGGACCTGCCATCGGTACCAGACTGACCCCTGCCTCTGAGCAGCCCATGTCACTGGAGCTTCGCCTCGTCTCATTAAGCAAGAAGCGCTGCTTCTTACTGTCAATGGGATGGGAAGAGGAAGGTATTGAACCTTATTTGTGTCAATATAAGCACTAAAGAGCAGCCGCTGCATCACACGTGCTGCCATGAGGTTACAAATCACTGCTCACAGCAGCTGGGTGGGGGGAATAATTATGTACCTCACAACTGATGCTCAGCACAGGCCGTGCAGCCGCTGCTGAGCCCCTGTAAACACATCATTGATTTTCTGCTTCCTCCAGATGGTGCAATTCAGAAGAATTGGTTTTAAACGATGCCTCGCAGACACACAGAGAAGCGCAGCCAATAACGGGCATATTTCAGGTGAGCACTGACCTCCTTTCCTCCCCCATCAGGCTAAAGCGCCCAAAGCACTGCAAGCACTTTGTATCAATTACCTGCAGCCTGGTAGCGGAGCAGGAGGCACTCTAATTGGGACTACAGCCTCCTACCTACGGCTCAGTCGCTTCCAGGAGCCAGAGATGGCCACACAAAACAACGCGGATTAATTGCGATGCTCTGTACAATTCTTCTTCCGTTTAAAGCCAAGCAACGAATCGCACCCAGGAAAAATTAACTTGAGGGATGAGCCCAGCTTGTTTCCGCTTTAGAGTGGTCAGAGGGAGTTCAGCAAATGACAAGGAAGAGCAGCCAGGAGCTGATGGCCAGAGCACTGCAGCGCCCGCTGGGCTCTGCAGCAGCCCCCCCACACCCAGAGGTGCCAGAGGGCAGCAGCGGGAAGTGCTGAGCTTTGTTACCAGAATTGGTTTCAAAACCAACTGGTGAGAAACCTGGAAAGGCTCCGGGGAGCCCAGGATGGGGGCGCTGGGGATGGAGGGGCTCAAACAGCAAGGGAAATTGCATTGAAATAATGCTAATTATACCAGCATTCCCACGTTGTGCTGCACTGCCCATCTCCATGCAGACTCACTCTCTCATGGCCACCGTAATGTGACCCAAGCCCCTGTGTCCAACCTGGCCTTGAGCACTGCCAGGGATGGGGCAGCCACAGCTTCTCTGGGCACCCTGTGCCAGCGCCTCAGCACCCTCACAGGGAACAGCTTCTGCCTAAGAGCTCATCCCAATCTCCCCCCTGGCAGGTTAAAGCCATTCCCCTTGGCCTGTCCCTGCATGACCTTGCCCAAAGCCCCTCTCCGGGTTTCTTGTGCCCTGTAAATCACCTCCTCCCAGAAGAACTGACCACATAACTCCCATCCAGCTGGACCGGTGCAGGAAGGAGGGATGCACGGTAAAACTGCAGCTCCTCAACCAGAACATCCCCAGGAGCCCTCTGCAGCCTGCAGAGACGGGCACAGGCTCCTGGGGCAGCCTCAGGGAAATGAAGCCTTCACTGTTTTGGCAGTTTTCTCGGTACTTAAAGACCCATCTGTAAAGTAGGTCACTGCACAGCATGGAACTTCCCAGATATTTGCACCTTTAAGTATAAAGCTAAACACTGGAGGGGAGGATTGAAACTGTGGGTGAAAAATAGGCTCAGGGCCATCTTAAACCATAACAACTTCCCACCAAACACCCCCAAACCTCTTCTCTTAATGCTCAGATTTATGATCCTGTTTCCTTTATTTCATAAAATAAACTGCTGGCAGGGTTTGTTATACCCTAACAAAGACAAAAATACAACAGGAGCTCAAAGCCTAAAGAAAAAGCTACATAAAAGCCACAATTTATTGTTTAACAGCGATAGCAGCGCGCTGCTGCGCTTTGGATGCAGTCACAGAGCTCACTCCCAGTGGCTCAAACCGAGTCGATGCAGCAGGAAGAACTTGTATCTAAATGCACCTCTCTGCCTGGTAGAAGAGCTTCAGCCATGCCGGGTTGTTCCTAATCTCCACCCTGGTTTACTTCACATTTTCTTGTGGTGAGAGGCAACTCGTGGGTCTCTGCATCACCCACAAACACAGCTGCAGCCTTGCTCCCAATGGGGAGAGAGGGATTCCTGGGGCTTTCTGATGCAAATCTGTTATGTTTACTTGTTAACAAGGTTTATTCTAGTGACTTGGTGTATTCCCCATGCTCTGACTCAGCGCCTGGACAGCACGGGTCCTATCTGACCAGTTCTGAGTATTTTAAAACTCTTTGAAACTGTCAAGGTGGCAAAAACTAAAGGGGGGGGAGAAAGACAACTTCCCTTATAAACCTCATACAGAAAGTTGATTTAAGTCAACTTTATTTCAAGCAGGAACCGGGCTACTCAGGGCTTCTCTCATCTCCAGAGCAACACTTCCCTTTATAATACATGCTAGTGAGCACATACTGGGGGTGTACATATATATATATCTGTTCAAGTCAGTCATTACGTGATTTGGAGCAGCTATAAATTGTCCCCCCTAAATAAAAGGCTCGGAAAGCTCAAGCCCAACTAACTCCTGGTGTAGAGAGCTGGCAGCTCACAGGGTGGTGGGAAATGCCAGCTCACATGGACTATATCATGGACACATCCCATGATGGTTTCGGTTGGGAGGAACCTTAAGGATCATCTTGCTTCCTCCATTCCTTCCCATTCCCAGGCCAGGAGAGGCACACCTTCCTCCCTCTGAGGTACCCAGCCTCCACACTTGCCCAGGGGATGGCAGGGAGCACCCACAAGCACAGCGTGCGCAGAACTCACCCATCCCCTTCACCACAAGAGCAGAGTCCTACCTGCAATGGCTGCCAGGGGCCCCAGGAGGATGGATGGGCAGAGACCCACCAGCACCTTCTGACCCAAGTAGGATCAAGCACCTGCTCTACCTTAGGCAGGAGCCACACTTCCTGCAGAGGCTTAGACAGACAGGTGGGTGGGCACCTCGTGATGCTCTCAGGTGTCTCCATTGCAGCCATCAGCATCACCCTGACCCTGCACAGCTGCCCTGCTTCAAGAGCTCCCGGCAGCCCTGGAGCTGCATCCTGAGGGGACAGCACAGGATCCTCTTCCCTTTGCCCTTGCTGCTGCCGCTGGACAAGCACGTCAGTAGTTAACCCCTAAACCAACTCCATCTGCCCCTTCTTGGATCAGCTGCCAGAGCTACAACCACACACACACAGTTGAAAAGGAGATTATAATTTGATCAACCTGCTGTGCATACGTCTTTGCATGGATGGAACATGGCAGGAGCCCCTGAAGGAGGTACCCAGCCAATGCCCACGCACTCTCCTCCCTCTGGCTGTGGACAATGAAACACATCCTTTGAGGCTTGAAATGAGATCTTTGGCTTTATTTATTTTTATTTTAATATATAAGTCATGTTCCTGGCAAGCAGAGAATCATGGAATCCCAGACTGGTTTGGGTTGGAAGGGTATCCCTGCCCATGGCAGGGGAGTTGGAACTAGATGATCTTACAGTCCTTTCCAACCCTATTCTATGATTCTATGATTCTATGAACCTTAAAGCTCATCCAGGTCCAACCCCTGCCACGGGCAGGGACACCTTCCACTAGAGCAGGTTGCTCCAAGCCCCATCCAACTGCTCTGCCTGTCCTACCTTCACATACACCAGTCTGCTTTTAATCCTGCTAACGAAGCCAGCGCTCACAGGAGCCCATCAGTGAAGCCAGGACATGCAGGTTAAGCTGGGGAATAGATTTGTCCTTCATGTTGTCTTTAACTGTTGAAGCAAAGGATTCATCCCCGCTGCTGTGCCCATCGCCTTGGGCTGGCCGTTACATCTCCCATACCCTGGAGGAGGCCATGGGTGTTCCGCAGCATCCATCAGCTCCACGTGTCACCCAAGGGACAAGGGTCGCCCTCTGCCTCGGGAGGTTAAAAGCTTTTCCATTAGCAACTTCATCAGAGGCATTTTGTCAGAAAGATGGAGCACTGTGAGAAAATAAAGCCTTGTAATTTACCTCCACAAACAATTCAGGCTGATACTGAGAGCGAATCAATCAAGGCAGAGCAATTGGATGGCAAGGTCCTTCCAAGCGGCATCAATGGGAAAAGCAGATAAAACCCTGGCACTTTAAAAGCCTCTGCACCGCTGCAGGAGACCGGGACTGCCGCAGCAGCCAAGTCACTCCCCTGGCTGGAGGCTCGCTGGTGCTTAAAGCAAAAGGGAACCAAAGCAAAGTAAGCGAAAGAGGCGTGAAGGAACCAGCACCGACAAACAGTTTGTGCTCCGAGATGGAGCCCTGCAGGCACGAGGGGAGCTCAGCTCTGAGCAGAGGGCCCTGGGCAGGAGCTGAGCACGGGCAACACAGAGCCTGAGAAAGCTGCTGTGGGATGGGAGCTGGAGGTGAGGGGCTGCCCATGGCCACGTGTGCTCCAGTCCCAGCAGCCAGCTGAGCCCTTCGCTCCTGGGCTTGTCCCCAGAACTGAACCTCTGCAGCCTCAGGGACATGCTCTTGAGCATCTGCTTCCCAACCAAGGAATTGCCATCCCAGGGAGGAGGAGGAGGAGGAAGAGGAGGAGGAGATGCACACAAGAGCCGGCTGCACGGTGCCTGCGAACGTGCCTGAGGAGCAGAACCTCCGACTCCTGCACAAAGTGGAGCCAGATCCTGGCATTTGGAACGATTTGTGGGTTTTGTAACTACGTCTGGCAGTCAAAATAAACCCCAGTGGAAATCTACTGCCTCTTCCCCCAAACACAGCGTTAGTGACTCGAGATTGCAGTGACGGCACTTCAAATGTCTGAGACATTTAACATGCCTCCTGCTTACAAGGCAACAGCGAAGGTGGCAGGTTTGCAGTGCTCTGAGCACATCCTGCCTCCAAATGGCAACATCCCTTTTCCCAAGCCTTTCCTCATTGATCTTGGGAGCAAATGACATTGTTTTCTCTTTGAAAGGATCGGACCATGGCCATCCTTTATTTCCTTTGAAAATACAATGTGACTTGTTTTTTAGAAGGCGAACACTCTCCACAGCGTATTCAGCATGTTTAACTCCATTTCCAAAGAGCACAAAAGCTGAGCCCCAGTCCCCAGGCCTGTTTACCCGGACACTTGTTTCCCCAGCTGATGCAAACGGAGCGTAATGGCATCAGTGGATTTAGAGCGTTCTGTGCTTAACTGGCCTCCTGTCTCACAGCTCCTGCCTGCCGGTGCCGCTGCGCCGGGCTCTGGCCAATCCCTGTTCCCCGGCAGAGGCTGAGGTGAGCGGTTTGTTCACTGGGAATAAACAGAACACAAAACAAAGCTCCAGTGAGACACAGCAAAGGGATGTTGGCAGCAGAAACAACCACAAGCACAATGCTGAGACTCTATCTATTGATGATACAATCTTCTGTAATAGCATAGTAGTCCTATCACACAGGATAGTGATAGTGACAGGCCGAGGGGAATGGCTTTAACCTGCCAGAGGGGAGACTGAGATGAGCTCTTAGGCAGAAGCTCTTCCCTGTGAGGGTGCTGAGGCGCTGGCACAGGGTGCCCAGAGAAGCTGTGGCTGCCCCATCCCTGGCAGTGCTCAAAGCCAGGCTGGACGGGGCTTGGAGCAAGCTGCTCCAGTGGAAGGTGTCCCTGCCCATGGCAGGGGTTGGAGCTGGATGAGCTTTAAGGTCCCTTCCAGCCGCAGTGAGCTCTCACCCAGGCGCACGCTCCTCCTGCCAAATCCACTCATCACTTTCCTCACATTTTTCCTTTCCTCCTAAGCAGGATTCCCTAAAAATCCTTTCATGACCTGCTGCCTTCCCGTGCTTTAGGGCACTGCTCTGCAGCAGGACAGGGTTCGATCTTCCACTGGAACCAAGATTCTTCCTGGGAAAACATCCTTTGTACCTCCTGCCCTGCCCAGCACCAGGGCTGCAGCAGGATCTGCCCCTGAGGAAAGGGACCAAAGGACCGTGCAGTGCAAACCATGGCCTAGGCTCTGCTGTCCCTGCACCAGTGTCCCAGCTGGGTCCCACATGTCACAGACTGGAGGACAGGAGTTCTGCCCTGGGCTCCTTCCCCGCAGCAAGCAGCTTCCAAAGCAAAGGTAACTACAAACGTGCTTTTCCCCAAGGCCTCGTTACCGCACCGCATGAGGCAACTGATTAATATTAAAGCAGATAAGTGCTCTAAATCCCGCCACTCTCACGGCAATGTTTGTGCCATCAGTGAGACAAACATGAAACAGAATTCACCAAATGAGAAATAAACACAGCAAAAACCAAGGCGGGCCTGAGAGCCAGAACAAAGAGTTTGAAATGATGGGTTAGAGCACGGCAAAACTATCCTGAACGTCATAAATCTGTGCATTCCGAGCTGTCAGGAGGGGAACGGGCATCACGGTATAAAGGTTCCCTATGACAAGTCTCACAGTTACTGCTCTACCCCCACCACACAATTTTTGTGCTTTTTGGCCAAATACTGTAAGGTTTTTGCTCAGGAATTTTATTTTTTTATTGGGGGGGAGGGAACCAAAGTCCCTTCTATGAAAAGATGCCACTTTGCAGAAGCACATGGACAACCGTGCTCGATGCCAGCAGCACAGAGCGCCGAGCTCTTCCACGGACACAGCACGGCCGCTTCCCCAGCACAGAGCTTCCTGGGGTTTTGAGCAGTTAAAGGGATTCTGCTCATGCCTGGAGGTCAGTGCAACAGGACACAGCATCCTACAGACGGCCTGAGAGGAGACACCGGGATGCTCAGTTTACTTCCTGCATCTGTAAATGTTTGCCTCCAGCTCAGCATAAAAACACACGTCAGGGAGAAGCAGACACACAGGGCTCTTTCTGAATGAAATCAGACGGGTGATGGTAACTGCCCACCGGGATTGACCATGTGCTCGGTACCATGACACTGCTCACTGGTGAATGCACCCATCACATCCTGGTGTCCCCATCACCCTGTGACAAGAGCTCCCCAGACCTCCCCTGAGTGGTGACTTCCGTTACTCACAGACTGCTTCTGCCCTGGGGGTGGGGAGGAGGCAAATCCTTTCTACCCCAATTCCAATCCACAGTGATGTGAGAATGGAAATGCTGGTGCTAAATCTGTGCGCAGCAGTACAAACAGATGCAATGTGATCATTTCCTCAGGCCCACAAAGCAGCCACTCAATAAAAATAAACATGCTAATGAACGTGTTTAGTCTTGGCCATTACATTTCATAAATATTGACTGCTCAGCATTCAGCCCAAACTCACAGGAATCAGTTAACAACCGAAACAGGAAAGATGAAGGAAGTGTTCTATTCTGCTGTGTCAACACAACAAAGGACCATTTCCCAAGCACCATGTGGTGGCTCTTCCATCACAGGATGGCACTTTCCAGGGCAAATCTGCACAAAGAACCGACACAGAGTGTAATGGGCCTACTTGTCAAGTGTGGCATTACCCAGAGCCAGTGACGGGTGTCAAACACAGCTTGTGCTCATCTGAATTTTAAATGAAAAGGTTAAAATAAAACTGTCTTGGTGCGGAGTGTGGAGCAAGAGGAGGAGGAGCAGGAGACGGGCACACTGTCAGGATCTTCACTTGCACTCCATCGATTCCCCTCCAGGTTTCTTCTGCTGCTGCTCAGAAGCAACACGAGAGAAATGCTTTCTGAAGGAACTCAAATATATGCAAGGCTTGTATTGAGGCATGTCCTTACAGTGAAAATAACCCTGCAGGCAGGGGTACAGCAACCAGAGATCTGCACAGAGCCAGAGAACTGAAGGAAAGGGGGCTCACGGGAGCAGTGACCCTGCCCCACTGCTGCAGCTGAGCCTCGGGTCTGCAGGACAAAGCCTCTGCCCCACAGAATGATGACATGAACAGCGCGGGGGAGCTGGCACCTCCTCGGTGCTGGCAGGCGAGAGGGACTGCAGAGCAAGGAGGGCTATTTCTGGTTTGCTGCTCCAGGTTCCCTCACCCAGTTCTGAGTCCCTGGGGATCACGGCAGTAGTTCACAGGGAGATGCTGTTTCCAAGCCTACGCTTGCTCCACCATCATTTTCATGATCAGCATTCCCTCAAGCAATACAATTCCTGAACCTTTTGTGAAAGGTTTGCAGTCTGCGGTCTTCTTTCCTCCCAGCTGTGCATATTAAACTCTCCTCCCTCAATAAAATGGTACCAGTTAAGTGTAGACAACATAGAATTCCAATGGCAATGACAATCCACGGTTCCAAGGACACTCTTCACAGCTACATTTTCTCCTGCAGAAGCACACAAAATAGGTTTTAGAAGAAATTTATCAGGAGGTAACTAATAGCCATTTGCTCTTGTTCTGAAGCTAATTTAAGAGTTGACCAGATCTTCCCTCACAGATAAACCCTGACGATCCTATTGCCCAGGAAGAGTCCTTGGAACCAACATCTTATTACCTGGACTGTCACACTCGTGAGGAGAGGATGAAACACAGGGTGCAGGAGTCATCTTCACCAACACACTGCTGAGCAGCTCCGGAGCAGTTGGGCCTAATGCTGCTGTAGGTCACTGTTTTTATGGATAATTCCTCTAAGTTGCACACTCTCTCTAATGGACAAACCCTCACACTTATCTGTAGGACCACAAGGAGCAAACATGCAGCGGTATCCCAGGCTCTGAACAACTTTTCCTACCTGTAGAGGGATGCTGCACTTCCAGCTGCTGTCCATCTCTACAGAAAAAGCAAAAAGGACAAGATATGTTACAGCTGTGAACAGCAGCTCCTCTTCCAAGCCCACTCTGTGGAGAAGGCAACAACCTGAGCTCATCAGCCTGAACTGGACGTGCGACTCTTTACAGACGAGGCACTAATTGACACGAGGGAGGACTCGAGGTTTGCCGAGGGAATTTAAGTGTTACTTACTCATCGATTATGCTCAGTGTGACAACTGCTTTTTCTTTCCTTTCCCTCATAGCACCACAGACTTTTAGGCAAAATGGTGTTGAGGAGAAGGGGAGTGAGAGAGGGCTCCATTAAATGTATAAAATACAAAAGAGCAGGTACGAGTCATTGCCCAGTATCTCTTCAGCAAGAAACAACTAAATCAAAGCCTGATCAATAGATTCCCTTCAACTAAAGTTCAAACACATAAATCTCAGCCCCAGGAGATCAGGCTTAAAGGAGCTAAATTTACACTGTTACAGTGCAATGATGCACTTGCAATGCAGAGCAAACATCGCCTGCCTATTCCACTCTGCACCCCTCTCTCTGCAGCTGGAAACCTTCTCTGATGGACCAGCCGTACAACAGCTTCACTTTTCAAGGGTGGAGGCACTGCATCCCCCGGGCTTTGCTGGAAGGCTACGGAGCATCCCAGCCCCTCTCTGAAGGAAGCTGGGTTCTGGTCAGCAGCCCCAGCCTGGGCTGTGCTGGGAGCTGGGATTTACCCACACATCTTTCTGACTGCTGAGTTATTCCAGAGGGAAGTGCTGCAGGCAATAATGTGGGTGCACCTCATTCAGTAATAGCTTTCCTGAACAGGTACAAGAAAGACAGTCACAAATGCTGTAATCTCCATCCAAACGCACTGACTGCTACAAACAAAAGGGCAGGAGAACTTTTATCTCCACTATTTTTGTGCGGAGTTGGAATAAAGTAAGATACACATGACAAATATGAGAAGCCATCAGATGTCACTGCTGTTCTGTTAGGCATTAAAACCACCCTACCCACAGAACAGGCTCATCCCTCAGTTACAAAACAAATGATTAAGAAGATCAGCACCTCTGGTGTCCATGAATGGTTTCAGGAATAGTAACTTTGCCCCCTCATTCTATAAAAGATATTAAATATTGCCTGTGTGAATACATGAGCTTTACTGCTGTCATTCACCAAATTTCATATTCATAGAGTATTTTCTCCTGCTCTTCATGTAGCTCATCCCCTACCCTGTTTCCTCTGCCCCCTCACATTGCTGCCTCCCAAGGTTTCCCTACCCCCTTATCTCCTCTGAGCCTCTCCCAAGGGATGGATGCAGAAGTGCACTGCTGTGAGTGTTGAGGAGATATAGCAGGAATAAGTAACATCCTTCCGTATTCCAACCAATTACTCCAGGTGCAAGAAAAGCAGTGCCTTGCTGGTCAGGCCATTAGGAAGGATGCAGACATGGCACTGGAAGGTAAGAAGGAAATGGAAGCCTGGAGGCATTGTCCTTCATCCAACATACATTCCAAAACTTTAAATACCACCTTTGTACTGCCATTTATTGCATTTGGGTAAAATGTGCCTCGGACTACCCCACGGCCAGGCCACAGCAGGAACCCATCTAACAGCTTAGAAGACATGAAACGCATCGCTAGAGCTGCTGCCCTGTGGAGACGGGTGTTTCGGAGGCAGGGGGAGAAACCAGGCAAGACTGTGCGGTTATACCAGACCTGGTGTGTTTGTATTTCCGTTTCCCAGCTCTGCAGACACAGCCAGAATTGCTAAGGGATTTCTAACGCAGTATCTCTACAAAAGAGATACTGTGAGCTCGTTTGTTCTATCCGCTAGCTCTGCACTGCCATGAGCAGCAAGACGCGCTTCCCTCTCACGGTCACTGCTCACAGTGGCAGAGCTGTCTGCTGCTGTCTGCTTTGTTCCCTTAAAGCCACAACAAAAAGTCATCAAGAATGAGCACATGAAGAAACCACGGTGCTGCTCGGAACACGTCTCCTCCTGCAGCTCCGGGGCACGGCTTCCCAAATGAGTGGCTGAAGCAGGGGCTGTCCAGAGAAGAGTGTCCAAAGGGACTGTGGGGCTGCCCAGGCACTGCAGGGGAGAAGGGACAGGACAGTGCTAATGCCACTGAGAAACCAAACCACCTTCACCTGCATTCACCACCCATGAATAATCGAAACTCACATAAGGCATGATCTGAACTGTGGACATCCAACTTGATCTGAAAAATGAATCTCTCCATTAGATAACTGAAATATGACCTGGCAGCATCAACACCCTCAGCAGGCCACAACCATTTGCTATCTGCCAATGCAACTGGGTAAGAACATGGACATGTGGAGATCAAGTGCAGGAGCTGGAGAACATGAGCAGCTCTCTCAGTCACAGGAGGGATCTCAAACACCCATCGCCAGCCTCAGCTGTGGGGTATTTCTCCATTTTGCAGATTCACCATGGTAGGGGACAAAAAAAGGGAGGCTCAAGGAAAGTATTGATCTCTGATCGATTTCTGTAGCACGAGCTGGCAATGCAGCACCACTACAACAGTCACAGGGAGAAGTCTATTAATGAGAGCCAACTACTAAATTATTGGCCAGTTAAGTACAGCAAATTTGCTCTAATTGTCTTCATGATGGGAGTTTAATTAAACTGTCTTCCATATAAAAAGTCCAGCACGCTCTTGTTCAGATAGTGTCAGGGAGAGCATCCAGAGCCTGCACGGCTTTCAAAGCTAAATTAAAAGTTACATCCAATGCAAGGCTCTTCAAAAGAGGGAGCTGTTATAGGGGAGACCCTTTCCATTCCCATCTCCGGCCGATGACACTGCTCGTGCATCATGCGCATGCCTCCACATCAGGAGACATCTTCTCCCCCTGCACCCACCGCTGCTGGAACCAATTCCCAGTGCTTTTACTGGCTGCTGAGACCCACGAGCCTGGGCTTTCCCAGGAATACCATCCACCACACAAAGCCCGTGAGCCTCGGCAGCGAGAAGGTTCCTGCCCTGGGGTGGGGAATGGCTGCACTCCCACTACGGCCCAGGTAACACTTCAAAACAGCTTTACTTTCTCCAGGTCCGAAAGTTAAAAGCCCATCACTGTGTGCAACCACCACCAGTTACATTCCAGTCTGCTCCAGGCCACAATCTCGGCCGTTCAGGTGTAAAATCAGCGCCTTGAGAATTTTTTTCTCTTGACTTCTCTTTAAAAGTGACTTTTATGAATTTTAACAGAAGTCATTAGAAACGAGGTCCTCGCAAATGAGATCAAATGCAGCGAGGCGCTGAGGGTTCACAGCTTGAATAAACTTCTCTGAGCAGCTGCCTTTCTTAAGAACTTCAGGAATCACATTCTGGCACGCTGCGATTCTCCTCCAGTAAATAAGCCCCGCAGACAAATCTGATGACCAAAGCAAACCAGAAGGAAGAGTGACAGCAGCAGGTATTGCCATTCCTTAAATAAAACCGAAGGAGTGGTAAGGCTTCAGAGCAAAGGTGCAAGTAGAAATGGTGGCACCTTAACAGAGCACTGGGGGGAGGTTTTCTTTTGGGGGGTTTAAAGTATAACCTGGTTCTTCTGCTGCTTTGCCAGCCCAAGGGCTGTAAGACTGCTACGGGCACCCTGCACTGTGCCTCAGGAGGGCATCTGCATCCATCACTGCATCCCAAGAGCCCCTTCTCCAGCGTGCGGTACAAACACCTCACTGGCTGTTGCAGTGGTGCTCTGGGTGGCAAAGCACTGCAGGCAGCGCCAGCGCCAGAGCCAGGCTGCACGTGAGTGCAGGGCTCCCTGCTGCAGCACAGGTGGCACCGGTGCACGATGGAGGGGGAGAGAAAGCTCGAGGAGTCGAGCTCCCAGACGAGCACACAGGCTTCAGCTTCAGTTTCTTTCTGTCCTCACCCCAATTTACATTCTCAGGCTCATCCTCCGGGCGAACACGCTGTGTACAGGCTTTACAGAACAGTCCTGGCTCATCACACGTCTATTTTTGTATCGAGCTGGGCCCAGTGATGAGGACAAAACTATCTATTAGGAAACAAATTACAGTTATTGAGTATCTCTGGGAAAAAAAGGTCATCTTTTAGAACCACTTTGCCTTTTAATATTTAATGACCCAGATCAAGAACAGGACGCTACCGAACACAAAGCCAACTGGCAGGCAGCCCAGGTTAAAGACTTGTTCGGGATAAAAGAGCACCTCGAACATTGCTGGGATCTCTGAAGGGAAAACTTCAGGAGGGTTGGTTTTCGGAACTCTGACAGGCACATCACATTAATAATACAAAGCATCTCCAGGAAAGAGAGCAGAAAAGCACTCTCTGGAAAGAGTGGCTTACTGCACTTGAAGGAAACAGCAACAGCAACACTAATGCTTCCTTGGATCTCAGGGCAGCCTCACTAACAACTAAAGAGAGCATAAGCGTGGAATTCAGAGCCACCATTAAACCTCAGCTGCAAGACAGAAGACCTCTTTAAAAGTATGATAAAGAGTTTATGGACTAAAACTTGAGGGATTAAAGCACTGGGGTCTAAACATTTAAAGCCTCTAAGTTTTTATTTCGTCCCAAATGAGTATTTGATGACAGTTCCCATGTTAGGAAGAAAGGTGGTTATTTCAACACAAAGTCCTGTGGTACCCGATTCCCACATGGTGGCATAACTCTTCAATACATCCTCTGCACAGGCACGTTACTGTAAGTGCCTAATTGCAATCACCTCCCGCAAGCTCAGCACTGGAAAACAAAACCCCATGGGGTAACAGCAGACCTGATCTGACCCTAGCAGATTCATCATCATTATGACTGGTACTTCGGGAATCCCGCCTGATAAGGCAAGAGACAGAGGATCTGTGACCACTTTCTGACTGTCAGCATCCTGCACGGCCACTCTGCAAGTCTCTCACTCCCGGAACTACAGAACTACTTCCTCATCTGGAAGTGAAACAGCAAGCAATCCCTCCAAAGGCAGGGACCATGAAAGCCAAGTAGTGCAATGCCTGTGGAGTGCCTGAGGCTCGACCCACACAGCTCACTGTGCTTCCTTCCAGGGGCGTTACGTCTGATCCAGAGAGCACTGCAGATGGAATGATCACAGAAACAGCAAGAACCGTACAACAAAAGAACGTACTACAGAGCAACAGGAGCAACACGTCTAACAGCCTCGGAATAAGCTGAAAATGCAAATGCTTAATGCAGTTAAAATACTTAAAAGTAGATTTCCCTGGTATTGCCTATACCAAGTCCAGCAGGCAGGAATCCCAGGCATATCTGCAGTGCCCAGCTTCTACTGAGATACAACTATTACATAGCTAATTTTAAATGTTATGAAATGTTTTACTCAGCTCTGCAAGAAAAAAACAGGCAGTGACCTGTTTTACCTGTTTTCTCTTCCATTGTTTCTCCATGGGACTGGGATACTGGGATAAAAATGCATAGGGTAAAGATTACCACTGCTCACATGGGTGAAAGAGAATTGCTGTCACTTGTCAAGTCAGAAGCATTTCCATAGCTTCTCTCAACAGGTATGAGCTCCAGACGTTAACACTTTGCATTCTCCATTCACGTTAGCAGAAAGGAAGAATTTAGTAAGATTAGCTTAGTAAGATTAGAAACCAAAGGGGAAACCCTGCATAATGAACTCCAAATCCTAACGCACAAGGTAATTCATTGAACTCAAATCATACTCCAAAGTTACTGTAACCTCCATGCTAATACAAATGCCAGACTGAAGAAATACTGACAACCACCAGACTGATGATAAATAACACATGAAGTTTTAGGAAAGGTGGGGAAATTGCATTTTAAGGCTCAGAACAGGCTGCTCTATAATCCAGCTCTACTATTCTTTCTGGCTGCAGAATACAAGTTGATTTTACAAGCACAAGGTTTTCAAGTCCTGTTCTACACAGAAATTGGAAGCTTCTCCACCACGAGCTGCTTTGAAATGGCAGTAGTGGCATAATTACATTATCGATGTAACTTACACTCTCTAAGGCCCAATCGTGTGAAACAAAGAGCCATTTACATAAATCTTTCACTAAATAGTAGGTTCTATTACTCCAGTATTTAAAAAGAAACAGACTCAATTTCCTACACAGCACAGCGAAAGAAATAACATTACAAGTCAAGCAGATGTAATGGCCATGAAAATCTAACATCACAAAAACAGCGTCTCCAGCCCGACACAGCCTCCCTGCAAGGTTTCTGCTCCCTAGGGAATGCCAAAGCTAACAGCAGCGGAGAACAAAGAGATCTCAGCCTGGCTGGTCCTTCAGCCCGCAGTAACTCAGCCCCAGAGCCCCCCTCCGCAGCACCAGGGGCACAGGAGCTCCGTCCCCGTTCCAAGGGCTTCAGCCCTGCGGTCCTGTGACCGGCGCACACACGGATAATGCCCTGTCCCGCGGGGCAGGCGCACACGGGCACTGGCTCCAGCCCCCTCATCCCCTGCTCCTTGTGCTGGGCACAGGACCGAGCACAGGGCTTCCAGTCTGGAACTGCCCCAGGAGCGGTGGCTACATCCCACTGCTGACCGCGGCCGTGCCCGAGCACCGCAGCTCCCACCATGAGCCGTTCCCACGCTGCACCGGGCGCCGCTGCGCCCGGAGAGAAGCCCCGGTGCTGGGAGCGGTGAGGCTGCGGCCCGGCTGCGGCCCCGGGGCCTCAAGGCACCGCTCCCGTGCCCTGCACCCCGGGCCCGGAGGTGTGGCGCTGCCCGGGAGCGCAGCGCTGCGCGGAGGCAGAGCGGGCAGAGGCGCGGGGCGCAGCACGGGCAGAGGCGCGGGGCGCAGCGCAGGCAGCGCGCGCCGCTCGCGGATGGAGCCTTCCCGCGACGGGCGAGGACGCGACGCCACCTCGTGGCCCGAGCCGCGATCGGGCCCGTCCCGGCTGAGGCCCCGCACGGCCCCGCGGGGCTGCGCTGCCCCTGCACAGGCGCCGGCCTCACCCCGGCCCGCTGCGGCGCAATCGGAGCTGCTTTGGATTCCCCAAGCGCTGTACCCGTGCGGAAGGAAGCAGCTCTCAGAGCGCGCGTGCTTGCCTAACAGTTAAACAGTCCCAACGCGTTCCTGCAGGGGATTTCTTTCCAGATCGATTTGCTTATTTTAAGGCATTTCTTCTCCATCACACGAAGAGGACTCCAGGCAAACTGGTGACCGTGGCAGGCACGAAGCTGACTTTGCCTTTGAGCTATCCATCACTTCAAATGACTGTTTTCTACCCCGGCTGCCAGTCACGAGTGTGCCCTGAAGATGCCAGAGCTGCTTGCAAAGGTACAAGCAAACAGCAGTTTGGAAGCACCCAGGCCTCCCTGCCACGGGGGTACCCAGGTGGTTACACAGTCCCCCCTCCTTTGACTCCTGGTAGAACCGAAGTACTCCATTCTCCATTTGCAAAAAAACAATTAAAATGAGATAAAAGAATTCCTGTGCTCTCATTCGGTCTCCTGCAAGTGTATTGATTGTTTTCCACAAACAACAACGAGCAGAATTGATTGCATTACTCATTATTCTGAATCCAGGGAATTAAGACCCCTACATACCTTTCCTAACCAGAAAGTGTACGATCGTTTATCAAAAGCAGCAATTCCTAACCACGGTGATGTTTCTTAGAAGTTATTTGAGGGAAACAGCAGGTCTCTAAAAGCAGCACAGTGTTCAGCAGCACAGAGAAATCACTGCAGGTTACAGATAATGATTTGTATAAAAATGAATTATTCCAACGCAATGAAGGGCTGGTTTTACATGCTAGATCAAATGGAGCCAACATAAATCAAAATGACAGCCTCAAAGGCTTGCAAAAATAACAATATTTCAATTCATAAATACTGTCCTTTGTTTGTTTGTTTCTGACTGCAAGGAAATGAAGCAGTGACGCTGCAGCATCAGCGGGACCTCTCCAGAGCCCTCTGCATGGTCCCTGGTTCGGAAGGGCGGTAGTTGTGCATAAACAGAAACAAATGAATCTCCCTTGCATAGATCACTCCTGTGCTGAAGAGCGATAAATACAAACCCTTCCCGTGCAGACACACCGCTTTCTAACACAAACCAGTTTGTCACACCTGAGCCATACGTTTGATGCACGGTTCACGGGCTCACTTTGAAGCGACACCTGCACTAAGACTGCGGATGGTGCTGTGCCAGCACATGTGCTCCACAGCCACATGAGGGGCTGTGTTCCAACAGAAACACGCGGCAAATGCGGGGTGTTTTTCAGCCTATTTCTGAACTGGCATACAAAGACACACACCCCAGCACCTGATGTGCAGGCTGTCCATCAGGGTACCACCCAGTTCTTACCCATTCCACGTAACAAAAGCAGAGCACACATCTCTGTGGTGAAGAGGATGTTTCTAGAGAAGCTGGGTGTGATTCTGCTGCAGTGCAGCGATGCTTTAAACCACATCTGAGACATGCACCAGGGGAGAGGGGTCCAAAACAATATACAGAAATAAGAAAGCCCATACTAATGCTTCCCATAGTCCAAGTGACTTCCATGCTCCATCCTCAGAGATCAAAAATTGCAGCCCACATGCAAAATGCCCCAGTGGAGGCAATGTGTGGAGGTGTCCTGGCACAAACATGCCCTTGAAGCACCCCAGCTGCTTTGGTCTGGTGTCACCTTCCCATCCTGTTTTGCAACATAACAACATTCAATTGTTCAACCTGCAAAGTGGCAACAGAAAGAACAAGAGCGGGAGCCCTGAAGTCAGCTTTAACTGTGGCATTTATGAGTAACTAGGGCAATTATTTCTTCAATCATATCAAATTCCTGGTTAAAAGCATGCAGTGCACTTTGCTGCCACATACAAATGAGGATTATTTTAACCTTTCTGCTCTGTGCCGCTGGCTGTCGGAATTAGCCTCACTCTTCACCTCCAACTGCCCTTCTCAAGTCATATGGACTCATATATACTACAGAATACAAGTTCCATTTGCATTTGTGCCCTGGTTCAGATCTTTCACGATCAAAAGCACTGACTCTGCTCCTCATCTCACCTCTAATTGCCTCTAACACTCGAGGAAATCAGGCAAAGGTGCCCTGCTTTCTCTCTGCTGTCTCTCCAGAGCTTTCAAACGAGCCTTTCAGCGCACATCCGTGGGTTTGCCATCGCGTGGCAGTCTAAGCCGCACAGTTAGCAGAGCTGACTGCCGAGCCTCCCCGGCACAGCTCGGGATTCCTGCCGCAGGGACACGGGGAAGTGTTTGCTTTTTAACCTTTCTTTTCTTTCAGAAAACTGAAACGGGTCTTTGCACAGCCCTGTTCCAAGGCAAAGGGAAAAAGAGGCGCTGTAGATGGCTGACAGAAACAGAAGAGAGACAGAAAGACTCCAGCGTAAGCACCTTTGCCTGCACTTACTGTTCAAAGTTCTGGCACTTCAGCTTGTGAGGACATTTGGGGTTCTCCCTTTGTAAGTGAATTTCACAGGCCTGACAGTTTGGGTTCCATCACAAGGCATGACACCACTCCAGGGGTCCAATTCTGTACTGAGCCATCAACCACCAGGAGAAAACTAGGCAGCCAATTAAAACAAAACAAACCCACACCGGCACATCTTGTGGCCATTTGGGCACCTCATCAGTCACCCCCTCATGTGATGGACACTGAGGACCAGAAGCTCACCCACTGAGATCACATACAGGAGCCCGGTGACTCCAGAAAGCCCAGTGTTGTCTTGACAGGCTTCCAGCAAACAGGAAAAACTTGTTATTTCTCAGTAGAAGTGCAACATATCATCTTCCACTCCTGCCCTAACCCACAGAACTCAGCCAGGTTCAGGCTCTGACCATTCTTAACAAAAGGTTACTTATCGGGGCACTCTCTGCCTCCCAGCACCCGGACAGCATCACTGGGAGCTGCACACCACAGGTCCCCACAGCACTGCCCATGAATTGGAGCTCTGCTCTGCAGCAGTCACCCAGCACCTGGGTGGCAGAGCTGGCTGCTCACCTTGCTCCGGGTTCCTCTGGGCAATGCCTCTGTCAAAGCCAGACCTCTGCTAACAGCAGGCCGAGAACTGGCAGTGGTTGAGGCAAAAATCCTTCCTTGTGTTTCAAGCTGGCTGCAACAAGGCTCAAAGCATCGCTGGTTTAAACATCTCGTCCTGCTGAGAACATTCACAAAGCCAGGGATTCATCCCAGGGAAATGCCCTGCTCCGTGCAGCTGCTCCCTTCTATCTTTAGTGTTTAAACACACTTAGCCAAAACAAATACAGTGGAGCCCGTGCTGCTCTTCACCTTGGTATCCGCAAACACCAGTCACAGCTAGAGGGCAAAAGCCCAGCACCACTTTAATAAAGATTAGAATTCATCCCTATCTGTGTGCGGCTGTTCAAAGGGAAACACCAGCAGAAAGGACAGCGTTGATGCACAGTTTGGAGCTCAGGTCTGAAAGACAGCTGTGCTCAGAAGGGGAATTCAGCAGGATGCTGTTTTGCCAGGAGCAGATGCCACACGGAAAAGCTGCTTACCTGCCATTAACACAGCCCACTGCCACTGCAAAACGTTTTCATTTAGAGCCCACTGAAAAGTCTAACAACTGCTGCACCACCGGGCCAAAGCCGCACTGCACCGAGCAGCGACACAGGGGCTCGCACGCTGCAAGGGCAGGAAAACAGAAGTCATTCTGCTACCCAAGCACTAAGCAAAACCTCCATCGAACAGGGGAGCCGCAGCTCTGCGCTGCAGGAGGGGCCGGCACCCGCACCGCCCCAGAGCGGGCCCCGCAGCAGAGCACGGCAGCGCCCGCGGCCCGCGCCGCTTTCCCCTCCCGGCGCTGCAGGACCGGAGCCGGGGCAGAGCCGCCGCTAACGCCGCCGTGAGGCGCTCCCGCCCGGAGGGGTGGCCCCGGGCTCCTGCGGGGGCAGCCGCGCACCGCCTCTGGAGCGGGTGCCGGTACCGCGCTGCCCGCCCCGCCGCCACCATCTTGTGCGCGGCCGCGGGGAGCCGCGGACCGGGGCTGTTCTCGCCCCGCGCCGTGCTCCGCGGTGCGCGCCGCTGGCGGCAGCGGGACCGAACCCAGCAACGCTTCCGCCCATTGGCTCAACGTCGACCTCCCCCCAGTGCTCCTTTTCCGGTGAAATGAGAGCGTTTATCGGGTAAATGGAGTCGGGCGTTAAACCGGGGGTGTTGGACGTGCTGGGAGCATCGCTCCGACCGCGCCGCTGCAGCCCGGCCCCTGCGCGCTGCACGGACAAGCCCTGCGGCCCCCGGTGCGCGGCGGGATCCGGGATGGCTGCGAGCATCGCCCCGGTGACGTGTCGGGATGAATGGGAATAGCTGACACAGCCAGGAGGAGTTACAGTGGTTGAGAAACATCGTGATTACGGAAGAACAATAAATACTGATTTTGTAAATGCATATTTGCATCTGGGTCATTGTAAACAGTAAAACTACCGGGCAACAATTTCACCTGGTTGCTTTTATCTTGCTACCAAGTTCTTAGGCCCAGCAAACTGAGATCAAACAGGTCAAACTGGAGAGAGATCCACTTGACAACGATTTATGGGGTCTCCTCTGCCCTCCATGAATACCCCAAGGACCGCATGTGTTCATATGGCAGATCCTGCTATGATAAATGAAGCCAATCAAGTACCTGCTGTAGATTTATGCACTTCTCTGGAAATTAAACCCTTGGTACTCACTGAATGGCTGCAGGAGGAGACTTGTGGAAGTCCAGGAGCTAAACCAGCATAATTCCTAATCACTGAAGTATTGCAGAGAAACATTATAACCTACCATAGGAAAATAGAAACTTGGCCATAAATTTCCCTGTCCAGGCTTGCAACCTCAGCATGATGTACATTGAGCAGCCTCTTAACTCATCAGTCTCAGAGGCAATACACAAGTTAAGGCTGCATTAACATGACTCGTGAATATATAACATAATAAGTCAATGCTTTAGGGAAAAAATCCTATTTCCCCTGTTTGCCTCAGCCTGGTGAAGCCTCTGTGCTCTGTGCCACCAGTGGCAGCCTGCAGAGCACCCCACAGAGCACCCCACATCATTGCTTCACCTCACCTGCAGATTACAACATGGGATTAATGTTAAGCAACAGAAGTGCTGCTTACCATCAGCCTGATCCTGAAAAGTGCTGAGCATCGTGCAGGGGAATTCTGGTTCAGCACTTCCTCATAAGTAGGCTAAAACCTTAATAACTCCATTTTGTACTAATAAAGTATTGTACATTTTTATAGCTCCAGGTTTGGAAAGGGTTTTCAATTCCTTCCCACAAATCAGACCACAAAGGAACCACTGTGCCCACTGAAGCAGATGTAAGAAAAAATGTCCTCGGGAAGTGCTTGTGACACTGCAGGGCAAGGACAGAGTTAACCACAAAGCCAGTGTAATTCTAAATCTTTCAGCAAGTTAAACCCAGGGGAGGCACCGTGCTGCTGTGCTACAGACACACTTCACCCCCTGACACATACCCTGCCCCAGCTGCACCTACTCCTGCTGCATTCAGTGATGCTATTGATGGGTCGGGACCTGACCTGGTGTACATTCACCCTGCAGCCCCTGGGCTCCGGGCTGAATCAGAGGGCAGGCAGGAGCAGACAGCAGGGACAGTCGGCAGCAGAGGTGCAGGATTCACATTCACAGTGAGATGTGTGCAATGTGCCTTTCCCGCCTCCTAAACCCTGCGTTACAGCGAGGCTGCCCGCAGGTGGAACAGGTCAGTCTCCGCAGCAGGTCCCAGTGGCGGTGCTGGTCGGGCAGCACAGATCTGGCAGGGCTGCACACCGCTTTCCTTGCACGCCGGGCAGCGCAGGGCCCGGTAGGACTCTCTGAACCTGTTTGCCAGCATTGAAAACTTGCTTCCATGGCACAGGGAGCAAGGGGCAGAGCCTGACCCCTTACACTGGGAGCAACCATGTTCATCATCTCCTTCCTGAAAGAGAGAGATCACAAGAAAGATCTGTCACTGGATATCAGACACCAAAGTCAGTAACACGCTTGAAAGACTGAAGTGCTGTCTTGCGGTCTTGTAAGTAGTTGTTGCTCCTGACAATGCCACTCTGCCAATAATACTCAGTTCTCAACAGCAAGATCTTCGAGTAAAAGGAGACAGTTTGTGGGTGCTTCTAGAAGATGAGAAGTTAACATGACAGGACTTACAACAATACATTCAAACTCATGTTTCTCCTCCTGCCAGGCTCTGCACAGCACCTGGCTTCCGTTGTTTAACACATCCCTCCTCCAGGTTCCGCATCCTCAGTCTGGAGCTTCATTTTCTGAGCATTTCTCCTTGCCCTCTCCCCCCCCATCCATGACCACTGACAGGCCCAGCTGCTTTCAGGCTGTCCCTCGTGCCTGCACCTCCCTCGAGGGTGCCAGACCGGCTCTCAGATCCCACCTCAAAAACCAGTGCTCCCACAGAGCCCAGAGATATGGAATGCCTGCATCAGGAAGAGTACAGCACAGTGCAGGTTCATTCTGTTGATGGCAGGTTCAGAGTCCTGCACTGTTCCTGCTCAGCCATTCTACTTTACATGGCACTATAGAATGAGGGTTTAACTAAGACACAGGGAATTGGTGTCTGATATGCTTCATTTTGGTGCCTGATTATGGATTTGATCATCCAAATTCATTCAGTTCTCAAAAGAATAACCTTGCTGTGGTTTGGTGATCTTGAAATGAATGTTCATAATACCAATGTAGAGTAAGTCCAAAATTATTCTTGAAAAATCATAGTTTTAGGACCTTCAAGTTTTACTTTTTGTTCCCAGACATCAAGGAGAACGCAAGTTCTTCCAAGGTTAACAAGTTTCTCCGCAACAATGCCTTACAGGAGCTGCTGTCCTCCAAAGCGTGCTCCTCAGTGAGGGCGGCTGGAAGAAGGCAGTCAGTTACCTTATGGATGTCCCTCTCCGCATGTATCCTCTCAAACACCGGAGGTGACTTTTGATGGCTCAGATAGGTCCTCAGTAGATGAACCTTGGCTCTTACATTAAAGCCCTTATTCTGGGCATGAGGTTTCCTTCAAAGCTGGCAAAGGCCAACATTGCTCCTCGGTTTCTAAGGGCTGTTGCGGGGTCTCTGTGCATGAAGCCGCAGGCAAGGCTCAGGGGTGCGGGAGGACCAGGGTGACCTGCACCAGGTCAGTCTCAGATCTGTGAAACTGGAATGCTTCGTGTTTGCCCTGCATGACAACACAACGTTTTGTGGGATCAAATTATGGTTGGACTGATTGGGATTCTGACCAGCAAAGACTAACCCGTGAGAAACAAGTGGAAGGCACAACCTTATTTCAGCTGATATTAAAATGTTAGCCTCTGGCAGTCTCAGCCACAGAGCAGCTGTGTTTAGCCTGGTCAGGCTGGAAAAACCCTGGCCTGCTCTTATTCCAGTGGAAGAGGGTGACAAAGGATGGACCTAAGCCAAGACACATCAACATCAGTGGCCTCCTGTGGAAGAATCAGGTGGAAGACTTAAGCATCTGGAAACAGGACAGTGGCCCCAGAGCACACGCTGCAGTGCAGCATTGGTCAGTTATCTCCCGAGTGGAAACAGGAACAAAGCCATGCTTTTCATCCAAATTTGGTTAAGTGCCAGATGCAGAAATAGATGGGGCTTGGCTGGAAATACTCAACTGTAAAACCCAACAGCCTTAGGAGAAAAATAGCACTTGCCATTCTCTTACCTGTACATACTGCTTGCAGGCAACCTTTTTTTCCACATCTTTTCTATGTCCACCACCAAATCTTTCTTTCTTTTCTCTGTATATGAAGGCCCAGTCATTTATTCCCTCAGTCTGGATGATTCTTCTCATGAGCTCCTTCTGGTCCATGGGTGCACGGATGATTTTCAGGTTGTTTGTGTAGATGATGATCTTGCCAAAGTCTAGAACTGGGGAAGGCTGGAGAAGAATCTTATCAGTGTCCCACCTGTACAAATACACTCTACAACCACTGGTGGTCCCCAGGCTTCCAGACCATCCCCTCCACCTGGTCATGGGCTCGGCTGGTGCTGTGGCACTGCCACCCTCCCCACCACCCAGAGCAGGGAGCAGGACGGGGCCCAGAGAGATGGGCTGCAGATCAGACCAGGACTTCAGTCAGGCCTTAGGAACCTCACTTTAACATCCCATTCTGGGTGGGGAAGGTTCTCGGGATGCAAGTTCTCATTCCAACCTATATGCAAGAGAAAATGAAGGCACGGTTCTAAGAGCAGCGGTGTTGGCACCAAAGGAAAAGCAACCCCTGCACTGGGAACTGACATACGTTGCTTTGAAGGTTGGGTAGTTGGAGGGTGGGGGAGTCAGAGGGAGCTTTCATGGGTGTTGCCAGAAGTAGAAATTCCCCATGAAAGTGACCTATTCTGCAGCCTGTGATGGGGCTTTTCAGATTAAAAATAAAGCCTTTCTGTGTAATTTATTAATGCTGGAAAAAGGGTCAGATCGTAAACCCCCTCATTATCTAACGCTGAATTGTGTTCCTAACACCGTGGAGCCAGCCTAAACCATCTCTGGGCTCACTTGGGTTTGTATTCTAGTGATCTGAAAGCAAAGCGTGGTACGGGTGAGCACTCCTCTGAGCACAGCACTTTGCTACCTGGCCCTCTCCCCTCTGCACTAGGGATCAGGTGGCAGCTCCTGCAGCCTGTTGCTTTACACACTCTTTCTATTTCCCTCTAAGTATCTGTGTTAAGCAGCGATGCAGGAGACATTCCCGTAGGGAAGCACCCTGCCAGGCTCTCATGGGCTGGCGGCTGTCCTGGGAACCAGGCACCCACTGCACTGTGGGGATGGGGCTGGCTCCTGTCCCTTTAGAGAAGGCTTTAAAGCCTCGCTGTTGTTACACAGACTTGGTGTCTCCACAGACCGAATGTATGTTGATACTAAACACCACCGGTACTGGGCAGTGTGATTACTCAAGGTATTTATGGTCATGGAAACCAGGGAATAGAGATGAGCGTTCCCCAGGAATGCAGAACAAATTCTTGTGTGGATAAGATCGCACTGGTGCTCTGGCTGCTGGCAGGAGCCATGGTGGTGTGGTGTTTTCAGTTAAAGTAGATGTCCAGTATATCTACTAAATGTAGTTCAAATGCCTGGGTTTCCTGCCTGTGTAAGAAAATGAACATAATCCCTGTGTATTAACCAATTTAACATATATTACACATGTACTGGCTTTTTAGTAGGAATAAAGAGATACTTCTGTATCAATGGCCTTAATTATATGTTAACAAAACATTCAGTGAAACTAAGCTGGGATTTCCAAAGTAGCCAAAGGGGAATTCTGACCTGCCAGGGGATACAGATACCTGGCTCAGAGTCTCACTGATACACGCTGTTGACACTAACCTTTTTGCCAGCTGAAGTAATGCACCTTCAATGTCTTAAATGTAACTAATTAAGATAATATCCACCTTACATTTGCCTGGGTTAGATGCATCAGGATTACTATGTACAGACACTGACACATATGGAAATATCAGTCCGCAAAATGGAGAGATGCAAACGGACCCACTGAGACGCTGGAGCCCAGCAGATGCTGTTCACTTGCTGCTGGCTGCTGCCGAGCACGCGGCTCCTGCCATTTGCAGCGAGCAGAGCACAGCGTGTGTGGGGTAAGGAGGCACAGCCCCCTTTTAAATGCTGGCCTGACCAAACAAGCTTTATCTGAGCGAGGCTCAGCCCGAGGCTGCTGTCCCCAGTGCCGAAGCGGGTTCCCCGCCGCCGGACCGGCAGGGCGGCAGCGCTTACCTTGCGGCAGCTGTCTCCCGGCGGGCAGCCGAGCAGAGGCGAGGCGCTGCCCAGGCCCAGGGTCTGCCCCTCTCTGAATACGCTGACCCGCTGCGCGCTCAGCTTGGCCGGCGGGAGCAGCTCCGCAGCCCAGCGGTCCCCCGGCTCGAAGCGGTGCCGCACCGAGCGCCGGGAGTGCTCTTTGGCCGGGAGCTCCAGCTCCTGCCCGTCCTCAAAGACCTGTTTCAACACTCGGCCGCTGTAGGCAGACGATATTTTGAACCTCACTTTGCGGGGCCTCCCTTCGTGCCGAGCACTGAGCTTCTTCTGGGGCTCTTCCATTACCGGGATTTCTCGCTGCGGCTCCTGGAGATCAACTCCAAGAGCTCTGTGTCCGAAAGAAAACTGCCCAGCTTCCCCCAGCCACACAATGCATAATTCAAGGTTCCTGGTAGTTCCTCTCATCTTACAGCAACACCGACACCACCCTATTAAATATTGATAGATATCCACAAAGAGAAAACATCAGTGGTAGCAAAGGACGAGGCAGGTGGGTAAAGGGTGGACAGGCCGGCTTGCCGTAAGAGGAAAGGAGTGAATGTGGGGAGGATCGGATTAAATAGGGAACTCTGCCCATGTTCTGAAACCATGGAAATGGTTCTGCTGTGTGCTGTGATAAGAACTACCCCAAATACACCATCCCAGCGCTTTTCACAGCTTTCTGACAAGGTGAGAAGTTAAAAAGACAAGTTCACAGAAAAAGCAATCCAGCTTCACAAATAGCAAATGTGAATAGTTCTTCCATTCTTGTGCTGAATCTGGAGAGTACAAAGCTCCATTTCATTTTAATCCAAATGTGTTCGTCTACAGGTTGTGGAGATCTAATTAAGATTTTCTCTCTGGCTTTCAGTCCCTATTTGTAACTCCTGCTTCTTTCCAGGGTGCTTTGACCAATCTGGGTTTGCTTTCCACGTTTAACAGACAGTGCCCTACCGAGAGCCGCCAGCGGCCCCATCCGCAGCTCCTTTGCCATCCCTCACCTGTGCTCAGGGAGCTCAGTGCAGCAATGCCTCCATCAGGCAGAGCAGAGGTTTGCTGGGGTATGGAGCAGAAGGGGCCAGGCACCAGCCCTGGTCACCCTGGTCAAGGGGCTCTGCAGGATGTGGGTTCCAGCCGCTGCACTCAGCTTCAATTTGGGACTGCACCCCCTCAGCACTCACACAAACCTGCACCCGAGGTACCTCCCCATGACAGCCCATCCCCACTGATCCCCACCAGTGACCCCAGACTTACTGGGGAGTGCCTTGTTCACCCACCGAGCCCAGCCCCAGCTGAGCACTTGGGGCTCATCTTTGCTTCCAAGGGAAAAAACAGAGCAGGTTTAGTGCACAATGCATCAGCAGGGTGACTGCATCTCCTGATACCTGCTTGTATCAAGCATACAGAACAGGAGTTAAAATCTCTCTTCTTTCACCTTCCATGATATCAGTACGTTTCCACTATTAAATGCCGTTTCATTGAGTGCGACTTAATCTAAGCTTTCTGCCTCCATTCTGCCAAGACTACCTCTCTGCTTGTAATCCACAGCCAGTGCTTCTAAAGCTTTACATTCTCAATGGACTAATCTATTGTGTTTATTAAAATTTGCCCACCAAACACCAGGACATCAGTTCAGAAGGCTGTAGGCTAAGAACACAACACGGACCCTCAAACAACCCTTGCATGTGCCAAGAGCGGTTTCTGTCACGACGGACGCTGCTCGTGCAGGTTCCTGGGGCTCACCATAAGCGCACATAGGAGATGTGTGTTCCTCCATGCGAACATGCATGAACACGCCTGGGTAAACACTCCACCACGGAGACGCCCTTTCCATTTCCAAAGCACTATGAAAAGGTCCATGTCAGTCCCCATCCTATCTCAAACAGGTGGAGCTCACATTACACAAAACCGCTGATTTGCATGAATCAAACTGGGCTCTCGCTGCACTCAGGAAGCTCGATCCACCCTTTCTCTTGTCAGGCCCATGTGAATCAGGCCCCAGCATTGCTGCTTTCCCAAAAGCACACGCCAGTCTCCATTTGACACAAACACTGCTGTGCAGATACCTTAATCGAGGTCATTTTCTTTTGATTAGGGGAACAATCAAAGAGGGAGTGAAGTTCAAAGCAGCAATGAGGGAACACAAGCGCGAGCACCACGGCTGCAAGATGAGCAAAGCTGCTTCCCATCCCTTACAGTTACTTACAGGTGCTGTCAAAACACAACAGGTCTGCCCTGGCCCTGTAATCTTCCCATTGGAATGATCCCACCCTGCACTGTGCTCTTGGCTGGGTTGGCTGCTCACCAAACCCCTCGGGGCTGCAGCAGGGGTGAAACTCATCCTTTCACCCCACAGTCCCATGCAAAGTCATGGTTGGCGTGCAGAGGCTGTGGTTCAGGCTTGCTGCAGGGGGACCCCACGCTCGGATATGTATGGCCTTCTCTTTATGTCCCTCAGCAGATAAATCTCACAAAGACAAGACTTCCAAACAGCCTTTCTGCATTTCATAGCTGTTCTGAACAGCTCAGGTCAACCTCCCCACACGAAACACCCCGAGCAGGGATGCTCTGGGTGGTGTTGAGCTGTCTCCAGGCTGCACCCCTCTCACTGCAGCCCTGGGGGCAGGCAGCAGAGCTGTGAGCACTGGACAGTGGAAGATGGATGGATGGACAGGCTGCAGGGAGCTCGCTGTGCCTGCTGCAGCCCTGCCAGCACAGCAGCGTTCACGCTGCACTCGCATGTCAGTGTGGGCTCGTTTCCCACAGCTAGCACAAGTCTTGCTAAAAATACAACAATAATCATTTTGCATTCAACAGTGAAATCATTGAGTTTCATGATCTGGAGCACCAGTGCACTATGTTTTCCTTCAGACTCTGTTCCACTGCATTGTAATGGCATCTGTCTTTCAAGCACAGAGCCTCTCTTCACCCTCCTCCCCACATCAGGCAATACCAAGCGATTGTTGGAAGCTGCTGGAGGCTTTGCACAACAAAGAGACAGTCCTTGCCCTGAGGAGTGTAGCGTTGGTTTAGAGGTATTGCAACAAAGCAGGGTATGTACAAAGAAGGACAGAAAAGCCATTGGGAAGTGGACTGTAAGGCTTTGAAGGCATGTTTCCACCTGCAAGTTTTGCTCAAAAATGTTTGGTTGTGTTTTGCTTCCTCCTCAAGCAAGCACTGCAGTCTTCCTCCTCATGAAAGCAGAGGGCAGGCATGGATGGGGAAGAGCTGCAGCATTGCCCAAACTCTCCTGTCCTTCCCCACTGTGCTGAGCACACACAGCATCTTAAAGCAAGGTCTGAAGGTCACTGCTACAGAAGAGATAAAAGGGGCCTTAGCAGCATCAGGGGCCATGAAGAAGTGCTAGAGGTCAGGGATGAGAGGGCAACTCAGATATGAAGGAAGCAAAGGAGCAAGGCAGAAGCTTAAAAACAAGGACACAAGCATAAAACTTGCTTCAGTGTGGGAGTAGCGAGCAGGAAGGTTCAGATCATCAGGTCAGGAAGAAGGTAATTTTAGCTGGTAACTTAAAGGAGTTAGAGCAGGTGCTGTGTGTGCTGAAGAGGCCAGCAAGTAAAGGCAGGAGCAAAACCGTGCTGCATGGAGTCACAGACAAAGCTGTTTGCTTACAACCTAATGAAAAGGTTTCATTTTGGAGCTACAGGAGGAAAAACTCACATTTAGATACCTCTTTGATGCAGAAGAAAGAAGGGAAGGAGTTACTTACTATTGTAAGACTTAACGGTGGGGAAGGTATTGGCTTCACCCCAGTGAAAGCGGTGGTGTGAGGAGTACTGTCCTTCAGCTTCTCAGCTGCCTTTTACCTTTGATGTATTCAGAGATGCTGACCACCACCAGCCCCCAGTGAACAAACCCTAGGCATGGGGTTTCTTAAGCTCCTCTCATCCCTCATCCAAACTTCTTGTTACAAAGAGGCCTGAAACCTGTTGCCAGTTCACCCCATAGAGGCTCAGGGATCGAGACACAGCAGAAAAGAAGCCGTTGGTATTGTGGCAAAGACTAGTAGACGTGCATGCAGCAGCTAAGGAAAGCCTGATTTTGTGTGGGTTTAGCTCGTGGCTGGATTCTCTGATGTCTGTTAAGATACAAACATCCTCCCGTGTTTGGAGCACATTTAACATCTCCCATGGGGAACTGTGAGCACCTAATTAGATTTGAAGCAAGATGTGAAGTCTCGGCGCATCATCTCCTTCCACGAAGGGGCCGACGGGGCCCCTGCTGCTGCGCCAGCCGCCTCCTTCCGCAGGAGGCGCGGGGCAGCCCCGGGGGATGCCCCCTCCGCCGAGCGGGACTCACCCGTTCCCCGGTGCGGGGCTGCTCTCGCGCCTTGCCGTCCCCGGGAGGATCCCCGCTCCCAGGAAGGCAGCGGGGGAGGCCTCGCTGTGCCGCTCAGCGGGAGCGGGGCCGCACGCCTGCGGGCTGAGCTCAGCACCAACGGAGCAGCGCAGGTCCCGCTGAAAGCGGCTTACCCAGCACCCACCTCAGCCCCGAGCCTCTGACCCGGGCAGGGAAGAGCCCTGAGTAAGCGCTAAAGTCTTGAAGTCACAAAGAAACAAAAACCAGGAAAAAGCGCTTCAAAGAGGGGAATTCCCAAGGGTTGAGCTTCACCTGTGCAGGCAAAACTCCTCCGGCTCATCCCAAGAGGGGCAGCCCCAGAGTGGGGCTGGAACACGTGTGTCCTGGGCAGAGAGCAGAGCAGCAGCCACAGCACCATAGCAGCACTGCCCAAGCGCCACTGGACATGCAGTGGGAAAGAAGCCATGTGAGGACAATGGGCCATTCCTGGAGAGCAGCCACCAGCAGGGATGAGCCCTCAGGGACACTCACCTGGGCTATGGCTCCCAGATGCCTGCAGACATGGAATCTGGTCTGCCACATGGAGTAACTACCACAACAACTCCAGCCCCACTGTGCCTTTCTACAGCACTGCTCTTCACCGGGCTCACCAGCAGCCTGGATCCTGCTCTCCAGACCCCATTCCACAAGGAGCAGTGCTCTGCAAGCAGGAGGTGGTGGGAAGCAAACTCAAACTATTCCCCCCCCCCAAACCACACCATGACCAAACACAGCAGCAGCAGCACACAACTGAGCCAACTCCTCACCAATAAGGCAAAGAGACCTCTACAGTGATCTGCTACATACCCACACTCAGAGCCCCCAAGCAGTGGTTTTGTACCCAGGTTGGCTGTACTGGCTGAGCTGTGGGCTCTGCTCTGGGCTGCAGCACTGCCAGAAGCACCTGGGAACACTAAAGGGTGATGCATCCTTGCAAGCAGTGTATTTGCATCTGTGTTTAATGAGATAACTTGAAGCCTGATGCTTACCCGTGATCAGACCTGCATGAAGAGCAGCTGAGAAGTGCTCAGAGCAGCCTCCGAAGGCCTGTTAGGTGGTGCTCAGGTGTAGTGCTGCTTGGGAACCCTTTATCTTCCTGTCTCAAAAAGTGAGAATTGCATCCATACAGACAGCCCTTACCAGGCAAACCCCGCTGAAGCAGGATGTGGTGCTCTGTTCTGTGGTTCTTCACTGTGCTGTAGGGAAAAAGGGATGAATGCAGCAGGAAGCAGAGCCAGAGCCATTGCAGGATGGTGGAGCGGAGCCTCCAGAAGCCACCGGAGTGGTTTTGGTACCAGGGCACTGTCTGCTGCTGTGGAGACAGGGCAGCAGCAGGAGGAAAAGGAGGAGGAGGTGAGGGTGACCTCCCTGGGCACAGGGAGGATGGTTTCCATCCACTTCTGCTGCCTGGCCTGGCTCCACCGCCAGCTGCTTCTAATGACACTTCAACAAACACATAACAATCTGTCTTAAGGAAAATCACTGAATAAATTCCATTTAAAAATACCTCTCTATTTCTGGGTAGGCGCCACTCTGCTCCAGCTACTTCAGAATAGCTGAAGCCTCTGAGTTACCCAGCAGAGAGACTGCACAAGGCTGTTTTGGGCAAAATACAGCACTCGGCTCCCCGTCAGACTAATAAACAGCTCCCTGAACCCCTCCTCCTGCAGTGCGGTAGATGGGTTCCCACTCTTTGGGTTTTGCTGCGCACCTCAGGAAGGGAAGGAGGGGAAGGACCAAAAGCAGCAGTGGGTCTGTGTGGCTGCGGGTCCCTCCTGGTTGCGCTGGGTCACTCCTCCCTGGGAGCCCGGGGCGGAGGGAGCAGGGGGGTGTCCGCTGGCTGCTGCCCCTCGGACACAGCAGGGGGTGCTTTGGGAGAGGGGAGGTTTTAGGGGGGCTTTTGCTGTGCTGGCGGCAGGGCCCGGTGCTGGCCCCATTACAACTTAGAATCATAGAGTGGTTTGTGCTGGAAGGGACCTTAAAACTCATCCAGTTCCAACCCCTGCCACGGGCACGGACACCTTCCACTAGAGCAGGCTGCTCCAAGCCCCATCCAACCTGGCCTTGAACACTGCTAGGGATGGGGCAGCTTCTCTGGGCACCCTGTGCCAGCGCCTCAGCACCCTCACCGGGAAGAGCTTCTGCCTTATATCTAACCTGAGCTTCCCCTGTTTTCGTTTGAACCCATCACCCCTTGTCCTAGCACTGCAGTCCCTGATGAAGAGTCCCTCTCCAGCATCCTTGTAGCCCCCTTCAGACACTGGAAGCTGCTCTGAGGTCTCTGCAGAGCCTTCTCTTCTCCAGGCTGAACGGCCCCAATGTTCTCAGCCTGTCTCCACAAGGGAGGTGCTTCAGCCCCTGATCATCCTCGTGGCCTCCTCTGGACTTGCTCCAACAGCTCCATGTCCTTCTTATGTTGAGGAGACCAGAACTGCACACAGTGCTGCAAGTGGGGTCTCATGAGAGCAGAACAGAGAGGCAGGAGCCCCTGCTTCGACCTGCAGGGAATGTTCCTGCCCCTGTCTTCAAGCGAACACAGTGATTTCCTCACCCCGAGGATTAGCCTCACCCCATGCGCCAAGCCCCGTGCCAGCCCTTGCTACAACCGATGGCGTGTGGTCCATGGGGAGCAGGGCAGTGGGTTCCTGACATGGTACTGAGGGGTCCCCGTTCCCCTCCTGACACCTGAGGGCATGGCAGGGTCCTGCCTTTCGCTCCCCTGCAGCTGCAGCACGGGCGCTGTGCCTGGGGGTGGGTAGGAGGACAAGCTGTTAGCTTCTGATCTATGATTTATAGCAGCTTGCAAGAGGCACCCCCTCTGCCTGCCCCCCAGGAGCTATAAACAGGCTGAAAGGTTCCTCTTCCTGGAGGAGGAGGCATGTGGCATCCACTTGTGAGATGCAGAGGCTTTTTATAACCCCAGGAAGCGCTGCCGGGCCGTGCCCTCTCCCCGCACACACGCGCCAGTGCTGCAGCATTCATTTAACCACAGCCCAGCTAACATACGTGCAATTCAGAGCTGGTGCTGTTCTGAGTTGGAGGCTCAGCCCCGAGCTGGTGGCCCCAGTGGTGGAGGAGCTGCATGCGCTCAGGTGGACACAGAAATCCCTTTGACGTTGGCTCAGAGGAACCAAGCGGAGGAAGGCTTGAGCAAGGCGGTGGGACAGACGGAGGCCCCTGCAAGGCACTTGCCATGGCAGGCTGGAGAGCACAGACCTCATGCTCCTCACCATGGGACATCTCGCCAGGCCTGGGGAGGAAGCAGCAAGGAACTGCCATCAACCCTCCGCGCTTTCAGGGTCACAGGGCTCATCTTCACCGTGCTCTGTGCTGTGGACAGCAAGGCTTCCCCTCGAGGAGCACATGGATGGGTCCCTGCAAGGCTGGGCACACTCAGCCTGTCCCCGGGTCACAGATGTGCTCATGGACAGCACAGCTCTGTGGGACAATGGGGACCACGTGTATTTGCTGGTTGGTCTGGGATCCGTTTGAGCTCTTTTCTGACTCTACCTTGGAGGTGCGGGAAGCCACAGCTCCCTGGGGAGACATGTATGCACAGTGAGGACAGGCACATCGGAGCAGGACAACTTCTGCCCTCAGTGTCTCCCAGTTTCCAGCTTCATGATAAACCTCTTCAAAGAAAAGACTCAGGCAGTGCATATTTCAGCAGTTCCATCCCTTCGGTACAAGGCATCCCGGTACCGGTGAGCCCAAGAGGCCTCCTGCAGCCAAGTGGACAGGATGCAGCCGGTGACACACAGCTGTGCCCGGGCAGGAGCCCTCCGCAGCATCCTCCAGAGCAGGCACCCTGCTGCGACCAGCCGCAGTAAATTACAGCCTTGGCAGCAGACGGAGACGTTCTAAATGAAAGGGAAGCACCTGCAGCTTCCCAGCCTTGCCTTTATCTTCTAACCCCAATTACAAGATGCACTGCGAGGGAGAGGCGGTGGCAGATAATAAAGTTCAGTGGGATGGTCTGGGTGTTAAGTGGAGAACCAGGAAGGCCTCACATCCCGATCCCAAATGGGACATTGATATGCTCTCTGTGTGTCCCCTGGTTCTCTCCAGGTAAAGTGGGGGTGATGCTTAGCCCAAGGGGTGTTCCACGGATGAATTAGCATTTGGAAAGTGCTTTGAAGATTTGAAGCGTTACATAAATGCGAAGTGCATCACCAGCCTTTCTATTGCAGCAGATCCCAGAGACTGCAGTCAAGATCAGAGCCTTGCTTTGCTGTACCAGGCGATTTAGAAACTGCTGGTTGGAAAAGGTCCCTGTCCCAGCCGCAGGCAGGCGGGAGAGGGGCTGGAAGCGCTGTCAGGGGGATGGAAGGTGGCATCCCCAGGAGAGAACAGCACAGCGCTGCAGCAGCCAGGGAGGGGATGGACCCAGCTCCTCAGGGAGCCCAGAGAGTAACCACTGCCCGCAGCAGGCAGCACTCACCAGATCCCCCTGGAGCCCTTGGATGCCCTCAGCATGTGGGATCCCTGGCCTGGGCCCTCCTGCGGTGCCCACAAGGTGACTGGGGTTTCCCTCGGGAATTCTCTGGGAATCGTGTGTTGCAAACACAGGCACTGCTTCTCGCGGCAGAGCTACAGCAGCCTAGCCCTACTGTATAGGAGAAAGTGAGCAAGTGCTCACAGGACAGACCTGACCGGAGATGAGCGTTAAGCAGCATGCACAAAACCAGCCGTCCAACCTCCTTTCCAGCCCCTGCCCACCTCAAGGTATTTCATCGCTCTGTTTCCTTTCTAACCAGGTGAAAATACAGCATGAGTGTTAATCACAGGGCACAAATAGGGAAGAATATGTAAAAAGGAAAAATGACCTTCAAACCCTTTGTTTTCTCTACAGTTTATGTCATGCATTGCATTTACAAACGCCAGCAGATGACATGACGCTATTTGCAACATCATTCATTAAAAAGTGTGCACTCAGCCAGCCAAGCACGAATCAACAGACTACAAAGAAATACCAAAGTCAAAGGAAACTTGAGATGAAACGCAGTGAGGTCACCGGTTTCTGCATTATCCTGAAGATGTTTGTCAACATTTTAATGTAGCCAAATGGGCACATTTAAAAATAATAAATAGAATAAAAGAAACCCCTTTATTTTGACAAAATGGCGATCTGGGGGAAGAACTTTTGAACCATTTCCAGTCTGCAATTGTGAATGGGTCCTCCCAAGAAAAGGGAAGTTTGTGCAGTCTGATGGCATTAGCTGTGAGAGGCTCAGGTAGAAACCATTCCCTCAGGTTTACAGCCTTCTCCTCTAACATTTGTAGCACTTGTAGGTTGTAAGCACACCAATGGGATGTGGCAGCGTTTGCAAGGAAAAGTGTGTCCGGTCTTTGCACACCTACTGCTCTCCTTTGGCAATCCATCAGGAGGGGCAAGGCAGACTCCAGACAGCGATCCAGCTGAGAAAGTGCATGGGAGTCACAGATGCCATGAAACGCCCCTGGCCTGCCTGTGCCATGGCCAGAGCCTCACTGGGGTGAGAAGGAGCCTGTGTCAGACCCTGCACTGCTGCCACTGGGGTCTCACTGCAGCTCACGGGGAGCGCTGGCAGGCGCTGGACGCACTCAGCACCCAGCTGTGGCCATCTGACCCCAGCACAGAACCATCACCAGGAGCAGAACAGCCGGGTGCTGCTGGAGCCCCTGGTGACGGCACTAACACACACCTGAGGTTTTCTCCTCTTGTCCCATGGAGCGGCTGCTGCTGAGGCAAGCATCCCCAGGAACGAGTGCTGGAGCAGTTGCTCCCTGTTTGGAGCCCTGGGCACAGAAAGCCAAGGCTGGGTCAGGTCTGGCACTCTCTGCCCACCCCAGCAGCCACCCCAGCAACTCCCCATGCAAAGTGTCCCCTTTGGCCCCCCGGCACACAGCGGGCAGGGGCCTCTCATCCGTGCTGCGGGGCCACGCAGCCACCGCAGGCCCGGACTTGCATCCACCGTGGGGTGTGCTTCAGCCCCAGCCAGCGCCGGGGGAGCTGAACAGGTTGAGTGACTTCGGGCTGTGGGAGGAATAATCATCTTGGGTTGCTTCAGAGAGCTGAGGCAGCCAAACCGGGCGAGGATGGCACCGCGGAGCGCCTCAGCCTCTGCCAGGTACCTCGGAGGGTTTGCGTTTGAAGGGTTTTTATAGCGCTGTTGTCAGAACGGGTGGCGAGCGAGCTGAACTGGGACCAGTCTGGGAAGCGAGGCGGCGGGTGGGTGTGGGAGGGATGCGCGCAGCGAGCGGCTGCTTCCAGCCGGAGCCCAGCCTGAACGGGTCCGGTCTGATGCTTATCAGGGACTCCTGTCTCCTGAGCTGGTGAATTCTTCACTGCCGTGTCAGTTGTGATCCGCAGACCAGGGAGCTTTAAAGACACCTTGAGAACAGCCCGAGTAAGGCTGAGTGTGCCTGTCCAGCTCACCCCGCTGAGCCCCGCCAGCAGGACCCGTGCTCCTGCCCCCTCGCTGTCCCCTCGAACGCCATCCATCCCCTTGCACGCACTGAGTCACAAGTGACTCACTTCAAACTTGGATGCGGGCGCAAAGTATACATTTGCAAATTGGCTGGTGAGGCAGCGCTTCGCAATGTAGGTGGGATGTATTACATACTCCAGCAGTCAAGTTGTGCTCTCTCCTCCCTCCTCCCTCTCCCTCCGTGCAGGATAGCTGCCTCAGCCCAGCGCTCTGGTGCGGTTCTTGCAGGCGCAGCAGGGTGCCTCAGCCTGCTCCGGTGGATGTGGCGTGTGGATGGCTCCAGCTCCGTGCTGCACTGAACATGGATGATTTAGCTCTCCTCGACCTGCTGGAGTGCCCTGTGTGCTTTGAGAAGCTCGACGCCACGGCCAAGGTGCTCCCCTGCCAGCACACGTTCTGCAAGCCCTGTCTGCAGAGGATCCTGAAATCCCAGAAGGAGCTCAGGTGCCCCGAGTGCAGGACCCTGGTGCTCTGCAGCATTGAGCAGCTGCCCTCCAACCTGCTCCTCATTCGCCTCCTGGATGGCGTCAGGTGTGGACAGAACGTGGCCAGGTTTGGCTCCATGCAGAGGACGGGGCTCCTGTCATCCCCGGCCTCCATCAGGAGAGTCCCCAGGGGGCTGCAACTCCATCAGCACCGGCTGGCGACCAATCCCAGGCTCCACATGGAAGGGGTAAGGAGAGTCCACGTTCTTTCCTGTGTCAGTGAGCATAGACAGCTTTCTTCCCGTGTACCAAGAGCTATGAAACTTCCCTGTTAGCAGCACTGCAGATATGTTTGAAGTGAGAGAGATCAGTCTGTTTGCAAATCTGGCGGCTGTTTCCTTTGATATTTGACTGTTTCAGGTGCAGCACAGCAGTGATTGCATTGGCTCTCAGGCTGACACAAAGCCAGGCTGCCCTTCTGACAAAACCTTCACAGAGCTGTTTCCCCAGGAGTTCTCAGGTGCTTCCTGACTTCTGAGGGGCATTTGAGGCACTTTGACTTCAGGGCAATACACTGGTTTGTGAGTGATAGCAATTAAATCAGTAATTGCAAAGCTGTAACTGTTAGAGGTGGAGAAAGGCATTTCCCATCACTGCACCTCAGTTTCCCCACCATTGAAAAGGAAGGAGAGTGTCTAATGATGCTTGTGTCCCTGGCACAGCACTTTGAGGTTCACTAGTGAAAAACATTAAACTCGACTTACTAACTGTATCTAGGGATGGTTTCAAGTTGTTTCTGTCATTTTCTTCAACAGTACAAAAGCTTTTCTTAACTAATGAGGACATGATATTAGAGCTGTTCAAGGAGGGTGGCTCAGACTGAATGTGGGGTAGAGACTGAGGTGTGGCTTCACCTCTCCTGCTCTGCATTCCTGGGTTTCCATTTCTCCCACCTGAACCATTCTCCTGTGCAGCATCTCTACAAACCTTTCCATAACATTCAAAAGCTTGGCTCAAGTGGCTGTTAAATCTCAGGGCGTTTTCAGAATTGCAGAGCTGTGAATGTCAATGCAGACATCGGGCAGGTTTCCCCACCCGCGCACTGTAGTGGTTCATGTGTGTGCGTGGCTGTGGAGTGTGGAGAACCCCCGTGTCCCACGGGTGCAAACCGGTGTATTGTCCCAGGGAACCTCCGTGGCGTTGGTATGGCATCCCAGGCGGATCACACATCAAAACCAGACACAGAAGCATAGAATGGTTTGGGTTGGGAAGGACCTTAAGAACATCCAGTTCCACCCCCTACCATGGGCCCGGACACCTTCCACTGGACCAGGTTGCTCAAGCACTGTCCAGCCTCTCTCTGGTTTTCCCACTGGAACACATCAGGGAGACCCCTTGCCATGAACCAGCTCTGCAGGGAGTGGGGATTGCTGGTGTGTTCGTGTGAGGTCGAACCCTCAGACAGCAACAGCTCTCTCCCCCTTTTCACCTTCCCTTTACCAGTACTCAGGACAGGCAGGAACTTGTTGCTGATGCTGTGTAATGGCAGCATCCACCGGTCTGAGCTCCCAAAAGCATTTTAAGACCAAACTTCTAGGAAGTTCTTCCCAGAGTGCCCAGAGAAGCTGTGGCTGCCCCATCCCTGGCAGTGTTCAAGGCCAGGTTGGACACAGGGGCTTGGAGCATCCTGCTTTAGTAGAAGGTGTTCCTGCCTGTGGCAGGTGTTGGAACTGGATGAGCTTTAAGGTCCCTTCCAACCCAGACCACGCTGTGGTTCCATGAATCGGCAGAGCTGGCGCTGGATGAGGACTGCAGCTGCGAGCGGCTCCTGCGGCACCAAGATAGCCTCCGATTTCAGGTGCTCTGTGGCGAAGCGATACAGGAATGTGTTACACTGAAACGCTCTCAGCCTTAATTAGTTAATTAATTAGAAAACACCCGGGACTCCTCGGCTGCGAGGTGAAGAATGCAACGTGTTAGTCATGGTTTGATTTGGTGGTTTTAAATACCTGCAGATGGGAGCAGACGCTACTTGTGGTGCTCCAGTGGGATGCTGCTGCATGCAGACCCTCTTCAAAAGTGGTACCTGGTAACAGCAAGAGCCGGGACTCCTTTGGACAGGGCAGTGCTGAGGGTGACTTGTCTCCTGCACCATGGAGTGCTGGAGTTGGGGTATTCATCTGAAGTGGTTGGGGTGAGCGGCGGCAGCGCAGGTGCTTTTGTCAGGAATCTCGGTGGGAACAGCCACCAGGAGCCTGCTGCACCACAGCTGATCCCGCAAAGCTGTTCTTCTGGCTGCTCTGAAGTGCAGCGCTCATTTGCAACTACAGCCCAAGGTGGTCACCAAAGAGACTGCCCCCGTCTGGCAGCCTCCTAATTGCTGCTGGTGCTATACGCCACTTCGTGCTACAAAGAAGTAAAGCCGAGGTGCACCATGCTGCACTGCAGCCAGATATGCCATCCAAAGCAGGATGCAGGACGTGTTTTGTTTTTACCAGAGAAGCTGTTCTATAAATAAACTTCCTTTACTTCATGGAGCTGAGAAAATCACAAGTTTGATCAAAGTTTCTCTGCTCAGCAGAGATGTTTCCTTGCCAAGCTTTTTGCTCTTCATCCTCATGAGCATCCATGAGGGCCAAAAACTGAAATAAATCCCCCCATCACCAAGCAAGCCAAGATCTCATACCATTCTGAGAGGGAAGCGTGAGCCAGCTGCAGCAGAGCTGCTGAATTAGCAGCAATACAATACCTGGGTTTCAGTCAGGAATTTCACAGAGCCAGTCCTTAGAAAACAGGCAGTATTATAGTTACAGCCCATCCCAAACTCTTTCTCATTTGCTAGCACTTAAATCACTTTTGAATCCACTTCCTACTTGCTGACCTGAGGTGGGCACAGCCTGGGTTTGTGCCCATGGGCCCATGTATATGTCTCTGTACCCAGAATGTGCCTCTGTAGGGACTGACAGTGCTGCGCTGAGACCACTGGCACTGCCCTGTACCTGCTCCCGGGACATCTGCCCAGGCTTTGAGATCTCTAGCATCTATGCAGAGAAGCCAAGACTTTGGATTTTCAGGATCTCCTCATAATAAACTGTCTGGAATTTAAGAATAAAAGGATTTGCTAGGAGGTGAATGCGTAAATAATCTATGCTGAAGCCTTTGAACTCTTAGGAACCGCCCCTGGCGTGTGCCAGATGTGGTTACGTCTTGTGCTGAAGCATCCTTCTTATCTGGCTTCAGCCCCAGTGTCAGCTAAACACAGCTCTGCCATCGGTGAGAGAACTGAGGCTCCTATGTGCTGAGCTGTACACGAAACTCCCATAGTCCCTGAGGAGTAGCAGGCCTAAACTGTACCGTACACACAGCAAAAATCATCCAGGCCACTGAACAGCTATTTGGATGATGAACTTTGTCATGCAACAAATACAGGGCAGTGAACCAGAGGAGAAAAATTCCGGGTATGACAGCTTGCCTTTGGAAAACACAGACCACACAAATCTAACTGTGACTTTGGCTATTTTCTCTCTGCATGAACTGAGTGCTGTAACACCCCCCTCCAGCATATCATGGGAGATAGACAGATAACACCTCTATTGAGATAAAAATACACCGCACTCCAACGTCGCCACCTTCACACGGATGTCTATACATAGTGCTTGTGTCTTGGTATTTTCTTCTCCTCCAGAAACATCTCCAGCTCCTATCTGAATTTGACAGACAGGACTTGCATTACTGGATCTTTTTGAATCCTTATTCAAAGCAGCCTTCACGTTTGCTTTGAAGGAGGCACTCACTGTGCAAACCACCCTCCACACCCCCGAAAACACCCAACAGTTCCTGTGCAGTCACAGTAATGACCTCATCACGCATGTCATACCATCTTGGGATGGACACACATTAAAGCGACGTCACAAACCCGGGACTCAGCACAGGAGCATTGGCACAGGATACCATCATGTGCCTTTTTTGTCCCTTGCATGTAGTTTTAGCACTTTTATCTGCTGCAGAGAGTGAAGGCACCTCCGTACAGATTGCCTGGTCATACACGCCCCAAAAGCTTGTGTGCAACAACAACAGGTTTACAAGCACAGAAGCAGGAGGCTTTGCAGTGGATGCAAGCACTGCTGCAGCCATGGGGAAGGGTTGGTGTTGCACACAGCAGGTCACACACTGGAACACTGAGCCACTCGCTCGATGCCGCGGGGACCTCCAGGCCAGCACCAGGAGCCAGTTTCCCTGGTTCACACCGCTAGGTACCGAGCTGCAGGCACAGAAAGTGTTTTCATGTGTTACCAAGGCAGTGAGTCAGGCTCAGATGGCAAGTCAGAATAGAGCAGCAAGGCTCCTCGGTGCGCTCACCTGCTGAGCATCGCGGTCAGAGGAGGATGCAAGCCGGAGTCCTCCTCTCCCTGCAGTTTCTCAGCTGGCCCCAGGTCTGTGAAGTTGGTCATTGGCCTAAGCTTGTAACTGTCCCCTCTAGAGGGAAGGGAGAGGGGCAGACATGTTCATGGGCAGCACTGCCAGTGCAGCAGGGCTGGAGATAAGAGGTGTCCTGAGAGAGCTGAGGCTGAACCTCGGCGGGGACAAGGCCCATTCACTGCTGCCATCTAAGCCTCCTCTTGCTCTGCTTTACTGCACCCTGGGAAAACTGCAGCACTTGCACTTCAACACTGGACTCTGTTCTGCTGTTACTGATCCTCAGGGATTCAAACTCCATTTAGCAACGTGTGCAAGGCCCTGGGAAAATTAATACAAATACAGGAGCTTTGTTTTTAAGAAAACCTTTTCCCTAGGAGCTTGTAAGTGGACATTTGAGCTGGCCCTGATTTGGGGAACCTCCATTTTGCTTTGTTGCCAGGGCAGGAGACGTGGCTGAGGATGCTGTTTTTAACAGACAGGCTTGTGTCCTTTATCAGTCCAACCTCTTTGAGAGGGTTCTGTTTGGGCCATCAGCAACTGATGAACCCAGAGCTTCTCACTGGCTTTGCAGTGTCCAGCCCCAGGTCTGGGCAAGACGAGGACACCCAAGGCCAGGCAGGCAGTGTCCTCCCGGTCCTGGCATGTGACTGAGGCAGGACCCAGAGGTAGCCATCGTTTGATGCTCATTTACCATGGGGATGGCATGGATGGGAAGCAGCAGCTCATGGGAGATGCGGGTCACTGACCAGGCGCTTCCCTGGGACCATGTGAAAACTGAGTCCCCGGTTGTTGGGCAATCGGGAGGCGCAGGGCAGCTTTGAGCACAGGCACCTTCCGCAGGCCTGCTGCCGGGGGATGGCCACCACCATCCCTCACCCCCTCCTGCCATCAGCCCCATCCCGGCGGGCAGGGTACCGGGATGTGGCCATGCCTGCGGGCTAGGCCTGGCAGCACTGCCTTTACCAGCAAAGGGGGGGCACCAACCAGCAGGGAGAGAGCTCGGAGCAGCAGGAGCGGGGAGCGGGATGCAGGTTTCCTCCCTGCACAGCAAACAGCCACTTCTGAGAACCGCGGTGCTGAGGCAGGGCATCATGACCGGGCACGCCAAGGGCTGACACAGTTTGTTTTCCATGCGGCTTAAAACCATGACACACAACCACTGCCCGGGATTGCTGACTGCAGCAGAGACACAAACATCTGATAGCAGCAGCAAGGAGTGGAAGAGGCGTGAAGAGGTTTCGCGCAGACACTGCAGCTCCAGCACGCTGGTCCCCAGCAGCACCGGGCTGTGCCCGGCGCCGGCAGCACCGGCTGTGCCAGCCTCCCTCCTGCCTCACACAGCAGCTCACCAGGCCCATCCCTGCTCTGCCCATGCCGGCACCAAGGAGCACGTGTCTGCAAGGCAAAGCCACGCTGGGGTCCTGGTCCTGCTCCTGCCTTGTGTGCACCTTGGCCCATCTCCTGCCCACGTAGATCTCTCTTGGTTTCACACCGGCAAAGTAAAGCCTGACCCAGTGCTGTCCATCTCAGGCCACAAGGACACTACTGACAGGCAATGGGGATGGGCACCTGCAGCGCTGCCCCGGCCATCACTGGTGCAGCATCCACTCAGCCTCCCCTTGGCAGAAGCTGCTCTGTATTCCCTTTGTTTTCCCCATTTTCCAGTTCATCTCTGCAGTACAAAGCCGGACCCACAGCAGGCAAGGCTCAGAAGCGCCCTATTTCAGAGTGTTTCAGAGGGGTCTGGTTAGCAGATGGGGTGAGTGCTCCGGTCACCGCTGCCACTGCCACTCCAGCAGCTGCAGCTGCACAGGGGTGCAGTACAGAAACCAGCCCAGCAGTGCCAGGCTCCAATACCCGCCTTTGCTGACCCCTTCAGTTGCTTTCCATCGCTCCGCTGTGTAAGTCACACCCGCTTACAGCGGTCACTGAAGTCTTTGCCCAGCTAAACCTGCACAGTTTGCCTCTCCAGCTGCCCCCCACGTACTGGCTCACGGTGCCGGGCAGTCACCAGCTTTAGCCAGGACAGCACTGGCCTTGGGTCCCGGTGAACCCAAGCGGGAATTGGATGAGCTCCAGCACTGACATGAGCAGGAGGGGCCTGATGCTGTTCTCCCTGGTACACACAGTCTGCCTGTGCTTGGAAGATTGGAGCAAACCTCCTCAGGGGAGAAATAATGCAGAAACCACACAACTGACTGAACCTTTCGAATATAATTATATGAAGAGCTTGAAATGACAAGCTCACTTTTGATGGTTTTGTTCTCTGTGACAAGGCTGAAGTTATCTCCTCTGCCGAAAAGCAGAAAAACAGAATTGCAATGGAAATTAATTTGCATTCAAATAGCTCTTTTTATCTGACTGGATCCTAAAGAGCCCTGGAACTGTGCTACTGGAACACACAAAGAAGACCATGTGGGGCTCATTCATCCCACCAAAGTGTGGGCAGTCGGTGGCAGGATGCTGAAGGCAGTTTGCAGAAAGTTAGTAATCAAATCAGGCAGTCGCTACCGACTGAAAAGCCAGCGTGTCCTTTGGTGTCAGTGTGTAGATAGCAACCAGCTCTCCATTCATGGTGTGTAAATCACTGCTCCTTGGGAGCGTGGCCTAGGCTGTGCTCTCAGATCTGTCCAGGGTCACTGTACGCCACCCTGGGACACCTCTAGTGCTTGCTTGTGATCCTGGGCCACGAAGCATGCCCTCGCCTGTTGCATACCACCTCTTAGAGCACTGAGATGGAGTTCAGAGGCTCAACAGGATCCAATTCAACGTGTTTCCCTGAGGAGCAAGCCCTGGCGAATCCTGGCCCTGCACAGCCCTCCCCTGTGCCAGTGCCCTCCAACCAGCACCAGCCCAGTTCCAAACAGCTCCAAAGTGAAAAGTAATCAAAACCCACTTGCAAACTGAACGCACAGTACCTACTAGGAGAAAAACAAACTGGAAGGCATCCAGGACTGGATTCCTCTTCTTCCTGGCACCATCCTAGGAATAAATAGTTGCTCTCAGGGAGGCTGTTTTGTGCTGCAGGAGTCGTGTATGTACAGGAATATCGCTGCCTCTGCACAGCACGGGTTTGAGCTCCTGCACAAATAGCGCAGTGCTGGGGGTGGGAGGCGAGGGCAGAGCTCGTGCCGAGCACGGGGTGCACCAGCCCCCACCAGGGCCCTGCGCCGGGGGCAGCCGGGGCTCTCCCGCCTCTCACAGCTCACCTGCAGCGTCCCAGGTGCGTCTGTGGAGGGACAGCCCCCGAGCAGCCCCCGCTCCGGGGCTCCACAGACGCCCTGCACCAGAGCTCAGGGTCTCAGGCTGCATCCCTGCGCATGGGGCGACACCCATGAAACCCAGGTCAGGATTAGGCCCTTGGCACCTACTGCAAAGACGTTGAGCTGCTGGGGGAGGAGGCCACATGCTTGGGATGGCTCTGCCTGCAGGACACAGCGGAGAGCAGGTCCAGGGCATTCCCTGTGCGGAGTTATGAAAATCAGGGCTGGGAAACCACCGGGTGCAGGTTCAAACCCATCCAAGGCCATTCCCGCTCCTGTGCCAGCTGCCTCCTGAGCCCCACGGGTCTGTCTGCACCGCTGGAGGCAGCAGGGTGCTACTGAGGGTTGGGGGGCCTGGTCCAGCGCCAGGCTGGACAGTGAGGCAGGAACAGGGATGCCTGGAGCAGGCAGCACTTCTGGAGCTTGCTCCTGCCCAAACAGCTCCTGACGCCCTCCCTTTGGCATGCAGTTAATCAGAAGGAAGCACTCCTGGACATCAGCAGCTATTCCAAAGATTAATTTGTCACTCGTCCCATGCGATCATCAAGTTAGTCATGGACATGAGAGAAGTCAGAGCATCTGGGAAGCAGGAGGATCCCATCTGATGTCATCAGCTGCATGTGGCTGAAGCTGTTTTTGATGAGCCTTGCTTGGAAACGGGTGATGGACTGGCTGAACCCCATGTGTGGAGACATTGATGGCCTCGTGCTGAGCCCGGAGTATCACAGGCAGTGGCTCGGTCTAGTCACACGGGCAGCGTCACCACAGGGCTGTGCTGCTCCCCAAGGTGGTGTCAGACGGAGTCCCCTGGGACAAGGGCAGGGGGCTCACAGCCTCCATCAGAGATAGTTCCACCCCGCTGCACCCCCCGGCTTTGCTTTCCCCCTTCCTTGACAGTTCCCCATGTCTGTCCCTGGTGCCCCCTCCCCAGCCAGCCTCACACACCTCTTTCTCTTCTCTTTTCTTTAAAATACCAGCGCTATGAGTGTGTGGTCTTACATTAATCCGCTGCCAATAATGAGGAAGTTATAACTAGCTCATTTAGGATAATTATAGTGTGCGTTTCTCCCAGCTATGAGGGATGCTTTGAATCGCTTCCTCACACACATGTACATATTTTTAATTTGCTTTGTTTTGTACGGAGGGAGACTCAGATGTCTTGGATGGCTGCCCTTGCACAGCTGATGCCAGGCGCCAAAAATAGCAAAGCATCAAATCCGGCTCCCTTCTGGGCCTCAAAGCACTAGGAATGGGGACAAGGCATTGAGGGGCATGTGCCACGGCCAGCATTACTACTGCAGCTGCAGTACTGCATGGTAGTACTGGGAAAAAAAGCCTTCTCCATTCACCCTCATGTTCCATCTCTGTATTTCTGCCTCTCTGATACTGCGCAGCAAATACCTTACAACCTGCAACAAGTTGAAAATCTGGTTGAGTTTTTCACAGAGCTTCCCATAGTGTTTTCCCAACGGAACGTAATGACAGGCACTGGCCCTGCAGCTCGGGAGCACACCAGCATCTGCAGTATTTGGCTGAACGTTTTGCTGCCACAACACCGCAGTAAATCAAATGCTGCTTTTGGATTAACAAAAAGCAACTGGCCACGCTAACGGGAGGAAACTCCATCAAAACAAACCCGGTCCCTCCTCACCCCGCGCGCGGGAAAGCCGCTCCCTCTGCCCGCAAGGAGCTACCTCCAGGCACACCTTGTTCTTATCGCAGGGCTTAATTAGCACCCCAGTTTCTGCCATTGCAATTAACCCACTTTACATAAAGCCAAACAGATGCCTTGCAGAGGATCCTACCCAGCCACGAGTGGACAGAAACCAGCCCAGCCTGAGGATGAATTCAGGTCTGAGCTGCGCCTGCGGCTGCCCGCGCTTTAGCGCCAGAGATAAGGCTCGAGATCAGGTGCCCATGAGGTGCCCGCTCAGCCCGGGCTTTGCTGCTGGGGCTTTGCTGCTTTTCTGTGCCTTCCCTGCACTCTGTGCACACATTACACAATGGTGACCCTGGTGCACGTCTTTGGGAAGGCTTCAACTGGAAGCTGTATTTTGCGCAGGGCCCGTGAAGCAGGAAAGCGCCCTGTGCAGTGCAAACCACACGAGTTGCTCCGTGTGGGCAGATAAAGGCTTGGTTTATGTCCTAAATAGAGCTGGGAATTTAATGGGATATTTTGGGCTCAGTATCTGAACATATAAGCAAAATCAATAAAAAAAGGCAACAGACCTTGGAGAAAACTGACTGGGCCATGAAAAATCACCTGAATTGAACGGTTAGGGGGTTTATGAAGATCTTTAAAATGTTCATTTCAAGTGAAGTTCAGTTGGTTCCAAACCAAAGTGCTTTGCCTTGCTGTGGGTTTTAAAAATCCTTCCTCTCTTGGTTTAAATTAGCCTGATTTTTGCTGTTAACAGAGTATTAAAATATTAGAGGCCCAAGTACAGGGAGATGCTGAACCCGTCCCTGCAGTACAGGAGCTCTGGTGGGGAGAGAGCAGTGCCGGCCAAGGGCCACCACCAGTACATGAAGGACCACAGCAGTGTTAGTTACCTGGAGAGTGTTCAAACTTACCAGCAAGCCCCAAAAGACCCACATTCTGAAGGTTTTTTGGATGCTAAAGAAGCGTGTAAGCATTAATCTGAGCTGTTATTCACTGAGATCCAAAGTTTTGCACAAATTTCAATGAGCGAACCCAAGTGCTCTATAAAGTGAGGGGTGAGCTGATATCAATGGTCACTGCAAGCTCCAGGAAACAGCAGTGGGAAAGAAAACCAGGCTTAGAGGGAAACGTGAAAACAGAAGGGGCTGAGATTTGAAAGGGCATGGAAGTGGGAGGAGAGGGTCAGAAAGGAGGTAAGGAGTGAAGATTGTGACCAAGGTCCGAGGAAGACACACAGGGATGAGTTTTGGCCAGCCCTAATGTCACAAACGCCCCTATCCTACCTGGGTTTCCGCTCGCTATTCCAGCCTGCCCTCCTGTCTCATCTGTTTTCTTGCTGAAGAAAGAATGTTCCAGACTCTCAGCACCCCCGTGGCTTGCTCACCTTTCCCAGTCAGTACCAGGCATGCATTTCATTTCAGAGTTTCTCTTATTTTTAATACATTTCCATAACTCGTTCCTGGTGCCTTTTATGTTCTGCCTGATTTTGCTGCGCAGCCATTCTCTCACCATCCCGTCTGTTTGTGCTTCTCCTCCACAAGCCCTGTGTTTGCTGTTTGCACGAGCCCGGTTTGTTTTCTGGTGGCTCCTGAGGCAATCAAAGCTCTCCTGCGCTCCTTGTCCTTGTTTGACACCAGGGACTCTGTCACTGTGTCTTTCCAAAGGAGAACCGGTGCTCCCGTAATCCCCTGTTCCCACAGTCTGTTATTCTGCTGGGAAGGTGCATACGTCCAGGCAAGCACCGGCAGTGGGAGTTCAGAGACTCACAGGATGGGTTGGGTTGGAAGGGACCTTAGAGCGTATCCAGCTCCATTCCCCTTTTTCCAGCAATGTACTTTCAGTGTCACGAAGCCAAATGCTTGCTATGAGCACAAACTAACAGGCAAAGGGAGTTAATTAGAACTAAGCATTAAACTAATTGCTTCCTGTTTCAAAAGCTTTGAAGTAAACACAGTACATCCAATTTATACAATTTTTCTCTTCTTGGTTCCTTTTCTGCACCAAGCATCAGTGTTTGGCAGTGCTGGAAAATGTTTCCTTCCCAAAAGCTGTATTTCCATGGAAAATATGGTCTTTTCTACACTTCAGGAAAACAAACGTTGGGTTTCTCTCTTCCCCCTTCCTGACCTCCCAGAAGTGGCTGATGGTGGATGAACTCTGCAGAAATCCTGCCTCAGCCCTGGCCACTGACACAGGCGGATGTGGGCAGAAAAAGGCAGGAAAAGCCAGAGTGTGTCACTGATACAATGGCGCCATTCCCACGAGGTTGGCGGGCTGTTGGCGATGATGGCTGGGAAAACACAGAGCAGGGTCCTACTCATAAGCCCCCAGCACTTGGCAGCACATACAAAACGCTGTGTTTTGCCCACGGGAAGACTGGTTTAAGGCTTTAACTGTTTCTTAATATTCTAAAACAAGTTCAGCCTGCTTTTCATCTTCATACAAATTTAGCATAAGTATTTTGCAGCTTGTCTTCATTAGAAAAAGACATCAAGAAAGGATGTGGGTAGTTAATCCCAAGAAATGCATGCTTAAGACTTAGACCTCTACATTTTCCCTGGGAATTGGGGATGCTTTTGGGGAGTTCTGCCTGTGTTCAGCATCGGAGGAGCTCAAGGGCTGTTTCCTGCCCCGCAGGTCCCGCGAGCCAAGGCGCTGTACACGTACCGAGGGCACAACCCTGGAGAGCTGCGGTTCAACAAGGGGGACATCATCGTGCTGCTCCGGCAGCTGGACGAGAACTGGTACCTGGGGGAGGTGAACGGCCTCAGCGGCGTGTTCCCGGCCAGCTCCGTGCAGGTGATCAAGCACCTGCCCCTGCCCGTGCCCCTCAGCAGAGCGCTCGGCAGCTTCGACACCAGGGGCAGGGACAGGACCGAAAACAAGGAGAGCCTGACCCTGCACAAGGTAACAGCACCACCCAGGGCTGGGCTGGGGCCTTGTGTGAGCTGTAGGGTGTCCTACCCACCCCGCCTCCATAGGAGTTCCCTGTTGGATATCAGGAAGGTTCCCAGGCCCCCTCCGACCCTGCTGCACCAGTTAACCCCCCAGGGGCGCAGGACCAGCACTGGGGATGCAGGTTCCCACCACAAGCAGTGACTGCCCCCCTTCCCACACTGCTGTCGGTGATGTGGAACAGCTGATGGTGGCAGTCCCCTGTCAGGACCAAAACACTCCAAGCACTCCTCTAAAACACACCTACTGACATAGGTAAAACTGCCTGCAGGTCTGCGGATACATCGTGTATGCAGCAGGGGTGCTCGGCCTCCTCAGACATGCATTTACAGAGCAATACCTGAGCTTGCACTGTGTCCCCCTTTGTTCCCCAAAGGCTACAGAGCTGTTTACTCTGTTAAAGGACATGCCCTGAGTAACTGCACCTCCCAAAGCCAGCTGTCCCTGCAGTGCCAGACCAGGCGAGGCACAGCAGGACAGAAAACACTGCCCAAAGGCATCAGCATCCTCGCAGAGGAGTGACCTCTTTCTCCATCACACTGCTGCCAGGTGCTCCTCGTTCTCATGGATGGGAAGAGGAGGCAGGAGAGGAAGGCTGTGGGCTGGGTGTCCCAGGGGGTCAGAGCTGGATGTGGAGTGGCTGTAGCAGGAGCTGGGAGCCAGCTGTGATTGCTGACTAAGGGGAGGAAAGAAAGGAAAAGCATCAGTTAAGGAGCAGCATCACACTCACCAGCAGCTCTGTGAAATGTGGGTGCTCAGCCTGCTGGTGAGGAGCGCAGAAGCCAGGCAGGCAGCAGCACTCCCTGCCATGAGGATTCACTGACTGGCAGGAGGCACCTTCCTCAGTTTTCTGCCACCTGCATTGGTTTGGGTTTCACTCCATTTGCGTTTGTTTCACAGCTCACTCCTGGCTTTCACATTAGGAGGTGTCGTGGTCTCTGCTCCCACAGCAAAGTTCACACATGGGGAGTTAACACACATTGAAAGCACACAGATGCTTCTACAGAGAGGCAGGAGCATCCTCTGGTCCCCCAGCTCTGTGACAGCCATCGGCTATTACCATTTGAAATGACACAGGCTAAGGCAGTTACCAGTAACTCCCTTCCACAGTATCCTAAAGGCAGTGTCAGTGCCAGGTCCTCCTCTATTCAGACACGCAAACGAAAGCAGAGTCCCTTACCTTACTGCAGCAGTAATAACAACCTCCACGAGTTCAGATGGAGACACTGTGCACGTGTCCTGCACAGGGCTGAGTGGTTTGGAGCCTTCTCTGAGCCCTCAGCCTTGGAGTTAATAAATTGGAGCGGAAAGCTTCGCACATTAGTTCAAAAGGGAGAAAACCACAAATTCTCGTTACTTCCCCTCCCCAGGCAGGATCCTTCACAAGATGAAATGAAAACATCTTTAAAGTTAACGAGATTTAACTCTTCTGGGGTGCTCAGAAATGTCTTTCCAAAGAGACGTAGCTGTCAGTCAATACAAACCAGCTGCTTTCCTCTGGAATATTCCAGATACCTGCACCCCAGCACTGCCAGGTTATTTCAGCTCCTGAAACAGAGACCTGAGCTGCCCAGCATGACAGCAATTGCCCCAGTGCTTACGCAGGGGTTTTCTCTCAGTTTATAGCTAAAATGCCATTTGCATCATTAGTTCTGTGTGTGGCAATTACAGAGGCATTTCCACACGATGGAAAACCTCCAGCAAGTCAAAGGCTTTTTCATGTCCTCACCCTCAGATCCGTATCCACAGCCCTGATCCTGCCACACTCACACCTTTAAATTAAAACCAAGCTTGAGCCTTGTGCTGAGCAAGGCCAGAGGAGCTGGCGGGTCAGGGCTCCGAGCAACCCGCTCTACTGGAAGGTGTCCCTGCCCATGGCAGGGGGTTGGAACTGGAGGGGCTTTCAGGTCCCTTCCAACACAAACCACCCAGTGATGCTGTGAAACCACACTGAGCAGAGGACGTGAGGCGCTGGTAGATGCTGCTGCTCTCTGGAAAGGCCGGACGAGCCCCCTGCTGCTGTCCTGGTGCCAGGCTCTGCTGGTCCCAAAGCCCCAGCCTGCCCCAGTGCCAGCTCAGCGCAGCACAGGCGGCATTCCTGGCGCTAATTGTATTCCTGCAGTTTGGCGTGAGATGCTGGGTGAAAGTGGCACCAACAAGAGTTCCTAGAAATAAAATTAATACTTGTAATCAGCATAATTACAGCAAGGCCTTCTCGGGCTGTTTTATAAAAGAGCACAAGTAAAGGATCCTATTTGAAGCTCTAATATATTTTGTAAAATGTCTTTTCATTTACTGAAAGCATTTTAGCTTCAGTAATTACTTATTTAAGCCTGGCGTTAACAGAAGTAAGTTAGTTAGGGTAAAGGCACCAAGGATTTAGAAACTAATTATGGAGAAGGCAAAGGCAGGTCTGTCTGGGGAGATGCAAGGCTTGTCTTGGCTTTGACATTTGGGTTTGTGCCCCATTTATTGCATCTCCTGGTGATTAGAGAAGGCAGAAAAAGGTTTCCTGTTCAGGCTGAAGTTTAACTGCGTATAGAGTTGACAGCATCCCCATCTCAGGTGTATACGCACGCACACACTGAGGTTTAAAGCTTGCTTTAAGGAGTGAGGAGAAGGGAAATGCAACAACAAGCCCGGCTTCAAAACAAGCCACTCAAATTATAGAACAGTTAGAGTTGGAAAGGACCTCAAGATCATCGAGTTCCAACCCCCCTGCCATGGGCAGGGACACCTCCCGCTAAACCATGGCACCCAAGGCTATGTCCAACCCCACCTTGAACGCCGCCAGGGATGAAGCATTCACAACTTCCCTGGGCAACCCATTCCAGGGTCTCACCACCCTCACAGTAAAGAATTTCTTCCTCAGATCCAATCTAAACTTCCCCTGTTTAAGTTTAAACCCATTACCCCTTGTCCTCTCACCACAGTCCCTAATGAAGAGTCCCTCCCCAGCATCCCTATAGGCCCCCTTCAGGTATTGGAAGGCTGCTATGAGAAGACTCCTGCACTTCTCCTGCTGAGAGCCAGTGCTGCTGGTCCTGGGCACACTGCCCCACATGAGTGGGTGAGATTCTCCACGTTTTGCAATTCATTGGTGTCAGCAGTAAATCAGGATTAATTCCTCTGGCAGCCATCGTGGTACAAACACTGTCACCACATGCCCTCTGCTATTAATACTGCCTCATCAGCAGTTTCCAACAAGTGCTGTTTGAACACTGCCCATATGCAAACTCTTCCCTCATTAAGCCCAATCCTCACCAAGCCAGGCCTTTTTCAACAGCAGCAGGATCAAGCCACCAACATTCAGGCCTACAGAGATGTCATTGGGTGGATCTAATGCTTCTGGGAAAGCCATTGGCGCTCATCGGCTGCCAGGCTTCGCATCCTACTGCCGGGCACAGGGAAGATGTGTCCAAACGTCCCTTCTAAGTTAGGGTTCAATGTATGGTAGCACTGCTGGAGAGCAGCCAGCTCTCCTTGCGCCCCAGCAAGCCAAAGGCAGTCCACAGTGTGCCGGGAGAGCACTCGGCCTCATAACATGTTGTCTAAGCAACAGCTTTGTAAAACAATTTTAATTCGCTGACAGCTTTGCAGCAGTGATTTTGCATCTGGATTTTGTCACTGAAGACAATGAGGGAAAAGGCTGAGGCACGTGTTTGTAAAGAGCACCTGTAGCATCCTTGGAAATCTGCTGCCACATGGGAAAAGAGGAAAATGGGAAAACTGAGATTCCAAGCTGTGCCAGGCGTGACTTCTGAAACTTGCCATCGTCTCTCCCTTTGTCTCTTCCAGCCAAACACCACAGCAAGGCAGCTCCTGCAGACCAGCAAAAGCCACTGGTCCCCCCAGTTTAAGTGCACATCCCTACGAACGGCATCTCCCAAAGCCAAGGGCACGGATTCTCCAGCATTCCCCAAGGTGCCCGACTCCCGGCGGAAGAGCCTGCGGCAGTTCTCCATCACCACCGCCCTCAACACCCTCAACCGCATGGTCCACTCACCTGAGCGGCAGGCGCTGGAGATCAGCTCCCCCGTGCTCATCAGCTCCAGCAACCCCACCGTGGCCACCCAGAGCAGCGAGAAAGCGGAGCTTCCCTACAGCACCCCCATCCAGGTAAGGAACCGGCGGCAAGGGTCCAAAGTGCAAATCCTGGCTAGAAACACGGTGCACAGCTGACGACTGGAAAAGCTAAAGCACAAATGCTCAGACAAAGCACCACGCTGCCAGCGCCAGTGAGAGCTGTCATCCACGTCAGGCTGCTGGGAGATTTTCCTCTCCTTTTGAATTGGAAAGGTCTGTGAGAGCTCAGGGGAATTCACCAAACGAGAAATGAAGTTATCAGAGTAACTGAACGTGGATAAAGTGCATCCTCCGTCCCACTCTCTGCACTCCTGCAGTGAGCCCCAGGGGCACGGGGGAGAGAGCAGAGAGCTTCTCTTGTAAAATACAATAGCTGTCATTTCAGCAAGCGTGGTCAGCCTGCTGGGGAGCAGCGGGAGCTGTGCCCTGAGCCAGGCCTCTGCCTGCATCTGCACAGGTCCTGAGGAACAGCTTCTGCCGGGGGGGACAATTACTGCAGCCCTTCCCAGGCTCCAGTTTGAACCTGGGACCATGCTCAGAGAAGCCAGATTTGGGTCAGAGATAATAAATGTAGGCTGACCTTTACTTTAGGAGGCAAAGAGTCTCAATTCCTTCTTCTAACTCTGACTAAAGATCTCAATAGAGAATCTTCACACATCATCTGAAATGGGAGGAAAAAAGGTTTTGTTTAGATTTATATGACATCTTTCATATTCAAGGTTGCTCTAGCATTTTATAAAGCAATAAGCCAGCCCCTGGCAGTTCAGTGCCTGTGCAATAAAACCCAGCAGGCGTTTTGTACTTAGCAATAGCCTGCAAAGAGCCTTGGATGTTAGATCCTGTTTTATGTGAGAGGAAATGAAGCCTTACAATAGAACATAATTCAATTGCAATGGTATCATGTCTCACAAACCCAATATAATTTTACCAAAAATGTCTCAGTGTGAACTATTGTCAACAGCGGAAGCAATAGAGTGAACGTGTTAACACTGTGCCTTAGAAGGGCTGGAATCTCCTTTCCTCTGAACAAGTTTTGCTCCTGGAGGGTTGCAGCAGGATCTGTGTTGTTCGCGGGGCCACACAGGGCGCAGCTTCCCCTTCTTCAGCCTCTAGGTTTGGGTCGTGATGACTGACTGCGGAGCTGAGCCGATGCCTTCCCAAGCCCCGCAAGGCACTGCCAGATGGACTGCGCTGGCCACATCCCACTGAGGTCACTCATCCTTTTTCCTAGTATAAATCAGACGGAAAAGCTGCAGGGGTGAATCTGTTGATAAGGCAGCTGCGTGATCAGAGCAAAGATGCAGGATTGATGAGCAGTGAGAGAGACGGGAACTGATGCTGATCCCGAGGGCTGGTTCACCCGGCTCAGCAGCTTCAGAGGAAGTTCAGCTGCAGTGGCAAGTGCTGAGACTCTGGAAAAACAGCAGCACACCTCCAAAAGTGTGGTTGTTCCGTGCAGTTAATTGTGTATACACCACATTACCTGGAAGGAAAAGTCTGTGTTTCCTGTAGTTTAAAATACTCCAGGTACGACAGAAGACTGGAAGTAAAGAACAGTTGTGTGCCTGCTGCCAGCCCTGAAAACTCAGCCCAGAGTACAAGTATCAAGCTGGGGTCTTCTGTTATTAGAAACAGTAAAGAAGAGAGTGGGTTGAAACGCATCCTTAATTGATGTGTTTCCATGTGATTCCCTTCTAACTTCAAAACAAATCCACACATTTTGAACGGATGTTCATTGCTTTCCTTGGGTTAGGATTCAAAAGAGAGGGAATTTTCCAGTACCTTGTAGTTATTACATGAGACTTGCCCTAAGCTATGAGACTACAGACATTTGAGGGAGACCAAGGAGATCTTTTGTATCCCCCGAAGCAAACAATGAAGTGTCCTTTGGTGCAACCCTTTGCTGCTCATGGAAGGGGGCTGATAAACCTGGCATCTGCATCCAGTGCATTTGGCTTTTCTAGGTAGTGAATAAGCTGACCTTGCAGGACCCAGCTTTCAGGAGCATCAAGAGCACCAACAGCCCTGTGGTGGAATGCAGAAGATCTCCCTCCCCATGAGGCGTCTCACAAACCGCCCGGCAGGGAACTGTTGGTGTCAGCAGAGTACAGAGGAGCCGAGCTGGAAATCCCCTTGGTGACAACCTAGATAGGGAGATGGAGCAAGAGAGGGATTTTAGGAGAGGCAGGAAATGAACTCCTTGTACTTGTAAGGGATTGCAAGGTACTCACAAGAGATCAGCACAGGTAAATGCTGGAATCAGTCACACGTGCCTGGAAAATCAGTCAGACTTTTTCCTCTCTGTTGAAAATACGAACCCAGCTTTGATGCAGGCTCCGGAAGGATCGCTGCTTCCATGCAGAGGGGTAATAGACAGCTGGAAAACATGAGGCTTTCCACCCAGATGCGGATGTTTCTCCACAGTTCCGTAAGGAAATGCAGCAATAGGTTGTTATGCAATTGTTTTGCTCCAATGCAAGGAAAAACCCCTCCAAATCCCCAAATTTCAAAGGTTTTGATTACAAAAATTATTAAAACAGAACTGTAGTTTCCAGTCAGCTTTATTTATGTGAGAGCCTGCTCTGCCCCTGCCTGGACTAGAAAATGAGGGCCACAGAGCCGGTCCGAAGCTGAGCTGCCGCTCCCGGTCTGGAGACAGACCTGCAGTTGCTGGGGCTCAATTAAGGTAATTCACGGGAGAGCAGCAGAGCCGGCGAGGCACTTACGCCCTCCCCCGGTCCTTGCTAAGCCAGCGCTCCGGCTCTGTGTTACAGACGTGACCACTAGAAATTAGATTGGAAATGAAGGAGAGGTTAAAGCCCTAACAACCTCCTCATGGAAGGCGCTGTGGTCTCTGCTGGCGAGCAGGGGTGCCAGCCACATCCCGGCCCAGAGACTTTCCCTGGCCTGAGATTCCCCAGAGATGCCAGGGCAGCCGCTCTGCCTTGCTGGGAACTTCACTTTCCCATCCCAGCAGCAGCCACAGCGCAGCACGGCTGATGCCTCCCAGCATTCCAATGGGGATTGCGGCTGGCTCACAGCAGCTCACCCTGGGGTACCTTTTTGTGCTTTAGAAGGGACAGATCAGCCCTGGAGAGGCTCCAGAGCAGAGCAAGGCAATGCAGACCCACAGGGTATTACAGCCACGGCGCCAGCCCCCCGCCGGGAGCGGCCACCTCTGGATGTGTCCTTGTTCCCAGTAACCCTCTGCCTCACTGCTGGGCATCCAGCGGCCAGCCAGGACAGGTCAAAGAGTTCAGCTTGGTCTGTTTTCCCTTGCCTTTTGAAAGGCAGCTGGGCTTTGATGGGAACGGGAAGGTCACTGCCTTCCCGAGAAAGCTCCCAGTTTTCATTGACAGACCTTGCACCCTGACTGCTGTGCATGTTTGCAACCAGCAAGGGAAATACTTCAAGCACACCATCACACAGCTCCCGGCAGGATCCAGCCAGCGCCTCCCTTCGCTGAAACACAGATAACGCCCCCCCCTCCCTGCGAGTCTCCCGGCCAAGGGGGAAGATACCAACACATGGTCCAGGAGATGTGGCCCCAACAGGGGAAAAGCACAGAGGAGACACTTAAACCTCCACGTGTAGAGGTGATCAACTTTGACAACAGAGCAGAGCTGAGGTTTCTCCCCCGAGCATGAACCCCTACAGGAGGGCAGAGGATGCACCCTGGTGACCAGTACCTCCCTATGGATGCAGGGTGATGGTGGGAAAGGGCCACCCCAAACCAACCCAACCCAAGCAAGGAGCCTCTGCTCGCGCTCTCACGCTGCTGCTCCTCCTGGCACAGCCAGAGCTCCGTGTACACACGGGGCTATGGAGCAACTCGGGGCGCCACAGACGTAGTAAAGAGCTTTAATAACAGTTATTAAAAGATCATTGGGCAAGGACTGTATTATTTGGGGTTTAGACAATGCCAGTACTCCCAGCTAGAGCTACATAAATAACAAGTGAAACAGCAGCGATTATAGCAGTCCTCACCTGGCAGACGTGACGCTCTCCTCCCAGTCAGCAAAGTCTGGGCTTGAAACGCTCTTTTCCCAAACTCCCTTTCCTTCCTGGAGCAGGCACCAGGATTTTGTCAGACGCTCTTCTTTCTCCTCAACCATCTTTGGTTGTTGTTGGCTTTTCTGAAGGGTGGATGAAGCCTCTCAAACGCCTTTAGCTGCTCTTCCAGTGGCTAAAGTCAGTCCATATTCAGCTTAACACTTTGTTTTCTTTGCTTTCCTTCTCCCTGTAGGTCAGTGCATCCTACTACCCTGCACCAGGATCGCTGGGGCACTCGGCAGCCATCGTCACTCTTCCCCATCTGCAGCACCACATGTCAGCTTACATGTACGTACAGAGACCCATACACCTTGGGGGGGTGTCATGTAATTTCCTGTCCTTTCACCTCAGGCTTATCCTGCCCCAGGCTCTTGGGAGCTGGGAGGTAAAGGCAGAGAAGGACACAGCTTCCGTGCACTTGGATCCAGTGCAGATCCATGTAGGAATGTGCTTGGCTGGTCTAGGCAGGGGCTCACAGAGACGTAGTATCAAGGTTGAATGGTTCTATTCCCAGCAGCTGAACTGCCCTTGCACCTCACTACCTCACTCCAGTATTTATAGATACATATAGTCCTGCCTAGTAGTCAAGAGTACATTTGAGATCTTTTAAACGTAAAGAACCCAGCTCCTGCTGAAGTGCCTCCAGGTATTTCTTTTGAGGCAGGTCAGCGGTGCTTCGGATGATCCAATCTTTTGAAACTTTCCCAGAGTTGAAATCTGCAGCTGATGTATTGCAGTGATTTGTTTTCCCCTAGATAAGATTCATCAGCCTGGCACTGTAGTGAGCTGCCTAATGACAACAGCACAGCAACACGCTGCCTACATGGCAATTAGCACCTCCGCAGTATCGAGCCCGACCTCTGGAAGCACAAGTACATGAGTGATAGCTGTAATCTGTGCCACGCTCGTGATGTTTGCTATGTCCATGCATTAGCATAGGGCACCCAAGACTACCACACACCCCTGATCCTGAGCACAAGCAAGCTCCTCCTTAAAGTAATTGGCAGAGCGAGGATCCTGTTAGTGTCCAACCAGCTGCCTCTTTGGCACAGCTCCTTCTCCAGCCCTGCAACAGCAAACCAGTATCTACACATCCTGCCCTCAAGATGAGTCCTGTATGAAGTGATAAACCTGCAGAATCAGAACTCCCTCAGCTGAACCTTGCCTGGCCTCTGCAAGTCAAATCACTGTCCAAAGACAGGCGGTTCAAGGCCAACTTTCAAGCGGTTGTTCTGAACAACACCCAGAGAAAAACCTTTTAAAGGTTAGGGGGCAGCCCTTGCCTATCCGGACACCAGCCCATGGTTTCTGTTTTCTAGATGATATCTGGTAATGGCTGTATTGGTCCGTAACTCGTTAATGTTTGGGAGCAGATCACATTCCCCTTGAAAACAAAGAACAAACCAACAAAGCAATGAAAGGTGTTGCATTGGAGACGACTGAAAGTTCCTTAGAGAGCAATATTGGGAAAGTTCTGAAAAATACATCATTTTCTTGCGCTCATGGTTTGCTCTGGAGAGCAAAGCTTCATCCCCTGCTCTAGCCCCAGAATCACAGCAGTGAGCTCAGAGGGGATCTCAAACGAATTTCCAGCCCAGTGTCTTTGCTAGCCCGCAGAGGAGCCATGTGCCTCCTCCTTGGCCCACTTGGTCCTCAGTGCCCTGGTGGCAGCAGCTGAAGCCCCAGCATTAGTCTATTCTGCTCCCAGGAGGAGGAGGAAAGGGACGAAGATGGGGTTAGCATGCAGGTTGCTGCACAAGCACGGCTCCTCCTGCACCTCACACCTCCAGATGATGCTCAGGGCAAGCAGATGCAAGGCCTCTGGCTCACCACCAGCTTCAAAGGTAGAATGTATTCTCGATGCTGTCACTGGACACAGCATCCATCCTACCTGCACTCTCTCATGCTGCTTTGCCTTAGGACGTGCACATGAGCCCTTGATCGGCTTTTTCACTGTGTGAGGTAGAGAGCAGCAGCTCTCTCCTCCCTAACACTTGTCGCCCGTAGCTGGCTTGGCTGGCCCTTGGGACACAAAGCACTGACGGGCTCTGCTTTGTTCTCCATTCCTGTTGGTTCTTCTCTTATTCACAGCCCCTTTGGCCTGAAGTCCGAGGGCAGCTTCTTCCCTGTGAGTTCTCTCCACAATGGCAGCAGCACCCAGACAGTTGATGGGATCTGGCTGCAGAGGCTTCCATAGCGCATTTAAACCCGGAGCCTCGGGATGTGCTCCAGAATCCTCCTCCCTCACCCTGTCTCCCCAGGTGCGTGGCTCTCCATTCCTATGCGGCTAACGGGCCGGAGGAGCTGGAGCTGCAGAAGGGAGAAGGGGTCCGTGTCTTCGGGAAGGACCACGATGGATGGCTGCGGGGAATGTCCCTGGTCACCGGGAGAGCAGGCGTCTTCCCCAGCAACTATGTCGCTCCCCTCTTCAGGTCTGGCTTTTCCTACATGACACAAGGACACATGGAGGGGACTCGGCAACACGCAGGATTTGGGGTTTTCTTGTTCCCACACAGAAATCCCTGCGGGGGATTCCCGCAGCACTAATGGGGGCTGGGATTCCTCTCCTGGATGGATGACTCCCGAAAGCTCTCACCCCTTTAGGTTCTCGGTGTCCCAACTCAGCTGCACCACTTGGGAATTGCATCTCCCTCCAGCAGCCGGGGCCATGGCAGGGAGAGGGGGTCCGTCAGCATTCCCTCAGGTCCACACGGTCAGGATGAGTGAACAGCACAACATCAGCCTTCATCCACTTGTCTGTAACCTGGGGTGTTGACAGAGGCGGCAGCAGCTTCTCCCATCAGTGTGTAGTTCAGTCCAGGAGCTCTGGCAGAGGTGACACACCAGCACTGATGAGTTAGCGTGGGAGCCAGGATGGACAGCAGCGTGGCTGTGCTCGGACTCGCCTTTATGCCTTCTGGGTGATTCCAGTCTTTCTTTTTTCCTGGCAGGAGGGAAACCACATGTTGAAGGCTCTTTTAGAGTCAAAGTACTGTGTTCAGAACAGGCATTTAAGGACTGGACGCCACTGAGCTCACCAAACAAGCATGCATTATGAATAGCAATAATTAAAATACACTGTTTAGGAGAAGGGGAGAAACTTGCCTGTGCCCCCAGTTCCCCTGAGACACACTCAGGCCAGGCAGAGAAACAAGGAGCAGTCAGTTCAGAGCAGAGGTCCCAGTGTTGCTCTAAACCCAGCTCTGCCCCCTGCACCCTCCACACACTCAGAAGCATCAGGGATCAGCCTCCACCTCCCCAGCTCACTTTTTTACCATCAAGGTTCCAATAACACCACAGCCCCACCTCACTGAGAACAGCACAAACATAATGGAGAGCACAGGCCTGTCACCCTAAACAGCCTCATAAAGCATCCCAACCACAGAGCTGGGTTTGGAGCTGCTACTTTACCCTTCTTAGGAAATGTCTTCATAATAGATTGATGCCTGAGTTATTTGATGAATCACTGCTCAGTTATCAAACCATAAATCATTCCTCCACCCCCAAAAAGGTGAAGAATCACCAGGGGAATGTTTTCTCCTTCGCTAAGGAGCTCACAGGAGGATTTCACTGTGGCCCACTCACTCTCTCAAGGAAACTGGAGCAGTGTTTGGTCATGTGCTGATGGGGAAGGCTGCAGGGTTCGGGCAGTTAAGTGGCTTCAGGTGAAAATGTGATGGTGATTTCCCTAGGGAAGGCAGGAGGAGGAGCTGCCGCTGCACCAAGGCTGCCTCTGACAGCACTGCTAAAGGTGCTGCCCAGCACACACAGGGATGGGGATGGTGTAAGGGCCGGGGGTTTGGGCAAAGCACAGAGGGAGGGCTGGTGTCGGGAGGCTCCTTTTGAAATGCTGTGGGGTTTCTGTAATGAATCCAAACCCTGCATGGGAATAATTTCTGTAAATCAGGTGCAGAGAGATGAACGCCCTCGTTGTAATGGAACCAGAGCCCTGGCCTGGGGCAGTGCAGGCACATTAGAACCCCCGGGATCCCTGCTGGCAAACCCCCAAGCGCACGAGCTCATTGCCTGCTCCTTCTCGAACAGGAAACCGAACCTCTCCGACTCGAAGATGCCTTCGCTCTACGCCACGTGGACGCTGTCGACCTCCTCGCTGTCCTCGCAGGGCAGCGCCCCCGAGCACGGCCCCCGCCAGAGCCGCCCGCTGAAGCCGGCGCTGCTGCCCGTGCCCGTGCCCTCACCGGGGCGGAGCGCGGCAGCCGCGGGACCGGCACCGCTGCGGCGCGGCCGCGGCAGCGCCAGGAAGAGTAAGTGCCGGGAGGGGGGGTCTGGAGGGAGGAGCCCCTGCCCGGTCCTACCTGCTCATCGCAGCGCTGCCACAGCGGGTCCTCAGCTGCGGAGCCGGGCAGGAACGTCCAAGCACGTCGTGCTGAGGCTCTGCAGCCCGTGTTCAGCGTTAACGCAATTCAGTGTGTGCACAGAGAGCATCTGCAGGCCAGGAGAAGGCAGAGCAAGCTCTCAGAAACCAGATCGCTCCTATCCAGGAGAATTTGTGGCATAAGTTGTTGTGCCAGTACAGGGTGATTGACGGGTCTGGGTTGCTGGCCTTGCCAGGGCCTAGCAGTGCCTGCATCCCGAGGAGAGTCTGTGGATGCACACAGTGTTGCTGTACATGGGGTTACTGCATGCTGTGGGCGCACGATGATTCCTGGGAGCTACAACCCCGCAGCATCCCCATGGAGGGGGCTGTTGGTGCAGGGTTGTGACCACTGTTCACTTCTGCCTCTGTGGTTTGTCTGTGCCATGCTCAGTCCTGCTGACTCCTTTCCAACCGGCTCTTGCTCCCCAGATGGATCTCTGCAGAGGCCGGGGCAGGCAGGGACCCCCATCCATGTTGCCGGCTCCCTCCGGCGTCCTCTCACAACGGTGCTGCGGCCTCAGCAGATTCAGCTCTACCCGCACCTCAGCCCCGCGCTGCACAGCATCCCCGCCGAGGCAGGAGCGAGGACGCACTTCTCCCACGACGCGTCCCCGGTGCTCGTGATCAGAGGAGGAGAGAGCAGAACCCCCTCCGTGTGCAGCTCCGTGGTCCTGGATGCCAAAGACCCCCCGGCAAAGAGTGAGGCAGCCCCAAAGCCGCCCGCTTCGGCCCCGCCATCAATCCTGGTGAAGCCCGAATCCTCCCGCAACAGCGCCGAGAAGGTAGGGCCAGTGGGCACTGTGGCTCCGGGGCCCCCAGCCTGGCGGGTGCTCAGTGCCAGCCCAGAACCCACCACGGCTGCACCATTCCCAACAGGTTTTCTACTGATAGAAACCCCTGGGACTGGTACCTGCGTTAAGAAGTGGGGTATTTGTGTTGCTGACTCTGCTGGTCAGGTTAAGCCCTTTAGGAAGGCAAGATGCTGCAGAGCCTCTGCATGTAAACTACATTCAGTCATGATCAAAGCTTGAGACTGTTCTGAGGTCTTAAATCAGGCAGGAATCCCACCGAGGTCCCTGACAGTTTGGGAGCGAATGAGCAAATGCCGCAGACCTGGGTGCTAGACCTCACAACAACCCGGTCTCCACAGAGCTCCCCTCATCTTCCCCGCGTTGCTTTGGCTGAGCCATTTGAAAGGGAAAGTTCTTTCCCCTCCGGCAGCCAGAGGGCAATTCCATGCAGGTAGGAGTCATTCTGCAGCCTGCCCTCGAGGCAGCTTTCCCTTCCGCAGCGCCCAAAGGGCAAACTGCTCCTCAAGGCCCTGAAAGCCCAACCAAGCCCTCGGGAGAGCATCACCACATGGAGACAGCCCCCGGGAAGGAGCCTCCGCTGCTCCCCAGGGTGGATCACAGTGGGGGGGGCACAGCTGCTTTTCCCACGGTGACTCGGGTCCCTTCTCCTTGCAGCAAGTGAAGACGGTGAGGTTCCAGAACCACAGCCCGCCGCCGCCCAAGCGGCACAGCCTGCAGCCGTCCCCGAGCCTGCCCCGCGGCAGGACGGAGCCGCTGCCGGAGCCCGTGGCACTGGAGGCCGGGCTGGCGGGCCCCGAGCTGGCCGTGCTCTACTCGCCAAGGCCCAGCGCCAGCCCCCTGCCGCAGCGGCGGGCGCTGCACCCCAAGGCGCTGTCGCTGGACCTCTCGGGGCAGCTCACGTTCCCCATCAGGAAGAGCTACAGCGTGTCCACCAACTGAGGGCGACCCCGCTCTGCCTCCCTCACTCGCCTGCGCCTGTGCCCGCGCCGCAAGGGGCGAGCGCCCCGGACCCGCAGCAGCCTGCTGCTGCCGCAGGTATCCCTGCATCCCCAGCACCTCCCACCACCAGCACCCTCAGCTCCCACCGGTCCGGGGCTGCAGAGAACTGGGGTTGCTCCCGAGGGAGCAGGACGGGACAGGACAATGTCTGTCGCTGCACGGGAGAGCCCAGTCCTGGCCCTGCCGAGGTGGGTTTGTGGCATCCACAAAACTGATGTTCCCTGGTGCCCTGTGAGGCTACCAACAGCAGCAGAGGAGGAGCGGGAGGGGGAAGAGCACGTGTGGGAATCAGGAATAATTAAGCTTGTTTTGATCTCCTCCCTGCTGCAGGGGAGCCCACAGAGATCAAAACACTGGTTCATTACCCTCCTGCTTCTGCTGGGTAAAGAAACCATAAATCACAATCAGTCAGCTCCTGGCTAACGGCTCATGGTGCCTTTGGAGGGGGAGTCACGCAGATTATTGTTTTCTGTTGGGTGGTTGCTCTTCTGTTTGATTTTAGTCCAGGACTTCCAACCAGAACACAGTTTCAAAGGTGATTTAGAGAGGAAAGGGACAATGAAAGGGACATGCCATTACACAGGCAAGACTCTGCAGTCGGGTATTGAATGTTGCTTCTCCTCATTGCCTGGTCTCCTCTAATTACCGATCAGCTACCTCCCAGCAGTCCACAAGCTCCCTTCAACTCCTTCCCATTCTGATATCGCTTTTGTAAATATCCTAAGGGAAATTCATGGGTTCAAGGCTACATTAAGATGCATGAAACACGGTGAAACAGAGCAGAACCCGGCACCAGCCATGCCACAGCCCCGCCTCTGCCACTGCAGCACTGGCTCCAGTGTTCAGCTGGCCCCACTTCAAGCCTCCCCGTGTGAACCCCAGGGACACAGGGCCCGGACAGGGCCGCCCCCAGCAAAACCCACACAGCAGCTCCTGGGGTTCAGGCTTGGGTTCATTGCCCATTTCCAGACCAGCGATTCCACCCTCACTGCGGCCACCAATGGCTCCATCCCCAAACCTGCAGCTGTGCTTCATCCCAACCTGCTGAAAACCACATCCGCAGGGGACAGCACACAATTAACTCCATTGATCAACAGGAACGCTCCAAGCCACTGGTACAGCCCCAGAGAAGGACTGGAACTGTCTTCTGTTTTCTCCTGGAACTGGGAAAAGGGAACACACAAAATCTGTAACCTTTTTCCTGCCTGGGGAGCAGGACGCTGGCATTTGCCAGTGGGGACTTTCAGTTTCAGCTGAGCATCTCAGAGAAGACACCAGTTCTTTGCTGAAGACACTTCTCATCTCTTTAAAACTAAACCAGAGGACCTCATCAGCTGGTTCTGTAACCAAGATCATTCACTTCCCCCAAGCGCATCCAGAAATGAAGAGAATTGCATCAGGTACGTCCAGCACCAGCTCAGGAGGTAATTTCTGGTGTCAGGTTTGAAGTGGACAGAGTTGCTGCCTGCCCACGCCTGCTCCAGATGTGATCACTGCCTGTGTGCTAATCAGAGGATGAACAGCTCCATGGCCCTGGAGAGCCAGGAATGAGGCGAGCAGCCAGGGACTGGCTCCAACCAGAGAGCTCCCCATGTTAGTGCCCATTAAGCCTGCCCTGCAGGACCCCAGTGCCCATCCCATCAGGAGCTCAGGAGGAGATTCCTCGAAACCAGGGAGCAACCAGGGACTGCTGAGCTCCGGGGAGAGCTCTGTGCAGTCTGCATGCAGGGAGGCAGCTGATGACAAGGGGCAAGAAGTAAACGATGCCCCATCACTCACCACGGTCAGAGGGATGTGACTGAAGGAAGTCACCTTGTGAAGGTACCCATGGGAAGCAGGCGTGCGGGGCCAGGCAGGGAGGAAGGATCTGAAGTTCAGTTTGGGGCTGCAAAAGGAAAGTCTCAGCAGCAGAGGTGGCTGCAGCTCCGTTTCTCACACCTCCGTCCTTCCAAAGCCCCAATACAAGGAGAAACAGCAGCTTCTTCAGCTCCATTTACCAAATGGATGCAGTAAGCATCAGGGGACACCAGGAACACCAGGAAAAGCTGAAGGTGCTCAGCATGCCTTAAGGCTTAACAAGCCTTAGAGTCTTTCTGCACATCTCTCTGGGTTCCAACAGCCAGATTCTGCTCACATGATAGGTCAGAACATTGCTTTCATGAACAAAGCCACTCTCTATCCTCTCATAGCAAGATAAACAGCAATAATGCTTCACAGCACCCATGCAGAACCGCTCTGCCCACCACATGATACTGAAGTCTTAAGACAAATACACCACAAAGCATCACAAATCTCTCCTGGACTTGGCCCCTGACCCACTGCTATGACAAGTGACAGCACTGGGCTGATGGGGACAGGGAAAGCTCCAGCACTCCTGTGCACACAGTCACGGGCAATGGCAGGGAAAGGGAGCACTGAGAGTGAAACCAGTGCTTTGGTAAAAGAGCAGGCAGCTATTTTGGGACAGATGTCTCAGTTCCTTGCACAGGATATTTCAGTGCTTTGATGCTATGGTGATAAGTGCCCTAAATATATTCAAAATATGTAGGGAGAGAGAACTGAAAACAAGGCATATTTTAAAGCAACAGCTCTAATAAGCATCTGGTTCCCATAGTCATACCTGCCCACGGATTTCATACTGCAGCCCCCAGAGCAAAACTGCCAAGTCCTCCTCACCTCCCCCCCTGGCAACACCTAGGAGGAAGCATCTGGACCCTGTTACTTCACCAGCAGCTTCCCAAGGAAGAGGGACAAGAACTCAGACCTTCTGCTTCCAAAAGCCCAGGCTAAAGCAGGACCTCCTGAACTACCCCGGAGCTTTGGCACACAGCAAGGCAGTGCCCAACAAGTGGCCCTTGTCTACATGGAGAAACCAACATCAACTGGGTCTGTCAGGAGCAGTTCTCCAAGTGCACCAGACCAAACCCCTCTGCTCTGGAACAGTCACTCCAAGCATCTTGACTCCGCAAGCAGCATCAGCCCACTGGAGCATGAGCAAATGTCGCACGCTTGGTTCAGCTCTGGGCTGCATCTTCCCCGGGGATCTGCTCCAAACCCCTCATCCTGTTTTTATTTCTGTTAGCTGGGCAGCAGAGAAAAGGGAGGTATCACATGTTGGCAGGAAGGTGGCAGCTTCACATGGAGGCGGAGAGCGCTTCAAGGGTTTCTGTTCTTTTTATATACCCATCTATTTAACTTCCCTCCTGCCTTCCCACCCCCCAGACTCTCTTCAGCCCATATCCCCAGTGAAGAGAGGTTAGGCATCAGCATGGGGACCATTTTGTCATTCCCAGTTGGCCAGGAGGGCTCACAGGAAAGACCCCCCTGTTCCCCTCGGGGTATCTCCCCTCCACACTCTCAGTGGTGGGGAGAGGCTGTTCCCAGCCCTGGCGCTCTGGATCCACCAAGTCTGCATCCTCGTGTTGTCCACAAACCATCACCTGGAGCATAGAGTGCAAGGAAACAGTGTTAGGAAAGGCAAAACACAAAGTGAGTGCACTGTGTATGAGACACATCATCCAGCTGGGGGCATGAGCCAGTGGGGCTCTCCCACCCAGAGCAGTGGGCTTGCCGACAGCACACGGGAGAAAAACACTGGAAAAGCTCTGGGAAAGCACGTAAAGCAGCACCCGGGACAGAGGGACCAGTAATGAACCCCCACAAGCTCTTGAAAGGGGCTTATTTTCAATCTGCTTGTTTCTTATGGTTAGTAATGAATTGGAGCCTGGACCAGACCATCCATCAGCTCAGCTCCAATCACCTGCCCCGCCTGGCAGAGCCCTTGGAGTGCTTCAGTAACCAAGTGCCCTCACACACAAGCGGCTGCCAGGCTTCCTGATGAATGATGAGCTGAGGTAGGAACAGAACACTGACTGATCCCTCCACATCCCCCCTGCCCCAGCCAGAAGTCGCTTGCCCCAGGCAGAGAAAGACAAAGAGGAGGTCCCAGCCCAGCCCCTTCGGGAGTGCAGGGCCCCATGGGATGATGTTCAGTGTTAGAGAAACACCCTTAGGGCTGTTGTGCATCCAGATTTCCAATCCACACCACATTCCTGGTCACCAGGTGTGTTCATGAACACTCATGTTTTCTTTCCTGGCTTCATCCTGGTTAATTTTCCATAAGCCAAAGCAAAACAAGAACTGCTGAAGCACCGAGCACCTCCTCCAGATCCAGCACATCCAAGAAATGAGCTTGAGGAAAAATGTCTGGGAGAATAAAGCACAGAACAACCCCAAGCCTGAAGAGCTGGTCCCGCCCCCACCGGCCCTAGGAAAGGGGAATACAGACAGCGCCCACCAAGCGGTTAAGTTGGAAATGCTGGAGCAGCTCAGGCACGTGGAAGCTCAGGTGTACATTGATCATTGTTTTAGGAGGTTTTCTCACTGCCGAAGTTACTGCAGTTCATTTGTGCAGCTCCGTGTTTTAAGTGTAATAACAGCTCTGACATCACGTTTTTCAGGGGTTTTGCCTTAAGTCTCAGTATCTCCCCCGTTTAAAAAGTCACACTTCAAAATACGCATAGTCAGTGTCCGAACCCAAACCTGCGCAGGTGAAGCGATGGGGACATACCTGTGCCAGCCCACGGCTTTGTACCTGCTCCAAAGGGAACACTGTGGAGGAATCAGAGAGCCCTGTGGCACGCACGGCTCCGTGCAGTGGTCGGGCTGCTGAGGACTGTCCATGTGATAAAAGGGGAGGAAAGATTCCATTATACCAAAGTCCCAACTGAAATAAGCCCTGAAGGCAGCCGGGATCAGCAGGCGGTGCTCACCTTGAGACCCTGCGCAACAGAGCAGGGAATTCTGTTGTCTTCTCTCTGCACTGAGCCCAGGAATCGTTACCAGAAACGTTACAGCCTTGTCGCTACAATGAGAAAACAGAAACGACTATTTTTACATGTATATGCTTAGGAACAGTAGGATATATAATCATCTCTTATTTGGTGACGGGTAGGAGGAATCAATAAGATACATACATTTAGTTGCTGGTTCAGAGCCACTTGTACAGACTCTGCGATGCTTGATATTTTTTCCATGATGCGAAGTTCATTTTTTAACGAGGCTTTTTTAATTTAACGCACTCCTGGGGAGAAGAGAGAAGTCAATGAACAAAGGATTCAGTTCGTTTTGTATAACCTTCAAGATATTTATTTTGTATTTCTGCACCTGAGAAACAACCCGTTAAAACCCTTTTAAGCTTTCGGACGTTTCTTCCTGTCAGTTTCGAGCAGCACTGCTCAGAGCTGTAGCCTGTAGATGAATCAAATGGAGCGAAGGGATCGTGGCCCCTCCTGCAGCGGCAGCGCAGGCACCAGGGATGGAGGTGGGGAGCGGGGGACCCGGCCCTGGCAGAGCTCCTGCTGCAGCCTCCCACCCCTTGGAAGCTCCATGTTACCATTAAAACCTTTTGCATGAAAAACCAGCCACGTTTTGTCTCACTTTCCTGTTTCGGGTGGCTCCTTCACCAGCCAGGAGCAAACAGTGAGGAAGAGGAGGGTTACCCAGGGCTGGGACAAGGGCTCGAGTCCCTGATTCCTATTTCTGACACACCAAACCCCTCACGAACACAGCCACATACAAGAACTGGCACTGGGCCCACAATGGGGCGTGTTCTTCCAGTTTGGAAGGGATTCACTCAGAGTACACAGAAGCAAAGCCTTAGCAAAGGAACAATCCCAGCTGCCACGGGGAAGGGATGGGACGAGCGCCCCACTGCAGCCCACTTCCCCCAGCTCTGCTCTCTCCATGGCTGCACTGAGAAGGCCCACGAGCTGCCCACAACTCCCCTGAACCAAGCAGAGGCCACCTCTGCCACTCCTCCTGCCCGCTGGTATCCAGCAGCCGGACAGACCCATCAGGGTTCGGGCTGGCAGAGGTTTCCCCCCAGCCCCCACAGCGGTGTTCAGCCTCGACCCTTCCCCTGCCAGACCCCAGCACCCAGGGGCCTCCCGTGACCATGGAATCACCTTTTTTCTCTTGACGAAGAACCACCGAGCATTTGCTTAGAGCAGCAGCAGGAAAGGGAAGCTCCGGTTGTGTCTGTGTAACCACAGACAAAACGTGCCTTTTCAAAGGGATAGCAAAGAGAAGGCAGGGAAGGGCACACTCCACAGCTCGGGGTACAGCAGCCTTGGGCTCTGGCACGTTCCTTCCTCCCACACCACCGCGTATTATTAGAGGAAGGTGAACTGTTGAGCCATATGGAGCATTGAGAGCTATGAAGCTGCTGAAGAGCAATGGTTCAGAACAAAGGATGCTGTTTGGCACCAGGCATCTTCCTGAATCTGCAGACACAAGCCCTGGAGCTGGGTGTGATGATTCATAATCCAAAAAAAGGGGAAAGCAGCCTGTGATAGTCCCGAGATTACCAAAACCCATCACAATGCACAATCTATGACAAGAACACTTCACCTTTCTACTTTAAATAGATTCATGAACAGTTTTATGAAAGAATAAGAAAGGAAAAGTCAATCTGCAACAGCATGTGTGACAGGCACTCCTGTTTTAAGAGCTGAGAAGCAGGGAAGCTTTCCTATTTAACTCCTGATTAAGAGTCCTTCAGCATCAAATTACTTCTGAACTGCTGGTCTGTGTAAAAGCGCCCTGATGCTGTTCAGCCACCTGGGTCATTGCAAAGTAAAATAAACACGTGCAAGAAACTTGTTCCCTTCTATTACATGAGATTTACAGCCAACTTTTCTACCCAGGTCTTTGACTATTTGGAGGGAGAGGAATTCTGAGTGTGGTACTCTAGTTTGCTCCTGACACCACCGGCCACAGCTGGAAAGGAAGATCGGCCACATTAACATTGCAGATAACTGCTCCTTTCAAGAAAAGCCAAAGGGCCAGAGGAAAAGAGTTTTATTTTAGCTGTGTTTAAAAGAGATGGGGTGAGCCTGCCTGCAGAGGGAGGCTTTGTTTCCTATAGAACAAATTCCCATCTCTGCTCATTACAGATGCTCAGAGTCACCCCAGGACGTGCCAGTTCAGTGGACGAGGTAAACAATGGTATCCCCAATGTCCTTCATGAGGCCATTCTCAGAGAGGCGAACGCGGTGCTCGCTCAGGTCAATGTGGAAGATGGCCTGCTCCAGAATAGGCGTTTTCTCTGCTTCCTCCTTGCCAAGGACTGGAACGCGCCGGGGGCCAAGCACAGGATCATCGAACCTCATCAGCTTCACTTTAGAGAGATCTGCAGTGAAGAGAGAGGCTGGTTAGGCTCCAGGATCTGCACACAGGCTGCAGTGTCAACTGAACTGGTCAAAGCAATATCCAGTACTTCTACACCTGCTCCAAGGAAATACACTCTCTTGGGAATAACATTCATGATTTACACCCACTACAAAGATGGCACTCAGTGGTTACACTGCATGTTACCAGCAGAAATAGGGATAAACCACACAGAAATATCAACTCCCAGTACCACACTCTAAGCACTAGATTTGCTTTACCTGCTGCTTGGACAGCCACAAGTAACTGACCAATTATGGTATCATTTTTGAGCAATGAATTTCAGAGATCAGCAGAAAGAGGAAGGTGAACATTGTTTTATGTACAATTCCCTATTTACACATGAACCAAGCAGACCTAAAATAAAGCTCAGAAAGCCTGTGGTCTTGCAGCCAAGCCAAGTACAACCTTCTGCCCTGGTCACCAACAGAACAGTGACACCTTCTGGAAAAGACGGAGTGAGAAAGTCACTACTTAACCGCACTTGTTTTCCAGCGTCTTACAGTACCCACCTAGCACACCACCAGTAGATACACACACACATCTACCGTGTGCACAGTGCCCTTCCCCTGCACTGGAAGGTAGCTGTCTTTGTTCTACAGATAAGCATCAATATAAACACAAGCTGTTTAAAGATTCAGAAAGAAAAGATTCCTCTGCTGTCACCAGATCTTGGATGAGGTCGAGTTTTCCTTTTATACCCATCTCAGTGCTTCAGATGTGTTCAAATCTTAACTCCTGTGTTCTTCAACACAACTACAGCTACTGCTCTTTTAAGAAAGCCACTTTCACCCAATTACACTGGCCAGGAACTTGCTGCTTGTTTCAAGAACGTCCACAAGAAATGTTCTCATGCCTGTGTTTTCCTGAAGTATCTTTCCAAGCAGGTGGATAAGTGAGGAATAGTAAGATTATCAACAAGTAGGCCAGAAGAAACACAGCTTATTTCCAAACACAATCAAGGAAGAGCACACACCCAGAAATCCTGCTGCCTGCAAGGACTGACCAACCTTTAGGCTGTCAAAGTACCACAAACATTTATCTGACCACAGCAGCACTGCCAAGAGGCAGCTTTTGTCCTAACTGCAACAAGGCAAAACACAGGAAAGTGCCACACAAAACAGTGACAAAGATGAGCACAGGATCCTTCCTCTTGTCCTGTCAATGCACATCACCCCAGATACTTACACAGGGCTTTATTAGACAGAAAACTAGAAAGCAAAGGAGCAAGAGGAGGTAATGGAATTACTGGCAGCAACCCGGAATTTTGCCAAAAATGTGACCTCCATAGAGTAGACTTTTCCCTATGATGGAATCCACGTTTCTAAGCCAAGCACACCCGCACCTCAGAGCACTCGACAGGCTCTAGGTAAACATGCCCTTGCAAAAGCAGCACCCCAGGCTCTGCCTGGACACCTTTATTTATTTAATGCAAAGTCAGGTTCACAGGTGATGAAATGCTTTTGTCTTAACGCTTCCCCACTGGAATTCACTACTGCCCACGGACTGAGTGCTCTCTTACAACTGCAGAGTTCAACGTTTCACAGCTGAAATGAAGCATTAGTGCATAAAGAACACAAGAGTTGAGAGGGAAGAACTAGCTCAGAGGATTTAAGAGGAGTATTAAAGCATTTCCCACACAAGTTGCTAGTCCAAGTTCGGCATAAACAACGGTGATTGATAGGGCTATTTATTTAAAAGCAATTCTTCAGTTATCCCAATCTTAACTGAACAGTGGAAAAGTATTTCCACTATGAAGTGGGACAAAAATGAGGAGCCCAGGTAACAACTGTTACCTGAGGATAAACAGAAAAAAATCTGGTGAATGTTTTTCTCAGCCCCAAGCTCCACAACCTAAGTGGCAGAAGCCACCTTATACCAAGCTATGGGACTAACTCTGAGAAAGTCAAAGTGCAAGGAGAAAGATCATCCACATTCACCTCTGGCTGAAGCTGGAGTTCAGTGCATCAGTGGCAGAACCAAAGGCTAATGAGGAAGACGACCACAACAAAGCCTGTTTATTTGTACATCATCTTTTTGCTTTTTCAAACACAAAACTCCTGCCTCCTTTCTAAGCAGCTATTACAGCAGCACAAACTCCAGCAGCTTTCTGCTGCTCTGACCAGTGTGTGACAGCCACAGAGCTGTGCTAGCATCTTACCTTTGATCCCTCTGTCCATCTTCATCAGGCGCCTGATCACTGTCTCCCTGTTGTCCCCTTGCCTGATTTCTATTTTTGTAGAGAAGTGGCCGTTTGATGGTTGAGGGTTCACCAGGAACACAGACACACTGGGCTGTAAGGAAGTTAATACAAACATTAAAGGAGATCTGTGCATGTGATCCAAGCCTCAAAGGAAAAGCAAAACCAAACCAACCAAACATCTGCTGTCAGCAAACATTCTGGGTGGAAAAGCTTCATTTAGAAGCACCCCTGCCAGGGGCAGAATGTGAGCACTTCCCCAACTCTTTAAAACACAACAGAGTAAGCACAAGCCTTGAGGACATATTTAGGGAATGCCACTGTTCTGAAGGGTCACTGATCTTACACACGACTTGCCTAGGATCCACAACAGAGCTGTAGGAAGTCTTTTGAAAGGTTTTATGCAACTGAAGAGAACCTGTTAGCCACTATAAATGGATAAATTAACAGTCTTCAGATCAAATAACTAAGTGGTGCTGACTGGAAGAACCTCAGTCCAAGGTACAGTCACAGACATTTAGGGCTCTATACAGAGGAAGGAAAAAAAACCCCAAAATAAAACTGCTTCAGGAAATGTATCTTGTTTTGAAGGGGTGCTGGGTCAAAGGCAAAATGAATCCAGTGCCCACATCTGATCCAAGTTTTCACATGGCATGTTTGCTTTTGCCTGGCTTCTTTTAAATAAAGTTTTCAGGCTTCCAGTATGTGAATTTCTGATCTTACCTCAGTTCTGAATATGGAAAATGGTTTTCCAGGACAGCAGTCTTCTTTTATTTTATCTTCTGCTTCAGAAGCAAACTTCACTTCGATGTGATCAAGCTGTGAAAAAATATAAAAGGGGGAAAGGGGAATAAACAGTTTAATCCAGTTGGAGGGAACAGGAGATACCGGACCTGTTTAGTTGATAATAAAAACCACTGCTTGAGGAGCATACACCAGAAGTTACTGTAACCAGGCTTAGAGCCTTAGGAAAGGTTGGTCTTCCACATATGCCAATAAAACCCAAGTAATAAATATGCCAGGAATGTACCAACCTCCAGGGAATTTGTCAGATAGACAATATTCTCCATGAACACTGCACGCTCATCGAACTCCAGCTCCAGATCAAGAACACGGGAGCCGTTCTTCTCCAGGTTTTCCTGTCAGAGGGGAAAAAAGGAAAAAATAAAAGGATTAAAACTCAAAATGCTGCAGTAAAATGATGCTTCAAAACAGCAAACTATCTCCATTAGTCTTGAACAGAATGGGACTTTAACCATGAAAGCTCTCTGCTCGCACAACATGCTAACGTAGGAGCAATATTTTTCTTGTAACAGGGCTTCTCCTATAGTGAGTTAGTGACACTGATGGGAGGAGTAAGAGCAATTAGAACACATTTTTAATATAGAATTGAAAAGGTGTTTGACATTCAGTTATTTATGATCCCTACTTAATGTGCAGACTGAGAATTTGCAAAATAAGTCAGCATTTCAGTGGTATTTCACAGCAGGAAATGCAGTCTTATGACCTAGTTTGAAATAAAGGACAAGCTTACAACAACTGGACATGTTCACAGCAGTCGTAAAACAAGTTCTCTGCAGGGAAATAACTACTTTACATGTTAACATAAAAGTAACTTAATTAGTTGAGAAAGCCAACAGCAACACTCACAAGAGACAAAGTATTAAAGGCAATAGAAAAACCACGTGATTTTTTTTTTTAACGCTAAAACAAAACTTCCTCTTTGGAATTCAATCTGCCCCTTTCTTTCTTTCACATGCTGAGCCAGCTGTCTCCTTTGAAGCTCTGCTTTGTCAGACTCAGCATGGCTGTGGTTTCCTGGTTTCCTTGTCAGTTTAATGTGAAAGATTCCCTGCATTCACACTGAATTGCTCCCCTTTGTAAATTACAAAGTTTCTCCTCCATTTAAGCCCTCCTTTGACAAATAGGAAGCACAAGAAGTAATGCTCCTTGTGCATTGTAATTGCTGAATAATAGGTTTTCAGAGAAAAAACACACTGATGTAGGGAGTCTGAGCTCAGATGTTGCTATGTCTTTATGTGAATTGCTCCCTGCTCTTCAGAAGTGAGAGGATCAGTGCTGGGGTAGGGCTCATCATGCCCGCCCATTCCCAGCTGCATCAGGATCACTGACTTCTGCCAGAATAAGGACGTCAATCCCAGGACATTTCAGACCTAATACACTTGTAGGACTGAAAGTTTCTCTGACCTTTTCCAACTGTACCAGCTGATCTAACACATCACTACATCTCTTTACACACTTCTACAGGAAGCTTTGTAGCTGTTTTGTGCTCTCTGTTCCTCTGAAGGCTTCTGAGCTACCATGAGAAGGAGTCATTAGAATAACCCTAGAGAGAGGGCAACAGAGCATCTCCATTTATAAAATATGAGACCAACAGAACACATTATTACAGGAATTTCAAAAATGAAGCTAAAGCTCAAGGTAAAGAAGCATTTCACACTCGGTAGGATTTTTCCTGTTACCAATCCCTCTCAATTTCTCCAGATCACGAGAAGTCTAAAAGATTTTAAATCCTCTTCTGGCCATCCCCTCACCATTTTATTTTTAAAGTTTTTGCTTACTCTTTGCATGGCACACAAATAATACACAAAATTCATAATCCCACTCAGGGCTCAGAACAGACCCTTTTATCCTCCCTTAAGCATGGCGCAATCACTTATCACTAACCTTGCTCTTAGCTTTCAAGTGTTAAGCATTTTTATGTCCCCAAAGCAACATCTTATTCTCATTTCAGCATAAAAAACTTGAGGAGTGAAATCTGACGCATTTCAAACACAGAGGGATTCACATGTATTTGAAGCACAGATTACAACCTGCAAAATACAGAAACTACCGAGCCCCAGCCAGACCATTCATTCACCTGGGCTAATTCATGTAGAGACATGTTTACTGTACCTTTCTTTCAGAGATGTCAAAGCAGTTTATAAATAAACCATGAAGATGCCAAACAAGCAAGGGGAGGAAAACGACTGAAGTCAAATGTTTGTAGGAGATCCAGGAATGAAGTAAAGGAAACAACAATACCCATGCACCAAGCTACAGATTATCACTGCCTTTGTCCAACAAGTTTCCTTCACAAAAGCTTTTTTCCATACAAGAACTGTCCCTCTGGCACTTACCTTAATCATGGCAACAAAAGGCATAACCTTCTTCATGTACTTTTTCAGCTCTGGCAAGGTGTTCAACTCACTCGCAATTACTTTATTATCTGGCAGTTGACCTCCACTGACCTAAACATCAATGAACACCCATTATAAAGGATAAGTAACAAATTACAGCTTAGAAACTTTCTACGGATAGACAAAAAGAGCCCCCAGAGCAGCAGGTGAGCAGCCCAAAGAAACATGGAAGGACGATGACCTGGTAGTGCTTGCGCAGAACTGACAAGGTGGTGTGCTGCCAGGGCGGGTAGCTCTTTGCCACGTAGATGGTGCAGTGAGAAGGCTTCTGGGAAGGTTCTTTAGCACTTTTCTAAGGAAACAAGCAAAAAAAAATTAAGAAGGTCTCCTGAAGCAATACGGAATTATCAGGTAGCATACTTAAAAAGATGACCTAATACACTTCACCTTTCCTTTCACAGGTGCCATGTAGTTCTTGAGGCGAAGTCGCAGGTCATGAGCTGCTTCCATCAGGTACTGGGATGAGCGAATCAATACCTCGTCCACAGGACCTGCTGTCGGCCACAAGGCTCTCATGATGGAATCACGCTTTGAAGAAAGGGAGAAGTAACACGAACGGAGATGAAAACACATTAGTATCTGGTGGGATTTCAACCCATTATAGCTTGACTGGAAACAGCTTAGACAGTTGGAACCTCAGTGAACACCCACCTGTAATCAGGCTGTAAAGGAGTAAGCATGCAGCCAACAAACATTCATTTGCAAGAATGTTAAGGACTATATATACAATTACACGCGCCATACACCTACATAACATCACCTACAAGAACAAGGCAGTAAAGAATCCCCAAAGTTTCATGCTTAAGTGTAGGAATATCACACTATCTGGGTCAATTTTAGATCACCTCTTTGCGAGTAGACAATCAAAGTGACTTCTATTAGAGTTGCATATGTCACCCCAGTAACAGGCTAACCCCAGATGTTCACTGTCCTATGGACAATGAGCTATTACAGCTCTCTACATCCTAAGACACATTTCTTCTATTTGCATGCAAAAGACATCCATAAGCCTGATAGGACTCTCACTAAAAATCAGGAAAAGCTGAGATCTGAATCAAGTGACAAAACCCAAACGTCAGTGAGTACCTTTCCCAGCAGCGACCAGATGTGTTCACACAAGTGGGGACAAATAGGAGCCAACAGTAGCGTCTGAACCTCAATAAACTGAAACACCAACTCTCTGTGCATCCCTTCTATCGCCAGCTCACGGTATTTATCCTTTGCTGCCTGAAACACAGCCAGTGCAACCAGCATTAGCATACCCCACCTGCCATGGAGAAACACCGAGAAGAAAACACAACTCCTTGCTCTAACATGCCTTTTGAATGTAAACAGCTTAGAACTCAATCATGGATTATTACAAGAACTGCATCTTCCTGAAGCACCTGAGTGAGAATCTGTCAGGCGGCCACTGCATTTCTGCTGCAATATGGTACCTTTTAAAAAGTGTTTCTTGGGACAGATGTAAGGGACAAAAATATCCACAACTGTGTATCAGGTACTTTCATCCAAATAGCTTGCATAGAGATACTAATAAGTATTAAGAAAAAGACAATGAATACGATCTATCATTATACGTATAATTCAGCCTACTTGATCATATTCAAGGGTACCATAAAGGAGCCACATAAAGGAGTCCCTGTAACTCATTAAGGGCAGCGCATGGTTCAACAGACACTCTGGAGACATGGCTTACAGATTATATCAAAAAGCACTCTGCTTCCAAACAACTTTATGGATGCATTATCTGGACTTCTCATGTAGAGTTCCTTATTAAAAAGATGCTAAAGAAACAAAACACTCTTTAATAGTGTCTTTGTTTTAGGCAGCTTTTTGCTCATATCGTTAATCAGGACTATTTGCAGATACACAGTTGTCTACCCCTGGTCCTTGGTAAAATGACACAAGCAGACCTTTATAATTTCAGATTTATTCAAGTACTCTTGTTTCTTGGCACAATTCTGATTCCAATTCAGCTGTCTAATTAAGGATCAGAGACATCAAGATCAAAAGAAATCCACAAAGTAACAAATACCAAGTGTTAGTTTCTTACACCTACCAAGAGACCTACCTGGAATTCAAAGAAGCCAGTTTTCAGAGCTTCCTTAAACATCATCTTCTCATAATTTTGGTCTGTCTTCATTATGCCAGCATTCATTTCACTAGGGAGGGAAGGGAAGTGAGAACATCAACGTTGCAGCGTCTACCCCACGTAATGGCAGACTGTGTAAAACACCACTATCAATGTCACCCGTGCAGGGGAATCCCACACCCTATTCTGTGAAGTGTTTTGTTCTATGTAATTCATTAATTTGTAGAATAAATAGAGATGTGCCTTGCACAAAAAACAATAGAGCAAAGTGTATTGTTAGCTTTTGTACAGTACCTGGCAAAGACTCTGTCATTGAAGGTGTTGGCAGGACCGCTTCTCAGACTGTCTCTGTTTGCAATCATCTCCTTTACCCACTCCACCCATGTGTAGAGACGAAGAATACCAGCATCTGCCATGGCTTCCACAAAGTTGGCATCTTCAACAGTATCACCAGCATCAGCCAAGGCTAAACGCATGCCTGAAAGAAACTGCATCAGCTAATGTGGCCAGCATGCAATTAGCTACAGATGCAGGAGGGACTCAAAATTAACTCCAGCTGCCTTTTCATTATGAGTTAATAAAATGCAGAGTACCTTTTCAATCTGCCTGGCCAGCTAGAAAGAGCTGTCTCAAAGGATGGACTTTACCCAGTAGAGGTACACTGCCCTCCTGAGGGAGGAAACCAGACACACACCAAGGATCAGGAGCCTAGTACAATCACTGCCTAAAAACCAAGAGCGTGCAAGAAGGAACATGGGAACATGGGCATTCATGTAGGCACTCCGTGTGCATCGTCAGTATCTGTGTGTGTTTTGGTCTCTTAGGTGACTGTGGAAGCATGAAGCAGGCACCTTTTAGGGGGTCTCAACACCAGGAGCAGCTCTTGGCTGAACAGGCTCTGTGTCTGAATAAAGGAGTTCAGCTTGTCAAAAATCCCAATAGAGTTCAGCTTGTCAAAAAGCACAGGTGGTAAGCTGTGGATTTATTGCAATTCAATCCTCCAATAAACTCACTGCTCCTCGGAGAGCAGAACACTCATTTTAGCCATTTTGGCATAACTGAAAACCAGACGCAGATCAGAACACACTTACCATCTGCAGAAAACTTGTCAATAGCTTGAGTTAGGGTAAGAAAGTTTCCTGTAGATTTAGACATCTGCAAGAAACAGAGAGTCTGTTTGCTCACACATCCATTTTGTTGTTGGATAAGGAAAACAGACACAACAGGGACTTGGGCAAACCCCTGAGAATGTGTTTGCTCATGAACCCCAGCAAAAGCAATTGGGTAAATCTGAACACAGAAAAGGAAACTGAACTTCATCCATCTACCTCCTGAACCTTGAACAGGTCCACACACACCACAGCTACGGGGTAAGTGGTGGCATCATTTGGGTTCCCGCTCAGCCTTTGTCAGGTGTCAGGGTCTGATGCAAGACAACCAGTATCAAAAGCTCATTTCAGAAACTACCTAAATTAAATACTACTTCAAATTTGGTATTTCCAGTTCATTCTGCACTGTTTTTTCCAAGTACGCTGGTGGGGTTTTTTTGCTTCATGTTAGACAGTCTCCAAGGCCTAACTCCCAGGTTCAGATACTTTTAATTAATTCCATTTCAGAACTTGCACACATTAGCGAGTTACCAGCACAAACGTTTTCCTCTCACTGCATCTACTCCAGTGCTTAACAAAGCTAAAATTCAGTCAAGAAACCCAAAACCCAGAACATTCTACATTCTGTATTACCCTAAAACTTCACAGAAATGCACTGAAATCTTTACTAAACTGGTGCAGTTATACAAGAGCTAACTTAAGGAAAGCATCCCATAGAACTGGAAGAAAGGCAGGTCTTTACCTCTGATGAAAGCAAAACTGGAGGGCACCAATGAGGAAACTGGAATTTTCACTATTTCCTCCTCTTAAATAGCAAGAACCATTTTTCCAGCCTGGCTAAGTGCCTATTGGACAGCCACAAAAGCCATCTCTCACATGAAACCCCACTCTACCTTTTCAGAATTGAGGAGGAGATGTCCATTTGCTCTCACAGCTACTGGCCATTTTTCTCTGTTCAAAGACAAGATAGAAAGCATTTGGTGAAGTAAATATATAGCAAAGCTGCAAAATGAAAACACACATTTTCAACCTAATTCTGAATGCTGCACAGTCTAACAAAGCCATTAGCAGACGTACCAGAACTCCAAACTTCCAGCTTTCCCTCCTTCATGCCTAGTTCACATTATCTCCAAACTCACCTTTGATCTGACCATATGGCCACGTGATTATAGAGATAGTAAGAGAGATGATTTGGAACAAGATCTTTGCCAGAAACTCTGAGATCCACAGGATACCAAAATTCAAACTCCTCCTTTAGCTTGTCCAACTTCTCTTTGGGAATCTCTGTTTTAGGAAACGGAGCTGACTTGAAGAAGATGTAATCCCAGACTTCTTTGCTCATTTGATGTGCCCTGCACAGAATTAGTCCCATATTGAGATATCAGTAAGAGTTCCTCTTCCACCCCACAGCAGTTTGTGTAAGACAGCCTAAAACTGTGATCAGTTCTCACAACACCCTCCATTTGATAAGCAGAACAAACACAAAGAATGGGCAGGTGTTTTGGTTTGTATTTATGCAGACAGTAAAAGCATTCTGGATCCAGAGCACCTCCAGTACACATTAAACAATCAGATGAATTGATATCACCAGTCTAGAACAAAATCTTACATGTACCTCTTTACTGACCTAGTTCTGGCAATTACTGGTCTATACTTTCTATTACTGTTGTATGCAATCCCCTTCTACTGTCCCCCACAGAGGAAGTCTTGGTAAAAAGCATTTGCTAACACCATAAGGAAGATGTTATTTGTGTTCGAGTACACTCTAATTGTATATACTTAATTCCAACAAATCTGCAATTCTGTGCTCACGATGTTCACTTCAAAGTTTGTTTCCAGACGTGACTAGGATGTAGGGAGCTTCTCTGTAATTAGAGAGGTTTGAGCCAAAATGACAGCTTTGCCCAGACTTTCAGAACTATTTCTGTCTGTAAGAATCCTTACTTGAGAAACGTTTTTCACATTCATTATAGCATCAAATGAGGTAAGTTCCAGTTCCAGCACGCTCACTGCTCCAGAAAACACACAGAACTAGAGCATAAGATTGAAGGCAAGACTGGAAGTTGTTTTTTTCCATTCCAGATGAGTTGTACTACCTCATCCCTCTGATCTCTACCACTGACAGTTCACAACCACTCCAACCAAGAGGTCATAGAGCAGTCTTAGGAAGTATATGGTACAAATGCCTTCCCCTCTTACTTTGAAGGCTTCCACGTACGAGTTGTGGATAAAAGATGGTTCCAAGCTAAAAGAGTTACCAACTTTTGATACAGTGACAAAAAGGAAGTGATAAAGTCTTGCTCACTTTGTGAGCAGACACTTTTCTTTAGTTGCAAAGCGGCCTCAGTGAGCAGAGACGCTTCACTAGCCACTGAGACCAATCACTCAAAAAATCCTGGCAAGGACCGCTTTGAAGCAAGTCAAACAAGTCTTAAAAAGGCAATTTACCCTGCGCACAGGTTTGCTTTCAGGGACATTCCTCGTCTCTCCTTTCTCTTTCCTTACTTCCCCTTCCACAGCTTTGTGGTAAATTCACTAAAAGCACATTAAGTTTGAAAATGATGCTTTCTAAGCACCAAAACAAAGCATCAGCCCCTTTGACAAGTCTTTGTCAAGAACAATTCAGGAGACAAACACATCCACTTAAACAGGAACATTTCAGGATTCACTCTCCTTACCTGATGCCTAGAGGAGACTCTCCCTGGCCCCTCAGGTTACCTCCTTGTAACAGATGAGCCACTGTGTAATAGGCCATGTAGATAGTTGAGTCGGAGAGAGACTCTATCAACCACTGCTCATCCCAAGGTAACCGACTACCTACAGACACAGAAACCAGTATCAGGTACAGCCAGCACTACCCCTGCTGACAAGCATACGTAAGCAGTTCATGACTTTCAGTGGAACACATACATATACACACACAGAGATACAAATGCTTATGCTTTCAAAAATCCTTTTTAAAAAAATTAAAGTTATGCATTTGAAAATTCTATTGAAGAGAAAACACAACCTTCAAACAGATTTCATTTCCTGATCATTTGCTGTGTGTTACAATGCAGTCAGAACAGCTGCCTCATGTCATAGGCTACGTAAGAGGAAGGCCAGTCACAATTTAAGGAGAATACCCAACAAATGGAATTAGTTCCTTCTTCTGAGGTCCCTTCCAAATCAATGGTCCAGGCAAAATGCTACAGAGATGCTGCACAGAATCCCTGTAATAATGTGTCCTGGGTTCAGCAGAAGCAGTAATTTTTCTCCTTAGTAGCTGGTGCAATGCTGTGGTTTTGACTTTCAGCCTGGGAACAGCGCTGATAAGACCAGTTTTTAGTTGCTGCCCAGTAATGTTTACTCTGACCAAGGACTTTCTGAGCCTCATGCTCTGCCAGGGAGGAGGGGAAGCTGGGAGGAAGCAGACACAGGAAACCTGACCCAAACTAGCCAAAGAGGTGTTCCACACCACAGCACGTCATGCCCACTATATAAACTGGGGGCAGTTACCTGGAAGGGTTAGATCACTGCTTGGTCAGGTTGGGTGTCGGTGGTTGGCAGGTGGTGAGCGATTGTATTCTCTTTCCTTGTTATTTCCCTTATCATTATTCTTATTGGTGGTAGCAGCAGTGGTTTGTGTTCTGCCTTAGTTACTGGACTGTTCTTATCTCAACCCGAGGGAGTTACATTCTTTCCATTCTCCTCCCCATCCCTCCGGGAGCAGGGGGGGAAGGGGGGGAAGTGAGCAAGGGCTGTGTGGCTGTGTTGCCGACTGGGTTTAAACCACGACATAACGCAAAAATTAAAAAAAACCCTGGCCCCATGGATTTTCAGGAAAGTGCCTTCTCTGGGATGCTGGGTCAGGATACAAGCTGGATATAGCTACTCTACCTACCCATGCCATGTTGCGTTCTAGATAGCACTTAAGCCTCCCGAATGAACCAATGAATACCATCCTCATGAGGAGAACACTCAAGAGGACATTCTCATTAAGTGAGGAAAGGAGTAGTTTGCCTACCTAAGCCATATGTCCTGGAGCATGCATGCTCTTGTAGCCAGCCTAAAGTAGCTTCAAAGTTTCTCCTCGTCTCTTCACAAAACCTACCAGAAATAAGCCATTACTGCTCCCAGCCCTCGTAGACCACCACCAGCCACAGTCAACAAGCACTCCCCTTTCCATCTGCTTTTGCAACTTACGTCTCCAGATGCTTCAAGCACTCTGATGCCTGTTTCTTCCAGTTCACTTCACCATAATCTAAATACCTACAGTCAAGAAAAGTTTGTTGTAACAAAGCAATCCACAACTAGGATATAATTTGGCACTAACTTTGTAACTCCTTCACTTACCACTGATCACAAAGCGCCACAACACATTCGTCAGCAGACCTTGACATAACTTGTTTCTCAGGTTCCATATAAATCATGGCTTCATCCTAAGAGCAGAAAAAGCAGTAAAAGCTAAGACTGAAGTGCTTGGCAAAGTCTTGAAAGTCCTCACATCTTACCAAAAAGCATCCTCCCCATTCTAATCTGCTTTGCAGCATTTATTGCATGGCTTCTGCCACTGCACAGGCACTCTGCCTCAGGATTCTTTTCAGTAAAACAAGAGCAACACTGACTATGTGCTCCTCTGAGGTAGCAGTTAATACCATTTTGTACAGGTCTCTATACATGACCAAAGGGAGGCCAGCAGCACAAAGATCACTGTCTTTGGCAAATTGATCCTACACTTTCAGTGTCTTCCCAACTATATCAAAGACTAAATCAGACTCCCTAATTATCTCCTAGACAAGGTGATGGGATGAAGCAGGAAATAAGAGGTCTCTAAGCTATTCATCCCATTTAGTGCAAAAACACAAGGTCCTTCTTTTAGCAGTATTTCCTAACTCTGCAGTGATCCAAAGCACCACTAATGACTGCAGAACCAGAGCAGAGGTTTCTTCAGTGACTCAGCTATGGTGAAAAGGACAAATGGGTAATTTGGAAGCAGCTGTGTGCACTCTGTCACATACGTTATCCACCATAGTCTTCTGAATAAGCTTCTTGACATCTTGAACTTTCTGTCCTTTGAATCCATCCACCAACATTACCTGTAAAAGATGGGTCACAGGAGTTGATGGTTTTAAAAATGAACAGTGAACAGGTGCAATAGCTCTTTGGATCAGCATTAAGAAGCCGCAGCTACTGCAGTCTTTTAACACCCAAAAAATAGAAATAAAGTTGTTTGGGCTTTTTCATTAAATACAGTCATCTACCCAAAATGGGTCTGTCTCCACGTCAGCATGCACACAGGCAATCACACACAGACAGTCAGAAATAAAGCTGTTGCCAGCTTACAATAAAACAGCTGAGGAATAAATACATCACAGGGAGCCAGCATGCAAGGGAAGGCAGGACGGGAGGAAACAACCAAACAAATCACCTCAACACATTGCCCTTTCCATCAGTTTCCCAATCAATACTTGTAGCAAGATCAACCAACTCCCCAGAAGATGGGCACTTGCAAGGAAATCAGATCACAGACCTCAGTCTGCAGTCATAGATTTCTCCATCCTCTCTCTCCAGTTCTACAAAACTCCAACTGCAGCACATGGCTGAAGACGCTGAACGAAAAATGGTCTGAGGAAAACTGACAACATCTCCCTCTTTCTTGCAGTCTTTATTTAAGTACTCACTTTGTTTCACCCCAATCAAACTCAGCAAGCAAACACTCAAAATCCTTTATAACTTACTCCCTCATAAAAGCCTTTCAGGTACACTCTCTCCTTGGCCTCAGCAAGCTTCTCTCTGTCATTCTGGCTCTGGATTTTGAGCTCATCACAGATGAATGGAGCACAAAGGTTGCCATAGCCTGGGATTTCAATGATGGGCACCTGAGAATCAACACACCAGTACCAGATATTCAGTTCAGACTATCTCAGTGCCATAAAATCTATACCAATTCAGGACAACCCTGCTGTAACAGTATGGGACTTTAGTTCTTTGTACAGAAGAGATACTGTAATAATCTGGCCATTAAGGCTGTTAAGTTTTAATCACCCAACAGGTTATCAGTATAATGATGCAAACCAATCTCCAAAATAGTAATTCCTACAAAAATTAACACTTTTCTTTATGTCTGAAGCACAGCGATGGATAACAAACCCAGGTTGCAGCCCCCAATGAACCAAACATTACAACAGCAAAACATGAGGACTTTAAACTCTTCATTCTTTCAGCTGAGGAGGATTCTTTCTACTTAAAAGCAGAAATTCTGGAAAAGACAGGCACCGTTCCTGGTCTGTTTCTCACCAGTGAGTGTCCAGACACATGCGCTGCAGCTGGACACACCAGGTGGACTCACCGGTTCAAACGGCAGCACCATTTCATCTCTGATGCCGTACTTCACCCTCAGAGCCTTTGGAAGGTGAAAGAATAAAGAAATTTAAAAAACTTAACAATATGGATAGAAGAAAAATGCTCAAGATTTAAAGGGTTTTATCCATTCATAAGGTCTTTTCTTTTCAAAATATTTTATACAAAGCAGACAAAGTTCATCTCTGGAAGTCATTTCCACAATAGGCATTTGATTTTATTTCTCTGGTACTCTTCTCTACCTTAACATGCAGCAGAAGTTACTTGATTCTCATTCAAAACTCTACTTGAAGTCTGAGAGAAAACATCTGTCCCAGCCCTGTTGGCTTTAACTTCATTTATAACTACTTTGATTTCAAGTTAGAGATAGCAAAAATCCAACTACAGGGAGCTCCGTTTTACCCCCTGGATATCTAACTTTGACCCTCCACACTACGGCAAGGAAACAAGCAACTCAGTTAACAGACTGACCTGCTTCTTTTTCAAATCTCTCAGGGCTGCAAAGTCATCTGGAGAATCGGAGGGAACACTTGTGACCACCCCAGTGCCTTGACAAAGAAACAGATACCACAGATAAAAGGACTGAATGCATGGAGTGCAAACAGGCTTTGGCACGATGCTGCTGTACAGTTACCTTTATCTTCCTTGATTGTGAGCATGGGCAGAGCATATATGACTTTGTAGGCGGTGAGAGGGGCCGAAAGCACAGCACCAAGAATCTCCTGTGCAGGACAAAGAAACATTGTTACAATAAATAGCACCTTTTCAGCCAAAGCTCTGCTGGCTGGTACCTTCGAATCTGCTGGCATTTCTTACACATTACAAACAAATAAATACGTACATATTTAGTTAGACAAGGAGGCAGATTGCTGAGACACTGCCAAGGCAACAGTAATGCATTATTCCACAGGGAAGTGCATCAGGTTATCTCCCAGCAGCTGAGCATAGCTGCCAGGGAAGCTGTCTGCTGCTTGCTTTTTCAGTCACTAGACACCCCAAAAGTTTTGTAATGGATCCTGTATTTTCTTTGTAAGTAGAATTCTACCACCACCTTTGCAGGTATAAGCTTCACAAGAACAGGTAAGCCTGCAGAGCAAGCTGCAAGATGCTTACTTCTCCCATCAGCTCCTTGACCACAGGTACAACTCCATTATCCTTTGTGAAGCCCTGGTAGGACATGTTTCTGGCAGCTCTTTGGGTACAGATAAAAATATCCCCAGTCACAGTTTCAAAGCCGATGTACTTCATATCTGGGCGAACCCAGCAGTTGGTCTGTCCGAACATGGTCTCTGGTCTGAGCGTAGCAGCCACCAAGAAGATATTTTTTCCTCTTAGGCCACTGGGAAGGGAAAAAACATTTTATAAGTCACCAAAACAAAACCATTCAGGGTAACAGACAACATGCTTTTAAGCTAATATGAACTCTGAGTGACATTTACTAAGGGATGAAAGTGGGTCACTAAGTTCTTTGGGGGGTTTTCATTTTCTTTGAGTTCCACACAGATTAGTGAACACAGCTCAAAACTGCTTTATTCACCAGGCTTTTAAAGTGATGCAAACAGGGTGAAACTGAAGTCTGCATTAGGCAAACAGACTGTCCAATGGAACAGTCACTTCTGGCCATAAGATAGTACTATTTGCCATTACAAATTCCAGACCTACCTTAGTTTTGTGGGATAAGGATCTAATACCTTCATTTTTATTAGTGTGTATTCTTGAGGCCCGACACCCTACAGTTCACATAAACAATGCAGCAATCAATATATGACATTGACTCAAGCAGTAAAGAAAATAAAGCCTATTCTGCAATAACTGAATCCAACTGCTGTTTAAGGTGCCGATGTTTTCATCACAGCAAATCAGATTTCCATTGATACAAATAGCTGTTTCAAAAGTGCAGACTGGAGACAGAGGTGGTACTTTATTCCAAAGTCCAAAAATTAACTCGCCAGAGCCACTATCTCAGCAACACAAGTCAGTAACAGCCGTTTTGTTTCGTTTCATGATATGACATAGTGATGCTTCTGGCTCAAATTGCCAAATAATCACAGAAAACAGCTTCAATGGAAAACACCATCCACAGGTCAAGATAAATGTCCTCGATAGAGGAGTTCGTTCCATTTTCACATGTACTGACAACCAATAACTCCGTATGTACAAAATACAGTTTGCTCCAAGATACAATTCATTTTTCCACTCAGTATTTAAGATCATAAGCAATGCATATAAATAGCAATTAAAAACCTTACCTCTCCTGTTTGCCTGTCATGATCCATGCAAGGCTGTCCATCTTTTGGAGAATAAATTGTGTATCTGGAAAAAGGGATATTTTCATTTGGCAGCAAATACAATAATGTGTAGGCCAAGGGGGGGAACCCAAGTCTTAAAAAAGAGACCATTTAATAGTATTTTCAAACTTGCACAAATTTGCACCAATGCCAACATTCAGTTTTGACACGAGTTTTTGGTATTGGCCCTATTTTGCTTTGAGGTGGTACCCATGGGAAAACTACACCAGGAACCCAACCTCACACACTTCACCAGCACAATAAATGCAGTCCACCATGTCCAGGAAAGCATTTGAAATGAAAGGATTCTGGTTTAATGGGAGCTGGGAGCACATACCAGAGACGTGCTGGGGGGTTCTGTCTTTGGAAAAGCTGAGCTATTCCACATCCACAACAAATTTCCAGCTGAGCAGCAGTTTCCATGCTTACCGTTTCCCAAACTTAATCTTATTTCTTTCCTTCAGTGTAAGAAACTGCCATCGTACAAAGGCATCATAATACGGATTAACATCTGTGGTGATGAAAGAACGTCTCCAATCCACCTAAAACATGCAAGAGTTCCCATAAGTAAGTACAACAAAGAAGTTCACAGAACCTCACAATAGAAAAACTGTTGTTTTAAGAATAAAAGCCATTTCTCTCCAAAAAAAGATAACACAAGTACATATCACACAAGATGTGTGCTTAAAACCCTGGCCTCCCAGTCTGTGTGTGCATGCTCCTTCAGAGTTGAGATGCCAAAGGCTCACAGCCCATTTGCTGACCATGAATTTGAGAGATTTTGTGGTAGTTTTAACCAACCACTCAAGCTGAATCCCAGCACTACCCTGGTTTGTAATCTCTGCCTGTCTTTATTTTTAAAAACCTGCTGTCAGTAGGACAAGTCTCTTTATTTCACATCACATTTTTACTCTTCCTAAACTACCATCAATAATGACTATGGAGCAGTTTCTAATATGAGAACAAGAAGGGAAAGTCACAATTCCTTTATTCAATTCTTGCTTCCAGTTGCAATCACTGCACAGAGTACAAGTGCTGTATGAGAAAGCAGTTGTCACCCAAGACTACTATAAGTTTAAATGAATAATTCCATAAACAGCAGAAACAGTTCCAGAACCATGCTTGTATCACTCTGCAAACCTCCCCAGACAGAAGCCACACATCCATAAACATAACACCACCATAACCATGGCTGTTCCCATAGCTGAGTTTCAGATTTCATAGTTACCTTCAATCCCATGCTTTTCAGGTCCTGGACAGCAAGGGGAGGGAAATAATCCAGCCAATACTCAGCTTCAGAAAAACTGACTACTTCTTCATCAGAAAGTCCCAAAGACTTCATGATCCCCCACTGGTATTTGGAAGAGCCAGCCTTGGCAGCAGCCTTACTCTGAAATGACAACTGTGATGAGGGAAAGGGGCCCATTCTGTATTCACATTAGCTTTACATGCTCAGAGCATTCTTCTCTCTTTCTGTTAGGGTTTCTATGCCCAGATATACACATTAATACAAACATTTGAGCATCCTTTCTCTAGCAGTGAAGACTGATGATTAGAGTCTCTAACCTGTACTTCTTCCCAGCTTGTATCAACTGTACATACATTAACCGCCTTATGCTCTTTCCAGCTGTTACATGCTCTGGTCAATCTGCAGACAGGCTGCAACACAACAAACTAGCATGAAACGACCAGTTTACTGAGGTCCTGGGCAATCAGGTGATGATTGTGGGTATAAACCCACAATGTTTGTACCACGGGGTTCTCCAAGAGTGAAGTGAACCCCCTGATGTACACCTGGAGTCTGAGAGCACAGCCACCAACTCAGGAAGCCTTTGCTTAAAGTTTACCTTTTTGCCTTTTGCTTTGTCTTTGATGACAATTTCTTCTTCTTTTTTAGCAGAATTTTCTTCCTCTTCCTCCTCATCGGGAAATTCAGGTGGGCAGCCATACAATTCCATTTCTCTCTTTAGCTTATCGGCACAGGCCTAAGCAGAGACATTGGCAAGTAGCGCTTTCCTGGGACAATTGCTTCAATCACAGCTAGGGAGAGCTTTTACTGATAACACTTTGCATTTCACTGCAATGATTCAAACTTTTTCAGGACTTTGCATTAGCTTCTAGGGGATCCTATGACTTCAAGACCCCTGCCATGGCAGGAAGGGCTTTACAGGAAGCATTTTCTTGCAAATAAAAAAGGACAATAGGTAAACTTCGTTTGAAAGCATTTTACTTTCTAGAAAGCAGTAAGAGTTCCAGCACAAGACATCATACTACAAATTCCGGTTCAAAATCTCACTGTCTTGATGAATTCCTGAATAAATTAAACATGATGTTCAGGTCGGACAGTACACTCTAAGTAGTCTTCGCTGTGGGAAAGTATTAGAAAAATCCCTCTAACTCCACACATCTTACCTTTATAGGCATCCCAGTGCAGTGCAGGCCAAATGGAAACAGGCAGCTCTTTCCCTTTAGCCTTTGGTACCCAACTGCAAACTATTTAAAATGGAAAAATAAACAGATTACACAGGAGCAGCACAAGGCCTCACTAGCACCCTGCTCAAACAGGAAGTGCAACTCCTGCTTTAACATGAGACTACTGAATGACAGCTGAATGACATCAACAGCATCTAGAAAGCTAACTAATGGAAAAGAAAGTGCAACCCAGTTTTGCAGCAGCTCTCCCACTGCCTGGCTATGCTAGTCCAAGCCTTCCTGATGCACAGGGGGCTGGTTTTGACTGAGAAAGAACGGGTGCAAAGAAGAGATGGATTTTGTGGAACCCTACCCAGAGGGCCTAAAACCTGTTCACACACATAGCTAACAGAGCAGTGTTCACAACCAAAAGGGACAAGGAGATTTCTTGTGAAATTTCTGCTAATCTCAGAGAATGACAAGAGGAAACACCTGTGTCTGGTCTCCCAGAATGAAGTGATGAGTGGCATTTCTCTTCCAGCATTTCTGCTGAAAATATGGGCAAGAACCAAAGTCTGAATCAGTCATTACTGACCCTATAAAGTCATTCGCAAGGCTTCTGACAGCTCAAAGCTTACCTATAAAACCACCATTTGTTCTAGAGTAGCATTCAAAGCGATTAGGAAAGGAAAACCTTTACCTCACATTTAGATAACGAAAAAGTGTGTCCCAGGTGAAGGCGGCCATTCATGTAGGGATATGGAAAGGTAACAAAGTACTTCCCTTTGCTGAGAAGAAATTCAGAGCATTAAAATGTAATTAGCTTTCAAAATAACCATCAGATGATGCTCGGGTCAAACAGTTAACTGCTGTGTTCTGCTACTGTCAGCACACACTGACATTAAAATAATGTTTTCCTGCCAGTAGCACGAGTCTTTGATTTTATAGAACTGATATCCCAACAGGCTTTGTCATCTTACAGAAAATAAACACACCAAGAAAAACCCGCATGGGACTGACATCACAAAGAAACTGCAACAGACACAACATCTTCCCAAAGGGAACCAATTCTAATCCTGCTTCTGTACATTAACTACTGTAAAGACTTAAAGTCATTTATTTAACCTCCTACCATCCCAGCTCAGATTGTTTAGTGGCACACTGGAAGTACTTACTCATTTCACAACACTTCACAACACTTCACATTAATTAGAAGTGGCAAATGCAAAAAAGGAATGCAAAAACCCAGCCAACCCTCAGCACAGACCAAGGGGCCACTTTTTCTCTGATGGATTTTGAAGGAATTATTTCAGGAACTTATGTTCCCCTGAAAAGACATTTCACACAGTTAAAGATAAAACCCTGTGAAATCAGAAGTAACGATACCACTCCTGGTTCTGCCTGTCCGAGGCATCGATCTCAAAGACTCGCTCTTCATCCCACTTCTGCTGGATCTCTTTTTCAATTTTCTTCAGGAAATCAACTTTCGCCGTCCCTTTACGCTCCTGTGCAACACAGAGGAGCAGTCCAGCTGAATGGTTAACACACACAGACTTACAATGTATTACAGACCCCTCCTGAACCCCTTTCACTGCAGGCAAACATTCCTCTGGACTCCATAACCAGCAGCACAAGCTCGCAGCAAAGCATCACTAGTGAGAGTCAGCCTTCCGAAACAGGACCCAAGATCTGTAGGAGGGGTTAACAACCTTTCTCCCAGGCAGAGCTCCACAGCAGCCAACATAAGGAACACACTGACAAACTGGCCCCATTACCCATAATTAACAAACTCGATTATTGCTGTTTGAACTAAGGAGACAGAAGCTGACAGAATTGCAAAGCAAAAAAAGAAACCCAACAAAACCCACAGGACTCTGAGTTTGTTCCAGACCCTTCACAACTCCCACTAATGTTTATCTTGCTGTACATTGAGTGGGAATAGTACTTCCTATACCAGGAGAAGAGCCTGGCGCACAAGTCCACAACTGCAGTTCAGGGTTCTTCAGGTGAACTATTTTAAATCATGCTGTGTTTAAACCCCACCAGTGTTAAATACTCCTTCTCCTTACTCATCTATCACGCAACAAGCCGCAGGTATCACTCACAAACATGGACACAGAGTTTGAAAGTTTGGGGTTTCCTCTCCAAGATTGAGACAAGTCGGGGCAGTGGCTGCGCCCCACTCGCTCGTGTCAGCAAACACACACCTGGTTAACAACAAAAGCACTACAGCAAACCCCAAATACCTTTACAAGCAAAGCTACCACGATAGCTTAATGAGAAGCTTTACTCCGTGCCAAGGGGCTTAATCATTAGCCCCTGGCTCCTACAGCACGGAGTCACACACCGCAGCGTGACTCTGCCACCACAGTGACTACCGTGTCTCGCAAAGCCCCAGATCGCGCTGCGGGGACCTGCCAGGGCCCTCCAAGCGTCCGCAAGCCCCAAATACCGCCTCACACCGGACACAGCGAGTGGCTGCCGGGCTGCCACCGCCCCTGGGCCGCTCCGCGCACCACACACGGCGCGTGACAAGGCGCGGCTGCACCGGCAGGAGCGCGGGGAGGACGGACGAGGACGGACACCGACGGACACCGACGGACACCGACGGACACCGACGGACACCGACGGACACCGACGGACACCGACGGACACCGACGGACACCGACGGACACCGACGGACACCGACGGACACCGACGGACACCGACGGACACCGACGGACACCGACGGACACCGACGGACACCGACGGACACCGACGGACACCGACGGACACCGACGGACACCGACGGACACCGACGGACACCGACGGACACCCCAGCCAAGCCCCACCGCGAACCGCCACCCGGAACCGCAGCAGCACCAGACCCGCACGCACCCCCATGCTGCCCGCCGCCGCGCCTGACGGGACATAGGGCGGGCCGGGCCGTACCAAGGCGGTGGGGCGGATGGCGGGTCGTACCAAGTCAGCGGGCGGAGAGGGGGTATGCTTGCGGCCTCGAGCGTTTTGTCTCCGCGCGCTGAGCAGAGCCCCCCCGGACCGCAGCTGACCGGTCGGACCGCCCGGCGGCCGCGTAGGCCCGGCCCTGCGGGACCCCGGGTCTGGGGCAAACACGGTGGCCCCAGCCCTGCGCCGCAGAGCTCCCGCCGAACCGCTGGGGGCGCACTAATGCCGTCCTCCCTTGCGCAGAGGCGCGCTGCCCCTTTAAGAGCGCCAGCAAGGATGTCGCAGCGGGGCTCTTGCGTCGCGCAGCGCAGCCTGCTGGTTCACCGCTGACCTTCGGGACAGGCTCTTCTCGGCTGCTATTGGCCCGCGTGTACGAACGGCGCCGTTTGATTGGTTCTCGGCAGCCTGGCCCCGCCCCGGCTGTGCCTAGCAGGCTGCGTTGCGGGGTGGCGGTTAGTTCCTGTAGCAGGCCGCAGTGGGGCAGGGGCCGGCCATGGCGGCGGTGTAGCGCGGGGCCGGGGGCGGGCGGGCACCATGATCATTGACAACGTGGACGCGCTCAAGTCCTGGCTGGCCAAGCTGCTGGAGCCGATGTGAGTGCGGGCGGGCGGGGCTGCGGCGCAGGGAGCAGGGCGGCGGGCGACGCTTCGCTGCCCTGGGCCCCGCTGGACGGGGCTGCGTGCGGCCACCGTGCCCTGCCCCCCGCAGGCTGCCTCGGGCCTTGCCGGAGCCGCCGAGCCCACGCCGGGTCTACGGCGGAGCCCGATTCAGAGAGCCCGACCGGGAGTTGGGCTATACCGAGGCCGGCCTGTAGAGCGCGGCCTTGCGTCCCGCGCCTCGGCCTTCGGGTGCCGCCGCGGGCCCGGGCCGCGGGGGCTGGTACCCTCCTTAGGACAGCCCCGGGACCGGCTGTGGGGCCGGGGCAAGCAGCGCGTTCAGCGCTGACCCTTGCGGTGCGGCAGCGCTGGCTCCTCTGTGCCGCCGGAAGGTCCCAGCAGTGCCAGCTCCGCGGGTGACACCGGGCCCGGCTGAAGGGGCAGGGCGCACGTTTGCAGTGTGCGGTTCACTGGTGTTTCCGCTGGCACCTCTCTGTTTGTATTTAAATAGGACCCAGAACTGCTCAGCTGCAGTCGTCAAGCAGAAGGCCTTTGGGAATCTCGCACGATTGTCCTGCTTTCTTTATTAAGATATCAGTTCTCTTTGGTACTTGCTCACATCCCTCTGAAGCCTGTCGGACCGGGGTGTAACTCTTGCCTTGCCCCCCCACATTCAGCCAGGCTCTGCCCGGTGCCCCGGTGGTGTCAGCACTAGAGCTGGAGTTGGGGGCTCCTGGGTCCTGGCAGCCAGGGACTCGTGAGGGAAAGTAGAAAAGTGCATGAACCTGGAGAGGCAGAGAGACATTTTGGTAACACCTACAGACCTCGCAGCGCCTCCGTAAGGGAAACTAGTATGGATGGATCATTTCCTTTATTTTAAATACATTTGTAATCAGCTGTGTGTGAGCACTAACACCAGAGAGTTCCTAAGTTCCACACTGTTTATTTCTCTTTGGGAGAGTGTGTGTAAGAATTGTAAATTCTGTGAAGTTGTGGTTTCTTTGTTGTTAATTGCTGTATTTGACCCAGCTCTCATCAGGTGCTGGAGCCAGCAGCAAGGTAGTTTGGAGTGGAGCTGCTTGCTTGCCTGCCTGCTGCTTGGAGAGGGCTTGGTTTTCTCTAAGCAGTTGTCATCTGCATGTTCCTGCGCTTTGATGGGTGTTTGGATATTTGTATTTTTCCTTGAGGTCATTTTGAGGTCTATAGACTTTATACTATTTCCTTTGATTTCCATAGTTAATGTTTTTAGGAAGTACATAATCACCTCTCAAAGTTAATCGTGAAGAATAAATGTAAATCTTTAAATCATCAGTTTAGGTTCCTCCCTACCCCCTGGGCGCTTGTGTCTTCTGAGAGAGGCAAACCGAGGAGCTACTGCTGAGCCATTTGTTTGTCTAGTTTGTACTTTGAGGGGGTTTCTGGTAGTGGATGAGCAGTATCCAGTGTAAGGATCAGTGCTAGAGTATGGCTGCTCAGAGCTGGCTCTCTTTGGCCTTTCGTGAAGCTAGAGAAGGGCTTAGGTCCTGCATCTGTATTAGTGATTGAACCGTTGCAGACACTTTACCAGCATTAAAGGATTATTGCAGAAGTTTTAGGTGTGGAAGTAGTCCTTAGGGAAGGAAAGCCCCAGAGCCAGTAACAGCAGCCATACAGAACATATCTGTGCATATTTGAATTGTGCTTTTGCATCCATCTTTCTGAACTAGTTTTCATGGTGATTTTATGCTTTGAAACCACTTTAACACTACACAGAGACTGTGCAGTTGGCTTTCCCAATGCTTGCTCTGCTGCTCCCATAGAGCTGTACTGATTGGTAGTTGTGTGCTCAGGGAAAGCTGAGAAGCAGTGGCATCTGTTCAGCTGCCCCAGAACTGGATCTTTTTGAAGAAGGGAGGTTATTTGTCCTTAGCAAAGCTCAAGCAGGAACAATGCAGTGGGACATGGTGAGGGGTGGGAGGGAGCGGGATGGTCACAGGGCAACAAAAGTACAGTTCTGTAAGTGAAAACAGCTTGGCTGGTGAGTCGGGGCAGTGCTGGGGTCAGAAAGCAGGTCTTTGTTGCAGGTCTTTGGTAGCTCTTGTCTTATGCAGGGGTTGGCACACTGAGCCCAGCCCAGAACCCTTCTTTCTCTCCATAGATGTGATGCAGACCCCTCAGCCTTAGCCAACTATGTTGTGGCATTAGTGAAGAAGGACAAGCCAGAGAAAGAGCTGAAAGCTTTCTGTGCTGATCAGCTGGATGTCTTTCTGCAAAAAGGTACCATGTTCCCTGCTTCGGCTGCTCGGCAGGTTTCATTCCGCTGGTGGGAGGAGGGAGGAAGATGATGCACCGTTCTTGCCTTCAGAATACTTCTTGTCTGTGAATCCCATGTTTCTTGCAGTGTGTGAAGGAGTAAAGATCTTGTGATTAAAACAAATAATAATAATTTCAAGATGCAGTTGTGCAGCTTGGACTGACTCACTGTGGCTGAGAGGAAATCCTCTGAAATAAAAGCTGGCAGTTTCATTTTAAAGTCATTCAAGTCATGCTGCCAGAGGTTTGGTGACTTGTGAGACCTGGTCCATATCAAGCTTTCAGGCTTCTGGTGAGCTTCTTGTAGCAATCTGGTTCAGATTCAAGGTTTTAAACACTTGGAATTCTGACAGTCACTGGGGAAGTTCTTGTGCTTTTGTTTGTGATCTGATGTTGAACTGATGTTTAGTCCTCTGGGAATGATTTATTCTGATAGAAATTGTTGGAAGCAGCAGCTGACTGTAGTTAATGGAGTAACTGTGGACTTACTCCTTGATCATAAGTTTTAATCACTCTTGCTCCTTAGAACGTTTCCAAGTTGTAAATGGGATTGAAAGAAAAGTCTGTTTCTGTCTTTGCTATACCTGATGAACTTCTTTGTCTAAATAAACAACAAAGTTCCATAAATGTAATTCCAGCTCCTTGAATGGAGCTAATGTTCGTCAGTGTAAGGTTCTCCTGTGAGCAGTCCACCTGGATGACTTTTTTCAGGGACTCCTCTGGTAAATCCAACAGTGCACCTAAACCAATATGTAACAGTCTTGTCTTGTGTTCTGTGTCCTCAGAGACCTCAGGGTTTGTAGATAAACTTTTTGAAAGCCTGTACACAAAGAGTTACCTTCCTTCGCTCGAACCCCCGAAAGCAGACGCAAAGCCTGCAGGTCAGGACAAAGAAGAAGTCAAGGAGGAGGTAACTCTTTTGTTGTCTCCCTGCATCTAATTTTCAAATTAGCCATTTGTGAGGCAAAATATGAAAGAAAAATCCGCTTTATTGTGACTAATGATCTTTGCAGTCTGTGCATCTGGAGAAAAATGGAGATGACCATTCAGAGAACACCACTCGGGATCCCGCTGTTAGAGCCTTCTTTTGATCAAGGTTAATAGCAGTCCTGTCCAGAGGTCCCTGGCAATAGGAGCAGATAAGGGTTTGGAAGGCTTTAAGAGAGGGGGAAGAAACAAAACCATTCCAAAATGTTTCCTTGTTCAATTTTGTATATTCTGAGGGGAATAGAAATTTCTCAAACTGTTTTCTGTAGTCCTTAAAATCAGTGAAATATGGTGGCCTCTGTAATGAGGGGTAATTCCTTTTAAAAAGTGAGACAGTGTTTGTTTACCAACAGTTCTTTCTTTTATCTTGTTTTTAAGTTTTATTGGCAAAATTGAGCACAATTAAGTTTTCAGAAAACCAAAGTGCTATTTCCGCAGTTGTCTCAAGCTCTTTGTATATTGCATATCCTCTGCTATCACCTGTCAAAGATGTTTTTTTCTTCCAAGTCAGTGATTTTTCATGGGAAGAGACCTGTTATTTGTTTGTAGCATCCTTATGTACCAGCTTTGAGAGAGAATTGGAGAAAAAATTGCTTTAGAAGTAAACTTTATACATTCTGATCACAGTCTGGAGAGATACTTTAGGCTGAATCTGTGTTTCAGTTACTGCTGGAAAGATGCAAATGAAGTCAGTGCATATGAAATTCAGGTCATTTCCCTTCATAAGAGATGCTTGTGTCATTGTAGTGTCTGGAGCAAAAACTGTTGCTGTCTGTAAATGCACCACAGGGAGTGTGTTTTTTCTGACAAGTGCTCTAAATGGGTATTTTGGGATGGAAACTGTAACTTGAACTAAATCTTGGGGTAATTTTCTTTGTTTCTTCCTTTATTGGTAGTTGTCTCATAAGCAGAATCACCAAGAGTCAGTTGAAGAAGAGCGGGAAGGCAGGAAAAAGAAGTATTCCAGCCCGCAGAGAAGCCGTGCAGATTCCAGTGAGCACAGGTTAGTTTTGAACTAGAATATGAATGTATTCTTCTGTACTTGCTGGCAATCTTGAAGTGAGGGGGTTTACCATACAGGTACTGATTTTCATTCAAACAGTGGTTTTGTCCTTCCTGTTCTCTCTGCAATGGATGCTGATAATGTGCATGAGAGCCCTTCACTAGGAGCTGGTCTCTTCTGAAGAAATGACAGTATTTTTCAGGTGTTAATGCCTTGGAATGTCACCATTTCTGTTCATTCCCTATTTATATACGTGAAAAGCGGTGAAAGGGGGTTGTTCACACAGTGTCAGCATCACTTAAAACATGTTCTGTTTTGATTATCTAACTTTCTCACCTTTCCGATTCTTCTTAGTCCTCCCTTTCCTTGTTCCTAAGTTAGTAGAACTTCCTCTACTCTGAGATTTCTGTGCTTTTCTGTGTAATTCTCTGTAAAGTCTGACTCAAATGTTTCACTACCCAGATTGGGTGGGAGGGATGAACAGTAGCTTGACTGGTTGCAATTGAGAATTTGGTTTCTCTTTTCATAAATGTGCTCTTCCTCTGTCTCTTCTAGAAGCAGAGAGAAAAAGAGAGATGATGGGAAATGGAGGGACTATGACAGATACTACGACAGGAGTGATTTGTACAGAGACAAGTCAAGCTGGCGACGCGGCAGGAGTAAAAGTCGCAGTAAAAGCAGAGGGCTAAGCCGAAGTCGTAGCCGCAGTAGGGGCAGAAGCAAAGACCACGATGGAAGCAGAAGTGCTGGTGAGTACCCAAGGTGCTGCTTTAGGAGAGCATCTCCTGCCGGTGGTGTAGGATGTGACTCCTACATGCTGTATGGTCTAGGAGGCTGTAGATGCAGCAAATTTCCAGAGCTTTGTGTTCCTGTAATGGTTAATGAAGATGACGTTCTTTGGAGCACAACAATGAACAGGGTTATTTTCTTCTTTGCTACCCTTTAATTTATCTACAGGTGTATACTGGTGCATACTGGTGGATGATCTTTGTAACTGAAGGGAATTACTGTGTCATCCGTTCTTCTGTTAGGGATAGTTTGGGTCTGTTGGAAAAGCCAGGGGTGCAGACTGCAGCAGATTTCCACACATGTTGAGACTATGTTAGTTAAAGGCAGGGAGTAGATTTGTTGTTTTGGGCTTTTCCCCTGCACTATTTCTACTTTAGAGGAGAAAGCTGTCAACCAGAATGGAGTAAGGACTATGAGTGTGAATTTGGCAAAGAAAAAACATAGATTTCTAAAGTTAAATCCCTGTTTGCATTATATTTAATTCTTATTCCATGTGTAAAACTTGACTACTTAAGGAAATGCTTGCCCTGTTGTGTAGTGTCATTCTCTCAAGGCTCTGATGGAGAAACAAAGGATGAAGGCTTTTACTTCTTTTCTTTTTTTTTTTTTTTAACAGAGCACCGAGAGAGATCAAAATTCAAGACTGAAAAAAACGATGCTGAAAGCTCCTACAATCCGGTGTCTGTGTCTCCCAGTATATCTAGTGAGCAGTATTCCTCTGCACAGTCTATTCCCAGTGCTGTTACTGTAATTGCACCTGCGCACCATCTGGAAAACACAACAGAGAGCTGGTCAAATTACTATAACAATCACAGCAATCCCAGCCCCTTTGGCAGAAACCCTCCTCCTAAAAGAAGATGCCAAGATTATGATGGTAACTCTTAGTTTTCTGTTCCGTAACTTATTTCAATTATTCTGTCACTATTTTTTCAGGTATTTACTAAATGTAGGCAGCAAGTGAGAATGCTGTAGCATGTGGCACGTACCTTGTGTGTAAAAGATGCCATATACAGCTTGTATTGTACTGAGGAAATAGCTAGTCTTATTGGAAGCAGTTTACTTAAAACTGACAGTTGCTAGATAAGAACATACGGAGTTTGTTCACAATTCTGTACATGATTGGCAAATAGTTCAGCCCCTGCAGTTCTGGTAAAGATTGCAGGAAATGTGTTTAATGCAAAACAGGCAGAACTTCTGACTTGTTTTTTCCACAGCTTTTATGATGGATGCGTGTGTGTCTGTCTGCTTTATGGGAGGTTATTTGGATTTGAGTTCTTTGAAACCTCCTCTGCTGATGTGATGCTGGAAGACTGCATGTTTTCTTCAGTAAGAAATTCCAGCAAAACCTGCGATGCTGCAAATTGCTTACAACTAATTTTATTTGTTTCTCTCAAATGTCCTGTTCTGCAGAGCGAGGATTTTGTGTACTTGGTGATCTTTGCCAGTTTGATCATGGAAATGATCCTTTAGTAGTAGATGAAGTTTCCTTGCCAAGTATGATTCCTTTTCCTCCACCACCTCCTGGGCTTCCTCCTCCTCCTCCTGGGATGCTTCTGCCTCCTTTGCCAGGTCTACCTCGTAATATGAGGTTGCCAATTCCACAAACTCATCCACAGGCACCTCCTCCTGTTGTGCTTCCTGTTCCAAGTAAGTCACAACATTGCTCTGTGTAGCTTTGTCACTAAGTTAGAATGATGGCTCTTCTTAGAAGATCTGTGTGTATTTGAAGTAATGAGTTCAGCTTTCTTTGCTGGCCATGTGCTATTCAAATTACTTCCAAAATAATCCTGAAAAATCAGCTTGTAAAACATGACATTCGCAGCACTCCAATTGAATTAGATGCATTGGGCAGGAAGTGGAGGGGATATCTTTCCCATTATCCCATAAGCTTGGTGGTGTTTGGATTACTCACTGACAGTTGGATTACTAGCTTTTATTTCCTAATGCAAAGATGTTGAGATTTAATTTCCTAAAAGTTCTTATAAACCTGTTTGTGCTATATTTTTTGCTGCTAAAAAGTAGTATGTAATTGATACATCCATGATCTATTTTATCTCAACAGTGACCTCTAAGTTGTTCAGCCTTTTTTTGTTACCTTACTGCATCTTGTAATGTAAATTCTATAAAGAAAAAGAATATCAGATATGTGGTTACCCTGTTCCAGTACTCTCTATTCCAGCAACTCTGTGCAGACTGTGATAGTTGCGTCAAACAGCAGCAGCAGCTATGGGATGTGACATAATTTTGTATAGGATTGATCCTAAACTTTGAGGAACCTTTCAGTGGGTGGAGTGGCTTGCTGTGGAGTGAACTGACAGTGGTCTCTGGTTGTAGTTGTGTCTTGGTGGGTTTTGTAATGTAGCTCACTATCCTTTTGGGGGCATATAATAAGGAATGTATATACAGTGGAAGCAAACCAAAACCAGCCAGGTAAACTCTGTGTCTGTGAATGCCTTTTCCCCGTAGTTCTTGGTTTAAAACTCTAAATGTTGCTGTTGTGATCTCGTGCTCTGAGCAAGCCCTGATTCTCCAAGGCAGAGCTGAGGGGGGAGCTGCTTTAGTTAACATAAGCTCTAACAGAAATAAACCTCTGGGGAAGAAAAGACACGTCCCCCTGCTTAAAGCTTTGTCCTTTCTGGGAAAGAGAAAAGGTGCTGAAATCAGGGTAACTTACCTGAACAATGCTTCTCAGTTTACCTTCACTGTAGTGGGACTGTAAATATTGACAACCTTGACCTTGCTCAAAGCAAGGCACCAGCAAATTGTGTTGAACTGTTTGCACACTTTATGTGGAGTTCCAAGTCTCAGTGATGTGTTCTGTGGTGTCATTGTAGGACCACCTTTAACACAGTCAAGTTTGATAAATAACCGTGACCAGCCTGGAACAAGTGCAGTGCCCAGCCTTGCGCCCGTAGGACCAAGGCTACCTCCTCCCTTACCCCAGAACCTGCTGTACACTGTATCAGAACGTAAGCATGTACCTTTCTTTACCTTCTGCCTGAGATACACAGTTTGAAATTCCTCTGTTGATCTGTGATTGGAAATTATCATCTCTGTCTTCCTCCAGTACATACAAATCTAAAAGGAAGTCTTATGGCTTTCCTTGTGGACAGCCCATCATCTGCTGTTACCCTGTGAAGTAGCAGTAGTGTCCTACTGCTGTGGGGGGTGTCCCTTTGGGTGTCATATGCTCCAAGCAGTAAGGCTGTTGAATAAGAAAGGGATCCCTTCATCTTCAAGCTGTTTTGTAGACCATCAGTAGGCAAACGTGGATCTGCAAATCTGTAGTTACCATTTAATATGGTCTTCATTGCTATCCAGTTTGGGCTACTACAGATGAGGAGGGGTAGGTTGGTTTCTTCCATCTGTGTGTCATGATAGTCTCTACAGTCATCACATACACTAGTAATGTCTTTCTGTCTTTTTTTTTTCAGAATCAACTCAGTTCTAGCTTTCTAACTTTAAAAGAAAATAAAGATGGCTCTCGGTGGTCGTGTCCATCATGTCCATCTTCCTTAACAGAGCTCAGGTTTTCAAAAGTGGAGGTTTATGAGGAGAAATAGCAAAACACCTGGAGAGTCCCTGATTGCTCCGTTTAAATCCAACCATCTTACATTTCTTGATAATGAAAGAAGTAATGGCATTTACATGAGAGAAATAAGATAATTAAATCTCAATATTTTATAATATTCCCATGTATAGGTTTTCTTTAAGTATATATTTATAAACATTCTGTATTTTGTTCAAAGGAGGGCTCTAGTTCATGATCCATGTTATTCCCTCCATGACTTCCATGCTTTCAGTCACTCAAGTATCTCATTAGATAATCTGGCCAATGGCCTCCAAATGCTGGCAGGCATTTAGATCTACCAGCTGATTCTTTCAGCTTCAGAACTTGCGATGGGTGATTCTGTCTGAGCTGGCAGGGCATCACTGACTTCAGCTGTGTTACTCATTTCTGTTCTCCAAAACATCTGTAGAAACTCTCCTGTCCTGTTCTTGGACTGCTATGGTAACAACTGCTGGTTGCCTCCTACAATCGATCTGGCAAGCTATGGTGGAGGAACTCGAGGTTCAGGTTGTGCAAGGTTAATCAAAGTTCTTGGCAGAGTCTGAAACTAAAGTGTAAAGCATCCATATTGCAGTTCTGGGGCAGCTGTTTTACATTGTAGAGTCTTCATTGTTGCTATGGAGTAAGGAGCTGAAAGCTGGAGTGCCCCAAGTCTGCCAGACCCCTTTGTGTAGGCATTCATTTCTGTTCCAGGAGGTACTCTGTTTCTGTGGAAGCTTTTCACAGGCTTCTTTCATTCTAGTTGTTGTATGGCTTTTCCTTCTTATGGTTGGAAAAATGCATCATCCTTGAATTGGACCTTGGGCTGGAGGAACAATATGGGTCAGTTCTGTCATCTTGTCTTCTTCTGGTTAATCTCTTTTAATCAGAATAATTATTAGTACCTTACTGGAGGCAGGCACCTGATGTCACTCTACATAAACTAAGAGAATTGATAGGTAAGTATTGGTCAAATCACCTGATTTCTCAGCTTTCTTTGATTAAGTACGTTCTTCCCCAAAAATCCTTTTCAGAAGCAAACTAGACTGTTTGGCAGCAAAGGCAGAAAATCTCTGTGCATCTGAAGTCCTGCAGAGTTAGATGCTCAGAATGAATCTTCTGTTGCCCCCCTTGTAGCATGGCCAGATGTTTTGAAGGTTGACATACATTCCTCGCTCCATTTTCAGGCAGCTCATCAGCTATACCCAGGTTAAAAAACAGAAATGAATGTGCCCAAATAGACTTGGATGTAAAGGTCAGTTGGGGGTTTTAAATGGCTAAACACTGGCTGCATGTCCTCTTTCTCTTGTCTCTTCATCCAAAAACACCTTGCACATCCATGCATTTCCTTAATGGAAAATTAACTCTGAGTCTTAAACTCATGTGAAAAATCCTTTCATTTCTCTCCTTTTTTTATAGATACATATGAGCCAGATGGCTATAACCCCGAAGCTCCTAGTATTACCAGTGCTGGTAGATCTCAGTACCGACAGTTCTTTACAAGAGCACAAACGCAACGTCCAAATCTAATTGGGCTAACATCTGGGGAGACGGATACAAATCCAAGAGGTAGGAAGGGTTTCTAGTCATTGCTGTTGCTATTTTTGTCCAAGACTGTCAACACCTATTTTGTCCTTTTTCAGGCTAAAGCAGTAGTTTTTTTCTCACTGATATAGTATTTCAGAGCGATTTTCATACATCTATCTTTTTTTTTTTCAATGCTAATACAACTACATTGTGGTCAAAGCAGCCTTTTTGATTAAAAATAACCACTTGCTTGGGAATGTTATGAGGGGTTTGTTGGTTGGGTTTTATTCCTCTTTAGCGTTTGAAGGCACTTTTCAGATGCTGTGTGCTTCTAGAAATAAAAGTGGTGCAGAAAGGTGGCTTTAAGCAGTATGGCCTTAAAACTGCTTTGGTTTGCCAAGGGTGTGTTTAGGACCTGGGGCACAGAGGTGAGGATCTGCAATACTTGCCTGGCTGTTGGGGTGTTAGTGCCAAGGGGAGCTGTCATGTCACGGGTTTGTGCTTGATGGGCTGGCCCTGCCACGCAGGCACTCTCTCCAGCAGGCGTTGCAGATACCATTCTTTCTAGCCCGAGGGAACCCCAGTCTCCATGTAAGTGTTTCTGAATCCTTAACCAGATGGATGTGGATGTTGTCTCTCAGTGGTGACATGCACAAAATATCTTCCCAGGGGAGAGAACAAGTCAAGGCTCTTTGAGGAAATGCTTGCTTTGTTAATGTAACTGTCTCTTTCCCTCCTGCTTTCCCTGCCCTGATCCTCAAAAGAAAAGATGTTAAATTTCAGGGTTTACTATTTCACTTCCATGTTTCTTGCTCTTTATATAAGATAGGCACTTGTTTTCAGAATTTTCTTCCAGTGACTCATCCTGGAAAGAATATAGTTAAATATTATTGCAGAAATGGCTGTTGCTGTCTGCATCTTAGTGAACATCATACGAGCAGGGTTGGGTTTTATTGCTGGCCCCAGATTCTCTCTCAGAACCCATTGCAGCTGTGAGGCATGGGTAAGTGCTCAGCAGTGGTGCTTCCAAAGGCCTGTTTCACTGCCTCTGTCACATGTGTGTGAAGGGTTTACTCTAAAATCATCCCTGAAGAAAGAGGAATGCTCTGCCCTGAAGCAGGGTCTTTGTTCTCACTAGTGTGAGCAGCTGAGCTCTGTCATGTATAAAAGCCACAGAAAATTGACTTATAACTCAGACTTCTTTTTAGGATTGAGTATTTGCTATAGGCAGGACACTAAGAGCAATAGGATAATCTTAAAAAGGTGGTAAATAAATACTTGGCAAGCTGTGATCCAGTGCTTTAGCTTTGGGCTTGCAGAAGTTGGTTGTCTGAGAGAGCAAAATTTCATGCCATAGTTGTGCTTGATTAGCAGCTTGTTGCAGAAAACTGGATGGAGGAAGACAGGGGGGTAGATAGCAGTGAGAGGAAGGGATTCTTGGTTCCTTTTTCACTGTCAAGGGTATAGAGGGAAAGCTGGTTCTTCAGCACGTGCCACATTGCAAAGCTCTGACCTGAAGTCTGGGAACCCAGCCTTGGTGTTCTGCCTTTTTCTTTTCCCCTTTTCCTGCAGAATGTGAACTTTCAGTACCTCAAAGATGGAGGCTTAGCTTTGTTTCTTCAAGCTAATACTAAGCTTAAATATCAGTAAAGATCAAGTTTCATCCCTGCTGGCTGGACTAAATGGTTTCCTTAAGTTGTTAAGCCAGCAAGGGGTTTCTGAAGTAACTTCATAAACAAAACTGACCAACTTGATAAAGTTCTCCTAATCTTTATGGTTTTAAACTCAGTCCTGTTCTGCTGTTTAAGTAAAACCTTGTCCATCTCCATTGATGTCTGGTAAATAACACAGGCCTTTCCTTTCCTCCAGCTGCCAATATCATCATCCAGACTGAACCTCCCATCCCCATTACAAATAACAGCAGCAATGTAACTAGAGTTGTCCTTGAACCAGACAGCAGGAAGAGATCTCCAAGTAGCCTGGAATGTCCACCATTGAAGAAACCATGGCTGGGAAAGTAAGAAGTAACAACTGCACTTGGCTAACTGGAATGCACTTCATTGCTGTCAGTGCTGTGAGCCACCAGGATTCACTGGTCCTTGTAACTTGAGCTGGTTGGGTTGGAAAATCTATGTCCCCATCACATGGATCCCAAGTATTTGGTGGTGGGAGGAGCTCTCTTTTGTTAATGTCTAGAGCATATACTTTTAATGAGAGAAGAGTTAAATCTGCATTAACACTTGGTGCCCTGCCTCAGTGCCTGTCTAAATGGCTGTCTTATTCTTTTTTCCAGACAAGCAAATAACAACCAGACCAAGCCAGGGTTTTTGAAGAAGAATCAGTATACGAACACAAAACTGGAAGTTCGGAAGATTCCCCCAGAGCTGAACAACATCACACAGCTCAACGAGCACTTCAGCAAGTTCGGAACGATTGTAAACATCCAGGTAAAAAGTTCAGGTTTATGCCTGTGTGTGGGTGTGGGATTTGCTCTGAAGCCTTCTTGAGTATTGCAGCTGAACTGCGTTCCTTGAGAAGTCTTGATGGAGGCTGGCTGGGAGAGTAGGTCATCAATTCAGAGAAACCTTTTTGTGGTCTGCTCTGTATTATCGTCTCAGTTCTGTAACAGTATGTTTGCTTCTGCCTTCAGGAGGCCTTCCAAAATTTGAAAGCCTTGCAGGTTTAACAGAATCTAAATCAGACTTTTGAGCAACTTGTGTATGGTTTTCGAGAGATCTTCTAACAATTTCTGTCTGATAGCCCTGCAGTAAGTCATAGTCATGATTTTGACAAAGATGCTACAGGGGAGTCTTTGCGTGCTTCAGTTTATTTCCATTTGGCATCCTAGAACTGACTCCAGTGCTGTGCCCTGCACTGTAAGAAGGGCAGGAGCGCTATAGAAGCGATTTTTTTTTCTGCATATAGGCTGTGCCTCAAGTACATGTAATATTTGACAAAAGGTGCTTGGCCTTAGTTACATAGAATGTTTTACCTGTATTTTGAGCTGTTAATGTCATTGGGTATCCCACTCATTATTGTAGACTGTCTGTAGATTGGTTTGCTACCTGTTGAGATGCTTTCTTCCTTGAGAAGTAACACATTCTAATGAACTTCTGATTTAGGTTGCTTTCCAGAACGATCCCGAAGCTGCTCTGATTCAGTACTTGACTAATGACGAGGCTAGGAAGGCAATCTCCAGCACAGAGGCAGTTCTGAACAATCGCTTTATAAGGGTCCTGTGGCACAGAGAAAGTGAGCAGCAGTCCCCACAGCAGCAGCAGCAGCAGACACCCCCACAGCCTCTTCATCAGCAGCTTCACCTTCAGCAGCAAGCCCTGACCCCAGCTCCAGCTGTAACAATGCACAGCAGCCTGTCAAAGGTACTGTGCTGCCCCACACCAGCAGCTGAGCAGTGAAAGCTGTCAGCACTCCTAAATAGCTGATAAGTCAAACAAGCAGAGTGTATGATCTTTAATGTTTTAATATCTCTTGATACACCCACAGGTGATAAATAAGCCACTGACATCTGGTGCCTATGTCCTTAATAAAGTCCCAGTGAAACGTCGCCTTGGAGCAGCAGGTGGAAACCAGCCTGAGCTGAGCCAGGCCGGGGCTGTGGTGGAGGATTCTCAGGTATGTTTGTAAGGGTCAACCATCTTCATATGTTCAGTTCAAGCTTTGGCCCCTTAGCTGAGAAGGAACTGGTAAATAAAACTTGCAAATTGTTCCCTGTTGGTTTTGTTTCTTCTCACTGGTGTTCCATCCAGCCGTGATCAGTCACTTCCTGGTTTTCTTAGCTGTTTCTGTAAAACAGGGACAATGACATCAGCAACAGAATCAGCATTCTAAGTAGCACCAAATATTTTTGGCAGTGCTTCATAGTAAACAAATTTGACAGCCTGTACATGATGCCAGCATTGTGTTGGTGAATCTGATTGCTTTCCCAGTGAGTTTTGAACTTAGGCTGTGCTTGAACAGTAGTGCTAGAATCTTACAGAATACTTCCGCATAGAGTTCAAGCTGATACAATTCAATTCACACTGATGCCACAGTGCAGCATGTGTTCTTGGCCAGAGAAGTCCTTTTGAGAAAGGCAGTATGCAGGTGACTTCTGCTGCCTTATTTGATCAGAAAGTTTGATGTTAGACTATGACAACCAAGCTGAATATAATGCAGAAGCAAAAGATCAGCTTTGGTGGTCTTCCTAGTGGTATCAGGGTACAGAGGGAGTTCCGGATGAAGAAGGAAATAAAGTATCTTATGCAGAAATATCTTTAACACAAGCATTTAAGCTGATTTGCTTCCAAGCAAGCTGACTGTGAGACTAGTATGTTTGTGTTTGTTTCAACTGTCTTGGTCTTCTTGTCTCATGGCACAAATCTGGAAGGTTGTGTTCATGTTTCACTGAACACATTCCTCCAGGATCCATTGATGGTATATCACATTTGTTTTAAGCTATTACATATTTTTCTATGTGTGATTTTTGCTATTTCAGACATTTCCTACTTCAACAAGTCACTCAAAAATGGTTTACAGTACTTCCAACTTAAAGACATCTCTGAAGCCTGGTGCAGGGTCTAAACCTCATGATGTGCAAGAAGCCCTTAAAAAAAAACAGGTACTTTACTGTTCGCTGCCTGACAAACAGCACTGTGATCAAAGTCCAGTACAAAGAAAGGTTTAATAGGCAACTTACACCTCAAATATCACTGTGTAGCTTCATAACCTAGTGTAGGCTTTGTCACTGTTATTGGGCTATCTCACAAGTGTACTGAGGTTAGTCATGGGTAAGGGAGTGTTCCTTCTGGGATGTCTTACTTGAGACACTTGGTCATGTGGGAATTTTCTGGGTTTTCCTTGGCATTTGTCTTCAGATATGAGACACTTAAATGACAGCATAGGATATGTATCTGAAGAGGATGAGAATTTAGTAGGGCACTTCACAGCAGGAAGTTGGCAACTTTGTTCTGGAAAAAAGCCCCGATACAGATACACTTTATACTTATGTGTTTTGCAGACAAGTAGTTTTCATTATGGCCTTCACTTCTGTAGCTTGAAGAAGAAAATGTGATGTCTATGAGTGCATATAATGCTAGACTGCTTTTCACCGATTGAAATAATTCCTTCTCATTTAGGAGGCAATGAAACTCCAACAAGACATGAGGAAAAAGAAGCAGGAGATGTTAGAAAAACAAATTGAATGCCAGAAGGTGAGTCTGGAACATCTAGTAAATACATCCTGCTTCTGTAGATACCTGTCTTTTCAGTGTTGTTTTTCCTGGAATTTTATATTCCTGCTCTTTTAATAATATATAGATGTTGATATCCAAGCTGGAGAAAAATAAGGCCATGAAACCAGAGGAGAGAGCAGAAATAATGAAGACCTTAAAAGAACTAGGAGGAAAAATATCTCAGTTAAAGGATGAACTAAAAACTTCATCTACACCTCCTACACAATCAAAACTGAAGTCCAAAACAGAGGTATGTATTGTACAATATGTTTGCCTGCCTGTCTCTTGCAACCGTTTCTAATACAGCGTCCTAAAAATGCAGCAACATTAGATCAAAACACTTGCAAGCAGTGTGTTGAATTTGAGGGTGATAACCATGGACGAGCGAACTATGGTTTTAAGGAACTTGGGTGACCTAGTTCTGCCTGTAGCTCATTCAAGTTCATTCCAGTTCTGAAGCAGAGGATTCTGGCTCCTTCAGAAAACGGGCTGGGGGAGAGCCATGGAGGCAATCCAAATGACTGAATGCAGAGCAAAGCGTGGATATTGTGCGCTGATGCGTCTGTATCCTTCACATAAATGTATTGCTGAAGAAATTGAATAAAACATTAGAAGTACATATTACAGTTCTGCTTTTCCCTTCATTTTGTCTTTGTGCACCTTTTCTTGAAGGCACAAAAGGAACTCTTAGATGCAGAGCTGGACTTCCATAAGAGACTCTCTTCTGGAGAAGACACAACTGAACTGCGAAAAAAGCTAAACCAGTTACAAGTAGAGGTGAGTTTGTCTGGATTAATGCTTTTAATGTGTTCATATAAATGTTTTAAATCCTTCCAAAGTGAGGATGGATGTGTACATGATTTGCCTTCTGTGATCAGGCTGCCCGCTTAGGCATTTTGCCTGCTGGTCGAGGAAAGACTGTGCCAGCCCAGGGAAGAGGACGAGGACGGGGTCGTGGTGGCAGAGGAAGGGGGATGTTGAATCATATGGTGGTGGATCACCGTCCCAAAGCACTAACAGTTGGAGGCTTCATTGAAGAGGAAAAAGATGAATTGTTACAGCACTTCTCTGTAAGTATGAGATCACATTAAACAAATTAAAACCTGAAGAGGAGAGTTGCGGCCGAGCTGTAAATCTGAGAAGTAGGTAACCAATATGCCGGATGTGTGCTTACTTGTGAGGAGAGGCATGCTAAGAACATTGCAAATAACTGTTCCTTGTCCAAATCCTTGAAGATGCAAGTCCGTTGTTTCTGTTAGTGCAAACATATCAAAGACTTCATCCCAAATTCACAAACAGGGTATAGACATGCAGCTTCAAGAGTTATCAAGGGTGTAAATGTAATGGGTTTTATAGCTGCTTTACAGTAGCTACCCAGTGCATTCCTTTAATGGCCAAAGCTAAGTAGCTTACTTTTCTTCATTCTACATTTAAGTAGTTTAAAACAAGATGTCCTAAACAGGACATCAATTTGGAAGTAGCTGAATTTGTTAGCAAACTCATGGTAGAGCACATAGCTCACTGGTTTGTGAGTCAAGTTAATGGATGTGTTAGCATTGTAACAGAGGTAACATCATAAAGGAAAAACTGGTTTTACATTTCCCTCAGTTACCCTTTCCAGAATGAAATGTTTATTAACTTTACACATGAAAATGTCTTGGAGAGATGCTTCATAAATAGACACAGCATGAAATCCAAGCTTGATCAAGTCAGTTTGGTGTTTCTGGATGCTCCCTGCAAAGCAAGTGACAGAAACCCCCCCATAGCAGGGGGTTGGAACTGGATGATCTTAAGGTCCATTCCAACCCTAACTATTCTATGATTCTAAAACTGGTTTTGTGGAGTCCCACCCTTTCAAGCTGGGAACAGAGCAGCAGCAGGGCTCAAGAGAGAGCTGGTAACCTGGAAGCTCGTTTGCTTCTGGTTTGGGCAGGAGCAGTTCTCCACACAGTGGGGTAGGCTCTGTTCTTAGGGAATCTGTTACTCTGTTTTGGCCTCATTGCTTAGCAGGGTAGAGGCCACCACTACTGCTTTAACTGGGGAAATTCAGTGAAACTGGGCTATAAATTAATACACTTGTTTCCTTTTCTCCTGCACAATTAAGCTCTGCTTACTAGAACAAGAATAAATCCAAGCTTTTGTCCACAAACACAGGTACAAATGCTGCAATATTGCTGCAGCTGCGACTTCTCTTGGCTCTCTTCTCTGTCCAAAACCCAGAGTTTCAGTGGTACTTCAGTACAGTGCAGTTGTAGCACATGGTGATGGTGGGTTTGAAGGAGAATGTTACTGCTCTTCCTAATTGAGTTTTCTCTCATAGAAATTTGGAGATATTGAAGACCTCCAAGAGGAGGATTCCCCATTAAGTGTAGTTCTGACTTTTAAGTCTCGCTCAGAAGCTGAAAATGTAAGTAGAAAAATTGTTGGGTTTTTTTTCCGACAGTCCTAAAATAAGAATTTTTAACAACTACTGTCTGCCTTTGTATTGTAAAATATAGCAGGCTTAGCACATAGTGTCTCTGAAGGGGAAGATACCTCCCATTTACCTTAACAGTAACCTAGCTCTTTTGCTGGTAACAGTTCAGAGCTGTGCTCAGCTTTCTAGCTTGCTGGTGCAGGAAATGGTTTAGAGGCTGAGGTTTGAGTGACATTGCATTATAAAAAGGACATGGAACTGTTGGAACAAGTCCAGAGGAGGCCACAAGGATGGTCAGGGGGCTGGAGCACTTCCCGTATGAAGACAGACTGAGAAAGTTGGAGCTGTTCAGCCTGGAGAAGAGAAGGCTGCGTGAAGACCTCATAGCAGCCTTCCAGTATCTGAAGGGGGCTATAGGGATGCTGGGAGGGACTCCTCATTAGGGACTGTAGTGATAGGACAAGGGGTAACGGGTTCAAACTTAAACAGGGGAAGTTTAGATCGGATATGAGGAAGAAATTCTTTACTGTAAGGGTGGTGAGGCCCTGGAATGGGTTGCCCAGGGAAGTCGTGAATGCTTCATCCCTGGCAGCGTTCAAGGTGGGGTTGGACATAGCCTTGGATGGCATGGTTTAGTGGGAGGTGTCCCTGCCCATGGCAGGGGGGTTGGAACTGGATGATCTTAAGGTCCTTTCCAACCCTAACTGTTCTATGATTCTGTGATTGCTCTCAGAAGACAAAGTGGATGATTATGGGTTACATGTTTGAATCTTCAGCTGTGTGTCCGCGTGATGTTTGCTGGGTCTAGCTCTTTGTTGAGGATCTTAAAAATTCTGTGCTTGACCCTCTTTCTGAAAATCTGTTCATTTAAAATACAACCTAGGCTGCTAACCAGGGATCCCGCTTCAAAGACCGAAGGCTACAGATATCATGGTACAAACCGAAGGTACCTTCTGTGTCCACAGAAATTGAGGAAGAGGAGTCTAAGGAAGAGGTATGAGATTATGTTACTAACCCAGTCACTCTTCTGAGAATCTAACAGCCAAGAGCTCTTGTAGGATACAGTTTTCTGTTTACTGAAGAGCTTTCATAAAAGCTGTTTTGCAGAGCAGAAAGGTGACTGGATTTAAGAGTCAGGTGTAACTTCCACCCTTTGGAAAAGGGAAAAAAAATACGCACTTTCTGGGTGGGATGTCGATTTGTCAACTGTGAAAGCAAAGTTCTTGGTCTCTAGATACAGGCTGCTAGTCCCTTTACTTCACAGTGTTGGTGCTCTGCTGTAGGATAAGTTATGTGTGTTCTTCCCTGTAGTTGTCAACACCTCAAGCTTTCAAGGGTTTTTCTGCCAAGGCATTCAACAGACAACTGTTGTTCCAGAGAGGGTGGGGGGTGGTTGATTCTCACTTCTCTTGCAGTTGGGCTTCTTTTCCTTTCCTGCTATGTGAGGCTCCTGTTCTGTCCACAAAACTTAGTGCATGTGGTGGTATGTGTTTTGTGAGACACACAGTGAACAGAACCTGATGCAAAGCAGAGCTGATGCTGTGCTACATTTGGTGACATGTTTCCTATGTTCCAGAGTGGAACTTCTCTCTTTAAAAGTACATTTTTCCTTTGTCTAGGAGACTGAAACCTCAGATTTATTTTTGCACGAAGATGATGATGATGATGATGAAGACGAGGATGAATCCCGTTCTTGGAGAAGATGAAACTTGATGTTGGAAATGTATCATTTTAGGAATTTAGTTCTAGCTACATCTTTTAAACATTTATTTAAGGAAGTTTCATGAGCCAAAAAAGCTTTACTTTCTTTTCAAACCACAGGATTTAAAGTGGGCAAAGTTTGTTATAGAACATTTCGGACATAGAGCTGTGATCCTGAGCTAGCCAAAGGCCCAGTAACTTTTTACATGATTATCAAGCTCACCAGGGTGGTGATTTTCCTTTTTTTTTCTATTTAAGAAGGATAAAAGGGGGGGGGGATATTAGTATTTTCTTGTCCTCTTCTTTGTCACCTGTATTACCTTGCTTTGGGTTTTTTACAACATGATTGATTTGTTAGTTTATAATTGAAAAGATATTACAGGTTTTATTTAGCAATATTATGGGGTTAGGGAAAGACAAACTTTCATTAAATGTTATGAAAGAAAAAATTGCCTCATTTGCTAATTGAAAAAGGGTAGCAGTCTATTTCATACAGAATCACACTGCAGGAATTATTTGTGGCTAGATTCATAAGTCATTTATTTCAATATGTTTGAAAGCCACAGTTTCTATGTCCTGCTTTTAGTGAGAGGAGATGGAAGAAGTGATCTAACAGGGTGTTATCACACTGACCAGTTCGCTCTGTTTCTTCACATTCTGCTTCAGAGAAAACATCAGCAATGACACTTGGGTGAATTTTCTCTCACTGTTGATTTTCTTCTGTAGTTTCAGTGTAAGGTTCAAGTTGAAGTTACTGTTCTCTGCATTCAGTATTTGTGAGCATGAATGTAGTGAGTTCCATACCAGCTGAACTGGCAGCCACCTACCAGCCGATGGCAACTCTTCCTCCTCTTCCTGTTACCAAATGCTTGTTGATGTTCAGACCAAATCCAGGAAGCATTCAGAGCAACAAGAGCTGCAGAATGTCACTGTCCACTCAGCAACTGGCAGCAAACCAGGCCTTTGAGGAAAGAGTCTTCAGAGGAGCTCAGAGCTGCTTTTGGAAGGTCATTAATTCATCTCCAAGTAGAGTTCTGTCCTGGCACATTCGAGATGAGCACCACTGCATTCTCAGTTGCCTTACTGTTGTAGCATTATAATCACACACACCCCCCACCCAGGATGGTGTGTGTTGTGGTGGCAGCGAGGATAAGTTCAGAGGCTCAAGCCGTGTGTCTTCACTGGTACGTGGCTCTGCAGCTCATGAGCGTGTCACCCAGCGCCGTTTTCCTTGGCTGCCGTTCGTACTCACACTTTTCAGGACTTCATGTACATTTCTCTACAAAATAAGCAGGATGTCAGTGCTTAGGACTCTCCTCTTGGGTAACCAGCTTTCTTACCAGGGTAACTCCCAGCAGGTTCCTAACCGAAGAACGATAAGACATTAAAACCTTTAATGGCCCTGGCACTGACTGGGCAGTGAGAGGGAACTGAGCGTGCCTTTGGGTTCGCAGTGCCCTGCCCTTGCCACCCTTGTGCCAGATTTGTGGTGTATCCAGAGTCAAACCTGTACCACTTCCTGTTGCTGTGTCACCTGAAAGGGAGTTTGTCTTTCAGTATTCTGTCTCTTCACACTGAAACTCCCTCTTCATGTCTTAGGACTCTGCTAATGCTGAGGCTGAATTAGAGACACAAAGAAACAAGGGGAACCAACCCTACATGCTTAGGAGACTGTCTGGCGGTTCTCCCCTCATCTCTAATGTAATGTCTGTGGCTTGCTCAGTGTATAGTTTGAAAAATTCATTGCAGCAAACGTTTGAGTCCTGACAGTTGAAAAAAGAATAGAGGGAACAAAAGGATTTATATATTTTTTTTGTACAGAGTTTTTTCTTAAACTGTATAATTTTGTAAATACTTTGCTTTTTTTGTGTACTAAAACTACCAGCGGATAGATTTCAATAAGAGTTGTTGTATTTTTGTATTTGGAAAATTATAATTACAGTGGATGAATGGAGCTGTAGTTTAAACTGCAGTAGCCTTTGGCACAGGTAGAATGGGATTCCTTTTCATATGGTTTAGGTGGGAAGTGGCACCCAATGGGCACATGCTGTGCCTGGGAACAGGCCCCTGCGTGTGGAAGGTGAGGAGGGGAAGGGTTGGGGTAGCTTTAGTGAAGCGTTCGTTGAGAGCTTCATGTGGTTTGTGTATTTTCCCTGGCAGGCTGACAGCAGTCCTCAGGTGACATCCCAAATGCAATTCCCAATTGCTGAGGCACTGGAGTGAGTGGTACCAGAGCTTGGCCTGGGCACTGGAAGCAGCAGTTGGGTGAGGGGGGATCTAAGTGATGGGCACCAGAGCGGGGCCTGGCTCCTGGTGAAGTGACCTTCAGTTTGCTGAGGCTTGGGGAGCTCCCTGTGGTTTAGCCTCTATTGAACCATTTGGGGGGGGTTGTTATTTTGGCTGTTGATGTGGGGGGGGAGCAGTACAGCTTGCTTTAGTCTTACGGCAACACTTGAAATTCAGGTGTGTTTTCAGGGAGTACCTTGGGCAAACGTTATGACCAGGAAGGGAACTCGTGTGCCACAGCTGGAGTGTTCACAGGCAATGTGGAATTAGGTGTTACGGGCCTGAGCCTGGGCTATGAGCACAGAGGCAGGGTGTTAGAAAGAGTTTTACCTCCCCTTCACTGTGGCATTAGCCAAAGCCAAAAGAGCGGAGCAAGCGGGATAGCTGAGGCAGAGGGAGCAGTGCCTGCAGGGGCTGAGAACCCCGCTCTTACCAAAATCATGTGAAAAGGAATAAAGATGCTCTCGATGTATAGTAACCTTGTACTATAGTTTTTACAAATTGTGAACTTGTGTAATAGTATCATAGGAGATATTGTTGAATTTCTAACTGTTTATACATTTAAATTCCTGTATGTAATGTTTGTTTTATTGATTACAACCTGAATTTCTAAGCTGCATGTTGACATTTTGCAATAAAGATACTCTATGGAATGGTTCAAGGTTTAGAAAAGACAAAGGAAATTCTAACTTAAATAAATTGGGCAGCAGAACCATTCAAAAAAGCTGACACCCATCACCAAAAGAGCGTTATCACTTTTTTGGGGGAGGTAAGCGTGTGGAATGTGCATTGTGTGAGTTTGGTTTGGTAAATAGCCTGGGCAATAAGTGCGGGTGCATGGGGATGGAACTGCAGATGTGCCAGCTCCAACCCCTCTGTGCATTGACCTGAAACCTCAGTTATCCTGTTACTAACCTTATTATTGGGGTTTGCTTCTTTCACAAGTGTCCATCAGTCCCTTCTCTTTCCTGTGGTTTCCATCACTACAGCTCTTCGTTAGTGCCTCGGTTTTTAAAAACCTTTTCCCTCCCCTTCTCTGTCTCCTTGGGGGGCTGGGATGGGTTTGGAAAGCACATTCCAGATCTTACAAGGACAGGAACTTTTCCTTTCTCCTTCTGTCACTGCCCTCTTGCTTTAAGGAACAACAACAGGAGAGGAAGGAGCTTGCTCATGTTTAATGGGTTTAAACTTCAACAGGGGAAGTTTAGATTGAATATAAGGAAGAAGTTCTTTACCGTAAGGGTGGTGAGGCACTGGAATGGGTTGCCCAGGGAAGTTGTGAGTGCTCCATCGCTGGCAGTGTTCAAGGCTGGGTTGGACAGAGCCTTGGGTGGCATGGTTTAGTGGGAGGTGTCCCTGCCCATGGCAGGGGGGTTGGAACTGGGTGATCTTAAGGTCCTTTCCAATCCTGACTGTTCTGTGATTCTATGAATAACCATTTCTGTTGCTGTCTCCCATATCCCTCGGTGGTCCCGCAGTGTGAATGTTCCAAAACATGTGCTGGCTGCTCTGCCTCCATGAGAGCCTCTGCCTGATAAACCTGTAGCTCTTGGACATTGCTTCTTGCTGGTAATTGAAGTTCAGAATCTTTTCCTCTCAGAGGGGACATTCAGAGGTGAGTGTGACAGCTCCGTGAGCAGCAGGGATGGGGCTCTCCTGGGGTCCCCTTCCTGGCTCTGCACCAGCCTCTCTGTGCCATTGTCAGGGTGGGCTGCACAGGCACCAGGAACGTCCATTGAGAACCACCTAGAACAGGATTTATGTTACCCTCCTGGTAAACCTATTTTAAAGCAGTATCTTATGCGACTGTCACAATGTCTAATGCATTTTACTGGGATTTATCTACTTATTTTACTTTCAATTTGATCTTAAATGTGCTTTCGCAATGGGAAACTGGTTAAGATGATGCAGAGTTTACATACCGCTCCTGGGCTTCAGTACTTTCTGCTTGCTGTCTTGCTTTTGACCCTCGAGGAAACTGGACGTTTATGGCCTCATTCAGCTCCTGTGCTCTTGCAGCTTTGGTCCAACCCAAGAACTGTACGAACAGGCTCCAGGCCAGCAGCAGCATCCCCTGGCCCAGAGGTTTGGCTGCTGCGGTGTTACTCATCCAAAGCCCTCCTCACCCTCTCTTGCCGTGCCCTGGTGGTGCAGGAGCAGCGAGGCTGGATGCTCCAAACCCAGCAATGTTCTTGAGTCAGTTATAGCCCGGTCCCTGCTGCTCGCGTCAGTGACCTTAAAGCGCTTCTGCCCCGTGATTTATTTAAGCGCTGATAAATTATGCATTTCTGGCACTTTAGTAATTCATGTGAAAGTTCTTTGGAGTCGACTCAAAGTAATGTACCTCTGTGTGCTCTCTGGTGACTGAAGATGTCAGACAACGGCTTCATCCGCTTCCTTCTCGCTTTTTAAAGTGGCCTTGGATTATCTGTGGGTCAAACAGTGAGGAGGACAACTTCAGTGAGGACACCTCCAACTGTCGGTGTCTGTTGTGAAAGAGGGAGCTAAGTCTAGCTCAGGATAACAGCACATGTGACTGTCAGCATATCTAGGCTTTAAGGAAAGGTATTTTGGGGCTGTGTTTGTGTGCAGTGGAAGCTCTAATGTCAGCCGGTGGAGATCGATGTGACAGGGAGAAAAGCAATGAGCCTTGTTAATTTAACTACAACTATGTTAATGTCTGAGGTTTGCCTGTGCTGGAAGGAACAGATCCCTATGGATTTACCAAAGTGATGGGTCATTTGGGGAGAAGCCTAATAAAGGGTGGTGAGACTCAATGTCATTTCTGGTCGGGTAATCCTTGCCCTTTTGAAGCGAGCATGTCCTAATTCTGTGCAAGGCTCCGGGCTCTCCTTTGGCAGCCACTGTTGTTGGTGGTGCTTTGCCTGTTTTACCGCATCAGGTTTCTAAACAAAGCCATCCCTTTTCAAACGTGTTCAGGCAAACACCTGCACGTGATGTCCCTGTAAGTGTGATTCCCTACATCCCCCTGACAAAGGCCCAGCAGGGAAGGGCACCTGGAGCCCATCCGCATTCCGCCCCTGAGCGGGGCTCCCCAGCCCCAGCGGCACAGAGACCAGGAGTGCCAAACATGGGGTTGTTCAAATACCCACTTTCTGCTCCGGGCTGGAGCAGCTGAATCCCCGTTCTTCCCGTTTTCTCCATTTGGATTTTTGTTTTCCTTGTCTTGTTCCCCTGATTTTCCCTACAGAACCAGCCTGGAGCTCCCAGAGCTTCCCCACCAGAGCCTGGCGCAGACTGGAGCTGCACTTGTGCTGCAGACTCCCAGTTCGGTCATGTTGGAAGCAGCAGGAATTCAGGGCTCCCAATGGAGGGATGCACAAACCCAGGGCAAGGCTCTGGGGGCTTGCAGGTAAAACACATCAATGTTGTACTTCATCCCCCCTACGGCTGCCCTGACAAAGATAGAGCTGTTTGACTTGTTGATTAGCAAAAACACTAACAGACCTCCAGTTTCAGGGCATGAATAATTAATGTTTGTTCCTCATTAATTTTTTGCGGAGCAGAGTCCTGTTAGGCTGCGTTTAGATGCATTTCTACAACTGGGAGCAAATACAAGAAGAAAGAGCAGTCTGACAGATCAGGGCTCGTTCCGCCCCGCAGATGATGCTGTGTTGTTGTTTCTATGATCTCCGCCAAGACCAGGCTGGGTTTATTTCTAACAAGCACCAAGGTGGCCTTTGTTACAATTTTTGTTTCAGGGAATGATACAAGAAACAAGTTCTATAATTCATGCCCATTACAAATGAGTACAAGAAGACCTCCCTGTTGGCATGAACTCTGGCATCCCGCGTTCCGGGGACCTCAAACCAAAACCTTGTCTACGGAAAGATCCAAACCTCGGATTCCACCGGCTTTGCAGGCGCTGCTGCCGAGGACAGGCTCTTTGTTCACCTCCATCCAACAAGTGCTTCAGGGCTGCGGCGCCGCTTTGGCACCTCCCATTTTCCAACGTGGCCACAGTGCTTTCCTGAACCTAAAAGCTTTTCAGTTCGGGGACAGGATCAGCCCAGGCAAACACCTGCTCACCCCCACAGGGCTGCCACTGACCAGGGGCACAGCCAGGACCTGGCTCTCCAAGAGCTCCTGGCGTGCAGGCAGCAAAACTTCATCGTGTCTTTACTTGCAGAGGATGAGAGTGAGACTTGGGTTTAATCTGAAGCCAGGCACAAAGCCCAAGTACCTCCCATCCCCTCTTTGGAAGGAAGGGTAGGAGCTGGCCTGGCTGCTGGTCCTTCAGTGGGCAGGCACACGGGGACCCTCCCTGGAGGGAAGTCTCACTTCCCTCACCCGTCCCTGGATGGAGTCCTGGGAGGGAAATCTCACTGCTGCTTCCAGCCCATCAGCAACAGCACCCATGAGCAGTTATCCTGCTTCCCACACCCTCCTCGCACCCACAGGGTTCCCCCTGGCCTGCTGGACACAGACTTCCCAGGTCTCAGCCACACCAACAGCACGAGGTGGGAGCCGCAGAAGACAAATCGTGGGAGAGAGATATGGGATGAAAGCACAGGGTGCGAACTCTGCTGGTGGCAGTCGGATTGGCTGCTGCACTGCTGTCACCAACTCAGCACTGAGGTCCACAACTGGTGCGGAGGCAGCACGGACACCGCCATGCAGAGGGACTCACCGGAACCCCCTCCTGCAGCTCCACAGCTCATCCTCATCCCATCTCCAGGTTTGTCCCAGCCCTGAGCTGTGGTAACCCTGGGCAAGCAGCTGAGCCCCTCGGTGCCTGCCTGCCTGCATGGGATGAAGGCTCTTGCCTCAACCTGCCTGCACAATCTCTGCTGCAGGACCCAGTTGAGCTCCTGCTGAGTGGCACCTCTGGGGCGATGCCATCTGAAGTTTTTCTCTCTGAAACAGTTTTCATCCCACCCCGCTCTGTTGAAAACTTCCCAGAATGAGGATGGTCCCTCCCTGGCCCCTCACATCGACCCTTTGAGTGCTTTGGAGCCCCCTTAAGAACCTTTCATGCTCCCAAGCCTCCCCCAGGCAGGGCCCAGGCTGACCCGCACCAGGAGCAGTTTGGCGCGACGTGGTCCTGACTCCCTGTGTGACCCCGTTACTTCCCGTGCTGCAGAGGGACGGGCCCCTCTAAACACGAGTGCTGTGGTGACATCCTATTGCCACGGAGCCTTTCTCGTGTCGGGCCCCTCCCTGTGACATGGTGCAGACCCGCTACTGAGCCAGGCAGCTCCTGTAACGCTGCAACTTTCTTGTTGCTTTGTTAAGTTGGGCTCTTCAATCTCCTTAATGAAGAAGAGAATCAAGCCAGGTAATTGATGCTTGGCCATTTAGCTGATGAATAATTGACTGTCTGGGTAATCCTAGATAGTTCCTGATCAGATTGTGCAGTGGAACAGCCATATCATACAGGATGGCGCGGGGCTCATGCTTTTGGGGTTCTGCATCCCCAGAGCATGGGCAGAAGTCAAGAGAGGATTCTCCCCCTCTGCTGCACTCTGGGGGGATGGCCCCTGCAGTCCTGATCCAGCTCTGGGGCAGCAGCACGAGAGGGACCTGGAGCTGCTGGAGCGGGGCCAGAGGAGGCCACTGAGCTGCCGCGAGGGCTGGAGCAGCTCTGCTCTGGAGCCAGGCTGAGAGCTGGGCTGGGGCAGCCTGGAGAAGAGAAGGCTCCTGAAGGGGAGACCTTAGAGCAGCTCCAGTGCCTAAAGGGGCTGTAGGAGACCTGGAGAGGGGCTTTGGACGAGGGCCTGTAGGGACAGGCCAAGGGGAATGGCTTTAACCTGCCAGAGGGGAGACTGAGATGAGCTCTTAGGCAGAAGCTCTTCCCTGGGAGGGTGCTGAGGCGCTGGCACAGGGTGCCCAGAGAAGCTGTGGCTGCCCCATCCCTGGCAGTGCTCAAGGTCAGGTTGGACGGGGCATGGAGCTGCTCCAGTGGAAGGTGTCCCTGCCCGTGGCAGGGGTTGGAACTGGATGAGCTTTAAGGTCCCTTCCACACAAAACCAGGCTGGGCTTCCAAGATTTTGTGATAACAAAATGCTGCATCTCAGCAACGGAACACAGCGTGTGAATCTTGAGCAAGGTCTGGAAAACCCAACTTCTTTTTCAGATGCCCAGTGGAGACAAATGTGAGAGCAACAGGAAACCTGCCAGGACATGGGATGGGCAAGACAGGAAGCCAAGGCTCCGAAGAGGAGACAGAAAGCGGGTATGCCTTTGCTGCCCCAGGGAGCAAAGGGAAAGTGTCCTTGTGTTAGCTGTGCTTTAGCCCATTGACAGGTCTCGAAAGGCGAGTACTGCAGTGGTCTGCTCCAGAGGAGCCAGATTTGTTGTGGTTGTTTTAAAGAGTAATGTAAGAAAGTGCAGTGGGGCAAGTTATGTTGGCTTTGTGACTGTAACGGGTAACGCTGCTCACAGTCAGCATGGAGTCATGGAGTCATGGAGTCAGCACGAACCGTGTGTCAAGTAACACATGGCTGTATTTCAAACTTCCCATCAGGCCCGTGGAAGCATTTACTGTAGCATTTTTAAAGTAGATTCAATTAATGCCATGAAGCCAAGAGCCTATTGCCCATGCTCTGACTGTGGTGGGCTTTGAGTTAAATTCCAGCTAAGAACAGAGTATTCTGGTGTATTAGAAAACAGCCTTTGCATTGTGGTCAAGTACAAATAGCGCATGATTTGAATCTGATTTTTCCCTTCAGGTTTTCAGCAAGTCTCTCGTGATGCTTCATCAGGGTTTGGTGGGTTTTTTCTTCCAGAAATACCATTAATTATTTACCGGCAGGTGAATGATCTCAAATCTATTGCAGTGACACCTTTGAGCCTGCAGATAGCTCGGATGGTTTGCCACCAGAAACTCTTTTAGCTTGTTATTGTTTATCCTTTGGACTCCTCTCCCCTGTTTGTGAGGTGTAACGGCAGTCGCCAGGGCCAGGAACATCAATATTTCACAGCTTTAATTACAGGGAGTGCAGCAGCTCCATTACCCAGTCCGGTTTCGTTCAAAGCAGCTGCTGTCAGGAGCGAAGGAAAAACCTATGCTTGGAACAGGCAGTGGGGAGTGTCTGGGCGGGCTGTGACAGACAAGTGCTCAGAGCTGGGACCCCAACCTGAGCTCCACACCCAATGGATGATGCTCAACTGCAGCGCAGCCTCCAGACAGCACTCAAGAATGGGGAAGGAGCCATGCCCACGTCTCCGTCTCCTCCTTGCTTTAAAGGAAACAACGGAGCGATGGAAAATAGATGTCAGCCCAGTGCAAATGATCCTGGAGCCAGGGCGTGGAGATGTGCTTTGAGCAGCGGGCGCTACCTCTGGCTTTACCCCCAGCTTTCCATTTATATCCTCTTCTTTATCTGCGTTAACGAGACAGCACTGGAGAGAGGGAAGGTTCAAAACAAAACCAAACAAAGGCTTGAAATTTATCCCTCTATTAATTACTTGCACCCCAGCAGGGCTGCCTGCAAATATGGTGCCACTTTAGATAAAACTTTCATGCAGCTCTTTAGGCCCTCTGAAATATAAATGATTTCCCTTAAATGTTTTATCATAAATCAGGGCTCGCAGCTTCGCCGCAGCCAGCGCTGCACGCGGGGACGAGGCCGCTTTGCCAGCTCGCTCCTTTCGCAGCGCGGGACCCCCGTGCCCCGACCCCGCTGCGAGCTCCGGTGCGGGGACACCGCGTTCCGGCGCCCCCCATGGCGCTCTCCGCGGCGCTGCGCCGCGAGGCCGAAGCCCCGGCGCTGTCCGTGGTGCTGCCTCCCGGAGCCCTCCTCGGCGCCGCTGTCCTGCCTCGTCCCGTCCCGTCCCGTCCGGTCCCGTCCCCTCCGCTCCGGCAGCTTCAGTGGGCGCAAACTCCGCAGCCCCTCACCGCCCCCCCTCCAGCTCAGGGTCCGGTTGGCGGCGGTGTTAGGGAGCCGGGAGAGCGGCCCCTCCGGCCCCGCTCTGCAGTCACTGAGCCTCGCAGAGCCCTCGGAAACTTCAAATCCAGCGGCAGGTTTTTATTTGGGTGTTTTAAGAGCTGCAGGTTTCAGACCCGCCAAACCCTCAGCGGGCCCGGACCATCGAGTGCCTGAAGAGGTGTGAAACCCGGCAGAGCAAACCCGGAGCACCCACGAGCGGAGCTGTGGGAACTTCGGGGCGATATCTCCCGAGGTGTGAGGGAATGGAGGGCGGTATTGGCCGTACTGGGGGTCTCTCCCACCTCCCGAACCTCCAACCTGCAGCGCCCTTGGCAGCGCTCGGCGCCCCCTGTTCGCGTTTCACGGGATGTACGGGGGGCCGGGCAGTTCGAACCCGAGCTCCGAGGGGCGGAGGGGGCCCGGGCCGGCGGCAGCCGGTACCCCAGGGGCAGCGCTGCGGAGCCACAAAAGCCACTCCCCCTCGATCCGAGCGGCACTGGCCTTGGCCGCGGGAACCGCCTGGCAGAGGCGGCCAGCGGCGAGTCCCCGGGCCCTCCGATCCCGGAGTGGGGCCACTGCCGGGGCTGCGAGTCGCTGCGGGCGCTGACGGCGCTTCCCGCCTCCTCGAGCAGAGCGCTGTGGAGGGCGGCCAGGAGGTCCCGCTGCCCGCGTGTCGCCCGAGCTGCCCCACTGCACAGTACCGCACTTCACTGCCCCGCACTGCACTGCACGCCTGCGCGGGGCCCGCTCCTGGCAGGCAGCATGTAAGATGAGTGAAGATGAGGGGGGGGGAGCGGGCTCTCAGAGGCAGCGCTGCCATCGAACATCTCTCACTCGGGCAGAGGCGAGGCAAGGAGAGAGCCCCGAGCCGATGCCAGGGGCTGCGCACCCGGGAGGGGCGCAGGACGATGGCCCTGAACGCCAAGCAGCCCTTCACCATGCCCGCCGCCCTGCAGGAGCCCAAGTTCTCCAGCCTGCACGCCAGCGCGGAGGCGATGCGCAGAGTTTGCCTCCCGGCCCCGCAGGTACGTAGACGGAGCGGAATTACCGCTTTGAGGCACATTTTGTGACAGGCACCGACTTAATGTTTTTTTCATGCCACCAGAAACACTCGCGCGTCTCGGCGCCCCTCTCCCCCCTCTCCCGCTCCCGTCTCTGATCCGCACGTCTGCGCGAGCTGCCTTCCTATTAATTTTTATGACCTGAGCTCCGAGGAGGAACCGCGGTGCCGGGGCAGGTTTTTCAGCCGGAGATGACAGTATTCCCCACTGACTCCGCCATGCGCGTTCTTGCTCGCAGCTCCAGGGCAATATATTCGGGAGCTTTGATGAGAGCCTGCTGGCCCGCGCGGAGGCTCTGGCCGCCGTCGACATCGCCCCCCACGCCAAGGGCCACCCCCACCACCACCACCACCCCCCCTTCAAGCCGGACTCCGCGTTCTCTGCCATGAGCGGCGTCCCTTGCGCCGCCGCCGCCCTCCCGCTTCCCGCCGCGCTCCCGCACCCGCTCCCGCACCCGGCGCTGGACGGCGGCGACCTTCTGGAGCACCTCTCCTCGCCGCTGGCTGTCGGGGGGCTGCCCGAACAGCTGCCGCCGCCGCTGCTGCCACCCGCAGCGCCCCTGGCCCTGCCCGTGGGCGCCCCAGGGGGGCCGCCGCCGCCCGCCGCGCCCGAAGCGGCGTCGGACCCGCGGGAGCTGGAGGCCTTCGCGGAGCGGTTCAAGCAGCGGCGGGTGCGGCTGGGGGTGACCCAGGCCGACGTGGGGGCGGCGCTGGCGGCGCTGCAGCTGCCGGGGGTGGGCGCGCTCAGCCAGAGCACGATCTGCCGCTTCGAGTCGCTGACGCTGTCGCACAACAACATGGCAGCGCTGCGGCCCGTGCTCCAGGCCTGGCTGGACGGCGCCGAGGCCGCTCACCGCGACCGCGCCGCCGGCCCCGACCTGCTGCCGGGCGCCGAGCGCAAGCGCAAGCGGACCTCGATCGCCGCGCCCGAGAAGCGCTCGCTGGAGGCATTCTTCGCGCTGCAGCCGCGGCCCTCCGCGGAGAAGATCGCGGCCATCGCCGAGAAGCTGGACCTCAAGAAGAACGTGGTGCGCGTCTGGTTCTGCAACCAGCGGCAGAAGCAGAAGCGCATGAAGTACTCGGCGGTGCACTGACGGCTCCCGGGCCCGCCGCACCGGCACCGACAGCCCCGACGGCGCCTTCTCACCGCGCCCCCGGGACGGGACGGCCCGGAGTATCCCCCAGCGCCGCCGGGGCATCCCGCACCCCGGGACCGCAGCCGAGGGCGGCGGCAGCGGAGGGTCCGCGGTTTCCCGGACGGGCAGCGCCGCCCCGGGCAGAGCCGCTGCTCCCCGCTCCCGCCGCCGGACCCCGCTCCCCCGCCCCGGAATAAAGCTTTATTTTTCCACCCTAAGGGACGCGTCTTTCCTCGCCGCCCGCGCGGGCAGCACAGAAGGAAATACCGGTTGGTGCAGCCCAAACCAACACCCTTCGGAGGCGCGTCCCCCTCAAAACGGGCCGGGGCTGTGCCCCTCCGGGCCCGCGGTGCCGCCCGGTGACCCGGCAGCAGCCCCCGGGCTCGTCCCTCCTGTCGGGTGGCTGCACAGGCAAAACCCACCGCGGGCTCCTTTCTGATGCTCTCTAGAAGAGGCAAAGGTTTTTATTTACGACTCCCAGAAGCACCTTAACGATTGAAAATGAATGAGCGCGAGACTCCTCCGAATATTTCCCTTCAGCGTTTCAATGAGTGACAAACATCAAACCGGGAGCCGGGTCCCAGCCGCCCCCCCCCGTTAGGGAAGGACCAGCGATCTCTCAAATCCAGCCTGGAAACTGCCAGGAGCCGGGGCTCTCCTTCGCTCTGCGTTTCCCCTATCAGCCCCAGTGGTTTATTCCCAAACAAATGTCCTTCAATAATAAATGCCCTTATGCCATTACATTATATTGTGGGTCCTGACCATTTAAGATAAGGATGATGCAATATTAATCTCCTACCGCAGGATAAAAGGTGCCGAGCGCAACCCAGGCGGCATCAGTCCCCCGACTCTGCCCGTGCTCCCGGTGCCGCCGGACGCGGGGCCCTTCCGCGGGTGCTTTTACGCAAACGAGCCAGGTAAGAGGCGGTTCCGTCCCTTCCCTCGTCCCGTGCATGGCTGGCAGCGTCCCCCGGAGGTCGCCTCTCGGGCTGGAGACCGGCTCCGGCTGCCGTCGGGGCGGCGGGACTGGGGCTCCGTCCAAGCGCGGTGTCGCTGGCTCGGGAGGGAGGGGTCAGCCTGAACACCCGGCCAAACCCCGCCGTTTCACAAGCCTTTGTCTTCCAGCATGCGACAGGAATAACTTAACCCTCCCAAAGCTGTCCTCGGACCGGGTTATTGTCCTCCCCGGGCTGCGTTAAGTCTAACCTAAGCCTCGCTTAGCCCGTGTTCCTGTCCATCTGCCTGCGAGCCTTACAAGCATGATGGCCGTTATCTTCTGGCCTGTTTGCTTCTGGAGGCCATCGGATCGTGCTTATTCTTATCATGGCGAAGGTGTCACCGCAGAGTCACTTTCTGGGGCTGGTTTTGCCGAGATCTGCATTTTTTGTGACAATTCTGCCCTTGCTCTTCTGGCCAGGCCTGGAGAAGTGGCTTAAAGGTGTAAACCCAGTCCTAAAGGAACTCTCCCAGACTTGCAGTCGCTGTCCCAGAAGCGGGCTCCCGTGGGCTTCTCCTCCCCCTCAAACACGCTGACCGGGAGACCTGAAACTGCTGCTCCTCCTTGCTCCCTGCCCTGTATTCCCAGTTTCCCTGCATGGACACAGCTCTGCAGAGGCTCTGCTCGGATTTCCCTCTTTGCAAACCCTGGGTTTATCTTGACCCGGCAGGTGCAGGTTTGTGCCTTGCTCTGCCCCACACACAGGACCCGACACCTCAGCCGGGGCTTGGCTCTGGACGTCACCTATGAGCTGTTTCAATCACTGTCGGCGCCTGAGCCTTCCCCTGGCTGTGCCGGGCTGCACCTGGTTCCCCCTCACCCTCTCGGGGCATCGGCTCGGTGAGGAGCTGCCTCCACAACTCCCTCCGCTCTCTGTTGCTCTCTCCAGGCGTGTGAGGATCAGGACTCCCCGCTTCCTGGAGGACCGTGGGGTTCCTTGTCCGGGTCCGCAGGGCTGTGGGACCCCCCCAGCACACTTCATTCCTCCCAAGCCCATCTCACGCAGGCCAGGCCTGTTGAGAAAGGACAATCCTTTAGGTACAGCCCCTGCAAAGCGCCGGGAGATGGGCTGGGAAATGCGGGGCGCCCCGGTGCGTGTCCCGCGGGCGTCCCCCGCCTCTGGTTTCGGAACAATTGGTTCATTATTTTCTTCCCCACTCCGTGCTTGTTCCTTAATTTGCCTCTCGCAGTCTCCCGGGGGCTGCTCATGAAGGATGAAAGCACAGAGACCCCAGCAGGACACCGGCGGTGCTCACCCCATTGATTCTTACACCAAATCTCCCTTCATGCACGAAGGATGGAAAAATGATCCCATTAATAATGAATAACAAAAACAAGTGCAGGGAGCAAATCAATAGAAGCACATCTGATATCACGGGGGGGGGGGCAGATGTACAAAAGCACGTGTGGAAGGGGAGGGGGGACAGGGAGGTGAGAGCCTCGGACGGGGCATGTGGGGACACCCGGCATGGGAGCGCTGGGGTGAAGGGGTTTGGGGGGTGCGGGTGGGAGGGGGTGTTGAGGTGTGCAGGGTAGGGTGAGGTGTGGGAGCAAGGCCATATGATCAGTTGGGTTGGAAAAGACCTCCAGGATGATCAAGTCCAGCATTTGTTTCCCAGAGATACTCAGTGATTTTCAGCTGCAAAAATCCCATCTTCCAGTGTCTTTTTTCTCTGCACTTCCCTGCTCCAAGTTTTCACTTGTCCCGAGTTTGCAAGGTGGAGGTTCACCCTCCCCCGGGGACACATCCAGTTTGGGATGCAACGTTCCTTGGCCCGCAGCATCTCATGGAACTGCTCAGTGCCACCAGCCCAGCGTCCACCCCGGGCCCCTGCCTGGGCTGTGCTCCACACGGCAGGAGGGAGGATCAGCGTACACACCAGGCGATGTGGGACCTCAGGCTGAGGAATGCCATGGCACTGGGGACGGGGCCCGGAGTCCCAGCACCCCGGGCAATGCGGTCCTCTTCAGCCCAGCCAATCCAGATCAGCCCAGTTCAATTCAGCCCATTTCGGCCCAGCTGAGCACGGGATCAGTGCTCAGAGCAGCTCCAGGACAGTTCCTGGATGCCCATCTCTGAGCAGAGCTTCCAAGAAGGGATGTCTGGCCTGGCAGCGCCCTGTCCCCAGCACCCCGCTGTCCCCAGCAGCCCAGCACAGGGACGGGCCTGGCCCCTCTGACACCTGCTGGCTTGGAGACCCCCTGACAGGAGAGGAAGCTCTGCTGCCCGCCAGTGTAAAGAAAGAGGAGCTCATTCCAGCTGTACAGCCCCAGCAGTTATCTCCAGAGCAGGGTGGTTTAGAGCAATTCAATGAATTTGTCTTTAATGACACCAGTCGCGCTTTGCAGTTTGCCTGGAAGTGTCAGATACAAATTTATTCCATCACCAAGACGTGGTTTAGACTTTGTTTCTTTAAGCAAATTTGGAACTCTATATGGAGACACGTCACAACATTTTCAATGGAATTCAATATGGAGGAGCAAAAGAGCACGCGAGGAAAATGAAGCACTTTGTTTTCAAATCCAAAGGGAATTTAAAATGTACAATAACGCTACATGAACCCAGCTCAGCTGCTGTACAATGGCACTGACACACAGCAAACGTCTCCAACTGCCTGGTGCATGTGAAGCTCCTACACAGAGAGAGCTGTAGGGGTGGCCTCAGAGCCGCTGAGCCCCAGACCTGCTCCCAGCCGCCCCGCCTGTGGGTGCTGGGGCTCAGGTCGGTGCCTGTGGGGCAGGAGGGGCTGCGCTGGGTCGGAGCAGGGACCCCGGATGCAGGCGCTGTCAGAGCAGAAGGGGATGCACTGGAAAGCACCTTTGTCTCGGCTGCAGATTCGCTGCCTTTGCTGGGGCGTTGCTGAGGATTCATGAAACGTTTCTGGGGCATAAGTGCAATAATGGTAAGTTCAGGAACTGGTAACAGTCACCCTGCACCCTGCGCGCCACAGTGACAAGCGAAGGGCTTCACAAGCCTCCTGTGCAGAAAGGAAGCACCAAGGGGCTGGATGCTGAGGGGTCTGGACTGCACTGGGCAGTGCTGGGGCTGAGGCTGGGACCGGGGCTCTGCTCCCCCTGGGTTACAGCTTTCCTTGGCAGGTTCTCCCCCCAGGAGAGCAGGAAGCAGGGGGGAGGTTAACCAGCACCAGCATTTACTTGCTTTTTGAGCTTGCACGAGGTTGGAGATCAGAACGGAGAGGAGATGTAGGGCAGATGGATTTGGAGGGAATCCTTTGATGCTCTACTCCTCGAGGCCGCTGTGTCTGACACAAACCTGTGAGCTTATATCAGCCTTGTTTACACAGGGCGAGCCCTGCTGCAGGACCCTGGGAGCACTGGGGCTGCTGCTGGGGGGAGGATGGTGGCACAGGGACACCTGTGGTGGGGAGGGATGGCATGGGGAGCACACAGTGCCCCAAGGGCTCCCTGGTAGCACCCAGGGGTCTTTAGACCAGAGAATATGAGTTGTGAGGCATTTCAACCCTGTTGGCAGCATCGGTGCTTGGTCAGAACATCCCTGGGGTGCTCAACACAGAACCGGGCCCCAGCTCCCCCCATCTGCATCCCATTTGTAACCAACTGCTTCTGCGGTTCGATCCATCCTTGTCTCTTCCTCCCAGAATCAGTGACACCACCCAGCCCGAATGCACCAGAGGCTGCACAGTCCCATCTGCCTCTGGCCCTGTGCTGCTGGGAGCCCTCGGGAATCTGGGCTCAGTGCAGGCCAGTGCTGCCCGGGGGTGCAGAGCGATTCTCACAGCGCCGGCCCCTGCACATGGAGCACATGAGCCGGTCACGTAGTGTCAGTGGCTCCATGTTGCAGTCGCGTTGGATGCCACGTGCAGGCATGATGACATGGAAAACACATTAGCTCCCACCGAGGAAACCTGAGCAAACCGGCGTGAGGAGCAGTGTCCTGGGATTCCACACCAGTGCCGCTCTGCGGGATGGCACGGCAGAGCCAAGTGGAGCACAAGGAGCCGCTTCGCTCCAATTCACCGCAGCCAAAAGGAATTGGGACTGGGAGCTCCCTCGGGACAGCACAGATCCCATCGCTGCTGCAGCCCCCCACGTCACCCCATGGCCTCTGCCAGCCTCAATCCCCGGGGGTTAGCCCCATGGACACTGGGGACCCTCCCGTTGTGCTGCAGCAGCAGGAGAGCTCATCCGCCCTGTCCTCCATCAGACAGCTTCTATCCTAAAACTGCCTCATTAAATATTAACCCCAGAGATGGAGTGTATCTGCTCCCGCAGGGAAAGAGGCACATTTCCAGTGCTCTGTGAAAGATCTCCTCTCCCCTGTACCCCATCACATGTACATGCACGAGGCTGGCACATGGCCACCTCAGCCCTCGTCTCCCACCAGGAAGGGACACTGCTCTGCCACTGGGCTGTCCCCTGAACTGATCCCGCGGCCATTCCCGGCTCCTGCCCCATCCTGCTCTCCTGTGTGACGCTGGTGGGGTCCTGGGGACACTTCAGCCCTGACAGCACTCGGCCAAACCGCGTCTGCCCCCCACCCCCTGCCCCTGCGCCCGTGCTCTGCGAGGGAGCTGAGCCAGCCCCGGGGAGAGGCCCCCGGCAGCGGGGGCTGGAGAAGGGGCCCAGGACGAGCAGAAGCCGAGGTCAGAGCTGGAGGAGAGCCCGGCACGAGCAGAGATGCACCCGGGGCACCTCAGCGTCCGGGCACAGCCCCCACCCGCCGGCCAGGAGCCGGGTCTGTGCCCCAGCACCGGCACCAAGCTGCTCGGCAGGAGGGCGCTGCTGTGGGGTCACCCGTGACTGAGCCCCGCTGCCACCTCCTCGGGCATCGCCTGATGGCAGCGCAGCGCGGTCCTGCGGCAGCGGGAGCAGCGGCGGTGGAAACGGGAGAGCCGCAGCACCTGGGCGCATCAATAATGCATACAATGCCAGCAGCAACAGAGGCAGAGAGGGACCAGAAGCAGGAGAACAGACTATCACAGAGCTTTTTAATGGTCTTTTTCTATTAGTGTCAGCTCCGTGTCTGGTTTCAGGCAGAAGCTTCCCTGGACACCCCCAGAATTCCAGGACAGCGGCAAAGTGCACAGTGGCCGGTGGCTGTCACTGGTCTCCAGTGCTTCCAGAAGGACCTGGGGGTTGGGTGGCATGGTCCCTCCTGGCCCAGGGGCTGCAGGACGTGACTGTGGTGCAAACAGCAGGCAGAGAGACTGGGCATGGCTCTGTTGGCTCTGCTTCACCTGTAAGCTCCCAACGAGCCTGAGTTTGAGTAAAACCCTCTGCTTTGGCTGATGGGCGCCTCCATGGAACTCACACCCATCTCTGCAGCCCCAGCCACGGCTGAGCTCTGCAGCCCTTGTCCTGCATTACTGGACAAGTCTCAGACTCCCCATGTACATTAAAACCAGGGTTTATATAAATACAGGGAAAGCATCAGGCCAGAGCAGGGAGCTCCGTGCTGGGGTCTGTGTGTGCTGTGCAGCAGCTGATGTGGTGGATGGGGATGTGTGAAAGTCTGACAGTGCCCAGGCCCATCTGCTGCTCCAGCCGTGCTGTCGAGTGGGAGCACGGTACAGGCACGGCCGGTGGAGGGGCACAACCAGCTCACGTGGGGCAGGAGGTGCCAGCCCCAGGGTTTCTGCCCCCAAAACCCACCTCTGGAGCCCCACCACAGGGCTACTGAAGGGTTTAAATGACATTATCCTCCCTCAGGGCTGCAGAAGCAGAGGGGTGAGCAGTGTGATGTGACGGGTGTGATGTGACAGGGTGCGGTGTGATGTGGCATGGTGGGTGCCACCACTGCAGTGTGCACGTCAGGGGGCTGGACTCCCCGTCGCTGGCTGCCCAGGCTTCCCTCAGACCTTGCTCTGCATTCCCAAGGTGTGGTTTCCAAACCCAACAGTTATTTAAAGCTCGCAGGAAAGCACAACCACAAATGCTTTTCCCTGCCCTTGGTTCAATAGCCTAGCAGTCAGAAAAGATGGGAGGGCTGCTGCACAAACAGGTTTGCTGTAAAGTTCAATTAGCCAGAGTGAAGCCGATTTCCATTTTATTCATTGCTATTCTGCATTAAAAAAGTACACCAGGACTAAACAACGGATGTGTTAGCAGAACAGAGAGGGCCGGATCCCGATCAGAACCATCGTCCAAGACCCTCCTGTTTATCTCTCTTTCCGCAGCCCACAGCTTTGCAAGAGCTGCTGGGTCTGGGAATAAAGCAGCTTCCAGGGATGCCCAGACCCAGCACGTGGAGCTCCCCTTCGCCAAAGCCGTGCTGTGCTCCTGCCGACGGGACGGGCCGGAGCCAGGCTGAGCCCTGGGCCCTGCAGGGACCTTCCCTCCCCGGGGACCCCCCCCGGCGCCTCCGCGAGGCCGGTGAATGCTGTCCCGCTCGATGTCAGCTCGGGAATGCCGCCCTCCGGCGCAGGAGCTGGGCCTCCTCGGCAGATGCTGGCCCTGCAGGCAGCCCAGGGCAAAGCTTCCGATTGAGCATCACACTTCAGCCTCAACCCTGAGAACAGCTGAAGAGCAGTGACATGAACTCGGCGTCTCCGGGCTGAAAACCAGCTCCTATCACACAGATGCCACAAGGAAGGAGAAGGCCACTCACTCGCTTGGACCTCGGGAACTTGGGCCGATTTGAGAGGGAGTATCCAGAAAGAGACATTTCAAGCATCCTCCCTGTGTGCCTGGCGGAGAAGTGGGATCCCGTAGGAAACGGCCCTTCAGGAGTCATAGGGATCAAACATCTGGAAAGGTTTATAGCTTAAAAACAGCCACGGAAGGCGCTCTTTCTGGAGCAGGGGCAGCAGCTTTCGAGCCACCCCAGTGAGCCTGGGGTGGACCAGTGAGAGGAAGCCCTGTCCGCTCTCACCACACCCGCACTGCACCAGCAGGCGCAGCAGCCCCGCAGTCGGTTTAGTTCTGGGTTTCCATCTCTCGCCGGCCAAGGGCTCGCTGCTGGAGATGCTTCCCAGCAGGAGCGCAGCCGGAGGTGCCCCCAGGAGGGGAATAGGCTGGTCCTGGCCAGGCCTGCTCTGCATCAGCCCCGGAGTCCACCCGAGCATGTCCGTGCCCGCCAGTCACCACGTACCGGTGCTCCTGGAGCCTGCTCTGCGGCTCATTCGTGGGGGTGTCCCTGCCTTACTAGAACTCTGTTTTTTAACGACACTGGGGGGAAGCACGTGTTAAGCACAACGAACTGCTGCTTCCAAGAGCCCCATCCTGCTCGGTGGGCAGCGGCCATCGAACTTGTCACAGTGGCTCAAGGTGAATGGCTCCCGGAGGGGCTGCAGTCCCAGGATTGGCAGCTGGAATGTTTTGGGGAAACAAAGCTGAGCAGCGAGGGGGGGCAGTGTGGAACAGGGCCCGGCTCCCCGCGAACACAGGGACGGGCCCGGCAGCTTTCTCTGCCAGCCTGTAATTAATAAATTATTGAGACAATCCTGAAACAAACAGATGAAAAGGGGATGAAAGCCGCTGGTGGCAGGCAGGCAGCCCCGCTGCTTGGGGAGGAGCTGAGCTGTCGCGACCAAAACCGGTTTTATCTCCTGGTGTCAGAAAGTGACGATCACTCGCGGGGGGGATGCGGCTCCGTCCCCTCTCCCCTCGCGGGGCACAAACGGGCTCTTTGCGTCCTGCATTGGACAGAGCCCAGGAGTTCATCCCGGCTCCTCCCGCGGCTTCTGACAGCGGCCCCGGGAGCAGGGAGAACGCGGCTCCCGGGGCTGCTCCCACCAGGGTGCGGGGCCGGGGACACGCTGGGGGCAGCTCCCGGGGCCGCTGTCAGGAGTCCTGGAGGCAGCAGCTCAAAGCAAAGCACACGAATAAAGACAGCGCGCAGCGAAATCAAAGTCTGGGAGAGGCTCCTGAGCGCGGCACCTCCGGGCGCCCCCCCGCAGCTCGCATCGCCTTTATTATTTAACAACAGACACGCTGCTCCTTTTGTTTTTGACAGAAAGAGAGGAACGGGAAAATCGGGACCACAAAATCAAAGCAGTTGGAGATGGGAAGACCCGGTGGCTCCGGGCGTCCTCTCCCGCACAGGGACCGCGGGCCGTGCGGGGTTACTGCCGGCTCCGTCCTTGGGCGCGGGGTTTGCTCCCCCCGCAAGCGCCGCAGGAAGGGCTCCTCTCCTGCGTGTGGAGCGTCTCGGTTACACGGGACACGAGATCAACGCGAGACCGGGTGCCTGAGCGCAGTGTGCTTCCCTTGCTCATGCTGGGTAACGGCTGCAACGACTCCCCAGCTCACCACCCGCCAGCCCCAAGGGACACGGCTCCGGGGCACCCCCGCTGCTGCAGACCCGGCCCCATGGTGCCCACCGCAGTTGGGCTCCCCAGCACCGAACACGGCGCGGCCGGACGCTGTCTCTGCAGCGGGCACTGCCCGGGCGCTCCACACCTCCGCGCTCCCGCCCGGGCGCTGCAGCCCTTTGCGCCCGAGCCACGTCCCTGCCGCCCGCTCGTGCCCGGTTCGCCGGAGCCGCGCCTCAGCCGGCGCCGGGTGCAGCGGAGCGAAGCAGCCCCGGGGCCGCCCCGCGGGAGAGGCCCCTGCTGCGGACGGAACCACCCGCGGGGCCGCCCCTGGCGCGGACGGGGCAGGGGCGGAGCCTCCCGGGGCCGCCAGGGGGCGCTATCGCCGCGCCCAGCGCCAGACCCGCGCGGCGGTAGCGCCCCCCGGCGGCCCCGGGGCGCGTTTCCCCATTGGCCGCTGGCTCCCGCTTCCCGCCCGCTCATTGGCTGACGCTCTGACTCCGCTTTCCAGGCGGTTGCCCCTCCCTCGTGCCCCGCCATTGGCTGCTGCTCGAGCTCCGCCCCCCGGTGACGCGCCGGGAGGATGCTTCTGATTGGGGGTTTGTGGTGGGGAGCGCGCCGCCGCCGCGGGCTGTGATTGGCTTTAGACGCCCAGGTTCCAGCCCGCTGATTGGATGGCGCCCTTCAGGTTTCCGCCCTGCGGCCCGTTCCGTTTTACGTGAGGTCAGATCCGCTCCTTCCCCCGGGTCACGCCTCACGTGACTCATGGCGCAAGCAGCGCTTTCAGCCAATCCCGGGGCACCTTGCTTGCCCCATTCAAAGTCGGCGGGTGCTGGAGCCAATCAGAAGCCGCGCCCGCCTCCGCGCCCGCTGACGGACGTGCGGGACAGCCAATGGCGCGCGGCGCGGCCTGGCCGCGGCGGCAGCGGCTGGGCTCGGCGGGGCTCAGCGGCGATGGCGGAGCGGGGTGGCGGCGGCGGCGCGGGGGCGGGCGGCGGGGACGGGGAGGCGGCGGCGGAGCGCTTCGGCAGCGAGCTCAGGTACCCGCGGCGCTGAGCCCGGGCGGGCGCTGCTCTCGCCGCCTCCATTTCCTGTCCCGCGCGCGGCCGACACCGGTTCGGGCCCCGTGGGGCCTCCTCGCCGGGCCGCACTGCGCTGCCGGGAGCGGCGGCGTCCGGGGCCCTCCGGCAGCGCCCGCCCGGGCTGTGCGCGGGGTGTGGGTGAGCGGGAGCCGCGGTGCCCCTGCCCCGCGCAGCGTGCGGCGCCGCTCGCCGCCGCATGACCTTTGTTGTAGGCACCGGCACCGGCGCCGCGTGGGCGCTCGTGGGGTAACGCTGCTCTTTTGCGAGCAGTACGGGGCGGTCGCTGGTCCCGGAGGTGGCTCTCGTCTCTGTCCGCGCTGGCGGAGCTCCTACGAGGAGGGAGGGTGGTACTGGGGGGCCGGTGTATGGCCACAGCCGGAGCTCAGCGCAGGCCGCAGACGCGGGGATGCAGCAGCTGCTGCTGCTGCTGCTCGGGTATGGAGCCCTTGGCACTGCTGATAGCCGCTGCTGGAGCCGCCCCGGGTCCCTGTGCAAGGGAGCAGCAGAACTGCAGGTCGTGTTGCAGACCTGGGTGCGCTCCCTTAGTGCTGCCTGCCCTGACACCCCCCCCCGGGCTGCTCGTCTCTGTGAGTGAAAGTTAGCGCTTGAGAGCTGATAAACCTGGGTTGCTTGTGGGGAGAGGCTGCTGGGGTAGCTCACACTTCACGTTGTGCAGACTGGTCAGAGCTGGTTCTACTGCAGCTGAGCAGGGAGCCAAAGCAAACGCTGTGTCCCTTTGGCCTTGCCCACAGGATGGCCCAGCAGCAGGCCCTGCGGTTCCGTGGCCCAGCACCACCGCCCAACGCGGTCATGAGGGGCCCTCCACCACTCATGCGGCCGCCTCCACCTTTCGGCATGATGCGAGGGCCCCCTCCACCCCCTCGGCCCCCTTTTGGGCGCCCTCCTTTTGATCCAAACATGCCCCCGATGCCACCACCGGGAGGGATTCCTCCACCGATGGGACCTCCACACCTGCAGGTAAGGAATGGGGGGGTCATTGGTTTGTTGAGTTGAGAGCTCGGGATTTTTTCTTGTTTGTTTTCACACGTGGAAATAATAAGAGGTGGTGGTTTTGTAGAGCTGGTGCATACCTGTGGTGTGTAAGTGCTGCTTCTGGTCAGCTCCCTGAGGAATGAATCAATTATGCCGTGAGGATGGGCTCACCACTGAGTCTTTACCGAACCCTGGCAGTATGTTGGTGCCCTGTGGCCATGTGCAGTATGGGATTTGGCTGCTGTCAAATGCCTGCAGGACCCATCAGCCTTCCAGGGCTGTCTTGGTCCTGCCGGTGTTTGCATGGCGAGGAGTGATGGACACACACGGTGACTGTGAAGGTGCAGCTGGGTCCCATGTGGGGCCAGCGTGGGCTGCGCCTGCCGCTGCCGTGGGTTGTTATTGCCCATCCCAGGGCTTGGTTCTGTGTGCAGGCAGCAGCTCCAGGAGGGAGGTGTATCTTCAGTGCTGGGGTGGATTTGGTGTCAGTGCTGGGCTCAGGAGGGGCAGCGTTAGCAGCATGCCAGAAAGTGTCTGCACACGGACAAAGAGAAATGGAACATTTGGAAAGAAACCTGAGCGTGGGCTTGCTGTTGGGCTGGAGCAGCTGCAGGTGGCCCTTGTGCTGATAAAGGTTACTCTTGGCAGAGGAACGATGCCCTTTACCTTACACATGTTGTTGTGCTTTGTAGTTTCTTTTAAACTTAGAGCATTTCCAGCACCTATGGGGATGGTGTGAGCCTGCTGGCCTCGAGTGAGGTGGATTTCTGTCTGTGTTTCATAGAATTCCAGGCTGGTTTGGGTTGAAGGCACCTTAAAGCTTCTCCAATTCCACCCCCCTGCCATGGGCAGGGACACCTTCCACTAGAGCAGGGTGCTCCAAGCCCCATCCAACCTGGCCTTGAACACTGCCAGGGATGGGGCAGCCACAGCTTCTCTGGACACCCTGTGCCAGTGCCTCAGCACCCTCACTGGAAGAGCTTCTGCCTAAGACCTCATCTCATTCTCTCCTCTGTCAGTCTGATGTAAGCTAAGATCCAGCTATAGCCTCAGTTTGTGTGCTGTCACCATCCTGAGCACAGGATTTCCAGAAGGAACCAGTGTGTCTTTTCCGTAGCAGTTTTCTCTCTGCCTTCTCAAGCAGAGCATGTTAGAACGTGGCCTGCTCAGGGAGGTGTGCAGTACCTGTGCATTTCATTGAGGCATTCTCAGCTGAACGGAAGTCCTGTGGAACTGAAGACTGAAACAGTACATTTGAGGGGTGGAAACAGCCCTCTCTCCTTGCTGATTGTTATCTCTTCCATTCATTCAGTGAGAGGGGCCTGTTCTATGTTGTGTTTTCGTGCTCAGCTTAAGTTTATTGAAGACTTTTTCCACCCACTGTGTCTTTCTTCTGGTGCTCTACGATCTCATTTTCCCTCTTGGTGTCAGTGCTCATGTGCCTGTGTGCTGCCTGGAGAGCCCTGCAGCAGTGGAGGGTCCTGGAGTGTGCAGTGGAACTCAAACCGAGGGGACACCAGGACCCACTTCCTCCTGCTGTTTCAAGAATCAGCCAGAGTTCATTTGAAGCCCCAAGCGCAGCTGCCGATGTCCCCTTGATTTATGTGTTTGATTTACACTGTGGATGTGTTCAGTGCTCAGCATGGTTTATCATGCCATGCAGTAAGCATGTTGTCTGCAGCTCATTACTGCTCATGGAATCCATGCACCAAGCTTGGATTCCAGTGGCGTGCATTTTTCGTGCCGTGACAGTGCCATGCTCCTCTTTGTACCAAATGTTTGGGTTTTGTTTCTAGTGCAAGGGGAGACCCAGTGCTGAAAGGACCTGTGGTAGAAACAGAGACGAGTGGAGCTGAAGCGCTCTGATCCCCTGGCCCTGCACCCTCCTCATTCCCAGGGAAGTTCTAACCCTTTTGCAGGAGAAAACAGCAACAGCAGGCAAAAAGTGAGCTGTCCTGCAGCCTTTTTGCAGCTTCTAGAGCAGTGAAGAGAAGTATCGTCTTGTGGCCAGGTGGAGGGGCTGTGGAGAAGAAAAAAGGAAGGAAAGACAGGCTATAGTTACCTTAATGGCCTTTTTTTGTTTGGTTTGGATTCTGTCCACATACTCTTGATTTTCTTCTTACCAGTATTTAACAAAACCCAGAGTTGTACATGAATTTAAAAGGCAGTTTACTGCCTTTTATACTGTTACAGTAGAAATCTTGATGTCGGGAAGCTTTTAGAAGCAGCCAAGTGCTGAGAGCACCATGTGCATGGGCACCAGGATTCCAGCACACGTCCCAGCATCTGCAGAGCCCCATGCTGCTGCAGGTGCATTCTGCTCTGGGGCTGTGAGTTGGGAGTGCAGAGCTTGACGGTTTTTACCAGTGAGCTCTTGGTGGAGTGGAAATCTCTGAATCACAGGTTCAGTTAGAGCCGGAGTGATGGAGGTGACTGGGCCACCTGCAGGTGTGTGCACAAGAAGTTTAAAAACTGGGTGAGTTTTGTTGTCATGTCTTTTTTATAGGGAAGTATCCACAATACTTGTTATGCAGGGGGAATTTAAGAACAATCCAAATAAACAGGTAGAAGAAAAGAACTTAATGTACATAGAAAGCAGGCGTTCAGGTGGCAGTGGTGTGCAGGGCACTTCTGGGTTTCTTATGAGGGTGTTCTAATGAAAACGTAATTTGATTATTTTTTAGTTAGCACTGGTTAGAATTCTAGTTAATGGGAAATCAAGAAGTGTAATGGACTGTAAGGAAGTCCTTTGCTCTGCTAATAAATTGGATGTCTGCTTGTAATTTGGTTGGGTTTTTATGTACTGTGTTACTGGGAAGCTTACTGTGTAACTGTTCAGTGGTATATTTGATTGAGAGCTGGGGATGTCTGAGTGGCAGTTACTCCAGAATAGTGCTTCCGTTTTTGCTCTTTTTGCATTGGGATATTTTCTCCTTTTCAGGAGAGAAATCTTCTTTCACCCCACCTTCGTCTGATGCTTTACATTCATGTTAGTGTCTCAGAAGGGAACTGCTTCCTGCAGCAGTTCTGCCATCAGTGGTGGCTTGACAGAAGCACATTCTCTGAGCTGGTGGCATTAGATTGTTAAAGAAGCTCTCGAGACTGATGGAATTAACCTTACTATAGTTTACTGTCTGTTGGTGCTCTAATAAAGAAAAGCTGCTTGAAAAAATGCCATCATTATGTTGCATTCATTATTGTTGTTATGTGCCTTTAGAGACCACCATTTATGCCTCCTCCCATGGGCAGCATGCCACCACCTCCGGGTATGATGTTCCCCCCAGGGATGCCGCCTGTTACTGCGCCTGGCACACCGGCAATGCCCCCAGCAGAGGAGATCTGGGTAGAAAACAAAACTCCAGATGGCAAGGTAAGGGGATCACAAGAAACAGTGAAGTGGTGGCTGTACTGCTGTGGCGAGCGTGTTCTCATGTGCAGTCTGGCACCGGGGTCTTGTCTATCCTCTTGTTAATTACTCTTAAGCCAGGAGGAACTGGACCATTATAAGTGCTCCTCCTCTAGATAACCAGCTGCTTGATGGTGACGTTCTTAACTTGTAGGTCTATTTCTATAATGCGCGCACACGTGAGTCAGCCTGGACTAAGCCAGATGGGGTCAAAGTGATTCAGCAGTCGGAACTGACTCCGATGCTGGCAGCACAGGCCCAGGCCCAGGCTGTTGGTGCCTCCACGCCGACCACCAGTAGTCCTGCGTCCTCAGCGTCTCCTTCCACCTCCTCGAGCACTCAGTCCTCCACCACCTCTACCACCACCACCGCCACTTCTGTCTCACAGACGATTTCCAGTGAGTAGCTGAGGGTTCCTGATGCTTTGTGGTGGTGGGGAGTGGTTGGGGGGATACTGCATTTGGGAGTTACTGCAGCAAAAGCTTGGTATCCAGGAGGAAGTTGTTTGAGCATGGAGTATGAATTTAAAGCACAGTTATTTGATCCAGAAGAACCTTGCATGCCAACCTGTTTTATTTTTTCCAACCTGAAATGGTTCTTAGATCTTTGTACATTTATCTTTTGCTGTTATCACATCATCTCAAAGCTATTTTGCATCCATTTCCTTTTGACTGTACATAAAGCTAAATTGTATTTCCCAAGACAAGTTGATCTGAGGTAGGAATTACAGCTGTAGCAGTTCCCTTTTTGTTTCCAAAGTGGTGTCTGTTGCTGTAGGAGGCCAGATGTTTGAGTGCTGCTCCTGGGCTGTGGAATAGAGCTGCTTCTGGTGTACTACCTTTATTAGCATTATTCTTCTAAGTCTTGTAAGTTCCTCTGTCCTAGGGTTGCATGAAAGAGGGAAAAAAAGACCTTAGAGCCATTATTGCTCATTCATGACCTTTGAATAATAGTCTGACAATTATTGCTGTTTACATGGGCTGAGCCTTTGCTTTTAAGGGTTTTCCAGCCAAGGGAGCCTCCAGAAGAAAGGGGACTGAATTTATGCAGCATGCATTTTTATACTTAGCATCTGCATATAATATAGTGTGATTTATACTGTACTTTGGCATCTGTGCTAACGAAGTGCCTGCAGTGCAGAGCATCTATATTGAGATGTGTATTATGTGCTGTAGATCCATTTGCACATGAGTGTGTAAGCAGTAAACAAGGGGTGGGATCACCCAGCATGAGCAAAGCAAGGCACGCCTGCTATGGACCAGCTGGGTGTGTGTTCCTGTCTACAAGCCCTGCTACTGAAGCACGGTGCTTGTGCTTGTCAGGAATCCTGTTGTTTGACAGTCTTGATCACTGTAGCTGTGCTGGCAAAAATGTGTGCACTGAGTCAGGCTAGAGAGTATGCGGAAGATGGGCAGTTGCTGAGCTGTTTGAGCTCCAGCTGTAGTGTGTAGTTGCTCAGGAATTACTTCATCTTTTTCCTGTAACAGGTGAGACAAGTCAAGCTTAAGTCACCATATAGAATCATGGAATGATTTGGGCTGGAAGGGACCTTAAAGCTCATCCAGTCCAACTCCTCTGCAAGGGCAGGGACACCTTCCACAAGAGTAGGTTGCTCCAAGTCCCATCCAAGTTGCTCCCCATCCATTTAACCCAAACTGCAGAGATGTGTATGAAAGGAAGTCGAATTTAGGTAACCCTCAAGTTACACCCTAAGTTAACACCAGGGGGAGGCTGGGTCATTAGAGTAACAAATAATTTGTATTGCTCAAAGCATTTTAGGGGTTTTATTTTAGTTGAGAGGTAACTTAGTGCTGTGTTGAGCTGCTCTGTTGTGATATGATCTACTCTAAGGACTTTGCTGGCTAGCAGGAGTCGGGCAGGAGGTGAATGTTGCTTCTGCCTCAAGGCCAGGCTGCTGAGAGCTGATCCTGCTTTCGGAGTAGCCCCTTACGCACCTTTGCTGAAGTTAAATTTCCTAATGTCAAACGCTAAGAATCTGTTCCACTTCTGCCTGTTCTACCTGCTAAACTTTGTCTTTGCTTTCAATAACTGTTACTGTTGGTGTCTGTGCCTAGGTGATAAAATTTTACCATTTAAATTAATTTTATAATTCTCAGACTTGTAAAAACCTGTGACTTCTGGCTGAGTTTCATTCTTGTCTGGTACTGATTTGACTCAGGTCTTGAAACAAATCACATACTGACTCTCTGCTCTGTTTCCCTGAATTGTAGGCAGTGTTAAGAACTTTCACCCTTTCTGAAACTTAACTACACATATACATCTTTACGTTTGCTAATGCTGGTATGTCACTGGGGATGCTTCTGGCAGTCATTAAGTACTGCAGAAAACACAGTGTGCCCATATGTAGGGTGGTCAGAAGTTGATGTGGTTTCTGCAGTGTTATTTTTTAATTAGCTCAGTTTTCCAACAGTTCCTCCTCCTCACCAGATCTCGCAGTGTAAATCTGCAGGGCTGGTCAGTGGGTTTAAGCAGTTACTCTCCAGTTCCCACTGGCCAGTGCTGGGATGTGCAGCACAGTTTGTTCTCTGTTAAGTGCTGATTTCAGTCCTGCTGCAAGGACATGGAATGGAACACTGGTGGTGTATTTTCCCGCTGGCAGGCGCTGAAGACCTGAACAAAAGTGCTTTCCTTTCCCTTGCTGATTGACGCATTTTTTAAGTTGACATTTTCCCATTCTTGGATCACAACTCCACAAGCCCAGCTCTAGACACGCTGCTGTCATGCACACGCTGCTGTCATGCACACGCTGCTGTCATGCACACGCTGCTGTCATGCACACGCTGCTGTCATGCACACGCTGCTGTCATGCACACGCTGCTATCATGCACACGCTGCTATCATGCACAGGCTGCCACTGTTCTGTTAACAAGCAGAACCTGTGTTCATTTAACAGCAGAACAACCTTTTCCATTTGCAGCTCTGTAATGTTCCCTTTCTGGTTTTCTGAATAGAGATACAGAGTAGAATTCCATTTCCGACTGTATTTGCCTTTGATGCACCCTTGCTACTGCTGTAGAGACTTGTTAGGTGTAAAGGATGGGACAAAGTAAAACTTGAAACTGAGTTTCTTGGTGAATATTTAATGTTGCAGAAAACGCAAAAGGGTTTTTTGCCCATGAGTGCCTTCCTGCTGCTGATCTCTCTGCATATCTGCTTATATCTGTTGGGAAACAGAGCACCAGTATGTTTGCAGCAAATATATTGTAGTGTCTGAGATACAAGGTGTTCTTTGTTGTTTTTTTTTTTATCAGCACCTACCACACAAGACCAGACCCCGAGTTCGGGTGTTTCAGTTGCCACACCATCAGTCAGTGTTTCAACCTCTGCTCCTTCTGCTACACCTGTGCAGACTGTACCCCAGCCAGTCCCACAGACATTGCCTCCTGCAGTTCCTCATGCAGTACCTCAACCAACTGCAGCAATTCCTGCTTTTCCACCAGTAATGGTACCTCCATTTCGTGTCCCCCTTCCTGGCATGCCTATTCCACTTCCAGGTAAATTGGCAAACTGTAATTGTCTTGTCTGCTACATGTCCATGTTGTCAATTTGTTTGCACTCATGTGTCCACTGTGTACAGAACTTGCCTGAATCCTCTCCATGCAGAGTATTTTTGAAAGAATTCAGGGTTAGCAGACAGACTTTTTAATCAACAAAGAACATGAAATTTTTTTACTTCTCGTTCTTTGATACACACCAGAAAACAGCTGCATTTAAAACATGTAATCCTTTTTCTTTTAGACGATAAGAACTGCGCTAAACGCTTCTTAATCTCATGGCACATGGGTATCTTGTCATCCTGTTGAGCTTCTAAGCAGAATCCACGCGGGACTCTGAGAATATTGTAGCACTATATTTTACTAATTGCAGTAATACTCTAATTTTTTTCTACTTGCTTGATTTAAACCTTAAGTCTTGTGCGTAAACATTTATTGGGACATGGCTTTTAACCGAAAGAAATTTAAATAAAATACCATATTTATGAGCAGGAAAAAATTGCCATTCGAGTGCATTACCCCTGAATGGTGTTAGGTGTTTCCAGGTCTCTTAGCATGCAGCTATCAAGGACGATGCTGTTTGGATACACAAAATGTTGAGGTTTAGACAGGACCATAACAAAGGTGTTCAAGGTGCTGGGGTGTTAGTCGTAGATTTTAGGTATAAAGACCATTGAGAAGAAATGTTAGATGGCAGCCCAGTGGTAGAGCATATTTTCTGAAGTTTTTATAAAATACATAGGTATTCAGGGAAGTAATTTCAGGCTGACCAGAATTTGGACTCTGCTGCTTGTAAGTGCTGCAGAGATCCTCCTAAGAGGTCACTGAAGCCACTGGTTTTTATAATACCATGTTGAGTTTGCAGGGATGCCGTTGAGTTCCTGTGCTAGTGCTAAAGTCATTAGCTCTTTGCAGTGTGCAGTAACGCTAAATATATATTGAGGGCTGATGATTTTCTGTGACAAGGGAAGGTTTGAGGCTGAAGTTGTGTTGGATACAAGTTAGTTTCTGATTAAGAGCTACAAAGAAGCAGCTATGAGTGGTGTCCTCACATCTTTGACTCAGTACAGCTGAGTGAGGTAACTTCTTTCCTGCTGTCCCTGTAACACATAGATCTAGTACATACAAAGGGAGGCCTTTACCTTCCATTAAATTGCTCGGGTGAAAAGTAATCCCTTAACACACTTCCTTGATAAAGGATATAAACATCAAAGTATTTAAAATGGGTATTAGTTCTGCTAACTAGAAAAGAGGCACAACTTGGAGTTGCCTCTGCTTTTAGGGTAGTCTTCTAAAACAACTGGGTGGAGTTCCTTCAGCCTGCAGTTTGCTTGAAAAGGAAATCACAGTGTAGTACTCCTGTAAGACAGGAAAAAACTACTATTCTGAACATGATACTCAAGGCTGAGCAAAAATGGCAAAGGGTAGAGGGAGAATTCTGATGTGTGTGTATCTGGGGTACTGCAATTTCTGGCATTGCCAGCAAGGGTCAGCATAGAGTGAAGGGTCCTTAGGTACCTTTGGAGGTTGTAATCATCTACCCAGCTATGAGCTCTTTGGGGCGGTGGGAATGGTTGCAGCAGTAGAGAAGAGTGCCAGTGAAAATGGGTGTGCTGGGCTGTGAGCCGGGGTTGGGTTTATTCATAAGCTCCCAGTCAAAAAGTTTTGTGCATTGAGAAGGGCAGACGGAGCGAGACCCTCGGTCTCCTGAAACTCATGCTTGAAAATAGTCCTTTTCAGAACTTTCCTGACAACAAGTCTTAGGTTGGCCTGTCCTGTTCTCACAGTGAGATGGGGCTTTCAAGTGGAACCCCTAACACGTAGGAGGGACACCACATGCTCCCACTGACGAGTCTGATTTGCCATTTTACCTGATTACAGAACAAAGTTAGTCTACTTCTCTCACCTGATTCTCTTTGACTTGGTTGTAATGGTTTATAAACACTGTAAAGAAAAAGAAAACCTTTAAAATATTTTACAGTAGCAAGAAACAAGAGAAGTTAAAATTACTTTATGGCAGGAGAAGGAGTTAAAAAGGCTCACCAGGCTTTAACTTTTAGATGTTTGGGGTGTGCAGCATCAGATCTAATACCAGCTAGGTTGCTTTCACTTTACAGACAGAGACAGAGCTGAACAATGCTGTTGTCAAGTGATCTCAAAGTTAATCTCTGTATTGCACTGTAGTAAGCCGGAACAATGGAAGAGTTGCTTAGTGATATCTCATAATCTCAGATCTTAAAAAGTAAGTCTGCTTTCTCTTAATTCATATGTTAAAAGTTAGTTGTATGTTTGAGACTGAACTTGGCAGAGGGAACAGTTTGGGTTTTTGCTGAGTCTTATCTGCGCTGCAGTATCGCATCCCCGTGACCCCGCAGATGGCATTATTTATACTGACCCAGTTCTGAGACATGCTGTAACTTCCTTAACAAAACGAATTGTCAGATTCATGTCCAAGTACATAACATGAAATACACACCCCCCCCCCCGGCAAATTGAGGCAAACACTTCATTCAGTGCTGTTTGAGTCAATGTTTTTGTGTCTCAATTCATACTTCTTTTATAAAACCAGTTTTGGATTCTTTCACTGAAATTATCGTTAAAGACCATTTCAGTTCTGTCTGCTCACAAATAGTTTGAAAAGAAATTGGCAGTGTTCTCGTATGCTTTCCATTCTAGATCTCAAATGAAAAATAAACATTACTTTGGTTACGAACACAGGGGTTTAATTTCACTTTGCACTGGAGGATTTTGAACCTCAGATGATGATTTGAAACCATTTAAGTGGAAGTTTCTGAAGTATTTCAGTTTCTGAGTGTCTAGACTTGACCGTCATAGAGAGAACTTTGACAGTTTCCTTCCACACTCCAAATTGGAGGGTTTGGAAACTCATTCCTCTCACCCCTAATTTCCTACTGGATTTTGTGCCTGGTTGAAGAGGGTGAGATGCTTTCCCCTTTGTGGCCTTTCTGTGTCATTCCTAGTGCACTGGAGAGCAAAGCAGTGCACGATGCTGCCTTTCCCAGGGCTGGTGATGCTGCTTCCAGAGCATTTTTCAGCTTGTGACATTCTTGATAATAAAAAGTAAAGCAAGCATTTGCTGCCCCTGCCCCAGTGCAGCTTTGGTACCTCCTTTTGCAGCTTCATTGCTTTCATTTCTTTCCCCTCCTTTCTCCTCCAGCCTTTCTGTAATGCCCCCAATGGCCTCAGCTTTCCCACAGGGATGAGCTTGGCTTTCCCCCTGCCACATCTGCCTAGTTCAGATCTGTCCTTCTGCTCTTCCCACTGCTTGCTACACACAGCAGCAGACTGAAAACAGCAGAGCCCGTTTGCTGCACTTGGCTGCTGCTCCCCGGTGGGTCTGAGCAGGAGCCTTTAGCAAAGCATGTTCCCCCTGCACTGCCCAGCAGGAGCTGTCTTCCCCCTTGGATGAACTTAAACCCCTGAGTCTTCATTGAAATACTGTTTTCTTTTTGATGACATCCCAGTGATTTGCTGAACAGCTGGTTTAATGTAGGCAGAAACCGTCACTGCAGCTTCAAATCAGTTTTGTATTTGATCTGGCATAAAATGTTGAGGTAAAAATAATTCACATTTCCTTGCTGGGAGACTTTCTGTTTGCCAGCATTCCAAATTCTCTTTGGCATTCCGAATTGGAGCAGGAAACCCATAGTGTCCAGACTCCCCGTGGTAGCTGACATACAATGGCAGCTTTCCAACATGCTTGCTTGTCCCTTTTGCAGGTGTAGCAATGATGCAAATAGTCAGCTGCCCGTATGTAAAGACAGTCGCTACCACCAAGACCGGTAATTTTCAAAACCATCTTAGTTCGTTTTGTCTGTAAGTTGGCATGGTAGTGAATGTTGTTGTTTATTTTTTATTTATTTATTTGCTTCCCCAAGTGAATGAGTATATATATATATATATGCGCTTGATTTTCAAAACCAGTATAAATGCAAATATCATATTTGGCCAGGAAATAACTTTCCCAAGTAACTGTTAGTGTTAGCTTATTTTGTGCAAGAACCCAGTACAGTTTTCTGTAATCATTGAGCTCTGTAATGACTGTGAATCTCTTCATGCCCATACTTAGTTGCTAGTTCCTTGTGTGTGGATTTTGTTTTTCCTACTTCCACCTGTGTGGTGACCTGACTGTGCTCGCATGTTGGTGTGCGTGTCTGTGCGTCTTAGTATGAAGTTTCATTTTTCCAATTGCGGATTTAAGGAAAGTCACTTTATGGCAATGTGTGCTTTTCCATTATTTGAAAAGACAGACTTTTTCATAGAAATGTTAAGGCTCAAAATTATGATCTTGTAGTTCTATCCAATTTGTTTTCCTAGAACTCATAATTCAGAATGTGTTCAGTACATCCATTCTGTGGGCTAGGCAGAGGAATACTAGGATAATGCAGCATTCTGGCTTTCTGTTCATGGGATATTTACTTGCCCTGTTGCTTTAGGATGTGCATAAAATGTTTTTCCAGTCACTCTTCAGTACGAAACAAAACTGACACAGGAGCTGAAATTGTTTCACTCCCATCAGCTTTCATCTAAGGCTCTGAATTCATGTCAGCTTTAAGTCAGGGCCTAAGATTTAGCTGAGTTCTGCTCTGTGTTACATGGTGCAAACTTGAGCCACTTGTCTTTTTTTCAAGAGCAATCGGAATACCTCTTAAAATGACAACTTTGTTACACAGTGGAGTAGATTGTTTAAAAAGATAGGTTTTTGTTATTCAGACCTAATAAAGACTTTTTTAATAAATAGAGCACTTAGATATGAAGTGTGAAAGCAAACGTCTAAAAGCTGACAAGTCTGTGCTGTGCAGAACTGCACATGACTCCAAATAAAAAGCTATCTAATTTGCCTGTTAATAGGAGCATTGCTGACTGTGAAACGGAGCAAATGGAGTCACAATGCATTGCTTTGCAACTTAACTGGAAATCTATCTTTACGTTTATTTATCTAGGTTGGTTGGTTGTAAATGAAGTCAGTGAAATGCTAGGTCTCTGTCCTTATGTAATTCAAAGTCACTTACTGTTTCCTTTCCTCTCTCCTTTTCTTTTTCCTCTACCCCTTGCACAGGCGTCCTCCCGGGCATGGCCCCTCCCATCGTGCCCATGATCCACCCTCAGGTTGCTATTGCTGCTTCCCCGGCAACGTTGGCTGGAGCCACAGCCGTCTCTGAGTGGACAGAGTACAAGACAGCGGATGGAAAGACTTACTATTATAACAATAGGACTTTGGAGTCAACATGGGAAAAACCCCAGGAGCTGAAAGAAAAAGGTACTTTTTTTTAATCCAGTTGTATACTGTTGCTTTAACCATTAATGGTTGTCTTTGAAAACATGAGCAAGAATATTTCTAATCCCTCATCTCCCTTAAGAATATTTTGAAATTATCCATCTGAGCAGGTCTTGAGTCTGAAAGCCCTGATTTCTTTGTTTCCCGTGGTATTGTAAGAGTATTTGGCTCTAGAGTTGCTTCCAGATCCTGTGACACTTGGGTAAACGTGCATTTCAACTCTAGCAGAGAGTAAGTACTTTACATACTCAGGTGTCGGAGAAGATCTCAGTAGCAGGAGGATAAGAAGCGAGGAGAAAACTCAGTTATTCTAAAGACTTTAAACCCGGAAAGAAGGAAGATCACTGAAATGCTAAACTTCAGATCCTCAAGAAGTGTGTAAACAGATTTGAAATCTGAGGAAAAGCAAACTACTTCCACTGCCACCATCCCAATGCTGCATTCACATCCTCTTCTGTGACTTGTGTTCATCTGAATCCACATTATACCCATCGGTTTTGTTGTATCAGAGGGAAGTTGTTCTTGTATTATTAATAAGGAAGGGGCAAAAATCCTGTGGCTTCTCCATGAGTTTTCTCTTTTATTTTCTTGTCATCAGCATTCAAATCTAAAAGTGCTCTTCAGTGTTGCACTTTTGGTTGCAACTCTTGTTGATATTTTTGATGGTGTTTCAGCAGTTTCTCTTGGTACACTTTAACTGCCTTTTCCATACTATAGGCTGCCTTTCATTTTCCAGTTCCAGGTTACTCTTGGAACAGGAGATAATCACATATTTATAGCAGATGCTGGAAAGCCCAAGGACAGAAAGTGGTGAAAGTTCATTAAAAATAAGTTTTGTTGTTGTGCTTGGAAAGTCATGCTGATCGAATAAATCAGTTTTGGTTTTATCATGGTTTCCTAATAATACTAAGGAAAATTCTATCTTTATGTAGAAAAAATGGAAGAGAAGATTAAAGAGCCAATTAAAGAGCCCCCAGAAGAGCCTTTACCCATGGAGACAGAAGAAGAAGAGCCAAAAGAAGAACCTATAAAAGAACTTATAAAGGAGGTAACAGACCTAGCAACCAAATAGTCAGTATCGCCATTTTGAGTCCTACATCTTACAGGTGTGGATGCATCTGTAGCCCAGGCATGTTGACAGGAGACATGGTTAGTAATTTGAGTTCTTACATTCCTGGGGGGATTTGAAAGCCTTCCTGTTTGGATTCATAGCTCTTCTTTTTTTTTTTTTTTAATTAAATTTTTTTAAATTAATTTTTTTACCTAAGGGAAAAAGGACATTTAAAAGAAAACTACAGAGCGAGTTAAGAAATCATAAGAACATAGGGAAAAAAAGCTAGCTAATGACATAGACATGATGTTCTCTTGCTCATTTTAAGGTGTTCAGAAAAAACGAAGCTTGTCCTGACCGTTTGAAATCGTCAATTGGTTTTCTTCTCTGTTTCTTTTCTTCTTTATTTTGAACACTTCTGAAACAAAGTTTACACATTCTTCATGAGCTGTAGCTGCTAAGTTTAGTCTGTCAGGAGCACATGTCCTAGGAAAGGTCTCTAGTGCCACCACTGCGGTAAACAGCATTAACTTTTTTTCTTGTGCAGCATTTTGTCACACTGAGGAGCAGAGTTCTTGAGGGATGCCAGAGTGTTTGAATGACAGTTAAAGCTTTTATACTGATTTCTGTGAGCTCCAATGTAACTTGGTAGGCAAAAGCACAGAATTCAGTTGCTGGTTTTTCTTAGGACTCAGCCCTGGTTATTTTTGAGGGAGTTGCCACTTTGCTCATTTCTGCTGCAAAGGTTATTGCACATTTCTGACTGTTTCATCTTCCGTGTCTCATTTTCAAGTAAATGAATTTTAAGAATGAAACAAAATTCCTTTGTGAGAAAGTACATCCTTGCCCCTGTATTCAGGCCTTGATGGAAGGATTCATGTGGCTCTAGGAAGGCGTTTAAATAAGGCTGCACTGAAGTCAGAAGTTAAGTAAACACTTGGAGGTTTTCTGAATTGAAATTTCTGAATAGCACTTCCTATTGAAATTCCAAGGCTTCCATTTTAAGCATGGCAGAAGTGTAATTGGAAGCTGTTTGTTAGCATGGTTTCAAAATACATTTGCCTGTTTAAAGCAAGTTAGTTACTTTATAATAAACAATTTTCTACCTGTCAGTGCCTGAATCCTGTAACTTCCTTTTTCTTTGAGGAGCCTAAAGAGGAAGAAATGACTGAAGAAGAGAAAGCAGCTCAGAAGGCCAAGCCAGTGGCAACTACTCCTATTCCCGGAACCCCATGGTAGGTAATGATTTTCCCTACAGCCTGCGCAGTGAGACTGAGACACCAGGAAGGTTGCTGGGTAGTCAGAGCGAGTGGCAATGTGTGAAGATCATAGAATCATAGAATAGTTAGGGTTGGAAAGGACCTCAAGATCATCGAGTCTTGTTCTTGGTGTGCTTCTGTCTCAAATAATGTTGATTTCTTCCAGCCAACAAGGATTCCTGCTCCTCTGGAATGAAACACCACCAAAAAAATATCTTGGACTTCTTTTGCCCTTATGCCTTGAGAATCAGTAGATGCTGCTCCTGGCCAAAACAATCCTTTATTTAGTTCTGTCTTTTACTTGGCATAGATACTTAGCAGGTGCCTCCATGTGTAACGTCATTATTAAGTTACTTTTGCTGTAATATGTGTAAATCATCTCGTGTGACCAAGGTAGAAATCTTACTGATGGGAAAGGGATGTTGTTTTATTTTTTGTAATTCAGCCATCCGTGCTTTTTTATTAATGGTTGATATTTAAGGCTGTGTCCCTTCAGACTATCACTGTGGCTCTCTCATCCTCTCACTTAAAAGGTTCTGGTGAGATCACTAGGTCACTTTTCCTGGTGTTTTGCAGGGTGTTGAGGAGCTGAGGTGCATTTTATCCCAAATCTGATTTGCTTTCTAAAACATTTTTCTCGATAAGAACTGTGTTTATTGCAGCTCCTGTGAAGATAAAGAACATTTTTGAAACTGCATGTCAAATCTGCTGGCAAAACCATAATTCCATAACCCATCTGGGCAGTAGGAGTGTGAGTGGTTGTGCAGTCAGCGCAACCTGGCCCTGCCAGTGGCTGCTTGCTCAGTCCCTGACTGTGATAACTGTGCTGAATGCCTGGAGGCAAAGATAACATACCCTTTCCCGTCTGTCCATTGCACTTCAGGTGTGTGGTGTGGACTGGTGACGAGCGTGTGTTCTTCTACAACCCAACCACTCGTCTTTCCATGTGGGACCGACCAGATGATCTCATTGGAAGAGCTGATGTGGACAAAATTATTCAAGAACCCCCTCATAAAAAAGGAATGGAAGAAGGAAAAAAACTTAGTAAGAGTGTTCTTACCATCTTCTTGAGAAGTCTGAATAGAATTTGTCATTTTATGTTGATTTCCAAAGCTAGTACGTTTCAGTAAGTGAGAGAAATGTAAGGGCATACTTAGAAATGCACATAACTTTGGAATTTCGGAGGGCTGGTGGGACTGCAGATTTATAGAGTCCTTTGGGGGAAAAAATACCCAGTCTGTTGAAGAAAGTAGACACTAACAAGATTAATTTGTTTTCTAAATGCCAACAGGCTGGAAAACAAAGGAACATTTTTTTACTGACTAAAACAAGGGACTGTGTGTGTTTTATAAGCAAGAGGAATTTGGGGTCCAGAAAAGACTAATCATAGCGTATGAATGGGCTCTCATGGAAGAGGATTTAACTTAGAGAGCATCAACTGGAATGCAGTTTTGGAAACAGCTGCCAAGAGCAGAGAACATTCAAGAGGCTGCTGAGACAACACTTGTTTCTGGCATAAGTTCTAATAAATGGTCCTGGGATGAGATGTGGGCTTGGTAGTTGGAGGAGAACAAAGTGCAAGTAGGTACGGGATATCCAACTGTGCTTCATTAGACTGTTTAGCTTGAAGGGTTTTTCTCATGGAAATAAGAGGTCAGCGTTTGTTGTTTTAAACCCAGAGTTGGCCACAAGTCCATTAGTCCTGCCACCAAATTCCAGTAGTGCTGTTGTGACAGTGACAAAACCACACGTCTTCCTTTGTCAGAACACGTTATTGCTGCACACATTGTCCTCTGGTTTTGCACAAGGCTTCATTTGTAAATTAGTAACTTCTCATAAATAGAAAATCTAAATCGTTCCTGAAATCTGTTGCAGTTCGAGAAGAGCATGAAACTGCAGAGGAAGCAAATGAAGATGAGCCTATTAAGATTAAAAAGCGCAAGTAAGTTTTTGTTTCTCACTGCTAAGGCTTTGTATAGATAAAATAGCTGAAGTTTTTTATCAGTGTGTATTCAGCAGAGTGGAACAGTAACTAACGGGATTGGTGAACACAATCACCAACTTCCTGCTGTTGTACATCAGCATCTCAAGTATTCTGTATTTCTCCGAGATAGCTGAAACTCATGTATGGAAGAAAGGCTTTGGAAATCACTCAAAATGGAAATGAAAGTTGGTGAATCCAAGGAATATTCTGAGTGCATTTTATCATAAGTAGTTTACTTCTGTTGCTTGTTTACCCAGCTTGTTATTTTTGGTGTACAGGAGTTTGTTGCCAAAGCATCCTGCCGTTTGTAGCCATCCAGCATCATAGTGACTGCTCTGTTTTCATTGTTACAGAGGCTTCAGAGTTTTGTTGAGGTCTTTTGGTCTGTTTTGCCTGTTGGAAGCCATATATGTCACTTCACTCTTAGTTACACATGCTGCTTTACCCTTTTGTTTGTTATTGTGTACTCTTAGGGCTGATCAAGTTGTTGGCAATTAGGGCTTTGGGTTTGTCTGAAACGAAGGGCGTTCACTCTTGGTGCCATTTGTAGACACTGAACTTACTGTGAATATCCTGGTTCTTGAGCTCTTCCAGTATGACAGCACCCACATCCAAGTCCCAAAGAATGGCTTTTGTGATTGTAAGCCCTTGCTTCTGCAGTAACTGGGTGTCTCCATTCCATCCCGGTGTGGTTCAGTTTTTAACCTACAGGGTTCACATGCACTTCCCAAGTTAAACTGTATGTTTAATTTTTTTCAGGAAAGATGATAACAAAGATATTGACTCAGAGAAGGAGGCTGCTATGGAAGCTGAAATCAAAGCTGCTCGAGAGAGAGCCATTGTTCCTCTGGAGGCTCGGATGAAACAGTTCAAGGACATGCTTCTGGAGAGAGGGGTCAGGGAAAGCTCTGTCTGTCTGTGTGTGTGCAGTTGTGAGCAAATTTGAGAGTCTGCTTGATACCCATCAGTTTTGATAGAGAAATTAGGCTATTAGAATATAAATTTATATAGTAACTTTAAAAAATGGAAGTGGTTCCAGCTGTCTGTGCAGCTTTCATTTAGTTTCAATAGCTGGGTTTTATGGGATAGGTTAAATAAAGCTTATTTAAGATAAGCTTAACATGTTTAAATCAGTCTCTCTTGTAACAGAACTGTTTACACTTGTAACATTTAGCAGAGGTATAGACCTCAATGCTTTCTACTGATGTACTTAATGTTTTCAGTATCACACAGTAGTAATTAAGTGTGTGTTGTTATTTAGCAGTTTTCAGAGCCAGTCAGTGCAGAAACTTGCTGTAGCAGCCTCCATCTGTTGGTGATGAAAACTCCAGGATGAGTTGGTTTCCCTCTTTTCATCAGATGTCCTATAGTTTTCAAGCAAAACTGCACAATTGCTGTGTATCTGGGGAAACTTATCCACTCATTAAAATCTGACTGTTTCTTAATTGAAGGTCTCTGCTTTTTCAACATGGGAGAAGGAGCTACACAAGATAGTTTTTGATCCTCGTTACTTACTTCTCAACCCAAAAGAAAGAAAACAGGTAAAAGAGATGTTGGATTCTCTCCCCACCAGACACAGCTACTACTGCTTTCTGTAGTCTGCATAATGATTTCTACCTCATCTATGTTGGCTCTGTGGGGACAGGAAAGGAAATCGGAGAAAAGGAAAGAAATGGGATTTTTTCTTCTCTTGCCTAGAGCTTGGGTGGCGTCAGGTTGGTGCGTTCTGTGTTGGTGACTGGTGTTTCCGTAGGTATTTGATCAGTATGTGAAAACCCGGGCAGAGGAGGAGCGCAAGGAGAAGAAAAACAAAATAATGCAGGCCAAGGAGGATTTCAAGAAAATGATGGAGGAAGCAAAGATTAATCCAAGGTAGGACTTGCTTTCTTGTCCATATGCATAAGCTCTATTAGAATCAAGTATGTCGGGTATTAGGTAGATGAATGGGCAAAGATGAGAAAAATCATCAGATACTGTTGAAACCTTTTTTTGCTTGTATTCACCTAAGCCATGAAATAATAGAACTTGTGATTTATCGTTATTTTCATATTTGAAGTCCTTTTGAAGAAATCCCCAGTGTGATCTGCAGCTTGTGAGAAAACTTGTGGATCACGAAGCCTTTCTTGAACAACCCTCTTTTCTTGCTAAGGGTATTGGTAGTCTCTGAGGAGTACTAGGGTGGTTTCTTCAGTTTGTTTTTCTGGTTACAAAATATGTTAATAATGATATGATAGAACGTTCTGGTTGGTTTAATACAGAAGTTATTACTTAACCCCTCACGTTCAGACCCACTTGCAATGATAATAGTGAGGTGATGACAGTGAATGTACAAACATCCAAGATTTTATTGCTGTAATTATTTGTTTCACATAGACTTAATGAAATACATGCTTGTGTCACCAGATGAGCTCCAAAGCATTCTCTTTCAGCATCTCTTGGCTTCTCTGGCATTGATTCTTTTACAGTGAAATAACAATTCATTTGTTTCACTTCAGCTTAATTTTTTTCAGTGCCCCGTTTTGGAGATCTGGTGGAAGCCAGTGTTATGTTAACTCCTAAATTACTTCAGGTCTGATTCATAACTCTTACCTGTCTGTCATTTAATAAGCATAGTAGGCTGGGAAGAGCAGAGGCATGGAGATGTAAGAAAAAGCTCATCAGTAGTAAGTTTCATATATGTTTCAGAGGCTGACATGAAGTATTAGGTTGGTTTTGGTGTCCTCAGCTTCCCAGATATCTCTGATGTGCCATATTGGGATTGACTCTTATCTGATTATGGGTTGGGGCGGGAAAGAGAGTTCCATCTGAAATACTGTCTTGTTTAATTTTATCCTTTGTCTTCTGGTTTCAGTGTTTGTCTAAAGATATTGCTGTACTTCTGTGAGTGCCAGACTGGGTTTTTATCATCTATCTCAGTCCAACATGCCCAAGAGTTTGTGTTCCACTCCACTTAAACAGCTCTTGTTCTTCAATGTAGCTTTGCATTCACTTTCTAATCTTTTGAATAAGCTACCAAATTGTCTTCTTGTTTCAATTTACCCTACAGCAACAGTAGGCTGGATTTTCCAAGTCTAATTATTTCCATGCTGTGATGAAAACATTCGTATGATTATAAGTGTCTCACGTATTCTTGGGGCCAGATTTGCATCAGAGCTTGGAAAAAGCACAGTAGTGGTTTTTTTTCAAGGTAAGTGGCAGTACTATATCTACTGCACAGGTTGGAATCTGGCCCTGGAGGTGAGAGAACAGTCAGGGAGATGCTATGGGGGTAACGCGTTGAAAGCCCAGTATTGCTGCATCGGCCCCTGGTGTTTTGAGTATTTTCAGCTCAAAGTGGTTTGAGATTGGGCCTTACAATGTTCACCACAGGAGGAAAAAGGGACTCAGCCAGTGTTCAGTTGTGCCTAATGCCAAAAGGTGATTTTCCTGGTGAACTCTTAGCATGGTTTGGCTGCAAGTGAATGCACGTACAGTTTCAGTTTCACAGCTGACACACACCTGCTGGCTGAACTGCCAGCCCCAAAACGAAGCATTTTTCTAGACAGCTGAGTTTTAACATTTCTTCTTCTTGGTTGCTTTGTAGTCTCTTCCTACACCTGCACTTTCTGCAGGTAGCTGTATTCCAACCTACCCACCCACCCTATAAGCCTCTAACGATACCTCTCGTGTGTGTGCCTAAACCCAACTCCTCTCTACCTAGCTCACTGGTGGAGCATTGCTGTAGTGAGACCATGGGATGGTGCCTTTTTTTTGTTCCTTTTTTTTCCTCCAAACTGTGCTCTGGCATGTATTCTAGCAGAAGCAGCATTTCTCTGCTGAGCCTGCTTCCCAGCAAAGACAGCTCTGCCAAATGAGTTCACTTGCCATTTTGTTGCAGAACTACTTTTAGTGAATTTGCAGCCAAGCATGCTAAAGACTCGAGGTTCAAGGCAATTGAAAAGATGAAAGATCGAGAGGCCTTGTTTAATGAGTTTATCACAGCGGCAAGAAAGAAGGAAAAAGAAGACTCGAAGACCAGAGGTGAGAAGGTAAGGTGACTTTTTTTAGCTCCAGCAGTGTGAACGGTGTGAGTCTGAGTGAGACGGGACAGAGGCAGTGCTTGGTTTCCTGCTCCGAGACACGGCCCTTCACTTCTGTGGAGGTTTTGCACTGCAAACACTTCACGGATGTCCCTTGGGTCTCTATGAGCTAAGTGTTCAAAGTTTGCAGTGTACTGCCTTTTAGAGCATGTAGGATTGAACCTACATTTATTTGTGAAGCTGAGTTTACTCAGATAATCACATATAGCATATCTTTAACTGGAATAATGCCTGGGGTTTGTTTTAATTTTTTTTTAAAGTTACCTTATCCTGAAGCATTAAAAGGAAAAGGGTTCTTGTCCTCCTTGGCTGGAAACCCTAGAACTGGCCATGACCTCTGCTCTCTCAGTGGAGGCAGTAAAAACTGGCAGTTCTCTGTAGGATACTTGTTTAAATTCCAAATAGCTTGCATATCTTCTCTTGCCATCTAAAAGCTGGCACTTTAGTGACTTCTCAATCTTTGAATAACTATATCGTATGTACAAACTGCTCCTTATTAGAATGGAAGGTCAGCTCTTAAAGACTGATGAGTTGCAAATGTGACTTGGCCGCAGTGCAGCAGCAGGAGCAGGTCTCAGCAGCAGAGCCGCAGCGCCTGCATTCTGTCCCGTTGTGCTGTGTGAGTGGAGAGGGCAGCTTCTGACTGCTCTGACATGTGAGAGTCTGCAGGGTAGTGCACAGTTATTGCAAATTTCACCTGCTGAGAATGCTTCCAGAAGAGAGCAGTGCTGAGCTGCAGGCTAGATGTGGGGACAACTTGCTTATTGCATAAGATTTGCCTAGTTTTTAAACCCAGGAACTCTGGTCTCATTTGGTTCTGTACGCAGTTTCATCAGCTGTAGACTTAGCTGCTGTTCTTGATAAATGCTTTCAGAGGAGAGCTGATGTAGTTCAAAACTAGACTCTTAGTGCATTTTGCTGATGAAAGTGGAATTTTAAAGCATTCTTGCAGCTTAATAGTGCAGTTGAAGACTGTAAAAAGTAAATACTTGTTTTGTTGTTGCATGATTGTTCTAAAACTGATGAGTTAAAGAAGAGCGATTGTGTGTGTTTGCTTTTGAAATAATGTTTTTTTTTCTCCAAAAGCCTTTTGTAACCATTTTATGTATTCTGTTTTATAACAAGTGGATAGACTTTACAGTTATGTGCTGTGCGGCCTGTCAATCAGTTCAGTCTGACAGCTGTCAATCACTGACACGCAAATATTATGGGATTCCCTAGTGAGGAAAGAATTGGTATCTCTGTGTGGTGACTTTAGCCTCCCGCAGTTCCGGTACTTTACATTTTTTTAGTTTTTTTCCTTGTGAAGTGATGAGAGTTGTACCTGCAATGTGTTAACTGCCAAAAAAAGACTTCTAAATACACCTGAAATACTTTCAGTCTTATGTTCCTTTGATTTTGAAAGTGCTTAAAACATAAAATTCAAGGCATTTAACCTGAAGCTTTCTCAGCCTGTTGTCAAAGTCCAAAATCTTTACTTATGGAGGATCGACTTTACAGAAATCTTTAATGTAAGGGTTTTTAGTTCTGTGAGGTTTTGATTTTCCTTCACGGAGTCAAGGCTTACTGGGTGGTGAAGGAGCAGCCAGCTTTGCAGATGGTTGGGTTTGTCCACGGGGCTAACTTCAGTGAGTAAGTACTTCTTGGATGACAGAGACAGGGGCGCATGGGTTTGAGGATACCAGGGAGGGGACCATGAGGTGGTAGCAGTGACCAAGCTGCTCAGGTGCCGTCCCAGGACAGTGTCGCTCTGTGTCCTCATGGTGAGCAGTGCCAGCAGATGAGCCCCTTGTGCTGCTTCACACAGACGTGCTGCAGCGTTCAGCTGCGGACACCATGGTGGCTGTCTCGGGTCTGGCTGTGAGCAAGATCAACAGATTCCTCACATAATATTCTACTCAGTCGAGCTTGGTACTGTGTGTAGATTTACTAAACTCCCAGCATCATAAAGCTGTGATCTTAAAAGGTTATTCCTTGGGGGGACGATTTTGCCTCAATTTTTGGGGGAGTTTTCATCTTTTTTTTTTAAATTGTATCCCAAGTGGCGGTACCTGCACTGTGTCCATTGCAGATGACTGCAGGTAAACCCCTGCTTCAGGGGAGGGAAGGTCTGGTAGTGCCATTCATTTTGCTCAGGGGGGAATTGGCCGTGCCCTCTTGGTTTCCATGCCGAAGGGTGCTGGCAAAACAGCTGGTGCTCCATGGGCTTCTCTGTATGGCGGTGCTGGAGCATCTCCCCACAGAATGTGGTGGTGTGGTGGGTCTGGTTTGTGGTACAGCCAGTGCCACAGAGCTTCCAGCAGTGTGGTGGGTGGTTCCAGCAGCTCTTCTCCCCTGGAATATATAGATAAGCAGAAACATTCGGATACCCTTACCTTATAGACTTCTGTAGTAACATCTGGGAACTGTTTGACTCTTAACAAGTATTTCTAATGCCATGGCTTAGAAGGCTTCATACTTTTGGTACTGCATGCATGTTTTAAGATGTTTTGAAACAACATTTTTAACTTTTCAATGAATAAACAGTTTGCTTTTTGGTTCAGCTCCTTAAAGAAAAAGGTGATGGTGCTGTAGATGTAGAGCCACTTCCCACTGGCACTAACCAGTTGCGTTCTGATCTCTGCTTACTATCTTCATCTCTCTGTTGAGATAGTAAAGAAAAAAGCCTATAAAGCTTTTTATGTTAATACTGAAGAACTAAAATTATCAGTGGCTGCAGAATGCTGGTTCTGATCTTCAGCTCATTCTCACACTGTAACTGAACAGTTTCTGGAGAACGGGGACGTGGCACTTCTCTGGCAAGCCAGAGTCTGCTTGCCTGCTCTCCTAGGAACAAGTGTTCTGCAGCTCAACTGCTGCTGGTTTCTTTATTTAAAGGGACAAGGAGGGACATAAGTAGCAGAAAGTGAATGGCCAGCCCTTCTCCTAGGTCTTTGGGTTTTATTTGTGTGCCATAAAACCAGGTTTGTTTAGTGACTGGCAGGGTTTGGGGTGCTGTGAAGGCAGCGTCCTGCGCCATGCCTGGGGAGTCCCCAGAGCCATTCCCTGGCTCCTGGCAAGGAAGGCAAGCCAGCCCCTTGCCTTTTGGCTTCAGAGAGGTGGAGGCTTAAATGCCACACCAAGCTTCTGAGGCTTAAAGTGCTGGAAATAAAAAGGAGGAAATACCTGGGACCTAAAGTGCAGCAGGACCAGGGAGATCCTCCATCCCAGAAAAGAGAGATGTAATCAAGGCACCGTCATTGCTCTTGCAGCTGCTGGTTCTGGGAGTTTGGATGCAAACATGTCCCTAGTTGTCTTGAGATTGAAAACCACTGTTCTGCCAGCCCTTTGTGATGGCTGCTGTTATGGGCAGAGTGCTGACACACCATTTACAATTGAAAAAAACAGACTAAAACTTTTCCTTAAACTATTATATTTATCTGCATGTCCATCTTAAATGTAATTTACTTAATTACCATATGTGGGTAATTCTTTATTGCCTAGATCCATCTTAAGGTGGATCTTTTATCTCTTTATCAGCAGATCCAAGTATCTACGTCTGTTCTTTGTGCAGTTAGAGGATGAACCCATGAATAATTGATTTGTCTAGAGCCCTGTTTAAAACTGCAGAGCTTCTGGAGTATCAATCTACAAAATGCTATAATGGAGAATCAGTAACTTGTTACTTTAATATGTATAAAAAAGTTCAAAAAAGCTAAAATTGGGGTAAAATCATAAAAACTATATTGGTGGCTCATACTTTAAAGAATATCATTCATGTTAGATGTAACAGGTGATCTTAATCTGCTTTAGCAAAATTTTCCCAGGGGGAAGTGAATTTTAGATGTGGTTATATCTAAATTCAGAGGTTTAGTGATTTCTGTAAATTGTGTGTAATATTAATGTGCTTCCTGCAGCTGGAGGTAAGTCAGCTCCTTTTTTCATAAGAGCAAACTGCTGGGTATCAAAATGTCTTTCTCAGGTATCGTCTTTTTTTCCCTCTGTCAAACAGATCAAAATGGACTTCTTTGAGCTGCTGGCTAATCACCACCTGGACAGTCAGTCTCGCTGGAGCAAAGTGAAGGACAAAGTAGAGACTGACCCCCGTTACAAAGCGGTGGATAGCTCCTCACAGCGGGAGGACCTGTTCAAGCAGTACATCGAAAAAATAGCCAAGGTACGCGTGGGCATCCGGGAGCAGAGCTTTGGCTGCTCTGCTGGTCCCCTTGCTGTTAACGTGTGAACTAGCTAGCCAGAAGGTAGACCAATGCATGCTTTCATTCCATACCGAAAAGAATTCTATACCACAGTTATTTGTACTAGCCCAGAATGACAGCTTGAGACTCAAAGTGCCCTTCCTGGGGATGCTGCTGCAGTGTCTCATGGTAGGTATATGCATGCCTACATTCACACACATGGTGTGGAAGACTTTATCCAGCAGAGCAAGAAGGGCAGACTCCTGTAAAGCCATTGGTTGTAAAGATGGGTGTAGAACTTCAGAAAATGCAGAGACTGCAGAATCACAGACTGGTTAGAAGTGGAAGAGACTTTAAAGATCATCTACTTCCAACGCCCCTGACATGGGCAGGGATACGCCACGTTCATCACTTCATACCAGACGGGCAGGGTCTCCTTTGCTATGACTGTTGTATCAGCTGAGCTTCCTTCAGGGATATAGATGGTTCATACACAGTTCCTTCACTGGTGGTTCTTCCTTAATCCAGTATTCCTGCCTTTCTCTTCCAGGCAGTTAATCGTTGAGAATGTAAAACTGGGCTGACAAATAGTGACACCAGTCTCCCCCTGCCCCCCCATTATTCAGAGTTTGTCACTGCACACAAACAGCCCGCTCCTGAGAATCGTCATTGTGTGCTCAATGTCATGATCAGACTTCTCTTTTCCCCATCTAAACCCCGTAGTGCAGCAAAACTTTGTAACCTGTGGATCTGAAATCCCTTTCAGGTATTTCATTCCAAGATGCCTTTAATTGGTGACCTTTTAATTTACTTCCCTGTCCATTGAAAATATGAAAGGTGCCCCGTTGGTTTTATTGAGAGAAATCTGTTGTTCCATTTCAGAATTTAGATTCTGAGAAAGAGAAGGAGCTGGAAAGACAAGCTCGCATCGAGGCCAGTTTGCGGGAGCGAGAAAGGGAGGTGCAGAAAGCTCGCTCGGAGCAAACCAAGGAAATCGATCGCGAGCGGGAGCAGCACAAACGGGAAGAAGCTATTCAGAACTTCAAAGCGCTTCTCTCCGACATGGTGAGACACCGGCCGGCGCTGTCAGCCCCTCGCTGCCTCCTATTTCTAGGTGTTGTACTGTGTAAAGCTTTGGGGTGATTGCAGTTCAGTTTATACAGAAATAGAATCCTGTTGGCTCCTCCCCACTGCCCTCCACTCGCTGCTGGAGTTTTGCCCTGGTTGGAAGGGAATGCTCCGTGCTTAGGGTTCCTGTATCCTGCCTGGGAGCGAGTGGATGGTGGTGTTCCTGCTGGGTTTCCCTGGAGCCTCGGGGTGATGGCAGATTTTCAGTCATGCTGCTGTAAGCTTTGGTAAGTCTTTTGGAAAATTAGGTAATTGTTAAGCACTAGGAATAGTTCCCTGGTTTTTGCATTATCTCTCTTCATGCTCCAAACGTAGTGCCTTTGTGTTAGGATTTCTCTGCTGTATGAAGAAGGAAGTAGTAGATAAAAATATCAGTGTACTGTAGAAAAAATGGTTTTAAGAAAGGCATCATCTTTTGGCTCAGGTGCGTTCTTCAGATGTGTCCTGGTCTGACACCCGACGGACTCTACGCAAAGACCACCGGTGGGAATCTGGGTCCTTGCTAGAAAGAGAAGAGAAAGAGAAACTCTTTAATGAACACATTGAAGCACTTACCAAAAAGAAGAGGGAACACTTTAGGCAACTTCTGGATGAAACCTCAGCGGTAAGAGCTGTTCATAGTCAAACTTCCAATCTCTGCCAGCGCATTAGGATTCATCCTTTTCTGGTTTTTCATCACATAGTCTGATCTGTTTGGTTTTATTTCCAGGGCCCCTTTGCTTCCCCGCTATCTTTTCTTCTTAACAAAATCTGCATTATGTTTCCTTTGCTGTTTGTCTTGAGTGTTACTTCAGTTTAACATACAATTCAATTACATTTAAACTTCTAATCAGTGATCTTTTTATCTCCTGCAGGATGTTACATTTCTTCAGCACTGAGTTATTTGATACTCTTTGCTCTGTGGCATCTCGCTCTTTCAGATACCTACAGTGTGTTTGTCTTAAGATTATATACTGATACTTATTACCAAGTTTGTCTGTGTTGATGTTCCCCTCCTTTAGTTTGTGCTCCTGAACCTGCACTTCTGTTCTGTGTGACGCTGTGGAAATCTCTTACCTATTCTGTGTATTGTGGGGGTTTAGTGAATCTTCTTTTTTTCAGTTAGGTGCCAGCTTCAGTCAGCTCTCTTTTAACCCGTATGTTTTTACCTTATTCTTTAACACATCAGTCAAAGGTTGTTAGAACATTAGGCAGATTTTTAGGTAGAATAGGATGACAGATACGTAACTCAAGCAAGTTTTCTGAGGGTGATTTTTAACAACACATTCCTGTACATAAATATGTACTAGAAAAATACAGGGATGTAAATTATATTTGTGAGGACTTTGATCAGAAAATACCATCTCAAAAAACCTAAATATATAAAACCAACTAATTAAAAATAAGAACGTAGTAGTCTAAATAATCAAAAACCCAATGTGTAAAAGTACAGCAACAACTTTGTCAGGGGGCTTGGGAGATATTGAAGAGCTTCAGGTGTAATAATATTTCCATTCTATGTTCTTAGAATCTGATTTTCTTTTTGTTTAACCATTTTTGCTTCTTTTGAAAGATAACTTTAACATCAACATGGAAGGAAGTGAAAAAAATCATTAAAGAAGATCCAAGGTGCATTAAATTTTCTTCAAGTGACAGGGTGAGTGGCTTGCCAGCAAGCTGTTGCTTCCAGAGTCGGGCAGGATACAGGGAACGGGAGTCGGTGGCTGCTGAGCTGGTTCCTGCTTGGTGCGAGCAGGAGTAGTATTGTTTAAGTAACGTCTTTTAAAAATTAAAATGCTAAAGATGAGGACAAATGTAATTAAATGTGATTAATGCTTACGTTCAGTGTGCTCAGGTGCACGAAGAACTTAATCTGCATTCAGTGTCTTAAGCTTATCTGTTTTCTTTCAGAAAAAGCAAAGGGAGTTTGAGGAATACATTAGAGATAAATACATTACTGCCAAAGCCGACTTCCGAACGCTACTGAAAGAGACCAAATTCATAACCTACAGGTGTGTGGCCTAACGTCAGCAAAGGGCCGGTCTTTTCTCTGCTTTTCCTTGTAACTGGCAACAAACTGATGTCTCATTCTTCTCTTAGTGTAATTTATGTCTAAGTTGGTACTTTTACAACTTTCATAACCTGTCAAAACCAAAAAGGGTGTCCCTTCAGGTGAGTATAGCTTCAAAGAGGTTGACTTCTTCACTCCGTTTCAGGGCATGGTGAGGCTGATACAGAATCTTGGGTATGGACCAAAAGAAGTTTCTGATCAGAAACATGAGAAACACTTTAAAAGGAGAAATGAGATTAAGTTCTTTGGATCCTGATGAACCACATGGCTCCTTGGTGGTCAGCACTGAAGCCTTGGAGTCTTGGCCTCAGGTGGGGCTCAGTGACAGTGCTCTGAGCTGCTGCTGTGGACATAGCGCACCAATTGAGTTGGCCTGTGGTTGAGACTTCTGCATCCAAATTCTAATTGTTTGCCTCATTTAGATGCTGAATTTAAACCTGAAGGCCAGGTTGGACGGGGCTTGGAGCAAGCTGCTCTAGTGGAAGGTGTCCCTGCCTGTGGCCGGGGATTGGAACTGGATGAGCTTTAACACCCCTTCCAACCCAAACCATTCTGTCATTCTGTGTTTGGGTTTTTTTGTCCCCATTAGGTTTTAGCATTTGCATAGTTCAAGCAGTGCTGTACAAGGCCATTGCAGCCAGACACGAGCCTTCCACAGTGCTCAATTAACATAGCACAAATGTAGGTGACTTTTCTTTTCCTGTGCCTGGAGTACTGTTGATGTGCCTAGTCCTGACCTAAAGCAGCATCTTTTTAGCTGAGAAGATGCCCAGGTCTCTGCAGCCTTTCCCAGCTTTGCCTTTCCTCTGTGCTTTCCTGCTGTGAGGGCAGCTCAGTGCAGCCGCTGCCGGGTGCAGGGCAGGTTCCCAGCTTTGTGGGTCCCGGCCACTCTGGGGTGGTAACTTTTCCACTTGCTTTCAGATCCAAAAAGTTGATCCAGGAGTCAGATCAGCATCTGAAAGATGTTGAGAAGATTCTGCAGAACGACAAGCGATACCTGGTGCTTGACTGCGTGCCGGAGGAGAGGCGCAAGCTTATCGTGTCCTACGTCGATGACCTGGACCGTCGAGGCCCCCCTCCACCACCCACGGCCTCGGAGCCTACGAGGCGAACAACAAAATAGCTACGAAATACTCTCAAGCCAAGGGTATCTGTTAAATCAAAAAGCTTGCATGAGCCATCTGTCAGGTTTATACATATACATTACCGTGAAAATATTGCAAAACCATCTGACGAGCAGAGGAAGAAGCAGCATTTGTGAACATGAAATGGTCTCGGGGTGGGGGGGAACCAATGACTAAACCCCACGTTAAAGGTATTTATGAGTTTCTTTGGGGCATGACTGACAAAAGTCTGAACGTGTGGTTGCATTTGGTAACCAGTTCTCAGAGCAGTGCCGTGCCTGAAGCTGGAGGCGTTCTCACCAGTGTCATATGTGTGGGTCTCAAGGATGATCACTCTTGTGGTTTTGAGCTTGCACTACGTGTGTGCCACAGGCTTCCTCGTGGTTCCTGTGGTCTCTGCTGAGGAGGTGCAGTGCTGTCTGATAGCTTAAATTACCCACCACTGAAGAGCATCTTCAGGAAACCCAGGTTCCAATTCTCTGCTTGCTTTGACCCCTGTAAATGGAACTAAATCCATTCAAGCCAGAGTTAGAACTGAGAGAGGAGAATTAGGACCGAGACCCTAAATCAAATCTGTTCACAGGTCTGCTTTTTTCCTTATGCTGTCCATGAATTAGAAGCAAAATCAGGTTGCTCTGCCCAAGTGAAGATTTGTCTGATAATTTTTACTCCAAGTTGGAAACACTTGGTCCATAGCAGTGGTTACCGGAGCAGAACAGGACGGTTGTACAAACACGTTTTTATTTACAATAAAGTGATCTTTACATATTTCTGGATTAGACTGTGGATCCCCCTCTGGGCAATTCTTGTAAACTATACTCCTGTTTTGAATGTTAAACTTGTGTTTCTAAAGCTTAATTTTGAAATGTTGGGATTGTTCAGTTTATGTATTTGAACTACAATAAACCAACCCTTTTTATATATGGATTGTACAGGCCTAATACCAATTTTTGTTGGATTTTGTTGGACTTGTGAATTTATGAGTAAAGCAAACAACTGAAGTTGTATCGCCCATATTCTTGGCTGTGTTTGGCAGAACGGAGCCTGTGTCACTGCAGAACGCTGGATGGAGCTTCAGCAGCAGTGGGCAGGTCAGCGTGTGGGCAGTGGGGCCAGCAGAACCGTGTTCCAGTTTAGATCTTGAGTCTTTTGCTTAAATAGGAGAGGGTAGGGCTTTAGTGACAAAGTATTTCCATTGACTTGCTCAGTACTTGGTGTGGATCCCTGCCTATGAGCTGGGGGCTGGGGAGGGATCGATTCTTCCATGAGAAACTGGTCTGTTTGTTTCTGCAGTTCCAGCCATGGGGTCCTGCAGCCTGAGCACCAGCCCAGAAGGTTGTTTGGGAGGGGCTTGTACTGCTGATGCCTGAACTGGGGCCTTTGCAGTAAGAACATATTCCATTCAGGGCACGCATCCCTCCTCCCACCCCCTTTGCCAGGGGATGGGTTTCATTTCCCTCAGCAGGAAGCCATGCATTTTTTATGGCTGTTTTAAAATATGGTTAACTTGTTCATTAAATGAATAAGATGGCTATTAATTTTAATTTACCTTGTTTATGGCAACCAGATGTTTGTTAACATTTATTTATCTGCTGCTTCTGTGCCTAAAACAACTACACCTGATGTACCAGGCCCCTGGGGTGCTGCCGCTGCAGTCAGCAGTGCTGCTGGGGGGCATGCTGGTGATGCAAAACATCAGGGAGCTGGTCCCCTGCCCTGTAGCACCTCAGGCACAGCACCCTGTGCCCCCCAGGGCAGGGGCAGTCCGTGGGGATCCTCCTCTCAGAGGAGGTTTGGTGTAGGGGATGCTCCCAGGCACGGTCACCGGCCACAAGGGTCCAGCAAGCTCCATTTTCTACAGAACAAGAGCAACAACCCTTGTGACTGCCCGGAGCCCTGTTACTGGAAACACTTAATGCTGATGCTGGGCTATAGGGCTAAGCTCTGGGATGTGATAATGCTGCTCCCTGCGCTGGGGATTGCAGCTGGGCACCTTTCTGCACATGAGCATCACGGGCCAGCTCAAGTGCCACAGTGTGGGACTGTTCCACCGGCCATGCAGGGCTCACTGCTCACTGATCAGCCTGGCTATGGCATCTCTGAGCCCCTCAGGTACCCATCACTTCTGCTGTGCTGCCCAGAAGGGAATATTGGAAAGGAGAGCAGCCGCCCCCATCAGCTTGGACCTGGCAGAACCCTCTGCCCAGGGACCTTCAGACACTGTCTGGGTGCCCAGAGCTACCGTCACCCGCACGCAAGAGGCACAAGGAACCAGACAAAAGGCACGTTTGGGACAACTTTACTTCTGGCACCAGAGTGCAGGCTTTCTTACAGGAACCAAAGACTTTTGTTAAAAAAAAAAGCAGTTCATTTGCTCTTGCTATTTCATTTTTTCCATTTCATTTTTAAAAAACCCAGTTACTCCTGAAAGCCTTCGCTTGGAACGAGCAAACGAGCTGCTGCGCTTCCCCTTTCCCTTGTGAGCACTCCAGGACCGCGGCTTTCCCTGGTGCAGGGTGTCCCGGTGGGTCAGCGCCCTGAGGCTCCATGCCAGGGGATGGGGGTCCCCACTGTCCACAGCTCCCACGTGGTCCCCATGCTCCTGGAGGAAGCAGCAGCCGGTGTCCCTGGTCGGGGTGAATCCTCGCTCTGTCCCAGCACTGGACCCTGCAGGGCCGCGCGTGCTGGAGGAGCTGCCACTGCGGGGTCACCCCTTCAGGGCCGCTGCTAAAGTGACAGTGTTAAACTTTATCATTGACTTTGTTCATTTGCTCTTTGCTGCAGGAGCAGTTCTCGGATTGACTGAGGATTCTGTAGCTCTTTGTATTGAACAGGCTTTTGCTCAAGTAAAAGAGGTACCCGAACAACCTGTGCAGTGAACGGGCAGCCTTGCCATGCGAAGTGGAGGAGATATTGGTTTTATTGTTATAACTATTATTGTTATTATAACTTAGGCCCACAGTCAGCCTCTCTCTGAAGCAGTCAGGTGCTAACAGCAATATATGGTTGGATCCCTTTTCAAAAGGTCGTAAATGAGCAACTTATACTTTATCTTTTAAAAAAATGGAATAAATAAATAAATAAATTTAAAAAGAAAGGGAAAAAGAGAGAGTCAGAACATGCAGGAGCTTACAACAGAACAGGTGGGGGTGACCAAAGCAAGAGACAAGAAACACAAAAGAAAAGCCCAGGTTCGGTTTGGTTTGCAGTCAATGCAGTTTGGAAGCATCATTTATAAAGGTATTTATATACCAAAAAAGGCACCACAGTATCCACAGAGCCAAATCCTCGGGAGCGTTGCTGTGGGGCGGGGGGAGGCTGCAGCACATCCCACCCCTGCGCCTGTCCCTTGCTCACCTGAACTTCCCGCTGTACGTTTGGTGTTGCTGTCTCTGCTGGGACAAACACAAAATGACACCAACAGAAAGAAAAGGTGGGAATGGGCAGAGGGGCTCCGGGCCGGGCGGCAGCGCGGCCCTGGGGGGTTCCGGGAGCAGGTTAATGCGATCGAAGCAGGAGGGCTGTAACTGCACAAGGGGACACCGCGTGTTCCCCTCCCCTCCTCACCCCAGGCCACCACGCTCGTCCATCGCAGAGGACTGCTGCCACCCCTATGGGACACAAGCCAGCGCCCCCACGGCCACCCCACACTACATCTTGGCTCTCAGTGTGTGAGTGGAGAAGCCCGGTGTGTGCTGGGGAGCCCCCGGGGCGCAGGAGCACTTGCCTCTGCATGGCCAGGACCTGCAGAGCAGCAACTGAACAAAGAACAGGAAGGAAAAGGGATAAAAACAGGAAAGAAAGAAAAGAACCGTTTGAAATCTTGTGTTTACTCGTGTTCATACATGAGACTCCTAAAGAACAACTTGTCCTCCTAGTTAACCTTGTCCTGGAATATGTACAGGTTATTGGTGGCTGCCACGGCGATGATGTTCTCGGCGGGGTGCCAGGCTGTGTGCAGGATCTTTTTGCTGAAGTCCAGGCTGTCCACGCTGATCTCGTCCTTCCTCCGCTTGCCGCCAACGCAGACCTTGCGGGGCTTGAGGATGGCGCGGGGTTTGCTGTTCTCCCGCGAGGCCTCCAGCGTCACGTCCCGCTTGGTGTTGCGGTCGAACATGCGGAAGAAGTTGTTGTAGGAGCCGGTCATGATGACGCTGCGAGTACGGAGGGAGGATGGGTCACGGGGTGGCCCGGCCCAGCCAGCACCCGGCTGCACCAGAAGGTCCACCTCCTCCAGTGGAGCCACATCCCCATGTCCTTAGCTCCTTAACCCAGGGAACGTGCACAGGGGAGGTGCCTCCTCCCAGAGACCAGTCTTTATGGCAAGGATTCAGCTGACCTGAACCAAATCATTTTCACACCTTTTTAGAGGGAAACTGCCCCGTGACTAGAGGCAGCCTAAGTATCCAGAGGCACAGCGAGATCTGGAAATCAGGCTCCAGGCCCAGGTGTGCCTCCCTTAACTCCCCCCAATGGTTAAGAATAAAAAATGCACATCAGTCCTGCCAGGCCAAGTGGTTTTGCACACTGCCTGCACTGGTCTGCTGTGATTCACGTGTGTGGACAGTCATCACCCCCTCGGTTTGGTAATCTGGAGCCGAGCGCATCACCACGCTCCAGTGGGTGTGGGTGAACTGGAGACAGGAACAGAACCCACCCAGGACAGAGCCAGGACCCAGTCAGACACCCCCAGAGCACTTGGGTGGGGGGATCCCGTTGTACCCACAGGAAAAGCCCCCGGAGCCAGCCGGAGGCCAGGGAAGGGCGCGGGGGAGCCTGCGGGCAGCCCGGGGCCGGGCGCGGACGGAGCCGCTCGCACTGACCTGTCGGAGCCGTTCCAGACGCACTCAAACTTGTCGAAGATGCAGTCGTTCTCGTAGAGCGAGCACAGCTTGCTCCGCAGGTAGTCGTGAACCTGCGAGGGGGACACGGTGTGAGGCCCCCGCATGCCCCTGAGCATGGCCGCCCTCCCGCTGCAGCACCAGCCCTGCTCCACACGTGGCTTTAATGGCACCAAGGATGTCACCATGCAGAGGATGGCAGGGACCGACGCTGTGCCCGAGCGCCTGTGAGCATCTGAGTTCCCCCCCCTCGCCCTCACCCCAGGGACGCGGGTTTCACTTCACGCAGCCACACGAGCGGCATTTAACAGTTCTTCCTTTGCTCTCTGTGATTTCATGGCACGATGCTCCCACCCTCAGGTCTGCACCAGCCATGGAGCGCGGCGCGGGCAGGAGCACGGCGGGTTCCCAGCTCTCCACACTCACCTGGTAGGTCTCGATGGGCCGGTTCTCCATGTTGAGGTCCCACACCTTGACGGTGAGATAGTCCCGGGTCATGATGTACCTCCCGCTGTGGCTGAACTTGACGTCAGAAATTGAGGAGATGATCTCGGAAAAGAAGGACCGGTTACTTGGGTCCTCGGGCTCTTCGAAAACTGCCGAAGAGGAAAGGACAGCACCAGCATCAGCCAGGCCAGAAGCTCCTGCCACCAGCCCAACCAGAGGCATCCACAGCAGGGGGGCAAACGCTCCCATCTCTGGGTCTGATCTAGGCTAATATGAACACTCGTATTTTAAGGACTTGGCACAATTGATGCTCCTTTGTTTTTAATGTGTGCAATAAGAGAAAAGGATCATCAGAGACCGATCTATCAACAGCACCACAGAAGCACAGAAGATTTAGAGCCTTGCATATCACTGCTGCTCTCTAGAAATCAATGTGCAGCGTAACTGAAAGTCAATGTAAATATTTTATAGCCCCTGCAACCCACAGATTTAATTTGATCAGTCCTTGAGTAAATCAGTTTGAACAGTTTGAGGGAGACCGATGAAGTTCCAAATTCAATGTATTCATAAACTCGATTTCAGAGTAACATCAGCTGGGCAAGGACAGTTTAACAAAGCCATCGCAGAGATGCATCAAGAGAGACGCTGTGATGGAGGGGCATCTGTCCAGCTCCTCTTCCACTTCCACAGCTCCCCAGAGCAACACTGCAGGATGCTTGCACTGCTTCGCTTCTTTACTGGACACAAATCCCACTGCCAGCCCCTTGTGTCCAACCCTCTTCCCCTGTGGCTGCTGACTCTGACCCACTATGGACAGAGCAGGGCTGGTGGCTCCGCAGACAGTGTGTCCTGCACAGCGCACCCAGCACTGGTGTTTGCTGGGGTTGAGCATCCTCTTGCTGAGCCCTGTGGTACCCAACACCTGAACTTCTGCACACAGCAGAAAACACGCCTGAAGTGCCAGTATCAATGATCTGTACAAATCAGAAATGGCATCATCCACAGCAGGACCCATCTCTGGGGCCTTTAATCCCCAGCAGGAAATCTGATGACACATCAGGTCTTTTACATAAGAAAAGTGACAGCAACAAGAGGAAATAAAGATCTGAGGCAGTCTGTGCAGAGCGTGTGAATGCCAGGATGTGTCTTCACTGCAACCATCACAAGTTCGCTCACACCAGCTCTGCTGGATTCCTGAGGCTTGTTCTAACGGCTGCACCATTTCCATCACGGATGCAAGTTGAGCTTATGTCAAGGCAAGAGGTGATCAGGTTATAATGGGGGGCAAGAAGTTGTTAGGAAAGTAGAATTTTCCCTGCACCCATGTCCTTGCCCACCGTTCTGGGGCTCTGATACTGGGAAGCAAAGCCCCCAGATACAAGGGGGGACACTTGTCTTAGAGATACATCTGCAATATGGGAGAGTAAAACCTGTGAGCTGCCGGCTACCTCATCAAAGCAGTTTTGTGTGCTTTGGACCAAAGCCGAAACTCTTTTCAGCAGAGGATAAATGTTCAGCAGAGTTGCTGTAACCCAGTCAGCAGTGAGAAGACAGAAGGGAAAGGTCCCTCTTTGGGATACTTGAGCCTTTGGTTCCAGGAGTTTGGTAAAATCACTCCTTAAAGCTCCATAAGGAGAAAGGGGAAAGCCTTTTGCTATGGGGAAATGACTGCAGTAACTGTTATTCTGCCCCCATTACCAGCTGCTCCAGGAATCCTGACCTGCCCTTTGGCTTCCCTTGGCGCTTCGGCCAAGGCGTGTGTTTCTTTGGGCACGTGGAAGCTGATGCTCTCCCCGAGGCCAGCTCTGAGGCTGGAGGTAACTCACAACATCACAGATCGCAGGAGCCTCCAATGAAATGGGCAAACAAAACTTAATACGAGAAGCACGTAAGTACGAGCTGTGCCCAAGCAATGAGCTGCATCCATAGGAATTAACACGGCTGGGGCGTGCAGGGACAGCTTCTGCATTCTTATTAAATACTGCCAGCTATTAAATGTCTCCATCGGAGGATTCGCCTCCAAAAGCCAACGCTGCTTTTCACGCTGAACTTTGATGAACTGTCTCAATTTCCACTCACACATCCGCAACACTGCAATTGTCTGGGGCTGGTGCTTCTGAGGGATGGAGGGAAATCAATAAGGAGATGTCACGGGAGAGGTCAAAGCGAGCAGGATGCGCCGCTGGGCGCCGTGCGCGGGACGCAGCAGCACCAGACAAAGGGAAGAGCAGGGGGGGCTCTGCCACTGGAGCCTCAGGGAAATGGATTCTGTTTGCTCTGTGATTGTGTTCTGGTCCTCAGCTGGGAGCTGCCACTGCCGGGCTGCGAGACACAGCCGGGAAATGCAGGAACAGAAACGGCTCTTTGCTCAGGGTTTGGGAAAGCTGCCATTGGTATTTCCAATGTGCGGCCAGCCAGAGCTCTCCCACCAACAATGCTTCCCCTCCATCACCCACTGCACCTCAGGTTAAAACAGGTCTCAGACCACGACCATAGCTCAGAAGCCCAGAAGCAATGGCTGCTGTGTAATTCGCTATCAGCTGAAGGAAACCCACATCTGAAGCACACCCCGGGGCTCCCCGGGGGTAGGCTATGACCATGGGGCTCCAGGAAGTTGCACCCATTTTGTGTATCTTGTTCTCCTAAAGTGATCACACTTTGAGTACTGAAATCCCCTTCATTTCCCACAGGATATTGGCCATGTTCTGAGGAAAACCCAAACTAGAACAGGAGACACAGGAGTTCAGTGTGCAGTCGCGCAGCAGACACAGGGCTTTGGCTGTGCAGCCACACAGCCCAGCAGCACTTGTTCCCGCCGTGTTTCACTGGTTTTAAGGCAGACATCAAACTCTTCCTTACTGACAACACTGCGCTCAGCACAGGAGCTGCCACTGCCCAAAGAGCAGCTACAGGTGCTCACCAGCTCACCCATGGCTGCTGCGGGTGTTTGCGCCGGTATTTCACTGAGCAGGTTCTGACAGGAGGAGTATTTCCAGCACCAACCTCTGGACACACAGAGGCTGAGCAGGAACAGAGCTCTGCGGCAGCAGCTCACTCATCACATCAGCCTGGGAGCAACAAGGACCAACTCCCCACCTGCCCAGCTCACTCCAAATGTTGAGGGGGCTTTTCTGCACATCCCCACCCCTGCAGCATCGACCACAGTTGAGAACAGGACACAGGGAGGACGGGGTGAGGCTGCGGGGTTTGTGCTCCCCTTTTCCGGGCCCTGTGAACGCGAAGGGGACCCCGTCCCACCGCACCGCGCCGGGGCTGGACTCACACTTGGCGTGGCGGTCGCAGAGCGCGGAGGTGCGCATGTCACACAGCCGGATGGTGCCTTTGCTGCTGCTGTAGACGAAGGTGTTGCAGTGGTGCGGGTGGAACTCGGCAGCCGTGATCACCTCCGTCAGCTCCTCCATGTTGGCTGGCTTGATGTCCACGATGTCTGGCAGGGCGAGTCAAGGAGCCCCCTGCAGCACGGACCCCCCGGGTCCCTGGGCCCCTGCCTTTGCCCCTCAGCCAGCCTGGTGCTCCCAGGAGAGCAGCACCAACCTCGGGCACCAGCAGTGCAGGGCGAAGCCCACCTCCATCACTTCTGCTGGTCAAGCAGGGACCATGAACCCTGCGTACAGCCAAGACCTGACTCTGCCCATTCACCCTGAGCCAGAGCAAACATCTCCTACTGCAGGAACAGGAAAACAAAACCCAGAGCACAACGACCCACAGAAACTGCCACAGCCCAGGGATGCTGTTGGGTATGTGCTGCTTCCAAAACGTTTCTCGTGCTTGGGCTCAGTGAAGCACTGCGTGGCAAACTGACCTGGCCCTGCGGATGGTGCCACAAGGACCTGCACAGCCCCGCAGAGCATCCCAGTGCTGCAGCGAACGGATGACAAGGATCTATCCCAGCCTGACACCAACAAGCGGTCACCAGTGGAAGCAACTTCAGATTGTACAGTGCCATCCAAACACCCAGCACGGGGTGATTTACCCACCGTGCAAGGGGGGAGAAAGAAAGAGCAGCTTTCCTGACCCCCGGGAAGCAAATTCAGGATCTGCTGTTCCTGGAGGACGGAAATTAACAGACAAATAAGGAATGGATTTCTGCCCCGTGTGGGGCGTTTCCAGCAGCCCCCGGTCACAGCCTCTGAGTGGTCTCAGCCCGGCCGTGCTTTGGGTCCGCAGCAGAACCTGGGTCCCAGCTCAAGCCAGGCCTGAGCCAGCGCACGGCCCCGCAGGACAGCGACCGCCCCCTCTGACCGCTCCTTGGCCGAACTCCCTGAGGTTTCGCCCAAATTCAGTGCTCCTCACGCTCTTCCCCAAGACGCAGCACACGCTGCAGCCCCGCTCAGCCGTACCCACCAGCCACACGCCATGACTGCTCCCTATATCTGCCACATGCCCCGTAGGGACTCCTCAGTAGGAAATACTATAAATATCACCCATGATTGGTGCCCCGTTGCTGTTATTTCTGATGCAGCTGTTGCAAGGGTGACTGGCAGGGCCTCATTTGTACAGCAGTGACTGGCAGCCCATCACCTTGCTGCAGGGTATAGCAGAGACTGCACAATTAATATTGCCTCCCTCCATCTTCCCCAAGGCATCTGTCTGCTCCATCACAGGCAGACGCTGCCCCTGCCCGCCCTGCAGCAGAATTCAGAGCTGTGTCACCAGGCTGCAGGCAGCGTCCCGAGGATGCCTGATGAGCCCTGCACATGCAGGCAGTGGCTCAGCTCGGTGTGACCCATGTCCTGCCAGCAGCACTGCTCAGCCTGCAGAGATGAGAGGGAAGGGCCATGGAAGTGACACCCAGGGACGGGGCTTTCAGATGCTCTGCAGTCAGATGCATGGTGAACAGCACTGGTTTGTACTCCTGACCCCTGCGGGCCTGCCAGAGGGTGATGCTGTACAAGGAACCGTGACCGGGGTGCGAGAATGGGGACCCCATCATTCTCCCACAGACATGTGCATGTGTCCGGGCTCCCAGGGCTCCTATGCAGTCAACGCACCTCCCGCACTCCCGCTCTTGGCCGGGCAGTGGGGGCTGCAGGGTCACGCACCAAAGGATACTGAAACTTTGATTCGTGATTTCGAAGTTCCACAGGTTTATCCTCAGGTCATCCGCTGACATGTAGGTCTCGTAGTCGCTGTTGACGGAGATGGAGTTGATGTGGTAGGTGTGCGCGTTGGCGAACACCCGCCGGGGGGTGGCCTCCACCATCAGGTCCATGGGCCGGAGCACCGGTACCTGTGACAGGAGGCAGAGTGTCAGCACCCAGGGACGGGTCCTGCCGCCCACCGGACCCTGGCCAGCACCCAGCACAGGCAGGCACCGGCTCCACCACAGTGGGAGCCCACAAGCACCGGCTGCCCGCCCTCCATCCCCCTGCCTCGGCACATGCCCTCACCAAGGAAACCCAGCGCCTGTGTGCGGGCATGCACAGGACAAGCAGACACAAAACCTTTCACCTTAGAGAGAGGCACCAGTACAGTCTGATCATAGCAAGAGCCCCCTAAACCAGGCTCTGCTCTGTGCCGCAGCAACTACTCCTTTGGGAGAAACAAACCGAAACCCCCTTCTGCTTTGTTTTGTCACTGTTAACCGGTGAAATTCCTGCCAGAGGCGTTTCTAACAGAGTCGTACATGTTGAGAGGGCCGGGTCAGCACAGTTTGCTGCTAACTTTCTTTGTGTTTGCTTCACAGCAAAGTGACAGAGGTGAGAGATGGGAAGAGACAGTGAAAGGGAACACACAGGGCAGGGACAGATGGAAGGACTAGAAAGAGAGCTATACATGTTTGCCCTCAGATTAATAAGCGCAACTCTTGTAAACAGGGGATTGAGAGATGCAGTAAGAAGAGGGAACACGAGGAGCGGTGCAATAGCTTCACACATGACGCTTTGGAGGCAGCTCAGGGCTCTCGGAGGTGTCAGTCTGTGCTCCCGCTCGGCAGCAAGCTCTTCCCTCAAGCTACTTCATTACTGTGTAGATTATCTGTGTGCTGCCCAAAGAGATTTCCCATGGCTGCCGAGGTGGGGACGGGACTGTGACAGCCAGCGCCAGTGACACCAGAGCGCAGGGACTGCCAGCGCAGAGCCGGAGCTTAATGTGACGAGCCTGCCCACTAACTCGGCCTGACACAGGCAATGATGCATCGTTTGCGCTGATGGACTCTGCTCAGCCGCTGGGGACGGAGGCTCAGGGATTACGGGAGCTGCGCTGCTGGTCAGACCGGCACAACCACAGCACCGTGCAAGGGAAAGGGCTCACGGTTACGCCGGGCTGTGCCCACACAAAACCAAGTGCAGCGAAGGCAGGAGCCCAGCACCGCACTGCCTGCACTGCATCACGCTGCACCTCACTGCACTGCACTGCACTGCGCCGTGCCAAGGGCAGCCGGGGCTGAGGCACAGCAGCGTGGGCACCGGCACCTTCCAGCAGGATTCCCTGCCCCAACCACATGGCTCCCACTGGCATTGCCATGGCAATCCTCAACAGCACAGAGCTCCGCAGTGCATCCCTCCTTCAATTACTGAGCCAACCTGCAGGGCAGGCTCTGGTATTATATACACCCATTATTAAAGGGTAATTCAGTGTAACAAACCGCATCCAGTACATGGAAAGGCTGTCAAATAAAATAAACCACTAATAAATTAAATTACTTCTTGTTTTCGGGGAGGGGAGGAATGCCAGTCATTTCTCATTTAAAACAAAATATGTCTTCATTTTTCTTCCTGTCGTTTAGCAGGCCCCCCCTGCAAAAGCGCTGGTCCCACTCATCCAAAGCACACATGACACTCAATTCCTCTCCCCTTGTCTGGCCAAGGCCTCCCGTTTCCTCAGTTAATGAGGCACTAATCCTGCCTTGAGCTGCAAAATTCATCTCCCGGGTGGTGGTGGGGTGGAGGAGTGCCCTGGCCCTTCCCCACCACCAGTGCTGCCAAGCAGAGGACCACAGTGCTGTTAACACCATGTCAGTAACTGCTGCTGCTTCTCTGTTTTGCCCCCTGCTCCCATCAGGTTTCCCCTTTCATTGCCTGTCATAGAATCATAGAACAGTTAGGGTTGGAAAGGACCTGAAGATCATCGAGTTCCAACCCCCCTGCCATGGGCAGGGACACCTCCCACTAAACCATGCCATCCAAGGCTATGTCCAACCCTGCCTTAAACACCACCAGGGGTGGAGCATTCACAACTTCCCTGGGCAACGCATTCCAGGGCCTCACCACCCTCACAGTAAAGAATTTCTTCCTCATATCCAATCTAAACTTCCCCTGTTTAAGTTTGAACCCGTTACCCCTTGTCCTATCACTACAGTCCCTCATGAAGAGTCCCTCCCCAGCATCCCTATAGGCCCCCTTCAGGTATTGGAAGGCTGCTATGAGGTCTCCACGCAGCCTTCCCTTCTCCAGGCTGAACAGCCCCAACTTTCTCAGCCTATCTTCATGTTGACTGTCACCAAACACTCCCTGCTCCTGAGGGTGGGGAAAGCTTCCCATAGCAGAGCTTCTCCTCACTCCCAGTGCTGTGATGGATGTGGTGTGAAGGGACGCAGAGGTTTGGTGCTCCTCAGGAAATCCTTGTCCTCTGCCCAAAACACAAGTCAATACACAGGGAAAAGGATGAGGCCTTGGCTCCCAGACATGTGCTCGCCTCTCACAGGCACAGTCCGGCATGTGCCGGGTCTGAGCTGCCCGTTACCAGGCTCAGATGGTGACCGGTCACCCCAGCACAACCCACAGCGAGTGCAACCCAACACGCACACCAGGGCAAAAGTGCCTGGGCTCAGCACCTCTGCAGTTACCTGCCCTGTTCAGCGGGACTGGCAGCGCCGATTCCTCTGTGACCTCAGCCCAGCCACGATGCTGCGAACAGTGCTCAGGGCAGAGCTTTCCTCCCTCCTCCTGCACTTAGAGCAGGACAAACTGCCCTTCCTGTCGCGAGGCACCAGCCCACCAGCCCCTGCAGATGCTGGCTCCACAGCCCCGGTGAGCTGCAGGATTTGTCCAAGTCGGAGCCAAGATTAACCCCATCCTTGGCTCTGCAAGAAGGAAAATGTCATCTGGTTCCCAGCAAATCCACGCGGAGCTGGCTGCTGAGGGACAAATCCAGGTTCATCACCTGCTCCAGCAGCCAAGCTCCCCTGGACGTGTTCCCCGGTGTCCATTTCCCACCTACAAAAGGCACAATCTGCAACCAGCGCTGCCGGCACATGAGTATTTTGCAGACAAAATGCACAGCAAATGCACTTCCATGGCAGACGGACAATTTCTGCTCTTCAGGATTTCATCGCATTGGACCTTCCCCGTGACGTGGGGAAGGGACCCTCCCATGGAGGATAAACCTGCTATCTCATTATCAGTCCATGTAGCTGATAGAGCTTCTGGTTTCACCCCTTCCCCAGACGTGTCCCTCCCTAAGCCTCACACTAACACCGCTCCTCCTGTCGCCCGTCACTGGGCCTTTTCATACAGTGAAACAAGATTAAGCCTGCAGTTCGTCCATGGGCCAACTGCTTGAGCCATCCCCACAAACACCCCGACACCAGGGCCCGCTCACAAGGGGTTTCAGCACAGGGATGAGCAAGTGTCCTTCCACACAGAGCCTCAATCACCCCGGATTTCTCGGTCTCTGTGTGCTTTTATAGCGTGATGAGATCTTTGTTGTCTGTAACTGAGAACTTGTCCTGGTTCAGCTCCTGCGCTCCAGGATCGCTGTCGCCATCTGCACCTCAATTCTGCCCAAGTTCGCAGAAGCCTCAAAGAACAAACAGAGCATTTTTCTTATCTGAAGTTCAAAATCCTGACCCCTTTATGCCAACCTCATCAGCACCGCATGCCCCTCAAACTTGTGATTGCTTGAACAGATATTTAACTTATTTCTCCCTCTGAAAAAGAGCCGGTGTCAGTAAAATCCCAAGAGGCAGACGACTTTTCCCAGCAAAATCCTGTAGAAGCAGAGCCATGTTCCCAAACCACATTCAGAGCACTCCAAACCCGTTGGATAATTCTGCTGGCACATTGTTTTTACAGCATGTCTACACACAGATACCAGCAGTGCAGTTGCTGTGGAAAAAAGAGATGAAGAAAACTATTGGAAAGGTCAGTTCTGGTCATGGCGTTTGCAGGCGAGTTTACAGATATTCCAAGGGTGAATAATGAGTTTTCACCAGAAAAGGAAGAATTCAGCTCCTGACCTGGGAAAAACAGGCAAATGAGAAAAGCACCTCAAAGCTGCGCCCCACAGGTCCCAGCACGTGCTGAGCCCAGCACTGCCCTGCCTGGGCACAGGGCGGGCGAACGTTGCACCCGGCGCTGCTCCAGAGCGATGTGAGCAGCTCAAGGAACTGGGAAACCCTTCGGTTTTAATTTCCATGGCAATGATTTGATGATGATCATTTGAAATTGATTAGTTCTGCCATGTGCATTTTATAGCCCAAAAAAGCCGAATGCTTCACATTACCTTGTCATTTAAATGGTAATGCTTCGGAGAATGTACACAGGGAAAACAGAGACAGATCCCTGTGCTGGGACAGAACTGCTGCAGCACAACAGTCCTTCTCCGAAGCATTCTCCTTCCTTTTCCCTCACCCATCACACAGCCTCACTCAGGGCTGCCCACTGCATGCATTGGATGCTGTGGACACACAGCACAACCTTCCCAGAAAACTCCTCCAGGAAATCCCAGTGCTTTGGCAAAACGGGAGACACAGACCCGCACTTCCAATGGATCTTGGCAGGACTGAGTGAAGCGGTAGCTCTCAGTCAGAGTGCGCTTTGTGACAGCCACAGGCACCAGGAACCGGGCACACCGGCACTCACTGCACCTGCCTCGCACTTGGTTGGGGAGGGTCATTCCTCACCCAGGGAGGGGTTGGTGCAGAGCACAGAAACCCACCCCCTGCACCAGGGTCACCTCCTGGGTCCTCCACTGCTGGGTGGGACACGGCCCTGTGGCCCAGAGCAGCTGGTCCCGGGGCTCGATGGGTGCACAGCAGCCTCTCTGCAGGGTGCTTCCTTCCTTACACACATTAACAATGCTTGGGACAGAGATCAGCTGCCCGGGGCTGGGAAAGTTGTTCCCAAATGGTGTCCAAGGTCTCCTGGGTTTCGCTGGCACAGAGTAGGGGAGAAGTGAGGGCCCTGACCTGAGCCCTGCCAGCCCCGGCTGCTCGTCCTGCTGTGGCCATAGCTCAGGAGAAGGAGACGTGACGGACTACAGGGAATCCCAGCCTGGCTTGAGCACCCTCTGACGGGGTCGGTACGGTGGGCGGATGCACCCCAGTGTTCCGTCACAGCCTGAGCCTGACCTGCTGTGAGGGACCAAAGCAAACCCATTCTCTATTCAGAAAGATTTTAAGCCTTGGATATTATTTGTGTTAATTATTTCTTGCAGACACCCCATGGCAGAGGTACGGCTGTACACCCACCAACGGGCACTCGAGAGCTCGCTGAGGCTGCTAAATGAGGCCGAAGAGCTGCAGCTACTAGATTGGAGGCAACCCAAGTAAGCAGAGCTCTTCTAACAACAGCAAAAGCCTTACTTCACAGTCGAGCAGAGTTAAATATTCCTTCTGCACTATGTGGGTTAGAAATTTCTCAGAGAACAATGCTCATCAAGCACATTAAAACCATGATGACGAATGGGTAAGAGATGATTGCAGCAAGGTGGTTTTAACAACTTTTTTGCTCATCTGGGGTTGAAATTAAACTGTGGATGGATGTGGCTTTACTCCAAAGCATGAGCATCACAGGACAATTAAACGTCAGAGATACACCAGGCTGCAGCATAATGGTTACAGCAATGTAAATATCTGTCTAAGTAAAATCATCAAAACATCTGATCAAACTGGGGCTGACAGAAGACTCGTCAATCCTCTATTCTCAGGGGCAGCAGGCGCTGTGCAGGCAGATACTAATAACCATAAACGCTGAGCACTTACACCGTGTTTTACCTCTTCCCGTTGCCATGAGGCAGGAGCCACATGTTCCCACCGGAGCGTGGGGAATCACAGCACCGTATCTCAGGGCACAAGGGAACACACGCAACTCCTTCAGCATCAGGAAATGGACTGAGAGTAAACCGGAGGCCGAAATCCATGAGGCAGACAGGGGACTCCAATAAGCAGTGTCCAGCGCTCGGGTGTTCCAGCGCCGGGGGGACGAGCTGGGTGCCCCCCACACTGCCCTGGCTGGCCCCAGGCCTGGTGGCAGCAGCTCTGAACCCTGCCCCTCCGTGGGGCACAGCCGGGGCACCGGCCGCCATGGATGGGTGGATGGTGGAATTCAGGCTGAGCACTTCCAAACCCCCGCACTGATTTTCGGCTCTGCTGCAGCCCTGCAGTCACCATCTGAAGCAACCGGATGTGGTCAAACACAATCAGCTGACACCAACAACCAGCAGTGAAGATGAGCAGGATGATTACCTGTTTTCATAACCACGTCGCCCCTGTGCTCCACTGAGGCGCCATCACCCTCATCATGAGCTTCCATTAACCGACTGCTGCTTCCCGATGGCAGGTCTGGCATGGGAGCCTGACCACCAGCTCGGCATTCCTGCACCCACCCAGCCCTCAGCGCAGTAAGGGTTGGTAACCCCAGCTCTGACATCCCAATGATGAGCAAACTCCAGCCCTGGGCTGTGTAGGTAACAGGGTATCAGGCTGAAATGCTGCCTGAAACATAACAGCAGATACACACATACATGAAATGAAATGTTTTCTTGCTCTGTAAAGAAAAATGCCTGCCAGCCACCAGTAGCAACTCAGTATGGAGATGAGAATTAACTGCCTGTCTGGGGCTCTCAAAGGCTTCATCTGCAATGGAACTGGAAGCCATAAAACTGAGCCGAGGGTAATTGTAGCAACATTTTTATATATACAAATATAGAATCCCTGAGTACTCAAAATGCAAATTCTAAGAGGATGTTATTCAATTACAAGGTGGTCTGGTCTGATTAATGCCTCACAAAATTCCTGCACACTTACCACTTCTAGGCTATTGGTTCAAGGGGTTAATGTCAAGCAGGGGGGAGCACGGCTCCTCCCTATTCACAGAGGGGCTCACAGCTGGAGGCACGAACTGGGGGTCTCCAGTGCTGGCTGCACCCAGTGCCTGCACCCTCTGCCTGCATCCCCTGCCTGCACTCACTGTGCAGGACCTCAGGTGAGCTCTGATGGGATTAACAGTGCCCCACTGCCGCGGGCTGGAGCTGGCTCTCTATATGCAAATCAGAGCTCATAGCCAGCTCTCCCAGGGAAGAGCAAACCCGCTGGCACTGCTGGCCAGGAGCCGCCAGCGCCAGGAGCTGCCGCCCAGACAGGTGCTCCCATGCCCCGGTGCCTCCCCTTGCCACAGCAGCTGCGTTAATGGGGTCTGTGCATCCATCCCCCCTTGCAGTAAATGGAAAACGTAGCCCTGGGTGTTTACATTTGATTCAGGAGCTGGTTTTAATCTCCTTAGGCTGGGAGGAAAACTCATTTAGAGAAGGTACTTATGCTCCCCAAGCAGAAGTTGCAGTTGCAAGTGCACTAAGCAGGGAAAACCTGTTAACTGCCTCCTCACCAGGATGCTCAGGGCATGCAGGGCACTGCAGCAACCAGTACCATGCACTGGAGTACCTGACATGACACGAAATGGTTTGCTTGGTGGCACGACTGCCCAGAGCCAGCACCACTCCAGCGGCAGCTCCACTCCTGTACCCACACACCAGCCAACGCTCTGAAACAGGGAGCAACCCCAGCCCTCTGACAATGACCTGCCACACAGGATGGCATCACCAGTGACACAGCACACAGGTGGCACCACCAGCAACTTCACAGAATCATGGAAGGGACCTTAAGGCCCCTTAAGCTCATCCAGTTGCAACCCCCTGTCACAGGCAGGGACACCTTCCACTGGAGCAGGGTGCTCCAAGCCCCTGTGTCCAACCTGGCCTTGAACACTGCCAGGGATGGGGCAGCCACAGCTTCTCTGGGCACCCTGTGCCAGCGCCTCAGCACCCTCATAGCAAGGGTTGAGCTTGGTTTGACCCAAGACACTGAAGAGAAAGGCTCCTTCACAGCCGTGACCACCCCAAACTCACCCGCAGCATGGTGATCATGGAGGGGTCTCGGAGACGGCCATCCTCATCCTTGAGATTGTATCCCTCCGGTCTCTTGTCCCGCTCGCTGACCTTCCATAGCTTCACAGTCTTATCTGTGGGCAGGAGAGAGGAAACAGTCACAGCTTGGCAGACCAGCACGCCACGGCCACTCAGGATGGTTTCTAACTGGAATTCTGTCCTATTTCTCCCCCTCTCTGACTCCCGCGCTGTGAAGACCCTGCAGCCATCCCTGCGGACTGCTGCACGGAGAAGCATCCACCCCCCCTGTGCCACAACCCCTGGGGAAGGAACATCTGGGTCTGCTCTGAGTAATGGTGTTTGCCTTCCCCTCTCCTGGCAGGGGCTCCAGCAGTAGTTTATCATCACTTCCACCAGGTTTCATACACAACCCTGCGATCCATCTTCATTTTCTCCTTCCCATGGCAGTTCCAATAGAGTACCATTAATTTTTCTTTATTAACCCACTTTACTTCAGGGGGTTCTATGTACAATGTTAGTTTAACAGTAAGAACAAAGCAGAACAGCATAACACGGGAGCATTTCGGAAAGAATCATTTTTATAACCTGTTAGCATATGAAACGTCATCCCAAATGGAGAGATAATATCCCTGTTAATCAAAAAACTATTTTAAAACTCAATTAACAGAACATTATGCTCTATAATTAATATTCATTGCATTTCAATGATCTCCTCCCCCCCCAAAAAAAATGAGTTTAATAAGCCTTTGAATTTTATTACAATGATCAATAGAGACAATCCTATAATACAAAGTAAGCTGGCTATGGAAGATTCATAGACCCCTCCTTTTCTTCTGAAATAATGAAGTCACATCCATCCTTAGGTGCCATTCATCCCAAGTCATATTCCTGGATCCTCCTGAGATTTATCTGACCATAACAAGGAACTGCTGAGCTGAACGGAGCCGTGGCAGCACTGCTGCATGCCCAGTGGCCACATACCATTGGTGGAGAGCAGGAAATAGGCTGCGTTCTGCTGCGGGAGCCATCGGATCTTGTTGATCTTCTCCTCTATCTCCAGACTCTTCAGGTAATCGAACTCCGGCTCGTGGCTCTGGAAGGTGCTGTAGACATTGTACTCTCCCCTGCGATGGGGCTGGTTTTTGCTCTGCAGGAAGGGCACAGGGAGGGAGTTAAAGCACAGGGAGCAGGAGAACATCCTGTGCAGACTCTTTGGATCTCCGAGGTTTGTTAAGTGACGGCGAGTGCCTGATCACAGTGATGCAGCACAGATCTGAAAGCCAAAGACGTGGCCTCTCCTGTCCATGAACGGAGCAGGAAGGGAGCGGGAACAGAGGTAACCACTGGCAGCATACCACCTGCAAGGGATAAGCAGTGTCTGCCCCATGCATGCGCAAATACAACATAGCTGTTAGGTATGGATGGACACCCCCAGCATGCTCAAATGCACCCGAGAGCTGCAACCCAAGCAGAGGGATGCAGGCAATGCAACGTGGCTTTGAAGGGTGTTTTACAGGATGGAAACTGGACCTGCTTATGTTAACAGTCACTTTTCAGTTTGGAGTCTGCCGGGAGAGATCTGAGGTTAGGAGTGACACAGATGGATAAGGAAACAGCAGGAAGCTTCTCTTAACAGGATGAAATGGGCATTTTGCATTCACTGGCACTTACCTCCTGCTCACGTTGAAATATTACAACACGGCCCCCCTTGTCCCCTGTTGCTAGTAGCTCTCCAGTGTGGTTAAATTCGACTGTGGAGATGATGTCAGCTGGAAAGAAGACAAAGACAATTTAAGTAAGCACAGACTGGCTTTTGCAGGCATCTAGGAAGCACCATTCCTTGTTCAGCCCCACAGCCTGACAGCACTTCATTCCTTGCAGGTTCGCCATACATCCCCATTGTGCTGCTGTCCATGATAATAACAATGGCCACAGCATCTTTCTGCCACGAGCCAAGACCCGCTCAGTGGGGACTGGGCAGGGACTGGTGCTGGATGCAGCAAGGGGGAGAATGGAGGGACTGGTAACTCGTAACTGATTTGATCCGCAGAGTTTACTCCTGGGAGCTGCTCCTGGTGGGATTTATTGGAGCTATTTTTAGAAGCGTGTCAGAGGTTAATTCCACGGCAATTGCTGCCCAAGTGGTGTCAGGGCTGCCTGGGGGCAGCTCCACCAGCCGGGGCACGGGAGATGCGCGCTGCTCACAGCCAGCTCGCTCCTGCCGCAGCCGCCGGCAGCGCTCCCGTCCCTTTCCCCTCTCATTCCTGCAGCCCCGCAGCACAACAGGGTTGCCAGGACACCGGCACCACCGGCACTGGCGCCCCGGAGCCCTCGGGGCACCGCAGTGACCCCTCTCGTTTGTTAGCTCTGCCACGTGCCAGCAAAGAACCGTCCGTTCTCCCTCCCATGGTTTTTATCCCTCTTGGATACACACTGGAAAGTTACCAAAGCAGATGAGAAAGACGCAATTCACAGCCTGGCAGCTGCTGAGAATGCTCCTGAGGGCCCGTCTCCAGGATGTCAGCCAAGCACCCACCAAACACGTGCCCTGTGCCACGGCAGATCCCAGACCAGGATTCTCAGAGGCCCTTCCATGGCGCAGGCTCCGCAGAGCAGCACAACCTGCACCCCAGGATGGTGCCGCAGCCGTGCCAGTTACTCTGCAGGTCTGGGGATCAGAGCAGCCCCTGAGGCAGGTAGAGCCTAGCAACCACCTCATCTTAAGATACAACTGCTCGCTCACCAGCACACACCACTGCTCACCAACACACACCAGTGCTCATCAGCACACACCACTGCTCACCAACACACACCACTGCTCACCAGCACACACCACTGCTCAACACACACCACTGCTCACCAACACACACCACTGCTCACCAACACACACCTCTGCTCAACACACACCACTGCTCACCAACACACACCACTGCTCACCAACACACACCCCTGCTCAACACACACCACTGCTCACCAACACACACCACTGCTCACCAACACACACCTCTGCTCAACACACACCACTGCTCACCAACACACACCACTGCTCACCAACACACACCACTGCTCACCAACACACACCACTGCTCAACACACACCAGTGCTCATCAGCACACACCACTGCTCACCAACACACACCAGTGCTCATCAGCACACACCACTGCTCACCAACACACACCAGTGCTCATCAGCACACACCACTGCTCACCAACACACACCACTGCTCAACACACACCACTGCTCACCAGCACACATCACTGCTCACCAACACACACCATTGCTCACCAACACACACCACTGCTCACCAACACACACCACTGCTCAACACACACCACTGCTCACCAACACACACCACTGCTCACCAACACACACCACTGCTCAACACACACCAGTGCTCATCAGCACACACCACTGCTCAACACACACCACTGCTCACCAACACACACCACTGCTCACCAACACACACCACTGCTCAACACACACCACTGCTCACCAGCACACATCACTGCTCACCAACACACACCATTGCTCACCAACACACACCACTGCTCACCAACACACACCACTGCTCAACACACACCACTGCTCACCAACACACACCACTGCTCACCAACACACACCACTGCTCAACACACACCAGTGCTCATCAGCACACACCACTGCTCAACACACACCACTGCTCACCAACACACACCACTGCTCACCAACACACACCACTGCTCACCAGCACACACCACTGCTCACACCAACACACACCACTGCTCACCAGCACACACCACTGCTCAACACACACCACTGCTCACCAACACACACCATTGCTCACCAACACATACCACTGCTCACCAACACACACCACTGCTCACCAGCACACACCACTGCTCACACCAACACACACCACTGCTCAACACACACCACTGCTCAACACACACCACTGCTCACCAGCACACATCACTGCTCACCAACACACACCACTGCTCACCAACACACACCACTGCTCACACCAACACACACCACTGCTCACCAACACACACCACTGCTCACCAACACACACCACTGCTCACACCAACACACACCACTGCTCACCAACACACACCACTGCTCACCAGCACACACCACTGCTCACCAACACACACCACTGCTCACCAACACACACCACTGCTCAACACACACCACTGCTCACCAACACACACCACTGCTCACCAACACACACCACTGCTCAACACACACCAGTGCTCATCAGCACACACCACTGCTCAACACACACCACTGCTCACCAGCACACACCACTGCTCACACCAACACACACCACTGCTCACCAGCACACACCACTGCTCAACACACACCACTGCTCACCAGCACACATCACTGCTCACCAACACACACCACTGCTCACCAACACACACCACTGCTCACACCAACACACACCACTGCTCACCAACACACACCACTGCTCACCAACACACACCACTGCTCACACCAACACACACCACTGCTCACCAACACACACCACTGCTCACCAGCACACACCACTGCTCACCAACACACACCACTGCTCACCAACACACACCACTGCTCAACACACACCACTGCTCACCAACACACACCACTGCTCACCAACACACACCACTGCTCAACACACACCAGTGCTCATCAGCACACACCACTGCTCAACACACACCACTGCTCACCAGCACACACCACTGCTCACACCAACACACACCACTGCTCACCAGCACACACCACTGCTCAACACACACCACTGCTCACCAGCACACATCACTGCTCACCAACACACACCACTGCTCACCAACACACACCACTGCTCACCAGCACACACCACTGCTCAACACACACCACTGCTCACCAGCACACACCACTGCTCACCAACACACACCACTGCTCACCAACACACACCACTGCTCAACACACACCACTGCTCACCAACACACACCACTGCTCACCAGCACACACCACTGCTCACCAACACACACCACTGCTCACCAACACACACCACTGCTCAACACACACCACTGCTCACCAACACACACCACTGCTCACCAACACACACCACTGCTCACCAACACACACCACTGCTCAACACACACCACTGCTCACCAACACACACCACTGCTCACCAACACACACCACTGCTCAACACACACCACTGCTCACCAGCACACATCACTGCTCACCAACACACACCATTGCTCACCAACACACACCACTGCTCACCAACACACACCACTGCTCAACACACACCAGTGCTCACCAACACACACCATTGCTCACCAACACACACCACTGCTCACCAACACACACCACTGCTCACCAACACACACCACTGCTCACACCAACACACAGCACTGCTCACCAGCACACACTGCTGCTCACCAGTGCACCGCTACTCATAGTACATATGTATCTGGTTTGCACTATTTAGCCTTCTCCATCACCTGCTGTTGCTCTCGGGTCATTCAGCTATCAATGAATTGGAAATAACCATCCATGCTGCAATGAGGCATCTGTCAGATGGCAACAGCACCTCCTGCATTGCCCAGTCAATGGATCATGGAGCCAGGCACCACCAGCATCCTGGTGCCACCCCAGCCCCACTGCCCGCTCACTCTGCTCCTGCAGGGAAGGGGATGCTGGCCCACGGGACCTCCTGGAGTGGCTGTTGGATCATGCCCAAGTGGGTTTCAGACAAGATAACAACAGAGCCTGGCTAACAACACACTGGCAGACCTTAACAACTCTGAACAATTAGAAATACCTCTTGTGAGTGGAGTCATTCAACCCGACCCAAACCCCACCACCGTCAACAGGACCCCCCTAGCACCCTTCACCACTCGAGGGCTGGGCTCCAGCTCTTCTCCCTAGCTCTGGGTAGGAAAACATCCCCAGGGGCTGGAACGGGAGTCTCTGAAGAGGTGCCCATCCAGGACCACGGTGCAGCACTGCTCCCTCTCAAGAGGTCTCTGAACAAACTTGTGCCCCCAGCACAGGCTGGTCCCAGGCTGTGCCGCTCACTGCAGCTGTGCACTGGGGACACACGATAGGGTGGTTGTTAATTAAAATTCACTTGTACTCGCACTGACACGATCAACAATTTCTGTCTGTTGCTCCCAAGGTTCCTGCAGCAGTTTTGTGACAACAGAGAGGAAAAATGCTCATCTCCTGGTTTTGCTTTTCCATTTCCTTCATCACCTCCTACATGCTCAGTGCCCCGAATGCAGGAATTTAGAGAAAACTGTTTCCATGGAGACGCTCCCCGCGCCAGCGCTGCATCCTCATCCTCCCTCCGCAGCATCCGTGATCCTTCATGCTTCCACACTAAAAATACCGACGCTGGGATTTGATTTCCGCTGTAGCGATACAGTTGTATCAGAAAAATAGGGAATTCATAATCCACACACACCTGTCCCTCCGGTGTGCAGGGAAGGTGTGAACCCTACCAGGAGTGGGAGAACAAACTCGCTATCAAAAAGAGAGAAGAGGAACCAGGGGAGCTGCATCCGGTGTGAAACCTGCATCCCTGGAGCAGCCCGACTCGGAGCAGGGAGCTGCCCCCACTGCTGCCCCTCTCCTTGTGCACACTAAGGCCAGGTGCTCTGTCCCTGCTCCCGGGACATCCCAGGCACCTCACCATTACTCCTAGAGCATCTCAGGCACCTCATCCCCACTCCCGTCACATCAGCGCCTGGTACAGGGCAGCGGCTCACGCCTGGCATGGTCCAGGACAGCCCGTGTGTCCTGTCCCAGCTGCGTGGAGCTCTGCTCTCACTTCTCTCTTCATGTGTTTGTGTATCTACAGACAATCCCTTCCCCAGGGTGGGAACAGCAGCTTTCCTCAGGGTAAGTGTGACCAAGAGGCCCCACTCAGCACCAAGACCGGACGGAGCATGGGGAAAGCTTCACCCCTCGCTCTGCTCTGCTCTGGACCCAGCCCTGGTGCTCCCCGAGACCTGCACTTTCCCATAATGGAGCACATTCTGCAAGCGCAGGTGTCCAGGACGGAGGAGCAAGAAGGACCCGATCCCTGTAGCCTCTCCCTGCATCTCCCTCCCCTCTGGCTGCTTCCCCAGCAGGAAGGTCTCCTTTGGGGTGGGCAGCCCATGGCCCCATACCCACACACTGGCCCAGGAGCTGTGCACGTGACACTGTCAGGACAATTCCTTTCCTGATTCCTCAGGGGTGCAGCTCTGCCATGCTCGGGTGGCTCCGGACCTCCCAGAGCCACAGCACGTCCTGGAACTGCCGTGCTCCTGCCATCGCAGCCCTGGGAATGGGCTCATGCCCACAGCACGGCTCCCGCTACCCCGCTCTTGTCATCATGTGTGTAAGTCACGCAGCGGATGGCACCGCGTACAAAGCCTCCAATTCTGCAGATGAGAGTAAATTGGGAAGCACCGTAAATAACAGCAAACCAGGCTGCCAAATGGAGGAGGATTTAGATCATTCAAATCCCAGGCTCCGAGTTGTCAACTCCAGTTTAATGCTGATAACTGTGGGATAACAGCTCCCTGCAACCACGTCTCTCCTCTCTGCCATGTCAGTGCCTTGAACAGAGTGAGGGCAGAGGTGGATGTGCTGGGTGGACAGGACACTGTGACACAGCCTGCTGCAGATGGAGAAAGCAAATGGGATACCAGCAGGTCCTGTCAACTGGGGAACAAAATCAACACCTGCAGAGGAAACCATTCAGGTGGGTGAAGAAAGCACAAGGAGGTCATGAAAAATTGATGGGCCTGGGGAGGGAAATGAAGGACCCAGCTGCATCTGGTACCCTGAGAGCCACCAGCCCCACCATGGGCCCTCTGCGGGGGTCTCAGTGCAGCAAAGCTTCATCTCCGCATCCACCTCTCTTGGCAGGGGGTGGACCCTGAGCTCAGGAATGGGTTTTGAGGAGAACACAAACCTTCAAGTGTCCATGGAATAACACAGCACAGCCAGAGGAGGAGCTGGCTCCAAACCCCAGTGACAGCCTCTGGGTCCCACCTTGCTCAGGAATTGTGAGACCCTGCATTTCACGGTGTGAAAGAGATACCCCCGCTCTCCCTTTCTACCTGCATCTCTTAAAAATAAAAGAGATAGCATGGGGGGGTTCTAATAACCCTGAAACACACATGCTGTCAGCAACGAGGAACTCACACTGCATGTCAGAGCCTTAAATGAAGACTTGCAGGGCTTGGATGGGGAACTGTGAAGATACCAGCGTGCAGGCTTGAACACTGAAAGGTATTTGAAAGGAGCCGTGACCTGCTCTCACTTTTGTTAAAGTACAGACTTACAACAGAAGAAACCCCAAACCCAACAAACAAACAACCCAAACCCCACTCCCAAACGCAAACAGGCCAACCCTGCCTTTCTGTGGTGGCCACCGACTGGCCACCAAATGGAGGAGGCTTCTGGGGCCGGTCCTGATCCGCACACAGGGGGACCTGTGCCCCAGGAAGGCACCCGAGGAGTCGCCCAGGACCACTTGAGGGACCTGGGATCTCTCCAGGTTCACATGGGTGAGCCCAGGACATCTTGGAAACACCCCGCACAAAACGAAGCACCCAGCAGCTCCACAGCAGAGCCAGAACTCCCGGTCCCACCCAGCAGGCAGAGCAGAAACCTCATCCAAGGACCTGGATGCACCTTTCTTCCCTGCCTGTGAAACCTGCCAGCGAGCAACCAAACCAAGGAGGACTTTGGGACCCCCAGCTACAGAAAAGATGGGCAGAAGAGGGAAGCCTGGGCAAGGCAACGGGGCTGGAAGGCACCAGGGAAGTGCCATCCCAGTCCCACCAGAATGGGTAAGGCGCAATTCACAGGGTGACTCCAGGCTGAGCCCAGGCCATCAATCCTCCCCTAAAGCGTGTGGTCCACAGCAGTGGGAGGGGAAGAGGACAGCAGAGATTAAGCTGGGATCTAACGGCACGCAAAATCACACGTGATTGACCTGCATTGATTTTTCCCTGCTGAGGTGAATGATAGCCTGGCAAACCGAAATCAATTCCACTGCATTAAGCCCAGTAAGGATCTGGGGTCGTCAGCAAAGTGCCCTGAAACACCATTGCTTGCTGACACCATGAAGTGCCACATGGCACAGCACGGCACAGCACCGCATGGCATGGCACAGCATAGCACGACACACCACAGCATGGCACAGAATGGCATGGCACAGCACGACACAGCACTGCACTGCACAGCACAGCATGGCACAGCATAGCACAGCACGACACAGTACACCATGGTACAGCACGGCACAGCATGGCACAGCACCTTTCCAACCCCTTCATCCCAGCTGGGCTGGGGTTCCAGCCGCGGACCGCTGATGGGCTTTGCAGAACACCATGAGCACCTCCAGGCCCTGGGAAAAGCCCAGGCCCATTCCCCTGCCCCATCCTGATCTCTGTTGTCTGCAGGGATCAATTGGAGTCACAGCTCCCAGTGGGACCTCCCCACGGCTTTGGCGGGGCTGGACACTGCTCAGGACATGCTCTCATTGTGACAGTGCGATGCTGCAGAGCCAGTGGCAGCTGCTGCTCTTCCCCAAAATGGAACAACTCCCCTAGATTTAAGTGCTAAAAATACTGACACATTCAGGGTTTCTCTGCCCTTGTTACAGCAGAGAATAATTTAGTGCCACCACCTAGACAAACGAAACTCCATCTGGTAGCTCCCCCAGCACATCACTGCAGCATCCCCCACTGCAGCGCCTGCTCAGAGTGCCTACATGAAGGATGTGAATTTACATCCCCCTCCCATCCTCACAAGGTTTAATTCACTGTAATGCTGGGAATGAGAGTTCAGGAGGAAATGCTGTCATGGAAGTGCACAAAGGCACACAGAGAGCAGCAGCTGTCATGGTCCTGAGTGCTCTGTCCCCATCACAGTGCAGCCACCACTGAATGCTCCTCCAGGGCTGAATGCAGACAGCAGAAACCACACAGCTTCAAAATGTAACAGGTAGGTCATTAACGGAAGCAGAATAATCAAACAGAAAAGAAGGCCAACAGCAGCTTTCAGACAGAAATATAACTCAGTACGGCACTTGGCTAAGATACTTCTTTTCCACCCCAATGTGTCTTGACTTCATTGAATCACAGGATCCCAGACTGGTTTGGGCTGAAGGGACCTTAAAGCTCAACCAGGTCCAACCCCTGCCATGGGCAGGGACACCTTCCACTAGAGCAGCTTGCTCCAAGCCCTGACAACCTGTCTCGTCACACCTGATGTAACAGGCACATGTGGTGAGCCGGAGGGATGGAGCCTCCATCCCAAAAGAGCTCCAGGACCTCTTCCAGCCGGAGCAGAAATGCGCTCACTCCCGCCCTCCCTCCTCAACATGAGACCCAGGAGCTGTAGGGCTCCAGCCCCCTGCCTGACCGCGCAGTGTGGCCACCGCATGGGGCTCAGCTGTCCCTGGCCCTTCGGCCGTGCAGGGATGAGCAGGGGGCACAGCAGAGAGCTGCAGGGCTGCTTCCAACGGGGCTGCCCCAGCCCCGGCAGCACCGGGCACCGGTGTGTGCTGCCAGCTCCTGCCGGGCCTGCGCGTGCACATGCAACAGAGCTCTTCTGTCGGCACCGAGATGCACAACTCGTTAGCTCTTGGACTAATGAGAACTTTGAATTGGCCAGGCCATGAGAACCTCACAGAACTGCTCTACATTCCCCCTCCCATGTGGAACAGCGTGTTAATCAAGACCATTAGCGTGGGACCCAGAGAACCTCTCTACCAGTGCAAATAACGCTTCTCACTTGCAGAGAATGAGAGCTGCTTTATGGTGCCACAGAGCACCTTTCCGTGAGGGAGATCTGGATCCTTCATGGGCAAGCGAGTGCTCCTGGGGCAGGATGGCCCAGCCTGTGCTGAGGGGACCAGCTCTTGACCCCATGAACACCCCAGCCAAGCAGTGGGTCAGGATGGGACTCACATGAGTGCCCACCGCTCCTCCTGGGGCCTGTTCGTCCATCACCAGGGCAGCATCATCCTCTAGGATACAAACCAGAGCACACCCGTGAGTAAGGGAGAAGGCTGTGTGGCCCACTCATGGAAAGCAAACACGGACACAGCTCTGTGAGTCATGGAAAACACTTAAAGATGGCACCTTAATAATCCTGATTTCAGTGGGACAGACCCACTCTACGAATGCTTCAGATAATGACAAAACACGGAGTGCGGTTATTGCAAAGCAAGCAAAACCTGCCACGAAACATGCAATTACTAAAATCCACCATTTCCTGCATTACTGCTCTTTTCACTCTTCCGCGCTACTCCTCTTGCAGGCACACGCTCCCCTTAGTACAACCTTGCACTATGTGCTGAGGCTCCTGCTGTTAGCGGGGAGCAGAGGACCAGTGCCCGGGCAGTGACAGGGTCCGACAGCAGTTTGCGGGCACCCACCTCGCTCTCCAGTGCCGGCAGCTCCCACAGCCCCTGCCTGGATGCTGCCTGCCATGCGCTGCTGAGCAGGCCCGTGCAGCCAGCAGCATCCCCAGACACTCACCTCACTGCACCCTGTGCCCGGGATCCCTGCAGCACTGGCACTGCCATCCTTTTCCCAAGAGACTCAGAGGCGCACGGGGCAGAAACCTCCGCGATGTGGCTGACTTGGGCTTAGGAATAGCAACAGAAAATGCAAGTCTGCCTGCAAAAACATGCTCTTGAAATAAATCAGACTTTGCAAAAAGCACCTGAGCATCGATCGAGTCCACTTCATGCTCTCCACACCATCACCCTGAAACAGCCTAAGGATGTCTACAAACCTCGGGCTCGGTACCAGGTTTGCCATGAGATTGCCTGGGCACTTCTCACTCATGGACATAAAGGAACAAGCAACCCAGAAACAGCCTGGTTTGCAAACGCCTTCCCAAAACCTGTAGTTTCCAATGACACCACTGGTTGCTGAGATCTGAACAGCTGACACAGGAAACACAATTCATAGATATGAACAATACCCACCTCTTTGTATTAAAAAGATCTTTATCTTCAGCAGGAATGCACAGACTGCTGCTCTGGTGAGATCAGCATCGTGATGACCATGACAGCAGCCAGCTCTGACCACCAGGACATACACGTGTTCTCAGGATGTTGCCTTGCACACCCAGGAATCCCCACTGCACGGACACCACTGTTAAATTACTGTGACAGCAAAAGGATCGGTGCAGCACCAGGAGGGATGCCTTGCCAAAGCACTCAGCGTGCTGCGCATTCTGTCTTTCTGGTCACCCTGCTGAAGCCATCTGTTTGCTTATCAGCAAAACCCATTGGCTTTTTTACATTCCAATTAGAAGTACCCAAATGTCGGCTACGCGAGCACGGTTTGGAAGCAGCGAGCTTTCCCTCCGTGTACAGCAGCTGCTTTCAGCTCAGCACCAAAATTTGTTACCGTCTGGCGCTGATGTCATTCTGTGTCTCATTATTAAAGGTCGGTGCTCCTGGAAGAAGCTGAACACAGCGGCACAACACTCAGTGACCACCACAGAGATTTGCTCCAGCGGAGCTCCAGCTATGAACTGCAGGCTGCAGCGCCTCGGCAGGTACAGCATCAGGATATTCCCGTGCCAAAGGTGAAAAGCCATAATGAGGATGACCCTTAGAATGGATTTTAGAAGGTGAATACAGCAACCCCCAATGTGGGAAGAGGACAGTGCTGCAAGGGGGACCTTGTGCAAACAGGGTGGACCCATTGCAGAGTTTCCATGAGACACCCAAGAACAGGAGCACCGACGGCACCCAGTAAGGGAGCTGGAGGAGAAACACCACTGTGAGACACGGGTGGGCCTGGCACACACTGGAAATGGGAGGAGGCAAACAGGGAATACAGCCAGCAGAAGATAAATACCTTCTGCACAGAGCAGCTGAGTGTTCTCAGCCACCACTTACCTAGATAGAAAGCATGCATGGGGGACATGGCCTTCAGAGAGTGAAAGAATGTGCTTAATATTAATGGGCTTGTTCAGCCTGGAGAAAGAAGGCTTTGGGCAGACCTTAGAGCAGCTCCAGTCACTCAATTGGCTACAGGAAACCTGGAGAGGGGCTTTGGACAAGGGCTTGCAGGGACAGGACAAGGGGAATGGCTTTAACCTGCCAGAGGGGAGACTGAAATGAGCTCTTAGGCAGAAGCTCTTCCCTGTGAGGGTGCTGAGGCACTGGCACAGGGTGCCCAGAGAAGCTGTGGCTGCCCCATCCCTGGCAGTGTTCAAGGCCCAGTTGGACGGGGCTGGGAGCAAGCTGCTCCAGTGGAAGGTGTCCCTGCCCATGGCAGGGGGTTGGAACTGTATGAGCTTTAAGGTCCCTTCAACTCAAATCAGTCTGGGATGCTGTGATTCTATGAATATCCCAATTCTATATTTAGGGGAAAGCAAACACACTACAGCTACATACAGACAGTCCCTGCCATTTGTTGCTGAGATCTGAATTTAATCAGCTAAAGACAGTTTAATCCAACATCTGGGCTCTGTCAAGCAGGGAGACATCACAGCAGGATTTCTTTCCTGATGGGCGCAGTGGTGCCGGGGATGCTGCCCAAGGGACTGGGCTGTCCCTGCTCCCCTGCAGGTGGAACACTTCCCATTCCTGTGCAGAGACGCTGTGCCAGTGGCAGACACTGGGATCTGCCACCGCTGCGACTCCCGTGTCTGGGCCACAAACCCCTGCAAGCAGGGCAAAAATGCACCTTAACCCAGGAAAACCTTGATAGAGCCCCTGCACGGGGCCAATCCACACCACACATTGTGTCTGCTCCGTTTAAAGCCCATCATAAGCTCGATTTTCTGCCTACTTTAACACTGCTTCCAACGGAAGCTGGGTGTCTATGCCATCACTTTCAATCTGCCCCTGGAAGCTTGTCTCAAGACATTTTCCATGCAGTATTTTAATTAAACTTCCTGTCTTTCAGTTCAGTGTTAGGTTCATTAAGTGGTGCTCTGAGCCACTGAAATGAATTGCTTAAAAGTAATTTGTGCAGCAGCTGAAGGAGGAGATTACAGCTATAAACGAGCCCATCCCTGAGCCATGCCTTTTTGCTGGTACCAGTTTGCAGTGCGCAGATGTGCGTTTCTGTACCTCAGCACCACCTGATGTGATGGAACAGAAAACGTAGTGGGCACCAGCCTCTGCAGAGCCCTGCCCAATTCCAATGGGGAGCAGATGCCACTGTGGTGCTACAGCCCAGCACCTCCAGGCAGAGCTGAGCCCGTGTTGCCTGGGAGCAGAAAGCCCTCACACGTTGATTGAGCTGCTTCACCCAGGAGATGCCCCATGATCTGTCACAGTAAGAACACATTCTGCCTCTTGCTGGTAAGTAACAGAGGGTAAAAAAATACTTGGTTTAGAAATTGCAAGTGTAAATAACAAATATTTCCTTTTGAAACCAACAAGGAATCCCATGTACACACCCAGCTGTGCTTAAGCAAGGCTAAAGTAAGTGTGCTTCAGTAAGTAACATGCCACAGGAATACCTCCTCCTGCCTGCCCAGGAAAGAAATAACCTTGCTTACTTCCCTGAGCAACAAATCACTGCTCAATCCATGTCTGAAATAGAGAGGTCATGGTCGTGCTATTTTTAGGATCTGCTAGGTTGTGACAACAAGAATTCATCTTTAGCATGGGAGAACTAATACCTTTAAGCTGAAAGATGTCCACAGCCAGATTCCAGCTAGGCTGCTAATCATCACCATCATCGTCAAGAAACACAGAAGCAGAACACTGGAGGACCCCTATACAAGACAAGAGGCACCTGCTGGTCACTCTCTGGCGAAGCCTTTTCGTTAGCGCAAACCAGTCTGGTAGTTTTGACGCAGCGAGCAGCAGCCGGGATTTCAGCGAGCTGAAGAGGAAAGACCCTCAGAGCGCTCCGAGTTCTGCTCCTCTACTGACACGCGTCAGAACTGAGCTGGGCTGTGGTCGGGAGGCGCTGTGTGAGCAGTGCCCCGCTGCACAGACCTGAGCAACCCGCACCCGCAGGGGCTGAGCCCCTGCCATGGCCCCACAGCACCAAGGACCCGCTGGCTCTGTGTGCATTCAAGGACATCCCAGCACAAATGGGCTCATGTCCATTCTCCAGGTGACCACCCCAGACCAGCTCCTCCATGCAGAGTGAACCAGCTCAGGATCCTCACCCCCAGCCCGTTGTTCTGTCCACACTGGCAAATTCCACTTCAGGGCCCCTGCTTTCATCTCTAATTCATCATTCCACCATGGGGCTTGTCCCCTTGGAAGGACAATTTATTTGGATTTATTTTAATCTATCTTTACTGGAAACAAGCAGACAAACCTTGCCTGTTATCAGGGAATAAACTCTGGGATGTAATAGGCCTCCAAATGGAAGCACGGATATTCATTAGATCGAATGAAAACCCTCTTCCAGTCAGAGGGGATTTAATTAAGTTGATTCTGACAGGGAATTAAAGGTCTTTGCTGGGAGCTCTGTTTCTGGTGCCTCTATCACTGAAGCTACACACTGCGCTTCCTGAGGCAGCATTAGTACCAAATATTTTGGACAAAATCATTATGTTCAGATAACGTTGGCGTTGCTCATCCACCACGGTGCAGGAACCAGCGCTCGAGATGGAGCTCCTTGCTCCTAGCGAGGTCTTAGCACTAACTCGGGGGCTCCTGCACCTTTTTTTCGCTCCTATGTAACTCCCAAGAGTTAGAGCCTCGCCACGGAGAAGGTGCAGAACGGTTTTTCTCCTGTGCCCACACTGTGAACACGGATGTGAGTGGTGGTGAGGAGCATGGCTCCACACGTATCCCAGGGGAACAGCATGGCACCACGTGCATGAAGACGTTGTACACAAGCCACAACACGAGAGGAGCAGGATGAGGGTGAAAACTGGCCTTGACCCTGCAGAAGGGCCATCAAGGCTGCCCCAAGCACCCCCGTCAGCACTGAACAGGCACAGTTATACAGGAGCCAACAGGTCCACTGAAACCCCGCAGCAATAACCAGTGTGTTCTCTCACAGCCCAGCTTCCAGAAATGATTTCATGGCTTTGCAGACAACAACCACCACCACACCCCGGTGAGATGAGAGCTGGGTACCCCCTCTCTGTTCCTTCCTCTGCTGTCAAGGAGAAAGCAGGTTACTAGATGTTGTCAGAAGTTAGGCAATGCCATCCGCGACCTGCCTCATGCTTATCCCAAGGCAAGGTACTGGGTTTCCCCCTCCTCATCAGGGATGGAGGACACAGTTGGGGGGACAGGGAGCAGCATCAGACCCCAGAACGACCATTGCAGCCTAAGTGAGGGCAGGACACCCCACGGCTGATGGGGTACCCTCCAGTACGCCACAAGGTGAAGGACATGGTGATGTGGAGTTCAGTGCTGGGAACCTGCTCCCACTCTCATGAAATCTGGGGATTGCTTCATTCCAAACGGGAAGCGCAGACTGCACTGTGGGCTGTGAGCATGCCTGGGCTCCTTCAGAAGGGAAAAAGAGAAAATCCTAATTAACCTGCGTGGTTGGGAGGAGGCCCTGCGGAAACGTGGCTCGGAGCGGGTCACAAACCAGAACACAACAATAATAGAACCCCCACAATGCTCTGGGGACATGAAGCGATTACAGAGCTGTTGTTTGGCTGGGTTTCACACTTCATTAGCATATGCATAATTTAACAAGTGAACGTGCTGAGGGCTGGCAAGACATAAGAGCCACTTTCTTGAAACACGAACTGTAAATTGGGGCGGCCACAGTTAGATTCTTGTTGTTGTTGTTTAAATCATGATGGAAAAGCAACAGACATCAATTCTAGGCCTTCAGCAGAAGGAACAGATCACCAGGGACTGAGGACCATGCAGAGAGCTGCTTTGGAAAGGCAGCCTCATCTCTGGATCAGGGCTGAATGTGGCCCAGAGCACCTAGCTGTACACAGCTGGCAAAGTGGTTTAAAACAGAAGTACCCCACTGCCCATCACCCCAGTGCACAGCACCCTGCTGCACATCATCCCACTGCCCATCATCCTGCAACATATCATCCAGCTGCACATCACCCCGCTGCACAGCATCCATCAGTGCACCGGGGTGAGGGGTACCCTCAAATGTCACTTGTGTGTGAGGATGAAAAGAGCTGTGGTACCAGCAGCACAGGAAGGGCCATCCCCAGGCAGCAACTTTGGAAGGGTGGGAGGGCTGCAACTTTTGCCCTCCACACAGAGCACCCATGGGTGCCTCTGCTGGGCATGAGCCGCAGGGACAAGGGGCTTGGGATGGGGAGCTCTCTGGTCAGCCTCAAGCATTTTCTTTTCCACGTTATGGCTGAGCAGCCCAGCTCTTCTTTATTAACACCTATTTCTAATTCTCTCCAGAGCACGCTGCTTTACCAACCCCTTTCTTTGGGACCTGTTTTCTCTGCCTTTGATCTGCTAATTGATTTGCATCATCTCCAATTCCTTTTAGGCTGCTCCCACATGCAATTCACTCCTTCACTGCCTGTTGCACCCCAGCTCCCTTGCAGGGCTGCCTGCCCCCTGTCCAGCCCATCAAGAGCCATCGGCCGTGCAAACACAGACCCTGCACAGGGCTGCACCAGCACGGCGGGAGAGGGAGGCTCAGCAGAAGGAGACCTGAAGCTAAGGAAAAAGGATGGTTCAGACCGTGGAGAGACGAGACTTTTGCAAAGAAATTCAGTCTCTTGCTCCTTTCCCTGCAATCTGCAGCAGCCACTTTTCTAACAACGGCTCCCAGCTGCAGTTTCTCCATATTTTAACAGATGTTCTGTTTATGAACCTGCAAGAGGATTTAGGACTTATGAATAATTCCATGAGGTCTGGGAGATGTTTCCTGATATGATTAACTGATCACAGGCCATTTGTTTTACAACAAAGATGCTCAATGGTCCACGCACACTGATTCATCCAGACCCTGTCTATCGTAATGGTTGACATCTCCCTGGTACCCTTCATTAGCATCCACATAAGGATGGGAGGGACACACACCATGAGAGCAGGTCTCTGCTGCTCTCCATGATCATTCATTAGCTAGGGCAGAATCGATTGGTAGGAGACCAAAGACTATGATGAGGGGAACCAGACAACTGGCAAACTAGATTTCCCAAGTAAAGGGCTCTGGTGAAGTCCTGCTTTCAGGGCACCCCTCAAGCTCTGCTTCCGGAGGCACTGCTGCACATTTCACCTATGTTTCTGATTGTAAATATATTTGCTGCAAAGACAATTGGCATTGCGAATAAACTAGGGGGAAGCAAGTAACAGTCCTGTCATACTGGAACACTCGGCAGTAGCGTTTGCAGCTGAAGTATCGCTACACTGAGGCAGCATGTGAGAGCCGGCAAGTGCATCTCACCCTAAATAAAAGTGGAACTGACAAACCTACTTCAATTGTCCAAACCAAGCAGCTGATGGCAAGTACCTGGCATCATCCAGGTGACACATTTGCTTTCCACGGGCACTTAATTCTGATTGCTCTAAGCTTCAGGAAAGGCAAATGATGGCTACTACAAAAGTTCTTATTTTGACTTTGGCTCTAATAAATGAACAAGAAATGTCATGAAAGAACGTTTGAGTTTCTCCATCCAATGAAACACAGCAATGCCCGGCTGGCACTTCATGGTGTTCTGTTTTGTTTTGCTGCAGTACTTTGAAGTTGAACTTAGGAGTACGAGCAAAGCTACAGTGAGGGTAATAAATTATGCAAAACTATTTGTGCTTGGAATGCCAATGCTTTAAGATGATGCAAATAGACACATTTTGAACCCCTGCTAAAACCCCAAAGAAGCCTTGGGACCAGACCATATGGTTCACATCAGCTACTCTTAGGAAGCTTAATGCTCCTGCCAGCCAGCAAGGATTTGGTCAATTAGTTTATTAATATGTTTATGCAAACACAGAGAAAAAGAGTTGGGGAAAGTTTTCCTGCATTCTCTCTGCCCAACTTCCGAGCGCCACAGAGCTGAGACAACCTGTCAACAACCAACAACCCCCATCAGCACCCCGCTCGCCAGGCAGAACCCATGAGCCCATCGGATGGACGAGGCTCCAGCAGAGCTGTGTCATACCAGAGGTCAAAGGGAACTGGCGAAACAGGCCCTTCTGACCTTGAAATGCTGGACGCCTTCAGCAGAAAGCTGCCACATCAGTTACAGTTCATTGTTATAATTCCTTAGCTCAGGACAAGCAGTATCTACTTACACTAATTACTTCTGGTTTGGGCACAGGCCCTTTATGCTTGTATCAAGGCGCCTGTGAACAGCAGTGTCTCTGCCTGCGCAGGCTGTGGGTCAGGTTTATATGCTCCGGGAAGATTAACTTTATTCTGAGTGAAGAAGTTAATTACAGCAGTGATTAGCCAAGTGCTCCCAGTCAATAGAGCTGCAGCAGGAGCTGCACAGGAGCATGTGCAGTCCCTGTTACATGGGAAGCTCAGGAATGGTGAAACTGCAGTGAAGCTATTTGGGTTTGAAGTGATACCAGCAAGACCTGCATCTCCACAGGCCAATTACAACATGCTGACTCAAGCAACATTCAGCAGGGCTGGGAAGCGGGGGAACCAATAAAAAGACAACAGGAGACCGAAACTCCATTTTAAAATACAGGAATAACATCATTTTATAGGCTTCTTGTTTTCTAATTGCAATGCTGCAGAAATCAATGGCTTTTGGAAAGTAAAAGAACACGCAGAGTCATCTGCTGCAAACCCTGCTAGCCAGGAAACAACACTGGCCAATCAACATAAATACTGTATTCCCCATCTTTTGGAGAAGGATGGGACAAAAGAATGCCTTGAATGTTTTCCATCTGCTTTAACATTTTTCACTACAGGTTAATAATTGTACCAGCAGCAATTCGCTAAGCAAGCAAAAACTGTAATTAAATATACCTAAAATAGCCTTCCAGCCTCCAAATAGCACTGCCAGGAGTGTAACAAAAGCTAAATCTGACAATCTCGCCAAGCTGTCTCTGAGCATTCTCACACTGGAGGTAACCAAGTGCAATGGTTAAAACAAGCTTCTATTTTAATGTGCTGTCATGCAGAGACTATTTAAACCTCACTGGGAAGATGCAGCCCCTGTTGCTGTCACAAGGGCTGGAGAAGGAGCCGCCCCTGCAGCTCCTTGCTGGGCTGGGCACCCTCAGCCCCTGGAGCAACCCGTGCCTCTGCCCTGGCTCTGGAAAGGCACTTCTGCAAGGATGGCTGAAGGCAATGGAACAGCCAGGAACAAATTACACCCAAACCCAAGCATTAACTGTGCACAGCTCAAGTCTCTCTGCCAAGACAGAACCCATCAATCCATTCCCAAAACCTTCCTCTGGATGAGCTACTGTCATCACCCATTGGTCTTCCCAGTTAATGAATCTGACCTTGGTCATATTCTTTCACACTAAACTCACTGGAGAAGCCAAGGTCATCAGTGGATTGCAAAGCATTTGTGGAGTCAACATCAGCATTAGGTCCCTGTGCTACCATCACCAATCACCAGAGTGACTCCTGCCTGGGCCACCCACCACAACACAGAGCTCCAAAACAGATGCATCCTGAGACTGATTTTGTAAAACAGCACTGAAAATCACCCCTCTTTCCAGGTGATGGAACTGCTGTGGGTTTATCCTGCCAGGTGGAATGGGCACGGCTGCTGAGCAGTACACAGCACCCGACGAGGAGAACTCACAAGGACAGTATCACAGGGTATTTTTATTGTGCTATATCACCACCCACAGCTCTTCTGAGCTCCAGGCCCTGCACGTGCACTGAGGAGGTACCACTGTACTCACAGGCCACCAGACCACCAGTGGCTCGGTGGTTACCACCAGCAGTTGCTGCTCTGAACACATACCAGGGGGAGGATGGCTTCATCTGAAGGCCTGAGACTGCATATGCAGAGGGAAAAAGCCTTCTTTTTCTGGCAAATCCTCGTCCACCAGATTTCATCACCTTGTCAATAACTTCACACATTGTCAGAAACAGATTGCGAGGGAAGAGAGAGGTTTGGTGAGGGAGTAGCTCTCAAAAGATGGAGAACAAAGCGCTACAGAAGTCAGGAATTCAGCTGCACGGCGGGTGGGACTTCAAACCAGGGCAGGTCTCCTGTCTGAGACTGTGATGATCATCTCTAGCCAGTGAAGTGAGCAGTGACATATTCTTCAGCCTGGCTTCATCACCACTGTGCAAACAGAAGAGCCTCAGAGCAGCACAGGCAGCTGCAGTGCCCCTGCAGAGGAGCACTGGCACTGGCCATAGTCACCTGGGCAATCACTCCCATAGGCCAAGTCAGGGTATGCAAACACAGCGAGGACCTTGGGTGGGATGCTCTGCACATCCCCAGCCAGCGCAGAACGGGACAGACACCTCCTGGGCACAGAGAGGTAAAATGAATCTAAGAACAACCTGGCTGCTGTAACAGCAGTTTCTGTCTGAGAGAAAGCAGAGCTCTCATAGTTACAGCAACGCCTTGGAGAACAAACCTCCAAAGCCCCATCCGCTCCCAGGGCTGCGTGGGTCCCTGGCAAGGGGAAGCTCACCACACGTGAGCCGTTTGGAGCAGTCTCTGACAGTTTCTCTCCAAATACCTCTCTGTGCAGAGTCCCTCCTCCTGCTGCTGAAGGAGGTCTCTGTCCCACCCTGCACTGCTCTCCTGCTGCTCCAGCATCGGCAGGTCCATCACTGGACACACTTCCCTGAGAGGAGTGGGAGAGCTGGGAAAGGGCAGGGCTGTGTGAAGGGAAAGGGCAAGGGCAAGGCTTGGTGCCCCCACCCTTCTGCCAGGCACAGGGCTTGGCAGATGCCCTCCCACCCTGGCACCATAAGCCACACATCCCATCAGGGCTGCATGGCCAGCAGTGCCAGGACCAGGATCTCACACGCGTATTTACCACACAGACAGTGCTGGTGACAAAGCATGTCACCAACTACGGGAGTGACAGGGAGTGCTCTGGTTGGGATCACCAGGCCAGGCCACTGTGCAACCTTCACACAGAAACCAAGGGCACCGTTTGGCTTTGAGAACCTAACATAGAGCAAGCCTAATTGCATTAAGGACCACACAGCGTATTGCTTTAGAGTTTTAGGCTTCAGAAGCTGAGAATCCCATCTGCAAGAGCAGACTGTTGCAGGATTCAGCTATTAATAGCCACTGGTACACACTTACTTCCAGCTGAGGGACACAAGGGGGGAGGAGACAACCAGATGGAGATAATGCATTAGGGTGACACAAAGCCAAAAAAAGGATGATCCACTTCCCCACATCCACATCTCAGGCTTGCAGCAGGGAGCAAACAAAGTGTCACATGTGATTAACTCATAAACACCCTTATTACAAAGTTCTTAGGCTAGATCAAATGCGCAAACATGACAAGACGCCACCGTCTCCTCCCGAGAGCCCCGCACACACAAGGCATCACTGCAGATTTCAGCTCTGGCTTCAAAGCAGTGTTGCCAAGATCAGCACCCTGCCTGGATGTGCACTGATGGGTAAGAATCAGTAAATACACCTGTAAAATATGAGCAAGAAGCCTCATCTCGTTTATGAGGTGCTTTGAGACCTGCTCATGAAGGAGTGCTGGTGAGAACCAGGAGCTGCTATTCCCTCCTCAGCATTAAGCCAGATGTGATTCCTGGTTCCTGTGGCTGGATCCCTGCGTCAGCCTCTCAGTGGGGTGTGTTGCCCCCAAAGGGCACCGTGCCAGTGATTGACCCCTGAGCATCTCGAGGACCATAGGGAGGGACAGGTCTGGCTCCACTGGCAGGAGCTCCCCATCTACAAGGCGATCAATGCATGGCATCACAAACACCATCTTTGGACAAACTCAACCAGTTGATGCCACAAGTACTGACCTCTCACTTTGTGCCCAATGACTAATAAAGGATGCTTCTTCATTGCTAAAAAAAGCAGAATAACCTATTACTGGCTGGAGGCCCTTCATCAGTAGCACCAAGCTACTGTATTTTGTAGGGCTACAAATGAAAACACTACATCAAGGGGTCAAACAACAGTACGGAACAGGGTCCGTAACCTGCAGGGACGCTCACCTGGCTGGTGCTGGGGGAGATGAGCTTTCAGCTGCGCATCGCTGGATGTGACAAACCAGGAGATGCCTTCAGGATGCCAACAGCGCAACAGCATGCTCAGTACTGGGCCAGCCTGTCTGAGAGTGGCTTCTCCCTGGCTTCCTCACTCACCACAGCCTAACACACTTGGTAGCAGCAGACCAAGACTCCTCACAGCAACTAAGCCCCAGGCTGCTTTCTACCCCGACACCAAGAGCACAGCAGATGCAGAAGTCACAATCTCAGAGCATCGTCCATGCGTTTGCCAGCCCCGCAAAATCCCTGGGTCTCATAGGTTAGGGCCCATCACTGCACGACTCCAGCCACGCTGTGCACAGGACCTTGTCTCAGCAGACTGAAATCATGCTGGGTCTCACAGCTGCACAAATCCACAGACCACAGCTAAGGCTGGGCCTCCGAAACATCACCAAAATTCAGTGGTATGTGGCTGTTGGAGATGTGCAGATCCCTGTTCTCCCCATGCCTTCTGACACGATGACTTTTTGCAGAAGGTAATTGCTGCAGAGCCACTTGCAAAGCTTTTGGTGGGCCTATGGGATGGGACTCGCATCTGCCAAGAAACCAGGCAGACAAACAGGACCTCCCCTGGACACCTGCTTGATGCTCATCCTCCAGCGGAGAGCATTACCCAGCAACAGTCTGCACGAGCAGAGCAATCACAAGCAGACATCTGGCACACCACTCCTGTGAGCCAGAAATTTCAGTGGGGAACCAGTTACAAAGCAACGCTGCTCGTGCTGTTATTGTAATTAAGGGTCTGTCAGCCTCCTGCAACCAAGGCCAAGTTTAGTTAGGGATCGTGAGGGAGGGCTCTCAGAAACCACCTCTCTAATACTCCCTTTCCCACCCTCTGATCCCACACATGCGCATTTCCACACGCAGCTCTCCAGCCAGTAGGAGCAGTGTCCACCTCTGCCAGTGTCTGACTTCCAGCAGCAGACCCCATCTCCTGCTCTGGCACAGCATGCACATGCATACGGCAACAGAGCAGGGCCCTATGGACACAAAGCTCCTTGTCCCACCAGCAGCTTCCCACAGCACACACTGCAGCCCAGGAGGCACTGTCCTCAGGCTGCCGTGCCCGGAATGCCGCGCCTGGAGACGGGCACACCTCCTGGCAAAGGGCTCTGCGGGGCTGCACCAGGAACACCCGGCACAGGCTCGCAGCGCTCCGCAGCGCGCCTCCGAGCAGCGCTGGTGGGTGGAAGCCAGGTGTCAAACACACCACGGCCCCCCTGACGCGGTCGGCATCTGGCGCCCATCAGACTGAGCCATGCGGTGAGGCAGCTCCGTCAGCGCGGGGTGGAAAGACGGCGTCTCGGCACCCTGACCTCCGTGGTGGTGAGGTTTACTCAGGCTGCAAGCGAAGCAATCTGTCACCCCAGCTAATGCGGCTCATCAGCTGCTCACTGCTACAAGGCTGGTGGCAGAAATGAACCATCAATGGCTGGTGCTCACTATTTGGTCAAATGCCCGTGTTCATCAGCCAGGCTCTTTTCATCAGTCAGGCTGCTTTCCCCTTGCTCACAGAGCTAACAAAAGGAATGCAAAGAAATGCTTGTTTAAAAATCCCAGTGGCCTTCCAAAGCCTACAGAGCCTTGGAAAAGAGTGCCCCGGGGAAGCCACATGTGCGGGGCTGGTTCACCGAGGCTGCAGCTGAAATAGCGGCTCTGCCAGGAGCCAGAGCTCCTCCTATCACCATAGTTCTTGGGGAGCCCATGACCAGCATCCTGGACAGTTTCCACTTGGGTACCCCTGCACTAAAAGGAGCCGCAGACCAAACCAGGCAGCCAACAGGATTTTTAAATTTAACTACAAAATTATTGAAGCCCCCCTCTGAGGATGTCATCACTGGGTTAGCACCCACCCTGGCTTCGGATAATGCAGCAGCAATAAATGGTAATGTGCACTATGGAACATGATTTATTTTTGCCAAGCAGGCTTAGCATCTATAAGTCTCAGCACTCTTAACATTTAAAGTTGTTATTCCGATGACAAAATAGACACGAGGGAGATAACACTCTTTTATCTCCATTAACATTTGATTGTTATTCAGAGAATAGGGATACGGACTGATCCAAGGGTAGGAAAATCACAGCAATTTTTTTGCATACTCGGGAAGCTGAGATAATGGTGGTGGTTCATGGCTGCACGAGGGAATCAACTGAAATGCAGGACAGAGATCGAAACACGATCAGCTGTCTGGTTTGGTTTCTGGTGTCTATTTCGGTTACCTCTCCATCCACAGGACCTGCTTTAGGAGGGACGGCCCCTGGCCCTTGCTGCGCTCACTTGCTGCACATGAACACGCAGGGAAACAGTTTTTAAGGGAAACAAAAAGGCTGCAGAGCAATTCTGTGCAGTGCAGGCAGACAGCACCACAGTGAGCAGGAGCTGTCTGGTCACACCAGCGCCTGGACGCGACTCTGCTCTCCCCAGTCCGGCTGCCTGGACTCCTGCAATACCCACAGCCCCAGCGCAAAGCTCCTGCCCCTTCTGCCCAAAGTGTATGTCACACCTCAGAGTACTACAGCAGGGCCACGAGGCTCCTCTCATCCATCCAGCAGTGCCTCCAGTCCCAAGGCTGCAATGTCCCCCCCCACCACAAGCACCCCTGACAAAAACCTGGCCTGAGAAGGGCCAGCCCAGGCAGCACCTGAATGGATTCAGAGGACCAAGTTGCTGAGGAGAAGCTTGAACTTGACACAAAGAAAGTGTCAAGTCATAGAAAACACCCGGGTTATCGAAAAGGCTCAACAAAAATGCAAAGCTACCATGAAGGGTCCTCCTCTGACTGTTTCACTGGCCCATCACCTCTCTACTCTCCCAGGGTTTGCCCAGCAGGAAGAGGAGCTGGATTGTGGAAAGCAAAGAAAAAAATCATCCCAACTCAGTTGACTGCTCAATGCAATGGCAAACCTCACAGGGAACAACACAAGGATGTTGGTCAACAAGCTGGAAGGAAGGGATATGATCCAGAGGGACTTGGACAGGCTGGAGAGGTGGGAGCATGCCAGCCTCATGAAGTTCAACCAGGCCAAGTACAAGGTCCTGGCCCTGGGTCGGGGCAACCCCAGCACAAATACAGGTTGAGTGGAGATTGGACGGAGCAGCTCTGAGGAGAAGACCTTGGGGGCTTGGTTGATGAGGAGCTCCCCATGTGCACTTGAGCCTAGAGCCTTCCGTGTGCTGGGCTGCACCACCAGAGCATGAGCAGCAGCTCAGGGAGGATTCTTCCCCTCTGGTGAGCTCTGGTGAGCTCTTAGGCAGAAGCACTTCCCTGTGAGGGTGCTGAGGCGCTGGCACAGGGTGCCCAGAGAAGCTGTGGCTGCCCCATCCCTGGCAGTGTTCAAGGCCAGGTTGGACACAGGGGCTTGGAGCACCCTGCTCTAGTGGAAGGTGTCCCTGCCCATGGCAGGGGTTGGAACTGGATAAGCTTTAAGGTCGCTTCCAATCCAAGTCAGTCTATGAGTCTATGTGAAGGATGACAACAGCACCCGGGACTCCCTTCACTCACTGCCATGGGGAGTGAGGTCCCACTAATCCATGCCTGCACTTCCAGAGTGATTCAAAGGCCAGTGGCAGGGTGCAAGAGGAGCAGTACCATTCCCTGCTATGGGAGAACAAAAATACTCAAAGACCCTTCAAATGTTTCCCCTCAAGAAATCAGGCTCACAATGACGCAGAAGAAAAATAACAACCAGCACTGAAACAACTGCTCTGAATGGAGACATTGACTCTGACGGCTCAATTATGCCTTTGCTGGGGAGGGGGCAGGACCCAAGCTGTGTTTCTGACAAGGTAGGAACAACGCGCTGAGTGATTCCACATCTGGCCTCTGGGTTTGCACTGCCCCAGCTCCGGGGCAGTTGTCAGCCCCATAACTCACAGGGACTTTGAGAGGGCTGAAAGGAGTTCAGGTGCCACTGCCCAGGGCTGCTGGGCATCCCAGAGCCAGGGTGGTGCTACACAGGGATGCTGTGAAGAGATGCCAGTGGGTGTTTGAGGTTTACCCACTGGCTTCAGGCAGACCCGCCTTGCAGCCCTCCTCTGTGGCCGGGCTCCCCTGATCCCTGCAGTGGTGGGTATCAGCATGCCTCTGCCTGGTGCATTCCCTGCGGTACCCAGGCTCCGTGCAGCCCTGGCTGCAGCTGGAGCTTTGTGCCTGCTCAGCACATCAGCCTGAGTGCTTCCAGCAGCCGGGATCAGGAGGGATGGGGAGGAAGCAGCTGCTATTTTTAACCTGCCTCATCAGCACCCTGCCACGTCAATGCACCTCAGCTCTGCTACGTGTGCACAGCTCACACCTCTCACAGGGGTTACAGCAGTCACCAGCCCACACCGGTGGCATTTCCAGCAACTCCAGCAGCTGGGACATATTATCAAAGGATCACTTCCATGAGCATTTGCTCCACAGCCAGTGACCAAGCCACTGGCAGGGGTGCTCCTCCGCTCTAACTCCCAGTTTAGGGTACCTGATGCTGCCACGGCATTTGCCTTAAGCCCAATGACCTGCTGACTTCCCAGGGACAGGATATCTTTGGGGAGGAGGTGTCAGGGGTTTGGTAGAGCCCTGCGGACTCTTGTTCACACAAGTGACCACAAGAGCTTTGCCCTGGAGCAAGGCCATACTGAGTAAAATCAAACGCACATGCAGCCCAGCATCCCATCTCCCATGGACAACTGGAGATGCACGCAAACACGGCAATCATGTACCATGTTTCCAATCATATTCTCCCACCCTCTAACAACCTTCAGCTCAGGGGCCTCCCGAGCCGGAGGTGATCCTTCTGTGCTTAGTAAACCTTGACAGCTCTCATGACCTTGTCCAGTCTCTGCCTGCAGATGTTGAAAGATCACAAGGATTGACTATCCCATGGGAAAGCTTCCCAAGTCTGCTCCCCTCACACAACTGCTGCTTCTCTGGACCTCCAACAGTTTCCCCACCAAAGCTCCCTGTGCCCTGCCCCACACAGCCCAAGGCAGACCTCCGCCACGGCCCACACACATGCTGGTAGCTGCAGGACACTGATGAGACACCAGTGGTTTACAGAGACTGGGCATCACTGCAGGAGCCAGCTGAGGAGCAAGCACATCCAAGGGCAGGCACAAAATGGAGATAGGCACAGAGGAGACGGGATGGAAGGGGCATGGGGAAAGCTTCTGTTACCCCAGGCCTCCGCCACCACTTCACCAAGTCCACCATCCCATTTGGAGACCTGAGGATCGTGCAGTGCCCCACAGATGCTGTCACCAGTGATCAGGCACTCTCACAGACCATCAGCAATGGGTCAGAGTCACATCATTCATTACCTGCTCCCAGTCCTCTTGCTAATCCCAAGATTACAGCATCCCCGGGCACATCTATTCTCTCATTAATCTGAGGTTTAAAGTATCCCCAAGTCGGCTTTGACGCAGTGCATGACAAGTACAAGGCTCTCCTCACAGTGATCCCTGGATTAGACAGAGGGATATGTGTCTGCAGGTCCTTCCAACCTGTCTGGAATAAGGACTCTGGGAGAGGAAGGGAAGGCCGAACATAGTGCATGTGTATAAATAAAAAGCGTAAAGGACGGGATTATGTTTCGTAATCAAAGGATTTATGTGATAAAACAACAACTTCACTGAGGCTCCTGGATTAATTAAATCCCAATCCAGATGATCCCCAAAATAAACTGACATCATTCACAACAACAAAAATACCTGCCAGCTCTCACCCTGAACCCAGGCTGGGGTCAAACACCTCGGGCTTTTCTGGGAACCACACGCAGGCTTTTATAGAGGTCACTGTGGCCACAGATAGCTCTTCACAAACTGACCGGGAAATGAAGCAGCATTTCGGGACCCGGCACAGCACAACTCAGGCTGCAGGTTGGATACAGCCCAGGCTACTTCTGGAATGTGCTCCCTGCAGGCAGGTGACCAACTGGTCAGGCTGTAATGGCACAGATTGCTTCTCTCCCCCCAAAACAAAGCAGAGGAGCCTGAACTTATCCTCTGCTCATGCACCCAGCGGCTCCAGGGTACCCACAGCCCCTCGTGAGCTCCTAGTGGGGGGACTCGTGACGCCATGTCCTCAGCATCAGGGCAGAGGCGGGCCAGCATCAGGGCTCCTTCCGGCAGTGCAGCATGAGAGCGGGAGAGGGATAAAGGTGGAACGGGAATGACAGAGAGGCAAGGGAGTTACAGCTGGAAGTAACAGGATTAAACTAGGAAAAGGAAATGAAGGCTTAATCATAGATTTCTCACTGGCAAAATCTATTTGATTTAGGAAACACTCCTCAGAGATTAAAGGCTAGCTGGGCATCAGCCAGCACACTGGGAAAAGGGGTGTGGGGAACAGCTGAGGGGCGGATGCAAGGGGCCACGGCCCAGGGGATATGGGAACACGGCGCATCCCTGCGGCCGCACAGCCCCTATAGGGCAGGTACTCCATTGGCAGAGCCGATGAGAGACAGGGGTATTCTTCCAGGGGTGGCTCCGGAACACGCCTGGCCCCACAGCATGCCCACACTGTGGCCGTGGGACAAAGGTCTTCCTCCAACAGCACAGCCATATGCTCACAGGCATCCCACCTGAACTCACATGATCTGGGTCCCAAATGTCCCTCTCATCAGGGCAGGGAGCACAGAACGGGGTGTTCACACCATCCCTCCTCTGTCTGGAGGTATCTACCCAACTGTCAACCACCAAGAGGACATGAGGACCTGCCGGGTGGGCAGCAATGCCACACAAAGAAAGGTGACATCCAGAGCTTGAAGACTTCAGCGGATGGGCATTTTGGGTCAAGCTACTGGAAATGGGCCAATCTGGGGGGCCCCACACCTCTAGCAAGCACGTCAAGAAGTGCAAGCTACTCAAATGGTTTGTTTGTATTCAAATAGTCGCAATTTGTCCTACTTCTGGCCGGGCGTTGAGCAGAATTGCAGACGGAGATGGGTTTATGCAGCAGAACAAACCCAGCTTATTTTGTGAGCATCTTTCACGAGGAGCCCGCCGTTCAGGGCAGTGCTGCGAGCTCCGGGCCAGCCAACAACCGAACAACCGGGCTGGAGCCTCACCCGGCTCCAAGTGTGGGGGTGCGGCTGCGTCTCTGCAACTCAGTATTCCCTGGCAGCCAAAGTCGAGCTAGCACAATGGCTGCACCTCCTTCATTAACAGCACTCCTGAGCACCGTGAGAAGGAGGCATTCAAGTGTATGCTTTTTGAAAAGCCATCCTCATCCCACATTTGCATTCAAATACCAGACCTGTTTAAGTGACAACACTTCACTAAACCGAATTGCATAACCCCATCCTTCCCTCACTGACACACCACGGACACCTTCACTTCGAGTCTTCACCGCCGGAGCAGGATTTGGAAGGATTTTTGTTTCAAGACATGTTACCAACCACATCGGTTTAGGCACATTCTGCTTTCAATGTTAAAAACAAAACACCAGAACTGAATCATCTTCCTTCACTTGTTGTGCTCCGAAATGGTAGATCTTGCTAGTGAGGAAATTCAGCCTTCCTCCATCAGCACAACCGCATAAAGAAGCACAAGTCCTGAGCGGCATGAGATGAGGAGAAACTCAGAGCTGAGGGACAGCCACCAAACAGGCTCCCGAGGCTGCTTCAGCCCGGCCGCAGCAGCAGGGATCCCTCGGATGAGTCCATTACCGCCGCACAAACGCTGCCGGTCCGTCCACTGTGCAGAGCTGGGCTATGGTTTTCTCATACAGCACACAAGGCTCTTCTGAAAACACCAGCGTGCAGCATGAGGAAATCCACCACGGATTACCAGACAGACTGGATCTTACCCCTGAAAACCCCTAGACCCCCCGGTGTCACTGAAATCACTATGGGCTCACCTCAACCCTCCATTCTTCCCGACCCCAGAAACCACGCTCTCAGCAGGTCACAACAGGGCAGCTACAACCCGGTTTTGTCCTCTGCCTGCTGCAGCTGCCTTTTATAACACAGCAACAGCAAATTCATCCCTCCGCAGCCCGCAGCTATGTGAGCCAGGCTGGTGGCCACGGGAGCTCAGCCCCATCCCACCCCTTCGGCAGAGCTTCCCCGAATCCTGCACCTGCGAGGCACCTGCCACCCAGCCCCACATGTGACACACCAGGAACAGTGAGCCAGGGACACCCGGGGTGTCACCTCCCTGCTCTGGGAACTGCCAGTGCCTGGCACTGATGTTCCAGACACACACAGACAACACGAACATGCCTATGGCCATTTTCTGTGGCTCACCAGGTACCCAAAGCTTTCCACTCCTGTATTAAACCAAATATGTTCCCGATAAACAAGCCCTCCTTTAGCCATGTGCTGGAGCAATAACATTCCCAAAGTCTGGTCCTACATTGGCTTCCTCTTGAGCCTGAGAATGAACCAGCACAGGAAAGCCTCTTTGACTACTAATCAGCCAAACTACTATTAATAATCCTTTATTTATTAGCTACTATTAATAAGCCTGCCCAGGCTCCCTGGTGTTCAGTCTGTTTTCTAAAGTTGGATGCAAGGGGTCAGTGCCACCGGGAAGGATGGAGGGGGTGGTTTTGCTCCACAGTGGCTGTGCTTTCCTCCCGAGGCAAGGATGCATGGGGAGGTTGGAGGCAATGGAAGCAGCTCTGAGCTTTCAGGAAGGGCAGCAGAGGCAGGCACTGCTCCTGCCCTGTCACTCCTTCTCCAGCCCCGCCGACGGAGCCTCCCTCTTTGTGGCAGCTGCAGCGTCATGAGCAGCCTGCAGCTCCCTTCAGATGCCTGATCCGAACATGGCCACAGCGTCTGCCCCGCTGCCCGAGCCTGCGGGAAACCGTGCTCAGACGCATCCGTGAGCTTCTCCGGGGCTGACACTGGCCATGCCCGACAGCTTTGGCATCTCCTCACCCCTGCAACACGCAAGTCAGAACACGCAATTCTTCCTGCAGAGGCTTGCAGCAAAAATAGCCCTGAGACAACTATTTCATTTCTGTACCGAGAACCGCACCGGGATCTGCCGTGTTTCCCAATCTGACAGCCCCGCTGCAGTCACAGGCTACCTGCGGATGCGCTGATGCGGTCGTAACCTAAGGAAGCCGGGCTTGAAACCGCTCCTGCCCGTCTCCCGGCTGCCGGGAGCCCCCGGCCGGGAACCGGTCCCGGCCCCGCTGGGAACGGGCTATGATTGGCCTGAGCTGGAGGCTGCCGGCGGGGCCGAGCTCTACTTGACCCGCTCCGCTGCCGATGTACGGGCGGAGATGGGGGTCCGGGGACTGCGGTTCGCGGTTCTCCGGCCCGGCAGCGGCTCCGCTCCCTCGCGGCACAGAGGGGCTAGCGCGAGGCGGGCCGGACCCGCCAGCCCGGCTCAGGGAGCCCAACGCCGGGGGATCCGGAGGGTCCGGCGCTGCTGAGTCACCGAAGCGGGTCAGCGAATCCGCACGGAGCCTCCGCGGGGCGGCCCGGCAGGGGGGCGCGGGACCCGGCCCCGATGCAGGCAGCGGGGGCTCGGCAGGGGCCGGGAACGGCGGCCCCCACCTGCTGCGGGGAAAGGGGCTGCGGCCCCGCGGCGCTCGCTCACCTTCCGTGGCATAGCTGTGGTCTCGCAGGAAACTGCTGCTGATCTTGCGGGTCTCAACGTCCTCCTCCATTGACGGCGGGCTGGCGGGCGCGGGGCTTCAGCAGCCGCAGATCCATCATCCCCCCCGCGCCCTGCTCCGCGGCGGCCGGCCGCGAAATGCCGCGGCGGTGAGGGGGGGCGCGCAGGGGCGGTGGAGCCCGCTGGCTCCTCCCATACAGCACGACTCGGCACAGCACGGTACGGAGCTCCGCCCGCCCTGTCGGGCACGGCGCGTCCCCGGCGGGCGGAGCACGGCGCTGTCCCTACCCCGTGGATGCTCCTGACCTGGGGTGCTCTACTCGGAGATGCTCCTGCCTCCTGGGGATGCTTCTGTCTCCGGCAAGTGCCGCTCCCTGACCTGCCTGCCCCAGACACAAGAACTAAGCCGAGCTCTGACATCAGGCCCCTACTTTAGCAAAAAAAGAGCCATAGTGTGTAAGCGCCGAGGGCCGTGGGACAGAGGCTACAGTGAGGGCCATGGGGTAGCCCCGCCAGCACTGATAAGGGTGTGTGTGACCACACTCAGGGTCATCCCTGTCAGCTGTGGAAGGGGTAGGGAAGCTCCTAGGCTGTGAAGGTCAGTGGGGGGGGGGGTGGCGGTGGTGAAGGGGGTGACACTGGGGAAGATACAAGCACAGGGGCTGTGGGTGAAGCACCGTGAGCTCAGGGTGAGCCATAGGAACCTCAGAGCTTGGTGCCCACCTCAACAAAGCTGAGCTCTGCCGCAGCACAGGAGCTGCCTTGACAGCCCAGTGCCACATCAGTGGGGAGTGTTACTGGTACTGGGACCAGAGGGGAAACAAGATATGCAGAGGGAATGGGCAAAGATGCTGAATAACACTGTAAATACAGTAGTGTGCTGCAAATCAATTTCCTCTCCTAATTGTAGTATCATAATTAAAATCTCATTGGGAAGGTTCAAGATTTTACAGCCTTTTACTATTCTGCTGTGATCACACTGCCTCCTTTGGAGCTGCTGATTTCAGGGCAAGCACAGGAGATGACATCTCTGAACAAGAAGGCTCAAGGATTCAAGTATGTCCAGTGTGCATATTATGTGGACAGAGCACTGGGCAGCACCACTGCATGCCTTTTGGATGAGTGTGGATCCTCTCAGATGAAAGGTAAGAGAGAGGGAAAAGCTCTTTCTGCCCCGTATGGTGACCTTGTGAGGCAAGGTGAATTCCCAGGCTCTCACTGTGACTCTTCCACTCACTGACATGCTGTCACATGGAGGTTGATAAAAAGCATTGTAGAGCTGCACCTTGGAGAAGTCCAGCACTTCCTCACAGTCATGTATAACTTCAAGGATTTGTCAGTCAATCACATCACATCACAGGGATTACTGAGGTGACAAACCAGAAGCATTCATCAGACAGGCACGAGCCTGAAGTCTCGAAGCTCGAAGCGTTCACTGAGTTATTCTGGAATTTGAGTTCCTTGCTACAATCACCAGACACATATTTAAGTTAAGCAAACACATTGTATTTGTGTCTGAAGCTGCTCTCAGGCGCTGTGGGCAAGATCCACAGCTCAGTCTGAAGTCACTGTGACACGGCACAGGACCCGGCTGTGGATTCACGGTCAAGCAGAGATGAATTTACCAAAGCCCTCTTGCAGGGCCGAAAGAGCCACAGAGGTAACATCATGCTTTAAAAACAACTTTTGCGCTGCTGGCAGCTCCTTGTAGATGCTACAGCGCAGGGGACCAGACCCAAACACAGCATCACAGGACTCAGGACTGCTGCTGGCTCCAGGCAAGTCAGCTGATGCATCCATGCTCAGTCCCCTGTGTCCAAAGGGAAGGGAAGGGCATGGACCCCCACAGGAAAAGAGAGAAGGAAAAGAAAGGTAAAACCAAACCACTACACCCTGGAACCAGACTGCCTCTGCCTGCCACATGTGTTTGCCTGCTTCTGTGTGTGCTGGGTAAGACACCAGAGCAATCTGGCTCAAACAATCCCAACGCCAGGAAAGAAAAATAAAGATGGATTTTTAATAAGCAGATATTACTGTATCACATCCTCCCTTCAGATCCCAGAGGGCAAATCTCAGTCAAGCCACTGCCCAGCTGAGTAACAAGCCCCTGCAATGCTCATGAATATGGTTTAGGAAACAAACACTAACCAGCAACCTCCTCCCTTTCATTTCAGCAGACTCCATCTTCAGTGTATTTCCATTTTAACAAGTGCCAAGTCCTTTCTCCCATATTAACTAGAAAAAATTACTCTCCCCATTGTGTATGAATTATAATTACTATTCATAAGTCCTGCAAAGTTTTCCAGTGCACTGTATCATTTAAACACATCCACAAGCCACCCATTTGTTATGCAACATGCATAGGAGCTGCATCAAGAAATCCATTTATTCTCAGCTTTTTAAAATCCAGGAACGAGCCTTTACAGTAACTAAAAGCATTAGCTGTCCTAAGCTGGAATCCATTTGCAGATTAAATTCACCAGAGGTCAGCCTGTAGCTGTCACTGCTTTCCAAACCCCGGCTGTCTCCCATGTTGTATACTTTGACATCCCTTGAAGAGCCAGGACACTTTCCACTCCACTGATTTTTGCTTCAATTAGAATAGGTTTAAGAGCTCCTGTGCACAGGTTTCACTGGGACCTCAGCAGTGTGTTAAGAACAATTGAATCAAGCCTCTGATTTCATACTCAGCACAAAACTTTCTTCACCTCATTTATTTTACCTACACATCTAAGGAACTAAACCTATTTTCCTAATGACCGGTCTGGGTTGGAACCTCATTTTTTTAGCTGTTAAATTTGCTGTTAGATAACAACATTTCTTCTAAACTTGTGTGAACTATTCCTACTGATTGACTGATGGCCAGGGCAGTATTGGATGATGCCTCAGGCCAGTCTGTGCGGAGCAGCTCTGGACATGGCTCCTTTGCCCCACTCCAGGGGACAGGGTGACACGTGGTGGGAGCAAGGACACTGGGAAGAGGCACTAACTTGCCCAGAAGAGATCACAACGGAATAAATAGTTAATTGCATATGTTTGACAGAGAAGTGCCATCTTTTCAACAGTGCACTTTAATGCATATGTAAATTAGAATTCATGCCATTCGTTGTGCCAATCATTATTTCATCAAGTGATGCAAATCCTCAGACCAGTATTGGCTTTTGGAAGGCCACTGTTGCTCTGAAAACACAGCTGACTCCACGCTGCCATTTTCTTGTGTGGGAAAGCAGTTTTCTCCCCAGGACTGGGCCGTGCTGCCCAACACCCCTGGAGCCTTGTCAAAGCAGTTTAAGGTCCAGCTTGTGTGGTTCAGTCCAGGACCAGGGACACAGACACCAGGTCAGAGACCTTCCTTTCCAGAGGACCACAGACACTCAAGTGCTTCACAGCAGGTGAATAATTATTATCCCCACCATGTAGCTGAGCACCCAGAGAGACCGATGCTGCCTGTTTACAGCCCAGGGAGCCTGGGGAAGGCTCAGGAAGAGCAACAGCTCATGCTGACCAACAAAGACCATCCCGATCCAGCCATCAAGGGACGCACAGTGCAGTGTTTCTCCTGTGCCACACCAAGAGACCTGGCTGATTTTGCTACACTAAGTCAGTTTGTTTCTCAGATTTTCCACTATAAGTCACATAAACAAGCTGGGGAAGCTGTAACCCATACCTGGGATGAAGTCCCAATCACATGAACCTTAATTAGCATGACTTCAGGAAGACCAATGCTTTGCTGGATTAAACCAAGATCAAGAAAAGTGGGGAGTCAGGTCACATGCAGAGGGCGAGCTGCAGCCCTCTCCTTCATGAGTCACGGAGAACAAGTATCAGGACCTTGGGGCAGAAAAGGGAAGACTCAGTTCATCAAATACAAAGTAGAAGACTTCTGCCTCCCAAAGGTCGCATGATAAATTGATGCGTCTGGCCCCTGCCTCACACTGCATTGGTACAAGCAATACATATTTAACAGCACTCCTGTAACCAGCACTGCCACATAACCAGCCCGGCTCGGGGATGAGCTGCTAAGTGCTTTCACTGCTATCTTCAATTAGACTAACCAGCTTATGTGGCATTTTAGCAGGCCTTTCTCTATTTTTACTCTTTCCCTACTAAGCATTTTATGCCAGGGTCTGAAACCAGCCTCCCTTCACCTTTTTACTGCTTTTGCCCTTTTTTCAAGCAGCCTCATCCAGTGCCCATTGCCAGTGCTTCTCACTCATTCTCTTCTGAGCTAAAACAGCAGGGCATCCTGCTCTGTGTGGTCATGCTGTAAGCATGGGATCCTCGCCCCAGCACTAGCCAGAACTGAACAGCAGAGCAACAGGCATCACTCCTATAATGCAACACATACCACAACTGTGCCCCTACAACGTAAACATGATGCTTCCAGGAAGAACTTTGTATGAATTACTTCTTCCTTTACTCCACAAATGATATAGCCATAACATACTCAGTGTCTTTATATTATTACCAAATTATGTTATTGCTAATCACAGTGCTGAGCACATACGATACCCCAAAATGGAACAGAATGTTTCATGCAGGTCCAAGACTTCAATGTCCTTTACAGGATAAAGTGTGAACTGTTTGTCACATGTTCCTCACATCAGAGATCTAATTAGCTTAAATACTTACACAGTAAATAGGATTTGCCATTTTCTGAAGATTAAGGCCACATGTTACAGCATCGGTGAATCTGAACCAGTCGGGCACAGTCTATGCTAAGTAAGTTCCTGCTTGAAATCAGTTACTCTGAGCAGTGCTGCAGGTGAGTTCTGCCAGTGCTGGGGCTCTGTCTGTTCTTTTGGGTTTGGCTTTTAACTGGAGTAACAAACTCCAGCGCACGTGACAGTGGGAAGGCACGACAGTGGGAAGTGAGTGGCATTGGCTGGGTATCCAGTCTGAAACCCCATGAGACAGCAGTGCAGCTCTCCTGTGGACTATATATATATGTATATATATATATAAAAGAGCACAGAACCAATGTACACAGCACTGTGTGATACATCAATACTGGTTCCTCATCCCAAAGTGCTGCAGCAAAATGCGATAACAAGGGATAAAGAGGATGCAAGATGACACAGGAACATTGTTCATGAGACAACCATTATAGGAAGTCTAAGGCTGAATAACTAGATCCAGTGAGCACAGAATGGAAAAATAAAGGCAATATTTTGTTTCTTGGATTTCCCTGGTTTGTTTTCAGTTGGTGAGGAAAATCACCATTTGATTCCGCTATTCCATAGAGGGGTACATCTCCCAGAATGCTTTATGCTAGATGAGGTCACCATGCAGGAGGGGAACATGTGAACTGAAGTGGAAGAGATACTGTGAAATTATACTGAAGGTTACCTGCTTCTCATCAGCCACTGCACAGCCCAGCCCTGTTCATCTACAAAAGGTGATGTTCACAGGCTGGGCTGCACACATCGCTCCGGATGCTGCTGATGGGTATGGGGTAAGCCGGCTTCCACAAACTGATCCTTGTGCATCTCCCCCCCGCCACTTAAAGTATTTCACTTGTCAAGACAAAGGCAGAAACAATTCCACAGAACGAAGGTGACAATTGCACACCTCAGTAGTAGTAATAATAATACACCCAAAGCAATAGTCTGCAAACTCTTTACCCATCAGCTGCATGATCAAAAAAGAGTGAAAGGAGAAGCCAAGATCAGTTTGAGCATAGAAAAAAGCTAAGTTTGTCATGTAGTGGATTTATACTGAGCACTCAGATGCTTCCCCCAGTATCCTGGGATGAGATACTCTTTGTGAGAATGACTATTTAGCATTTATTTCTGTTAAAGTAGTATTAAACTTGCAAAATCTTGTATGGCCCTTGAGGAGGATTTTATTTGAAAGGATGGATGCCAGCATGAGACACCAACACATCTAGGTCATTTTGAATTGTATATCCTAAACTGCAATTAATCCACTGCCTTCATTTAATTTGAACATGGGCTACATCAAAAAGTAAGGAAACCATGGTATAAATTAAACCAGGGCAGTCCACATCCTGTAGCACCAGCACAGTGAGCTTTACAGCAAAACTGTAAAACTTGGCACTGGGATTATCACTATATAAAAATCATTCTGCTTGCCCTCAAATGTCACCCAGCAGTGTGAGAGAGAACATCCGGATGTGGCACCACGGGGAGCCTTAAAAGTCTGCGCAGCTTCTCAAAACGCTAATGTTGTAAAACTAATATTTGTGTGTCACTAGTATTTCCATATCATCTACCTCATGTCTGTGGAAAAACAAACCTGCAAAACTGCTAATTAATAAAAGATATCACGTCCGATTAACGTTCATACAGTAATTACGAAATCCACAAATCCATCTGTTAAGTAGAGAGCAAACAAGACAAATGACTGTGTTATGTTAAACAGATTATAAACCGCCTGAGGGAAGGAAATCTAATCACGGACCAAACCACGAATCAAGCAGCAGCCTGGTCTCACACACAGGTACATGGACACATACACATGCTCCCTCCTGTACCTGCCCTTCCTAAAGCCTCCTCCCGAATCATACGTAGTATCAATATGAGCAAGGAAGTCAGCATGACATTACGTATGAACGTATACATTGCAATGTGATTATGTGATCGTTCGGATTTTATTATCCTTTACAAAAAATTACTTTCGAAACCAGACGACTATCCCCAGCAAGATGAGACTGGAACAACATCCAAAGTAACAGTGAATCCAATTGCCCCCATCCACATGGGAATCCAGGTATTTTAATCCAATTTAACAAAGAAAACTGATTTCATTCTTGTCATGTTTCTGAATGGCTTCTGAACATTTAAAGGAAGAATCATCACACATGAAAGTAATTGATTCATTAGCATGAGCAACATCAGCCCATCAGCCTGTGCTCTGGACGCTCAGCATAGCACCAAGGCAAGAAACACTGAGCACCTATTCTTCAGGCAATATACATGCTCAGCTGGATGCCAGCTTGTGTGCGGCCTTACCACAATTACCCACCCAAAACAAGTACTTGTGCTAATTAAAAAGGGATTCGGACAGTGGTGCATGATTACCCTGAATTCACACACTGGCAACTCACCCTCTGCCTGCCGCAATACAGACCCACGCTGCTGCGAGGGTGTCCTGGCACAGGGACTGCACACCCACTGCCCCCAAACCACCACAGCCACTCTCACCACAGCTCTCAGACTCTGCCAGCATGTCCACAGCAATCCCCACACCTCACCTCTCTCAGGCCTTCCACTCCACCCTGCCACAACTGACCACGGTCAGGTATAATCCTGCTGACTGCAGAGTCTATTTTAGATCCATCCATGCACCGTCATATGTAATTTCTGCAAACAGACTATGGCAAAAACATCCCAGTGCTCCGCTTTCCTGAGACCCAAATTTACAGGAACAAAATATGAAGGGTAGAAGAGCAAAGTTCCCCTCACTCCTGCCCTCGCATACTCTGTGTCAGAAAAATACAGCCATGACATTCTATTGAAAACGTTCCCATGGTCTTCCTGGTCGTACACATATGAAATTTCATCAGTGTGAGTTTTATGGCTTGTAAGTTTAGACAACACAGAGTGATGTCAAGCACAGCAAACCCGCAATGCCTTTCCTCTCAAGGACAGCTACCCCTTCAAAAATCACAAAGCCAGCACAAAAAGGAGAAGACAAAGCTGGAGCAGGACTGCAAATGGACTCATCTGCAGGCAGCGTGTTTGCCATGTAGTTGTGTGCACTCACGCTGAGGGCACAGCACTCCAGAAGACAGAGCACTGTTCACCTCCCTGGTGAGAGGAGGAAGGGTAAGGCACAGAAACCCCCTGGGAACACTTTGTGGGTCCTGGCAGCCCCCGCTTACCCCACGCAGAATGAAGCCTCACTCTTTGCTCTGTACCAGGCATCCTCAGGTCTGGACCCACTTGCGCACAGGACTCGTCACTGTGGTCCTGCATCTCTCATGAAAACAAGCATCTCTTGGCAACTCTTGACCCCTCTCCTGTGTGAGCTGCAGAAAACATTTGCTGTGGTAACTGCGCTGGACGGCAGGCCAACCTGCTGCTCGTGTTCTTCATAGATGCTGCACAGATTTGTTACTTACTGTTTAAAAGGCCTTTTGGAAACTATTTAGCTCTATGTGTGTCATTATCCAGGTAGGCAGAGCAGCTGGAATAGGCACAAGGGAAAGATTTGTGACCAAGATAAGCCACGGTGTATCAAGAGAAGCTCTGGCATGCAGCAATAGTCCCAAGGGAATACACAGGCAAGGACTGAGTGCTGCAAGTACAAGAAGCCAAGCACATTGCTCCTTGCAGAGCCAGTGAGGCCCCAGCAGGACACTCCAGCCCCCAACCCAGGCTGGTGAGTGGGAGCAAGTGCCAGAAGTCACAGGGGTAAATGGGTCCAATGGCCACAGTGGTCTCACAAGCCCCATTTCCAGAGGAAAGTCACACTGTCGCTCAACACTGCATAGAAAGGGGGAAAAGCAGCACTGGAAATGTACAGGGATGAAAACTGGTGATGAAGTCCACAGGGGTTTGTAAGAACTCACTAATGTATGTGATTAATTCTACTGCTGAAGACGTGCTGCCCAGAGCTCCAGCCCTGGCCCTCTGATCGCATGCTGGAAAAGGAAAAAGGAAAAAAGAGTGCTGAGCTGTATGCTGGAAAATGTATTACTGGCTGCCACGAACTTGCATTTGAAAGGAACTGCTGATTGTGAATAAATCCACCATATGGCTTTACAAAGCTGATAGTGCATTTATTTCCCAAATATAGCAAGATCAGCCTACGACAGCCTGTCTTTCTTTTATAATCCACATTAGAAAATTATTCAGAGCACAGTATCACACATGGTTGGTTGAGTTGCTGTCACACAGTCACTGCCGTATCCAAGGCTTTCCTGGTAAGAATGGGGCCTCATGTACAGCAATTGCATCTGCACAGCTTCACCACAGTATCGTGACATTGAAGGGGTTTCTGAGATGCTTTTGGTGACCTTGCTTTAGCAAAGCTGCCTGCAGAGGAGAGAAAGGCTAAACCTCAGACTACTGGTTTTGGGGATACTTTCCCTGTCTCTACACGTGGACTGGAGGCCCTTTGTGCCCACTGCCAACCTGTGACATCCCAGTGTGGGATCAGTGCAAACAGCACATGAGAACTGAGAGGTGGTCACTGGGCATTCCCTATCAGGTCTGCCAGCCCAAGGCAGCAGCTGAACCACCTCTAAGCCTGGTCAAAGTCCCGAGCTGTGCCTGTGGTCTGTGCTGAGCGCAGCCCATGGTGCTGGGAAAGCGGATCCGGCAATCCCACCGGCACACAGGCAAAGCTGCGTGCAGTAAGGGCAATTTTCCTGATTTTTCTCACAGGGAGGTCACCATGGCCATGCTCACCACTCACCACCCGCTTTCCCCACAGTGCCTGAACTAAGCCCACCCCAAGCCCGCTGCAGGCACCCTGCTTGGAAGCTCAGCCCAGCAGCTGCATCCCACCCCCCTGCTCCAAAGCATTTCTAGCTGCACAACCCCAAACTGCAATCAGGTCTCTTCAGAGCTGGAGGGATGACAGAAGGTACCTTTGTGCTGATTTAAGCACTAACTAAATATAGATGACACAGGAACACTGAGGCTACAGCTGAACCCATCTGCAGTGGATGAAATAGAGTCACATAACAGAAATATCTTTAGAGCCTTGGATGTGTGTGCTTAACTTGGCTCCTTCTATTGCTGGGGTGGTTTGATGTGCAGAACACTGGGGAGCCCTGTCATCAGGAAGCCCAGGAACTAGACGGGAGGTGGCTAGTCAGTGGGACCAGGAGCAACAGCCCTGCACAGAAACCCTGGTCAAACTGCTCCAGTGACAGGATGAAGCTGCCACACTTGAAAGTATTTTTGATAAAAACCCCTCATCAGTTTGTTAGTGGAGAATTAGACTCACAGACTGGTTTGGGTTGAAGGGACCTTAAAGCCTCTCCAGCTTCAAACCCCTGCCACAGGCAGGGACACCTTCCACTGGAGCAGCTTGCTCTGAGCCCCTGTGTCCAACCTGGGCTTGAACACTGCCAGGATGGGGCAGCCACAGCTTCCCTGGACACCCTGTGCCAGCGCCTCAGCACCCTCACAGGGAAGAGCTTCTGCCTAAGATCTCATCTCAGCCTCCCCTCTGGAAGGTTAAAGCCATTCGTCTTGGTCTGTCACTACAAGGATGCCGCTCCAGCGGCCATCGGCCCCGGGGTCGGGCTGTGACAGTGTCGGTGTCCCGCGAGGGAGCGGCGAAAGGAGGAGCCGGAGCTGCCGGTGACACCTCCCGCGGGGCTCAGAGAGCGGCGGGGGGATCCCTGCACCCTGTGAGGCCGCCGCCAGACCCTCACAACGGCACCGAGCGGAGCAGGCGCGGCCCCAGCCTGGCCCAAGGGGCTCTGCCGGGACCGGCACCGGTGTGGCCGGAGGAGGCGCGGGCCCGTTTCCCGTCCTCCGATTCAGAAACGACTCGAGATCAGCCCCGACGAGCCGCGAGCGCCCGGCACCGCAGCACACCCGACGCCGGTGCGCTGCCGCCGGCATCCCGAGCGCAGGCGGAAGCTGAGGAGCGCTGCCCCTGGTGTCCCAAGTGCCTGCGCTGCGAGCGGCCCAAAGGTCGCAGCGTGACCCCCCCAGGGGCTGAGAGACTTCAAACTGAGCTCCGAACGGAAAAGTCACATCTGTCACAGGGGCTCGTTTGATTCTTCCCCAGCGAGAGCGCTCCCAGAGCATCACCGTCCAGACAGAAACCAAGGATCTTACTGTGTTCTGGGGCCAAAAAAATACACTGGAAGAGTGTAATTGTAAGAAGAGAGCTCGGTATGCAACAGCTGGAACAGCTGGGCAGGGCTCTGCAATATGCCTCCTCCACAAATGAAGGGAAATGGAGGTAACAAAAACAAAGTCATAAGCTCACTGGGAGGAGTAATAGTTTCACACACCGTGCTCCATCATGCCTAACATTTTGGATAGGGAATTACCTCCTTTCCCCCTGAGCAAGTCTGTTTCTCCATGGCCACCCAATGTTACTCTTCTTTACTGTCACGGAAAGGACAGACCAGGCAGTTGGATTCCTGCATGAGATGTAAGTCCTGATTAGTGTAAGAACTGAGATTAGAGCAAGTCTGACGCTCTCTAAAAGGCAAGTGCTGGTGTGGCATTCAGACAGAAATTAAAGAACCGCTAAATCAGGAAATGCAATTATGGCAGAAAGCTCAATCTTAACTCAGTGTTCTCCTCCATCAGCCCTAAACTAATGGCCTCTCTTCACGTAATTATAGACTATTAGTTACACCAAGCCATATTTGCACACTTACACAATCTCTCGGTACCTCCAATGCACATACCATTCTGTAGTATTAATGCTGATTCAAATTTAATTTATGTGGGTTTGCTCCAGGGTAATTCAGGACCTCAGTGAAGCTCCCAGCTGCTGGAAGTGGAGAAGAGCTTGCCGCTGCTCACCCAGCTCCCTACACACTCGTGTCTGGCATAGCTGCAGCCGTGGGCACCACACTGGGACGGGTCTGACAGCCACAGATCGCCCTGGCATGCCCTCAGGATAATTCCAGCAGGCTCTGCCCTCTCCCTGGGATGATGGGGATGGGGACAAAGGCTTTCTGTACTAGGGCAAAGTGGAGCTGCACTAAGGGCTGGTGCCCATCCTCACCAACAGTCACTGCCCTATGCCTCTGCTGCAGCTGCAGCTAGGGCAGAGCCCCCGGGCACAGGTGCCGGCCGTTCTTCACAGGCTGTGAAAGACACATTCATTTTCAAATGCATAATATTTACACCAATGATTATTTAATATCTATTTATTAAACTGCCTTCCATCCTGTGTCCTCTGCCCAGCACTGCAGCTGCTCTGCGCTCATGCAGATCCCAGGGCGGCTGCTCAAACAGCCAGAAAAATTTGGAAGTTACTGGAAATGATTTCAAGTTGTTGTCCTATCAAATTAACAATGCAGTTAAAGATCTCCGAAGAACAACAGCAGGTTTTAAGGGGAGGAAACTATGATCACTCATCTAATCACCCATGAAATCTGCAGAACAGGCGACGTTTCAAACCCCGCCCAGAAAATGGCACAAAACCACATTTCTGTTCGAATTCTGGATGAAAAATATATGCATGAGTCAAAGTCTGCCAATCGTATGACCTCAGAGAACTCGCTTCCCACCTTTGTGCTTGCTTCCTCATCTGCAGGAAAGAATATTCTTTTCTTAATTCAAAGGCTTTTTCCCTGACGGTTACCTAGCTGAGTATCCTCGAAAAGAAATTCCAGAGTTAGGAGGAGTTATTGACAGGGTTCATTTTATCTGTTTAGAACCTCGGAGAAAATAAAATTAAAACAAAACCTCCATACTGTTTGCTTGGACTAAAACAGCAGCCAGAGGAGATGTAATAATTTAGACTCAAGCGTCATCCTCTGCCCAGCTAGCAGAGTCCAACCTGACCCTCCCATTCCACACCTTCAGCCTTTGGACATTCCAGGTTACGGCATCAGGAGTCATGGTAGGTGCTCCCCATGGAGTTTCTCTTCCACTAGAGACACACTGTGGGCAGAGACTAGAGCCAGTCCTCTCCAAAGCAGCCATAGCACACATCCCCTCTGCATCCAGCTGATCTTCCCGTGGCTTATGGGCGCGGCTGGCAGATCCATCCATGCAGATGCAGACCAGATGAACATGTCTGTAGAAAGGTGGGTGTCAGGAAAGGGTTTCCTTCATTACCTAGCTCTGGGTAGGGCACACAGGGAATACTGCTGTGGTTCCATGTAGGGGAGGAGCAGCGATGAGAAATGTTGATCTCAGGAGCTGTTTGCACGGCTGCAGATGATTCACAAAGCTGACTGACAGCAAACACACAGGCACCGCGGGGGGCTGTGCACCAGCACGGAGCCCTTCTGCTGGAGAAGTGCCCTGAAGTGAACCTCAGCCAACACAGACCCGGTTCTCTCCATTCCTACACAGAGAATAGAGTTCAAGTGCTGCTGAAAACACTTGGGTTTTCCCAAATACCGCAGAGCTCTTTTTGCCAAGACCTGGGAAAAGGCTTGACGGAAGGAGGGAAAGGGCGCCGGGAACCAAAAGCAGGCAGCGCTGCACACGACGGTTTCATTTTATCGGGAACAGGCAGATGAACTAAAGGCCACATTTACAAACCCGACAAACGCGCAGCACCACAACCGGAACGTCTCCCCCGGCCCTGTCCTGCTGCTCCCCCCTTGCACAGGGCCGGCAGCGACCCGCGGGGCACTATCAGGACAAACGGGGCCGCTCCCCGCCGCGCAGCCCCCTCGCCCCCCGTTACCGCCGGTCCCGCCGCTCGCTGCCCGTACCTTCCGCGTGGCAGCTGGAGGAGAGGACGGCGCCGGGCGGCCGGAAGAGGTACGGCAGGTACCGGGAGAAGCATTTCATCTTCCGCACCGCGAGCGGGGAAAGAGGAAAGAAACCCATGCAGAGACCGAGAAACACGCAAGCCACCAGTAAAACCCTACAGGGGAGGAACGCAGCCGCTGCTCAGGCCATGAGGACCCCCGAGGCCCGGGCAGCCTACACGGCGGGGGGTCGCTGCGAAAGCCGCCCGGGCGGAGCCCGTGCACCCTGCCCGGCGGCTGAGCCGAGCGCTCCGGCCCGGGCGGCCCCGCCGCATCGGCAGAGGTGCTGCCGGTAGCGCTGACTCAGCCCGTCCTGCTCGCGCACACCCCGCACCGCGCCCGGCCGCGCTCTGTAGCACGGGGCAGGGCCGGGGGCTCCTCCGCGGTGTCCCCGCGCTGCCTCCGGCGCCGTCAGGCGCGGCGGGGCGGCAGCGGGAGGGAGGTGCCCCGAGGGCAGGAGAGCCGGGCCTGCGGTAAATCCGCTTTCCTCCCTGAGCTCGCCCCACGGCTCCGGCACCGCGAGACCCGCCGGGGCCGCTGCTCCTGAACTGGCCGGGGGATCCAAGGGCCCGGCCGGGGAACAGAGTAAACCATGCGGAGGGGGACCCCTGCACCACAACACGCACATCCAACCGCGACCGGAAAACACTTTCTGCTATGGCACGGCGCCTTCGAGGCAGTGCTCCGGACTCCGGCCCCTCAGCACCCGCCTGAGCCGGCAGTGCTGACCCTGGTCAGTGTTTCTAACGCTTTTCCAACCACAATCCGCTCCTCGAGGCAGAAACCTCTCGCATCTGAGCACACTCCATGCTCTGCCACGGCCTGCTCAGGGGCACAGGATGGCAAAAAAGCACAACCTCAAGAGAGCAAGTTGGAGGGAAACAATGCCCTGCTAACACTCACCCCCCTTGTTTTCAGGCTCCTTAATTACTCTACAGACAAGTTTTTGACCTAGGACCAAGCCATTCACTGCTCTTGCCTCATGTGGAACCCCAGGTGGTTTTGCTGTTGAGTCTCATCCTCTGACTGCAGCCTTTCTAATCGTACTGCCTTTGACAGGTAGCAGCATGGCTCCATTCATACCCTTTAAAGAAATGCAGAGCACCTGTGCCAGAAGAGAGACAGACTGTTTCACTACAGTATCTTTCTCTTTACTTAAAATGCCCTCTCTGGATGTGGAAAACCAAACTGGTCTGAGCTATGCAAAGTTGTTCTGCCTAGAAGTGAATAGCACAATCAAGTGCTATTGGTTGTCTCAGGTCCATGCCAGGAAACAAGAGACAGTCTTTCATAAAGCACTTTTCATGGCAAATCACTTTATGTGTTTGTGTATGACTCAACAATGAGATTATTTAATACACTGGCTGGAAATGTGAGAGTGCCTCTGAAGTAGCAACCTCCCCTTTCTCTTCACGCAGTTTAGTCTCTGCCCATGCAGGTGTATACTGTGAGAACAGGGCCGCACATGCCGTGATACACGGGGTGGCGCCTCCAGCACTGCTGCTGTGCCACTGACACAATCACCCACCACGCACAGCCCAACCTGCTCCTTCTCCAGGGATGCACACCCACCACCCCTCTGGGCAACTTGTACCAGTGTTTTACCACGCCCACTGTCCAAAATGTAAACCCATTGCCTCTACTGGAAGGGTTAAGAGAAGAGGAATGGGATCAAGGCTTCAGTTGTCCTTGAAGGATAAAAAAATGGGAATAAAATATGAAATGGAAAGGGAAAAGAACTAATGTATTAATGGGCAATACAATAAGAAAAAGGAACACAAAAATGTGAAATGGTAACAAGAAAATGTAGGAAAATGCCTGGTAAGACTTTCAAACCAGAAGAATCATACAAAGAAGTTGAATGCATAAATTTAACTTTAAAGTCAGGAAAATTGAATGCATTTAGTTCTTTTCAATTGTCCATGTTTTTGCAGTCCATGTCTTGGCTAAATGCCGAACAGATGCACTTGCAGAGGAAGAAGTGCCTAAGTGAGTGAGGAGCACAAACCACCCTGAAAGCTACTGAGCATGGAAGGGGGTGTTTTTGTGCTCCCAAATCCCACAACTGCCCACATCAGTCCATCCCACACAGATTCTTATCTGTAGAATTGTATGCACTGCAATTTATTTTAGCTCTAGATACAAGAACAAGCACCAAGTAACACTTAATTTACCCAGAAACAGAACCCGACTGATTCCAGTCACAGATGTCATAATGGGAGAAGCTCTCTCATAATTCCCTGAAAAATTCTGTAAAAAACAGCTGAAAACCAAAAGGAAATCTATTTCAAAGACTGTTGATGTCATTAAGCCATAATGCTTAATATAGCTAATTTTAGAGACCTGTCTCTTTTAAACGCAGAAGTACATAATGAAGGCAGAACGGGAGGAGTGTAACTTTGCCAGCAGTTCTCACCAACATGCAAACACCCCCCCGCACACTGACTGGGCAAGATGTACATCACAATTTGAGTCCCTGTTGATTGCAGCAACAAAAGGAAAAATAAACTTACCTTCTGCCACCCCAATATCTATAGTTCCTTTTACTTGACTAAAGCACCACAGCACATCCTGCATGAAGTTTCCAAGTCCTGCCAGGAAAACACATGCAGAAAGGAGATAGCATATGGTCAGTCTGGGATATAGCGTATCCTTTTTAAAATGGACCCACAGACACAAACTGGCACACAAATGTCTGCGATCCCTGCATGAAGGCACATGTTTGCTCACCTGGTACCATTCTTCCACACGAAGTGCAAAGCTAGCCCTGCAGAGCTGGAGGCATCGTGCCCGCGCTGTGAATCGCGCCTCTGTTTTCTCCGTACCATGGCAGGGCTAATTCAAAAACAGTGCAATTGGAGCCTGTCCCCTCTACATCACTGGCAACACCACAGAGGAGTCAGGAGGCCCCTTAGTCACAGCCTTTGTCACAGCCTTCCTTCACCAGAATACTAATGCCCCCATCATTCCCAGCACTGTTAGAGACAGAGGGAAACTGAAAAAGAGAATACTCCTAATACCACAACAATTTTTCTACCAGTCATGGCATAGTGGGAACCGCTTAGCAATGAACCCAAGCAGAATGAAGCCTCTTTACAGGCCATCACAATATCATAATCAAATTTCATCTGGAATGAGACATGCACAGTAGTTGCTTTGAACGAATGGTATGGGCATTTCTATTATAAGGCCAACTATAAAGCTGTGGCTCTCTCAGCCCTGCTTGCTGCTGTAGCAATACTCTGTGTTAAGCCACTCCGAGAGAAATCAGGATTTTATCAACTGTTGCTCCTCATTTTCTTGACAGCTCAGCAGAATTTCCCTTTCTATAATGCAGTTTTCACTGTAGCACAAAACCCCCACCACCCCAAAGGACAACTTGCTTCCTTCTATCCTAGCACACATTTTACCTGAAAGCAATTTCCAGACATGAAGAAAGCAGCACAGTGGAGCTGTGAGGACAGATGTCAGCTTACCCCAGTCACACCCAGGTGGAACATGGCACAGAAAATGTGTTCCACAGTCAGCAAACGTGATACGGGACTCAGTGAGGGGGTCGTGCCATGGGAGATTCAAACTTGTCTTGTCTCTGCAAAGAGAAGGAAAACATGGGATTGGGAGGTAATGGATAGCTGGAGATACAACTGAGTTAACTGGACTATATCATGGCCTACCCAAATGTCTTTGTGAGATTTCTGCCTGGTTTTATTTAAATCATTATAAGCTTGTGTGTATTAATAAAAGTCAATATATATCATATGTATTAAAAGTAATATAATCATATAAGGAGGAAGTTGTTCCCTGTGAGGGTGGTGAGGCACTGGCACAGGTTGCCCAGGGAACCTTGAGCACATCCTTGGCTGAGTTCAAGGCCTGTGGGACAACTTCTGTGTGCTATTGGAGAAGAGACCTGGGGAGGGGAAGCAGCCTCCATATACCTTTTATTTCTCTTATTGCTCCTTATTTCTCCCCTTCCCACTCCAGCTATGGCTCTTAAGATGTCTTCAGTGCATTTGTAGCTGTGAGTGCAATAACATGTAGAGATAACTGAGTTGGAAGACAAATGAGGTTGATATAAGCTGATACACCTTGTTCTTTGTGTGGATTTTGCTGGCACAGGGTGCTTAGGATTTTTTAATTTACTTGCACAAGTATTGATACCCCATTGTGCTAGTTTAAAATTGCACTTACCAGCACAGTATAGAGACTGTGCTGTGCAAGGGGGGTCTGCTTGTTGAAGGGGAGTTGGGAACCTGTGTCTCAAGATTGCTCTTCAGTGTTCTTTCTAGTCCACTACTCCAGAGGCCAGAACGAGTGGACAGTATGTTGAGGAGAATGAGGAGATGTGAGGATAACAAAAGGAGCCTTGTGCTAATATTTGGGGAAAACTGAAACCTTTAGAGTTGTCACCTTTGAGTCCTGCAGCCAGCCAGAAAAGCATGGTGAGTTTTACTGTTAGTACAGAACCCTCCAACAGCTGCTGCTGGCAAAGCTCAGGCTAATGAAACACATTCCATCTATGAAATGCTGTTTTGTGTCCAGTCAGCACATTAGCAAAAGACGAATGGGTGGCATGGAGAGCTGCTACTTTGACTGTATATTATAGAGAGGCAGGGACAAGAACACTGTTGCCAGTGGATTTGTGCAAAACATTATGATTTTACAGTCTCTTTACCAGGAGCAGCATTGTAGAAGGAATATAGAGCTTCAGTTAATCTTACATTGATATACACATGCTTTTACCCAGCATTCTTCTGTGTAGAGCATGCCCTCCCTCTGGACACCCCCCTCTAGCAGGCTTCACCTTCAGTGATGACTCTGGACGGCGGATGCTCTCGCCTGCTCGCCCTACAGAGGAGAGCATCAGCCCGCAGTGACCCCCTGTGGCTGACGGGAGAATTGCTGTCTCCTGGCAGCGGCAGGAAAGCGCTGGGGAAAAGAAACGAAGCAGAGTAAAATATTCAATATATCAGTTTAATCTCTATTAAATATGTCCATTGATACCTACGCTTTTATATGTATATCAACACCTATGCTTTTGAAAAAGCATCCACCTGCAATGTATACAAGATGCCTCCAATTCAGTGGAGGTTTCTCCTGTGTGAAAGAGAGCCCACCTAAACCACAAGACATGCCAGCAATGGATATTAAATCTGACACATGGAAGACATATCATAATGTTAAAGTTCACCAGAGGGTTACAGCTGAGATGGCTGCTGAGTATAACTGCACTTCTTTTAGGGCTTGAGGTTCTGGGAAACACATCCTGTAAATATGGTTAAACTTCCCTATTTTTGTAAGCCAGTGCTAAAAATCAGTTTGGCACTTGCAACAAAAATATAGTTGCTGAATAGTTAAAACTGTAAAAGAATAAAAGAGAATAAGCCTTTCTTTAATGTCTGAATTCAGTGGCAGCAATTAGGTGCTTCTCTCTCTCTGCCCTTTGCAGAGCTGGAGGGTTTGCTCTATGCGCACAGGCTGGGTAGGAGCGAAGGATTTCAGAGTGTCAGTGGAGGGCGTTTGGTTTGTCGCAGAGGCCTGTAGAGATGGCTGAGCCTTGCCTCATCTCCATTAGAAGGCACCAGAGATCTGCCGTGGTGCTCCCGCGTCAGCCGAGGGAGGCTGGCGGTGGCTGGTCCCCACGACAGTGCCGCAGGGAGCCCGAGGTTCTGCTCGGCATGTTTCGGTGCAGCCACAGCCCCACAGCTCCACAGTGAACACTGCTGCACCTCGGAACATCCCTTCTGCTTCCCAGCACTGACACGGTCACCAGGATCTCACCTCCAACTGATGCCCAGAGATGTCCCTGCATGGTGGGAGCCTGGGGTGGGACAGGGCATTTGCTGCTGTGGCATGCCTGAGTCCTGATCTCCTCTTGGTCTTGCTGGTCTCAGGTCTGCCTGCTAGAAAGTGTTGGTTTTGTTGTAAGAAACCTAAGGCAAATCTGTACAAATGACTCTGATGTAAGCTCTAACATGCATTTCGGACAGGTAGCTCATAGGTACACATTGGCCAGTGGCATCCTTCCCCCTCTGGCAGGTAGTTGTCTGAATACAGATATGACAGTTCTGCATGCTATGTGTTACATAGAATAGGAAATTTCCTGCATTTTCCCTAAGTTCCGAAGTTGGACAAGTGGGTGTTGGTAGCAATGAAGGAGGGTTGTGAGTACAACTGCAGGTAGCAGGGAAGAAAACTGCAGTTCACTGTTCCCTGTACACAGTGCCCTTGTTCTGTGCTGTCGATTGGTGCTGTGTTACACTGATAAGCTCAGTAAATGGGTGTCTGATTTTGGGACAAATTTTCATTTTCTGTTCCCAATGAAAAACTTCCTTTAGTGGGAAGCGCCTCCTGGTTCCGAGCTGGCAGATTGGGGAAGCTCCATTCCTCAAGAAAACTGAGGGCAAAGTTTTACTGGCTTTTTTTGCTGTTCCGATTGCAGGCCAGGCAAAGCCCCGGCTGAGGATTCAAGCCTTTGTCTGCCATGGAAAATGAATCCCGGCCAGTTCCCAGCCAGCTTTGAGCTGAGCAGCGTTTTCCCATTTCCCAGCGGTGCCAGGCAGCGCCAGCTGGGCTGGAGCTGGTCAGGGCAGAGGTTGGCTGTTCCCCAGAAGCTGTTGCAGCAGAGCTGCCTTCTGCTGTTCCCTTGGCCTGCTCTGGAATTCAACTTTACAATTTTATATCTGCCAACATACAGAGACACTGAAGTTCTTCATATGACCCCCCTGCAGAGAGCAGCTTTTTCACTTCTGATACCAGTAACTGTCCTGGTCTTGTCTTGGGTTCTGCTTTTTGTTGGAAATAAGATCTTAAGATTGATGTTTAGAAAAGATTTCTGACAACTTAAGGCAAAATCAAAATCAAATTTCATTTAAATTGCTGCTGTGAGACATCAAATAGGAAAAATCCTCATTGCAGCAAATTTCAGTCCATTCAGGAGATGCTGTTTTGAACACGCAGAATAGTGCAGGGGGATGCTCCGGGACATGAAGTCTGACCTTGGGCAGGGAAGGGAGGCTGGAGCATCTCTGGTGCCGGAGCTGTAGATAAATCATTAAACAGTCCCTGCAGCAGGAACTTGTTATCCTACACACCAGAGATGCTTTCATTTCAGCCACTTTGTTGTTTTGTGTCTGTGCAATAACTGTTGGATCCCCATCTGTGTTGTAGTGGTGAACAGTGGAGACAGGAGATGACCAGCCTCGGGGCCCTGCGAGGTTCTCAACACTGGGGCTGGCGAGGACATGTCCCCTGGTCTGGCTCTGCAGTGACTCCATCTTTCTTCTCCTCCTGCAACCCATGTGTTTAATTTTCAGACAATTTGATTTGCTGTATTTGACTAAAATTTGAGAGTTTCAGGGGGACCCGAGCTCTGCTTCAGCTTGTTGGTTCTTCTCCAAGTAACACGTGAATATGGCTAAAATTGGATAATTACTCTGACTTGTAGCTGCCCTGGGGCAAGGACTGCTCTCCCTCAGAGCTCTGGGAACCTGAGCCTGCTCTGAGCACTCAGGAATGAGAGGAAAAGATGATGCCCAAAGAGTATGGACAATGGGACTGGAAATCTACTTTGCTCTAGTGAGGCCCCCACTGCAGTCCTGCATCCAGCTCTGGGGCAACAGCACGAGAGGGACGTGGAGCTGTTGGATGAGTCCAGAGGAGGCCACGGAGATTCTGCGAGGTCTGGAGCAGCTCTGTTCTGGAGCCAGGCTGAGAGAGCTGGGCTGGGTCAGCCTGGAGAAAGAAGGCTTTGGGCAGACCTTAGAACAGCTCCCAGTGCCTAAATTGGCTACAGGAAACCTGGAGAGGGGCTTTGGACAAGGGCTTGCAGGGACAGGACAAGGGGAATGGCTTTAACCTGACAGAGGGGAGACTGAGATGAGCTCTTAGGCAGAAGCTCTTCCCTGTGATGGTGCTGAGGTGCTGGCACAGGGTGCTTAGGGAAGCTGTGGTTGCCCCATCCCTGGCAGTGTTCAAGGCCAAGTTGGACAGGGCATGGAGCAAGCTGCTCCAGGGGAAGGCGTCCCTGCCCGGGGGCAGGGGCTGGAGCTGGGTGAGCTTTAAGGTCCCTTCCAGCACAAACCAGTCTGTATTTTGTGAATTGGGGTGTCTGTCTCTTTACAGGACCCATTCAAATAGGAATGGAGGAGATGGTGCTCTCTGGGTCTCAGCCCCGCACAGAGCAGAGTAACTTGAGCTGTGCCCAGCCGGGACCTGGCGTTGAGCCGAGTGTGAGCTGCCCCCCGCAGTGCCCCCACCGGCTGGAGGGGGAGAGCTCCGCACCCCGCGGCCTGAGCCCCCCTGAAGGGGAAGCCCCTCTCTCGGGGGCAGGCTGCACCGGGGCGGGGGGAGCCTCAGCGCCCTCCCTTGTCAGACCCCTCCCTTGTCACCGCAATAAAACCCGATCGCACGGTACCCGCTAAGGAGAAGGAGCCCGGACGGGCCGGCAGCAGCGGCGCGGCTCGGGAGCGCATTTCCCGGCGCGTTTCCTCCTACCGAGCCGGTGTGACAGGGACAGATCGTCCTGTCCCGACCCGAGCGCGGCTGACGAGCGCTGGAGCAGGGGCTTGGGATCGCTGCCGCAGGCTCCTCCCGCCGCGGGCGGGGACCCTGCGGCCGCTCCGCTCCGCTCCTCCGGTTGCCGCCGCCCTGCCCAGGCTGCTGGTCGGTCCCGCCGCGGCCCCTCCGGTCGCCTCCGCTCCCTCCGAGGTAGGTGCCTCCCTCAGCCGTGCTCAGCCTCGCTCCGGGGGGTCCCAGCGCTCACTGTCAGCCGCGACAGGAGCGCAAGGTCCCGGGGACGGACTCCGGGAGGACGCGGGCAAAGGCGGCACCGGCGGTATCAGCTCCCGTCCGTGCCGGTGGCTGCGGGAGAGTTCAGTCATCTGCGGTTTCTCTGGGACAGAAGCGATAGGAGAGCGCCGTGTGCGGCTGTCACTGCCTGGTCGCGGTTGTTCAGCAGCACACTCCACCCTGAGCAGCGCTTAAGCAGTAATGAGGTGTAAGAGAAATTATTTGCGACCCCCTCTAAGCTGCGGTCCCCTTCCGAGGAAGCGCGGTAGTGGCCCATCAGTGATAACTCTAACCCTACTCGCTTCGCGTGTGCGGGTCTGACCCTTACCTCAGTGCTGCTGAGCACTCTTCCCTGTTGGAGAGCACAGCCTGCTCATAAAGCCCTGACGGTGGCACTCAAGTGGGCACATGTCCTGCCTTCTCCAGGATGCAGCAGCAGAACGTTGCCCAGCTCTGCTGGAAGTGACCCATGGGAATCGCCATCAAGGAGGCACTGGCTTTGCGCGAGGTGACCCAAGAGTGGTGGAGAGAGCTGAGCCTGGGTTGAGCACATCATGGGCGCAAACACCTCCAGCAAGTCACCCCCCTTCGATGAAAACGCAGATGGTAAGCGCTCTTCCCAGTTGTTGTCTTGGACTGCAGAGTCCACCAGTGCAGAGATGGTGACTCTGAGAGTTGCCATCAGCTCCTGTGACGGAGTTGCAAACACCCAGAGGTTTTGGTTAACCAGAGGCATATCAATGTCTGCTGCAGCTGCGTGTCCTTGGTCGCCTGCAGACCTGTGGTCCGGTGTCAGGTGGTCCTTTTGCCTTCTCTCTGTGCAGCTGGGCACTGGGAGAAAGTTGGCAGAGGTTTGATTTTGGGATGTCTCTGGGATGCTGTGTGGTGCTTTGAAGGCAGTGAGAAAATGCTGTGCTTGTGGAGGTGGGGGAAGTTTGTTCTGGAGACGAAGCACAAGGAGGATGAGTATGAAGTGATGGGAAGATAGCTTCAGCAATGCGTGTTCCTGTCCCTGCTTTGGGCTTGGTGGGAGGGACACAGAGAAGGACCTGGTCAGCAGAGGTGGAGGTTCCCGGTGGCTGCCCCGCTGGGCAGCTCTACACACTGGCACTTGGAGACCAGAATGAGGGCTTGATTGGCTGGAAAAGGAGAATGCATTGCTGAGAGCAGTATTGGAGGCCAGTGTCACTGTGCTGCCAAGAGTATAGTAAGTCATTAAAAGATTGTTCCATAAATGTATTTTCTATTGCATGACTCAGCTTGCTCACTGCCATATGCGTTCTCACCTGGGGCAGTAACTTTTCTCAGGCCAGTGATTTCTTATGAGAGCCTGCTCTGTGCTTGGAAGGGGCTTGGTTTCTGCAAACAAAACCTGGCAGCACACGAAGCCCTTGTGAGCCCTGTGGCAAAGGGCACTGGGCTTCCCAAGTGTGAAGTGCTATGCCCCATGCTCAGTGTGTTTGTGTCTTGCTGGGAAGTGAAGGGAAGGGCCTGGTCCAGACCATCTCAAGTGTTCAGTGTTGAGCTGTTGAGTTTCAGTGAGCTCAGGGGTCACCCTTGCACCCAGTTGCAGTGTCCAGTCTGGTGCACTTGTGCTTTCATGGCCCTGCCCAAACTAAAAAAGTGGTGGTATGTTTTTTCCCTAATTAGTTGTATTTTAATATATGGGGGGGGGGGGAGGGGGAGAGAAACCCAGCTGAAATGGGGATGTCTGTTGTTCACTTTTCCATTTTCTTGGCAAACTTGTGACCAGAGACTGCATCACCTTCAATGTCACAACCTTGTTGTTCAGTTGAGAGCTGCTGGGTGCAGCAGGAAGCAGGACAACGGCTCCTCTGCTCCATGACACTGTGGGGTCACTTCCCAGGCTGAGGCTGGTGGGGAGCAGCTCCACCTTTTCAGCTGTGTCATGGAGAGACTTTTCCTTTGGGACCTACATAGGTGTAAAAAGCAACAGCACGAGTGGTGTCAGTGCTCCGGCGCGCAGCTCAAATGCCACCTCTGCAGATCTCATGAGCATTTTGCCATTGCACCCAGGCGTTGGATCTGCCTCTCAGAGAACTGTGCTTAACCCCTACCTTCTCCAACAAAACATATTGTAGAATACTCAGGCAGTTGCAACAAGGTGAAACCTTTTGCAAAACAGGATCATGAAGGAGCTGACTTGAGGGTGGAAACATCAGGATTTATATTGTGCCGAGTGGACCACCTTATGCTGTGCAGAGACAGGCACACAACAGGGGCTGTGCTCCCTCATTGTCCTTTGAATTTCAACACAGACACGATGCCTCCTGCAGGATTTTCCAAATCTCTCTTGCTATAATTCGACTATTTTCTGTGCACCGTAAGTTTTATTTGTCAGGTGACCCCCCCGAGGGGCTCCGTTTGCCTTTGGCTGAAGCGGGATGACAGTAGTATTTTTCTCTCAGTGTTTCCTCTGAGTAGGCACAGTTGTGGATAATAAGCTTGTGAGATGAAAAGAAAATATAATGAACAGAAGGTTCAGTGCTCCAAGGCAATCTCAGCTCCTGATGCAGTCAGGATGAAACCATGTTAAAGCTGGATTTTGTTTGTGCTGCTTCTGGGCACAGGGGTGTGGAAAGCATCCTGGGGGATGGCAGCCAGATATCCTCCGCAGCTGGCCAGATCTGTTGGAAGAAGCAGAAATAGACAGTTAGGTGAGGGCAATGGCAGGGTGAGATAGACATACGTCATTCTGTGGCCCTTTGCTGAAGTCCTCTCCAGCCCACCATCGGCTGCTCTGTCTTCAAATTGCTCGGGGACTGAGAAGTGCATTAGGTCTGTCTTTGTGTCTTTGCCTGGATCTGCATCAAGTTCAGGTCCCCCACATGGAGGGACTTACATTATCATTCCTGATCTGGTGGCAGCACTTGTTTTCCTGAGGCTACAGAGCAGAGAAGGGACAGAGGGCATATAATGAAAATGGGGTAAATTTGTGACAAAAGGCAGACAAGCCCTACCAGACCATGCAGTGTTGTGCTGGCTGTACTGGGGTGGGTAGGGATGGGATGACCTGACCTCAAAAAGCATCAACTTCCACTTGGCAGGTAGAGTTCAGGTTCTTGGCAGGGCTGACTTGTCTCCAATAAGGACATGTTTTGGAGCTGGTTAGGTTCTGCATTTTTTTTTAATCTAGATATTATTCCTTGAACCTGGGTTTACAAATACAACCCCTGCTTCCACAATGGAATTTCATGCTTATGCTTCAGTTACTCCTTTATAGCAGTTCTGTTATCTTCTTTGGCATCTCTTAAACATAATCTGCCTGAGTTGGCATATTGCATGAATTTTCTCTCTAAAGGGCATATGCTTTGTTTTTTTAATTGTTTGAGATGCCATCAGGCAGTGAAATGAGGCTTGTCGAATCTGTAGATGTGTCGTCAGGATGAAGAGTACATGTTTGGTTCCTGACTTGGGCACCACAAATTTCAGTACTCTCTGAAAGTGAGACTCTGGATTGGCTCACTGTGAAAACTGGGGATGGTAGGAAAGCTAAAACAGAGGTTAAAATTGATTGTGCCTAGATTGAGAGTTAAATAAAAAGCATGCAAGTTAGCTTTCTTGTGACCAGCTCAGCTATTTATTTAAAGACAAGGACCTTCCCCTGGTGCATTGAAGGGTGTCTTTGTGGTTTGGTCCAGCCAGCATCAAGACCTTTCTTTAGCTGCTGGGACCAGCCTCTTGGAGAAGCATTAGTAGGATCCAGAACATTCAACTCAGTAACCGCTGCTATGGTGCCTTATCCAGCAAGTGGCAGCAGGTTTGAGCCCAGTGCAGTTGAATTGTGTTTGCTGTATGGTAATTTGATTTGCTGTTTCTCTGGATCTATTTATTGCCTGAGATGAAACACAGGCAGCTTCATCCTGGCTGATCAGAAACACTTGATATGTAGAGTCCTTCAGATTGGCCGTTACAGAGCATTCTCTCTCGCTGTGCAGATGCCCAGCTCCCAGCTCCATTCCCTGCCTGAGGCCAGGAGGTGAAATGCGCATTCATGTTCCTCCCTCTTGTTCCAATGCATGGTCTGCAAAGCTGCTGCTCTTCTATCTCCCTTCTGAGCATAATCAACCATTCTGGATGCTGTGTGGCAGCAGAGCTTTGCCCATGTCGCTGTGTTTATCTTGCTCAGTTATCAAACGGCTGTCTAGAATAACACAGGGAGAAGAAGATTCAGCTGCCCATCGATGTCTTCACCTGCTATAAGTGTTTGATGGACTCAACTTGTTTGCATTTGGTTTCAGCAGGAACAAGATGAGGCTTTCATGTTCAATAGGCAGGACAGAGTGAAAACATTCACTGATGGTTCCTTGCCTGACCTGCTGTTGAAAAAGGCTGACCCAGGGAACTTGGCCGGGCAGCTGAGCTGCAAAGAGAAAAGCCATTAAACACCAGGTTTAAAACACCACCCAGATCTCCAAAAGTAACAGAGTATCCCTCATTTTTCTCAGCTCTTAGGGAGAAAGAGTAGAAATCATGTAATAGCATCAAACGTTTGCTCGGCTATTTAATATGTGAATGTTTGCTCTTTCTTGCAGTCACCTTTGACCATTTTGAGATATTGCGAGCTATTGGGAAGGGCAGCTTCGGAAAAGTAAGTATTTTGTGTACTAATCACCATTTGGACAGCTGGGAATGTAACAGGTTGACAAATGGGTGAATTAGAGGCTCATGTGAGAGTAAAGAAATAAACCCCTGCATTGGCAATGAGGTTTGACCGGAGCTTCAACTCCTGGTAATCAAGAGGGAAACAGAGCCTGATTCCTCATCCATACAGTATCCACCATCTCTATTACAGGAGATTAAAATGAGAAACTGACAAATCAAATGAGCTGACTTTCAGTCTGTTTCAGGATAAGCATTTTCTGAGGTTTCCCATCAAATCAACACTGAGCATCATGATGCAGCTTTAATAAAGAACTACAGTCAACAGGAAAGACCTGGCAATTTTAAGAGGGTATTTCTGTGAAACTCAGAGTTTGTTGTCAAGCATCAGGTTATGGTCATGCATTTTATTTTTATGCTGTTACGGAATTGCCCACTTGCATATGCTGACAGAGTTCTAGAAAGTCATTTGCCACCTCCCGTAAAAGCACACTCTGCCAGGAACTGGGTATGTGCTTTAGGTACAGAGTGTGACAGAAATCTCTAGATAGATTTACTTGGTGTTGGACAGAAACTTTGCATCCCAAACTCAAAGAGTTATGGAAACAAATCTGAAAACCTGTTCTGTTTTGTTTTACTCAGACAAACCCCAAGTCTTCCCTTGAAAAAAGGTTTCTTTCAGGAGTTGATGAAATATAACTAAAGATTGAAATTCAAAACCCAATAGCCTCAAACAAAGTCCAAGGTTCATTTTGAGCTGAATGAAACTTACCAAGAAGATGCTGTTCCCCGGTTTCTAACCTGAAGTTCTGTGATGGAAAGGACTTGTCCGAACAGTAACTGATGCAGGAAGGATAGGCATGACCAAGATTATTCAGTGCTGTTAAATAAAAGGTTGACTTGTGTGCAATTCCCTGTCTCCTGTCTTTGTGGTGATAAATTCCTTCCCCTCACCTTCCCACCAGCAACATTTCTTTGGCTGAAAACTGGGTGAGAAATTTACTGGTGGCCTCCAGTGCTGCAGTGTCAGTGCATGGAGCTGTGACTTGGTGGCATGGACTTTGCTAAAGCCCCTGGAGAACACTCGTGTGACTGTTTTACCTGCCTAAACCTGCTGAGAACTCATCTCTGCTTTATCTCTCTATTTGCTCACTTAGGTCTGCGTTGTGCAAAAGAACGACACCAAGAAGATGTATGCCATGAAATACGTGAATAAACAAAAGTGCGTGGAGCGTAATGAAGTGAGAAATGTTTTCAAGGAGCTGCAGATCATGCAGGGCCTGGAACACCCCTTCCTAGTTAATTTATGGTAAGATACTGCTCCTTTGCTTGCTGGCTAAGTCAGCGTGGGCAGTTACAGATGTCTTTGAGACATGACTTGCCCATTTCTGTGCTCTGGACAAGGTGCATCCTGCACCATGGGTTGGTCCCATGAGGCTCCTCACCCGTTGCACTGACTGGGACTCTGTTCATGGAGGAATCTCATTTAATTAAACAAGAAGTTATCTCTCCTGACCCCCCAGACAAGCACAGGAGAGTTTATTCATGTGTTCCCTTGTGGTTTCTTCCTAGGCAGGCGTTGCTTGTGACCATAACCCAGTGTTATTTAATTGTGCTCTTTACAACAAACAGCAGCTCCCACGACCATGCAGTAAGAGCACAGGGTCAATAGCCAAGCAGTGCTTTCTTCTCATCACCTCCTGATTCTGATTTCGTGATTTATTTTGTGCTTTAAACAGCCTTCCTTAATACCTTATTGATATTTGACTGAGCTTCTGCTAATCAGCAAAGATAAAAGCAATTTATCAGTGAATTTACTGACAGGCAAATAATATCATTCAATTTCTATTGCAGAAACCCAAATAGCTATTAGGGAAATATGTGTGTAAAAGAGTCTCCTTCCTTCAAGAGTGCCTGATAAATGCAACGTACACACTCTGGTTATAGTCCTTTTTCAACCATTAGCAATGGGATTGACCATCAGAGTGCTAAAAGACGCACTAATTCTTCCCCCTCTGTTTGATTCAGCATGTTTTGCTGCAATGGGGCAATAGAAAGGAATTTTAAATAACTCTGTTACTGTTACTCTGCCAGGTTATTTTCATTAGGACACCAGTAATAATTCAAGTGGTGTGGTCTCATACAGCACATGGCAAATACACTGTAGTTATAGGATCACTCTGGGGTGGTGGGTAATTATGTTTATTGGATATTGGATTTCTTTTTAGAAGGAAGTAGAACTTATCAATGCTAAACACAAAATGTGAGGCTAAACCACACTGCAGATCACAAATCTTTAAATAACTTAGTGCTCCTTTTTGCAGCCTCCTGTAACCTGAATGCTCTTTGGTCAACTCTCATGATTTCGATAGTATGGCCATTCAGTGTTGTTCTAACCAGGGTATGAATAAGAACCATGTATCTAAACCTAACATAGCTCCAAACCTTGCTCTCCTACTTGAACAAGCAGTTACAGGCACAACAGGGCAGCTGAGAACTAAAAAACGTATGGGTAGACCTTCACAGAGCAAATCAGCTGAATTTCCCTACTTTCATGTTGCTCCTGGCTTAGGGATGCCTTTCGCATTTCCTTAGGTTTCCTGCACTCTGAATGGTAGATGCACTGTAAGCTTTGTGTGGAGTAATACTTTGTTTCTCTGATGCTGCTCATCACATGAAGATGCTCATGTATTGTGAGAGGAAATCCATGAGAAAAAAGCTTATAGGCGATTGCTGCCTCAGAGGGACACTTGGTGAAGAGTTGCATCAAGTGAGGTCACTTAAAGAGGAACATCAGAGAGCAGCAGCTGCATCCCTTGTTGTGTGGAGGCAATGGTTTTATTGACAGGCTGTTGCCAGGGGAGCCAGAACCCAGTTATGAACGTTTCCAGTGCATGATGTGCGTGCTGGTTTAGGGCTCCTCTCTACATTGCTCCTATGGTCAGCTACCTTGGGTGTTCAGAGATGAAAAGATGTCCACCTTGAAGAGCTGAAGGTGAACCCCAAGGGAAACAGTGTTTGTCCAGAGCTCCAAGTCAGATTTCCACTGCTGTGTTGAGTCACTGGTTGCTCCTCTAGCTGGGACTTCACAGCAAGGGAAGGGACCTTCCAAGATCCCTTGAAGAGATCTCCTATAGACGACTGTCGGCTGGGGCGATGTCAGCTTTTAGGGTGATTCTGAGTGCCAGCAGAGATGTGATGTGGGTGACTCCTGGTGCTGCAGCCGGACCAGCGGCTGGTTCAGTCCCTGCCTGCAGCAGCCTCTCGGGGTGGCCGTGGTGCCACCTCCCTCCTCACCCATCCCAAGTGGACACATTTCATTAGCTCACAGCCAGCAGCCCCAGCTGTACCTGCTGGTGGTGTGTACACTGCCTGCAGGATCAGCAAGCAAGCAATAAACCAGCATTAGCATGAGGTCCTCCCTGAAATAAAAACGTGTGGTACACACCTCCTGAGCCATTTCTGGTTGGTGCTGTCAGTCACTGCCACTCATATCCTATGATAAACACGCCTGAGAGCTGTGCCTACCTGCTAGAGCCCTTCACAACCCTCCAGAGGAGGAAATTCACAGCAAGCTGTGTTAGAGTAATGGGTTTGGGGGATTTGGACATGGTTTTGGTTCTGAAGTGCCTGATAGTAATAAGTTCAACAAAAAACATTGGGTTCTTGTTCTCCTAGTGCGGCTACTGGTAGTTCTTCATAGAAGTTGCTCTGACTCTGTTACGCATCTGAACCTAAATTATGGTCATCTCAGGTATGCCAGTAGGAGTTTAGTTGCAATAGGAAATGGAGCATGGAATCATCATGAAATTATTATTTTCCAATTGAAAAAGTTCCAAGAAATGATGAGTATTCCCAGGGGTACCGTATGTCTCACTATAACCTTTCTTTTTTCAATATACTTGAACCACGCTTATGTCATTCTAGGTACTCATTCCAAGATGAAGAAGATATGTTTATGGTGGTAGACCTGCTGCTTGGAGGGGACCTGCGATACCACCTCCAGCAGAACGTGCGGTTCCAAGAAGGCACCGTGAAGCTCTTCATCTGCGAGCTGGTGCTGGCCCTCGACTATCTCCAGAGCAGGCACATCATCCACAGGTCAGCTGGGGACCTGGGAGGTGGGCTGGTCCTTGTAGATTGCGTGTTTCTATGTAAAACACCATGTTTCCCAGAGAAATGGGCTGTAGCTCATTAATATCTGTCCTTGTCCAGGGTGGGTAGGCATCAGCATTCAGAATTCCCCTGCTATCACACTCATAGGTATTTGCCTTTTGCTCCTCTCTCTACCACACAGGAAGACAAGGAATGAGACCAAACATGGCAGTTCTCTGTATGAGGTTAATCCCTTTCTGGAAATTGTGAGAGTTTCTTTTTGGCCACCAAGAATTTTCATGGTCAGTGAAAGAGTATTTGAGCTCTTCCCACAGACTGGGAGACCTACAGAGTAACAGAGGAGGTAGAGCTTTTCCCTGGTTGGAGAGGCAGGGTCAGCTCCAGGTGGATGGATGGATGTGCAACTGCTTCCTGCTGGTGAACTGGGCCATGCAAACATCAGGGGTCCTCCGTAGTTTTGACTTAGTGGCTGCTAACAGGGGGTGTGAAGAGGGAGGGACCAGCAGGGGGTTAGCAAAGTTGGGAAGAAGATTATCTCATTTGTAAGTATCACTTTAGAAGCGCATTCTTGTGAGGTGTAAAGATAAAGCAGGGTACACAATGTAAAATGATCCTGGTTGTCAGGGAAGGAACACGCTGTTGAAGGGCAAATGAAGAATGAGGCTTGTTCATGTCTGTGGCATTTGGCTGCTGTTTCGAGGTGTGGAAGCAGGAGGCTGCCAGGTGCTGTGCGGAGCCCAGGGCATCAGCGGGGTTTTGCTGTGTGTGCCCTGCTCGGGGCAGCTCCCGCTTTCTCAGGAATCCCGTGTCCCTTGCTGCTGGTTTGCTCTGTACCTGCGCAGATCTCTACCCTGATGCATCCGATCCCAGCGTCCCAGCTGCCCTGGGACGTGCTCCAGTGTGTGGTGGCAGGGACGTTGTGCTGGCATCTGCTCACCCGCACCAAATAATGTATGAGCATAAATTACACACCGTGAAATGCAGCCTCGGTGTCTCTGTCCTGGGCAGTGAGGGGTAAATCCTGCTGCTGGCTTGGCCTGAACTAATTGAGTGGGGCAGAGGCATGAAGAAGCACAGGGAAGAAATCCTTCTCTATTAGTAATACATTACAATTAGTAGTAGTGTTTGTAGGACTGAAGGGCTAGAAGCTCGATGTTGCGAGAATAAGTCTGAAGGATGATGATGGTAATGATGATCATCATCATGATGAAAGACATGATAGCTACAGGAGCAGAGGGTGCCTGGGGTTGCAGTCCCTGTTCCGAGCTGTAAACATAGGCTGGGAAAAGCTGAAGTTCAGGCTGCAGTGTGTACTTCAAGCAGCTCTACGTGTTTAAGGCGAATCGAGCACAACAAAACATGTACGGCAGTTGGTCAAATTTGCAAATTATTTAATTAACGCTGTAGTGCAAGTTGTTTAATTACCACTGTAACCCAGTGGGACAGTGGTAGATTGATAAAGTGACTGTGCTGAGTCAACTGAGCTGCAACATCTGTAATAAGGAGACAGGCAAGTGTTTGCTTGTTTTCTCTGAGCAAAGCTGTGCAGGGACAGCAAACACAGACCCATGGTTGGAATTATTTCCCACCTGCATGCAGAAGAGTGGGAAACATTTCTCTGTTTTTTGAGGGTAGGAAATGGCATAATTAGTTTATAAGAAACAAATACACAAATAATCAATAAGCAAAACTATCCCTGTTTGTTGTTTGCATCGTGGGAAGGATCTCGCTGTGCTGGTGCAAGTCCATGGGCTTCACACCAGGCTGAGATCAGGAAAGGCCTCACTGGAAAGAAAACCGATAATAATTAAAAAAAGATTGAAAGGTGGATTAGAAATGAAAACCTTTGTGGTTCAGTTCAAAACTTCGAACACACTTTTCTATCAGGGGATTCGAAGAATCCGTTTTTTCCAAACTGCTGAAACATTTCCTAAAGCTGTTGCTTAAGTCGGCGGCGTCCCCATTTTTGACTGTCAGATATGGAGCTTCCTTCCCTCTGGGCTGTTTGGCTCTAACCTGAGGCAGTTTTGCTACACTGACAGGGAAAACCAGCTGCATACCTGAGGCCACCTGAACTCTAGATAAAGACTCCGGTCCCTGTGCTTACCTGTGTGCTGGGGGTGGCACAAGGAAGGGGACTGGTATTTAGAGCCCACTGGAGCAGTTTGGGTGAGAAGACACCAGAGAACAGTAAGTGATGACACGATGGTGAGATGTCTTTTCCTGGTTCCACGTGGGTGGGTGAGTTCAAACTCTATCTCAGTGACTGCATTCTTAAAGATAAGATCCTAAACCTGCTCATTTCCTTCCCCTGGGCTGGTGGGGCACCAGGGCAGTGCAGGGTCTGCGACTGCCCTGTGCACGGTGCTTGGCTGCCAGGTGCCTGAGAGAGGGTGAATGGGGACTGATGTAATGAGATCATTAAAACCAGGTAATGTCTTGTAAAGTCACTCAGGTGGATACGGCAGGAGTATCAGGTGTACACTTTGTCCCTTCCAGGGAAAGCATTGCAATAGGTATTATTACTTTGGGTTTTGTTTGTTGGTTGTTTTTAATTCAGGAACAAAACCTGTGGGGACCCATCTGCTTCTAAACAAAGAGGTTGAAATAATTGCATTTTTATTTAGTAAATAGGGAACATACAGTACTGAAAGAGATTAAGAAGTTAACAGGAGAAGAAAGAGAAAAAGAAGCTCCAATGTTGTCGGTGGACTGCCTGAGTGCTGCTAGTCCAAACCACAGCAGCCATCACAGCCATAGCCCTGAACCACCCCTCTGCTTCTGCTCTTTGATTAGTCGTTCTCTTATGCCCAAATCAAACCCTGCAGGAATATCAGAGCTGAAGAGCCCCAGCAAAGACAACGTCCCAGGCACAATGCCTCTGGAAGTGAGTCCCTGTGGAGCCCGGGCTTTCCTAAAGCGTCTGCAGCCGTGTTCCCTGTCACTTCTCTAGGCTAATGGCTGTCTCTCCTCTGCCTTTTCTCTTAGAGACATCAAGCCTGACAACATTTTACTGGATGAGCATGGTAAGTGTCACTTGCTTTGTGGTTGTGCATATGCAGAAAAACAGAGTCAGAACCAGGACATCCAAGGTGAAGTTCAGGTGGTGGCAATTTACCTCACTTCATGTTGCTCAGTCTCAGCTCAGATACGACCAGGGACATCCTTGCATGCTTTTGTTGCTGTCTTTTGCTTTTTGAGTGGCAGCATCTTGTACCTTCTGGGCACTGGGCACCCTGTGATGCAGTGGTGTTTCTGAGGGTGCCTCAGAGTTTTGTCCACAGCTCCTCAGGCTGGCTGACATGACAGCATCCAGGACCAACGCTTTGTGTGTGCCTGTGGTCAGTTGCCTCGCAGACCTTATTTTAAGACCTTCATGGCTCTTGCTTTAAACTTTCTCAAAATATAATCATTTGAATGGAAATGCTCATGTAATTGCAGGCTGGGTGTGATGTAGGCTCACAAACAGAATGCATTATGGCTGAACAGATAATCCTTTCCAGGTATTCAGATTCAGGTATTTTCTTTTTCCTTGAGCATTTGACATTGGGAGGGAGCTCAAAGAGGATTTGAGGCAGGGGATATTACAGAAGTTGCTTTATTTTTCCCTTTAGTCTTAGTTTAGAAATGTCATCACTTCAGAGGCTGTAATGGAGATGCTGAAGCTCCCGAGGAGCGGCTGTGGCGGCTGCGTGCGCCCAGGGTTGCCTGGCAGCGCCCGACCCCCGGCTCTCCCCCCTCGCACGCGGCCTCTCGCCTCCCCGCTGGCTCATGATTTATTGAGGAGCCGTCAGCAGAGCGGCTCCCGGCGCCGCCCGCAGCGGCCTCGCTGCTGCCCCGGGCACGGACCGGCGCAGGGCCCCGGCCCCCTCCCGCGGGGTCCTGCTCGGTCCGGTGCGGGGCCACGCGCGGTCAGACCCAGGCGCTCGGGGGTGACCTGTCACCATCTCCAGAGAGCCTCTGTGCCCCATAGGACGGGGGGACAGGCCCCGCGGGAGGGCGCTGGAGCGCTAAAACCGCAGAAACACAGGCCGGCATTCCCGAAGAGGGGAAAAAGAGAGGCTTGTCTTTGCAGTTGCATTCAGCTCAGCAGGATGTAACCTGCAAACTTCTGTAATGACTCTGCAATTTAGGCCGATTTTGAGCTTATTCTCTGCTCACTGTGATGTTTTAACTGTCTGCTGAAGAGGTTTCAGTTATTTTGTGTGGATTTACCCTTGACTTCAGTGTCCCGACTATGACATGTAGTACCTCTCTTCTTCATCCATGGCAGCAAAGGTGCATCCTCTCATGCATACAGAAAGCTTTGTGTACACACAATTCAATTTTTTTCTTGCCCCCACAGCAACTGTTATTGTGACATTTTTATCTATGGTTAGCCTAGATTGTGCTTGTTTTCCAGCATCTCCTTCCCCATGGAGCAGAGCTGCAGCTCCCCATTCTCTGTCTTCAATGTTCACCAGGCTTTCACAACTGATAATTTCTGAGCACAAAACACACACTATCTGCCAACATCAATTCTTTATAATGTTCTTGACTGAGACTGGTCCCCAGGGAGTATTTACGCACCTGAAGACCTTCAGCAATCAGACTTCAGCCCTTCGTTTTTAGACTCTTCTTGCCCCCAACTCTGTCCTTTGGCTCTTCCTCCTTTCCAGCTGTGAATTACCTCTCCAGCTGTGACCCCTGTGTCATGAACTCGGCACACACCTCATGCCTTTGCCTCTGTCACCCTGGTTGGTGACATTCTGTATTAGCATAGCAATTTCAGCTAAGAAATTAAAGTGAGGCATAAATAAAGTGGAATAGTGGGCAACGGTCTTTCTGTGCAATAAATAAAGAAATTGTTCAACATCAGCAATTGGGATCAGGTCCCACAGTGAAAAACCCTCAGCTGCTGATCACCTTCAGTGGTCATTCCAAGCACAAAGTGACTTCCTCCTGTAATGAACAGTCGATTTGGCTCAGTGACAGCACAGCTCATCTGGGAATAAAAGAATATAACAGATGGCAGTTTCCAAGAATTGTGACTATTTCATCAGCAGGTTTTGGCCATGTCACTTGCATAATAAAGTTGAGGAAAAGCTCAGTTTTATCTCTACTAAAACTGAGAGGGTTCTTTTTTGCCAGAGCCCTATAATGCCTTTGCTCAGTATTATTTCTTGAGGGCAGTGCTAAAATGCATGAGCTCCTGCCAATGCAGGCACTGCATACGCAGCCCATTTACTCTCATCTAAGAATGTTACAGGACAGTTTGTCCAAGAGCCTCCACACTCCGCATCTCCTAATATCTCTGTTTTCATATTCTTTAAAATACTACCTTAGTTGAATCTGCAGAAGCTTTGTATTTTTTGTTCAAAAGATGATCTGGAAAGATGAAGGAATTGTGTAGTAAGAGGTGCTGAATATAATAAAAAAAGTTCTTTGCCTTAATGCAGAGCCACAGGCTTGATCCAGAAGTTTCAGACAGACAGGATGAGCTTGGGAAGGATGCAGTGCCTGGAGCACAGCTCTGGCTGCACTCAGAGGTGCTGAGCAGTCAGGAAAACATGAGCCTTAAACACTGACTCTGAATGCCAGCAGAGACACCCATCGCATCCCTCAGCCCACCTGCTCCACAGCGCTGCAGTCGCTGTTCTGCCTGCTCTCACCATCTGCAGCCCTCCTCCTCAGCCCCAGTGGCTTGGTTTGGTCATTTCCCAAGTGAGCTGGTTCATAAAACCTGTGATTTATCTGAAGTTAATAGTTTAAAAGAGACATCCAGAGAAAGGCGTGTTTGTGCTTGGGGTAGCAAATTCTTTGCAAGCCTTTGTGATTCATATTTATGAAAACAGCTCCCCACAATGTGGAATGAGAGCTGGAGATGAAAGAAAACAATGCAAGGACAGAGAGGACACATTCAGACAGGACAGTTGTGTATCATTCTTTCCTCTCAAGTACTCCCTAGTGATTGCTACCTGTTCTTTAGCAGCAGACAGAGTTCAAGCAACAATGAGGGACATGTGCCCTGACAGATCAGTCAGATACCATGTGAGAGCTGAGCCCTGACAGCATTTTTAGGTGCAATCATGAATTTAACTTTTATTGCCCAGATTCTCCCCAGCTAGATCCGGTATTTGCAGCAGGGAAACTTGTATCACTATTCTTGATTAACACATGCATAGGCACAAACCGAAAGATTTACTTAAATGCTTCATAGCATCCAGAAGAGACAACAGGAGTTCATTGCCAAGGCATCAACTTTCATACGCGTAAAGATGATCTTATTCCATTTACCTCATGAACAAAAACGAGTGAATTTCTAGCTGTTGAAGCTAACAACTGAGGGCAGTGTTGTAGCATCTCAGTCAGTAGAAGCCACTTTGATTTGATCTCTGTGGTTAGAGGAAACGAGCAATCCAGCCACCCTCTGTTATTGCAGAGGAAGGCAATGACTCTGCAAAACACCAGGTACAAAAGACCTGATGTTTTGATAATGAGCTCACCTTTGTCAGGGTGAGCGAGTTCAGTGCCCGGGAGGATGAAGAGATCTGGAAGAAACCACCTGCATCTAAACAGAAGAATTGGGCTGAACGAACCCACAAGTTTCAGTGAAGTGAAGCCAGCCTTATAATGATCACCTGCACTGCTCTGCATGATTGCTATGCTCACTGATACGAGTTTAGGGAATAAGGAATAATAAATTTAAGTGCTTGGAAAAAACAAGTGGAAGTAGAAGAGCAGGCGAGAGCTGGGTGGAAGCATTTCCCTTCTCATCCCTGCAGATCATATCCACCTCATATTTCCTTTCCTGTTTCCAGGCAGCAGCTGTGCATATTGTAGCAGGGACAGCAGAAACCGTTCCTACATCCAATGGAGGGTTTGATGATGTTTGAATTTCTTGCACAAGGCTCTTTTGCTTGGAGCAAAGGCATCTGTGCCATTCCAGAGACATCCTCTAAAGAGGAGAATGGAGAGTGCTCAGTACCTGGGAACCCCAAAGGGCAGTAGATAGAAAGCCAAAAATAACAAGGATTTCCCCCCCCCCTCAAAAACATGATGGAATTTTTTCTCTGTGAGAAGGTCAATTCTCTTTCCCCCCAGATTTAGGAAGCCTCAAACCAATCATCATTCAATAGCTTCTTGGAGCACTCCATTGTTTTGCTCCCCAAAGGGTAGCTAAAGGGATATCTGATGCAACCAGACACATCTGTGAGCTGCCTCCTGCAAGCTGAAATACACCAGTTCTTCCACCAAAATGTTTTGCTCCTGGGAACTCTTTTCCATGGAGTATTTTATTTAAAGGTTGATTCAAAGCTTTTTATCCTGTGAAATTAAAGCAAACCAAGTAAGACGTTAACCTCTGTCTTTCAGGACATGTGCACATCACTGATTTCAATATTGCCACAATGCTGACTAAAGAAATACAAGTCACCACCATCGCTGGCACAAAGCCGTACATGGGTAAGAACCATTGACAATTGTGTGTCCTTCATTTGGCAGCAGTGGTGGGAAGCAGGTCAAGTCCTTTTTGATGAGAGTTCAGACTCTTTTCCCCCCTGTATGTAGCAAAATACATTTGTTTGAAGTGAGGAATAAGCTCAAGAGGTGCTGCAGGGCAACATGACAGGAATCTCTCACCAGTAACACCCCAATGCAGCTGGAAAATGTGCATCCATCTACTGATTGCATACAACAGACCAAAGCAAGCTGATAACATAGATTTTAGAGCCACTGTGCCATACTGTACAGCATGGTTTTGATTACAACAGAAGATAGTTGCACTCATGAGATCTCAGAGCATTTCACAAGCAGCAGACAAGCCATGTAATGACGGTGAAATGCTCTTGCTGCCCTTGCAAAGGAAAATGAAGCACAGAGGCTTGTATCTGGTCCCTCAGTACACTAGCACAAGTCTTACACTGCTGCATCACTAGCGATAATTTGAAGTTTTATATAAACTGGCTGCTTTAAAAACTAGCATTACCCTGGTTAGGCCAAGCGGTGGAAGTAGGACTTGCTCATTTCCCAAGCCACAGCATCACTCAGCATGCAGGAAGGACCCATGTTCTGGCGTTAGGCTGCCACAATGGAGAGCATTGCTAGCACCAGGGAGAGACGAGTGAGGCTTTAGCTCTAACCTCTACCCCAAGGACAGCAGCAGGACAGAAGGGCAATCCGGGGGCAAAGTGACTCTGGAGGGGGTGGATGCCTCCATGGCAGTCTTGGGGCAGCTGCAGGAACAGTTTTCATAAGCAAATCAGCACATACAGAGCACTCGCTCCCTGTGCAGACCTTCCTGGTACTCCAAATGTGCATTTTTCTTTTCCACTTTTTAAGAGGAATACAGAAAACCGACTTATGGCCACTCATTGTCTAAATCAGCAACGCAGCTGACTTTAAATCAGCAAGAGACCCACTTCATGCTTTTCACACAAGCACAGTTAACGAGCATAAGGCAAAATAACACTGACATACCTGGGAGGAATCGGGGTCACAGAAGGCAGACAATGAGCCAGAGAGGAATATTCCGAGATGAGGCTGAAAGAAGCTGTGCAAACACAACACAGAAGGGTCTCTGTAAAGTGAAGTGTTCTAACTAAAGCAAAGGCACTCAAAACCATTTCTATACAACTAACACAACTCCTCCCACAGAAGTTACACACTTTCATATGCAGCAATGCTGCCTTTGAGAGCTCAGTAACAGAGAACACAGCCTCCCTGCAGCTACTGCATAGCCAAATCCCTTAGGGCAATTTCCTGGGAATCCCCTTTTTATCCAGGTGATCAAGCTGACCTTCCACCTTCGCATCACAGGTGCAATCCTTTTAAAGAGGAAACATTCACCAATGAAGGCTTTGCTCCTGGTCTGGGGGTTTTTAGAGCAATTCTTGCCCTCAGCTCACATCAAAATCCTACTGCATTTTTTTCCCCTTACTGTCAAAAGGGAAATTTAATGGCTAAGAAGAAACATTCCATTCTGTGCCTCCACCCCCTCCCTGTTAGCAGGCACAGAGGAGCCAGAACCCTGGCTTTGAACACAGAGGAAGGTGTTCTGTGCTGTGCCAATCGCACGCATGGTCTGTCAGCAGGGTCGTGTTTTCCAGGTGTATCTGCTCCCATGGCAGGCAGGTATCTGGGCTAAGCTGGCGTGCTGGGCACTGGGTCAGGTTGGCCCACACTGAGACAGCGCTCGGTGCCAGGCAGCGCTCGGGGCTCGTGGGAGCTGCAGGAGCAGCGGCTGCATGGCACACGGCAGGGCAGGAGATGGGGGCTTTGCACCCATGGCTGTCAGCTCTTCCCTCCACACTGAGGCACCTTGGTGTGGGATGTTTCTGCACTGCGAGGCCAGGACAGCAGCCAAGGAACCTGACATGACTGGAAGGTGAATTGCTGCAAGGACGTGTGTGCGTTCTGATCAGGGTCCACCTCCGTGGCGTTTCATGCAGGACCGAGCCACCAGCGCTGCCACTCTTTTGAACTAAAAAGCAGCAAAGGTGTGGTGAAGGGAAATGTGCGAATTCGTGTCCTGGTAGAACAGCAGGGCTGCTCCCTGGGGCACACAGCAGCATTCTGGTGCCTCACCTGAGACTGCAGCAAGGCAAACTTTCCTTTTTCTGTGTTCTGCAGCACCTGAGATGTTTAACTCCACAAAACCCATCGGCTATTCCTTCGCTGTGGACTGGTGGTCACTGGGGATCACGGCCTATGAGCTGCTCCGGACCCGGGTACTGTGCATGCAGCTCCTGTCCCCATCCATCCATCCATCCATCCATCCATCCATCCATCCATCCATCCCTTTCCTTAAACACTCTTTTGGAAAGGTTAATGATTTAGAACAGGGATAAAAGGCCCAAGGCAAATTCCAGGCTTTCAGGGTTATCAAAGTATAGGAAGCAGAACTCATCTTCACCAGGGTTCTTGTGATCACAGCTAAGAGCTCAGAGGAACTGTTGCGATACAGAATAGCATGTCAGTACAGCTCCCTGCTGCACTCAAGGGCCTCTGAGTTGATGTAAGCTGGGCAAGGCAAATGAGCGACAACTCTTCAAGTCCGGGCTGCAGTATAATTTGCTTTGAGCTCCCATCCTGCAGGAAAAAAACACTCGGAAAACAAATCTCATCGCTCTTGTAATAAGATTGAGCAGTTTGAGCAAAAGCAAGCTGCAACATGTAAATTAATAAACAACCCCTGCCTGTCATGTCAGTGCTGTGCTGCTAACTCTGGTAAGGTGGGGAGCCGTGTAGGCAGACGAGGAGATTTGGAAGAGCCGTGTAAAAAAAGAGGGACAGAATTATACAAATTGCATTCTTCTAAGCAAGAGGTGTTTAAAATTGTGTGAGGATAGGAAAGTGCTTTGAGTATGACTATGTAGAATAAGCTCTTAAGAAACGCTCATCAGTCATTGCAGAATGCTTTATAAAATGCCGTGATTAATATATTTTAAAGAAGAGATTTTCAAATGGTGAGTGACCAAGTTAGTGAACATTAACGGGACACGGTTGTCTGACCTGTTGGGTAATGGAGGCGGTGTGCCCCTGTGAACATACTAATATAACACTCAAGTTTTCCAGTTGTAATGTTAAGTGAATGGCAGGACTGTTCATCACATTGATTTTTGACTTGATGGTTCTGTTTCCAGGGATGGGAGCAGAAGTGCTGGTTTGGGTTTTGCCTCCCACCTGTCCTGCTGTTTCAACATCTGGTTCTTGTCACAGTTCTTGCTGACATTATTTTGTTTATTTCAACTGAGCTGCCATCACACAGGGAGAGACTTTCAATGGGAGGATGGGGAATCTACAAAGAGGCTTCATTTGAAGCTTCTCTGCTCTAAAAAACATTTCCCCAGGGGTCTGAAAACCCAGATAAATTAAAATGCTTTCCTGGTGGCACTTTTCCCAGAGGCCGTATCACATTCGCTCCAACACTTCCACAGATGAAATTGCTCATGTGTTCAGGACGGCCACAGTGATGTACCCTGCTGCGTGGTCCACGGACATGGTGTCGCTCATCAAAAAGGTGAGAGCAGCGTGGGAGCAGAGGGCTCAGGGCTGCCTGTATCTGGGCACTGAGCCCCTCACCATGCTTTGTAGCCTTCACAGTCATTGCGAACTGTGTCCAGACTCAGTGCTGATGACCTTCAGGTGGTAAATGTCCAGCTTTTCATGCTGCAGCTGCACTAACACAGTAACCAGCTGGCAGTGCTGCATCCCGAACTGATGGGGATGGAGTTTGTGCTGACAGCCATGGCTGCTGCTAATGTGGCTCCTCTAAGGACACAGACGGACTTTGCTTTCACTGTTTCTCCTATAACTTTGTCTCTCTGGAATGACATACCATAGAAATAGATATTAATATATGTGTCACTAAATCTGGCAAAACCCCTGCCTTTTTTATTTAACACCCCCCCCCCCCCATTTTCCCCAGCAATGAAAGGATTTGCAAGAAGTGGTGGTACTGTTGAAATCCTTTGGTGCCATGTGCTTTATGCAGCACTGCAACTATTTTTTAACAAAGCTGCTATCAAAATTGCTTCAGAATCATTACTGGAGCCATTTTGAAGCTGGAATCATGTTTGAAGTGAAGCCACATCTTCAATAAACAAAACTATGGCTTGACAGTGTCAGACACTGTTTGCTTACAGTGGCAGCAAAGCTGGAATAGTGAACACTGCATAACAGCACTAGCTGCAGATTTTGGAAAGGATGTAAATAGCTTTCTGATCTTCAAATGCAGGCAATGAGGCAGCACTTACTGCAGCTTTCATCTGGCCTTTGTCCCAAATACTTTGTAGAAATATTTTGTCATCTCTCATGAAATACGCTCAAACTTTTTCATGCAAATGAGACCTCAGTTCTTTGCTGAGACAGAACCATGGCATATTTCCCAAGAAGAGAATTGAAGACTATCTCCATTTGTTTAAAATTAAATGGAGCTAATATTTTATTAGGCCTAGCAGTATCGCTGGGTATTTGCCGCAGATGTCCTCTGTGTTGTTATGTTGGAAGCTTTTGCCCAGCCCATGACACACCACAAGCCGTACAGGCTCTCGTGTGAATGAATAATGCAATGTTGCAGTTATTTAGATTTCCAAGGGCCCCGTGGTATCAGGTTCAGCACCCAGATGTGTTAGGCATGAGGCAGCTGTGCTTCCGTCCCAGCTGTATTTGTTACTGTTCAAGGCACGCTCTCACTTGCAGCAGAGCTGCACTGTGGGCACTGGGACTGGAGCATGGGGCTCCGCAGAGGATATGAACTGCAGGGACAGGAGCATGGCACCGGCTGCCAGACCCGGCACAGGCCAGAGGCTGGGAGTTCCTCATCTACCCCTTCCCGGGGGGTTTGGATCATCTGGGTTTCCTGCAACATCTTCGGAGTGCATATTTTCAGGAGTTTATGAAACCGAGTCCTTGAATAGAGACAAACATCAATTATTTCCTTCCACACAAGTAATTCCTAGGGCAAAATAAGCTGTGTGCATGCATTATTTCACATGGGAATTACCCTTATGAATATTCCATTACTAGAGTGAGAAAACAGAGGATGTTTACAGATACAGTATTAAACTGGGGACACAAAGGCATGAGTTTAACTCCCCATTCTGAAACCTTTTTAACCTTGGACAAACCGTTCATGTCACTGCACTGCCTCATTGCCTGAAATGGGGATAAAAGTTGTTCATAAAACAAGAGTTAAAGGCTGTGAGCCCCTCGCACACACTGGTGAAGGGTATCTGAGCCAGAACAAGAGAGGAGGCACCAGTCAAAGCGGCAGTGTTAATGCAGTGTCACCGGTGCTGTGTGTCCTGAGCCCATCCAGCAGAGTGTCTGAGTGTCCCACCGGGACAGGGGCGGGTGGCTGGACCTCGGCACAGTCTCTGATCTCACATCTCAGGGTCTCACTCTCTCACATGTTCTGTTTAATTCTCACTGCAGTTGCTTGAGCTGAACCCTGAGAAGCGTTTTTCTCAGCTGAAGGATATCCAGGACTTTCCGTATCTGTCAGACGTGAACTGGGACGCTGTTCTCCAGAAAAGGATAATGCCAGAATTCATTCCCACGGTAAGGAATTGGACTTCTATAGGTGTTACAGGCTGCAGACTGCCCTCGCACCAGGCACCGGGTCACGGGAGTTCTTACAAATTTCCAAAGGAGCATCAGATGTCACAAGGGATAGGGGAAGGACTTCCACTTCCCTGTGTGTGTAATAAGGAGATTACAGGGGACTGACTACAGAGTGTGGGTGCCCCAGAACTGACCCACTCTGTTTATAATATTCCCAGAATTTCTGGATGCAGAACTGGCCGCAGCAGGGGAAGCGCACACTGACAGCCCTCCTGAGCAACCTGCGCTGAGCAGCCTTTCTTAGCTGCTTTGCACCTGCTCTGGAAATGCAAAGACCAACCACCAGACACAGGCTCCTGAGCAGCCTGCAGATCACCCACCGGTCCAGGACAATTGTTTTTTCCTGCAATGGCTCTCCTGAACAAGCCCATTCTTTGCAGTAAAATAACAAGTGCAGTAGAGTTTCTGATCCTTTTTTAATTGGACTGAAAGCACAGAAGTAACATAACCCTTATGGAAAATAATCAGGCTGTTGGTGCAGCGTTACTCTGGTTTTCAGTCAAACAAAAGTCGGGCTAAACTACACATATTTGTTACGTGTATGTGTTTCTGCCCTCTGTAGCTGGTTTTCTCTGTGGTGGGTGCACATGCATTGCTATAAAGCCAGGCCTGCAGGCTGCTGCTGCACTCCTCCCCAGCACAGACACACCATCCCTCACTTCAAAGCAGCCGAAAGGCAGAGCAGAAGCAGTGAGCAGGAAGCGGTTAATTGTCAGCCCTCAGCAGTGTCCCCCGGCTGAAGGGACGATGGAGCACAGCAGCAGTGCAGCAGGTGCCCCGTGTGTGCGGAACTGGGGGTTCAGCTCAGGTTTGCACAATTCAGCTCCTGGAGGCAGTCCAGAGACTCCTCAAGACCGGCTCTGATCACTCAAGGGCACCTCTCCCCTCTCCAGAAAGGCAGACTGAACTGTGACCCAACCTTTGAACTGGAAGAAATGATCCTAGAATCCAAACCTCTTCACAAGAAAAAAAAGCGCCTGGCTAAGAAGGAGAAAGACACCAGCAGAAGCAATTCCTCCCAGGTGAGAGCAAGCAGGTACAAGCATGTGGTCAGGAAGTCTCTCATTTTCCAGTTAAGCTGACTGCCATCCAGCAAGATCACAGCAAACTGTTTAAACGGACCATTTTTGTCCCTTCTGACCAACTTTATTTCCAAAACTCTTCTGCATCTTCCCTTTGGTGGAAGGCAGCACACATACACATGGGTTTTGTATGATGAGAGTCTTAATGCCCTTCTCCCCACTGCAGTGCTAAAGATGCTCTTTATACCTAAATGCTTTTTATACCTAAAGATAAATGTATTTATACCAAGATGCTTTTTATACCTGAAGATACCCATATTGCCTTGGAATTGTCCTTGTGATGTCTTTCTGTGTCAGCTGTGGATCTATTCCTCATCTATTTTTCTATTTGATTGTGAAAGGCCTGCCACCTTCAGAAGCACCTGGAGATGCTCCAGAGGGACTTCATTGTTTTCAACAGAGAAAAGTAAGTACTGGTGCAGAGGCAGTACAAGAGATTCTGTTCTAGTCACAGCCTTTGACAGACCTGGCTCTGGGCTCTTGGTAAACGCCGCCCGTGGGGTGGAGGCGCAGGGTACTGTGGCTGCTGGCTGAGCCCGCGGCTGCCGGGACTCACACGGCATTTCTGTGCTCCAGGTCCCAGCCTGTACTGAGTGCCCCATCTGTGCGGGCAGCGGCTCAATGCAGGGGCTCGGGCTGCACAGGCTGCAGGGCTCAGTGCAGCCCCTTGAGAAGGCACAGCTCATGCCAGGGGACTGGATGCTCCCAGGCAGCCACATCATGGTGTGGGCGTTGGCACTGCCCGGGCTTTCCCTCACAGCAAAACCATCACTTTCTCTTCCTAAGGGCAAGGCACCACCACAACGACATCCAGGGGACCCTGACACTGGCAAAGAGCACAGGCACGTGTAAGGAGGACAACCAGAACAACAGACTCTGAGCACACACGCACACCTTCACCACGCTGCAACACCAGATCTGTCCACTGCCTCCAGGACCCTGTCGAACGCCTGGTGCCAAGTGGAAAGTTGGGGCACCCACTCCCTCTGCTTCCACCCTACAGCCAGTGGATCCTGGGCATGGGGGGAGAGGCTGTGGGTGCTGCCCCTGTGACTTGCCACAGTCAGTTAGACTGAGATCCTGTTATTTTGCCTGTCTTGGTGGCAGGAATGCCACTGTGTGAAATGGATGAGACACTCTTCACTCTTCATTCACCCTTTGGGTTAGCTTGCCAGCATCACAGCCCTTGGTGCTGCCAGCAGCATGAGCAAAGGGCCACGCATGCACTGCTTGTAGAAGTGTCATCACTCGTATCACTCCTGGTGACAGCAGTGTGGGTCCAGGCTCTGTGGAGGTCGGAACACCCACATCCTCACAGCCGGTTGCTCCCGATGAAGGAGTGCTCACTCTCAGCTGCAGGGTCTCCACCAAAGGGTGGCCTTTGCTTACAGACACTTCCTGTGAGCATCCCGTGAGTGTGGGCACAGAGGGCTGGAAGTGATGATCAGCTGGGAGGAGGCAGTGAAGGTTTCCCATCCTTCTCCCCGTCTCCATGCTGGCTCCTGTGCTCATTCCTCGCAGATCAAGGCTGGTGTGCCAGCTGTCAGTGCATGCAGGCAGGGGTGGAAATGAAGAGGCAACAATCAGGCACTGGCAAATCACCAGCATCCAGATGCTTTTCCAGGCCAGCCTGAAAAACCCATTCACCATCACATGAAACTGTTGAAACTCGCTGAACCTGATGGGGTTCAGCTTCCAACACCAGAGGTGAATTTGAATGTGTATTTTTATTCTCTTTACTATTTAAATTATGCTTGATTTAAACAGCTACTATTTGCAGTAGCTGTACTCCTGGTACAGTCATTGCCAGGACTGAGAATGGCCAAAGCATTTCTATTATGGTAGTGCTGGGAAAGATGCTGTTATTTAAATGCTTTGGCAGACCTGAGGTTTCACCTCCTGATTTGCCATTTTTCCTATTTTCAGCAATATAATGAATGCATGATGAACCATTTGCCTCCCATTTACCCAAAGGTGTTCTTGTCTCCCCTGTGCTTTCCTCTCTTTCTGGCTAAATCTGATCAACTCCAAAAAAAATCTGAATAAAACCAACAGCACATGAAAGGCTCAGAAGCCAGTGTTACTTCTGAGGTCACTTGCATAGCAAGGCAGAAAGGGCAGAAAGCATCCAGGCAGGGCATCACCCATCCGTGCAACTGACCACAGCATCCTGTCTGCCTATTCTGCCTCTGCCGTGGCACACAGCACCAAGCAGCTCAGCCATAGCTCCTGCCCCAAAATCAGCTCCAGTTAAGTGTCTTCACTTTGTGGTCCCTCCACTAGTGGTAGGGGGGGGGCCTGGAGCTGGGCAATGCTGGGGATCCCCTGCCCCACTCCCTGGGAGCTCTGGTGTTTGCCTCTGAGCCTCTACCCTGATGGCTCCAGTCCCCCAGGACATTCTGCACTGCTCTCACCCACAGCAATCTCTAACAGAGATGTGAGTGGCACAGAATGTGGTTGTAGGTCTTGACGTTAACAGGCAGGGTACAAGGAGGATGCTGGCACAGCAATGAAAGCATCTCCCCAGGGTCAAGGTGTCTTGTTCTGGCTTGTGCTGTGCACCCTCCTCCTGACATGGTGCCATGGCAGTATATACCTTCACATGAGGGTGCGGGCGAGGGGACACTGGTTCAGGGCTGCAGCACCCGCTGGGCAGCATGTCCCCATTTCCTCTGTGCAGCCAGCAAGGGTCCCGCAGGCACCCGGGTTGAGGCACTGCAGCACCACCATCCTCATCCACATGCTGCAGCCTGGTTTCATCTGCTCAGGTCAGGCTCTTGGCACAGCTGCAGAACCGTGCGTTTGTGTGTGCAGGGCTGCGAGCAGAGGCAGCAGCATCGCTGTGCACTGCCAACATGGAAACAACCGACCAGCAAAGTGTGACGCTCTTCTGTCCAGAGAGCTGCAGAGCTGGGGTGGAATTAGTGCACCAGTAAGCGGTTATTGGAGTCCTCAAAGGGGGTCATTGCAATGGGAAAGCAAAGTCACAGCGCACCCCAATTGCTGTGTCTTCTCCCCTCCCCAGCCACCCCTCTTTCAAAAGGGGCCTCCACCCTGCTCGTTCCCAGGGCAGCCTACCCACTGAACCACAGTTCTTCGCCCAGTCCTACTCTGGGTCTGGGGCCAGGTGTGGTCGAAAGGGGCTGTGCCAACAGCCATACCTGTCCTCTGCTCAGCACACTGCTATCGCTGCCTTGCTCTGGAGCACGTCATGGTTCACGCACTGTAAATGTGTTATCTGGAGCCCCAGACAAGGAAACTAGCTCTGCTCCTCACTGGGGAAAAACCTGCTGCAGCATAAATCCTGTTGCACCGGCTGACAACAAAAAAACCCAGAACTCAAGTACTTAAATGGCAAGAACATCTCATCTTTAAAAATTCCCCACAGGCTTCAACCATCTCCCCTTTTGCCTCTTCCTCTGTAAAGAGAGCCACATTCTCAGCTTAATCCCTACCAGGCAACAGGGAGAAATCTTTAATTGCTCCACAGCAGAACTTCACAGAACTTGCAAGCATGACCAACTTTCCCCACCCCTGGAAAACCTCTGGCATGGCCCCTTCAGGACTGCTGCATGGACGACTCGTCCTGTCTGAGCTCAGGCATGTAAAAATAAATACTTCAAGGTCAACTACTTTAGGAAGAAAAAAAAAGAAGAAGAGTATTTATTTAGCACAGCCTGAATTGACTCTTCAGCTTTTGTAATACTTAAAAAACAAGGCAGGTCTTTTTGCATGCTTTGCAAGCTTCAGAAGGCTGTGACCCTCAGTTCGATGAACACCACTTGGCAGAAGGAGAGCACGGCACTCACAGGAAGCCCACAGAAAGCAGCCTCTGAGCCTGCCCCAGCTCCACGCCCAGGCAGGGCTGTATGGGGCCGGGCTCTGTAATCACGCAGTCACCACCGCGATGGCCGGACAAACCGAACAGCCTGCTGCAAACACCCGACCGTGCTGGTTCGGACACTGCTTTTGCCCGAGCAGGCACACGAACACTGCGACAGCAGCAGCACACGGAGTCCCCCCGACAGCCTGTCCCAGCCCAGACACTGGCCAGAGCCCGTCCCCAGCCCCACTGCCCAGCTCAACCTCGGGCACAGCTCCGTGCACCCTGCCTGCTGAGCACCCTGAGGCAGGAAGAAGTCACCCAGCACCACGAGCTGTTTGAAGGAACAACTTTTTTTCTTAATAAAGTGTACAAAGTAGTAAACGCCTTCGTGAGGCGCTGCGACGCCCTTAGAGATGACCCGGGCTCCCCCGTGGGCCTCATGGTGAAATGCCGACAAGCACTGGGTGGAGACGAAGGACACTAACACAACACAGACCCACCAGCTCCCGTGAACCTGCCCACCCCATCCCACACCGCACCTGCGGCCGGCCCCTGCCTGGCCGGTTCACCCGTGCCGTGTTGTTCCCACTGTCCACCCCACAGCACCCCACACGCGTTCAACACTAACACCACACTGACCCGAGCGACCTGTCTGAGCGGCATGCATACAGAAAGGAAGAGTGAAAACACAACCCGACCAAACCCACAACGACAACAACAGAATTTTAAGGCTATGCATAAAAAAACCACGAAGCAATATCTTTAAAGCTAGGTAGGAAGTAGCATTTGTGAAACATAAGGCTTGAGGCTTATTGATTCTTCAGAACAGGTTTGTTTGCCTTTCCTTCTTAAACACCAATGTACCATTTTTCTTCCTTCGCTTGAGCAGGGATTTCGTTTCCTTCTCAGCAGACACATTTAACTCAGGGAGGTGATGTTGGAGCGGCCTCCTGGGGGCGCCACGATGCGCTTGCTCGCTGAGCGAACGCCTTCATCAATCTGGGTACCTGGAAGAGTACAAGAAAGCACAAAGGGAAGGGAGAAAGAGAAGTTAAGGGTGTTTTCTTCCCTGGACTGAGCAGTCAGGCAGCCTGGGGTCTCACAGAAGTGCTTCCCGAGCCTGTCTACAGCAACCTGCTCCCTCTCCACCTCCAGTAACAACCCCAAGAGAACCAGTGGCTTGAACGTCTCTGGAAACACCTCTGAACAGACCCATGCTGCAAGAGCAAGGTCTGATGTTGTGCTGGCACCTCCATGACCACAGCCTGCCTTGCTTCTACTGCAAGGTGCAGCAGGGTGGAGGGTCAGCTCCAGCCATGTCCTTAAGGGGCACACAGGGTCTGGTGCTGCCATGCTCCCCCTTGTGCTCAGCTTGCCCCAGGTCATCTCCCAGCCGCCTCCAGCCCCAGACCAGCAGGGCCCTGTGCTCTCCCAGCCCACCGCCACGTGTGTTCACCTGACAGGCTGAATCCAGACTGATGGAGGTTCCTGACAGGGGGGGTCTGCCGCGTGGGGGACCCCCTGGTTGACCCTACAGGGGTGCCCCCCTTGGGGGTGGTGGTCAGGTCAAACACGGGTCCATCATACATGCCCCGGGGCACAGCGTGCATCTCCGCCATCTGTCACCGGAGAGAAGAAGGCAGTGACACTTCTCTGCTCCCGGGGAGCATCCTGCCATGGCAGTGCCATGCTCCAGTGATCCCTGGACCCCCAGGTTCACACTGCCACACCTGCACCCCTCTGTCCCACACACCCAAGATCTCCCTGCAGTGCTGCAGCCCGGTGCAGCCCCAACACCCGCCACCCATGCGACAGCCTCCCTTCACTCCCACCCTGCAAGGTGTGCAGATCCTGGTGCAACAGGCAATCCCTCAGCATGGGTTTATGCTGGTGCATGGGAAAGGAGCAGACCATTTTCCCCGTCTCTGGTTTTAACTCAGCACTTCCCTCCAGACTCCTGCGGCAGCAGGACAGCAAGGACAGGTATTGCCCACTCTCAACCCAGATGAGCATCTGCCTCCAGTGGGAGCCCTCCACCAACACTAAGGTCAAAGCTGTCCACTTGAGCATTAGCTATCCCAACTATAGGTTCAGGATATACCTAAACAGTTTGCAGATATACAGATACGCAGTTTGTTAGCACTGTTTCCAGGGTCCAGTGAGAACAGCAGAGGAAAACCAATCAGTTATTAGGGTAAGCGTCAATTTCTGCTAACAATGTCCCAACTGTCTCCAGGTATCCCTGTTTCCTCACCTTCCTCCTGGCTTTAATGCGCTTGTAGACATAGTCAGGGAAAGGGCTGCAGGGCAGGAAGCGTCCAGTCCCCTGGGTCACATGCAGGTTGCCATCCTCCAGCACGATCTTCCCCTGGCATATGACAACCAGCGGGGCCCCACGTAGCTCCATCCCTTCAAAGATGTTGTATTCAGCCGCCTGCAGCAACCAGGGGATGATGGTCAGGAGAGACACGAGCACTGCCTGCCCACTTAGAGCAGTTTAGTGCCCACACCTCGTTGCTGAAGTCACCAGTGCAGCGAGAGAACAGCTGTAACAGCCTTGCCTGCCACAGAGGCCTCCTTTAGTTCACTAGTCCACGACAGTAAGAACCCACCACAGCTCTCAGCATGAACCAGGACCTCCTGCTTCAGAGCTCAGTGTGAGCAAGGACTCCCACAACTGAGAAGGGTAGGACATAGGCTTGAGGTAAGGCATGAACAAAGCACACTTGCAAAGCCAGGAAAAATTTTTACCTGGAAGAAGCACCCAGAGGAAACGTGTGTGGGCCATGCAGGCCCCCCTGCACGGGCCAGGCTCAGGAGAAGAGCAACACAGCAGGGTGAGAAAAGCCCTGTGCGCAGAGCCCAGGGCTCACAGACATCCTACCCCACAGTCACAGCTTGGACTCAGTCCCCCATCCTCAATCCCAGCACAGCAGGGCAGCACCAAGCTCCCGGCAGCTGGGCAGCCTTTATACAGCGCTGCTCAGACCCCATCCTCCAACATCCCCACAGGCAAGCAGAGGACTCACAGACTGATGGTTTTTTGCTGTGACAATCTTCACTGCATCAGGATCCCATATAACCAGGTCGCTGTCTGAGCCCACTGCTATTCTCCCTTTCCGTGGGTACAGGTTGAAGATTTTTGCAGCATTAGTGCTCGTCACAGCCACAAACTGGTTTTCATCCATCTTCCCTGTGGCCTGCTCAGACACAAGAGAACTAAGCACTCTTTTCGGGAAAGGGAAGGTAAAGCCCTGAGAAGCACCACACTCACCCACACAGAAGCCACTGGCTGGCTGGGCCCAGACCACTGGGGCTGACCTTACTACTGGTGCCAGACACACAGAGCCACACAGTCACAGCTCCTGAACCCATGACAGCCGCCTCTCCTGCTCTGGCTTGCTGAGACTCTCAAAGCCAGATCGGAGACAGGCAGCTGGGTGCCCAGCTCTGCAGGGCAAGAGCATGGGTGTCAAGGTGCCCATCAACCCTGCCAGCTCTCCAAGCATGACTCTTACCACTGCCTTGTCCCAGATGACAGACATTCGTTCCTCTATGCCATTAGTCCCTTCTGGGATCGCTGTGAAGTTGTCTTTTCCAATTGCTTTCTGTGCAGTGCTGAATGTACAGTGTGCACTTCCCGAAACCTGCAGGTCACCGCTGAGGGTGGAGGTAACAAAACCATCATCAGTCATTTTGCCATCAGACAACAGCAGGGACACAAGGGACATGAATCTCCTCTGGGCATGGGCAGCGCACAGTTCAGTTCTATTTTACACTGCACCCTCATTTCTACAGCTCCTCAGTCTGAAGACTTCCACCCAACTCATGAAACCCCCAACACCTGGGGCCATGGGGACAAGACAGCTCTGCCATCAAGCTATGTGGGACACAGCATCCAGCACACAAGAGGAGTCAACAGCTCAGCTCCCAGGGAGCAGGGTGGCTTTGGGCCAAGCCAAAAGATGCCCTTCCATACTAGACTATCATTTTCACTAACACAAAGAGAAAAAAGCATCCCAGTGTAAGTGAGAAAAACCTTTTCTAGCAGCTTGTCAGGTCTGCTCGGGAGAGCAGCCTTTGCCCCCAGGGAAGAAGAGGCCTCTCCACCCGAGCACAGTCCCCAGAGACAGCCCTTTCCTTGTGTACTGCCAGGCAAGCACAGCCCTCCCCTACCCCATGGGAACCTGTGGCAGGCAGGCATCACCCACCCCTGTCTCTGTGAAAGGGGACACGGCTGCAGGAGGGGGCTTACAGCCGCCCACCACTTGCACTGCCAACCTTCTCCAAATGAGGAGAGCACCTCAGCCTGGCTCCAGGGCTCTGGCCTGAGACGTTTCAGTGGCAGGAGCTTGCCAAAGGCTTCCCTCAGCCCCACATGGACACTTAACAGCACGAGCTGCAGCAGCCAGCAGCACAGACTGAGAAGGTGTGCTTGCAAGTGCTACAACAGCAAACGACTCCACGGCCACATGTAAATCTGACCGTGGGATGAAGAGTCCGGACTCCCCAGAAGCAGCTCTCTGCGAGGCCCAGAGAAGCTTCACTGCAGCACTCTGCAGTGGCTGCTGCCCAACACTATTATCCAAACCCCTCTGCCCAGATGGGGTCACCACTTGGATGAGATAACCTGACCCATCCTGCTCCTGGCAGCAGAGCCAGCAAGCTGCTGGGCCAGGCAGGGCGAGGAGCTGCCCATGGCTCCCTCAAGCCATCCGGGCAGCCGTGGACAAGCAGCGCTGCCGGGCGGGAGGGAGCAGAGCCATGCTGCCAGCTCCCGGCACTGCCACGTGAGGAAAGTGTCTTCCAACACCTGACTCCCAGCGGGTGCCTGTGGTACGGACACAACGGCCCTGCGCAGGGCTGTGAATCAGCCCTAATCCACCTTTAATCTCCATCTTCCTCTAGCGATTTCTGCCATATGTCTGACTGACTGCACAGCCAGAGGCCCAGGCTGACGACACGATATGCTTCCTAATCCCACCAGATTTGTCCCGGTGGAAGGAAACAAGGCAGCCAGCCCAGCTGGAACCTTGCAGCCTCTGGCCCTGCTGAAGCCTTACAGAAAATGGCATGGGAAAGGTGTCAGGACAGACATCTGTGGGCTGCAGGGATTCAGAAGTGCTCTTGGTTCTCCTTTGAGGTCTGGGGTAAATTCCAGGTGGAAAGGAAGGACTAAAAGCCAGTTCAGGAACTGGATTCACTTTTCCCAGCCAGTCCCTAAGACCTGCCCCTACTTCATACACCCAGACTGAGCAGAGGCATCTCTTGCTCCTTGACCACAGCAAGATCCAGGGTGAGCTGAATATTCAGACCTCAAATGCACTGGCACCTCTCTTACACCAGCGATGGCATCTCTATCCTGGCACAACCCCGGTTTACCCTAACATGCCCTTCTGCTGAGACACATCTGACTGACCAGGCATCCCTTGCTCACCTAGTCAGAGATGTTTTCAGCATTACCTCAAAGGTCATTTCCAAACCCCTCAGTGCCAGTCATCCCTTGGCTAACACAGACCAGCCACAACGAGCACACTTCGATGCACAAACACAGAAAGGGGTGAGATTCACACGTGGTGCATGGACAGGGCCAGCAGTGAGCTCTGTGTCGCTGACTGCTGTGGATGCCTTGCCAGTGAGAGGATGTTGTATATAACTGCAAAAGCTCAAACCGAATTGCTGAAGTGCTTTCATCGTTTGCCATTTTCAACAAATCCCTTCCTCATCCCTTTGCCTTCAGAGTGAAAAACTACCCCCCATCCCTGTCAGATGTGCACGAATTGCTCTTTATGGCCTCCTGCAGCCTGCAGGTTGTGCTACTGCTCACCTCTACAGGTGTGAGAAAACGTCTGCTTTGTGTTCACCAGCTTATGACACCCCTCCACCTTCTTTTGTACCATTGCAACCCAGGCAGCCGTTCCCCACTGGGTATGTGCAGAAGGGCTTCTCCAGTTTGGTGAATGCCTCTGTTGACAAGTCAGTGTTAGCTGGTCCTCATTTCTTTACCTTCTTCAGGGCATTTAAAACCATTCACGCCTACTTGCACTGCTATTTGTCTCATTACTGATGTTAAATGTATGGTGTCTCCCATGTCCTCCTGCTCCCAGGGGTAAGCCACCACAACTCCCAAGACAAAGCCATTCCATCAGCCAGCTCATCAAATACCTACAGTGGAGTGGTCTTTGTTAAACTAAAGTCTATGCTGCCTGGGTACTCCCGAACCTCTTGCTTCCCCATCCAAGGCCAGAGTCCAGTTCTTTCCGCTAGCAGCATCACTCAGCAGAGCTGTAACTCACCTGGCCAGAAGGGAGTTGATGTAGTCAGGAGTTGTTGGGTCTGGGCTCAGAGGGGGAGAGACCACAAATGCTGCAGCCTTGGCCCAGTTCTTGCTCCAGTAGTGCGTTCCGTCGGTCCCGAGACTGGCCGTGATCGGCTCACCAAACACCACATTGCCTGGAAAGGGGACAGAAAGGACAGTTCTGGTGGAGCCTGGAAGCACACAGACTGACAGACAGCAATGCAGCCCAACACTGAACATATGCCAGGCCAACAACCAAGGCTCTGACGATGCCCTTCTTAATCTCCTGTGTGTTCTTCCTCCCTCAGCCCTCATACATACTGACCATGTGTCACCAAAGAGCTGGCAAGCTCATCCTCCTCTCCTGTTGCTCACTCACGTTCAGTGCCCACTAGAGGGACAGGGGAGAGGGCAGTGGGTAGTGACCACGAGCTTTTTGTGGAGCAGGGCTTGCCACACTGATAAACTAGCGTAGTGACTGAGAAACTGTGCTTTTCTTTCCAAACACACCCTACAGCCTGAGCAAGTGCTTCTGGGAGACAGAATGACAAATGGAGCCACTGCCCACCTGAAGAGGCACCCAGACACCTCTGAAGGGCAGCATTTCAAAGGGAGACCAGAGTTAGATGCAGCAGCCCAAACCACTTGCATGTGGATTGGACAAGTCTCCTTGGAGAGCCCTTCACAGCCACAGACAAACTTTGATGTTCAAAGCATTGCTCCTACCTATGACCACATGTTGATGTTACCCGATATGACAACAGGAGGTGGCTCCATGTGGCCTGGTGCAGTGTCCCTGCGCCCTTCACAAGTCAGGTAAATCCCTGAACCAACTGCTCCCAGCAGCAGGAGGAGCACTGGACTGCGCTCACGGCAAAACGACCATGGAGACACCTTAACCCAGGTGTGCAGCTCCCAGCAGCAACCGCAAGGCTGCGTGCAGCACCAGCTGCCACTCACCTTTTTTTCTGGCTTGTGAGATGAGGTCAGCAGCACTTTTGCTCATCACTTTAGTCACATAGAGAGGACAGTTGGTCTGGCTGGCAATAGTGATGGCCCGGAAGACCGCTTCTGCTTCCAGCTGGAAGAGAGAACGGCGCATGGCTGAAGAGGAGCAGCAGGCGGGCAGAGAGAAGCCCTGCTCCTCTCAGCACACCACGGACTGCTGCCAACACCCTGTGCTCTTGCTCTTACCCTTGATTCCCTAAGGTCAAGGAATCAGGGAGACCTGAGGGGGGAGGCTGCAGTCTCCCTGCATCTGGCCCAACACGCAGGGTACAGCCACATGATGCTCAGCCAGGGAGCGCTGCCTGGACCGTGCGCAGGGGCCAGCACCGAGCTGCATCTGCTGATTTTCCACTGCCTGGTTCCAGCTCTCCCAGCAGCCAGAGGGATTGCTGCCCATGCCTGACAGCACAGCTCATAGCCTGACACCAGGCAGCGAAAGTGGCTGCCCCTTGCAGCCACTCACTGCTCCAGGCTTTCCTGTGGCTGCAGGTTAACCAAACATCCCCATGCCTGCGGCTGGGATGCGACAGGCTCTGCTCTGCCAGGCTGTTCACACTAGGGCCTGGCTGTCCTGCAATGCTGCCGCTGCTCAGCCCAGGCTGCTGCTGCCCGCCCCTGCTTCCCTGCCCTGCTGTTAGCAGAGGGCAGGTTTCCATCACAAGAGGTATCTTTGGACTGTTACATCAGCCCATGCTCAGCCTGAGCTCAACCCCAGAGGTTCTCCAAGTGTTTGCTCTACAGTTTGGCTTCAAGCTTTGACATGAGAAAGTTCAAAACAGAAGCCTTAAAAAGCCAGTGTACCAAGCAGCCGGCTCCCAGGGGAGGCCAGGACAGCCAGCTCCAGGGAATGCAGTGACGGCCTGCGGGCATGCAGCCGCCGTGCAAGCTTAACTCTCCCAGTGCAGGAGCAGCAGAACACTGCACCCAGACACACACGCACCCAGACACCTCCTGTACTTCTGCAGGCCTATTTCCTGCACAGGGAAAAGGCTTTTCCCTTCTGCTTAAAGACTCTTTAAACAGAAATGTACACAAGAAAACGTTTTCATCAGCGCACGCAGTTATGGACTTCAGTACTTGGCAGAGTTTAACATGTGAACAGGAGCAAACAGCCATCACTGAATACCCTTCACAGCAGGTTACTTATCTGTAGCAGCACCATCCTGCCCTACCAAATCATTACCATCACCCCACAGAAGAGTTTGTCTTTAACCCCCACTGAGGTCTCTTTGGGACAGAGCAAACCCACAGACCCATGGACCACTTTCCCAGTGCTTTTCCACCCACCTGCAGGCTTTATGGGGAGTAGCAGGGATATCTGTGCTGTAGCTAACATTTTCTCAGGTAGAGTATGTTCTGGAAGAAGGACACTGTTTATCTCAAGAGGCAGTGAGATCTGGACTTGGCTGAACAGATTATACCTAGAGCTTTCTTGCACTATTCTCAGTTGCCTTGTGCATTAATGGCATTCCAAGATTAAACACTCAACAACGTTTTACCGGCTTTGGATAAGAACCGCAGTGCTGTCTTAGAATAATAGGACAGTTCTCAAATCCTGGCACAAACACAGCGCCCTGTAATTGCGGGTTAGCTTGCCAACTAGTGGCAACAGGCCTAGAGCCATAAAAATAAATGGCAATTTACACACACAGGACCTCTGGTTGGCAGTATTTGACATAAAGTCTCTTCCCTGCACAGGAGAATGCCTTACACTTTCATACTTCAAAGAGAATAAGCCCTGCATTACACTAGGCTATGTATGTTGTTACCAGCCATAAAACAGTCAACTTCTTGCACTTTAAATTTAAGCTGATTTTATTTCCAGCAGACACTGAAGTACAAATCTGTCCCTGCGCTCCCCTGCTCAGCTTTGCTATTGTACCAAATTCCTATTTTCTTCTTTCATGTGCTGTGGAAAGTTAAAAGCACCTCTCAGCAGGGAGCTGGCTCAAGAAAACCTACCTGAAATTAGACTCAACTCAGATTAATGGACCAAACAGAAAAATACCCTGAGAGCTAAAATTAGAAGTAATCTAATTAGTGTCTTCACAAAGATTGGTAACCAGGGAATTTCCCCTCTCCTTCCCTCCCACTGCTTCCACCAATGGCTTTGTCTGTCTGACTTTGAAACACACTTCAGACCCTAAGCAGAGATTAAACAGGAAGAGGCTGGAATCTGTCAGGACTCTGACAGACATGAGCAGTGAATTTACAGAGGAACTAAAACTCACTGTGTGATTCTTCTCGGGCTTCTCCTACCCGTGGAGTCACCTATACAAGACAGATGCCCCCAAACCAGCCTCAAATGCTGCTATAGCCATACAGTCATTTTCGTTGACTGATTAATCCTGGGAGACTCAGAAGCCCTTGTGTCTGCTGGGAGACTCAAACAAGACTAAAAAACGTTAGTCATGCCTGTACTTGCAAGGGAAGCTCTTCACGGGTACTCTCCTTTGCATCTTACCTCCTCAGGTCTGCTCAGCACATGGCCCTCGGGGCCGGTTATTCCCATTTCCAACATCCTGGTTTGTTCCTAGGACAGAGGGGTGTTACAAGACTATGAAACTATCAGCCACACATTAAAAGAGATTCCTCCTGTATTGAGCCCTTCTCTCAGGACACCCCCTGTTCAGACTACCCACGTGAAGACCAAACCACATCCTCTGCAACAATTCCCTTGCAAATCCCGCTCCATTAGCTGGCTGCCTGCTTATAGCAGGGAGAAAATTCTTCTCTTGCCATGGCACTTTTCAATACACTTTAGCTCTTTTAGCTGATTATGTGCAAGGCAAAGGTCTCTGCCTCTCCACCCTGAAAAAGAGCTGTGGTTGGAGTGAACGTACCATACCTAATGGCACTCTCTTCTATTTAGATAATTGCTAATTCATTATTTCAGATGCGCTTATGCACAAATACAGCAGAAAATCTTGGTAAATCTGATATTGCTGCTGAGCAGCAAAGAGATCCCCTTGAAAAAGACAACTGTGCATGTCCAGAGTCATTTTGCTAATGCCCCACACCAAATCTGCCTGCAATGGATTTTCAGTCCCTGCATACCAGAAGAGGAGTTTGTTACCTGTGCAATTATATCACCATTTTCAGCATGAACTTGAGCTACGGCACCCAACTCTGCCAGGCAGCTGAATATCTCATACAGCTAAAAAAGAGAGAAGGAAAAATGACTGAGGAGCAGAACGACCGCCCTGGCCTGCGTGCAGCCGCTGCGCCCACACGGCTGCCGCTCCCCCACTGCCCCTCGCACAAGGTGACAAGTGAGGTCTCACCTCAGTGTTCGACATCTGGTACAAATCCTTGTAGGCCATGTACACCATGAAGGAGTTCACTCCTAAGGGCAGAGCAGAGGGGAGAGGGGGCTGAGTGCGGCTCCTGAGGGTCCCGCCGGGCACCGGGAGCTCTGGGCAGTGGGAGCCAAACCTTTCTCCTGGACCAGGGTGTGCAGCTCCTGCCGGACACGGTCGCTCCAGCGCGGGATGTCCACGTGCAGCGCGTAGTCGCAGCAGGCGTTCCCGTCGGCCCACTCCCGCCACCGCTCCAGCGCCTCGGCCAGGCTGGACTCGGGGTCTGGCACCACGTGGTCCACTGCAGGGGCACAGCAGGGCACAGGCTGGGAGAGGGCTCCCCGCAGCCACCGCCCCGCGCACAGCCGCCATCCCCGCTCGCCTCCTCCGCAGCCCAGGGCTGCTCCCAAGAGGTCCCCATCACCTCCAAGGAGCGTCTGGGCTCCTCCAAGCGCAGTTATTGGCAGGGAAGCACACTGACACTTTGCTTAATGGCCTCTGGCACAGGACCAGGGGCTTTTACAGGCTTCGGCTGAGAAATCAGCTGAAGGGCCTTGTCCTTCCTCACCCCCACTCCCACCCCATTAACACAAAGCCTCCTCCCATGCTGCAACCCTAATGCACCTCTTACTGCCCACCATGCTCTGCCACAGCCCATTGCACACAGTTATTCTTTGGGCCCGTGGGGAAGAAGATCCAATGGGAGGAGGACAGGAAGCCCAATCCTTTACTGGAAGGATCAACAGCTCCTCTTGCATCCCAAGAAACCCTGCAGTGTACATACCTGTGACCCTGAACAGCACTAAAACCCAGACCTCAAACCCATGCAGAGCTATGTTCTTCTCCAGGGAAGGACCTCAGAATTCCCTTTCCTTTTTCGTTAGCACTGTTTATTTCTGAGCAGTGCCGGATGCCAGGACACTGCTCTGTTCCTCTGCTCAGAGTCATCTGAGCATCATGCTGCCCTGTTTTTATTTAACAGGGGGAAAAAGCTAAGCCATTGTTCCTTTTGAGGGTCCCAGGGCACCAGCGGCTGCAGACAGTGAAGCACTGCAGAACACAAGATTCGCAAGGGCAACGGGCCCCATGCAAACCTGCCCACCATTTCACTATTACTAAGGATCCCAAAGATTCATCCCAATCCTCACTCTCTAGACTGCATTGTCAGAGAGCACAGAGAAGCATAATGTCATGGACCTTTAAAACAAAGATGACTGAGAAAAGCAAAGAGAAAAAGAAATAACTGGGCAATGTTCCAAGAGTGCTGGGTGCTGCCATGTATGGGACCTGCTGCTACACTCACTGATCATGGTGGTTCCACCAGCCAGGGCCGCCCTCGTTCCTTGGAAGAAGTCATCCACCGCTGTCATCCCCTTGTACGGCATCTGCAGGTGAGTGTGGACATCGATTCCTCCAGGGATCACCATCTTCCCATTGGCTTCTATGGTTTTGACCCCTCCAGGGACAATCAGGTTGTCTCCAATCTGCCTGATGAGATCATACCAAGATGGTGAGGCACACATGAAGGAAAACCCGCCACAACATAACCAGTGAACGGTTGGCTGGGGAGCAGCCAAGTCAAGACCGCAGCCAGCAGAAGCACCCCGCTCCGTCCCACACCAGACCTGGGCTTGCAGGAGCCAGCAGTGTGACACCATCGCACTGCAGCAAAATGCACGCTTGTCTGGCTAGCTTAAACCTACGCGGTGCACAGTGCAGGGGCGGCTGCCGTCTGTCTGACTGCTCTGATGGTGTTTGTGATGGTACCTGCTGTCTGGGGCAGGCACTGGGCTGGGGCAGCAGTCCCACCTGTTCACCCAGGGTGCATGCCCACAGAACACACCACCAGCCCTGCTTCCAGTAAGCTGTACCCCTCATCTCGCCTCTCCCTCATCCTTCTGCACACCTTAAGTAAGGCTCAAGTCTAAGGCTTACTTACAGAGAAAGACCACCCCTCTCATATTGTCTCCTTGATGCCCCTGAAAGACATCTTCGCTATCAGCAGGGCCACACTGTAGTGAAGGCAGCTAAAATCCCAAGTACCTAAAAATACCTTCAGAAAAGAGGAAACCTAAAAAGCTCCAGTATACATCCACTCGTAACCTAAAACACCATTATACTCCTTTGGGGTTTGTACTGTTCTAGCACACAACAGTCTCCTTCCTAGACATACCCACCCTCCTGCAGGCCAGGTCACCCAAATCTCAGGATTCCATTCAGCTCCCTGCCCCCTCAATCCTTTTATCTATCCATATGTAGCACTCAGCCTTCAAATCTCTTTGGAAATCCTATTTTCTTGAAGCCTTCCTCAGTCTTCCCTGATAAATCAAGACAAAAGTAAAGTTGATTTTGGTGGAAAACTTCTGATTTCTTTGGCACACCAGGGAGGTAAATGAGGAGCAAATTCCATTTTCGCATTTCATTCAACTTCAGTCAATTTGCAGGGTTGGTTTTTCTTTCTTAGTATTGCAGAAGTTCTGTGGACAGAGCTGCTCACTCCAGTGCCCTCAGAGCAACAAACCAGCAGCTCTTTCCACTGCTTCTATTGAGATGAATCATCACCAAAAGATTTAAACCACTCACTGTACTCTTACCAGAATTCACTTGTAAGAGTATTTTGGCTCCAAGGCAATGAAATTCTGAGACTTCCAGGCTGCAGATGAGGCTAAGAGATTTGCCTGAGGACACCCAGAAAGTCTGTGCCATAGCAAGACCTGAAGCTGGCTCTGATCCCCGCCTGGGCACAAATGCTCTGGTCACCAGCTAAAAGCAACCTCATCAAAACACAGCCCCACTTTGCACAATGGACACAGTATCACGAAGTCTCCAAACCAACTGCAATTCAGTCACTGGAGTTTGCATGTAAACATGCCAGGCAATCACATACATGCTCACACACACTGCAGAGAGCTGAGCCTCTAAGCAGAGGTATCCAGGGCTATCAAGTTTTAGTGTCTGGCAAGTTGCGTACAGAGACGTCCACAAAAAGCCAAAACAAACATCAACTTGAAACCGATTTAAGGGGAGATGGAGATAACAGAAGTCCCATACTTACTTTATGAGGCCATCCTCCATGTAAATGTCAGCATAGAATGACTGGTCATCATTGACTATTCTCCCTCCTTTAATAAGGAGACGATCACTCTGTGAAGTGAAGGGCACAGCAGTTGTCAGTAGCAGAGAACACAGACTTTCCTCAACAGCCAGGGCAGTGCCCTCCTTGGGTGCGAACTTACAGCATCAGACAGCAGAAACCACATCTGTACTGACACTTGAAACAACAGGACAAGAGCAAGACTATGACTTTTCAATCCTCAGGGCTGCTTCTGAGTGGAACAGGTGCTGCCAGAAACACCTCCAAGGCAGAATGAGTGGACAGGAGAGCCACTGGGGACACAGCAAAGACGCTTCCATAAGATACACAGACAGAAGTCAAAAGCTGCCTACACTGGGTCATTATGCACATCTGCAGGCAGCTCAAGCCACACACCAGTATTTAGGGCAAGTCTGTTACTAAGGGCATGTCTTTAAATTTTATCCAAACACTACACAAAGTAAGTTGCATTAAAGAAGACAATTTCTATCTCATCTGTTACCCCCTTGCGAAGACCACCAACACGACGGGCAGCCCTGAAGATGATGCATCTGCTGTTAGAACCTGTCCCTTCACTACAACGCTCAGGGTAGTCCTTCTGAGGCATTTCACAATGTCACAGCTCTACGCAAGACCCAGAAGGCACTGAACTGCATTCCCATCTCCTCATTTACCATCTCCTCTGTTCTCCTTTTACTGACCTAGAGTGGCCAGCAGCCTTCTCCAAAGGAGGGCAGCCAGACAGCAGAGGGGCACCCAGACCAGAACTGCTCTATGATCTTCCGCATTCACAGTTGTGGACCTGGGCAACAGAGCATGCACTGATGGAAGAGAATGGGCACTGTCTTTAGGGGAACAGACCCTGTCTTGGGGAACAGGGAAGGTCAAGGTCCTGCTCTTCTACCTCCACGCGCACAAGCCCAAACCCCAGCTGCAGGCTGTACAGGGGCAAACAGCCCCATCGCACACAGGGCTACTACCATGTATTCGGGTGACATAAGCTGCTTGTGCTGCTCCAGAGAATAATAATACAGCCTTCCTGACTGCTTAAAGTGCTTCCAACAACCCTCCAGCTCTCAAGCTCCCCCTATGTTTCCTCTCAGCTCCCCCCTGGTGCACACAGCCCAAGTTTTGGCAAGTGAGTACACCCCCTTCCACAGTGCAAGCCCGGACGAGGGCCGACAGGAGCCTTCTGCAGGGCTCACACACCAGCCTCACCCTGTGAAGCTCTTGCACAATTAATTCCTATACAGGGACCTGCACTTGTTCTTCATCTCCCCCCCCCTCCTCCCGGGTGATTCCGGGGGTGGTAATTTGCAGCTTCCTCCCTGGCAACAGAAGGATGCACAAGAATCCCCTGCATCCCTGCAGCTTGCAGCAGCCAAAGCCCGGAGACCCGCGTGCGTTTTTACAGCAATCTCATCCTCACAGTGGAGACAAAGAAACTGGGTGGGGAAAGGAGCGTTGGTGCAGCAGGAAAGCCACCGTCTCTCCTGCTTCCCAGGCAAGGGCGTCCCCGTGGCCATACGGATGACCAGCAACCCGAGTCCCAGCAAGCGGGATTTACCTTCCCTGCTCAGCACAGCCTAACACCCGCCAGGAGCCGAGCCTCCCACCAGGAAAAGCGCATGGTCAAGCTGCTCCCCTGTTCACATCCCACTCACAAGCAGACCTGGGGTCAGTTCCCCTTCTCCCCTGAGCTAAGGTTGCACATCAGCACAAAGGTCTAGCGGAACTTTGGTGTCTAACAGGGAAGGAAAGTCTGGAAGTAAGGGCACGATGCTGGTCACAGACCTCCCCGCACAGCTCCTTTAAAGAGACGCTTTAACAAATCACAAACTGCACGTGGGGATACCAGTGCTGACTAGTGACCAGGGGGACCACCATTACCACCCTCTGTGCAAATCTTTTCCGCAGGTACAGCTGAGGCAGGAAGACAGCACTGGCTTGGAAGTGCCATGTCTTTGGGCCAGCTCTCAGCCTGCCTCTCTCTGATGGGTACACGTCAGGTAAAGCTCACCCTTGTGGCTGAAAACCCCAAGCACCAACAAATGCTGTTGACAAGCCACTGGTCCTCCTCCTCGCCCAGCACAGAGCGCTTGTCCTTCCTTTTGTGTCTCTCCAACTGTCATCTCACTAACAATACTGATTTTTAGTTCAGAAACCCCTAAAAGAGCCATGTGTGACCACAGCCAACTGCTTACAGCCTGTCAGTCACAGTGGGCAGGCAGCTGAACCCTGGCTCCCATGGACGCAAATGGTGAGTATTTAAGTAGCAGTATAAGAAACATAGATAGAAACTACCAAGCAACTACCAAGTATCGGACACTGGCTATGGAAGAATGAGGTCCGCGGTTAGAAACACAGGGAAGAAGGCTGGGTTTTATATTTCATACACAGTTTCTCCCACATAGGCAGTTCTCCATGACCTGGCAGAGCCTCCTTGGCTTTACCTAGCCTACACGAAGGAAAAAGTCTCAGATCCAGCAACATGACTGGGCTTCCTTCTTTTATTTTTGTCTTGCCCACGCCCTTTAAACCTCCCCAACTCACGTGGGAGCACCAGCAAATGCTCATGCTGCCCTGCGTCTCCCTGCACACCAGGCAAGGGGAAGCAAAGGGAGACAGGCAAGGGCAGCTTGGGGCCAGGCGACCGCAGCGCTTGACAACTGCGGAATAAACTGTTAATATGAACTCAGAAGATGTGCCTGCCCACAAACACAAACGGCCATTCTGTGGCAGATGTGAAAGGCTGCCCAGTGCTGACTCTGTTAGTACACAGAATCGTGAGGTCCATCATGCTGGAACTGGAACAAGGCGTTCATTCAGGGGCCACCTTGAGCCTGTCTGCCACAGAGGAGAAGGGAGGCTGCACCGGCAGCTACCCAGCGTGGAGGGAGAAATTTAGCATAAAATAAGTGAAAGCCAAATGGTACTACATCCATGGGCCCTGGCATCATTCAGGAGTGCATCCAGATGTTCAGAGGCAGTGACCAAGAAAGGAAGAGAATGAAACAGTTACAAGGAAACCATTCTGAACTAACAGACAAGCTTCTGCAGACAGAGCAGCCTCAGATTACAATAAATGCACTGTTTCCTCTGCCAGGGCTCATTTGTGCATCTCCACAACCACCACATCTCCCCGCCAGCCAGTGTCAGTCTGTGTCATCATCCATTGTTAGCAGATGGAGACACCCTCAGAGGCTCCGCGGGCAGCACCTTTCTCCAGGCCTGGGAGAAGCCTCTCCAGGGCACCTCTGCTCCAGCTCAGCCCCTGACTGTGCCTCGACAAGCCTCCATGCCGCCAGCGACAGCCCATTTGTCACCAGTGTGGTGGTACTTTTCCTGAGCATCCACTTCTGCAGGCCCAGGTGCTGCCCCACAAGGCCAAGCCTGGAAGCATCTTCCAGCACAGCCCTGCCAAAGCCTGGCAGGATCACCACCAGCACCCCTGCTCTGCTGGGAAGCCTTTTTGCTGAACACTCCCTGTCTCTCTGCCTGTTGGTGTTTGGGACCAAGCTTTCAAAACCAGTGCCCATTCCCTCATGCCCACACTCTGCTCCTGATATTCTTAAACATCATCCAGTCATTTGAGATCCCAAAATATCAGGGGGTCTGTTAACATTTCTCAGTGTGTTGCTGCAGAAGGGAGGCTGCAGCTTCCAGAAGGCTACTGAAACCACTCAGGAATAGGGCTCACCTTGTTTACAAAGCACCAGGTTATAATGAGTATAATGCATGGAAGCAGGTGTATGGCCTTACTACTCTTTCCCTTGTAAGATAAGCGACACTAATTGCAGTGGTGTTTCATCAGTAGCTGGATGTCTCCTCCTTACCAATGCACCACACAATAGCATGGAAAAACCTCTGGCTGGAATCGCAGGTATTGAGGGCAGCCACCAGCTACACTCAGTGATCCCTCACAGCTTGCGTGCATGGCAAGAAATGCCAGACTGATGGCTGCCAGATTGCCAGCATCCACCTAGTCAGGCTTTTCTCCCCACTTGCACCCAACACCACAGGTTAGATCCCCACACAGACCTCACTGGTTTTAGAGGTGCCAGAGACATCTCAGAGGTGCCATTCCTGGCCTGTGACAGGCAGTTGAATGGGATAGGCATGGTGCACACCCAGAAAACACATGGGAACTCCAGTCTACCTCGATAGTACACCACAAAGACTGGGCAATTCTGACTCAACCAACAGCTCTGTTATTTGGTAAAACCAGGGCTCCCTTCATTTGCAGGCTTGGTCACTGCCTCAGCACTATCAGATTTGAGATCTACAGGTGAGCTACATGCCAGACCTGCCCCCAGCTGTGATGCTTTAAAGGTCTCTCAGATATCATATACCTTAATGGCACATTACAGTCCCTAAAATCTCTCTCCTAATGAGGGCAGCTTAGCTGACAATCTACCACCCCAGAAGTCACAATGGTCCTGATGTGCTCTGGGGTGGAAACCTCAGAAGGAGGAATAAACAGTCAAACGAATGCCGGCGGGGAGGGGGTGGGGGGGGACAGGACGGGATGACAACCTGCAGAAAGGGACAGAAGAGGCTTTGTTCCAGAAGAGACACCATATCTGCGATATTCCTTCTGCCATCCCACTAGAACAGACACACCCGACTTCACTTCATGGCTTCTCTGGGCCTCAAAAGGTGGGTACAGGGCACATGGGTCATTTGACAGAATTCCTGAGCCATCTTCTCCACCCCACCCAGGACATGATAATGCTGCACAACAGGGAAGTGAGTCTCGGAACTGGTCCCCAAGCTGCAGGAGTCAGAGGAGACACCACTCACAGCGCATTCAGCTTCAGCAGGCTGGGGAAAGGATTTAATGGGGAGAAAAAAAGCAACCTAAGAGATTTTGTTACCACTGAGGTGAGAAATTTCCTGCCAGATCCCAGAGGAGCGGGAACAAGCCCTGCATATTAATGAAGCCTAACAGAATAAAGATCATTGCAGAGATGCCCCAGAGAATGAGGGAAATCCCACCCGCAGAAGCAATGTCCTTATCATCATGGTGGTCTAAGCATTCAGGAAAGGCAAGATGTGCAAAGTGGCAACATTGCTTATTAAAGCAACTGAATATGGGTTGACAAAGGAATTTCTCTCTACAGCGTTAATGATCTTTGTGCTTCTCTGGGAGCATTTTGTTCACATTTGTACATTAAAAAGAATAATGAAATGCGGGTGCTTCGATTTTCCTTTTTCTCCAAGGCGCCAAAGCCGCCCTCAGAAGGACAATCAGGAGCCATATAAAACCAGCGACAAGGCACCAGCGAAATGAAAGCCCTGCCCGCTCCCCCCGAAGAAAGCCGGGTGCAGCCTTCTCTGGGGGGGGCCGGGGAGCGGCTGCAGCCGCCGCCGGAGGTACGGAAGCCACGGAGCGGCAGCGGTGGCCCCGGGACCGGGCTCCCCGCGCCCCCGAAGCGAAGATGCCGGACAGCGCCCCGCGGCAGGGCTGCGGCGGGTGCGGTCCCCGCGCCGCAGCCGCACCTGATGCAGCAGCACCGGAGCAGCTCCGGCTGGCACCGAGAGCAGGGAACGCCCTGCGGGACAGCCCGGGCCCCGCTCGGAGCGGGGCCCGCCCGCACGGCGGGTTTGCGGGGCCGGTCACCGCGCCCGCCGGGGCGGCTCTTCGGGAGGCGGGGTCGCTCCCGGCGGGGCCGCGGGCAGTGCTCCGGGAGCGGGCGCCGCCGGGCACCGTCCGCCGCAGAAGCTCTCCCCCGGGCTGACCCCGCCGTGGCTCGGCCGTGCGCAGCGCGGGTCCACCCGCGGCGCCGGGATACCTGCGCGGGCTGCGGCTCTTTGTCTGCGCGGCGACGCCACCGCCCCGGCGGGCACCGACCCCGGCCCCGCGGGGCGCTCGGCACCGGCAGCGCCCCCCGCGCAGTCCGTCCCGTCCCGCCCCGCCTGCGGCACCCACCGTGATGCGCGGGATGTTCTTCTTGCCCTGGTACGACATGGCGCTGCCTGCCCGGCCCGGCCCAACACTGCTCTCCGCGCCAGCTCCGCACAAAGGCGAGCCCGAGCCCACCGTGCCCGCCGCCACCGGGGACACCGCCCGCCCCGCCCCGCCCCGCCCCGCCCCGCCCACAGCGCCGCCCGCGGCCACCAGGGGGCACCTCGACACCGGGCACCGCTCCCGCTGCGGCGGTACAGGGCTCTGCTTCCCGCACCTGGTACGGCCCAGCACGCAGCTGGCACCGGTCACCGCGCCGAGCCCCGCCGCCAGGCCCCGGTTCCTCCGCCGGGGAAGCCCCGGGGCTCTGGGTGGCTTCGGAGGGGCCACCGAGCGGGGCCGGGTCTGCATCCGGGTGCAGCGACAGCCACCGGGGGAGCAGCGACCAAACGGCTCGTCGGGAGCCGGCACCTTCCCATGTGGTCACAGCGAGGTAGAGCACGGGCCCTGGCTCCTGCGGCACACGGGTCCACCCTCAGCCTCGAGTCACAAGCAATAAAATGCACCACACGTCTGCCCCCGGGAATCCCGTGTCCTGCGGAAACGCTACGGGCGCTGGCAGCACTAAGGACCTGTGATCGAGGTGGGAAGGTTTAAGGTGTGGCACTGGTCACAAGTATTCAGCGTATGCCGAGACAGACAATCCATGTCATCCACTAGGCAAATACTACACAGGGCAACTTCTAGCTCTTTTCTAGCACCCTGACCTGGATGATCAACACCCAACCCTCCCCTCAGTTTGTTTTCCAAAGTACAACGCAACTGTGGTTTGTGGTAACTGCAGGAATCCAAAGAGCACTCTGCTCACCAGCATGTGCACAAGCAAAGCAAATTTCATAGCACACCCCTGACACTGCAGCCGGCTTTGTGACAAAGCTCTCAAGTGGGTGACGGCCATGGGGCCGGTCCTGAGCATTGCTCTGCTCTGGGGTTCAGCGCAGAGACACACTCCATGGCATCAATTATACATTCTCCTTACTGAAGGGTCTAAGTACACAGCTTGGTGTGGCAGCCCTCTGTTAACACAAGCTTTGATGCCTCCATTAGCTCAGTGATCCAGCCCAAGGCTTTTACTACTCACTTTGTTATTCTGTGTGCACTGAAGCTCTTAGAAACTTTTACTGGATACATACTTATACTAAACCCAGAAAGTTTTCACCAGCTTCAAGTGAAAGTCAGCAGCTTCTCAAGAATATTACTTATTGCTGCCAGGACTAGGAGAGTACTGCAAACTGCAAGTGCTGTGTGGCTCAGCTGGACCACTGCCTCCCTTTCCCCAGCTCCTGCACCCTGTAGCTGCCAAGAGATGGCTGAAGCCTTCCCCTCCCTGGGGATCCATGGGCAGGGAGGTGTCCGCAGCACTGTGCCAGAGCCTCTGCAACCGAGCAGCATGTGGGGGGGAGGTAAGGTACCAGACTGAACTGTTCTGCCACAAGGCTGCGATGCTTCAAGAACAGGTCCTGGTTTCTACTGAAATTAGACTGGCTGAGGGAACATGAGAAAGACCCTCAGTGCCAAACATCCTGAAACCTCATTCACCCATCTCCCAGCAAGTTTAAGAGTATCCCCATGCTGGGTGGCACCACGTTATTTTGTCTGAAGTAACAGAAACAGCAGCAGTTAATTAGCTGCTAATAGATAAATTACTATGAGGACAGATGTCGATGAATGCCTGGCAACCAAGGCGACTTCAGACCCTTCTTTTGCAGAGATGTGCTTTCCTCCTGGTCACTACATGATGCTCACACAAATCACAGTAAAACATGCTGCCTGGGCCCAAAAAATTCAAAATGGACAAAGAGGGTTTTTTTTCCATAGGACCTCTCCAGGTGCATCAACGAGCCGTTACTCATGTGCTTCAAAACATCCTCAACAAGAAGCATGGTCAAATGGAAAGTTATTTTAAAATGACAATACTCTTCCAGCTCATAATGGGAGACAGGAGCACATTTATCCCCTGCCAGCTCCAGTGGTTGATCACCTCCCTCCAGTTCCTTCCTTCGAAGGCATGCTGGAAAGGCACCGCCACAACACAGCATGCATGCCCGTTTCATTACCATTCCCTGCCTTCCTCTCACACCCCCCCCCCCAAGTCCAAGCCTCCAGGTCCCTGCTCCGTGGCTCCCTTCCAGCTGACACCTGCCTTCTCCAAGCCTCAGAAGAGCCAACCTAGGCTGAAAACTGATGCAAAACCCATCCACAAACACATCCAGACCCACGCCACACACAGGACAAGTGCAGCTACAACAGTGGAACAGCTCTTTTCTCACATGGGACCAGAATAGGAGCCGCACCCAATGACGGTAGCTCAGCCTCTTCTGCCCTCTCCCCACCCAACCATACATCAGTCTGACATGAGGGGAGGGTCTGAGCCAAATTCAGGTCCCTCCTCACTTCTTCAATGCGTATGTTGAAAAGCAGGATTTTTACACGGCTCAGCTATTTTACCATGATGTGAAAGGTACTTCCTATTGCTTCCTTTCTCCACTGACATGGAACTTCTATGAACCTTTGTTGTGCAATTTGAATTCCCTTTACCTCAGCCTAGCAAAAACACAGGCACTGTATTCCACTCTGTGCAACAAGGGGCAGCCTGCAGCCAGCACTCTGGGGACGACTGACAAAGCAGCAGCTACCCAGGCTGGTGGACCACAGGTGGGACAGGGCCTTGGGAGGTGCCCAAGCACACAGTGAGGACATCCCTGTACACAGCAGACATCCCTGCGCATCTGTGATGCTGGCGGCCACACCAGCACCCGGACGGAGCAGCAAGGTATCTGGACGTTGCAATGCCCATTGCAATGTGGACAAGGGCACACAGCACCAACCTGTGGGAGATACCTGCTCCCACTGCAGCCAGCTGCTTCCATACCTCCTGGATGGATATGCCTGGGTTAGGGGAGACCACTCACCCCAAAATCCTAATGCCAAGCCAGGAGAGAGATAGCTTCTACTTCACACTTAGCTCCCTCCATGAGATGAGCTTTGGCTACACAAGAACAGCTGAATTTCCACTGAAGTGACTCAATTCCCTCAGAGCATGGACAGGCCAGCCCAAGTCCATGAAATACAGGCACCTGTCTTGCCACCTTTAACATGCGAAGCAAAGACTAGCAAGGTCTGGGCTCTCTGCTTAGCATCACTTCTTCTCTCCCCTCATTGAATGGAAACACCCGTTAATGGATCCAAATCTGTGTGCTATAAAATGGAGTTCAGCTGTTCCCAGCAGAGCAATGGGAAAGATGCTGCTGGATCCAACCCACAGCTAAGAGTCAGCCTCGCTGAAAGAGCCAAGGTCCAGCTGTATTTTCCAGCTTCTCATCCCTGTCTCCAGGAAGGCTGCTGGCATGTTTGTTTCATGTTTCTTCCTCCCATTTCCTCCAGCCATCCATAGCAACTGCTACTCAGCAGAAAAATCAACCCTCTTCGCCTTCCACCTCATGGCAGAGGTGACAATGGAAGCGGTCTGTGTAGGGAAAGCTTCCACCCAAGTAAAGTGACAGAGCAAATGCAGCTCTAGCTTGTCTCCACCACGATTTTCCTTGGGATTAGGGCTGTCCATCAGTGAACAGCTTTGCACTCCCCCAAACAACCTCTGAAGAGCAGGCCACACACATGAAACTACTTTTCTGGGTCTCATCACTAAATCTTGTTTTCATGCCATTTGCAATGGCATCTACATTTCACAGCCCTTCTGTAGGTCTGTTTGCTTGCACTTTTCAGACCTGAGTCTCTTTCTATCATTCCCGGATCACATCTCTGAGTCCCGAAGGCCATGTTGGGATCGTTCCTCCCCAGCTGGCATTCACAGCATCACTGTCACCTCCACACATGCTGTACCTCTCTTTCAGGTCATCTGTGATACTGGAGAAGAGTTGTGTCTAACACAGATGCATAAAGCTTCCCATTAAACAAGTCACACACCCTCCTTCTAAGCCCCATGCAGTTTCCCTATGAAGCTGTATCTACCTAGTCAGCTGGGGCTATTCTGCCCTGTTGAAGGTACTGACATCTTAGATAAGAAGGAAAAAATTACTTTGGTCAGAGCCAACCGTTTTGCTGCGGCCAAACCACAAACTGAAATGTTTAATTTCAATTTAAACCTACTGAAGTTTGCATTCGACACTTTCAACTATGTTCATAGAAAAATGCTTAGAGGAGTTTCCAACACACCAAAGCCTTTTCCAAGTGAGAAAGCAGTGAGTCTTGCCTTGCAAAGCTCACAAAGTTTAGCTGCTTCCCAGAATTTTTTATGGGTTTGCTTTCTTTCCTAAAATGGGCATCTCAGAAGTCACACAGATTTGCAAGAACAAGAAATGCCCAAGTGGCTCATGCAGTTTGGCTCCCAAAGCACATTTGTGGACTGAACAGTACCTGCCAGCAGGCTCCTGGTGACATCTCTGCAGCACCTGTCAGGACCACAGACACCTGGGGATCAGCCCTTCACTTCTACCCCTCATCCTAAAGGCAGCGACTTGGCGGGGACAGGAACCCCTCGAACCCCGCTGGGCTTCATCGGCCAGAACCTACTCAAGGGAGAGCAGCCGCTGCATCTCGGATGCCATGTCCTGCTGCAGGTGTTCTTGTGGCATCCCCCATCAGCACACTGGGCAAGCCCACTGTGGGTCTGTGCTCAAGACAGAAGAAATCTCAGCTCCTTTGGAAGCTACTCATGACAATAGACTTCTCCTGATGCCTCATCATGTGCAGCTCTTGCTGTGTTTTCTGACAACCTCAGACAAAATACACAGTATTAAAAGAAGCATCACCTCTTCCAACCTGCTGCAAAGAGCTATTGCCACAGAATCTGGTATACGTTTTATGTACTCCATGGCATGCTTGGTGACACCCCATTGCTCCCCTAAAATGTTCCATAGCTAGGATCTATTATTAGTTGTTAAATGTGGAGAAACAAGATCACTGTTTCTTTATTTTAAATAAAGAGTCTTTTGGAGTATCATTTTGTAAGACAAAGAACATTATAAATCCTACCACAGGCATAGAAAAGAACTCCTTCCTTGCCCTGCACATGAGCCCCTTCTAAACCACTGGCCAGACTCTCTCTAAATGCTGTCCCGTGGGTCACAATACAAAAGGAAGGCAGCAGCAGAAATGCTCATCCTGCAGGTCATGCCAGCTAGCCTATCCAGGGTCCCGCCCCTTCAGAGAGGGGAGATCTGCTTCAAGAAGGCTGAAAATCACCACCCGGAGTAACAACCACAGCGTCCTTCCAAGCCCAGTGCCATCATGGTGCTCACATCTGCAGCCAGCTCCTGGCTCTGCCACTACCGACACCAGAGCAGCCACTTGTGCAGCCTTCGCCACCAGAGCCAGCAACAGGGGAGGAAGGAAACCAAGAACTGTTCCCACAAGGTAAATCAAACTATTTCCATCAGGGTGAGATTTCTGGTAACACAAAAGCTCTTTGCCGCAAGCAGGAACTCTTCAACTGACTCCAATTTCTTTATAAAAGTGGCCCTACTGCAAAACTCCCATGAAATCTGTGTCTTCTCACACAGAGGGTGGTTTATCAAACTCCAGGTCTGCATAACTGCTGCCACTAATGCTTATCCCAGCATGAACAGCCAAAGAACTGACCTCCTGCTGGTGTGCGTCAGGCACCAGATTTCTTGTTAAAAAACAAAACAAAACAAAATAAACAAAAACCAAAAAACCCAACACAAAAATGAGTGGGATTTTTTTTTTAATGAAGATCAGAGTATTTGTCATCAAACTCTGTGAATTATCACAGGTTTCACTGTTCTGTTTGCATTGCGGGAACTAGTCCAGTGGCTTGGGTTTGTTCCTATTGTTTGCAGAAACACCAGAAACAATGCAACTCCAAATTCTTCTCTTAAAAAAGCAAAAAGTAAAACCAAAACAGAAACCTGAGCTCTGCTGCATGGGGTGACGCTGAGGTTATGAACGATGCTATCCAAGTGCTTTATGATCTCTTTCACAACTGGAAGATTTTGGGAGAACTGTGCAAAAAGGCAGCGCACAACTGCACCTTTAGATCACGCTAAGTTCACCCATGAGGAAAAGGCTGCAGTTGGCTTGGTGTTTCTGCTATAAATTACTGGCAATGGAAACGAAAACGCTGAATGCTGAAGTCAGAGCACATTTTACACGTGTCAGAAAAACCAAGAGAGCATCGAGTCAGTTCAAGCCTCGCTCTCCACTGCAGGCAGCCCACGTGTCTCCAGGATCTATCACACTGGATCGGAGGGTGTCACACAGCTGGAGAGAACAAGGCACATCTGCCCAGGAGAAAGCCAAGGGCAGGATGCCGTAGGTCCTCAGGAGGGGACAGATCCCTTGCTGGCTTTCGCAGCCCAGTAGTTTCCCTCACACTCCCAGCTCTGCTCCTCGCCCTCCGGGGCACCAGGCTGATGGAGCTGCCCCAGCCTGCCGGGAGGCCGCTGCAGTGCCGTGTTTGCGGGACCACAGCCAGTTGCCTTGGCAATGACGACTTCACTGCAGAACCATGCAGTGGGATAGGACACGGCATCTGGGGGTGAGCACAACAAAGCAGCGCTCCTGCCTGTGCTGCTCTGGAGGATGAAAAACCAGAGCCTGCACAGCTGGGCAGCAGAGGTACATGGGAGAGGCTATCACAAGCTGCTGCTGTACCTTCTCCTCAGGCACTGAGCACAGACCATAAAGCTCCTTCCCCACTCTGTAAGTCATGTTTCCCCTGCAGAGGCCCAGTGGTGCAGCTCTCCAGTACCTATCCACACATTACTAGCCCCTGTGAACATCCGTACCACAGGAATTCAGAAGGTTTGTCTGTGACCTACAGAGAAACTCTCTTTGACTTCATTTTAGTAAAGTAATCCACTCCAGTTAGACAAAAGGCATGGCAGCTCTCAAGGAAAACTGCAGGAAAACCTGAGAGTCCACACAGGCTGTTACTGAGGGAAACCTGCACAGAGTTAAACAGCTCTTGTCAAATAAGGTCTCTGCAAAACAGTCCAGATCAGAGCAGAATCCAGCCCCCCAACACTGTCCCGACACATTTCAAGTGCTCTGCAACAACCACCCTTGCTGCAGCAGAAACTCGCGGCAGGGAAAGCAGCCTCCTGAAAGGCACAGCTTGGTTCGGCAAGCCCAGCACCAGGATGGGACACCGGGATGCAACCAAGTCCCAAAGCCCACCTGCCCACACAGGCAGAGCCCCTGCAGCCAGGGCCCCCCAGCACCAGCGCAGGCTGGGCCTCAGCGACCCCTCATGCGCTCTGTCCCTGCGCCAGGCGGCAAAGCTTGAGCTCCCAGTGGTGAAGCCAAGCAGGCACCTGACTGACCTGAGCCATACCCCTTGTGCAGCATAACCACGGCTTCACCGTGCCCACACCCACAGCTCAGGGTTTGCTCTTCCAGTAGACCTGGTGACAAAGCACAGGGAGGCTGAATCACGTACCTGGGCCTGTCTCACACTGACGGTTGATTTACCTCATATGTTACACGCTGCAGTTTCTTCCTGCAGAACAGCCAGCACTTTGATTGCAATTGATGCAATTACACAGAAAAAAATATAAAGAAAAGGTGTGTTGGTCTGGGGGGCTTCCAAGAAACTGCTCTCTCTGCAAGGATGAGGAGATACGTCTCTGCTGCCCTGCGTGCAGGCAAGACTCTTACTTTCAGCTTCCCTACCAAGTTTCTTGGTCAAAGGTAGATGACTTAACCTCTCTTTCTTAATCTGTGAATTTATTCAAAGAGGTTCGATTTGCCCTGACAAAAAAGCCTTTGTGTACTCTGAACCTGCAGGGTTCAGCAGAAGTTGGCACACAGGGTGCCTCGGTGCGCATGGAGCACCGGAACACTGAACTTGAAAGTTGCAGCGGCAAGTCACAGCGTTTCTTCCAGCCACATGCACAGGAACCCATCTGTGAAGCCTCCCACTTTCTCAGGCAAGGCATGCAGATAAAAAGGGTTTGGCTCCTGATGCTTATCTGGTGGAAGGCCTCAGAGGAAGAAATCTAGGAGTAGAAATCATCAGGAAGAGAGAGGCTGTTGAAGGAAAACCTCTGCTACAAAACTCCAGAGATAAAAATCGACATAAGACCTTAAAAGGGAACAAGACTGTTTCAAACTTTTGGTAGGGCTAACAAAGCAAAGCTCGTAGCAAAGCCTGCAGACAGGCTGAGGCTCTGTTTCTTTCCCAACAAGCAGCAGCATAAAACTGTTGATGCAGTGGTCAGTTCTGCAGCTGCTCTTCAAACCATGTGGACAAGGTTGGTACTGAGAGGAATAATGTTAACTTTGTTCCTGACTCTAAAACAGGCTGTAAAGGAGCAAAGCTCAAAAACGGGAACCAAAGAATGTGCCAGCAAGAAGCCAGAGAGCAGAGACTGAAGAAATTAAAAGCACAGTGAAGAAACTTCAAAACCACGGCCTAGCTGAGAGCTCCTACAGAAGATGCAGACATTAAAGATGGTTGATGCTTCTCCTCAAAACCAAAACAGGCCAATTGCATCTCAGCGCTGCTGCTCCTATCAGGCTGGTGAGGTGGGTCCTCCAGATCACACACTTTATCAAGGTTCACACTCTGGACACAAGCCCCCAGGACACCCATCACTCCCCTCAGGCTAAGCTGCAGGCTCGCTATTTACCTCAGTGATTTTTGCTTCCATTTTTAAAAAGGGGTTGTTCACCCCTGGAAACCAGACAACTGTTTCCCGTACAGTTCAGCCCCAGACGAGCTCACTGACCACTGGCCAGTGTGGCCTCCCCTGCCCATTTTGAGCAACTGGCACACTGACCCCCCAAATGAGGAGTTCACCCAACATCATTAACTTCACCATCTCCAAGCCAAACTTACACTTCTGTAAACGGGACCTGAACCACAAAGCAAGAGGATCTGTGCTCTGGAGCTGGTGAATCTGTTCACTACCTTCAACGTGGCACAATTTGAGAAACTGTGCCTTACAACACCTTCAGTAATGCCACTTCCAGACCAATGGGGTATCCCTCTCCTCTGCGGTGGTGCTTCGGAGTTCTGTCAGTGTGAGACAAGAATCTGCCTGTTCGGAGTTACAGCTCTAAAACTCCCCTTGGTGTGGGGGTACGGGGGCAGGCATTGTCTCATTCAAGTATAGAACGAGCAACTGCAGTAAGCCCAGTCAGCCGCTCTAGCACTCGGCTTTACCGCTCCCAGTAACGCCGTGAGGGCCCTCGGACCGGGTCGGGAACCGCGGACAACGCGTCCCGCGGGCAGGAGCTTCGCACACCGGCCGACGGCAGCGAGGCCGGTCTGCCCTGCCTGCCTGCCTGCCTGCTTCCCTGCCTCCCATCTCGCCACGGCTGGCAGGAGTTCCGCCCCGGCAGCGGGAGCGGGGCCCGTCGCCCGCACCGCCCCCGGCTCCAGCGGGACCGGCCCCGGGGCCAGCGGCGGCCGAGCCCCGCCCGTGGGCAGTGTCCCAGGGTCCGGAGAAGCCCCGCCACCGCCCGAGCCCCAGCGCAGCCCCCGCGCCCGCCGCACCCGGCCAGCGTCCCCGCCGCGCCGGCCCCTACCGTGTTCTCCGCGGGGGCCAGGTCCTGCAGCCGCTCCTCGTCGGGGGCTGCGCGGAGGTCACCGGCGTTGGGGACGGGAGCGGGAGCGGGGTCGGGGCGGGCGGGCGGCGGGGCGCGGCGCTGCCCTACACGCAGCGCTCCGAAGTCCAGGGTCTTGCTCTCGAAGGCCCCCTCGACGCTGCAGAAGAGTCCGCCGCGCTTCTGCCGGGGCGCCGCCGGCGCACCAGGTCGCGCCAGGTACACCGGCAGCTCCTCGCCGCCGCGCCGCCCGCCCGCCGCCATGCCCCCCGAGACGGGACGGGTCCGCGTGCGCGGGGCGGGGCAGGTCACGGGGGCGCGGGGCTCCGTGGCAGCGCTGCCGGTCCCGTTCCGCTGCCTGCGCGGCGACGTCTGGCAGAGCCTGGGCCCAGCGCGCAAACGCCACGTGCACGGGCGGGACCAGACGTGAGCAGAGACCCGCCCTGCCCGCACCCCGGCTGCGGCCAGCCCCGGGGCCCGGGCGGGACGGGGGCGGTGCCGGTGCCGTGGGGGAGCCGCAGTGAGGAGCCTCCAGCGGAGTTCCCAGGAAGCGTCTGCAACCCGTCGGGACAGAGACCGGGCACCGATAGGACACGGGAGCGCCTTGCACTTGGCTTGGGCGCGGAGGCGGCGGCTTGGTGCGGTCGTGAGGCTTTGCCCCCGCAGGGCCCTGGTGGTGCCGCAAACGTGGTCCCGGGTCAGCGCTCGTCAGGCGGGTCACAGCTGAAGCTTTAGCTGTTCATGTGCACGCGTGTTCCTGCCGTGCAAACACCAGCGGGCACGGTGTACGGGCAAGCTCCATGTAGTGACCTAGTTAAGGTGCTGCTTTGAGAACGCCGTTGCAACCTCACTTCAGAAGTATAGGAGGCCCAAAGGACAGAGGGACAGCCAGGGCGAGTCTTAAACACGCTGACGGCCAGGGGTAGCAGCAGCCTGTGAAATACATCACACAGCGCTGAAAGTGGAGTTTTGACCCAATATTCTTTATCCAAGTGCTCACTATTTTTTTTCCATATAGAACAAATGTACATCGTACCTGGGCTCACATCCTGTTAAGTAGTTTCTGACACCACACGTTTGTGTTACAAGATGTTGTCCGTTACAGTTTTCCCAACACTTCTGTGAACACAAAGCGGTGCCATTGTCTCTGCCTGTCGGTTCTCCCTTATGGAAAAATCCACGCGGAGCCCGTCTGGTCATGGAGAACAATGATCCTGTGATTATGGCTAAGAGGGAGTCTGTGGGCACTGGCTGACAGAGGCGGAGGGAGGAAGTGGTTTGAGATCGTTTCCTTCCTTTTGTGCACTCTGAAGCAGTCTGCTTTTGTAACTGGACTTGTACCAGGGTCATTAACTCTGTCCCTTTTTTCACCACCTGGGTGGAACAATCTACAGGACCTGGAATTTTTAACTAATTATTCAGGTCTGAAGAGTTAGAGTTGATGATGCGCTAAATAGAAACTGTGTGTATAAGCAAACTTGGATCAGTAGCAGCGTTGTCTTACATAGTGGAGTAAAACACTGGGCAGTGTCTACCCTTACTTTCTCTAGAGCAGCACCAGAGAGGGTTCAGTTTGGTTGTTCTCATGATCTTACATGTACTTTGACAGGCAGCTGCCCTAGCTTCACAGAACTTAGAACCACGGGCTCCTTACATGGCTCCCCCAGGTCCTTACCTTCCCAAGGGAGCACCCTGGCATGAATGAATTTATCCCACTTTCACTGCAGGTTGGACCCACTGAGCAGAAGCTGAAATTCCTCTCCAGCAGCTTCTGCCCCAGCAAAGGGCTGATTTCAGAATACTTCAGACCATGAGCAGAGCCTCCATCTTCTAGTTGCCAAGTCGTAGCACTTGAGGAATTGAGCCCTTCTCAGGATGAAGAGTGTGCTCCTGAGGTGCATGGCTTTGTGCACTGACCACAGTGAAGTCAGAGTGAACCGCTTGTTTTGGTTGGGACCTCTCCATATGGTTGTGTAGCTTTATGGGGGATTAAAATTCCTTGGAACAGGGCCTGGCCTTTGGTTCTGCAAATGTGAAAAAGTTTCAGCATTGTACTTTAATAGCAATATTTATCCAAATCCTGATTCTGATGTTTATCTTTCCTAGTGCCTTGCTGCATAAATGGCTGCATTGAAATTATCAACACCAGTAAGGAGCACATGGCTTCTCCTGAGTAGCAAAGGCTTTAAAATTTGGCCTTTAAGGACATTATTCACTGTATAAAAAGCAATTCTTGATTTTATTTTTCAAATTACCATTTGCTTTTAAGATTCTTTTTGTTAAGTGTTGTAAGGACTCTAGTTCAAGAATACCATGAAAATGAAGTTTGGGTTCAGTGAGTGTTCACTGCAATAGCCTTGCCCCTGAGCCGAGCAAATGCATTATTTAGATTTCTGTATATGTATGTCTCAGACCAGATTTGAAGCTTTTAATTGTACAATGACAAAATTCTGCCATCTGTCTGTCATACAGTCTGTCCCCTGTAATTAAGCACATTTTCTTTTCTTAAATCACATGTTTACGTGCTAGCTGACAAAAATGCTTTCCAGGCAAACAGTCCTGAGTGGTGCATCTTCAAATCCTGCTGGCAAAGCAGATCTCCTCTCACTTGTCAGTGCAAAGTAGGTGAGAGATAGACATCAGGGAGGGGATCCCACGGAAGAGTGAACCCAAGGAGGATGGAGATGACAGTGTTTGAGCCCATGCGCTTGGGTGCTGCCATAGGACCTTCTAGAAGCACACGTCAGCCCTGCAGCGTGTTTCCTCAGCTCGAGGACCACACTCACCTCCTGACCCCAGAACAAGGGTGCCTGTGCCTGTCCCTTGTGCTTCAGGAGTCTGAGCCGAGCCTGCCAGATGGGCACTGCTGGTGTGTCCTGCAGGAAAAGGAAATAGGCTCATATTCTGATGTGGGGAACAGTATTTATTTTATAGGAAATTACATTTTGTAGTGGCAAGCTTCTAATTTATGTCTGATTCGACTGTGTCTTTCTAGTTGAGTACAAACTTTTTTATTAAGCAGCACTTAGAAATGGAAATCAGTCATGTTAGGAGGTGAACCACACTAGTTATGAATGGGGGAGTGGTGTAGCCTCCTTGGAAATGGTCTTTAGGCAAATCCCTTTCTGCAAAAGGATTAGTTAATAAGACGGCACATAATCACCCTGTCTGGAGTGGGTGTTTTCTTATTCTGAGTGCTCAGCCCCTGTGCTGGTTTCTTTTGTTGTTCTCAGTATCTGCTGCCAGAGCACCAGCTGGGTTTCCCCTTCCTACCTATGCTGGGGAATCAGGGGAATCACAAATGACAATTGCCTGATCTGCTGAGTACCCAGAGGGAGGCACAACACTGTAGAACTTCCACAGGGATTTTCTCCATGAGGCTGCCCACTTGCTAAGTGTCATCTTCTAAATGTTTAAAGGGGAATTGAAATTGCCAACTGAAACATTCAGTTATTGACAGAGATGTCAAATTTATTTTCCATGTGTCAGGCCTGCGGGCAGCTCCTTAATTGGAAAAAACTCTGCACTGTCTGTTGGCAAACTTCTGTGCTGGTTCGAAGATGCTCCATGCAATGTCATTCTGCCTATAATAAAAGCAGAAAAGGATTAAAAAACAGTGAAGCGTGTCCTGGATGTGTCTGAGAGAGCTGTCCTCATTCCCAGGCACTTGTCCCCTGCTCTGGCTTGTCTAAGAGGTGCGCTGTCTGCAGCTGTGCCTGCAGGCTGACATGCAGCAAAGGCGAAGTGCCAGGTCTAATCTGACCCAAGTGTGGCACCATTCCTCTCTCACCACCATTGCAGATGGGTTGCTGACATGACCCACATCAACCAATTGTCTGTTTTCCTTGCAGTGGAGCCAAGATGAGGGGGATACCAACATTCCTGATGGAGTCTGACTTGTAAAAGTCATTCGGACTAAAATGTACCCATCCAAATTTCACTTCCATTTCTACTTAATACTGCTTTCTGTCAAAAGTATCAAAAATAATGATGGTTTCACCTTGCTGTGTTCCACCTGACTAGGAGTGGAACATCCTTATTTCAACATTCATGGTGTAATTCTGGATTGAGTGGAAAGTACCTCAGTGGAGATATATTTGTGCAAAACTGGCACAGGAGAAAGCAGTCAGGCTTGCCATGTTCTATTGGCAAACAGAAGATACCTGACTCCATCAGCCAAGCATTGCAACTATGGCTCTGAGAATCAGTGGGAACAGACAGGAGAGAAATGAATGGGCTCAAAACACTTAAAGAAACTCCCTGATGTTTGTATCATGCATTGCTGAAGAAAAAAAAAAAGGGGGGGGGGAATTTCATTGAGTGTAAAGAACAAAGGAAGTGGGTTACTAAGGACAAGAGTCTTCCAGCAGATCCAGCGCCAGCAAGCCACTCCTCCAGCCTATCTAGTTATATCAGTAATTGTGCTCGGTCTGTATTGCTGTCCCACCAAATTTCCCTTTAAAATCACTGCCAATTTACCCCACCATTAAGGGCTGCTGGGCTATCCCTTCAACATAGATGTTAAATTAGATAAAAATAGATAAAGTCCATCTATGCTGCTTGCAAGTATGCCCTAGGGAAAAGCAAGCATAGCTTATGGCTCCACTTTTGTGGGGTGTCAGTGCCAGCTGAAAGGGTGAGACAATAAAAATCTCGCCTTCTAATCTGTGGCAGTTTTGGAAGGCTAGAAAGGTAGGGATTATCTGGCTTTATGGGATTACCATGTTGCACAGACACTAAATTAACATCAATGTTTTGTCTTTATAATACATGTTCATACCCACCTTTGCTCCAGCTGAAGGGGCTTTTCCTAACTCTGTCTTGGTTCTTTCAGCTGCTTTTACTTCTAAACCAATGGCTTGTGGGTGCCCTGCCATGGGCAGACTGCAGTGAAAGGAATTAAACTGACTCATCACACCGCAGGCTCATTCCTCTCTAACAGGCAATTGTGCACCACAAAATACCATTGTGCTGAGTGTCACCACTCTATGAATTTTACCAAGAATGAAAAAATAAAGACCAAAGAGAGAGGCACTAATGAACAGATAAAGAGCCACATGATTTCTTGCTGGAGAGACTGGAACCCAGGATCCAAATTACAGCACTTTGATGTGGGCCCTTTACAGAGAGAGGTGAGTTATGAATATCAATGGCTGTGAACTTTCAAATCACGGTGAGGTGTGTTACACTGGAAAATTGTGAAAGGCAGCATATTAGTCATTTCCCTAGGAAACCATGTGAACGTGGCATCTGTTCATGATAAACTTCGAATGTCTGAGTTTGAAATCAATCTGCACCCCAGATGTGCTAATGCCTTAACTGTAATACAGCTTTCACACATCCCATCAAACATACAGTATTGTAAGAATTTCGTACCCATAACCACCAAATGAATCACCCTCAGTCTGTGAAGCTAAAATACTTTTCCTTTTCCCTATATATGCCCCGTTACTACAGATTTCTCTTGATAGAAAATGGGTAAGAACATGGCAGGTTACTTTTGCAGTGTTGACCCTTCTGCTTCACTGTGTTTCCGCTTCACCTTTCCACTATTTCTGACATATGCACTGTGATATGGAAGTGAGGACCTGTGTGTGTCACACACAAATATGTGCAGAGGTCAAACAGTTTTATGTACGATATCCATGGTATGTTCTTACAGGCTTAGACTAAGTGGCTATCCGTCATTAGAGTATTCAAATCCTTCATTGAGTGCCTAGGCTGGCTGATAAAAATCCAAGTAACTGATACCATGGTCACCTCTGGAAGTTTCTGCGCTGCAAATGTAGAAACAATGTCATTGTGTTCACAAACCAAATGTCTTTCCTGCCAAACCAGAATGCTTGAATTCTTTACACAGCCCCTATCAATTAAGCAAGTGCAACTGTACTGGTTTACCTGGGGCTAAATGAAGGCACTTTGGGGAACTGGTCACTTTAAAAGGTCCCTGTTTCATGTACAAAGGAATCCAAACTGCTGTAGGTTGCTGTCTTTTTATTAAAATACTCAGTGGATATTGCCATTCTTCTTCATTCTCTCCATTCTCTGAAGTTACAGGGAAATCATAGCACTAATGCTTTCTAGCTGTGTTTAAAACCAGTAGGCTTGTTTGAGAGTGGATGTTGGTTGTGGATGAAGAGATAGAGTGCTTTCTGAGCGTCGCTGCTGCAACTCAGGGGTACTCAAACTCCAGCTCACATAGCTGCCCACTGCTTTTCTCTGTCTTGTCTTGAAAAGAGATAGTATGCGTGCCTTAATCCTGTTAAGGAGTGTGTATTTTTTCTATGCTTTCTTTCGTTTGAAACTGCAATTTATTTTCTTAGTCTTGCACATTAATAGTTTCTAACTCAATAGTGTTTTTTCTTTGAGGATTGCAAAGCACTTTCCATGATCATGAGGAGGTCCATATTTCTCTGCAGAGCATTAACAACCGGGGCAGCTACAGCAGAACCAGAAGTGGAGTGCTGGGATCAGCAAGGTGTAGGCATCAGCAAGGTACACTGCAACTGAGGAATCCTTGCTGGAACATGGCGAGGAAAGCCCTAAAACTTGCTGACTTGAGAGAATTACAAGATACTGTGGTTCTCATCCTGCAAAAGTGCTTCACACGTTCTACATTGATAATTAATGCTATTTATGTAGTTTAGAATGTTTCCATGTTTTTAAGTTAAAGATAGTATCAGAGCTTGCAAACTCAGGACCTAAGAGAAAATTGTAGCGGCATTACTTGTTAGAATTATCATGTCAAATTTGCTCAGGTTTCAGTCATAAAAAAATAATATAATAAAATAAAATAATAAAAAAAGGGCTGATGCCAAATCTGCCATTTGCCTTCTTGCTTCTTCAGTGTCTGCTCTCCACTAACCCTAAAACACATCCAGTTTTATTCTCTTCATGCCTGGACAAGAGTCCAGATCCCCAGCTCGGAAACTGCCAGTGAAAAATGCTGTCTCTTGCCAGTGAAGTTTCTGGAAGGGCAGTGAATTCCCCATGGACGGTAAAGGCAGTGCTTTCAGACCTCCTTTATCTGTTTCCAGGAAGTGAAGCTCATTATATTTCCCCTGGACCAGGCACAGCAGAATAATAATCTTGTTCTGTAAAGTATGTTTTGTGTCAGTTTAACATTACTGAACTTCTGGTATGGTTGAAAACATACAGAGAATGTACAAACAAAAGAATTTGAGTTCCAGAAGCTTTTCCATTCAAATCTCTGAATGCACATAACCTAATTAGGGCTATTATAAAGAAATAAAAGTTAATGACTCACTATTATATGATCCTTACTGCATTTATATTGCAGCTTGTTCGTAAAGGAAACAGTCTGCTCAAGACCTGAGCCTTAAAAGCATCTGCAGGTCAGCAGATGAGTAGCTCAGCCAAGGAGACATTGACCAGTGAGGATGGTTTCAGTAGAGCCGGAGTCAGGACCACAGCAAGAAAGCACACCAAGAGCTTCCGTTGTGTCTATAATAACAGAGAGAAACATCTTCCCCTCCAAGAAGTACCGACTGGCCTCAGCCAGTTTGGGGTGTAGTTGCTGGATACTGAGTTGGAGCATTTCAGAAAACGTTAGTTCATGCGAGGATTGCACGTCCACCGAGCAGGACAACTCTCTCTGCAGCAGATGTCTTTTGTGGGTGGGTACCGGGCTGCACATTTGCAGTTTAAAGGCATTCTATAGCAGTTAGGTCATCCCTGGTGGCTGGCTGTGGGAAGGAACGGGTGTCTGCGTGGTCATGAACTCACTCTTGCTGTTGCTGGCTGATCCAAATGTCATCCATACAGCAGACTGATGTGTTTGTTCTTCTGAATGGAGACGGCTTTCATTTAACTGCTTTTCCACTCACTGTGTTGCATTTCTTTCTGATATGCATTGAGCTATATATTTAGACAATTGTTAGTAAACCAGTTCCAGTACAATTTTTAGTGACTTGCTTCCAGTCTCCAAACTAATGTGGGATTTCTAGCATTGCAGTCATTTTACAATTGCTAGAGCCAAGCATGGCCAAATTTTGCCTTTCTCAGTTCCGGCAGTCAGTGTCTGTATCTCTGCTATAATCTCCATCAAAAACATTTTGGTCTAATTTTTTTGAGTAGCTCAAGATTTCTTTGAGTCCTGTTGTCATGTTTTACAACATGTGCAGGAGGTGAGTTCCTGTTCCATCACTGGTCTAAATTCCTAAAATCACAGCTTTCCGGACACATTTTTCACACTCAAAAACCAAAACGACAGACATGGACACTTCCCATGCAGGCCTGCACCTGCTGCCTCTGCAGTCTTCAGTACAGCACCACAGGGCTCAAGCAGGAATGCTTTACTGTTGGTTTTCTACACACCTTCCCTGGACTCTTAGGCTACGCTGGTGTCTCCATTGCGCTGATGAAAATCAGGAGCAGCACTCACCTACGCTGTTCCTGCTGGTTTAAGCACAATTGAGACACAGTCTTGTTGGTAACTTGTTCTGCACACTTGCTGAAACCCAGCCACAGCAAATTACACAGCTGCCATTAGGTGTTCAGCTTCGAATGAGCCTGAGGAGAGGTTAATCAAGAGATAATATTCTTGTTCTGGGAAACAGTCCAGCATAAGCTGTTGGGAAGGGGTTTTGCTGGTCTGGTTATGCCCTAGCTGAGCTAATGCTGAAGACTTTCTGCTCACTGCCTGATTTCTCACTGTTCTTGTCTCTTCTCCTCCTTAAGCTCACACCTTCTGGCACCTGAAGAGTCGGAGGCTGGGGGAAGCTTAAACTGTCCCAGCCACAACCAGCAGAGCCAGTGCTTGCCAGGAGGCCTGGAGAGAGTCAGGGCCCAAAGAACGAGCCCATGCTTGGGGTTTGCAAAGCTGTTTGTGGCCGTTGCTGTGGCAATGGTGAAATGCTGACCAGGGAGCAGGGAACAGCTCACTGTGTCTCTGGAGTTAATAATATGATTTCATGTAGTACATCAAACAAGAATGCAACAGCTCAGCAACTCTGCTTTAGGAGTCCAAAGGAAACCAGATGAAGCTATGCAGATTTGTTTCACAATATCCAGAGACTTTCTGCAAGCCACCTGGTTTTATAAGTGTTCATTCTCCTGGAGTCCTCTGAGGATCACAACCTAATAAATGTGCATCTGTGTGATTTTCAGTTCAGGCTTTGCACGAGAGCTCTGAACGCTCTTTACTCATGGAACAAACACTGTCTTATGAGCCAGTGAGATTCACCCATCAAATCTCAGCTTTCAACCCAGCTTGCCAAGATTCCTCCCGGTAGCTACAACTTGCACCCATTTACTCTTCACCCGTTTATTCAGTGGCGCACACACCTGGAATACTGTGTTCCTAGAGACCTCAATCTCATGACTGCTGGCTTTCACTGCAGCAGATCAGTTACCCATTTCATACAGCCAGGCAAATGCTGCAATGTATCTAACATTTAAATACCTACCCGAGTTCATGATTGCTTTTACTAAACCATGTCCTTCTTTGGTTGCTTTTCTGAAGTATCAAGGAGAATGTGTATTAAAAGCCTAAGCAGCCTAAGACTTCCACCTAAAGCATTTTTAGAGTTGATACTTATGTGCATTTTAACCTGTGAACCGTAAAGTACAACAGATAAAGTAAAGCAGTCATAGAAATAGTGTGAAATTTGAGCTTCCTTTTGGCTTGTTATACGTGTTCCCATCCAGATATAAAATACATATGATCTGTGTAACAGAATTTGTAATTACTGTGCAGGTCCGATTTCAATTTTCCATAAATATTTCATGAGTAAGCTCTAAATCAGGAGCATTTGGTGAAGACTCTCGTGAAGCTATAAAATAACCAAGACAGGGACCTGTCCTGTCTTTCCTACCATCCATAGAAAACACGGCGGCACTTGTCTGTTGCACTGATATTTATAAACCATTCTCTCACCTGCACTGCATATGGCACATCCTCCTGGTGCCGGCGGCTGCTCGGGTGCTGTCCCTCAGGTGAGATCCGGCTGAGGTAAGCAGTAAATGACCATTTTGTGATTCTTCCAGAAGAGAGAAGATTTCAAACACGAACCAGGCGCCCCGGTGTTGCCAGGGCAGAGCCTGGAGCCCCGGCACCGCGCCTGGCTGGGGTCAGTCAGAGCCGCCCTTCTCCTCCCAAACCCCTGCAGGATTCCGAGCAGGAGCTGCCGGCCACTGGCACTCGGGAGCTGGGCAGCGCCAGACCCGAGACACGGCGCGCACAGCAGCGAGCAGCTTCCAGTCTGGAGCTCAGCGGGCAATAAGGGAGGTTCGGTGTTAGAGCCAGTGGCTTTGCTGGGGGCACTGGAAACCTGTTTGGTGACTGTGTCTTGCCAGATCCCAGGGTTTTGTTACTAGTCTCTGCAATTGCCTTACATTCACTTCTATGGGTAAGAGATGTCCCCAGGGCATGAGTATAGGCAGTGCACCCGGAGTATAAAGTTGAAGAGCTTGAATTTCTTGCTCCTGCTAGGCTCTTGTGGCTCAAATGTGAGCGATTTTCCTCTGTCTGAGGCAGTTGAGGAATGCGGGCAATGTACAGCGTTGGGGTCCACGCTATGGCTGTTGCTCATTTAGTGATGGCTATGGAGCTCAGTTAATTTCTGCATTCTACAAGATAGCTTGGTACAGGATAAGGCCAGAAGTATACAAACAGTTATTGTTAATTTGGGTACGATAGGAAGGAGGGAGGTTGTTGCATCTTAGTTAGGACTCTGGACTTGAAGCACTGCAGCGCCGAGCCAAGCTCTCCAGTTTCATCTGTGCTGAAGCTGTTTTCTCTCCCAGCCACCATCACATAGGTAAATCTGGAGATAACAAATATCACAGGATAGGCTGACAGCAGGGATTAGTGGGTTTAGGGTTAGGGATCTGGAATAAAAGAGTTCATGGGGTCACCCGCTTGGTTGCTGATTGCTTTAGTTCTTGTGTTGCAGGGTTCACAGATATCAGCTAAGTACAGTGATAGAGTTAATATCAGGGTCCACTTTTGCGGGATCTGTAGATGTCAGTGTAGCATTTGTTGTATGATTGAGACAGAATCAGGCAGAAAGTAGCAGGAGCAATGAGTTTTTATTTACTCCAAGGCCAGGAGTCAATAAGATAGGATCATACTGGGATTAATACTATAGTCAATGTCAAGGTTGGCTTTTGGATTTTGTCCCTCCTTTGGCTGGTGCTGCCTCTCAGAAATGGTAAGTGTCAGTCTACAATTAGGGAGTCTGTAATCCATAGATTAGTGGCTCCATGCTCTGAAGTCTCCATCTGTTGTACACACTGAAATCATTATATCTCTAGTCTCAGTCCTCCCGCAGGCTTCTAAAATGGTTTCCACAGGATTTTCTTTGTTGTGCAAAGCAGCTTGTTCATGGCTGTCACTTGGTGGTCAGGCACTAGAGCAGACACTGCACAATGGCCTCTTGTCAGTGTGGCACAAGCTGTGGGATGCTCCTCTGTCCAAGCAGGACCGGGGCTTTGGAACGTATTTTTCTGCCATGTTCAGACTCAGCCCCCCTCGACACAGAGCAGATGGCACATTGCCAGTTATTAAGGCTTTTACTATGTTTAGAAATCTCTCAAACAATGGAAAACTACTGCCCGCCAAATGGGCTGCAGAGACAACACAGGAACCTTTGAAAATGCAGTCAAACTTCCTTTCACACAAGCCACGAGTGCCGGCCATGCCTGCCCCTGACAGACGCACAGCTCAGCCCTGTTCAATGATAAAACACTGGACAAAATGGACAGGCCTCACTGAAGGGCTGCACAAACAACTGCAGCCTGATTCTGGCTACCATCGCACATCATTCCATGCATGCACAGGAAAGAGCAAAATCAGACCTAAGATATGCTGACACGTAGGCTTAGCATTCTGATTGTATCAGTTCAGGATTCCAGTTTCATTGCACAGGTTCTTCATTCCTTCAGCAAAGATCTCCAGGCTTACACCAGCGGCAGCGCAGGCTCGGTGCTTACACTGCAGCTTTCCTGTGCCCCTCCTGATCCGGGCGCAGTTAGCAGCACGCTGCCTGAAATAAAGTGATCACTTTATTACAGATTTTCAAGAGCAGTGTGGCAGCCCGACAGCTGCGTGGTGCACAGCAACAGCCTCATCGCCCCTCATCCCATAGAGGGGACATGGCTGCACCCCACCGCCTTACCCAGGAAAGATCTGCAAAGCCTGCTCCAGCCATGCTGCCACTGCCGCACAACAGCAGGAGGTTGCTCACAGACATCCTGGGGGAAGCAGGGTCTGCAGAATGTCTGTAGCATCCACATCCAGCCTCCATCCCCCTAGGGTTCTAGACGAAAAAGCCCCTCACGGGCAGGTGCGATGCTCATGTGGGGGCTGTGGCACTGAGCTCCTTTTCTGGCCCTCGGACACCACTAATGGGTTTCAGCTGTGAGCTCGAGGGCCCATCTGAAATGCTCACAGGTGAATCAATCATTACCCAGACACAGCTGCCAGAACAGAGGTAGTGATGAGGATCTTTGCCTCAGGGTCAGCACAGCCCACAGCCAGGTGGGTGACTGGGGCCCCTCCAGTGTGAGCAGGGACATAAGCACAGCCCGTTCTGTCCCACTGCACCCTGCCCATTCACCAGTGCCACTGTGCACAGGAGGCCTTCAGAAGCAATGGACAGAACAACGTTTCCACTGCAGGGAGTGTCCAGTGGTGCCCCGGGGACAGCCCAGGACGTTCCTGTACTAGAGCAGCGGTGGAGCAGCACACCCAGGACACCCACAGCCGATCTGCTGTGTGCGCTCCTGCTCCTGCCCGTGTCCCGCGTCCCTTGAGCATCACCCACCTCGAGACACCTGCTGGCCCCCCCCGTGACAGGTTCACTCTCGCACCGGATAAGCTCACTCCAAGGGGCCTGTAGCACACATCTATTTAACATCCTGTCCTGGGTTCAGCAGCAGCAGTCATTTTTCTCCTTCTTGGTAGCTGGTGCAGCAGCGCTGTGGTTTTGATTTTGGGCCTGGGAACAGCGCTGATAACAGCAGTGTTTTCGGTTACTGCTTGGTGATGTTTAGGCTGGCCAAGGACTTTGTGAGCCTCATGCTCTGCTAGGGAGGAGGGGAAGCCGGGGGGAAGGAGAGACAGGACACCTGACCCAGACTAAGCAAAGAGATTATTCCATACCACAGCAAGTCGTGTCCAGGATGTAGAAATGGAGAGCAGAGACCCGGAAGGGTGGTGAGGGTGCACGGTGGGGGGCACTGGTGGGGGTGCACTGAGTGGTCGGGCTTGATGTTGGATGGTGAGAAATTGTATTCTTTTCCCTTGTATTTTTCTCTGATTATTATTATTGGTGGGAGCAGCAGTGATCTGTGTTATACCTTAGTTACTAAACTGTTCTTATCTCAACCTGTGGGAGTTGCATTCTTTCGATTCTCCTTCCCATCCCTCCAGGAGCGGAGGGAAGAGACAGTGGGGAAGTGAGTGAGAGAGCGGCTGTATGGGTTTATGAAGCTTAAACCACGACACATCCATATCTGTTCCCTTTGATTTAAGGCTGAATTAGTGGGGTTTAATATTAAATGCCCCTTCCGTGGTTTCTGGCCAAAAGCAGTGAGCTGCTCGGCTCAAGTCCTCTGCTTCACTAAGTACCGGAAGGTCACTGTGCACGGGGGTGGAGGTGAACGCCTCTGAACGCGTGAACAGCAGCGATCTAAACCCAGCCCGAATTTCTCTGTCTGGGACCCGGGCGATGCGTCTGAGGCGTCTAACGGAGAACGGCGGCGGGCGGCTCTGCCCCCTGGCGGCCGGCGGCGGCACCGCTCGGAGCCGGGAGCAGCCCCTGCCCCACCCCTGCAGCGCAAGCTCCGCCCGCAACGCGTCCCGGCCGCGCGGGGGTCCTCCGCGATGCGGGGGTCCTCCGCGATGCGGGGGTCCTCCGCGATGCGGGGGTCCTCCGCGATGCGGGGGTCCTCCGCGATGCGGGGGTCCTCCGCGATGCGGGGGTCCTCCGCGATGCGGGGGTCCTCCGCGATGCGGGGGTCCTCCGCGATGCGGGGGTCCTCCGCGATGCGGGGGTCCTCCGCGATGCGGGGGTCCTCCGCGATGCGGGGGTCCTCCGCGATGCGGGGGTCCTCCGCGATGCGGGGGTCCTCCGCGATGCGGGGGTCCTCCGCGATGCGGGGGTCCTCCGCGATGCGGGGGTCCTCCGCGATGCGGGAGCCCGAGGCCCGGTTTTGTTCCCGCTGCGGCTCCGCGCGGGGGCGGCCGCTTTGCCGCCCCCGGGATAAAGCCGCGGAGCTCGTCCCGGGGCCGGTGCGGTGGTGACGGGCGGCAGAGCCCGGAGCGCTCCCGGCTGCCGGTCGGGAGCCGCTCTGAGGGTTCCCGGTGTTGCGGGCGGGGCAGCGCCTGACGCCCCCTGCGCCCCTCGCGCTGACACGCGGCGCCAGCTCCTCTCTCGCTTTCCGCTTCCCTCCCGCACACGCCGAGCACCCGCCGCGCATCCGCATTCGGGTGTAGCAGCCTCGCCCCGCTCCCGGCTGTACCCGGGCGCCCCGGACAGACGAGGCCGACACCGGGAGCTCGGGAATGTAAAGTGGCATTTTGTTTTTTAAAAACGCTGCTGTTTTATTCTTTGTACAAACTAAAACACCAGAGGTCATTGAATCCTATATTAAATACATAAATTAAAAAATAACCATTCATAAAACTTTACATACAATGAGGATTCTCTTCCACACATGAATGCATATAGTACAGGTACATGTGCAGTGTTTATCAAAGGGTCATTCTGCCGAGTCATTTACAATTCTGTTCTGAACAGACACCAAAAAAACTGGGAACAAAAAGTACATAAAAAACACCTGGGTGGTGATGGGAGGGAAAGGGAAAACGCTTGGAATCGCCAGGAGCTGTGTGGCTGTTCCTGAGCCCTGCCCAAGGGAGCAGGAGAGCCTGGCCTGCCCAGGAAGCTCCAGAGGGGCAGACGGTGTTTCCTACCGAGATGAGGGCAGGGAGCTGGCAAATGAGGAACACCTATAAAAAAGTCTCCATGGTTGTCCCAGCACACCAGTAAGAGAGGATGGAGTTGGGAGCCAGGGTGGTCACAGTGCAAGAAGCCTCCTGTGACCCCCAGTGCCTAAATCCATCTCACCTAATGGGGCTCTCATCTGGAATGCTTAAAGTTGAAAGAAGAGTCTTCAAAACCTCCTTGCTCAGTAGAAAAAAAAAGCAGCAACTCAGATTTTGGTCAAACTGACTTTGCTACATGGCTCACGTGCTGGCATGGATAGCCTGGAGTACTCCTGCCACAGACCAGGATGGACGGATGGGGGCAGGGGGAGGAATCCAGGGCTCCATTTGCTGTCCTCAAAAGCTGCAATAAATTGGGTTTTACTTTGTTGGTTGGTTTGGGGAGGGTTGACTGCAGTGAGTGATGTCAGGGAGGATTCTCAATACTTTGCCTCAGTGAGTATCAGGAGCAGCAGAAAGCCCTGAATAAACAGCTTCAGGACAGCGAAGGGGTGAGATCTCAGAAAAACAGATCCAAAACCTAGTTGCCCATGAACTGTAAAACTAAACCATGAGGAGTGCACCAGTTGTAGCAGCTAAATGAGTCTAGATTCAGTTCCCCATACCTAGATTGGAAGTACACTTCCATAAGCTATATCAACGATTTATTATATACAATAGGGAATAAATGCATATGTATATATATGCACATATACATATATAGTATATACATACATGTATATATATACACAAAACCATCAAACTCATTTTGATCTAGCTGATAGCAGAAGGTTTGTATTACTCGTATCAGCAAGTGTGTTTTAGGCATGGCCTATGTTACGCTGCAAGCAGAGTGAAGCAACTGCAAGGCTGTCTGGCAGGAACACTCAATCGTTTACAACTCTACAGACCAAGATAAGCTGTGGACTGATACCACTCCCAGCCACCCTGCACCCTTGGAAGACAGCACTTGCAGGTGCACATGTGCAGAAGACTAAAGGAGAGGAAATTAGGCAAAAAAAGGTAAACGAAGATGTGCACAACACGGTTCAGAGGGCCTAAATGATGAAGCCTGCCGCAAGATCAGTCAGTGTGTCCAGAAACACGGGATTTCTATCTGCCAGGACCCTTTCCCATGAGTGCCTGAAACAAACTTTTCTAATCCTCCTTTTGTTTTGTTCTTTTTTAACCAGCAGAGGTGGAAGCTTTTGCTCTGTCACAGAAAACAGGTGCTGCTCATTCTACAGGAAGAGCTCAATGGTTTAATTGCTGGCCCTAATGCTAGGGCAGAGAACTTCCACAGCCTGTTTCACCTTGCAGGACACTGCAGCCAAGTGGAACAATGGACTGCAACAGGGGAAAAAAACCCAGTGAGAGGTGCTAGAGGGAATAACCAGAGAGGAAACTCCTGTTTGTAGCTAATAAGATGTTGTGAAGTTGCTCAGTGATCTACAGGTGTCACGTGTGTGGATGAGACTCACAAAGGGGCTGACTCCAGAGCTTCAGGACTGAACTGCTAGCAGCACTCCTGGAAAGCACATGTAGGTTTGGGACAACTTTAACCACAGATTCTTCTGGGGGAAAGAGTTTGAACAAAGAGCATGCAACATACCTATATTCATTTAACATATCTGCCTAAAAGCCTGTCTTAAAAAAATGAACCAACCAACATCTAGCTGTGGTGCAGAATTCAGTAAACCCCTTGGCTGAAACAGACTGCTTAAGGAAGATGTGGTCATTCTGTAATTTAAATTAATTTTAAGGAGCAGGAAAAACTCACTTGCTAAATATTTTCTAATGTCTGATGGAAGGCTTAACGCAATCTCAGGGCATGCAAGAAATGAGGATGGTAGGAGTCTGTGGAGAAATGGAGCCCAGTATTGCAATCCAGTGGGGTGAATGGACATTAATGAATAAAAGCTATTCTGGCCAAAAAAATACCTGCAAGGAGCAGGCACCCTCCATACTAGAGGAAGTTCATCTCTGCTGTGGCTGAGGAACTGCTTCTGACCTGCTGAAGTTGCTGTGGCAAGTTACTTCACTGCTTTGTGCCTCAGTTGCTTCATCTGTAAAAATAAACAAGCAAACAAAGGCCAGACTCTTTATAAAAGCACTTCTAAAGCTTCTGGTGTGTGCGTAAAGTATTGGTACACTTGAGGCCTATTTTGAAGGTTTAAGTAATGCACAGGCTGTATTCTGGCCCTCAGTTTTCTATTTTGTAATACAGATCAATTTCTCTCAGTGAAAAAAGTAAGGCTCCATTGTGGAAGACAACTTAAAAAGGAGCCTTGCCACAGGAACCCAAAATCTAAACAGGTACGACTCCACTTCCAAGGTGATGGAAACAGTGGCACAGAGAATTGCCCTGTTCAGCACTTCCCGTTCAGCACAGCAGTGCTTGTGGGGTGCAGGATCTTGCCACACCGGCTGCATGTGTGATGCTCCTGGCTGCACAGCATGGACCTGTGAGACCCTGTGGAGACACCAGGACTGGGCACCAAGCTTTGTGGTTAGAAGGGGAAGTAATGCTTTGAAATGCAAACTACTCATAGTGATCCTTAGCTGTGGAAAAATCTATAAAGACTAGTGATACTTCTGACTTCTAATAAGATGTGTTCACACAGCTTGTCCCCAGTTTTGGTTCAAGTGTCACTGATCAGGAAGCCAGCTAACAAAATCAGTTTGACAAGCTAAACCAAAACATTTGTTCCAAGCTGGGACAACACAGTTGAAAGCTGCTGCATTGTGGGATTGTACCACATGGACAAGGGAGTTGGCTTTTCCCTCCTCTGCCCTCCAACATTTCTTTCTCAGAAGCTATTCTGCAGGTCCAATCCAGTGATCCTCAGTGTATTACTCAAACAGTAAAACCAAGTACAGTCATTATTATCTCAATGGCAGTCTCTAGAGTATGAAAAGCATCTGACAACAGACAGGCTGTTCTTCATGGAGGGAGAGTGAAGAAAGATAAGGCTAGAACTCCATCAGAAATCCTCCTTATGCCAGACATCCTCTTCTTCCCTTCCTTTGCTGAGTAGGGTGGTGCTCTTTTATGGTCTCAAGTGCAAACTGTGGTGCCCTGTCCTGCCCATCCTATGTTAAATCACACTGCATTTTTCCTTTCTTCCCCCACATCGCAGCTGTCATTTGTCCCTGAGGTTAAAACCAAAGAGAGGAGGAGTGCCTACAGTGAGAAAGCCAGACTGTTCACACTGAGCGCTTTGTTGTCAGCATCTCTCCATGGGTCATGTTTCTTCTGCCCTGTCGACTTTTGATCTGTTCGTGGTATGATGGTCTCACATTTAAATGATTGCCCTGCACAGCAGGGATAGATTTTTCTGTTGTAACTTTGGTTCCATGCCCAAGACACACTGACTTGATCAGCTGAAAGTGGTTCCTTCCCGTTAAGTTCTGCCTAAGTGGTGTAGGTTCACAGTTTATTTTTCTTCCCCTTTTGCAATTTCAACATGTAGAATTTCATTAGATGCAGCATATATCATAGCTTTAGACAGGAACTGTCAAGTAACAAATCTTGAGTGATGGCTTTAAAATACAAGGTGGTTGCAGTCTTGGCTACAGGTTGTTCAATGTTATACTTTTTAAAATAGGTGTAAACAATGTTCTCTTCATCAGGGGGTGGAAGCATTTGCCTTTATAAGGACTGAGCTGTGGTCGGGCACTCTGAAAATAAAATAAAGAACATCTGTATCAGATAAGTGAGAAGTTCCTCCACCTCCCCATCCTTTGAGAGATGCAGCTACCAGTCAAAGTTGAAAAGGTCTGTTCTTACAGTTATCAGCATTAAACTGTTTTTGTTTGTCCATATGAAAGGCATTTGTGAAAATTCTGGGTATTTTGCCAAGCCTGTCCATTTAACCCTAACCCTAAGGTACAGCCCTCTCATCCGTAAAAGCCCCCATGGGCATCTTAAGACGAATATTTATGCACCAGTTTCAGTAACTCTTGAACCAAAGCTGCCTAAAATTCACCAGTGAAAGGAGACATGACAGTGGGTGATACGCTTGTGGTGTCAGGGCAACTCCAGAACCTTGGCTAATGCAGCAGTGAGGCAAGCACAGACTGCTCCAAGGAAGCCTTCCCTACATTTGGAAAAGAATTATGGTTCTCAGGTTTGAAACCAGGGAAAAAAGGACATATTTTTTCCATATTCTCTCAGCATTCAAGCCTACATGGTAAAAATCACAGAGTGAATTCAAGTTCACATGAATGAGAGACAAATACTCACGAGAAAAACAATTCCATACCCATACAGGTGGAAAATATGGGTGAAAACTTTATGTAAAGAAAATCCTGAACCTCTCATTGCCCCAGTTTTTCTCATTTGCTTCAAAAGGATTTTATCATAGCTGTGATATAAACCAAAAGAAGGACAAGAGTATAGGCAATTGCAAACACTTGTGCAGACAGGTTTGCAAATGTCACTGTCAGTTCCTGTGAGTTTTCAAGATGCACCTTAAATCCAAGTTTGTTTGAGTTTAATCACAGAGCTATAGAACGGTTTGGGTTGGAAGGGACCTTAAAGCTCATCCAGTTCTAAACCCCAGCCACGGGCAGGGACATCTTCCACTAGAGCAGCATGCCCCGAGCCCTGTCCAACCTGGGCTTGAGCACTGCGAGGGATGGGGCAGCCTATTTTCTTTGTTTTTCTGACTCTCCCTTTAGGCTGCCAGCTTGTTCTGGACTCATAATTCTGTGTTACAGCAAAAGACACAGTCAGATAAATTCACTTTTTACTGTGGCTCCTTAAAACTAGCCTATACTGTTTCAGACTTTCTGATCTTTTTCCCCACAGTGAATAAGCAAGAAACTGTAAAATCAAATTTTCACCAGTCATGGCCACTCAGAGCATCTCACAGAGGCTGTGCTGCGTTACGGTTTCCAGAAACCCTGCAGCAGGAACATTAGTAAGTATGCAGTCTTAACTCAGTCCATTTAATGTCCACTGGATCAAGGCAGTATGTTTCAAATAGCAGCAGCTACATTATGGCATTGGCCATAGTTAACAAGTGTGCTGGATGGTGTTGGTCTGACTGCAATTCCTTGTGGCAACTCAGAAGTGTGACAACTCTCCATTGTGAACTATCACAAACCGATAACAACCTGCTGAATTCTCTGACTCCAGACATACACAAAGGCACACAGGGATGTGATCCTCAGCTCTATGCAAGAAGCACCAGCTTGGAGGAAATAAAGAAAACAGTCTTACCTTTCCAAGAGGCACATTGACATCAAGGCCAAAGAATAAAGGCAAGAGAGAAGAACAAGAATAGAAACAGAAACTGCAGAAGAGAAAGAAGATTGTGTAAGAACTAAAGGTCATGGCATTGTAAGCATGAGAATTACTTTTGCACTGTCTAGGACAACTAGAGTGACTATGCATTCGGAAAACACTATTTCCCTAGTTACTTCTGTAGATATCATACCACCTCCCAGGTTTAGAAAACTGATCCCATTAATTGCTGTGATCAATTAGAATTGGCACCGTATTGAAAGCCTGAGGTAAAACTATCACTATGAACCACGATGGGTTGACTTAAGTCAACAAAGCTAGATATCAGAAATAGCATGGGTAGTATTTTTAAGTGCATTAAAAAACTGCCATCAATCCATGCTGTAAATAGCCTGGGAATATCTATATGTGTATATCTATATATATACATACATACACACACACATAATAACAAACCCTAAGCATTAAATGTTTAATAATCAATTTTTGAGGTCTCATTTTAATAATGAATATGTTATCTCCAGAGATGTAAATTTTTGTGAGTTGAAAATTGACACTAAAAAGCCTCCTATTCAAGGTCTCCATTTGACCATGGTATAAATTCTGCTCTGATTTTTTATTTTCATCACAGATTATCATCTGTTATTTTTCCAAGTTACATATGTTAGAAAGACAGAAACCAAGTCCTTGTATCACAAAAATATTGGTAGAAAAGCAGAAAGAATTATGTGTATCAAGTTTTGCACTATGCCCACTTGTTTCACTTTAGGAACACACATATAAACTGAAAGGGCTCCTTAGCACTGCTGCCATTATACAAATACAGCGATTATTTCATATTCTGTTTCATACATGGATGTTGATATTTATCAATGAAAGTACATCATCAAGGCCACCATCGGAGATGCATTTTACACCAGTCTGGCATTTCTAGAAAAGACATTCTTGGTAGCAGCACGCTCTGCTATAACCTTTTTTCAGCAGCCCTATCTAACCTAGCTACAAGCAGAAAAATGTGTCAATGGGACAGAGTGGCCTTATTCACTAAAAAAAAAATGCAGTGAGTATTTTGGCAGAGTGTGTGTATATATTACGTATCAAGAATGTGCATATATTGCTCTTTGGCAGTTCAGTTTAAGGACAAGATTCTAGTGCTATATTTATGTCACATAGTAATTACAAGCTTCAGTAAAAAGTACAGCATCAGAACCTGAGTTCTATAGTCCCGCCAGATAAGAATCATTTTCACTTGGTTTCATTCAGTCCTTCCTGCTTGCTAGCCTCACCTTGCCTTTGATGGAAGCATTGCCTGTCTACCAACACAGCATTTAACAGCCAAGTAAAGGCTTCCTTGTTTGTCTTTATCATTCACCATAATTAAAAGTGCTTGGCATACATTTCCTAAAATGAAATGTTGCAGAGGGGACTCTAAGATTAAAGTCTGAATATACAAACTGAAAAGAAAGCATAGTAGAACAGCACCAAGAGATCCAGCTGATTCAGCATAACAGAAAGCTTGTGTAATTCGCAAGAACTAGGTCATCATGTTCAAAAAAGTTGCTCAGTGTGCTTCAGAAGTGTAACAGAACCAACCTTCTCCTCCAGATCCTTAATTTGTCTCTTCTGGATGTCAGTTTTATCTTCTAAATCTCGGATCCTCTAAAAACCAGAAAAGAAAGCATCTAGACTGAATTCTCTGTAAATCTGCTCTGCTGAAGAAATAACTTAACGTTCCAAGTGCCAAGAGCCTGAAAATTAACAAACGCATTTCTCTGGCAGAGTTAATCTTGCGAAGTATCATGACTCCATCCACCAACCCTGCCCAACCATGACTTTACCATGTGTACAACTGCTCAAAACATACTACTGCGTATATGTGACTGTATCCTCAAACGCTGGAAATTAATATCAACTAAAAGAACTAGATGCCAGGCTCCCTCATGACCTGGAGCTTGCCTAAATTTCACCTCAGCCGATGTTCTTACACAGCAAATTTGTGTAGATATGCATGTACATGGTTCCTTTTTCTTACCTGATGAGCCTGCTGGAGCAGCTCCATCCTCTCCTGAAGAATCTGGCAATCATATTCTCTGCTTTTCCTCAGCATCTGACGTCTTAGCTTTTCTACTGCTGTCCTCAGCTCTTCCTGCTGTTTTTCAGTCAGTAGTTCCCCAAACTTTATCACTGTTTCTTGCTGCAAAGCATTGTACAAGGTGGCTTCAAGCTCCTGGATCCTCTGGTTGATGCAATACCAAAAGCCAATTAGAGACGAAACATTGTTTAAAACACAGTGGGAACTGGGGACTTGGTGGCAGATTCAGGCACCTGCATGAGAGGTGGGCTCTGTGCTCAAGTGTGCAAAAATGTGGAAAACAGAACTCAAAATGGTTCAGCATTTGACAAGAAGATATGAACTTTTATTTTTAAAATATTTTCATATAATTTTCACTGAAACCCCTAACTTTTACACTTTTTTTTTTTTTTGAAGCAGTTACAGAGATATTAGGAGTCGGATTTTTCGTACCTATAAGTGTAAGGATGAATATATCACCAATTCTAAAATTCTGACCCATTGTGCTAAAAAACAGGAAGGAAGACTAAAGGTCACTGTTAGACTACTTTGGTCTTAACGCTGCTAATCAACGAGCATTCTCATTCCAGATCTGAGTTCCAGCTGGCTGCACTGACTCCAGCTGGACAAGCTGATGTTAATGGGCAATATTTGCCTTTAACTGACAAAACCGTTTCAGACTTCAGGAGATCTGCCTTTCTGTGACAAGAAAAAGGCAGATGTCATGGTGACTGTGCAGATTCCACAGCAGAGCATTAAAGAATGGAAAAAATAAAAATTAAAAAAGCAAAAAACTCTCTTCCTGATCCAGCAGGAGTCTGTGTTCTGTCACAGTGCTGGCCAGTATGTGCTGCAGAATTCCCTTTGTACATACCATGTATGCTTGGTCAAGAGCCTGCTTCCTGTAGTCCAATTCTTCCTCCAAATAACCTTTTATTTTGCAAAATTGCTCCTACAATGAAGGATCATGTAGACAGAAAAATTAATGAGTTACTCCAAATATTTTGAGATTTTTTATACAATCAACTACAATTATCTGACTCAGGCAGGATTAGAGACTGGTCATCAAATGACACTCAGCAGAGTTATTAATATCTGAGCTAGAAAAGAAGGAAGGGAAAATAGCTGTGGGTCACTTTTGTATGATAATACATCTGATCTACATGGAACATCATCTCTTTATTGACTTCAGTGATACTGCTTTGCATTTCAGTAATGTAATTTTGAGGTTTCGGTACAATTTTTCTAAAGATACATCCTCTGGCATCATGGACAACTCCTTTTGTGCCTTCTCTTATTCTAGAAGAAGTGTGAAAGTGTAATAAAGTAAACAGGCATATTTATGTTCACATTATCTGGGAGAAGCTGCTCTAACTTCTCAGCCTACCTTATGCTGAATTGACTCAAGTACAGACAAACCATAGGAACAGAATGTAAACCACTACAGCTATCCAACTCTTGTAGTTACACTTGTTCATCTTGTAGGTTAACTAGAATAAGAACAGAGTAAGGTACTACCTTTACTGGTGCTATAGCAACTTCAGTTTAGCTGTGAATGTTTTATCTTTAGGATGGTATAGGCTTAAAATGTAATGAAAGAAAACAGTGTAATAATTCATTACTTTCTCACATACTGGTGTTTAATAGAATGCGATACAACAGCTGACGTTTAGACTGTGAATCTTATGAGACAAAGGGTGCAGTCATTTTCATCTCTGAAAAATCACTGAGCAACCTTCCAGCCCTCTGTACTTTTAAACAGTCATCCGCATGGAAATAGAGAGTTTTCAAACCTTCGCTACTTCTGTTTCTGTTATTCTGCTGTTGCATGTGAACCAGACCAGTAACAACTTCATGAATTCATCAGAGGAAGACCGCATACCTAATTTGCCAAAAGACCTTTTTAGTTCTCTTTTGGAATCCAAGTGAATGTGACACACTCAGTGCCTTGCCCCTAAAACGTGTATTAGGGAAAGCTTGCTTACCATATCACTTTCCAGTTCCATCATCTTCTGATGCAGAGCAGCTTCAGCTCCCTCAATCTGCTGGATCCACTGGAGGGAAGACAATGAGAGCTGTAGCCTGCTGTGTTCTCTAGGCACATCGGCAGTGGCAAGTGGGACATCTACAGTACCTTGTTAGTCTATTCTTAGTAGCCTATTGCTAGTTTGGGCCCATCTTGAGGCTGTTCTTGTGTGACAGGGGCAGCCACAGTGTCTGTAGGCAGCCCTTGACAGAGAAGCAGCAACAGGATCACCATTACCAGATTGCTGGAAGATGGAAAAACACACTTCCTTGGATGGACAAGAAACCCATTTCATCCCATGGATAAGGGCCCATGATGGGGCTCTAGCATCTTACAGAATCATAGAATGCTTAGGGTAGAAAGGACCTTAAGATCATCCAGTTCCAACCCCCCTGCCATGGGCAGGGACACCTCACACTAGACCATGTCGCCCTAGGCTCTGTCCAACCTGGCCTTGAACACTGCTAGGGATGGAGCATTTACCACTTCTCTGGGCACCCTTGCCAGTGCCTCTTCAAAACTATCTTAAAAATAGCTTAGCTGGGTAGATGGCAATTCTCTTTACAGAGAAGGAATTGTTGACCAGAATCCTTGGAAGCTGTCATGTTGACAAAACTGTGTGCTGCATTTGTGCCACAGAAATCAATTTTAACCAATCCTCACTTTCTTTTTCATTTCCAAAACACGGAACTTAGGCACACACTTGCAGCGAAAATTTTGTATACAGATCCCTTCAGAAGCTTTGGAAATGTCAGGACTAGGGATCCCATGCTACAACTAATTGCAGCTTCGATGTCTGATGGTGTCTCATTCAGTTTACACTGGCAAGTTTCATTAGACATTCTTTTTTATTTGCATTTGTTGTGACTTCACAGCTTGGGCCAGCTGAGTTTGGTGGTTTTGCTGCTTTAGCAGGTGTCTGGGACTGTGCTGGCACAGTTTACTTCTTCTGGGGAATCGCTTCCGACACTAGAAAGTTTGACAATATCGACAACAGAGCAGAAAATTTCCAGTGTTATATGAGGCCTTAGATGACAAATGAGAAAAGCAAGCACACAGTTTACCTTTTCTGCCAAGGACAACACAGTGGAAGCCTGAATTATGGCCACTTGTTCTTCATTTCTCAAATTCTGAGTTGGGAAAGAGAGGGAATAAGAAAATTGGCAGCAGCTTCCTTTACAAATAAAGATAATCTAAGTGATACATCAGGTCTACCGTTTTCAGGGGATCCCTCTAGTACTGGGTATCCCATGAAACTGTCAGTCTGTTAACACATTAAAAAGAAAACTGCTTTTGCCTATCTGCATGATATGGACTAACTACATGTTTTCCTTCCATTGCATCTTAAGTGAAATATAAACTAAAATTAGACCCATTTGTCTGTCTTCCTGCTAGTTTTACAAAGCTGAATTTCCATTAAAGCTTTTGTAAAAATAATGCTGATTTACACCAGCACATGAACAGACAATCATGATCCTTCATTTTTACTTCTTAGTCACTTTCTTAAAACATACCTAAGGCTGGCCAGAGATACAAGATGATCTCTTACACAGATGACTAAAGCAGACAGTAATGCCCACTTAGAAAACCATAAGGGATTTGATAACTCTTGCCTATTTATGAAACTGTATGCAGAGGAATCCTAGTTCTGATGAAGAGCGGTTGGCTCAAACTGCCAAACGAATTCATGTGCTTTCCTGAATGACTGGAATTCAGTCAGGCCCAGGTCCAAGTATCAGTGGCCTTTGGACAGTCTGCCAGTCTGCTAAACCAGATGTTGAAGCTGCTACTTCGTTACTAGGTCTCTGACTATCGGAATCTCACAAATCCATAACTTATGGGAATAATAACTCCTTAAATTAATTGTTCTGATGCTGCATAATTTAACAAGTATCTTAGAAAACAAGTCATGATAATTATAGATCTCAATTACGCTCCGGTACAAAATGCAGCTTGTAAAAGGAAAGTATCTCTGACTTTAACTTACCCCATTATCACCTAGGATGTCTAACTGCTTTATGAGGTCTGGGATGCTGACATCCTGCAAAAAAAGAATAAGCTAAAGGCACAGAACACACATTTTATCACAGCTGTGGTATTCGTCCCTCCTACAATCCATGTTTCAATCAACCATTTTGTTGTATCCTATGGAAATGCATCACACACTGATTTCAATTACCTCTGAGCCAGGTTTTGTCATTATGGTGAAAATTATGGTCCAATTCAACGTCAGTCATCACACACTCATTGTAGACTGAGTTTGAATGTTTAATATTTACTGGAGTTATTGGCAGACATCAATATAATGGGTTATATGGGCACCACTCCTGCAATGAGAAGGGCTGCCTTATAAAACTGACCTACCTTTACCCCTTCCTTCATGCAGTAGATCTGTAGAGCACTCACACCATCTGAGAATGGGTGAATCTGGAGATTAAATGGTGGGGACCGTCTCTCTCTTTCCTGAAAATAAATTGAAAATATGACAAAGAACATATTAGAATGAAGGAGATGGACACAGAACTCATTAAATGCCATAGCTACTACGTCATGCTTTGCAAAGCCAAGCTCTCCATTTTACAAGTCAAAGATAGAAACATTTAGACCTAGTCTGAAAAACAGCATGCCAAGTGGGATGGGATCCTGAACCCAGGATAATTCTCTTACAGGAGATTATTGACTGATTAATTATATCAATTAGCAAATTGGCTGGGGAAGGGCTGCCACCTGCTAAGACTCAAGTGACTCACCTAGTGAGGTACTGAACAACAATATACTGTTGTAAATACTGCCTTTAGAAACAGGTATTTGACTTAAGGCTACTAGGATACTCCAATTACACATTTGCTCATCTTGGTATGCTGTGTGTTCTAGTATCCGTGGAAGTAGTAAGTTCAAAAAAAGTTGATCAAATCAGCTATTTATACACCCTCGTTGCACAAAATCTACAAATATTTGTCCTGTCTTAAAGGACCAAAGATAAAAATAAAATTGGAAGATGTTATTTCTCATCCCTTTCAAGTATTCAGGCAAGCACAGCAGTGAAAATCAAATTTCAAATATATTCTTGGTTTATGTAATTCACTTGGTCAGTCCAATTCCATGTCATGGAACACAGCTGTCAGGTAAAACTGGGAAAGATCTACAAATAAGGGACAAATCTGTCTCAGCACTGAATCATGAGAGCCAGGAAAGGCCCTGTGTTACCTTCAAGCTCTGAATGGCAAGTATGAAAGGCTTTGGACAGCAACTGAAAAGAGCAACTGAGAAATAAACCAGCTCATACCGGAGAAAAAGCAGGTGGAAGTTTTTGTCTGTTAGCGCTCCTATAACAAGGGGCAGACTAGGAAGAGGGAGATCAAGGTCTAACACAGCCCTCTGGCTGCCTGCAGAGTCTTCTGTAGCTCCTCCATTAATCTCCAGTGTCACCTGAGGAGCCTTTCTTACCTAATGCAGGTCATGAGGAGAGCTGCTCAACAGGGAACGTGTCCAGAGCCTGCAAAAGTGACAGTGCTTGCAAGTGGGTAGACAGGCTGTCACTGTTCCATCATGCTATGGCCTACAGCCTCTAGACACAAATTAGGAGAGCTCTAGGCCAAGCACTGTGCGCACACAGGCAGGCACTGCTGGCTTTCCACACGTGCCAGCACTGGCAAGAATGATGATAAAGGCTATAGAAGCAAGACCACATTCACCTGTATAAAACGCCTCTTATCCCCACCACAGTGGCAGGGAACTGAGGTACAGAGACCAGATCTAAACGTGCCTCAGGAGTCAATGCACAGAGGCCATTGCAAACCCTTGTCCAGGGAGGCTGTGTCCCTTGGGCACCTTGGCTCTGCACCCCCACTGCCCCCAGGTGCTCACAGCGGGGCAGCAGCTCCAGCAGCACCAGGGATCCACAGATCCCCCTGCAGAGCCAGAAGAGTTCCCTGCAGGCTGCCGCAGGCCTGGCTTCAGCTCTCTTCACCCTGGCGTCTGACATGCACGCTGCTCCTCTGCAATGAAGAGTGCTCTAACCACTGGGTACACATCGGTTTGGGTAGGACAGGCCCCGGCTCCTCTCACAGCCAAGTTCCCACAGTGAAGAGACTTCAAAATCCTCTTGGTCAGAGGGGACAAGGTACAGCCCTTTTACCCCCACAAGACAACAGCCCTGGGTCTGACACTTTCTCTTACAACTGCTTATGCAATTTCATCGATCATTGCTGAATTAAACTTCAAACAGTTCCACTCCTTCAAGCAAAAGCTAGAGAGGTGCACTTCTCACAGCAGCACTCTCAATGAAACTTGAACTTGTCTCATCACCCTTGCTGAAAGAAGGGAAAAGAACAAAGCCAGTATAATTTACAGATCAGCAGAAAGATTTTCATAGGGAGAAGTAGGGACCCTGAAGAAGGAATTGTACCTGCATCTCTGACTTCTCAGAGGAACACTCTTCAGGTATTAGAGATAAAAGTACACTCAACATCTTTGTCTCCTCCAAGACCTGCTCAGGCTCTCATGAAAACAAAAACAAAACAAAAAAGAGCCCCAGAACCAACCAACCAACAATTCCACACAAAACCCTGGGTACCTACTCACAGGAGAGATCTTAGCTGTGAACCAGGACACAGCCCTGAGCAAAGCATGTGAGGATGGGGTTTAAGACTTGCTTACTTAGTTAATTCAAATGTAATTAATTTCTGTCCATTTCAGTAGACTCCAGGCCAGCAATAAGAACAAAGAGACTGCTCCAAAGTACTAGAAAAGCTGCATCTGCAGGTGTGGTAACTAAGAGCCACACTGACATTAATCAGCTAAGCTTATCTATGCACACTGGGCACCTCACTCAGAGAGATTTCCAAGATATTAGAGCTGACATACTTCAGCTCACAATTAAAAACACTGGGCCTGCTTTGTTACTCTGTTGTATCACTACAATGCTTGTGTAAACACTCGATTAAAGTTGGTGCCCAGTGCAAGTGCAGTAGTTTAATTTGCTACCAGCTCTACTGTAATGAGCTCATCCATCACCTCCAGCTCAAGGTTGCGGAACTCCAGCAGCTCATTCTGGTCTCGGGCATCCTGAAGCTCCTGTTGCAGGCGGTTGTTTTCTCCTTCCAGTTTCTCTATCTAATAGAAACATGTAAGTTCAGGATCTGTGTGACTGTTACAAGAAACATTGAACATTTGGTGAGTGGTAGCTGAGGTAGCATAGGCAGTGCAAAATCCAAACTCTAGAGAAGATTCACTACTTGCTGTTTTACCTCAGTGAATCTTTAGTTTACAGGTGAACTTCTGCTCATCAACTTCCTAAACGTCATAAAATGCTTAGGCTGGAGGTTTTCCTGAAAGGATCTAATGCTAGTGAAGATCAGCAGGGAAGTTAACTCTACAGAGGTGTCAGATTAACTATCAGATTAATCTGCATCAGCTGTTAAACACACTTCTCTCATGGCAAATAGATTGTTCGGGAAGGGATGCGGAGACATCATTATTGAGGGGCTATGGGAAGAGGCTATCTGTCAGAAATGACAAAGAAACAGTTACACCTGCCTTGGAGAACTCGGGCTAGATCAGACATTCCCAGTGTGTCGCACCTGAAGCACAGATGGCATGCAGGGAGAGCTGCCTCTGCGGAGGCAGCTATCTGAGCAGCCATCCCACCCCATGCAAGCGCTCATGTGAGCTGCACAGCAAGCATCTCCACACAAGGAGTTCTGTTAGCAGATGAACTTAAATACCACCCATTCACCAATTGTCTATAGCTTGCGTGTTGTGAACAAATCCACCACTAGCTCCTCAGCCTGCTCGCTTTTGCAAGTCTACAACTAGTTCCAGAACATGTATTTTGCAATCAGGTTGCCTGAGTAGGGCCTTAGACAAAAGCTAGGGAGCATGCTAAGACCCAGGACAAACGTGTCCCCATGGGTCAGTTTGTCTGGATGGGGAAGAACAGCACAGGGCTAGAAGATTATTAGGGGTGTTTATGGAAGAGGATGAACACAAGCAAAGAAACCTCATCTGGGGAGGTAAAAGACAGCAGGAGACCTGGTGCTGGGAGCTCTGGCCTCTTGCTGACGGCAGTCATATGTATTGCGACTGTTGTTACTCTTGGTGATATGTGAGCAATGTTGAGGTCCTTCATATCCGTATATTCTATTGTTATAAATATATACATACAAATATATACACACATACAAACAAATGATATTCCTAAATGCACCAAGGGGCTAAACCATACAAGTTCCATTAGACTTAGGATGACTTTAAGCCCTTAAAAATACAGACGATGCAGAAGGACTAGGCCTATGAAAGTGTCCTGGTGTTAGAGGGTGACTGCATTTCTACTGCTGTTTCACACCAGAAGCTAAGCTCAAACCATCCTGCCAGGGCAGCAGCAGACTCTTCAGTGCAATGTTACTGGAACACAAAGCTCTCACCTCCGATTCAAAAAATGAATAGAGCTTCCAGCCCTCAGGCTGATGCTTACCAGCAGAGCTGGTGCATCAGCAACTGCCAGCCATGAGGGTGCCTAAGTAAAGCTGAAGAGGGCTCATCTTTCTGTATGTCATCCTGTCCATATTAATCTATGCTGTTCTATCCTTATACTATGCATATAAGCACCACACTGCATGTCCAGAAAGTGTATTGCAGGATCCAGACTACCTTTCAAAGCGAACACACAAAACTTGGGAACATACCTTGTCTAAAAGCTCTTGGTTTCTTTTAATGAAAAGCTGTTTGTCCTCCACCCAGTGTGAGTCCTGTTGGATGAAGCAGTAGTGTTACAAAATAACCAAACCCCATGAGGTTGGGCATGGCTGGGCATCAGTTGGTTTACTGAAAATTGGAGCCACAATATTCAGGCTTTAAAATCCTAGAGGAATGAACTGCCATTTACAGAACAACATATTGATCTGCCAAGCTGTACTAAGGCTTTTGAACTCATTAGACCTGCCTGTTTACTGAACAGCAACATTACATCTCATGGAAACCTACCGAAATCGTGCCAGGTATTTTGTAAGCAGAGCAGGTAAGATCCGAAGTAGGAAAAGAAAATACACGCAGGAAGTGCTTACCTGCCCTTTCTGTGCTAAAGTTTTCTCCAGATCTTCTATTTTAGCTTTATACCTCTGGACTTCAGCTTGGAGCTGCTCCTGAGCCTGTTGAAGTCAGTAAATAATACAAAACCAGCAATGTGACTGTTATTAAAAGGAAACCAAACACAGCAGTCTTGGTTCATGCTGTTGCTTCCACTGACTGAGCAATTGTTACAAAGATTCTAGCTCAGCAGTGTTTCGTGCCACCCCGCAGCTTGGGGTACAGATGACACAAGGAAACAGCAGCAGATCAGCTTCTCTCCCCACCCAAGCCTGCTACTCCTGTGTATTGCATTACAGTAGTGAAACACAAGCTTAGGTATTTGGGGGGACAGGCTTTGCTCAAAGACCCTTGTAAGGGGCAGTCCCTGAACTGAAGAAAAGCGCTTAGTAGGACAGGAGCAGGACAAAGGTAATGGAAAGAAGCAATTGTAACTGCCTGGGGAGGCTTCAAGAGCCAACTCACCAACATGCTGAACAGCCTGATGCCATCTCACAGCTGACACTGCTTTTAGCAGGATTTTGGGCTGCAGACCGCCTGAGGTCTGAATGATTCTATGATTTTATTAGAGGGACAACATTTTTAGACTTGGAAGATTTAAGTAGTCAGCATCACATTCAAATTTGAATGTGATTTGCATTTCTTTGTTAGAAACATTCAGGTGACTATTTGAAAGCCCACAGGGCTCCATTTAGCTGGAAAACCCAGCCCTTCACACCAAGGCAAAAGATGAGAATACCCTTGCAACCCAGCACCAAACTGCAGAATTGACTGTTTTGGCATGCCTGCCTAACTGCAGTTTTCAGGTTTAGGTGGAGGACAGTCCCTTGTAAACCGAGTCATTGTGTCCATTCTTAACAGTCACTCTCTTTAAATGTACTCAACAAATGAGTGAAATGGACAACTGTCAGTTGTACGGATGTTGTATGTATGTCCTGATAGGAATCAAATGCTTTTACCCTCAGTTACTGACCTTGGCTTCTCTTTCAGCATCTATGATGCCTCCCGTCTGCTCCTGCAGTAGTGCGTATGCTCTCTGCAGGGCCTGGTATTCCTTTGTCAGCTGTCGAAACCGCAGCTCTGATTCTTCTGCTGCTAAACCCTGAAGGATAAGAAAGGACACATTTAAGCACCAGACAGTAGAGCACTGCTAAAGCAAAGAATGCAAGTGTGATTTGTTAAGCACAATAGTTGGTTTACAAGTCTTGATTCAAATAGCTTTTTTTGGCGAGTTTACTGTAACATGAAGTAATAATGTGGAATTTACACAGAATTTATGTCTTCAAGCTAAAAGAAATGTGATAGGTTTATTTTCTTGAAGGGATAGAGGAAAAAAATCATGTCAGATTGCAACGAAGTCATACTGTAGATTCTATGGACTAGATTTTGAAAGAATCTCTCAGCATTTTAGTGTATCAGGAAACAAAATTGAGGCCAAACTTAATGAAGAACTTAGCACTCGGTACACACTATGAAACCCTAAGCGTTCTGAGAGCCCAGTCACTTTTGGAAGTCAAAGTCTCCTGAAAATCTCTCCTTGCCTATCAAAAGAGCCAGCTCTTACCTCATCTAGATCATCATCTGGGGTTGCTGGTGTTCTATCTGTTCTATATGAGGCCACAGAGGATGTTTCAGAGTCCATGGAATCATCATCATACCCAAAAACTGTATCCACCACATGTCTCTAAAGAAGAGAAAACATGATTTCTGAATCTCCCTGGAAACAGGTAGCATGAGTTTCTGATGGGGTGAGAAGGTCAGTCCAAAATCACATTGCTTAAAGGCAAGACATAAAAAAGAGCAATGAGCTACCTCTGCAACTACCATCTCCAAACCAACCCAAAAAGAACCATATGAAAGATTAGGTCTTGTACTGGTGGAGAATGAGTTTGCTGAGTGATTTTTTCTTAGCTGAGGATCTGGTTCAGTCTAAAACTTGGAAAACATAATGGGAGTAGCACCATGCTAAAGGTTAAGTCTCTGCTCTTGCAGGAAGGCATGAGAACTGTTTGTTAACACAAAAGCTGTTCAGAAGACGTCTATCAACATGCAGACTGGTGGGCAAAGACACCACCACAACAGCATGGAAACACATGTAGAAAAGGGAACCCTCCTTATTCTCTCAAACTGCTGATATTTTTAATATCTCCAAGCTTTTCGTGCTGATATTGCTGTTGGAGTAAGTGAAAGCTATGCTAAAAGAAACTAGCATGAAGTAACTTTTATCTCACACATCTTTCCAGTACTACAGTAACTCAGTTACAATCTCAAGTTGTAAGAGATTGCTCACACTAAACACTTTGGTCAAATGTCTGACACCTCACTATCTTCTATCTCAGTAACTGAATCAAATCAAATGAAAACTGTATGTCCTATGAAAGTATAGATGCTTGGCCCGGCCAGCTTAGCTTCAGGGCACAGATGTAGCATTTAAATACTTGGTTTATGAATAATTCTGCAGACAAACTGATCAATGGGCACTTAAGATGCACTTCTGCTTTGCAGCATTTTTCACTTTTGCTTACAGGTGGCAGCTTTATAAACCTGGAATTTTAATCACACAAAAAACATGTACCAAAGATGCCAATAACCTTTGTATATACTATCTTTTTATGTTGTTCATTATTGTAGAAGACAATAACCATATTCTCCCATGTTATAATCTCTGGCTTTGAAATAAAGTTGACTGATTAAAATATTTTGTAGCCCTTGTCTGCCAGCTATGTCTGCTGTGTCTTGATTCAAAACCCACAGAGAAACAAGTAATGACACTGAAATTCTCTTGTGTGTAGGACAGTCTTGCGTTACTTTCACAGAAGGCGGCTGACATCCTGAGGGTTGTGCTTGGAGGACAAATCGCAACTAAACTCTGTTTCCTACACAGCATTTCCATTTTCTGAAGGTAGGACATGGCTGTTACAAAGTCATTCTTTACATCTAGCTTATAAAGGAACTATTTGAAACACTACTGGCTATTCAGCACCAGCTTTGGACTTGACCCAATTCAGGGTAATACATGGAGTAGCCATAGGCCTGTGGAACTGAGGAGAGAATGGCACTCCATTTAAAAACTTCCACTTGAAGAATAAAGATTCACAAGGATTTTGCTTTAGCCCATATGTGCTATGAAAAATAGATAGCAGAAGATAGATAGGAGGGCCTCTGGAAATGTAAATACACCACAGCATAACAGACATTGAGATCAGTATTTATAGAAACCAGAAGGAAAGAAGATTATTACTATTTCAGAGGGAGTGGGGGAAAGCCCCATGTTACTGGAAATGAAACAGCTACATACCCTTAGCTGAATTTCAAAGTGGAGTTAAAAAGCTCTCCCAAAGTAAGTGTTTACAAACCTGATCACTAAAGCAGATTGTTATAATCCACAAAGCTCTCTCTAATCAGATTGCTAAAGTGTGTTTTCCTACAGAGCCTACTAGTATTTTTACAAACCAAAACCATTTTCCTCTTACCTTAATTGGCTTTGAGCTTCTTTTATGCTTTCTGCGACGAATGAGTTTCTCCCTGTCCTGGAAAATACAATTAAAAAGTTACTCTCATCTTGTTTGCAGCTTTAGAAGGTCAAATCTAGAGAGGAAATAAATCATTGGGCTTTCACCAACTTTCTGTTCATACATTCAAACAGCAATCTGATTCCAGGTGGGAGGATTCATATCCAAATCTCTACATATGTCAGCTGAACACCGCTTGGGGAAGAGAAGATGGGATACCTGCAGAAAACCCCTTGTTGTGCAGTTGCCTTGACAGGATGTTAAATGACAGGCACTGATGGATTTCCTGTTAAAACCACTGGGAAGTCTGTTGCAGGGGCCTGGTTTGGGCTTTGTGCCAGAGGCTGTCCACCTTCCCTGCAAACAAGGTGCTGCCTCTGTTTCAAAGCTGTTCCATGATGGCAGTGTTGATCTCACCCCTCCTAGCAATAACCTCTTAGAAGAGGCAACAGCCTGTTTTGGAGTCTCTTTCTCCTTACCCTCAACACCATAATACAAAGTCAGCTGAAAAAGGGATTGTCAGTGTTAAATGACAGAAGAATGAGTGAACCACCATCTAGCAGCCCCCACTTTTCCAGCACATGGTATCACACTGTGTGCCTGCCGCTTGTTAAGGAAACTTTTGAATGGTAGCTTAGTTATAATAGTAAAACAAAAGAGCCTTGTGAACATGCAGGTATCTTCCCAAGCTCCACAGTTCTTAGTCTGTGTTAATTTCTAGAGCTCAGATCTCATATACAAGTTATACTTTTGAGTTGTAGGGGCTGATGCCCCACTAGAAATTCAATGGAACTGCTCCTTTGCACACCTACATCTAAAAATCTGCAGGTGTTAAAAGATATTAACCCTTGGACCTTTAGTTATAAGAAGAAATAGTATCAGTGGTGAACTGTACATAGGAATTGTTCCTAATTTCCTGGTGCTCTGGACATACCCTCGTTAGCTCATCAATTATGTTCTGTTGTTCTATGACCTGAAGCTTTAAGAATTCAGTTTCTTGTTCCTCATTAGCCTGATCCAGGTCATTGAGAGATCTTAATTTCTTTAGAGGAGGATGTGATGTAATTTTTTCTCTCTGTGGTAGGAAGAGAAACAGATAAAGTAAGATCCAGCAATTAAGAGGCCACCTTCAGCTAAAAATTAGACATTTAAGCTGTACAGCCCCTTAAATACCCCTCAGAAACACTATTTTTATAACTTTATTTATACCTGCCAGCACTTCTTAACAACAGGGCAGCACAGGAAGGTTGAGTTCTTCAACTGCAAAAATAAAGCTTTACCATTTACTTATTGTGTGGCAAGATAGCCTCTACAGCAGCACTTACCCATAGCTCTTCCTTTGCCATGCATCAAGACACCCTAACATATGGCAAATTCAGCTGAACTCCCTACCTGCTCAGTGGGTGTGCAAACAGCATCTACTCCTGTGACCCCGTGCCCTTACTGATACCCAGCACACAGCCATACACACTGAGGAGAGGGACATGCTTTAGTCACATGGAAGACACATATCCAGTCAGAAGAGAAAAGGCAAAAACTGTGGTACCACATCAGTTTCAACTAGAAATCCACATCCTGCCTGGGATAACAGATGTCTACAGCCTGTGTGAATTGCTCTAGCCACCCACAGCCTGCTAGCTTCTGTAATTTGGGCATCTATAGCGTAAAATGTAGATCTTAGGGAGCCAAGTTAGAACATAGGCGCTGTGTGCACACACATGTGACAGTGGTGGTGCCTGCTGATGTCTAAAGCATGCAGATTACCAGGTCCCTTCTTTCTCTCTGCTGAGGGACACCCCAAGGGGCTGCAATCTGTACTACCACAGCTGTGGAAGAACAATTCTGACCTGTGACACCTGAACTGCAGAGTCTTAAAGTGGATTAACCTTGTAACACTAAAGCCTTTTTTTCCTGTAAGATAAGAAAGTGAACCTGATCCTCTCATCCTAACTGCAGGAAAGCTGCATCCAATGCAGAAGTCAGCCTGCTCATGACTGTGCTGGTGCGAGCCAGAGACAAGGAACACAAACACACTTAGAGGAAGCTGTCTCAGCCTGCCATCTTACATCTGGCAACCCAGAACTTCCACCACCTTTTTTTATTAATGCCAAAGCAACCTCAGTGCATGTGTAGGGAGTGGATTCCCACAGATACTCAGGGAAATTTCATTCGAAGGACACAGACATAACTGCTTTGACCCCATTTAATACAGCCCGGATGTGAAACTGATAACCTTAGACAAATTTAGAATACCACCATTACCCTTTCCCTTACCCATCTACCATGTTTATGTTTTATGGGAAGACTGTATGTGCTCAGTGGCAGACCAGGACTTTGCCATCATCAGCAATAACAAGAACATGTATATTCAAAGATGAACATCACACTGGCTGAAAACATCATTCTTAACAGCTTCCTTTTTGGGTCCCAGATGCCAAACAGTAGAGTGTGATATGATTCTGATACAATTATTTCTTTTTCTTTTTTTTTTTTGAGAATTGAAACTTAATATTCTAATTTTGAAGATCATATTAAAAATTCCACATTCACATATTATGCATTCACTTAAGGATACTACACACAATACACAATGTTACAGTATGATCTCTATTATATAGAGACATAAGCATGGCTATATCTTATCAGTAGTATCACACACAATATACAACACTTTTTTTGTACATATATACATGCATACACTATGCAGATGTGGCTACCATGACATAGATCTACAGCAATCCTCACTCTGCTCTTCAATACCAACCATTTCTATATTTTCTTTAGTAACTGCTTTGAGTTTATCTTCCATACGCTGCAAAGACTGCATAAGTTCATCATTTCTCTTCGTGAGGCACTTGTTCTTTTCCAGAAGAGGTTTACATTGTTTCTCAGCTTCTCGGACACGCTTCAGCTGTATTGATAATAGCAATTAAGAACCGTAAATAATCCAAATAAAAGATTTTTTTTCTCACTCCTTTGTTAGAAGTACTTTTACTGCTTCCCTATCGGACTAATGCCCCAGTAAAACACCAAAGTGATCTAGTGGAACTGATGTTTACAGCTTACATAGCTTTATCTATAGACCTCAAAACATAATTCCGCATATTCATTTCCAAAAGATGGCTTTATCAACAAGAAACTCAGAAATGACGCAATCTAACACAGTCAGGCAAAGCTGCTACAAAAATCTGAAATGACCTGTGCTTCATCTGCAAGAAACTCTCCGATTTTCTCACTGAAAGACAGATTTGCATAGGTATCTACTCAGTCTGGACCACACCAATAACAACATAGTTTTAACTCTGGTTTTTAATGCCACACAGTGAAATACTTGTGCACATGCACAATGAACTTTGTTTTAATCAATAAATCACATAACATTTAATCAACAAATCCTGTTAAGATAGGAAGGTATCTTAGGGCATGCTTGGAAGTTCCAGTATTGGTACAACTAAAGTTTTAAGCAAGATCTCTTCCTCTGAAAAAACAGTTCCATTCGGTAATACTGAGTGTTTTATAGCTGTATTTTCTTTCTCTAAGGGAGGACAAGGAAGATGTCATGTGGCTTTGAAAAGACATCATCTCTGTGCCCAGATGATCTACTTAACAAAGGCACCATCCCAGTTCTGTAGCATTGTTCGTCACTGGGAGGCTCCTGCCCCTTACAGTTCTGTTGAGGAAAGGACTGCAAGAGTTTTCTGTGGCTATTTAGCACAGTCAACCACGCTTGCTTACATCACCACATCATCTTACTAGGCTATTTGAACTAAACAGTGATTTAGTCTGAAGCAGGTTCTCAAGTTATCTGACAACCCCTTCTGCTAACAGAAAAGGGGGGAGCAGCTAGGAAGTCATTACATCTTTGATCAGAAAAGCTGTGGAGAAAACAACTGTTTGTCCTACCCTAAGAAATAAGTTAGTTGTTGCTAATCTGAATGAATCAAAGCATGTAGTATTTCCAGCAGTACTCCTGGTCACTTTTAACCAAATGTGCTCATTGTAGCCAGGTTGTGTGAAGAACAACTCAGCAGCTTTCTAAAAGTATTTTTTTTTCTTTGTAAAAAAAATAGCCTGAACATTTAATGGCATGCAACAGGTAATCAGACCAACTCATCAGATTCCAAGTTATTCAGTGTCACAGAAGTCTGAGAGTTGAGAGCTTTTCATAACTGGAGACACATGAACATATCTGTAATTTGCAACCTTGCTAAGACATTTTGCAAGTACTACATTAAGCACTTGAAGAGATTCAAGCCAGCTAAACTGATAAGAAACAAGTGCATTAGGAGTCCTAGCTCAGGAATAAAACAAATCATGAGTTTAATTTCAACACCCTCACTCTTAATCACAGAAGTGGCAATACAGAGAGGCTAAAAAGCCAGGATGCTGACTTGAACACACACATATCACCACCTAGGATTAAGTCAGATAAAGGGATCAACTCACCACTGTCCAGTCTCCCTAGATCCCTTAATTATTCTCAGCCTGGTCAAATACTGGATTATAAACACTACTTCGGTTACAGAATAAGGCCCACCATACACTATTGTATGCTCAAAAGGCCAACGAGGGAACATAAGCATTCACACAGACACCTACAAACCTCTCTGCCTCAACTTTTATAGTGACTTTTTACTCATATCACTTCAATGAAATTACTGTTTAATTCTAGGATTAAAAAAATCATCCTCAGCCTCCTGATGGATGGAAAAGGCATATTCAACACTCCCTATCATCCTCGGATCCTCCTCTCTTTGCCCTTCCCTATGGCTCCCAACCTCCTCTGTCTGATAGTGCAAAGCTCACACACCAGTTCATTTCGTTCATCAACGAGTAACGTGTTCCTGTCCTCCAGCTTCCGGATTGTGGCATTCAGCTCTGCAATCCTCTTCTGGTTTCTGCGCAAGTCCTGTTCATTGGCAACAATATAATACAGTTACTGAGTCTTTTCAAAATACATGCTTGGGAAAAGAAGCCTTAAAAACCACACACCAGACAACTTAAGTTGTCATTGTCAACAAATTGCAGTTATGTATTTTTACAGTATTGAATGTGCTTGCAAAAAATATACATGTATTTGGAAGAAAGTATCTGGTTTGGGAGACACTTTAATTGAAAATCTTCAGCTGTTAAAAAAATAAAGAGAAAATAACCAAACAGACGTTGGTATATTTTTATGATGGGGAAGAAAAAGCAAAAAGATAAAAGATTCTAATTTTTATTGCTTTTTCCTATACCTCACTTCTATTGCTGAGCCACTATGTCAGGTGAAAAAGGACATCCCTTTTCAGTATCAATTGAATTTACTTTCTTATTCCTTGTATGTATAAGTACAAGTATGGGTATATTCACACATTTGTTGTGTAAACATCATATATTTAGTCACACAACTAGTGAGTTGCTTGCTTTGTGAGTGATGGCAAGTGCTGCATACCTGGAGTATAAGACAAAGGAGGATCTCCCAAAAGCCTCCCAGATTCTGACCCCCTCCTTCACCCTCCCCATTCCTGACTATCTTCCCAATTCTATGTGGTTTTATGTGGGTTTATGGATGTGTGCTAACCAGGTAGTTATGTTAATGGAATGATTCTTTCAAAGGCGCACTAATTATTTAATATATTTTATATTTGTAAATAGAGCAACTGAGGAAACAGCCTTACGAAGCTTGGTCTCATTAGTATTCTCTCTGAAAAATCCACAGACATAACTTCTCTGTAGTGAATAAGAGTGGGAATGTTTTCCCAGGGCCTGAGAAAATATTTAAGCAAGAGAAACACAGCCATGTGTCTGCTTCGCAGCAGCCAGTAAAACCTGCATACAGGGCTGCTGCAGTGCTCCGAACCATCTCCAGCCCTTCCTGGGATTTCTCTCTTGGGACTGCTCATGTTACACTCTGCCTCCTTCACCAAGAAGAGCTGCTCATCCAGAGCTTCCTTCTGCAGCTGGAGCTTCTGCACATAGCCTGTCTGCGTCTCCAGCTCTTTCTCCAAGGAAAATATGATCCTGTCTTTAGCCTTGATCTCGTCCATCTGAATGAGAGAAAAAAAAACACAACAATGATATTACTGTGTAAAGGCAACACCATTTTAGCCTTCTCCAATATAGTAGCATATGATTTACTTAACATCAGTGTTCAACACTTAAATCTGCCATATCTCACTGCAACAGGCTTGTAAAACAACACACTTTGAGATTTCAGCCATAACAGTACATTGACAGAGTGGCAGATTCACAGCCTTACAGAGTGAAGCCCAGGGACTGATCCTAGTGCAACGTTAACAGATAACTGGGTGAATCATAGAACAGTTAGGGTTGGAAAGGACCTTAAGATCATCCAGTTCCAACCCCCCTGCCATGGGCAGGGACACCTCCCACTAAACCATGGCATCCAAGGCTCTGTCAAACCTGGCCTTGAACACCACCAGGGGTGGAGCATTCACAACTTCCCTGGGCAGCCCATTCCAGTGCCTCACCATTCTTACAGTAAAGAACTTCCTCCTTATAGCCAATCTAAACTTCCCCTGTTTAAGTTTGAACCCGTTATCCCTTGTCCTATCACTATAGTCCCTAACGAACAGTCCCTCCCCCGCACCCCTATAGCCCCCCCTTCCGATACTGGAAGGCTGCTATGAGGTCTCCACACAGCCTTCTCTTCTCCAGGCTGAACAGCTCCAACTTTCTCAGCCTATCTTCATACGGGAGGTGCTCCAGTCCCCTGATCATCCTCGTGGCCTCCTCTGGACTTGTTCCAACAGTTCCATGTCCTTTTTACGTTGAGGACACCAGAACTGCACACAATGCTCCAAGTGAGGTCACACAAGAGCAGAGTAGAGGGGCAGGAGCACCTCCCTTGACCTGCTGGTCACGCTCCTTTTGATGCAGCCCAGGATACGGTTGGCTTTCTGGGCTGCAAGTGCACACTGCTGGCTCATGTTAAGTTTCTCATCGACCAACACCCCAAGTCCTTCTCCTCAGGGCTGCTCTGAATCTCTTCTCTGCCCAGCCTGTGGATGCACCTGGGATTGCTCTGACCCAGGTGTAGAACCTTGCACTTGTCATGGTTAAATTTCATGAGGCTGGTATAAGCCCACCTCACAAGCATGTCAAGGTCCCTCTGGATGGCATTCCTTCCCTCCAGCGTATCAACTGAATAGTTCAGGCTTTTCCACTGCATTTTGGTCAGTTATTTATACTAGTGAAAAATAAGTATAAACTCTGACAAACCCAAAAACGTTTAGAATAGCTTCTCCTCGTGTAAATGCAGCTACATTGGCTGGGACAGGAGAGGCTATGGTCCAATTCTGACAAACAGAAGACCTGTGCAGACCCAGTATTTCTTAGAGCTGATTGCCATGCTATTAATCTTGGCCGAGTGCAAACTCAAGCTATTCATTTTATTGTTACTTAATTTCTGTTTAATACTCCAGGACTAGCCAAGACAAAAAGAAGCATCACTTATTTCACCTCACAGCAATTTTTAAGAGCGATGGCTGACAGGAAAATTTAGATGAGAGCTTAGAATTCTAAGATCAGAGCGTGCAAGCCTTGCAACCGTGAAAACTGATACAAAACCGATAACATCATCAAGCTCAAAAAAATTTAGTGAACGAGAATTTGCAAATCACTCTGGCAAAACAGAAGTTCTATTATCTGGGAATGGTACATGTTGTTCCCTGAAAACAAAAACTGTATCTATCCTGAATTTTGGCAGCTTCAGGCAAAGACACTTTCTGGTCTTGCAGCTTTCCAGTCTTGCAGAAGTCCTACCCAAATTGCTTTTCCAATGAGTAGGACTAGATTCCGATCTCCGTTCACCAGATGTCACACTGGTGTAACTTCCTGCAGTCTAATAGGAATGCAGTGGATTTGGAAAACACTCATGTAAGATAAAAATAATTCTGGACTTGTTCAAGTTTCTTGGGTAAGTAAACAGCTGTCAAAAAGACTTTCATTGGTTGCTAAAAATAAAATACAGAACACAACGGTGCAACTGGAGTTGCTCTTAGCGTTATGATATCTAGCTCTGGTTTATCCTGAACTTGACTATAGCTCCTTTCCATATTCAAACATGAAGATAAAGCCTCGATTCCAGATGGGGGGGGGGGGGGGGGGGAATAAATAAAAAATAGTAGTTTGTCCTCGTGGCTACACGAAACTGCAAATGGGGATCAAAGTAGCAAGAAGGGTCAAAATTCAGAAGGCAGATACGAAGAATCCACCACCACTAGTCTGTACTACATTACTGAGCATTCTGGCAACACAAGAACACACCTTCGGTACACAGATTTCGAACAGGTTGAGGATGAGCCCTCCCAAATTATCAGTCCTGACAGTTTACATCACTATTTCTTTTACTTAACTATCAGATCCTGAATCCCAGTTTTAAAGCCAAACTTTCCGCCATTGCAAGCAGGTCCAGCTCCCTGGATCGGGAAACATGGCAACTTGCACCATTGCTAATGTGGGAGTCATTTTCCCCTGTAATTACTGAAGGCTGTGCCAAGACCAAAACAAAAGATATCTCTCCTCCTGCCATGAATATGTTTAGGATACCATCACAAGCGCAAGAGAAACTAACAAACCACAAGTGCAGATGCAAACACTCTTTTTCCAATACTTTGTATTGCACATGTATTGGCATCTCAGCAAGCCAAACCCTTATGGACTAGGCCAACCACTTCCCCACATTAAGGTGTAGCTGCCATCGCAGTGGTTGCTCTCTCACCAACTCACCATGATGTATTTACTGCTAAGAACTAACAGTGAGAAGCCTGTAATACTTTTGCAAACTGAGGTGCATTGTAGAGTTCTGCATTCAGAAAAAGCTAAGGGCACAAGAGGCAAACTCACTACGGCATAAAAGAATACATGAACTGCTTCGGTTACTGACCAGGCGGCGAATATCCCTTTCACTCTCCCATTTGATCTTGGAAATGGCTTCCTGGTGGGACTGATGCTCACTCCGAAGATCCCCTGCCTTGATCTTATCGGCTTGGATCATATTGTTAAGGGCCTCATCTACCTGCTTTTTGGCAGACTTCAGTTCAGTAATTTCCTGCAGAAGTTTAAGGCGCTCAGAGTCGAACTGTTTTCTGGCCTCCTCACGAGCCTCAATAGTCAGCGCTGTCCTTACTTTATCGCTGCTCCCATCCCGCAGCGCACTCAGCGCTGACTTCAGGCGCTGGATTTCACTGTCTCGGACTTTGACCATCCGCGTCATCTCCTGCTCATGCTGTTTGATGAGATTCTCCCTCACAGCCTGCAGCTCCTTCATTTTCTCCTCATGGAGTTTGGCTTTTAGCTCCGTGATCTGCACAGTTTGCTTGCGCTGCTCCACCTCACGGATGCGCTTAGTTTCTTGAGTCTTCTCCCTTTCAAGTTTAGCAACCTACATTAAGATAAAAAGAAAGTCACTTGCTCCCGAGATAATGTCATCAAAACAGGCCCACCCAGACACACAGTCATGTCAAATTGAGGAAGGCCCTGCTGCAGAACCTAGATGATCCTTCATCCCCCTAAAGTAAAATATGGGCCAACTCCCAGGGCATTCACACAGATTTTATGCTGTCTTTACTCAAGTCAAAACAACACTGTCTTCTCCAGGTGTCTTACCTCACACAGTGACACAACATGTAGCTTAAGCATTTCCTAAGGAAATAAGACCCCACGTACACGCATACATTTGTCTAACAACTTTCTATCCCATCAATGTCAGTCAAATTCACCAGAAAATTAGAGGGCTCAGATATAGCAAGGTTCCTATAACTTTCATGACCATGGGCAGTCAATTAGACGAGATAGAAGCGCTTGCCTCTGTGTGATCCCACCTGAGGTAAAGTGCAAGTCTCAAAGTCCAGGAAACACTTCATCTTTTACAAATGTTCTTACCCATACATAGAGCTTCACCGACATTTGTAGTAACTTCTTAGTCACGTATCTACAGACAAGCATGGTTATTATGCTCATGAAACAGCCAGCTTTACTTAGTATACATTATTTGCTAGTCCTTATTAAAAATAGTTTTTAAAGTTCTTTGTTCATAGCTTTGGAATCAAAGTTACAGAGCAGCCCACCAGTCCACAGTACACTTACACTAATACATCTCTAGGTGTAACTTCATACCCCTGAGCAATTCCACAATAGTCACCTGTGTGAACCTACACCAAAGGAAAGCAATGGATAAGGAATGGTTTCAGTTCAAAGCAAACTTGGCAGGTTTGTCATTTAGAGTAAAAAAGAATGTGGTTTCAAAGATTGTAAGAACTTCCTTGTTAATTCCTTATTGAAAAAGGACCACAGGGAAGAGTAAGCAAACCTCAAAGATCAGGTTGGACAGGGCTATGAGAAGCCTGATCTAGTGCAACATGTTCCTGTCCATGGCAGGGGTTTGGAACTGGATGAGCTTTAAGGTCCCTTACAACCAAAACCATTCTATATTCCATGATTCTTTCAGAAAGAAAAAACAGGGGAAAAAAAAACCCCTGTCAATATGAATAAGCATAGTAGCAGGTCATCTGAAAGCCCTCCAAGAGACACTGGTGATCTAGTCTGCAGGCCTAACTGATTGTTTGGAGAGGATTTAGTGAAGGTAGTTTTCTATTACCAAGATTGTTCTGACAAGTAACACTCCATAGAAATGACAGGCATCTTTCTCAGAAGGCTCCATGGAAAACAATCTGAAGGATTCTCCTAGAACTCACTCACATGTTTTGTAAGAACTGCCCTACCTAAACAACACAGGAAAAGAGAGTGGAAAGTTCAGCAGAAGATACAGGCAAGAGCTGAAGCTGCAGCACATCTGAGGTTTCTAAAGGGTTTCTAAATTATCTGGGAGGCACCTCAAACCTCCACAGGTATGTCTATACCACAGGGCCATGGCTATACCGTGTGTGTATGATACACATCTGTCTTTAGCCTACACATCTGAGACTGTAACTGTGGCAGACCAAGTGGTACCTAAACAAGATTTAAACACTGCACACATATCCTAGGTATAAATATAATTCAGCTGCACTGCAGATGGATTAAAAGGGTTGACATGGATTGCCATGCTATACATTCAAGGAGCCCTTCACTCAACTTTGAAATAAGGGTATGTCTTGCTGAGATATCGGCCATTCAAAAACCAGCAACACTACACAATTTCTAAACACTGAGCGGATAGCATGAAACTCACTAACTTGAATATGGCCAAAGGTGTTACAAAAGACATACTGCTCCATTTGAGTGCCAGACACTTCTTAGACTTGTACCTCAATAAAGTCTTTGCCATGTAAGCAACAGAACGTCCACAGTAAGAAAATGATGTATGTGGAGAAATCAGCAGACCACTGTTCTAGGAAAGAGTTGTGTTGCATCTGTTCATTTCTGTGATAATATCTTTTCCATGTGTTTCCCTCCTTCAGCGCAGATGCTGTTAATTAAAACCAAACCCTCACTTACCTTTGATTTCTCCTGATGCAGCTCAATTTGAATGTCTGTTAGCTTGGTCCTGAGTTCCTCATTGGCAGCCTGTAGGGCAACAATCAGTGCCTCAGGCTTTTCGCCCTTGCTACGTCCTTTTTTTGACATGGTTTCTTATCAGTGAGAGTCCACGTGTTTAATTATTTCAAATACAGACTGCCATCTTTTTCTGTTCCTTTCAGTGACAGTTAGTTCAGCACCTACTGCATGGCATTCCTTAAGCTCCTGGACTCAGCTGCTTTGAAAGCCCTGTGAGAAATAAGACATACTATTATTTGTCAGCAGAAAGTGCAGCATGATAGCTCACATGGTTACAGAACACAAGAGAGAGCTCACTTCTCAAAACACTGCAGTCTTTGCCTGAAAACCTGCAAGGGAGATCCCAGCACAATCAAGCTTCTATACGCAAATCTGGGGTACTAGTGGAGATTCCATGTATGCCCTTTTTATGTTCTCAGAAAGGGTATCATGCAATGAAGACAGGAGCTTGTTTACCATAAGGATTGCTGCTGTTGAGAGGACAGGGATAGAAAGGGCAGGTAAATTTAACCCAAGCCTTGCAGCCTGGGGTAACCACAAAGCAGGCACTTTAGTCTTGAGCATCTACTGACTACATCTTCTGTTTACCCTTCCCAACCCTTTATCCCCACAACATCCTGTGCTACACTGGAAGACTTTCCACAACACAGCTGCAATCTGCCACAGCTCTTCTTCAGTCTCTCAAAAAATGGCGAAATACTGCTTCCAAGAACTCATCTGTCTGATATAAGCACAATGGTATGTGAATCCATATGCAAAGCTGCATCAGAGAAATTTTAAACTGCACATTAGGAAGCATTTATCTACCAAGAGGGTGGTCAAACACTGGAATAGGCTCCGTAGAGAGGTGGTCAATGCCCCATGCCTGTCAGTGTTTAGAAGGCATTTGGACAATGCCCTTAGTTAACAGACATGCTTTAACTTTTGGTCAGCCCTGAAGTGGTCAGACAGTTGGACTAGATGATCACTGTAGGTCCCTTCCAACTGAACTATTCTTTCCTAACACAAAGGACAACAAACCAGATCAACCTTGCAAATTCACTCTGTTGATCTGAACGAATATCCTACTGAGACATAGGAAGAGATGTAATTTTAAAAATATTTTGTTACTGTGCTTTATGTAGAGCAGCTCTAAATAAAGTGAGGTAGATCAAAAAAAACCGTACTCCTGACACTGGTTTTTTGACTGGAATTTCCATTTAATTTGAATAAATTAATATTTCAGACAAGATTTATCTTCTTTCAGTGGAATTCTTTTTCACTGAAAGAGTGTTGTGATATTCAGATGCCCAAAGTTGTATCTCTCCACCTGTAAATGCAGTCCTACCACTCTTTCAGAGAGAGGGGCCCAGTGAGTTTGTCAGTTCTCCATCATATTGCTTTTAATTGCACAAAGCTTGAATTTTATGCCAAAGCATTTTTAAGTATCTGCTTTTCCAACACCTGCTTGCAGACTGCAGTGAGGGAACAGCCTTTCATAAAAAGCCCTGGTTATCTTGCAATATTACATATTCCCCACATGGTGCAAATTATATTTACTGCAGAGTACTGTCCCTGCAGTCTGCCATGGAAATCTAGGCAAGTTTGGAGGCTAATTTCACCAGTTGTCATGTCCGTACTACAATGAGCACTCTCAACGCCAAAGTGGGAAGGGAGCCAGTAAGATGTACTGGTTCTCGGCAGTACACATGATCAAATCCTAGATTTTACATCTGAGAAGAAACAGTTTAGTTCCCTGCATAAATAAGTTTCCTTGGTTTCAGTGGGACACAGCCTTCCGTATATAGACCTCCCTATGAAGCACATAGGACACTGTGCTGATGTCATTAGACATATCAGCTCCAGGAAATGAAAAACACCACAGCATTCCCAGTTTGTGAGAATAACATGACCCTCATAACTGTTTCAAAACCTGGTAGTTTACTTGACAATGAATCTAGTTAGAGATTGCAAGAAGCATCAGTCACATCTGTAAGCAAAAAGACCAGCCGAATTATTTACGACAAATGTCTACCAAGTGCAGCAGCAGCTGGAACATCTGCCAGCTTTGTCCTCTACTGGAACATGTCAGTATCATCTGTAGGAATTATTGTTGGAGCCCTTGGAGCCATGAAAAGCTCGGGTTAAGCAAAAGAAAGCTTCAAAAACAAGCAAGCAAACAAACAAATCTACATGCAGATTTCCATCCAAGATAGCAGGATTAAACCCATGCCTAAACCATAATAAATTGAGTCTGGACATCAGAAGAAAAGACTGCATGTTCCTTCTCTTCTGAGAAAATCTATCCAGTAAATTCTGAAGTAACAGCTACACACATTTCTTTTGAGATACATCCTGAATGAAAATCTAAATTAATTCACTGAAGGATTTGCCTCTCTTTTTATGGAAAGTAGTAACACATTGCTATAGGCTGTGAAGTATTTATCAGCAAGAGATCATGGCTACACTTGTCCTTAATTAGAACTGCTGCTGTATGAAAAGGCACATTTGAATCTCAAAGTTTGTTTGTTGGTTGGTTTTGGGCTGGGCTTTTTGGTGGGTTTTGGTTTGAGTTTTTGCTTTGGTTGGTTGGGGTTTTTTTAAGATCAATTCACACTTAGCTGCATGATATAACTAGGTAGAAGTTTATTTATTCACATTCCCAGAATTCTAAAGCAAATAAGAATTGAGTGTGCAGATAATGGTGTGCTGCTTCCCATGGCAGAACAAGCCATAAAACATAAATGCCTCGAGGAAAGCACTTCATAACCTTTAAGGCTGAATATAAAAAGACAAGTACAACTGGATGAGCAATCCCACTCAAAGCTTCTTCCTACCTAGTCTCTTTAATCTTTTGTTTTCCTTCCTTCCTACAAATTTCACCCATTGCTGTTACTTTTCTTTTGGCTTCCATGACTTCCTTTTTAATTTTTTTTTCCTTTATTTGCTGTTTGCTCTTGTTCTTTCTTTTCTATGGCATTCTAGGCTACCTTTTTGTTGATACCGGGTATAGCCTCTGCTTCACAGATGCTGGGATCAGTCATTCTGACCAGTCATGCATGCTTTTATTCTCTGCTAAATTGCCCCTGCATGATACTGTCCAAAGCAGAACAGGATGTCCAGGACCTTGACTATGAATTATACGGGTCTCCATACAGAGACACAAAGCCTCCACGGGTTACACCTGAATCTCAGAAGTGAAGAACACAAAGGACAGTCCAGTCCCTTTCCTATCACTAATTTCCTTATTGATTACACCCTAAAAACTAATTTCAGGCTTGTCCTGGGCTCAGCAGTAGCAGTCATTTTTCTCCTTAGTAGCTGGTGCAGTGCTGTGGTTTTGACTTTCGGCCTGGGAACAGCGCTGATAACACCGATAGTTTCAGTTGCTGCTGAAATGTTCAGTCTGACCAAGGACTTTCTGAGCCTCATGCTCTGCCAGGGAGGAGGGGAAGCCGGGAGGAAGCAGAGACAGGACACCTGACCCAAACTGACCAAAGAGGTATTCCGTACCACAGCACGTCATGCCCAGGATGTAAAACTAGGGGCAGTTACCCAGAAGGGTGGGTTTGCTGTTTGGTCCGGCTGGGTATCGGTGGTGAGCAGTTGCTTCCCTTGTATTTCCCTTGTCATTATTATTACTGGTGGTAGCAGTAGTGGTTTGTGTTCTACCTGAGTTACTGGACTGCTCTTATCTCTACCCATGGGAGTTGCATTCTTTTGATTCTCCTCCCCATCCCTCCGGGAGCAGGGGGAAAAAAGAGGGGGGAGTGAGTGAGCGAACTGCGTGAGTTATAGCTGGGTTTAAACCATGACAAGGCTGAAAGTGAAAAAAGCAGGGGAATAGAGCTCGCTTTGAGCACTTCCTCTTTCTCTTGCAGTTTGCTGAGGATCTGGGAATGATTGTTCCATTTCAAAATTCTTTTTAAGCCAGGCATCCCTTTACCAGAAGGCCAGTCAACCGCCCTCTTGGTGAGCAATTCCCAATCACAAGCCTTACCACTGTATTTGTCAAGGCTAGCTCATGCAAACTGCACCCAGACATGTTTCATTGATACCCTTATCAGTGTAACCACCAGACAGGCTCAGCCCTGCACAGGGACACTGAACAAGAGTCTCATATCCAAGACAGTCCAGAGGTGAGTCTGGGGAAAATGCTCCGGGTTTGTACTGTGGTTTCTCTAGTTACATGGAAGATGCTTTCTGGAAAAGTATTAGTAGAAAGCCCTCCAGCCACCTTCCCCTGTAAATAGGTAAAAATCACTATTATTAAACTTAATGCTAATTAGACAGGATGGGATCAGGTTATTTCAAAACAATTTGTCTTTAGGGAATGCGTTTGTCCCAGGAGATGAAGGTTCAAAACTGTCTCTTCCCTTTTGGTTTGCAACGAGACAAGTTGCAGAAAATGTCTTCACTCCAACAACAGAACAAGAGAAACTCCACACTCTGCAGGGCAAGTTCAGCCAAGTCTCAAAAGGCATGAGCCCAGTGGAACAGCCATGGGCATATATGCTCCAGTTTGCATGTGAGACAGGCAAGCCTGCACTTATATTACAGAAACTGCCTGGGACCTGCCCAGGAAAACAGCCGAGACCATCGTTCTTAGTTGCAACAGTTCCCTGTTTGACTCTCCTGCTGTAGTAAGAATCTGAGCCGTTTTATCTTGCTTTACTGCAGTAAAGTGCATTAGAGCAATCTAGTCAGACCACTTTTCTCTTCTGAACCACTGGTTTGCTTTTTCCATGAATTACGTACAAGATCAATTTGAAATGGGATGCCCAAATTGTGTGTGCAAGATGAACTTAACATACACACGGTGGATGTCATTTGGCTGTGGGTGCAAAGAGGGTCAAGGTCACACATTCAGAAAATAATATGCATAACATAAGTTTTGCTCCTGCCACAGTAAATGCACACTGTTATACACCATCTAAGTGTGGCTAGACATACAGACCTACGGTCAAGTGCATACATCTAACTATGTAACTTCAGACTATGCCTTTCCCATGTAGTAGTTAGTTTTTCTTTGTGAGTTTCTAGACATTGCCAACAGCACAAACCTACATTAGCTCAAAGGAGCCTTTAGAACAGTATGACCAAGCTCCTTCTAGGATGTACTTTAAACATGAGGTCGAGAGAGAGTAAACTGTCGCATCCATGGGCAACACAGGAGGGCTTCACTGGCAACTTGTGACTCAGAAGGATAGGAACAACCTAACAAGACACTGAAAGTTAGGTTGCGCTCCCATCCCTCACCTACTGGTGTCTGGAACAACAGGAGAAACAACCTGCAAACCATGATCTCAGAGAAGCTAAAAATCAGAACAATGGAAGAATATAACCAATCCCATTTTTAATCTACCCGCACAAAGCTAACTTTCCACTCGTACAGAATGAAACAAAAGAAATGAGATTACAACAAATAGCTACCCTCTGGGACTTACAGTTTACCTCTCCTCTCAGTTGAAGAAGACCTACTCTTATATTTTGGGAATTCATTAGTATTCCAAGAAAACTCTTCTTTTCTTATGGGGAACCAGTTTCAAATAAAAAAAGTGAAAGACCAGGCCCAGCAATCCCTCTGCCCCCGCCACTTCTACACTCTCAAACAGAAGTAAAGAGACCTCCAAATATTAAAGTCTGCTCAATTCAACAAAAACTTGCACAGATCAGTAGGAGGAAGGGAAAGAAAGGAACTTCATTTCCCTGTGTTTTAACCCAAGAGGGAATTTTGAGGCTGTTTCAGTGAACCTGACCAATCCCTCATTTGAAGGTACAGCATTTGCTGCCCTTTACTCATCCCTGTTCTTCTCTAAAGTGCTACAATGACAGCATCAAAACATTATGACAGCAGCTTCATACTAAGGCTGATGAGAGAAAAGCCACTTGCTCACTGCAGACCACATCCCTGGCATGCTCCAGCCATGGAGTGTTCTTTGTGTAACTGACAGCAACCACAGACCTTGTTTAGCCAGAAAATCAAACAGAATTTACCATCAATATCATACAGCAAAGTAGACAAAATACAGTAACAAATCTCCTTTCAGTGTATGGTGAAGGATATGACCTACAGAATTATGGATTTCAAACCTGCATTTCAGAACCAAAGTTTCTGTTTCAGCAATAATATTTCAGTTCAAATCCAGAGTAGCAATATTGCACATTAATGAACCCTCAGAACTGGGGCTTCTTCAGTTAGTTATGACACAGCATAGGGATAAGACAGAGGAAAAATTACGATGTAGTCTTTGCCTCAACAATCTTACAACTTCAGAAATCCTATTGCAATTACAGTGAACAAAGTACTTTCCAAAAGACAGAAAAACTACCCCTTTTCTAACCCCAGTGCTACTGTCCACTTTGTACAGCATGCATCTCTACAACTGTCATCAGTCACTTAGTCTGTCATTAATGCCTCTCCCAGCAGGCCTCTTACAGAGGAATATGTGTATAGCTGTATGTTTATAGCAAGAGGAAAGACTCTGCTAATTACATAACAGCTGCCTAACATGAGGGCCACCAAATACAAGAGGTATCTGAAATAACAAAACTCAGAGAAACACTTTTGTGAAATGGCTTTGCAAAGAACCACTGAAAAACTAGTTCCCTCCCTCTAACAAGTTCCAATTGAAGTTATCCACTTGTTTGCCAAACTGCAGTCAAAAAAAACCAACTTACTTGAAATACGAAAAAGCACTTGCACTTCAAAAGCACTTTACCAGTACATCTGTACAGCGTCAAAGGGAACTTTGCCATTAACTGCTGTAGGAGCAGCAAGGAGGAGACCAATACATCTCCCAGTGTAAGTGAATTCATTATATGTACTTACAGCTGAGCCTGGGGACTTAGGAAAAAATAATGAAACAGGATGCCATTTACTCTTAGAATCTTAATCAGCCATTCTTCCTCTCATCTTGACAAATGAATTAATGTACTGATGTTTTCTCTTGCTCTTTGAACAATGCCACATGTGTACTAGAATGCTGCAGTAGTGGGTGGGCAGCAAAAGGCTGAGAATTCATACCTCTGGTTTAACTAAGAACACTTCAGCAGTGTTAACTAGCGTTCAGATTGTTCATAACAGCATATCTTAATTTCCTCTCCCAACAGAGATCCAGAGAAGCATCATTTAGCCCAATTAAAGTTTAAATATAAAATTAGGTTTAAAATAAAACATAATTGAACAGTCTTCTTTGCTGTATAGGTATCATCTGCTCTACATGTGTATTGAAGATGGGCCCAAGTGACCAACTCATCTCTGCTGAGTAACCTCTTGAATAGATGTTTGAGCTCTTTTCACTATCACTTCAACTTTCTTTATCACAGACCTGAATGCAAGATGACACATACTGTAATCATGGATGTATTTAGTACCCTAGATTGGGATTGAAATGAAAATAATTTGGCAAAACTCTGTGCAGGGCAAGATGGAGAGAAGAACAGAAAATATTCACTAACAGGTGCTGCGTGATGAATATAACGCGCAATTCAAAACAGTGATTTATCAGATTCAGCCATAGGAGCCCTATAACACCTTAGGTTATTGTGAAGATCAAGAACAGACCCAGCAGCCTCATCTCAAAATAGAAATTCCTTTTTTCCAGATGGGAAAAAGGTATCTGAGCTGAGAGACCTATGAAGTATCTTTAGATTCAAAGCAAAAGAAATTAAACAAATGCTGCCCTTCTAAATTCAAGTGTAGCTTTCCTGAATAGGCAGTGTAATCTGTAGCTGGTAAATAGCAGCATGAATGCAATAAAGAGACAAGTCATGCTAAAGCATAATTAGGCTAGAATTAGGAACACAAAACTCTGACAAAGAGACAAGCATATATTTATGCATTAAAAAGCCACATGGAAGTCCACTGCCGTAAGAATATTTACTGACATGCAGTAGACAAAGTATAATATTTTGTCATATTGCTAAAAGTAATGAGAAACATTAGGTTTATAATTTTGTTTCCAAATCTAACGGTGCTACGCTCTTTGTCAACATTATTTTCTTCTTTGTCCCCCCAAAGGACCCAGCATCATCAATAAAGAAAATACAATTATCTGCACAACACATCAAGATCCTCAGAACCCCCTAAATTCACACTATAACCCTATTAACCAGAGGGCTGCCATCTGTCCCTAAAACTGTATTGACCCTACTGAGTCTGAAGGCATGAAATTCTAGACCAGATCATGATTAATACTGCAAGACAAATCCGCTCTGGGTAATTTCTAAATCCCTTCCCCTCCCAGCGTTAAAAAGAAAAATTAGAAAGTCCTGCAAGATGGGGGAGGAAAGAAAAGGGGTCAAATCTAAGTAGATGGAAACCCCTGAAAACTAAGAATTTCCCTGCCTAGCAGCAAAGACAAGGAAAGCTTTCATGTTTCTCTTTCGAAAACACTGAAACTGTCTCATGAAATTGTCCTGCTATCGTGAAATTGGTGCAGCGTTAAGAATGTTATTTTGATTTATATATTGCCACACTTAAAATGAAACAGCTGTATCAAAACCAAGCAACTCCATCAAACCAAGCATTAATTAAAAGTCAAAAAAAGTAGCAAAATGGTTGCTTCAGTTGGCAACACCGGTGAGTTTTGTGAAGTTTTATTTACCAGATCCGGCATCAACAGAACAGCTTTTACAGCACAAAGGAAAAAAAAAACCCAACAAAAAACAACAATAAAACAAAACAAAATTTGCATTTCACAACCGAATCATCATCGCATGCTAATTCTGGAAAGAATTTCAGAGTAATATCCACCTTTCTGACAAGTCCCTACCACAAGGTAAAGAATACTTGGTGTCAGTACAAGCCATAACATGATGCACACCCACAAGAACACCACCAGCGAAAACACGAAATCCTGCCCTATCCTGAAAAGGAAATGGAAATTTTCCAGAATGGCTATTTCTCCGCACGAGCTGTACATGGACAGATTAGACACACTATTTAGGATTGTCAGGAAAAGGATGAACTCTGTCAACCTGCTCAACTCATTGCAAACTGGGGGTCTAAGACAACGTTTCAATAGTTTTGTACTTCGAGCATTATTCAAGGCCCATTCTTGGTTTACTAAAACCATGTTTTTGTAAGCGCATTTTATGCAAGTATGGTCACACTCTACCACTGCCAGAGACAAGACATACAGCCAGAAACATTGCAGTTCCCAGAGTTTATAGTATCAGGTTCTCTTTTCTTTGATTTTGATTTCAACAAGTCAGCAGAACCATCTTTAATTGCAATGCACATAAACAAGAACACAAGCAGAGAGGGAAAGCTCATTCCCTGAACTTTCTGCTGGAAACCTTTCCTTTTCTTTCCTTCTACTGTCTTACAGTATCAGAGAAGGATATTTTATGTTTACTACTAAAGAATGACAGATACTTAAGTAATTTCTCTATTTAAAGTAAGAGGGTTAACTTGTGACAGTTTCTGCCATTTTTAGCTCAGCTCCTGCTATAGCCAATGAAGGTAGATACTGATCCCAGAGTAAGAAAAATCTGCTTTCTGGCCACCCATGTTCACTTCTAACAATGCAGACCTCTACAACAAATGGCTTTCTTTCCTGGACACCTTCCAACCAGACCACTACCTTCTTGCAAGCTAAGCAAGCTTCTTAGCCTGCAGCTCAATATAACTTGAAAACGTTTATTTTCTTATCCCACCATGTCACTATCAATGCCTTGAAGAACCTCATGCACGCACTGCTCTGATTTCCCGTGTCCTGTATTCCTCTTGCCCTTTCCTTTTATTTTCTGGGAAAAGCATCTCAGTGTTGTCATTACCAGGGTAGTTCAGCAAAAACTAAGCCACCATGAATTACAGTTTGTTTCTTCACATCAGCTTTTCAGCTGAAACTGGACTTTCATCAGATAACATTAGAAATCTTTTCCATCAGTGACATTGATCAGCTGAGTCACAAGTAACTGGCACTCCCTGTCCTCTCAACAAAATAAATACAATGAAAACATACATACATGTATATATATATAACACCACACATGCTGGCTTAAACAGCTCTACCCATTATGGGAAGAACAAATAAATAATCAAGCATAAAGTGAAACTCATGTTAAATGTCGACTTTATCCTTACAGTTTACTACTAAAAAACTAGCCCTGACATTCACAGGATGATTTTTAGCTGAACTGTGCTGCTTTAAAAACGGAAGCATCAGCTAGTACTGATCAGGGGAGCAGCAATCTCCTCCCACGTCAGCGGGTGATGGCTTGGATTCTCAGACAGAAAAAGTGTAAGCATGAAACACCACCCATTAAACCCAGCTGAGTTGCTGGTTCATACAAGACACGACAAAATTCAACAAAACGTTTCACTTCTAAGCCATCCAGGAGAGCGACTTGAGCCCAGATTTCCATGAGGCTGCATCTGAAACCAGAAAAATATTTGATGGAAATTTCAGAGAGACTTTCACGGGCATTAAGCTATAGTACATAATTTCAAATCCATTTCCCAGGACAATGCTTACATCTTCATTGAGTTCACCTCACACAGGCTACCATGCAGATCACTGACACTGACGGCACATTACAAGAAAATGGCAACATGTAGGTCATGCTGTGACCCACAAAGAAATACGTGACACAATTCAAAAGGGATCTGTTAACACAGAACCTGGCAAACATGGGCTGAATACCACTAGGTCAGTAACACTTCCCACTGAATATGCACAGATGTTAGTTAGCTATCAGCTGTGCCTCTGGAACACTTACTGGACACACTCTAAACTTACAGATTCACTCTTGAAAAGCACTTCCGAATTAATTAATGCAAACTTTTCCTACCAAATAGTAATCAGAACAATTGTTCTTTCAGCTATAAATTACTCAATGTTCATCAAGTGCAACAGTCCCCATATACTCTTTGTTCATCTGAGATTGATTATAATTTCCCATCAGAGCGAGGAAATGAGAAGGGGATATTACTAAGGGCTGTATTAAATTAAAGCAGATTCTCCTAGCTGATTCTCCAAAAAATGACTGCATCTCATTTTGTTCCTCACCACTGCACAGAGGCAGATTAGAACAGCTTGCAGAACCCTGAACATTAAGTACAAATAAATACAGCATAAAAAAAGCCCAAGGACCTATCTACAAGTTACAGAACTTCAAGAACAAAAGTAACATCATGTTCATGGAAATGTAAGTGTATATTATTTATCAATACAATTTGAAGTCTTTATAAAATTAATCACTAAAATATTTGTACATCAAGCCTACCCCAAATACACACAAACAGAATAGTAATAATTTTAATTTCTATTACCTGTAGCATTAAAAGTTCCAACAGTTTTGCATATACCACAGACATAAAAGTTCTGCATTCATTTAAAAAACCCCAACTTAGTGAATTTTAGCAAACCAGCGTACAGGTACTAAAACTGAACAACAACCCAGAAGCTCTGCCTCTTCCATTTCTCCCAGCTTTATTTGGTTGCTCATTATTGATTACCCTAAACCACCTGGGACCTCAATGCAATTTTCAACAGCTGTTGTTTCTTCTTCTCAGTTTTAATTTCCACCTTACTTAGACCTTTTGTTTACAGTCCATGCAATGCAAGGTTTAACAAGTCTTCCCCCTAAACACTTGAAAGAATATGACAACAAACAATTTTAACAAAACTCAACAAATAGTTTGGCAAATGGAGTACAGGTATTAAATGGTAACTGTGAGATGTTACCTCCTCCTTACTAGAGATGGGAGTAATGCATAAAGTGACAATCATAGAATAGTCAGGGTTGGAAAGGACCTTAAGATCATCTAGTTGCAACCCCCCTGCCATGAGCAGAGACACCTCCCACTAAACCATGCCATCCAAGGCTCTGTCCAACCCAGCCTTGAACACTGCCAGCGATAGAGCATTCACAGCTTCCCTGGGCAGCCCATTCCAGTGCCTCACCACCTTTACAGTAAAGAATTTCTTCACAATGGCAGACAACATGCCTTTGGCATCAGCCATTCTCAATTTGAACAATTAGTTTTGCTATTTTTGATAAAATAATATGAGATAATGTTATACTTTGCATTATAATTAACTTAAAAGAATACCTGGCATACCATAGCAGCTCTTCTATCTAAACAATTTTCTTTCTCAGGTACATCGGTTTGCTTTACTATTCACCAGTTTCATTTCATTCAAGGTTAGAAATGGAACTGTGGTCCCTCCAGTCTTCATTTGTACTCTTTGTTTGTTGGTGTTTAATAAATTCTTAACTATGCAGCTGTGTACTAAAATATTTGCTGTGTTCATTTGTCTCTTTTCTTTTGCTGTGTTCATTTGTTCATTTGCCTCTTTCTTATTTAACTATGCTATGTGGACAGTCACACAGATCGGTTCACTTTGCTTCTCTCCTGACAGCCACTGATTCAGACTGTTGAACATCAAGAACCCGCTGTGATCTCCAAATGCTGTCTTCCAAATAAAAAACAGGTCCTAAAGTTTCCAGCATGTGTGGCAGTTTCTCAGCTACCCATCAGTGATCCAAATGCATGGCAAGCAAATCCTACAGCACCACAGATTTTAGAGATGAATGGAAAGCCTGCATTCCTGAAAGTGCTCACATCATTATTTTTCCTTTAAAGTTCATCAGATGTTTTAGAATAAAATTGCACACTGCAATCCAGACTGGTTTTCTTTCATTTACAAAGAAGCTGTAGTTGTGCACATTTAACTTGACAGTGCTCAGTGTGGCTAGACCATAGAGCTTTTTCATGACTCTTCCAACATGCTGTTGAATTTTCTATTTAGAGCCCCACCTCCTGGCACAAAGATTTCTAGTCCTTGTATTTCAAAGGAGAAATTCAAATAGACCTTAAAGACAAAAACTAGAAGTACTACTTAAATTAAAATTTTTCTACCCTCTTGGATTCAGGACATTGAGAGCTGATGACACAGAGAATTGCACAGATGCTTTGCACAGATGTAGATGATTACTACAAAGAGAGTCCACCTCTGAGGACGGGAAGACAAATTTCTTATAACCTGGTAAAGACCAGATCTTCAAGTGATACAGGTTTATATAGGAGCTCTGAAGAGGTTACCTGCTGGGAATTAGAGCAAGCTATTGATTTAGAAACACATAATGCAAACATGCCATTGTAACTTGAGTAAAATAATTGTTCTTGAAAACAAAAACATTTGCTCTGCAGTCTTGTAATCCAGATATTGCATTGCCATGCACAAATATTAAAGAGAAATCTGATGAAACCCAAAAGACACAAAGAATGACTGACTCTAGAAAGTGATCCAAAATTCAGGTAACTGCTAAGGATTATTTTGCTGCCTCACAACTTCCCAAAGCAAATAGGAAGCTCAAATATTGACCACAATGAAAAATGACCATAACTGAGTAGTGAAAGCCAAGTTATAAGCCTCATCAGTCTCCTATAATTTGGTTAAAAAGAAGAGACAAAAAGAAGTCAGAATTAACAAACTACTAAGATTTCAACTGCTTGAGGTACACCCAAGTTACATCAGCCTGGTGACAGACAGAATCTATCACCATGCCTTTTTTTCAGTTGGAGGACTATTTTTATAAATTATAAAACACAACATCAACTGCCTGTTAAATGGATGAATATAAATCAGAATTTAAAATTATTCTGGGCATCATTTTGACAGTTACGTTTCACAGCATTTTCCTGACTTGAATACCTTGAGGTCATTTATCCTGTGTAATGACAGAAATTATGCAGCATCTTTCCAGCTACATTAAGGTCTTGATAATAAAATATTTGTCAGAACCCTGAATACATTTACACATTACAATAGCCAATCACCTCCTTAACACACAACCATGTTTTAGCTGTACCTTATGTTCAATTCCTAATAAGTAGGATACAGAGGTTCTCATTCAGAAGATTATTTAGCTGGGAATGGCCTCTGGAAGCAGAGGAATCATCAGAAGCACTGATACGTGACAGGAACGAGGTTATTATATGGGAGGCTGGGGCATGTGCATTAGCATTTACAGTACCACACAGCCTGAAATTAAACTTGGGGTGGACTCTGGAAATACCCTGCTCCAGTTCATCTCCAAGACCAGGGCTGTGTTTCTACCTTAAAGCACCAGCAGAACAGTCAGTCCAAGGTCAGCGGGTCAGAAAGGTTGCAACATCTGTCACTGGTAGCTTGGTCCTTCCAGCAAAGAGCTCTGCTGACAGCCAGAGAATCCCAGCAGTCCACCACATGGCCACAGTTCTGAGACAAGGCCAAGGCCAAAGAGGCAATCATGGCAACAGCTCCCGGCAGCCACCTTGTCCTATGGAAATCACAACAGAAGCTTTCCAGCCTTTCCTCCCTGAGGCTCCTCCTTGGGATTTTGCTCACACTGGAAGCTAGGGTAGAGCTGGCTGCAACCCCATTAACTTGATGAGAATCACAGAACTATCTCAAGTTGGAAGAGACCCATAAGGATCATCAAGTCCAACTCCCTACTACTTGCAGGACTACCTAACAGCAAGCCGTATGACTAAGAGCATCATCCAGATGCTCCTGAACTCTGACAGGCCTGGTGCCATGATCACGTCCCTGGGGAGCCTGTTCCAGGAACTGTCAACTTTCTCAGTGAAGAACTTTTTCCTAATGTCCAACCTGAACTTCCCCTGATACAGCTTCATTCCATTCCCTTGTGTCCTGTTGCTGGTCACCAGGGAGAGGAGATCAGCATCTCTCCTTCCACTGCCCCTCCTCGAGAAGGTGTAGACTGTGGTGGGGTTACCCTCAGTCTTCTCTTCTCCAGGCTGAAGAAACCAAGCAACCTTACCCATCCCTCCCAAGTCTTGCCCTCAAGACCTTCCACCATCTTGGTTATCCTCCTCTGGACACACTGTGATTTCCTTCTTGTATTGAGGTACCCATGGCGTCTTTTGTTTGCTATGAAACTACTTCTAGAGCACTTATGCCTTATGCCCTCTTCAACAATTACCAGCTAGACACCCCCAGACTGCATCAATATCGTAACTATTCCCAGAGAACCTATTAGAATCACTAGATATTCACCTCACTCAAGCACCATTTTGAACCTGGTCAAGTGCTAGCAAAGCTAGCTTTTACAGCACAGTAGGCCTAGATTTGAAATTCGTACGTAGAGCAGCAGGCCAGACCAATACAAACAAAACCTGAGACAAAGTAGCAGCAATAAGCCTAACATTATTGCCTGAAAAGGGACAAACATTCCCCTGATGGGCCACCCAGGCTCCTAGACCAGGCATGGTATTCACACCAGTGCAGCATCTGACCCAGCAAATCAGAGGCACTGGGAATGGGACTCCAATGTGTCACCTTACAGTGATGCATAGGGCAGCATCAGAAAGCAAATGTTTTTTAAAAATGCATCTTGTTCATTTTTTCCTTACGAGAGTCCAAATTAAGCTTTTAAAATATATATTTCTCTATGTTTCCAAACTACAAAGTATACTCAGCATCTTTTATATATTTGCATTCACAGCAAAAACTAGAAAGAGATTACAAATGAGCATTAAGTGCCATATGACAGCCCAAACACAGGAGCAAGATCTGCCCTAAGTAGCCATAATGAAACTGAGGGATAGCAATCCAGAAATTCAAATTGCACAGCTGCCTGAGCGGCGTTTCAGCAGTTAATGGCTGTGAGAAGAGGTATGTGTTGCACGCACAAAGAGACGCATCTTGCAGGGTCTGCATTTGCAGGAGGGAATGTCTTCACACACACATCCACAGACGCACCAGCCCGACACGCAGCGCATTTCCACGAACACATGCTCGACAAGAAACACTGCGCGAGGCTGCGCGCATAAAGGGACAGGCAGAGGTGCACCGCGGGTAAAAATAAGCCGGGGGCACGCCCCTGGAGCGGCTCTGCCCCCCCCCCGCCTCACCGGGCCCAGCCCGACCTCCGTGGCTGCGGGCGCTGTTCACAGCACGTTGGGCCCTGGGAACCCTCCTTCGTACCGGACAGCGCATCTGCCCCCCGCACGGGGAGGCAAGACAATGGCCAACCGGGCACAATGGTGCGTGACCGGAGGGAGGCTGAGGCGCGCAGGCTGTCTGCCACACCTCTCTATCCCCACCGTCATCCCCATCACCGGCTCCAGCTCGTCTCTCCTTCCCTCCATCACCTCCATCTCCACCTCATCTGCACTGTCCTTCTCCCCCACCAACCCCAGACCCCAAGCCCCGCGCCATCTCCGGAGCCCCATCCCCGGTCCCCCGCAGCAGGCCGAAGTCATTGTTCCGCTGCCCGCAGGGACCGGGTGACCCCCTCGGCTGCTGCCACCGCTCACCGTGCCGCGGCCAGGAGAGGATGCCGAGTGGCGAGGGACGAACACAGCACATCCATCTTCCCGCCGCCGAGACGGCTCCAGCGGCCAGCACCGGCCCCGGCGGCCTCCTGCGCGCCGATGCTGACGGCGGGCGCCCGCCCCGCCGCCTCCCCGCGGCTGAGGCCTGCGCTGCCGGGCCGGGGTCTGCGGCAGGCCCCGCCCCGCCGCCGCAGAGCCGCGCGCCTGGCCGCCATGGCAACGCCGCGGCGGATGGCGGTGGCGAAGGGAGCCACAGGACGAGCCGGGCCCGTTGCGGCGGCAGTACCTGTGCGGCGGAGAGGCTCCCGAGGGGCCGTGTGAGGGCTCCGGACGGTGCTGGAGGGGGACGGGCGTGGCTCCGGAGCGCTCTCTGCCTCGAGCACCTGTGCAGGCCGCGAGGGGAGGGCACCGCAGGCGGACACAGCGGCTCCCAGAGAACGAGCCGTCGGCAAAGCGGGGGGGCACTTGTGTTCCCGGGGGCGGTGACCCTCAGTGCCAGGGCGTCCCATCGCGTCCTGGAGAACAAGCTCTAGCCCGGACCGAGTGAATCGGAGCTGTTTATACACCTCAGTAACCTGCAAGAGCAGTCACACTTTTGCCGGCGAGGTGTCAGGCGAGCAATGGCCACGGGGTCCTGCTCTTCACGTTCCTCGCAAGCTTCCTCATCCCCATCCCCGGACGACTGCAGCGACATCCCTGGAAGAGGGCGGTAGACTGACAAGAATAAGCCCGTCAAGAACTGCAGTCGTGACCCTTTTGGCACTTCACGGAGATAAGGATTGCTGTGAGAGCTGATAAGTGCTCGGTTTTCTGCAAAAATAGACTCCCCTCTTTGTGAACAAAGTCATAACAAATGTGGGTTTGGGTGTTGGGTTTTCTTCTATCCACACCAACTTGCAGGAAAACAAAAAGCAAAGAAAGAAAACAAAACAAAACAAAAACAAACAAAAAAAACCCAAACATTTATAGAAACTAAAAGGTAGTTTAGTATTGGAGTTGTAGATTATCTCCATTCCATAATGTATTTCCCTCATGAGTGACAAAATCAGAACAAAACTAGCGGCAAAGGCTGAATTTTGAGTCATCTACCCTGAACACCAAATTCCATCAGAGCCCCTCCTCAGTATCTAGTGGTTGGCCCTCACTTTAGGCATCAGTGTTTCAAACCTTTACCCCGAAATCTTTCAGAAAAGGAGGAAACCTAGCACTGAAAGCAGAGGTTTCAGAGTAACAAGTGTGGCACTGTATGCCTGACCAGGATGTCTCAGCTTCAGCCTCCTCCCCTGCACAGTGGAGGCATTTAGTTTTTCTCAGCGTGATGCAAGACATACATCTTGGTTGAGTTTCTGTTGGGCAGGATCTGTAACATCATACAAGGGATCCTCTACAGTGTTTTCATAACAAATACACCATGGGCAGTTAACACACTGAGTGATTGAAAGAAGCTTCAATGCCCAAGTAAAACAAAGTTCTGGGTTTTAACAACTGCTGTAATCTGTATACATTTAGCCTAAATGTTTTATTTTTCATGTTTCGGTTACTGATTGCATAGCTATGCAGAAGAGAAATGGAAGGCCTGAAATACATTGAAAAGGGAAAAAACAACTCTGAAGAACACCAAGACATATAATGTGGCACAAGTGCTCTGGGACAGCAGGCACAAAGAGTTTACTTTCTCAAGAAAACTAGCTTAACTCTGCAGTCTGAGTGTACAGGGGAGAAAGACATTTTTCCAGCAATGTATTTCTGTTGCAGGTATCTCAGCACTACTGAAACAACATTTGGAAGGTACAGACAGGCAAATTCCAAAGTGAAGTGTTGAGCAAAGATAAATCAGAACATGGACAAATTCACGTTCATGGCACTGAAACAGGTCCACATCTACAACCTGAAAGACAGAAGTAGCAGAAAAGGGATACTTGCTTACAACCAACAATCCTTTCCTAACCATATGTAGGAAAAAGTGCTTAAACAACAGATTGCTACAGTGCTCAAACAGAAGAGAATAAAGGAGCTGTAGACCTAACATTCAGAAGTTCTGACAGCTGAAAAATCTTGCCCCAGCTCCTGCCTATACCAAGGTCACTCTCTGTTCTGTTCCTTTATTGCAGAATGCCTCCTCACATGGTAATAATTGCTGGCTGAGAAACAAGAACACTTTAGCAATGGTGGACTGACAGCGAATGGTAGCAAAAAATATTAATGGATCAGTGGCTAAACACACTAATAAACATCAGAGATGGCAATCCATCTAGGCCACAACTTCAGGACAGTAGAAGATTTGGCAAGCTCCTAAACTGCAAAGAAAGGAATGTAGAAAATTATGTAACACATCAAGATGTCAGTGAAATCCCCTGTAAATAGCCCAGGAAATGGCAAGGGTCAGTTGTAGTTCTGGAAACAGAAAGTCCTGCATCTTACCAGGTAGAAATACTGAAAGAAAGGCTATACCAATCTTGGAATAAGCAGTTGCACTAATAGCAGTTAAAGCTTTGGAAAAGTGTTCCAAAAATGTAACCAAATGGGTCTTTTTGGTTTATTTTCCAGGGTGATCTCCAAAGGACGATAGCTTCAAGAGAAGTAGCTGGACCTGTTTAGTAGCATTGTTGATTTCAGTGATGTCCTTCCAAGCACAAGTACAGAAAGACTCTAGGAGAGATTAGCAATGAACTATGACTGAACTAGGATAAACCCAGACAGAACCAGGACAGAAGGAAGGCTCCATAAGCCAGTACTGGAGGACACATATCTGTCTAGAAATCAATTTGTTTCCAAAATTTAATCTCATGATGCACAGTTTTAACTGTTAAATGTGACTGATGTAAAAACCAGCATCTTTTTTAAAGATGTGTCAATATAGTAACAAAATAGAGCATTTTAATGATATTTTTCCCCACACAAACTCTCACAAAGCATTAAGAAGCCAGTGTTAATAGTTCCCTGTAAGACTGATTGTTCCTAGAAAGCAGAGTTTGAAAGTTTTTCTTCAATGCCTCAAGTATTAGATTTTTTTCATAGCATTCTAATGATTGTTTATCCTAAATAGAAAGCTTTTTTGTTTTAGCAGAAGGGAAAGACAAAACTAGCAGATTTATTTTGCTGCATTGTTTAATTTACATTATAAGAACTTGCTGTTTGTGTGGCATAAGAATTGATCATCAATTGTCATTATTGAGCTTTAAGGTCTCTGATGTTTGTAGCAAGATGTGACATTTATGTATGATAGGATACTAGAAAGCTAATAAACTGGCTTGTAATTTTAAATATACTAACAGGCAATATTAAAAAAAATGAGGCCCCATTACATCTTCAGTCTTAGGACAGTAGGTAACCTCTAGTTATGTGCAGTTTGCTCCTTGTTCTTAAGAGTCACTCCCACCTTGTGTAATGGATGTCATTACCAGCACGGACTGTCATGCTTCCAGAGCTTCCATAGCAGAGATGCCCATCAGTACGTGTCCATCACACACATTTTTGAACTTGGCACCAAGTGCCATTATCTAAGCTAGAAGTAAGGGACACAAAATGGTGACCTCACAGTCCTTGTAACGCAACTTTGACAACCCTACTGCATCTTTTACAGGTATTTAAATTATGTGTATCTGGAATAAGTATCCTCCCCATCAGGGGAAACCAGGTTTCACTGGTTGTCCCACCTTTGAAATCCAGCAGGCAAAGTGCATTGTACCAGATCAGCACCATTCCACTGTTCAAAGATGGTGAACATAGTTAATCCCTAATGGCAGCCTCTCACAGTGACATCTGTATTTGACATAGGACCTTTATAAGCACCACGGTTTGGGCAATCTTCATTACAAAACATTCAACTGAGACACAGACTATTTCCCCCTACAGAAATCTTCAGACAGTTATAAAACTCAGTGGGAGATTCCACTATTGGATAGCCCTGTGGGAACTGGAGCTTGTTTAGCATGAACACCTGCAGACTACCCATAACTGCACATTATTAATAGCATACCAATATATTTATAGGTGGCTATTCATAACCCAAAATGTATACAAGCCTCAGGTACCTTTTAAAAGACCTCCAGGTTGTATGAAGCTGACAAGTTGAAACTGAATAGCACTGAGATATTTGGCTGAAGTCCTCTGAAGTCACAGGTTAAACAGATATCCCAAACTGTTAAGAAGTCCCATTCCTCCCAGGCAGATGAAGCCTAAACATAATACTGTCCTCATCTGAGGGGCACCAAGCATCAGTGAGCAAGACAATTCAAGTCAAAGCCAGCAGTGTTATTAACTTCTGGCCTTCACTGCCTCCATGAGGTACAGGATTATGGCTGGTTATAAGAAAGGGCGTCGCAAGCAAGAGCAAATTTATTTCACGATGTCGGAAAGGGATTGCAGGACCACCTTGCAGGACCTGCAAGATACATCATCAGATGCCAGGAGAATGAACACAGACCCCAGGGGAGGGGTGAAGACAAGTCAGGGAGGCCCAAGTACGGGAAAAGTGTGGGGAAGCAGGGAGTGAGAATGTTGATAGGAAGGGGCAGACAGAGAAGCCACCAGCTGCATGTTCACAGGCTGCTGCTCAGTAACCCTTGTCTGGCTGAGACCACTTGCCAGGCTTTTATTGATTAAGCATTACTGCTTGTTTCCTATGTCATTGTGCTCCTTACTCTATTTGTGTACACATGCATATTCCAATAGCAAGCACACAAGAGACACCTCAAATCTATACGTACCCTGGGCTCAGGATTGACTGCACAAGACACCCAAGGTCTAGACATGGATAAACGTCATGGGCAGAGAACAGAGAGACTGAAGAATGTGAGCATGTCACTGTAAGCATATATGTATGTTCCACTAGCAGACTTTAAGCAAGTGGGAACACGATCAGGCCACTTCTGAGGTTTCTGTTTTAAGTGAAGACATCTAAGAGCACTGTCCTCCTGTTTATGCTAATCTGTTAACTTATGGTCACGGCTGCCGTGTGCACCTTAAACTGTGTGAGCAGGGACAAGCAGCAGCACTGGAGGGCAGGAATCCCCTATACCACCCTGTCCACAAGATACAGCAATCCTGAACAAAATGGTCCCTTACAGCTCATTCAGTTTCATTTGCAACAGTACACATGAAAGCCCAAGGACAGTAACTTAACCATTAGTTTTTAATTGTTTTATCCCAGTAACTGCTTTTTAATTGAAAGCCAAAGTATGTCAGATCCACAGACAGAAAGACAAACAGCCGTCACCTAAAGCTACTTGGAATTCCTCTGATACCTGTCAGTACTAACACTAAGACATGGCACTATACCTAAGTGCCCATATCTACTGCTTCAGTGGAACATCCGTGTAGCTCAAGACAATTGAAAGTCATTAAGTAGGCAGGTAACAGTTTCCAACATAGATGGCAATGATACTACCAAGAGGTCATCCAAAGAAGTTCAGTAAAGACTAGAGGTAACATGGCAGAATCAAACTTCAAATACATTTTAACTCAAGCAGACGAGCTTTTACTGGTCCCTCAGTTAGGAGTGGTCCTGCATATTGGAACATTCTGCCCTCTGACTGGAATGACTTGGTGAGAAGCACAGCAGTTCTCATGTCTCAGCACGGGCATTTTCACATAGGCTGCACCTTTGCCTGGTGGGGCACATCCATCTTCAGGTGTGACCTCTAGTAACTCCTCACCTTCACGGCAACAATGAATGTCCAAGTTTCACTGGAAAGAAATCTGCAACATCTCGTTCAACACACAGAAGTACCAGCATTGTTCATGGTGTCACAGAAGACAGATTGAGTGGAGAGACACGACGTGTGGGAGTGTTGTTTGCTGACAAGGATGCAGGGAGGAAAAAGGGAGCAGCAGTATCTGTGGATGACGTTTCTCCTTGGTTGCGGAGTTGTAAGATCTGCCGCAGCAGGGCCTTCCCTTCTTCTCTAGTCTGAAAAGAATTTGTAAAAACCAAAACAATACACCTACGGATGGGTAGTTTCTGGGTCAAATTCTGTACGTAACCGGTGTAAGTTACAGTAGTTTGTCATTCTGTAAGGCTGCAAGCTATAAAAACCATCCTCATTTCTTCCACTATTTAAAAATGTTAAGGACTTTGAAGTCTTTCCTCCCTTTACCCACCTAATTTGCATGTTACTTGGGTATTTCAGACAGTGGCACCATCCACCACTGAAGCTGCCTAAATATTCTAGCAAAAAGTGCATGGGAGAAGCTTCAAATCAGTTGAATTCAGATTCTCTAGAGTTCCAGACTGCTTTGCAAAGCACAGGCCATGCACCCTGCACTCACAGCCAGTGTCTGTAAGTTCACACTTACAGAACATCTCAGAATCAGTCACATACAAACACAAGACTACTATAAACTCTGCACTGTCCACATACAGAAAATGAGGAAAAAAAAAAAAGTTATGTGAGTACCATCACTCACAGCATGTGGAATCTGTGAGCATTTAACCAAGATTTTCAGTAGTCTTAAGACTGCCATATGGAAACTAAAATTCTTTTACTTACTAAACACCAGTGAGACATAGTAAAATTGAACCATCTACACCACGTTCCACGACTTTAGTCAATCATAAGCAGCATTAGTGATCAGGTATACAGCACCACCACTTAGGATGTGACCTGCACGGCAGACAGCCCTCATTCATTCAATAAAGGATCCCTTCTGCTCAAGGGGGAGCAAAGATCAAGGTCATGGTTCCCCTAAGAAAGAAACACCAAGATGGACAGAGCCTTGGGCGACATGGTCTAGTGTGAGGCGTCCCTGCCCATAGCAGGGGGTTGGAACTGGATGATCTTAAGGTCCTTTCCAACCCAAACCATTCTACGATTAAGACTGAGCAATTACTCACATCATTGAATGCACAGCACTTCTGAGCACAAGCAGAGGCTTCATCCCAGAGCTTACACTTGAAGTAGTACTGGGCCAGGTAACGGAAGGCAGTGCTGACCTCCAGGTGTTCCACTATCTCCTGCAGTGAGGGGGGTAAAACCCTTCATCTGTGAGTGCCTTCCAGGCTAGCACTACACCATGTTTACTTCTTTTATTCCCAAGATACCATCTTACCCCACAGGAATAGATATCCTGGATGTATTTGATATAGCACTGAGCTGCCTGTTCAGATTCATTCAGCTGTTCATGCAGCCTAGAAAAGGAAGAAAACAGGCCACTGGAACAAGACAGCACTGTTGAAGACCTTCTTGGTCTACAAGAAGGTACCTACTCGCCCTGCCCCAGTCTAAAGCCAGGTCTTTTCTTCAGAATCTCCATGACATGCACCAGGTACTGCCCCTCATGGAAGTAGATGATCCAGCTTGAGAACTTTTACATGAACAGGAAGCAGACAGTCAGGTACTAACTGCCAGAAGCAGTGACAACCAAAGCAGGGACCTTTGCTTAGTCTGCCACATTTCCTTCAGTGCTCCTTCTCTCACTATGTCCCAGAAGTCTTTGTACAGCAGCTTCACCCTCCACTCGCCCTTTTCCTTCCCCTTCATTTCTAACACTTTATATTACTTTATCTCCCCAAAAATATTAGTGGTGATGTAACAATGTTCATGTTTATTTCATATTAAACCCTCTCCCAGGGTCACAACCACATAATGGGGGGAGGGAGACAATAATAAAAACATAAATCAATCTACAATTTGGCACATCATCTACTATCATAGATTGCTTTAAGTTTCAAAACAACAAATACAATTGCCTGATCAAAACACTTCAGGATTCAGGGGTCCCTTGCAACTCACATTACGATTCCCTCTAGTTAACCCAAGAGAAACTGGAAGCTAAAGCTGGACACAGAATTTGCAGTCACTACAGACCTAACAATACCAGTTATTACAGAGCAACTAATACCACCTAACAGCAGCTCCTCATTTCACATTTAGTATTGTATCACTAGGTATCAAAGTGCTAGTTGCATTTAACATAGTATTGACAGTTCAGTGACAAAACATACTCACTTTGCTAGTTTCACCAGTGCCATTTTCTCCACATCTCCTACAGCATAAGCTCTCCAATAGCACTGCCAAGGAAGGGAAGTCAGTCAAGCACACCACAGAAGTGACTCCAGCTCATGACTCATGCAAGAAGGTTAGAAACAGAAAACTACATGGCTGTCCAGCAAAGGGGCACATGCCATCTGCAGAGGACCCTTTTTATTTATCAGCAGCTCACATTGCAGCAGAACTTCCCCCATTGTACGCGCCACAGAAACTGTTCCAATAAGCTTCTAGCAACATGTTTACTGCATTTCCAGTGGCACTAGCCATACAATAGTGCTGCAACTCCTCCTAGTGTCCTGGGAGCCATCCTAACGTCCTCCTCCAAACATCAGTTCACACTCACCTTTTTAGCTTCCACCAACTGATTGAGTTTCTCATAGCATTCTCCTAGAGCAACCAGCATACGAGAATCATTCGGTCTGTAAAAGAGCAATTCCTAAATGTAGCTTAATGGACAACCAGCTGATCTCAGGATAGGGTAGTAGGGGAAATCTACACATAGCAGTACCTGTCATCCCCTCTCATATAAAACATCACTTACACCCCTGACCAGCGCTCCTCAGCATTTAATTGACAAAGCCTTTGTTAACAGTTAACTAATGCAACTAAAAGGGTTCGGAATAGTGAGACTGCACAAGCCACGTACTATTGATGTTATTCTTCCTTCCCCAACTTGGCTCCTATATGTAAATTTCTTAGCTAGTAGCAACATGGCTCCATTCGGAACCCTACCTGAGCTGGTGGGCCCGTCGGTAGTAATAAAGACAGTAAAATGGCATTTTCAGGATTTCGTAGGTTTGCCCCAAGCCATACCATGCTCTGTAGTCCCTTTTGTTCACCTCTATTGCATGTCTGTCAAAGGAGATGAATCAGTCAGAATAAAAACAAAGACACAGTCCAGCAAAAGCCTAACAAAAAACAAAGACACTATTTCAATCCTTGTGTACACAGATTCAGACAACATTTTGTGCAGTACACGAGTGATACCTATAAGCCTGAATAGCTGCAGATGTGTTCTTCATTTCCATATACTCATGTCCCATAAGTGTCCATGCTCCCAGATAACGAGGATTCAGTTTCAAGGCCCTCTGGAAATAGAGGGCTGCTTTTTCATGCTGGGAACGCAAACTGTAATAATTCCCTAAAGCAAAAGTACAATATTTAAATACATTTTAAAAACAAAACCAAAGAAACAAAAAACCCCAAACACTCAAACAAAAAACCCAACAGAGAAGTAGAAAAGAGATGGAAGAGGTATGATCTACCACCGCCCAACTTAAATTTATAAAGAGTCCCATTAAAGGCAGATGTGACTAAAACCTCAAGAGACCTAATAGCAGTCTGTTCTCCAGTGTTCTGCTCAATCCTTTTCCAGTTGTATCAATCAAGATCCCATCCCCTTGGCCTTAAAACTTCTGTCATCATCTAACAAATCAATTTTCTGGTCCTGGCACACAACTATTTCCACGGAGTTTCAAGACTATAAAGGGATTATCAGCTACACTGGTCTTCATAATGATTCCCTCAGTTCCTTTCTGCACTGAGTATTACAGCAGCTCTTACAGAGCAGAATGAAGGAAAAGGGTGCTCTGTCATTTGGTCCACATTCACAAAGTGGTTTTGACAACCTTGCTGTTTAATCCATTTTCACAAGATTTCCTGACACAGCCTGCACACAGCATAATTAGGACATGTGAAAGAGCTGGCTCTCACCAATTACGCAGCAGGTCTCCACACGATACTTGTCTATCTCACAGAGATTGTGAGCCAGATAGCTCAACTCAGGCTTCATGCTCTAGTGAAACAAAGAAACAAGATAGATGAGAAAAGGAGCATGTTACCGTTGCAAAAACAAGCTAGGCAATTAGCAATGTACACAATGTATATGTCCATGGAGCTGTGAAGCAGAAAGCATAAGCCAAAAGCCTATATTCAGAAGCACAGCACCAGCTGCTTTCCCAGTGTTTAAAACATCTCTGAAAACACCATCATTATGGACAGACAATAGAAAGAGTGCTTACCCTTACATACAGCAAGTTGGAGAAAGTATCCATGTTTTCTATTCTGTAAGGATCTTGTTTCCTTAGCTCATTAAAGATGGATAAAGCTTTGTCAATATCTGAAGAACAGCAGACACAGAACAATAACTATAAATGCCAAGTTGGCATTAAGAGGCTTATGCCTACTACTTAGTAAGTGTCACTGACCTCGGATATTGTGGTAGGCAACTGCAATCTGAGAGATGATATAAGTGCTTTTGGAAAATCCTGCATCAATGAGACTCTGGTACTTCTGCAGAGCCTCCTCTATCAGCTGCAGCTCTGTATAAATGTGTGCAAGAAAGAATTCTTTCATCCATGTATCTGGCAAGGACAGGAACTTCAACTAGCGAGAACCAAAGAAGAGGAGGAAGAGATGACAATCAGTAGTATTCCAAGAACCACCTGAGGCAAAGAATCCGTTATCTTCCCTCCCATAATTTAGCAGATGGTCTTGAAGTAGGAGGCTTTCCTGCAACCGCTTTCTTATACCATAACAGCAGCTAAAAAAGATCAGTATTAGGACCAAGAATTAATATCAGGTTCTTCCACAGGAAAGACAAAATAATGTCTGTAAGTTGACAATATTGAAACAGGAAAGGAGTAGTAAGGCATTCAGTCTAAAAACCAGTACAACATAGACCACAAAATTCTATTCAGTGGAATCTAAATACACTCCGCATCTATCCCCACGACTGCTGAAACTGCAGAAGAATTGAAGTTATTTCATTTGGTTAATAAGTGAATAAATTGTCTTCAAATCTGACACACCTGGCTTCTGCTTCAGCCATTGGCCTTGTTTTTCCATTAAAGTCAAAGTCCTTCAAAGGCTCTACTTTCTTCCCATGTTTGACCATCAATATCATATCACTGTTTTTGATAATCTAAGTGAACAGACTCCAAATACTCCCATCAAAAATGCATTTCCCTTTTACCATCAATCTCTTCTGTGCCACCTCTACTTTGTTAAATATTCCACCAGCCAGAACTGACCAAAGAATTCCAGGAGCGGTCTCAAAAAGTCCCATGTGCAAAGAAAAGTAATCTATTTTGGTTTTATATCAAAGTCCAGTTCTTTCATACAAAGTAACACATAAGAGACGAACTGTATTTCACAAAGGGAACACCCACATTACTATATTAGTTTTAAAAGCAGGGATTTTATACACCCTTCCAGGCCACCAAAATGCTCAATAACTGTGGAACTAGAACCAGATTCAGGGAAGAAAAACAAAAACAAAACCAAAGTTATCTCAGAAAAGTATTCTACGAGGATCCCCTCCACGTGCTTCATGTGACAGGGCAACAACCCTGCTGACAACTGCTTCAGAATATGTGAACTCGCCTTTTCTTACACCACTTTGTGGGTGAATGACAGGAAATCAGCCCTGCCTGCATAAAGATTCTCAAACTACAGCATGACAAGCAATTGAAGAAAAAGAGGCTCTAACAACATAATTTACAATCTTGGATTGCTTTGCCTGATAGTCTAACAGAATAAAGCAGTGGCTGACACCGATCTTGTTGCAACTGAATCAATGGTTACTGAATCGTGTTAAACTCTGGAATTTGTTACCACATCTTGATATCTCCCAAGTTTTACCATCTCTTTATCTGTAATCAAGTTGCAAAGTTCCAGCCAAGCTCCCCAGTGCAAAGGTAAGACATGGGTAGCTTCAACGAACACATCTATGGCTTCTTTCCCCAGGTCCAGCTTCCGCAGCACGACACCGTACCTGTAAATAAAGTTATCGAGTTAATCAGAATCACAACGCTGCATATTCACACAAACAGAATCATAGATGCGCTTGGGTTGGAAGGAACCTTAAAGCTCACCCAGTTCCAACCCCCTGCCATGGGCAGGGACACCTTCCACTAGACCAGGTTGCTCCAAGCCCCATCCAGCCTGGCCTTGAACACTGCCAGGGATGGGACAGCCACAGCTTCTCTGGGAAACCTGTGCCAGCACCTCACCACCTTCACAGGGAAGAAAATTATTCCCAATATCTAATCTAAATCCACCCTCTTTCAGTTTAAATTCATTTAAATACATTACAAATACATGCACTTACAGATAAAGGCCAAATCCATCCAGTTCCCGTGCCTTGTGTTTCTTGCTAAGCTCAACTCGCAATTCTCGTAGAGCTTCATTTTTCACCTGTCCTTTTTCCAGAGGTCCTGCATGAAGAGAAAGTCAAATAACTAGCTTTCAATCCAGAGTCCTACCACAGCAATCATCACAAAGTCCAGGCTATATTCAGAATCATCAATGACATGACCTGAAGGCTTCCTCTTTTTAGAAGAAAATCACTTAGTCTGATTACCTGCTTTAACAGAAGAACTAATAAATGAAAATCTGTAACCTGTATTAAGCCAATGAATTGAGAAAGAATGAAAGAAATCATGTTACATGATTTCAGTTTTATTATCCAAAAACTGAGAGGGGAAGGCCATAAAGACAAGGTGATTTACATGAAAAGGCATGACCTGAAACTTCAATATATTGTCTTGTGTTTCTTGACACTAGAGACTTACCCAAACTATCCACTGTCTCATCATCCTTCTTCTTTTCCCCTGACTGTGGAAAAGAGAGGAAACCCAAAATTACATCATAACAGTATACTCCTTATGCACGCTGCAATGCCAGCAGCAGCATGTAAACTAAGCCTTCCCAAACATCATGGTCCTAAAAAGAATGGTCCTATCCCACTTCCCCCAGGCATTTAACGGGGAATTCTGGGTGCTCATTCAGAACAGAAAAAGAAAAAAAAAAAAAAACATAAAATAAGGTATGCCAGGGAGAGGTGGGCAGTAAAGAGATTTAATGCAAAAAGGCAATCTTCCCTTCTGTCTTACCAGGTATCTAGAGTACATATACAAGAAGTAAGCTTTCTGACTCTTGCATCCTCGTAGAAAGTAAGCCGCCCTGTCATATTCCTTTAGATCAAAGTAAGACTTGGCTAATGTGTAGGCATCCAGATCACGAGCATCCTCCTGCAGGGACACAGAAGAGCTGTAAGACCTCAGAAGCTCTGACATGCTTTAGGAAAATTACCTGGTTACAACAGATCAATGAAATTGCTCTGAAAGCTAAAGACATTTATTCACCCTCAAAGATGGTTTGAGGACAATCAGAAAAGTACCTCTATTCCCTCACATGATCAGACTCCTATAGTCTCAAATAACGAGAAGAGACTAATTAGAAACATTTAAAATACACAGTGAAACTCCAGAAAACAAATTGTGGCAAGATGTCAGAAGACATGAATTGACTATTCAGCAAGTATGAACATCCACTAGTAAGTAACCTACTCAGGAATTCCACAGCAAATAATGTTAACTTAAGTGCTCTGAAATGCACTTGGGATGTGTCACGCTGCTGTAACTTCACAAAACAGGCACGTACCTAAAAGCCCACCTGTACACCTAAGGACACAGGGACAGAGATACAATTTTTATCTTCTGCATCCTAAGGAGCACGAGTTAAAGGCACGACATAATTTGTACTACAATAAATTTTAGCCGTGGTAAAAACAAATAAATCCCAAAATTAAGTAGCATAATTTCAAGCTTTGCTTAGGGAGCACCACGTTATGAGCACAGCCACACGTCAAACGGAATCCTTCCATCTAGGAAAGCACGCTCAGCTCTGTCTGCCCCCTTAACTATGGAACAAAGCACTGCACAACAATCAGCGCCCGGAGCCCCCTCCTTCCTGCGTGGGATTTTGAAGTGATCGCGCTCGCGGCTTTAACTCGGCGCTGCACACAGGATCAACGGGCAGCACTGCACCAACTGCACCCCCCCGAGGCTTAAACCGCTCACACGGCGGCGGCCCACCCTGCCCAGCCCAGCCAGCCCGCGGGTGCCGGTTCGCGGGGCGGCAGCGGCCCGCTCAGGCCGTACCTCTGTGAGAGCAGGGGGCGGCGGCAGCTCGCTCAACGGCAGCGGATCCAAGGCAAACGCGAGCTCGGAGGCCCTGCGAGGGGACAAACCGTTAGAGCGGGGCCCGCGGGCCCAGGGCGCACCCGCCCGCGCGGCTCTCACCACTTGCCGCTGTGCTGCAGCCCTCGCTCGCGGCTCCGCTCCGCCACGCACAGCAGCTGCTTCTTGACCTCCCGCAGGTCCGAGAAGTCGCCTCCACACAGCCCCGCTACCGCCATTGCACCGGAGGCCTCCAGCCAATCACAGCCCCACACATTGAGAACCCGTCCGCACTGTAGACGCAGCCTTCTCCTTGGCTGAACTCGAAAAGACTCGTTGCCAATCAAACAGGCGCGCTGAATCCTGAAAGCCTGATTGGCTAATTGGTGCTCAGACTCGCCGGCGCCAGGACAGAGCCGGGCTGAAGGGGGAGCGAAAGGCGCGGGGTTAGGTTCGTTCGGCTTGTTGCTATCGGTGCAGTGCTCCCCAGTTCTGTCTGGTTCAGCCTCAAGAAGCTTCAGCAGGTCCGGCTCAGCCCGGTGCTGTTTGCGCCTCGGCGCTATCAGGCGCTTTTCTGTTAGAATCCGTCCGACGCTGTGCGCCTCGGCGCTATCAGGCGCTTTTCTGTTAGAATCCGTCCGACGCTGTCCGCCTCGGCTCTCTCCGCCTCCGGTCTTTTTTTTTTTTTTTTACTTTAAAATAGAATTTCTTGTCCAAATGCAATTGAAGGTTACCTGTCAGAAGAGGTTAGAGTTCTGCTCTTTTCTCTCCTGAAGCGTGTCCTTTCACGTGTCAGTTTAGAAAGGTTAATGTTGTACAAAAGAACAAAGGAAAGACCTCTTTTGACGACGTTTTATATTTGTTAATTAAAAAAAAAAATCATTCCCCCCACCCAGTATTAATAAATCATTTTGATAAACGTTGGAACTGTGTATAATGTCCCAATACAAATTCTTGTTCAAATGCCGATCAGGCACTGTATGTGTAGCTGGCCACGCGATTAGAAAGGGGAGGCAGGGGATTTCTTTCGCAGTTGATGTCAAATTCGCTTTTGGACCGGCTGGGAGAGTGGTTATAGAACAAGAGGAACATGCTATTTTTGCCTCCTGCTAGCCATAGGCCTGGAAATCTTAAATGCCGACTTCGCTCCTGTGTTCGCCTCGGCTGTTTCCGTCTCTGCTCTGTCCGCAGCTGCCCTCCGTCGGCTCTGTCCGCCGGTGCCCGCCTCGGCTGTTTGCGCTTCTGCCTTGTCACTTTCCGCCTCGGTTCTCTGCCCTCTGGCTCTGTCAGACCCCCTCGTCTCGGTTCGTCGCGTTCTAGCTCGGCTGTTTCCGCCTCGACTCGGCGCTCTCCGACTCTCTCCGGCTCCTGTGGGAGTTTGGCGCCCCGCCTAAGGTGCGGTTCCGGGTCCCGCCCGCACTCCTTTCCGAGAAGCAGCCACTCCCGGTGTGGTTTCCAGGGCCTCAGGTGTTTACGGGAAGTATATCCCGTGGGAGCGGAGAGGGGATTTCCAGTGAAACGAGTTGACCTGAGTTAGACGAAATGGAGGGGCTCTCAATGCTCCTTTCATTTCTGGAGGCGCAGGGTGTACGTTGGTACCGGCCTTACCACTCCTTTTTTCTGTACTTTGTGTTCCTTCATTCTTACAGAGTTTGCACTCGCCTTTGACATACCGAAAGTTATTAACTGTGTGGGCTTTTTGCCTTTCACCGAGGTAGATCCTTGCCTTTTTTTAACAGGTGTCTATACTGAGGTGCTGGAGACTGAGGACCAGCACTCTGATGTGTTGACTCTGAGGTGAGGAGGAACAAGGCCTGGAGAAGTCTGGAAGAGAGAGAGACGTCCTTTGGAGGAGTCTGAGCAAGGGTTTGTGCCGTAAGGACACTTTCGGGAGGGCCTTTCCTGTTCCGCACAACTGAAAATCTCGCCCATTTCTAACTTAGTGTTTAATTTATTTTGAATTTTCTCTTTATGTAATTAAATTGTGTCTGGTTTGAGTCTTAGACTGGTGATGCCTGCTGTTGGATGAAAGCTTGGGACACAAGGCCAATAACACTGCAGCGTCATGATCATTCTGAGATTAAGAAACACGGGCCTTTCTTGTTTCTAGTTGATCAGTTCTCAGCTGATAGCAGAAATACAATTAGCAGGGTCATCCGCTGAGTTCTAGTCTTCAGGGTCATCTGGTTGTTTCTGAATGGAGTATTTCAATTTGCCTTTGTGTTGATAACACCTCCTAATTTAGTCTCATTTGGAAGTTTCACTGACTACCTCCTGTGCTAAACATCATCATTTAAAATAGTAAGTAGAATCAGTCCTAATACCAGTCACTCAAGCCTGTACTTTTAAACCAGTATCATCTTTGTAATTTTGTCATTTGTTTATTTTCCTGTGGTATTTTTTCCTGTGATGCTTTGAGTACTTAACTGGAGTTACAGTAGAATGGGATTTAACTCTTGGATTGGATTTTTTTGGGTTTTGTTTTTTTTTTTTTTTTTGGCGTTTGGTTCTAATAGTACAGAAATTTAAGCGCTTGTTTTGGGATCATTTTGCTCCATAACTTTTTAGGCTTTTTCAGAAAAGTAATAGTGCACCATTGTGCTCTTTCCAGTATCAGAATGTCAGCTTTAACTCTCTCTTTTGAAAGAAGAATTAGGAAAGAATACTGTTAAAATTTATTTTGTATATCATTTGCAGGCTTCTCTTTTTCTCTTTTTCTGATGGTAAGGGGCAGTATATTCTCTGCATCATGAAAATGGCCTTCACAATCACTTCTTTTATTACAGAAGTGACTTGAATCAGAGGATCCGGTGTTTGAATCTCCTGCAAGTCTGCTGGCAATGAGTGTCACTGGTTAGCACCATGTCTCCCTACTTGATTCTTTTGTATCATAAGGAAAGGTTTTGGTTTGGTTTTGGTTTTATGAGCCACTGAATGTCACTGCTTCCTCTTACACTGAATTCAGTTTAGATTTCAAGGTTACCACCGGCTTTCGGTTTGTTGATTATTGTGACAGTTTCTAGGTTTTGACTGTGTTGATCTGGAACCATTTGATTTGGAGCAGTCTGCTGAAATCAAGGTTGTTCTACAAAGGTTGACAGCAATGGGAATAGCCCAGTGTATTAAGTGGGAAACAATGGGTTATTTATAGGTTTTTTGGTCTTTCAAATAGACAAAGTGAATTAGTTCATTGTTTGAAGTCTGATTTTAGTATTTCATGGGGTTTTTTGCTCTTAATTTTAGCCATGTGTTACAAGTTTGGTTGCAGCTGTAATAGAAAATACTTCTCTTACTCTGCCAGCCCATATATCCAAGATGCCAATAAAAAATTCTTTGTTATTCTTGTCACTACAAAGATGGGTCTAGTCAACACACAAAATGCCTGACTCATTCCACATTCCCTCTCCTTGCTCTGTCCCCAAATACAGATGAACAGAGACTCAGGTTTTGGTTTTTGGTCTGAAGATAACTTTGTTGTCCTTACAGTCTCTTTAGTGCATGTATATTTTTATACATACCTGGGGATCAGCTGTTAGAGTGGGCTGTTCTGTACTTCTAAATTTTACATTTTTTGTTTGTTTGATAATTGCATTGTTTTAACTTAAGGGTGTTCATATTTTACAATCATACAATGACTGATTTTTTTTTTTATTTTTTTTTTTTTTTTTTTTTTTGTAAATTGTTTTGTTGTGTGTGAGGCCTGTGAAGTCATTTTGTCAGTCTGTCCATCTTCTCTTGGGCCCACTGACTATTGCATGCTGTTTTCCTTCTGGAAGCTGTGACAGTATGCTTCAGGAGCTCTGTGAGATTTCAAAAGGAAATATGGAGCCTTCTGCAAGAATGCACAAAGTGCTACTTAGTCGGTTGCTTGCTGAAATCTAAGTAATATATCCTTTATGTCGGGTTCCTGATGTATGCCACTGGGGCAGCTGTGCTCCAGCTGTTCATGTGATTGCTCTGCTGGAAGAGCAGGAGCTCAGACAGCTATGATATACTGAGCTTCTTAGTGAGAAAACATGTTTATTTTTTGGTGCCTAACCAAGATGGGTTTGAGTGTGTATCTGTCGCTGCAGTAGGTCATCAGCTGCTGAAATTGGGTTTTGTGGCTCCCGCTATCCAGCAGAAGGTGGCGCTTTGGGCTCTGTGGTGAAGGCGCGAGGAAAGGACGAAAGGGCACTTAGTAATAGCTAGAGTCCAGTAATTCAGTTGCTCTAGACTTGCTTTGTAATGAGAACTCATCATTCTTCCTGTCATTCCATTTTTTAAGAGATGCGTATTTTAAGTGACACCTAGGGCTGGCTTTTAGAGCAGGATCTAATTAAATCCACTGCAGGAAACCTGGTAATATCTTTAGGAAATCCAGATTAACTTGCCTGTCCTAACTGATGCTGTTGGAAGAGCAGGATGTTGTTCACCATGTCATTGCAGAGCTACCAGGGTGAGACTGTCTCTAGTACCAGAACACAGAAACATGATGACAAAACCAGTGAAGGTCAGAGTGGGCGGAATCGTGTTCATTGTACAAATGGCTTGTGTAGACAGTTACTTTAAACGGATTTTTTTTGTTTGATATTTTTCCCCAAAGTTAAAATTTTCAGCTATACAGCTGATGCCCAGTGAAATCTGTGTAAGTGACCTCTACCAAGTCAAGTGTCTTACCAATACAGGGAATTTCATGTGTTGACAGAAGAAATCCAGACTTCTGCATTCTCTGAATTCAACTTCTTTTCCATGATACTATCAAACTGTGCTTTTAAACTTGCTTAAAAAACAGTTATGATTTTAAGCTATGTATATGTAAATGATTTTAAGCTACATATATGTAAAGCTGTAATTACAGGTTCTTGTATAATTTTACACTGAGAAATTTGATGTTATAAGAGCTTCTTTTCTACTATTGGCTGTATTCTCTATTTAGCACAGTTACTGCAACTCCTCTGTTTGCTTGTACCTTCATGTCATTAAAGTTAGAGCTTGGAAACCACGTGACCCTAAGCTGTGAGAGAAACCATTTGTACTTAATTTACAGCAAGACTGAGGAATAAATTCTCACCAACTGTGGGTAGTCTCAAAGGTGGGAGATTGCCTGTCAGCAGGTAAAAAGGTTACTCATGAATTTGTGTCAGCTCTGTGACACAGTTACTGAGTTCCTGAGTGAGAATGGAATTAATTCTGTTTGTTTAAGGAGACTCCTGTACTTCTAATCCCATGGAGATGAGCTTTTCTTTCCCACACCCTTTTGCATTTCTTTTTTCTAATAGTATTCTTCCTTCCAGAAATGAGAGTTACATTTCTGTCTGGGTTCCATGTGTACATTGTGTCAGACCTCCTTAAGTGACCTTTGGTTTAAAAATAATGAAGTAGTAGTATGAATCTTCTTAAACTGGCTGTCCTGTAGTTGATTTATGGCTACTTGAATTGTACTATTTCAAGTGAAATTTGAAGGTAACTTATTTAGAACTATGAATTCTGGTATATATGCATATGTATGCTGTCCATGTAGCAGCCAGGGTGTTTCTCATTTTTCAAGACAAGGCACAGGTTACCATGTGGTACCAATTCAGAGTTTGCCTCTAACATTGACTGAAGATCTTTGAACAGTTTCTGCCTTTTGCAAAATCATATCTTGGAAAGTCTTGGTGTGACAACAGCAGATTTTTAAAGAAAATCCTTTCTCTGTGAGAACTCAATGTGTTCTTGCCAATTTTCTGTAACTGGTTGGAGCAAAGTTCACAAGGAGTTTGTTTTATCTGACCCTCCAGGATGTATTCTAACCAGCATGTTCAGTGAACTCTTTGAACTGTATTGTCATCACGTTAGATGGCACAAGTAGGTACAACTTGTAGATGATGCAAGTTCAGAATCAATATGTAGATTCTTGCAGGAATCAGCTGGTTGGAGCAATAAATTGATGTGCAGCTTCATTAGAAAGTGACTAAAATGCTTGTTCATACTCAGACTTTCCTCTCTGCATTTGTAAAAGGTTCTTCATTGCAGATACACTCCTGGCCTGTAGAATAGCTGTCTGTAACCTCTGATGTTAATGGAAGGTCTGGTTTTGTGATTTAACTGTAGAGAGATTATTAGTTGCTAAACTGCCAAATACTTGTCCCAAAACTTTACTTGATATTTCCTTTGTGTTTTTTGCAAGACTTAAGTCCACACTTAGGCAAGACAAACATCTATTCCTTTATAATGTTGGGGGGTTTCCCCCTAATCAAAGAAATAATAAGCTTGGAATATCTAAGACCAAAGTAAATTCACTGGGAATAAACCTGACCCCTTTTTTTTTCCTTTTCTTTTTTGTTTCCTTTTTTTAAGGCCAGCCACCCTGGGCGAGTGGTGCAGCCTGAGAGCCACGATTGGTTTAACTTCAGTGTATGGAAGTCTAAGCTTTACCAAATGTAATTGTAGTTCAGTTCCAAAATTATCTTGTTGGGGCAAAAATAGACACTGAATGCACTGAAAAAAATGGGTGTCAGGGTTTGGAATCTTTGGACAGAGTGGAAGGGGTGGGTTTTAATATGGCTTTTCCATCTTCAGTTTGTAATATTGCGTCCCCCCATTGTCGTCCCCGACACACACCTTGTTTCTTCTTATACATACCAGTTGCTAATCTTGTAAATCATGTCTGCTGCATAACAAGAACAGGGAATTGACTGTGGGATGTCTCATGTGACAAAGGCACATTGTGGTCCACAGCCATAGTGCTGGCCAGGACAGTCTCCAGCGTCTGCTGTGTAGAGAGCAAGTCACCATGAGCAGTGAGCTCAGAACGTGCTGTTTGACACAGCTTTGCCCATAGGTGACAGGTGGTGATACAGTATACTGTAGGGGGAGTTTATAACTGCCCTGATTGAAAACAGACACAATTTCATTACAGGCATGATAGAATAGTATCATTCACTGTAACAGTTGTTTACTCTTTTTCATCAGAATCTAAGTGACAGGTACATTGCTCAGACTGCAGTTTCCTGATCCTTCTTCACCCTCTTGAGGCAGCTTTTTCCTAATGCTTCTGTCGTACTGGTGGTAGCAGTTACACAGTTATATAATCAGCTGGATTAGGAAACTGATCTGGTCTTAAAAAGATTTTGGGTGAAAGACTGCTTCAGCTTTCATCTGACTCGCCTTGTCCAGCTTGTGGACTGACCAGGGGACTACTCCCTTGGGTGGCAAAAAGGCTACAAGAGCGTATGAGAAGGATAGGACTGTCCTTTGCAGCAGTAGTTTGGGCTTAGTTTGCATGGTTTGGAATCCATGTGTTTCATCTGCTAGTGAGAAGGCAGTGCTAGCTGTGAAGAGTTTTGTAGTGTGAACATCTATGTGCTGGGGCTTATGGACTAGAAGAGGAACCAACTGGCAGTCAAGTTGAAGCAGCTCCCTGCTGGAGTTGACCCAGTGATTTGATAGGAGAAACTATTTTTTCCTCATACGATTTATTCATAGAGATCTGTATAAGTTCAGAAATGTGTGTCCTCTTGTATTCTGATCATGGCAGGATTATTTTATTTGAAAGCATTGGTGTCATAATGATGAATTGCTGTAGACATTTTGGGCATCTGTTCCAAACACTATTAAGCCCTGATTTTCATCAGGCTATTCATTTTATGATTAAAGTATTTTATGTTTAAGGTAGTCTCTCTAATAAGAATTCTCAGTTTTGTTAGAACCGCATAGGCCTTTGCATGTAGCTGCAACAATCCTTGTGATTTGTCCTTTGATTCATTATCACAGACTGCTAGCTTCGTGCAACCAAATAGTATTCCCACTCCACAGGAAGCGCGGAATTTCCTTGTGTGGAATGCTGTGTAGCATAGTGAAAAAAGTGTCTTAAAACAATGTAAGAGAGTACTGACAGTTACTTCTGTCGGTGCTGCTCTGTAAAGGTGGTGCTGGAACAACAGTGTCAGAACAGGTAGTGGCATCTGCGAGTTTACAGTAAATTGTCTTTTTTGCAAGTACGGAGATAGAAAACAGTCTTGTGACCCAGAAGCTACTGTGAGCAAGTTAGAACTGTTGTATTCTTTGTTTGCAGTATATGTAAAATTGGGATGGGGAACATTTTGAACCTGAGTAACGCGTTAAGGTACACTTTGGAAAACTGCTTTAACTTTCAGCTTTAATAACAACTTCATTGTCATCTGAAATAATTTCTCCTTTTACTCCCAGTCTGTGGCTGTTCTTCTATCAATACTATTTATCATCTGCTTTCCTGCTTCAAAACTGAATTCCAGGAAATCTGCCTGTGACTCAAGTAATACAGCATCATGACATCAGAGTAGGCTTTTGTGTGTTGTCAGTAACGTCTTTTTTCCACTCCCTCTTGCTCAGATCTGAATTGCTTTCTTGGGAGGTAAATTGAGATTAAGTGATACAAAATGCCTCTGAGGACCCTGGAGTCACGCAGCAGAAGTGTTTACTGTGCCTGAATCACTTCTTTATATCTGAGAAATCCATTGACTCATGCCATGTATTTTCTGTTTTGGAGATTATATTTAATTGCAGCTTCTGATGAATTTGAAAGTTGTATCAACTGTCAGCTATGCATGCATAACTAGCCCAGGTGCCCTGAGGAAACCAGCATGCATCATTTGCTTAGCATATTGCCCACCGGGACCCCTAGATATCACAGTGAAACTGTAAAGAACCATGCAGGTTCTTCAGGATTCTGTTGTTCAAGAGCCTTCATATTGTTGCTAAACTGTGGTTCCTGACTTAGTGGAGAACAGACTTGCCTTTTCAAGAGACCAGGGCAATTGTTTTAACTAGTCTTCAGAAATTATGGTTAGGCTGACTTGTAAGAACTAGATTAATTTGATTGGATTGTGTTTAGTGTGCTGCTATGCATCCTGGAAGTCATTGAGGAGAAGAGAGACTGGAGACAATATACTGAGGGATGGTCTTCATCTTGCAGGTGAGCAGTAGGAATCTGTGGCTGATGAGCAGCCCAGTCAGTACTGAGGTACTACAGACTCTGGTTCTGCTGGCATTGCTATCTAGTGTAAGTCTTTGCTATATGCTGAAAAGGTGAGTCCTGTACCTTCCATCCTTGTTTTGATGCTAATGATTGTACCCATAGATGGTAATGAAAGAGCTAATTGGAAGGAAAATCCATTACTCTTTTTTTTGCGGGACCACTGGAGTCAGCATGAGAGTGAGGGAAGTGAAAGTGGGAAGGCAGAACCGCACCCTTCATTACTGTTGAAGGTTTCGGCAGGAAGAAGTAGAAACTAATAACACGCAATGAATTAATTCTTCTCCCCTCCCCCTATGAACTGAGCAGGGATGTAAAATAGGTCAAAGCTGCTGGTAGTTTCCTTGTGTGTCAGAGCTTTGTTACTGAGCAAGTGAGTGCAGGTTTCTCCTGTCAGGAAACTAAAAATTTCTGCAAACTGTTATTGATATTTTGTCTGTCCAGGCATTCCCCCCCTACTTTTCACTATATTTTCCATTTGAGAAGAGAGGAGGATGTTTTATGGTGGTCAGCAATCCTTTACGGCTGCTTCTAAGGCAGCAGCATTTTATACAAATTGAAGCAGTGACTTTGACCTTACAAAATAAATCAATGACCAGTACCCATAGCTCCTCCTGACTGTAATGCATTGATTGATGCGCTGATGCTCAGTGCATCACAAAATCAGAATGCTTAGTAGCCTTTCTGTTTTGCATCTGTCTTACTGAGAGGCTGTATTTATTAGGAAGCATGTCATTATCAACTTGATCTTTTTAAATAAAACACAGTATTTCTCTGGATATTCTGTTGAACCTCAGTGTTCATGATTTCTGCATGCTTCATTAAGAAAAAAAAGCCAGTTCTTCAAACAGCTCCTGTAAAACCAACTTCTCTTCAGCAGAACAATGTTGTGGCTGTTTTCTGTGTAACAGTTTCTGTGGAGCTAATGAAGGCAAGGGCACACTACTGTCTTCTGTTCAGCTTGGTGTCCGCCAGGACTCCCAGGCGCTTATCTGCAAAGCAGCTTTCAGCCTGGTGCATACATTTCATACTTTCAGCATGCATTGGTGCATGTGTTAAAGTAATTTTCTTTCAGCTTCATAGGCTTGGTGTTAAATGACATTTAAAATGTTTTGATTTATTTTTTTTAGCATGTTAGGTGCTACTGTGGTAGTGATAAAATGAATTTTAATTAACTTTTCAGCATAGGTGTGATGACTTCTCAAATTTCACTTTAACTTAATGATTTGTAAGCCTTGCTCAAATGAAGAATTTTACTGAGGACATTGTGAATATCCAAGTAAACATCAAGGCCAGATTACGGGCTTTTATTACCTGTGCTAATTCAATTGAAATCCCTGACTTGTTAACTGAGCTGTACTGATTCTGATGGAAGATGAAATAGTGCCCATGTAGATTACTATTGTGTTGATAAATTGCTACAAAATGGATTTCTGCTGTCAGTGGATCAAATACAAAGACAAAATTTATTTCCTTTATGTAACAGTGTATCACATTAGACATCCTGAGGAAAAGGAAGTTAAATATTAGTAACGTATGTTCTGCACATAATTGACTTTATTTTCTTTAATTGAGAGAGATGCCATTCTGAAACAGAATTTAGTACGTCTAAGTTGTCTGGTGCTAGATGCGTTATGTTGGGTTTGAAAGTCTAAGAAACTTAATAGTGACTTCTATAGCATTGCTATTATAATGTCAGGGTAGATAAGTAAGAAGATTCTATATTCAGAGGCAAAGAGGAGGCTTTTCATGCTCCCTGAACCAATGCTTTCTGCCTAATTGAAAACTGAAACTAAATCAAGTGCCTGTATTTCTGCTTAGAAACAGACTTTTTCTAGTAGTTTTACTTCTAGGAATGTTGGTGTCCTGTCCTTCAACCTCTTGGCTGCTCTAAACAAGCAAGCTAAAAGAAGTCTGTTGGTACCTAGCTCAAATAATTAATTCAGTCTACAGACATATTCAATTAGTAACTAGCAAAGAAGGACCCCAAGAGGACTGTTCCTAAGAGTCTAGAGTTTTCTGTGAGTGACAGGTACGATAAGCAAGGATGCTTGGCCTGAGTCCAGCCAGTTAATAAATGGAGAAGTCAGCACTGGTAGCATGTCACGAGAGTGTAAGCATAAGATTTATTTGAGGAACATTTAATTAAACTGGAAGGTAATGGAAGATAGAGTGTGTAGCTTTTCCATTATAGAAAGTACTACAGTGCTTAGATGATTTATTACTGGGGAGAAATAATGGCTTCATGTTTTTCCAGGACACAGTAGGAAAGTGCTGTTAACATATGAAAGCTATGTAGATTACATTGATACAACCTTTAGAATTATTATAATGTGACTTGTTTTTTGGACTGTACATCCAAAAGGAATCAGTTCTGGTGGCCCATGTGAAGAGTTTGGGGTATGGTTATTTAAAAGGCAAATCTGACAAATACTACAGAAGTCTCCAGTCAGAGGTTATAATCCAATTGCTTGTGTCACTGTGTATTTCATGAACTGATAACCAGTTCTTGCTAGGCATGACACCTCCTTAATACACTTTGTCATAGTGTATTGTCTGTTAAAATACTTTTATGGTTCCCTAGAAAGACTATTTTTTTTCTCCCCTCTTTTCCTCCCCCTCCCTCCTCCTCCATGATTTGAGGTTTTTTGATTGACATTTATGTTGTGGGGCAGTTATGCACTTTGTCTTCTATAGAAGTTGCATGAGGAGAAGCTGATATTTGCATTGCATTTTTCAGGGGCATAAATTTTAAAACCAGTAGTAGCCAGGATTGATTGAGCAATACCTTCAAGTTCACATGCAGTAGGGTGCTGTGCAGTGAGTGAATGTCAGTTTTCTTCCTAGAATAGGCTGTCTTTTTTTTCTACCTGAAATCTCCTCCTGACAGTCACATTGTGCAGTGAGCACTGATGATTCTTAGCTTCAGGAACATTTTGCTTATTAAGAGAGATGCAGTTCTGTACACTGACTTCAGAAAGTCCAATCAAAATGTCCTGGGTTCTACAGCAGCAGTCATTTTTCTCCTTCTTAGTAGCTGGTGTAGTGCTGTGGTTTTGACTTTCGGCCTGGGAACAGTGCTGATAACACTGATGTTTTTAGCTACTGCTCAGTAATATTTAGTCTGACCAAGGACTTTCTTAGTCTCATGCTCTGCCAGGGAGGAGAGGAAGCTGGGAGGAAGCAGAGACAGGACACCTGACCCAAACTGACCAAAGAGGTGTTCCATACCACAGCACGTCATGCCCACTATATAAACTGGGGGCAGTCACCCGGAAGGGTTAGATCACTGCTGGGTCAGGCTGGGTATCGGCAGTTGGCTGGTGGTGAGCAGTTGTATTCTCTTCCCTTGTAATTTTCCTTATCATTATTATTATTGGTGGTAGCAGCAGTGGTTTGTGTTCTACCTTAGTTACTGGACTGTTCTTATCTCAACCCGTGGGAGTTACATTCTTTCGATCCTCCTCCCCATCCCATCATCACAGTGATACCATGTGAAAGAGCGTGTATTCTGAGATTAGTCTTTTAGAAATAAAGTTAATAAGTATTGTGTAAGGGTGGGGCAATAGGACAGATTTTGGTGAAGTTTGGATAGTCTGTGGTATCCAGAAATCTTGAGACCAGTATATTAAGTGTATTAAACAAACTGAAAGTGTGTAGTAGTTGTAATCCAAAGTTAGAATTTTTACCAGGTGTAGATACTTATCTGGGCTACAGTGTGAATACTTTTGCACAGTTACCAGTATCAAGATGACCTTTGGTTGAAGACACTGAAAAATAGAGGGAAAATTTGTGTTCTCTTTTAAGCATGAAGAAATGGAGACTTAGCATGAGAAAAGAGGAGGGAAGAATTTAATTTCTTTTAGATGCATCCACTGTTGTCAATTATTATAGAATCGTAGAATGGTTTGGGTTGGAAAGGACCTTAAAGCTTCTCCAGTTCCAACCCCCTGCCATGGTCAGGGACACCTTCCACTACAGCAGGCTGCTCCAAGCCCTGTCCAACCTGGCATTTAACACTGCTAGGGATGGGGCAGCCACAGCTTCTCTGGGCACCCCGTGCCAGCACCTCACCACCCTCACAGGGAAGAACTTCTTCTTTATATCTAACCTGAACTTCCCCTGTCTCAGTTTAAACCTATCACACCTTGTTCTGTTGCTACAGTCCCTGATGCAGAGTCCCTCTCCAGCATCCTTTTAGGCCGCTTTCAGATATCTTCCTTTTTATGCTTAAAGTGAAATAGAGGAAAATAAATTATATAATAAGGTCCTACAATAACCTCCTGGGAATGGGGGAGTTATAGGATAAGTGAATAGAGGCATGTATTCTAAGAATATAAGTCTTGAAATAACCTTTAAACAATAAAAGGTTAATTAAAGCATTAAGGTTTAGAGAGTCTTAGAAGGAGGATGTTCTGAAGGTGGGATATGAAGACTTTTCATTAATTCAGGCTGTCTTCTCAACTGTGACATGCAGTATTTGGAGAAAAGACATCATGTACAAGTCATTTGTCATGTTCACTTATACTTATCCTTAAGTCCTTTGCAGGACTGTGTGCTGTCAAGAATCCATTTTCTTTGTCACACTTGAGCTTTTCAAGGTGCACAAAATGGAGCAAAGAAACTGATTCAAATGGAAGAAGAATTTCAGTCGGGGGGGCAGATTATTGCTTAGAGCATTACTGGAGCTGGAGAAGGTTTTTTATCACTTCTTTTGACAAAATGGTAGCGTGTAGGTGGGCTGCCCCAGTGGAATCTCTTATAACAAGACCTGCAGTATCCAAATCATGGAAAAAAAGCACTGTACTCTGAACCATCTTCCTGTTGTTTAGTGTCATGAACAGAAGGGAGATAGGACACCAGATCTGTGGTCATGTCTTTGTCTCCTCCAGAACTTTTAGAATTGGGTTGTAGAAGCCACACTGTGAAAACTCTTTTACTCTCTATTGTGAAAGGAGCACCATCAGGACTCATTTCTTTCTGAAGGAATCTCTGCTTCTGTGATGACCAGAAGTTGACCAGGACACTGGGCACTTCTGTTTAGAATGAACTTACTATTTCTCATGTGTAGTTAAAATTCCCAAGTTCACTTTTATTTCTGATTTTTGTATTCTGTAGTATCTCTGATAATGCGTTTCTCAGTCTGCTATAGTGTTGCGTGCTGTCATGCTTACTCGTCTAAACAGGATTAATGTAAATTCCACATTACTGCCAGTTTCTGCCTTACAGATATTAGTCTTCCTTGGCATGTTGTGGCTGCTGTAATCTCTGATGTTAGACTGTAGTCTCAGTCAGTACTAACTGCAGTACTGCCTGTTCCTCATCAGTTATGGAATTTAAATTTCTGTCAGAAAGTAAATATTCTGTGTCATTTTAGATATAGCTAGTGTTTGTTTCTATTCTACGTGAAATGTCAAACCCTAGGTTCTACACATCTGCGTAACATGAACATGGTCCTTATTTCTCTTTGTACTGTCCTCTTATAGATCTACTTGTTTCTTATCTTGTTAGATAAAACGTTCAGCTTTGGTTTGTAGCATCCACTCTGTTGAGCAGGAAATTTGTAATGTAGATGCTGTATGCTTTATAGAATCATAGAATCATAGAATAGTTAGGGTTGGAAAGAACCTTAAGATCATCCAGTTCCAACCCCCATGCCATGGGCAGGGACAGCTCCTGCGAAGCCATGTCACCCAAGGCTCTGTCCAGCCTGGCCTTGAACACCCCCAGGGATGGAGCATTCACAACTTCCCTGGGCAACCCATTCTTTCTTTAAAACACAGGTGAAATTCAGTATAAGTTAAGATAACTTCCTGGTTAGGTGATAAGACAGTATGGCAGTTTTGCAAGGGAATATACAGGATGGAAAGTAGTTTAAATTTTTGTTATGAAAAGTGTATGCTGCTACATATAATATTGCCATGGCAAGTTTCATACCAGATACAGAGGTTGCCAGTTGAATGTTTTACACTTCCTGATTTTAATGTCCATTTGTATTATCTATAGAGGTTATAAATTCAGGGTGAAAGTGTAGCTGTAGTGTGACTGGTAGGTTTGTGATTAATGAAGCCTAGGACTGAAGTTGCAAAAAGGCGTGGATCTGCTGTTGCTGGTATGGAGGCAGCTGAATTTTATAGGATGGAGCATCTGTAGGTGAAGATGCTTTTCAGTCGCTCTTTCTTAAAGGTAACTGTGAAAATAGTACTATTAATATATGTTGGAAAACCAGTGAGGTTTTAATAGAAGTAAATGTGGCTTCTCCAGACTGTGGGCTGCCAGTCCCATTTAGGCAGGCTTCTGCATTAATCTGACATCTTGTTTAGCACTGATAACACTAGAGAGTCCAATTGAAGTATTTCAAGAAGACATCCCCGTACAAGACTACTACACTGATTGTCCGCTAATGTGTATTGAATTGTAGCTGAACAGAGCCCCGGGTGCTGTGCTGCAGAGCAGGGGAGCTTGCTGGCCAGCTCTTAATTCCTTTTGTATCGATTTGGCTGCTAACGATACAACCTTCTGCTCTAATTAACTGACATCTGCATTAGGCTGCACAAGAGCTCCCTGCTTGAAGCTGTCCACTTGTTTGTGTTGTGAAATGTGTCCTCCTTGTATGTTACATTTTGTCCAGATTACCTCAGTCTGTGCAAAATAGGTCTGAATGGGTTTACAGCGTTTTCCGTTTCTAGCTTGATAGGGATATTGTTAGGAATAGAGGCTTATTGGGGTGTGTGTGTACGTACACCCCCACATCCCCACCAATGTATATGTATACTGTTACTTCAAAGATGACAACAGATCTGTGAAAACAAGTTTCAGTAGTTCCTTTACTTAAGGAGCAAGTTGTTTCCCATGTTATTATAGTCATATAATGATAAAAGATAATTTCTTACTCTAATCTGTGTTATGCTACAGAGCATTTCAGCCCTGTAGAAGGAATTTATGTCCTATATGGTATAAATAAAAAGGGTGGGATTTTACTCCCAACTTTTTTAGTAAATGCCTTCGTGACAAGTCATGATGTCTCTCTGCTAAAGGGCCTTTCTGTATTGAAAATATATAAAAAACTTGCCTTTGCACTGTGATTTGCAGTTCCATATTAGTTCCATTTGCACTTTGATTTGTGTTTGCATATTAAGAGTTATGTGTTCAGTGCACTAGAAGTGTGCTTCTGATGTGATACCACTGCACCTCCAAGTTGGATGTAGACTGGCAATCAGTTGTGTAGTGTGTTTGAGGACCTGGAGTGCTTAGGCATTAAAAATTTTGACAGGGCTGGACTGAAATTAAGAAAAAATATGGGATATCTCTCAACTAGTTTCTACTTGAACTGTCGTAAAAGAGGCACATGCTCTGATTGGAATGATGGGAGTGAAATCGAAGAGCTTGAGGCTGTGAGAATTAGCTGCTAACCTCACATTTCTACAAAAAGACTGAGCAACTCCTATTTTATAGCCCTGAAAACATAATGGAGCCCTGGGGATAACTGACACAACAAGCTTCTGAGAGCCACTAGCACTTAGCAAAATTGACTTCAGTTAATCAAAAGATTCTGTAGGGAGGTGGGGGGCAGGGGGGGGGAAAGGCTGCTGGTTTGGAAAGCTGCAGAACAAGGGACTGTGTGTAGACGGTAAAGACATTTCAGTTCCTTGCAGTGGGGTTCAGTAATCTGTAATGACAGTATCTAATGGGCAAACTTCAGTAGAAGGAAAAATAATTTAAGTGCTAGACTCGTGGGGAAAAAGACAAAAGGGAGGAGAGAGAGATAGAGTACAGTGGCACTTTGCTCACCCTTTATTAAAACATTTCTTGAGTGAGTTGTGTATATGAATCTGCAAGCGCATTAGAGATTACAAAAGTAATGGGTGCAGAAAGAACAGAATTATCCAGTGTGCATGACCTGGAATATTAATATGCCCCATTATGAATCATAGAATCTTAAAATCACAGAGTGATTTGGGTTGGAAAGGACCTTAAAATCATCCAGTTCCAACCCCCTGCCATGGGCGGGGACACCCTGCCCTAGACTGTGTCACCCAAGATTCTGTCCAACCTGGCCATGAGCACTGCCAGGGATGGAGCATTTACAACTTCTTTGGGCAACCTGTGCCAGCACCTCACCACCCTCACAGTAAAGAACTTCTTCCTTATGTCTAACCTGAGCTTCCCCTGTTTTCGTTTGAACCCATCACCCCTTGTCCTAGCACTGCAGTCCTTGATGAAGAGTCCCTATCCAGCATCCTTGTAGGCCTCCTTCAGACACTGGAAGCTGTTCTGTCTCCACACAGCTTCTCTTCTCCAGGCTGAACAGCCCCAGCTTTCTCAGCACTGTGGGAGGTGCTCCAGGCTCTAATCATCCTCATGGCCTCCTCTGGACTAGCTTCAACAGCTCCATGTCCTTCTTATGCGGGGGACACCAGAACTGCAGATGTGCTCCAAGTAGGGTCTCACAAGAGCAGAGTAGAGGGGCAGGATCACCTCCTTCAACCTGCTGGTTACATTCCTTTTCATGCAGCCCCGCACATGGGTGGTTTCTGGCCTGTGAACGCACACTGGCGCCTGCTCACATTCAGTTTCTCACCGACCAACACCCCACGTCCTTCTCCGCAGGGCTGCTCTGAATCTCTTCTCTGCCTAACCTGTAGGTGTGCCTGGGATTGCTGTGACTCAGGTGTAGGACCTTGCACTTCACATTGTTGAACTTCAAGAGGTTGGCATTGGCCACCTCTCCAGCGTGTCCAGGTCTCTCAGGATGGCATTCCTTCCCTCCAGCGTATCAATTGAACCACACAGCTTGGTGTCATCAGCAAACTTGCTGAAGGCACATCAGTCCCACTGTCCATGTCGCCAGCAGAGATGTTGAACAAGACTGGTCCCAACACCAATCCCTGAGGGACACCACTCGTTTCCAGCTGGACATTGCGCCATTGACCGCATCTCTTTGCATGCGGCCATCCAGCCAATTCTTTATCCACTGAGTGGTCCATTCATCAAACTCATGTCCCTCCGGTTTAGAGACAAAGATGTCATGCGGGAAACATTTGAAGAATGAAGAATACATTTGACATTATTCTGACTTATGTGCCATTTTCCTGCAGTCCTAGGTAAAAGGAGGCACCAAATTATAACCAATACCCCACAGTTCTTCCTTGGCATTTTTTTTTTTGAAGAGCCCATGTTGAAATCTCTGATGCAGTATTTTAAATTGCCATGGTTGGTTTTAATAGTGTCCTTTTCTTATGAGAAAACACATTTTATTATGTTCTGTTTATAACTGTTGAGTGCTAGATGTTAAAAGAAACCCAGGAGGAATCACCTTTTCTGGAGTCCATTGAAATACCTGATAATATAAGAACAAAGCTGTGAGGGTGGTGAGGCACTGGAATAGGTTGCCCAGAGAAGTAGTAAATGCTTCATCCTTGGCAGTGTTCAAGGCCAGGCTGGGCAGGGCCTTGGGTGACATGGTTTAGTGTGAGGTATCCCTGCCCATGGCAAGGGGGGTGGAACCAAATGATCGTAAGGTCCTTTTCAACCCAAACCATTCTGTGATTCTATGAAAACACACTTGAAAAGTTTCCATGTTCTCTGTTTAGGGATTGAAACTGCATGAAACCTCCTGTGTCACCAGGTCCAATATCCTGTTATCTCAGTCACAAATTCATGCATAAAATCTGTCACATAATACTTGTTTTTTTTTTTTTTTTTCTGAGAGCAAATGCGTTAAGATTTATATGTCTCCCAATAATGGAATAAATTGTTTTATTACAGTGGAGTTTAAATTGGTCATTTGTGAATGCCAGGGGAATTTATCTGCAGCAGCAGTTCCAGCATTATAAATCAGCTTGCAGCTTTTTTCTGCTGAATATGTCACTGTAAACCAACATTTTAATTTTGCCTCTCTGTATGTGTTACAATGCAGATGTTTCCATGTAATATTCCTCCCTGACCAAGCACCAAAAATTTTGAAATAGGGATGGCCACAGTTTAGAACATGAAGCGTTGTAACAAGAAAACACTTCTGGTTTCCTTACTTGAGGAGTATACTGAAAGGAGAAAAACAGGAATATAAAGATCAAAATCTTTAATTTAGTTTTGGATGTGAATGTGGAATCCTGGATGGTTGTGACAGGAGAAGGAAAACTGAAGTCTCATGCAACTGTTTTATTCTTGCACTATCTTCAAATGGATGATATATGCAACAAAGTATATGTGTGCATGTCGTAATGAAAGGGGAATAACATTTGTTAGACGCAGAGTTCCAGTTGCTCTGTCTCTGCATGGTGCTTTTCTAAATGTTGCTCTCTGTTTTGATCAGAGGTTGCTGAAATACAATTCAGTGGAAGACTAATTTATTAATAAATTTCATTTCAGTCAAATGATCAGTAGAACATTTCTCAGTCTTTTTCTCTACGCACACAGGTAGCTGTAGTTCTCCTGTGTTCTTGAGCTTACCAGCAGTTCTTGCAAAGTGCTTCTAGAGGCTCCAGTCTATATCTCCTAGCTCTTCAAACATCTAATGGTGTGAACTCTGTGATTCTGGACATGCAATAATACAGAGGCAAAGATGATTTTCTCTGCATTGGGATAAACTATTTGAATGTTGCCTAATCAGTTTTGTCATCTGATGGGTAGAGGGGAGGAAGAGCTGGACTTCATGCCTTACAGGAAAACGGGTAGGACCAATAAGAGGAAAGCTGAGCCAAAAATCACACAATTATTTTGTGCTAGCTTAATGGCTGCCTTGTTCTGCCCAAAGGTAAAGACATAGTTATCAGTGCCATTTATCAGGTACACCGTTTTAGTATAAACTTGTTTAAAACAGTGTAGAGCCCCTTTTTCATCTTAATTAGACAGTAACCCATTGATTCCAAGTGGGCCTTCATTTTCTAATTATTTAGTACATAATATAATGTCATTAAACATCTTTGAGTGGACAGGATTGCTCTAAAAGCTTTAGCTCCAGAGGTCTAATATTAGGCTTTTGGCATTCATCCCTGTGTGTGAAAAGCAGTCAGTTTGTTTACCAGGAATTTAGATTCCCATTACTGGGGGAATTAGCAATGAGCTATTAGTCTGATTCAAGCACTTAACAATTGCTGATCATCTCCTCCTAGCCTGGGGATAATGGAGCTGATCAGCTGTAAATGGAAAGTTTGTGGGCCTATTTTCATGAAGGCACTTGAGAAAGTGCTGCATTCCCTGACCTCTGCTAACCCTGGGGTTTGCAAGAAACCCAGACACCAGGTCACTTCCTGGAGGACAGCTAATCACCTCTAAGAAGAGCTTCCATTAGGGCCTGAACCAAGCCCACCCTCCCTCATCTGAGAAAAGATTCAGCCACAAAATCCCTGAGGTAGAAATGATGAGCTTCTGATTGTATTTACCAGTATCTGTTTCGGTGGGGGAAGCAACTGCAGAATAGTGGCTGGTTTTGATTCTGTAGCAGCATTGAATGGTCCTGTTGAGTTCATGGTGCTGGTTGGCTTCCTGCTTCTCCACTCTTGCCCCAAAAGCTTTGTCTGGTTCATGGACACCTCAAGTTACTTCGAAAGTTTCCTTTCTTGTTCTTTGCAAAATTGCTACCATTTTAGCAAGTAGAGTGACTTGTGATTTTTGGGATGTATTGAGAAAGATACTTTCGTTCTTTATCGGCGCTGAACCTGTAGTGTTGTCAGCTTGAAGTTACCTTTTATGGTCAGCAGATTTTAAGAAGCACGCCCATGATTTGTAGCCAGGAATTACTGTTTGAAGTAAAGCTTAGCTTTTCCTCATCTGTGGTACATATTGTGCCCCCTTTAAAAGGGAAACTGCAGTCAGTTGATTCTTAGTGAAACATATGTATTTGTTGGAGGCAGTGGGAATGTTTTTAGTGAGGCAAGGATACAACCATTTTGGGCTTCCAAATTCAAGGCTTATCTCTGGCATAACTTTGCTGATGACCTCAAGCAAAAATGTGTGTTGCTTCTCCCACTTGTCACACAAGGGAAAAAATTGCCTAACTGAGCGACTGAGCTCCCTGCTGGAGGATGGTATGAATGCCCGTTGTGAATGCTGCATTAGACCATGTTAAGGGATCTAAAGCTATGTCAGTTATAGAAGCCACGTCTGAAGTATGTGTCAGTGAGTGATATCTGTAAAAGTTAAGATTGTTTTGTAAGAGATTCTGTCTAACTCTGTTCTTTAAATTTCTTTCCCATAATGCCTCCAGCAGTGGAGACAAGGAGCATAGCTTCTGTTAAACGCGAAGGAAGCAGGAGACTTCTAGAGTTGCAAGATAAAATTTATTAGTCAGATTTGGCATTGTTTCACACTTTTAAAAATAATCTACCTTACAACAATGAGAAGGTTCCTCCTTTTGCGTGCTTGCTGAGAGCTCAAGGTTGAGCCTGTCAGGATAGAGAATTTTTATTAAATTATTTCTTGTGTTTGGAGCAAAGGTACTCACAGGATGTTGCATTTCAGTTTCTGGGGACTAGAAGCTGAGGAGGGTTTGTAAATTCCCCTGCAATATATTTAGTAAGAACTGTTCTGAAAGGATTTAGGTAACTGGCAGTCTTTGAACATTGGCAGTGCTAACAGAACTGAACTGATACTGGCTGACATTTCTAGCAGTAGTTATACCTGTGCATGCATGTATGCTGTGTAGTTGAATAACTATATTTGGAGAACAGATGTTACAAAAGTCTACGTGAAAATGGGTTTGTACTTGTAGCAGTGTGAGTACCTGTGAATATTCAGAGGTGAATTTTGTTTGCAGTTACTGATGAACAAGCCTGAGAGGCAGCTGTGTATATAGAGGTGCACATGTACATGCGAAGGGAACATAGGACACCTGGAGAAAACCCCAAATTGACACGTTTTGCATTCCTTTCAGTCTAGAGCGGGATTTGTCTGAGCGTCAAGCATTTTCCTATGTAATCCAGCACATGACGGGAGGCTGCAACTGCAATCAGTAACTTAGGGGTTAAAGGTCCACCGTGTCCTGAATATGAACAACAAAATGCTGATACCTTTTTCTGTATCAGCCTGTCTTAGAACACAGAAGTGGGGCAAGAGGAAAGATCACAGTGCAGATAAGTGGAAGAGGAATGCAGTACACTGTGTGCGTGGTCAGATGGCTCAGGGAAGTCTACTCAAGTATTCTAACAAATACCCTCACTGATATGACTACTGCAAAGAACATTTTTTTTCTTCCCTGTAACTCTCCACTGAATTCTGGAGATGACAGACAGTACTACTCAAGTCAAGAATCGTGACTCGTTTCTAGTCCAACCATATGGAGGATGGTCTAACGTAGATACTAGAATATGGTAATGTGGACTCTTCCCATTAAAGACTGTTAGAAACACATGGACACAGTGCTGTCTCTTGATCCAAACAGCCACACTGCAGTAGGTAATCAGAAATACCAGCATTCGTACCACTCTTTATTAAGAATACATTATATTTGTTCCTACTGCATGGAAGTAAGGTGTTGCTTCTCTGTGTGACAGAGGAGACATTTCTGCTCCATGTAGTGATTTCCTGCCCAGGAAGTAGACAGAAGGCTGGAATTTGAAATGCAGATGTTACCACTGTGGAAGGACAATTACTCTGATACATGAGACAACGTGAGATTCTGTAATAAGAAGGTGTCTGACAGTGACTGGAAGCCACAGCGTATTATCTAGCTGATGCTTCCCTGGCAACAGATAAACCACAGGGTAAAAATAAACATGCCCATGTTCTGAATATATTCAAGACTGTAATATTGTCAGGCTGTGGGTAATACTGTTCAGATCTGTTTTATCTCATAGACCAAGCAAGGGACACTATTGTGTGCATGGAGGAGCTGCTTTGAGATGAGTTTCCGCTATCCTGAAAGCCTAGGCTGGCTGATGAGGCACCTCTTGAACGCAATTGATTGTAGACTGTTAACCTATGCTCAGAAATCAATATTCACTTAACACCACATTTTAACAGGCAAATGCAGTACAAAATAACAGCAGTTACACAGTGCACACATTTACACTCAGAATAAACAGGTCATGAAATTGAGCTTGGCAGAGATTGGGCAGGCAGCGTGGCAGGGGACAGTGATAACTGGAATACGTGGAGACGTACAAGGTAGTTGCAGCTCCCAGAGATTTTCACAGCTTGAGTATCCCAGAGATTTTGTGGTCAGTGAGCTATATGCATTCTCTAAGTGTTACTAAGGTTTGTCCTGAGGCCAGGCAAGGTCATCCTTTGGTAGATAAGACTAAATTTACTGGGGTTGAGCACAGAAATCCATTCTAACCCACAAAATCCAAGTCTGTTGCTAGCTGTGATGATTATATATATGCATATGTATACATATTGCAAGGAGAAAGCCACAAAGGAGCAAGAACATAAACCTGTAGTGTCCTTGATCAAGGATTGTATTTTTCATACTTGAAATGAATTTGATAAGAGAACTGAATGTAATCCAGAACTAGTGTTAACCAGAGACTTTATGAGTATATTTATTGAGCTTAACTTGCTACCCACCCTGGAGCATCCTTTAGGATGATGTGCTGTACTCCATGCCTTGACAGGCTTGAGGAGTGGGCCCATGTGAACCTCCTGAATTTCAGCAAGGCCAAGTGACAGGACATGGACATGTTCAAGAAGGTTTAGAGCAGAGCCACAGAAATGATGAGGACTGGAACACCTATCCTGCCAAGAAAGGCTGAGACAGCTGGCATGGTTTGACTTGGAGAGAGAAGGCTCTGGAGAGACCTTACTGAGACCTTTCGATATATACAAAGGAGGATCATAAGAGAGACTATTTAGCAAGGCCTGTAGAAACAGGGACACTGTACTACACTCTTTTAACCGGAAACAGGGTTGGTTTAGATTAGATATAAGGAAAAAATTTTCTACTATGAGGGTGCTGAGGCACTGGCACAGGGTGCCCAGAGAAGCTGTGGCTGCCCCGTCCCTGCCAGTGTTCAAGGCCAGGTTGGATGGGGCTTGGAGCAACCTACTCTAGTGGAAGGTGTCCCTGCCCATGGCAGGGGGTTGGAACTGGATGAACTTTAAGGTCTCTTCCCACCCAAACCAGTCTATGATTGTATGCCTGAGGAAGAGCTCCAGAACATGGAGCAGCAGGGTGCATGGTGTTGGGTCCCACCCTGCAGTCAGAATCTAGTGCTGCAGAAGTTCTGTCAGAACTCAGACCTTTGTGTTAAAGCATTAGCCTGACTGTTACTCAAAATGCTAACATGGCAGAAGCAATGGTGGGCACCAGATCTGCAGAGTTCAGTACAAACTGGTGGGGTAAAGTGGGATGCGAGGTGGGGAAGTTTTCAGTGACTGCCGTTCTGGGTTAAGGCTGTTCCATTCCTCTTTTCTGTAAGCTTTCTGTTTTCCAAAGGTAAATCCATAGTGGGAGGTGCCTGGATATGAAATAAAATTAGTAATATGGGAAGGAAAGATGCCATTTCTGCCAAGTTAGTGTGGGCTCAGCCACAGGGGCAGGAACAGAGCCAGGGATGGCCAAGAAACAGCAGCTCCAGAATATACTGAGGAGGCCATAGGCATACTGCTGTGTTTGGAGATGTCTCGCTGTATCTTCCCTTCAGCCACCTAGGAAATGAAAAGGAGGAATGAATCCCAGTTAGACACATTTATGCTCAAATGTCTGGCTGCAGAGCTTCCAGTTTTGAGCACTGATGAGAGACCATAGGAAACTCCTGTAGCCAGGCAGCACGGCCTCCTGCTTCTACTAGTCTGTGAGGAGAATAGCTCAAGGTCCAAGGGTTCTGTATGCATGTGGCATTCCTCACTTTGGTGTCCAAAATCACACCTTTCCAGATCCAAGGCTTCTAAACTACTGTCTGAAGGCTACTTGACTTGCTGCTTTGTGAAGGCAACAAAGCAATGCATACCTGGGACATTTCTGAAGCAAGAGATGTGCTGGCACTGTCTCCTTGGAAGCTTAGGGAAGATGAATAAAAGAAGTCTTCCTGTCTTTCTAGAGCTGTCTGTTGTTTCAGGTGCATTTGAGACCAAATCGCATTTTCTGCAAACAGAAGTAGAGGAAGAGTCTTACTGTGCTTTTCTCTGTACATCTTGGAGTTTAATGAGCAGAAGTCAAGGGAAGCTTCCAGACAGGCTCTGTGGCTTCGATCCAGAAAATATGTATTCTCTGTTTAGTGAAGGGCCCGTTAGTTTGTGGGTTTACTTGTGAGGTTGAGCTGACTGCAAAGCCAATTTGCACTGTACTTAAGGACCTTTGGGTCCCTCTGGGACTTTCTCAAGTGTCTGTTTGGTAAGGCACAGGAATGTAGTAACTCAGATGGGATGTTTAGGTTGTAGGTGTATCTACAGTGCTGGGTGTAAGGCTTTTCTATACAACAGGAGGTAGATTTAAATATTAATCATTTATGTAATGGTGCTGGTTTCTCTGATATCCTTTGGGAGCTTTTACAAACATAAAATATTCAACTTTTATTACAGTCTGTTGCTAAAATGCTAGGGAGATAGCGGACTTAGGAATACATAGTTGAATGTAACAGGATTTTTGTAACTGTTGTGCTGCTGAATCTAGTAACAGCAGCTGTGTCATGAGCTACTTATCCTGACCAAGTGAGGGCCCAAGAAGGGGGAGGAGAGGAAGCCAAACTGCAGAATCCTGGTGCACTGATGTGGTTACTCAGCAAGCTATGGATACAGCGTGTCTGACCTCCCCTGGTGTTTTGTTTTGTTTTTTTTTGTTGTAACCCTGTCATTTGAATGCTGTTTGGAAATAGCTTCATGGTGTTGAGACAAACAGAAGGTCACCAAAAGATACAGAAGCACTTCTGAGAGTAGATCCAGGCTGGTCCCATAGGTTGGATAAGGGATCATGGAGACACTGCAGAAGAAGGCAGAACTATACCCAAGAACAATGCAACACAGGATCCTGAAATCAACAGGATTTAAATTTCCCTGTGCTGAGCTGCCTCTCTCATTCTGGGATATGATTGATGCTTACCAAGGCATTTGCTGTTCTCAAACATGCCGAGTATCTGGTCACACTTCTCCTTCTCGTTGCCGCTGTTCTCACATGTGCACCACAGGGATACCTCCGCACTGGAGTTGCTGACATAGTTGGGTGTCATGGGTGTGCCTGTCCCAAAGTGTCAGAAACCAGAATGAGGATTTACTTACCAGATGAAAGAAGCATCATGAGTCCTACTGTAATAAAGGGAATGCTGCCTCGAAGGCAGAAGCCTTCCACTGCAATACACACTACTCAGGAGATGCCAGGGAGCCCCTGCGAGGTGACCCACGCCTGGTCAATCTACGTGAAGTCTGCTGGGCTGTGGTAAAGTGTGGAGATTGCTCTCCCTGGTTCAGGCAATCGGACACTGAGGTGTGCTGATAGCTGAAGCTGGTGCAAGCATCAGATAGGATGCAAAGCTGTAGTGACTCGGCTGCAGAACTGGCATATGGCAGCAAAAGGTGCTCTTGTTTCTTGTGTAGCTGACAACATTGTGAGGCCAAATGCCTTTTGCCAAAGAAATACTGCACGCTTATGGGGTGCCATTCAGCCAGAGTTCATTTGGCACAAAACCAGCAAAGACCAGAAGGTATAATTTAAAGCTCCTGAGATACTACTGCTCTTTACAGCTCCTCTTTTGAGACACTCTGAAAAAGTATTAGCAGGTTGGCAGTGAATGCCTAAAACCACTGGTATACTGAGCAGCGTCAGTGTGCCTGCAAGTTTGTGTCCTACAGGCACCCTCCCTGTGTGTTCCTGTGGCTATCACTTACCAATCATCCCCATGTAAGCCTGCAGGCATGCAGCATGGCTGTGCTGAGAGCAACCATCTGGAGATGTGTCTGCAGGTTGACAATTTTGTTGGAAGTCAGCCAGTCGGGATCTGTAGGAAGGAAAATGAGACTGTCAGTGTCTATGCTGTTCTCTTCTCTTGGCTAATGTCCACTGCTGCTGGACCTACTTGCAGATATGGTCTTCTAAGCAGGAGTCCAGAAGCCAGAGGCAATTGGGTTTGGTGCTATACTGGAAGGAACAATTTGGAACAATAGTTTTCCGGCGTCGTTCTCCACAAAGCTCATCTTGACATGGACAGAATAGGATCCTTTTGGTGAAATCCTCGGGGACTTTCTCAAAGAAATTCCTCAGTCCTCTGTGGCATTTGCGACGGTCACACACGTCCTCACTTCCTGCTCCTTTGGTGCAGATAGAAGCATATTCTGTGCGCAGACGAACACACTTCTTGCTCAGATTACAGACATGAGTTGCTTTTACGCATGGATTTGTTGCATCTCTTGCTAACTGTGAGCCTAAAAAACCAAAAGAAATCCAGAAAAAAATAAGGAAGTCTCCAGAAGAGATTCTGTGTGGAAATAGGAGTAGCCCTTAGATGATGGTCAGATTGGGAATATCAAAAAGAACAAAGCACACTAGTCCTGCTGTGTGCCTGCACTGTGATGTTGCAGCTGCACCAGTTACAAAATCATTTTTTTTGTTGGTTCATGTTAGGGTGTTTGTTTCAGTGAGCGCATCATTGTGGGTTATTCCCTGTTTCATGGACCTTGATCTGTGGCTATATTTATACTTGTTAGGGGGGATGAATTTAGGCAAGTATCCAGAGCAGGCATTCATCTGATTAAAGAGGCCATTACCCAAAATTGTTCTTAATAATTTTCAGCCCCTGAAAAGATAAGAAATGACAGTATTATGTCACATAACCATTACAATCCTTACCTGATAACAGAGCTGCCAGTTTATTATAGTCTGTCTTCCAGTGATCTTCACTTGCTGAATTCTCATAGGGAGAGGTCTCCAAATTGAAATAACCTGGGCAAGATACAAGATATTTTATGCAGTGGAAACATGGTTTGGTTTTTTTCTAACACCCCCCCCCCCCCCTTTTTTCTTATTTGTTCCTGGCTGTTTTCTCAAGCTGGAGTTCAGAGATGCTCTGTTTTGCTCAAAGACAAATGCCAAGAATGGTTCTGCTGGAGATGCCATGTAAAAACGATGTTACATTTTGTCATCATTATTTCTTCTGGCTGGAATTTGGTCTGTGTTGTCATTTGGGCCTTTTCAGCCTCAGTAGCAGTGAGGTGATGTGCAGCACAGGCTGTAGTGGGAGGCCAAGTAGAAGCATCCCACTGAAGCTGGAGAGAAGCAGTATGCTCATGGATGCCGTTAGTGTGCGTAATAACCACATGTTGTTTTCAGTGATGACAGACTCACGTTTTGAGGTGATTTTCATAGCACTCTCCCCTCACAGCACCAAATCTAACTGCCTCAGAGTAGCTGTCTTTGTATCTTGGGGTCCCTGGTGTATCTGAAGGCCCAGCCCCGATCAGTTTTCTCTGCTTATCAAACAGAGCAGTAGTGAATTCTCTTCACTGGGAGGTGTGGCCCCAAAATGAGCTGCACTGTTGGGAAGTCACCTTTTGCAGTTGTTTCCAGATGGGGAGCAGGGGGGAGCCTCACTAGTACCTTATAAATTCCTATTATTTAATCTCACCATCTGTCATGCTGGAATGAATGGTCCAGAAAACACGTAAGCAGTGTTCCTCTCTCTTCATGCGCCGGTGACACTTGCAGTGCTGCAAAGAGCTGTTCCCGAGGTCTAGCTCTGCATTCAGACATTGGACCCTGCTATCATGATCCAGTGGAAGGAACCGAGTCTTAGCTAGGGCACAGTTTTCCAGGATCCTGTAGGTGCCATTACAGGTAGAGTCCAAGAGGCACAGTTGTTCTGCTGCTATGCAGTCACTCCTTGGCAGAGCCAGGAGGTCTCCTGGTCAAGTAGAGAAAAGATTATTAGGATCACAATCATGATGGATGCCACACAAGCACCTTGTCACTGTTCTGAGAGGGAACAAAAGGTTAAAGAAAAGTTGCAGAAATAATTTTGTTTAATAAAACATTTTTTTATCACCCTTAACCCTTTCAACCGGGCCATGATCAGGGATGGCTCTGTGTTTTATGGAGTAGTAAATCCCCATGGAAACCTTGGGGTTGATGAGGCCTGCTCTGAAGAAGCTCTTCTATCTATTATCTATGGGTAATGAAAACCGCAGTGCAATAAACACATAGTAACACCATGCTGTGTGCTGTGAGTCAGTGCTGCTGCACTTGCTAAAGTATATACTGGTCATTAAGAGATGTACTGAGAAAGCCATTTGTAGGGTGTAAAAACAACTGCTTTACTGAGCTTGGAAACTTAGGAATAAGAATGTGTATTTTTTGCATACTAGAATAAATCCTTGACATAAGATGCAAGTAGCTTCATATAGCAGCACTGATGTGCAATCAATTCAAGTACACAGGACCCAGTCCCTGAAATCCCTGTAAAAAATGCTGGGATGCAGGCTTGGTCTGCCATCTTTCATCTCTTGGTTGACTGTGAACTCTGTCTATCTGTGTGTATGCATATTTGCATAGCACAGGCATTGATTATATACAGACACACACATACACACGCCTCCTTTCCCTGCATGACAATATTGCTTGGCTGGTTTCAGGAAAGGACTGTGTTGAGACTTAAATCTACCTTTAATATTCTTTGGGTACACGATATTACCTGTCACTCTCTTGCTCACTAGGTGCAGTAGTGCTATTTCAGTCTGCCTTCACTGCAGATTAGAACAAAATCTTAGTGTGTCTCCGTGCCTGGTATACCCCCTTCACCATCTAACTTGTTCTCTCACTTACTTTACTTTAGCTGGCTTCATCAGTTCGTTTGCTGTAAGCCATAATTGGCACAACCGTGTGCTAGTCTGCTTCTCAAACCTACTCCTGCAGCCCTGTAATACTCTCTAGGTGTCTCTGTCTCACTTGTACAAATGTCTTTGCTTTTCTAGCAACTTTTACTGTATGTTGTTGTTCATCTGGCTGTTACATAGAGACTGTGACTTTGTAAGCTCCCCGAAAAGCAAATCTCTCATCAGATAGAAATTCAGAACTTTTCCTCAGACATCATCTAATAGCTATGCATTATTTTAAGCCCTAACACAACTTAAAGGTAGTAATAACTTCACAGATTATGATTACTTATACCTTAGAAAAAATGGGTAGATAATACTATATCCCTTTATTCTCCCTTTTCACTCCATGTCCTGCCATTATGTATATATGTTTATTAATGTCATGCCCCTGGTGCACCACGCTATTGAAAGAGGATGATTACAGAAGGGAAGCCTATCAAAGAAGCATTAGTACTGCGACATGGAAAACTGAGGGACATCTACTGTACTCACGTGGCTGCAGGTGTTGCTGAGGTCTCAGTGCCATGGCCCATTTTTAGAGCAGTCACTGTGATACTCAGCAGCTGCAGCTTTTTCTGAGAGTAAAGCACTGACATCTTGTAGCCAGAGTCTAGGAATGATTCAGAACAGTTCCGTAATTTCTGCATTTCTAGTCACATCAGCCATGAAGACTGCACAGGAGATGAACTGGAGAGAGGAACCGTTTCTATCCTTGGCTCTTGTGACTTGGCAGTAATAGACGGCAGAGTAGAGCAACCTGCTGCATCTCTGCAGGAGTTCCTCGCGCTGGTCTATGCAGACTGAACCTCACCTCAGAAAACTACCGGCCTGCAGCACTTGGGAGGGGATCAGGATTGTGGGTGTCAAAAAAGGCCCTCGATGGAGCCCGTGTGAGGGGTGCAGCCAGAGCCGGCTCTCGCCGGGTGCCTCTCCTTCCGCCAGGGGGTCAGTTCCCACTGCCCCGCTCCGCAGCACGGAGCCGAGCTCGGCGCCGGCCCCAGCCCCAAAGACGAGCCGCCCCCTCCCCGGCACGTCCCTCCGCTCCGCTCGCCTCCGCATATGCCGCTCGCGTTCTGAGTCACGAGTAGCAGTGCGCGTTTCCCGGCTGGAAGGCGATTCTTCTCCCGGGGCAGCAGGACGTTCACCTTCCGTTGCAGCCGGTGGCAGGGAAGCAAGGCTGGGGCAGCGGGCGAGAGCCGCGACCTCTGGACGCGCTGTGGGTCAGCCCAGCACCGGGGAACACCACCCCGGGACCCCTCTACTGCTTTCCCGGCGGGCAGGGGATGCGGATGGTCCCTCGGGGCGGTGGCGCGGGTCCCACTCTCGGCCCGCCGGGAGGCAGACAGGGGACACGCCGCGCTGCCCCGCCGCCCTCCCAAGCCCGCCCCGTCCGCCTCCCCACGCTCCGGGCGCTGTTACCGGCTCGGGAGAGGAGCAGCCCCAGGAGCAGGGCGAACCCCATGCTGGAGCCCGCGTCGGCGGTCGGTCTCTCAGAGCGCTGGGGCCGCAGCTCACATGCTGCGTGCACCCCCGTCTCAGCTCTCCACGGTCTGCCCCGCGCGGCTAGGCTCAGCACGGCACCGACCGGCCCGCCCCGTCGAGGAGCGGGCTGCGAGCGCCGCCCCGCAGCCCGGCCCGCCCCCGGGACCCGACTCGGGGGTCCGTCCCCAGCAGGGGTCGTGGCTGCGCTCGGAGCCGCGGCGCGGAGTTGCGGGGTGCTGCGCTGCAGAGCGCGGGAGGCGCCTCTTGGGAGACGCCTCTTGGGAGACAGCTGCGAGCGCGTTTCAAAGGGGGAGCTGCTGGAAGGGCCGTGGAAGGGGCTGCTCGGGCGCTGGGGTCAAGGCTGGGCCTGCGCAGGGCAAGCGCCCGCCGGGTTGCGCTGGGTAAAATAGTCTCCAACGGAGTGCTGCTTTCGTCTGCAGGAGGGATGAGCGAGCTTTGTTCGGCTTCTTCCTCCTAGCCTTGTTGTGAATGGCCTTATTTCAGCATCTTACCTGTGCTGGCTCTGTCGTGGCTGAGGATGGCATTTCTAAGAGCCTGACCTGCATTCAGGCAGCCGTGCTTTTTGAACAGATCCTTCTTTTTAGTTTATATCCTACAGTCAAATTACCCAACACAAGAATAAGTAGCAGTCCAACATGTGCATGTCAAACTTTAGTATACAAAAACGAGAGAAGCCTTTTGTAGGTCGACTGTTTGCACACATAGAGAGACCTACCCCCTCTGCTTGAAAAGCCCAAGAGAAAGGGTAATAACTGTGCAAACACAGTAAGCATTCACAGTCCAGTTCAGGGGTGCCCTCCTCTTCTTGGGGTTTGAACCAGATTAGTCCTTCTGCTTCCTGCAGGGAGCTGCTGAGAGAATTCTTCTGAATGTGGTCAAGTTGTCCCCAAACACTGGGAGCTCTTACTTCAAGCTTGAAGAGAGAAAAATTGTTCTCCCCATAGCTTGAAGTTTAACCAAAGTCTAGTATTTGGAGGAGCTTAAAGAAAATGGTGGATGGGATAGAGCCTTTTTGACTTTGTAGTTTATTGTTTGCAGTTATCATTTGGGAGTAGGAAATAGGGTAGTTAGGCTGAAGAAAGAGTAGAGGTTTTCTTGTAATGACAACATGTAAAAACAAGAAGTGGCTTGGTCCTGTGAACTTCTCTGTGTTTTTGTCAGAAATTACAAGATTAAACGAGTAGATCAGAAAGTTTTTAATCCTGATCCAAGTTATAAATGTGGTACAGTCAAGACCTGTTTGGATTATTACTGTGGCTGGAGTGTTAATTACAGTAGTGTGCAACTTCTGAGGAATAAGAGGCAGGAGAAGAAGAGATGTTGCCTTCAGTGTCATAGCTTTGTAGACTTGCTTTGAGACTTTAGGAGGATCTTTTCTATGCAGTTTGAGTGATTGTTAGAAGGGAAGGAGACTGGCCACTGCCATTTATACTCCAGGCTGCCTGGCAGTAAACCCAAGCACAATGATCCAGTGCACAGCAGTGAGAGATGATAGCTGCCCAGGCATCCCTCATTACCACAGTACTGGTAGTACACAAAGCTTATGGAACGTGATACTGACTTTCTTGGTACAGGAGATGCTAGCCAGAGGAGGGGAAGCTCTGCTAGACCTGGGTGTAGCTGACATGTATAGCTTCTTGAGAATGTTAACATAAAGGGCTGTCTGGGTGGTCATGATTTTCAGCCTGTGATCTTTCAGTCCCTTCTATTTTGCTGGTTTTATGCTTCTAAGCAAAGGCAAATTTCAGTAAACTCAGTGAACTTATAGCCAACATCTCACAGGAGAAAAGCTTGGAGAAGGGAAAGCAGTGTGTGTGCCTTGAGAAAGGGAAGAATATAAACAACTGATCTTAACATCAAGCTCTAAGAAAATTCTGGGATGCATAACCAATCTGTTAGCATGTGGAAAATAACAGGCTTGCTGTTTGTCTCCCAGGTGGATTTGTCAAGGACCAATACAGTTTCTTCTACAATAGGGTAACAACTTTTGTGGGGAGGAAAGAAAAATAAGAGATCATGTGTACTGGGGATCTTTAAGAACAGCTTTAGACAAGTTGGTCCAGCTTGGTACAAGAGAATAGTTTAAATGATCTTTCAAATTCATTTCCAGACTGGTTTTCTGATTCTGTGATTATAAATCTTCACCTAAAGCCCGCTGAAATGGTTCATTAGCTCAGCTTTGAGTTATGCTTTGCGGCAAACATAAAAGGAAAGGGAAGAGTCTTCCTTCCATGTTAAAGCTGAATGCTGTAGCAGTGATTTCAGGTTGCCTTGGCAAATGGCCAAGAAGAGGAACCCTGATGTAGTGTCTGGTGAAGAGTTGGCCAGGTCCATACTCTTTGCTGGGCAGCAGAGCATGTGAGGGCAGTGCAATGGTTCCTTTTTTGATTTTTGCATACTTATATATGTATCTTTCCTGGGACCCATGACATACAAGGTTAGTTGGTTGTTTCTCCCTCCCCACACACATGCAGAACAGCAGTGTAACCTCATTATAGGTCTCAGAGAATTGGGTAATTACCAGTCTCTCACGACCAAAGCTTTCATCACTCTTTCTATTTGTAATTGTATAGGCCAGCTCTGACCTATGGGGGTCATCTATCAGTATAATGTGTAATATCTCAGGAATCAGTTTCTCGAATTCTGTGCAAGTTCCAGGCCTTTGACCTTCTTAAACAGCTGCAGAGACAGTGATCAACTCTGATCTGATTTCCTCAGCTTTTAGCACCCATTCCATGGTTTATGTTATCTTTTTGCTCTTTGCTGGTTCATGTAGGTCCTGGTTGATTTGGGGTTAGTGATGTCAGCAGGTTCTGTGATGACAGACAACACCAAGTAGGGCAGGAGTGCTGATCTGCTGGAGGGTAGGAAGCTCTGCAGAGGGATCTGGCCAGGCTGGACCCACAGGCCAAGACAAATTTTCTAAGGTTCAACCAGGCTCAGTGCTGGGTCCTGCACTTGGGCCCAACAACCTCCTACAATGCTCCAGGCTTGGGGAAAGGCAACTGGAAAGCTGCTCATGGAAAAGGACCTGCGGGTGCTGATTGATGGAGTTCAACATGAGCAGCTTGTACCCAGCAAGCTACCAGCATCCTGGCCTGGATCAGCACCAGTGTGGCAGCAGGGACAGGTCAGTGAATGTCCCCCTGTACTGAGCACTGGTGAGGCCACACCTCAAATCCTGTGTTCTGGGTCCCTCACTACAAGAGAGACATTGAGGTGCTCGAGCGGGGCCGGAGAAGGGCAACGGAGCTGGTGCAGGGCCTGGAGCACAGTGTGATGGGGAATGGCTGAGGGACCTGGGGGGGGTTAATCTGGAGAAGGGAAGGCTCAGGGGGACCTTATTGCTCTCTACAATTTAGATCAGCCAAAGAGACCAACTGCCTTTACAGCAGTCACAGGAACTCTCTTCCTACCAGTATATTACAGACAGTATGACCACTATGGTTTTGCACATTTCTTCTCCTCACCACCCCACCTCCTCCCCTGGAATACTGCTGTACTTTACTTTCCATTTTTGTTTTACCATCTACGAGTCTGGTTTCTCTGGTCCTTGCAGTGCAGATTACAATCCAATCTGCCTCTACTGGGAAATACTAGCACCAAACCTCATGTTCTTGAGATGCATTGGAGCCATTACAGTTCATCTTCATATTGCTTTCAGGCTATAAAGGACTTGATACAGTGCTTGAAAGTTTTTCCTCTAACATTAAGAGCTCATTCAGCAGGCTTGGACACATGACAGGCCACGTCTGTGTTATATCTTATCATAGGCTCTGTGTGAGGTGCACACTGGAAACAAGAAATCCAGCCTGGAGAAGAGAAGGCTGCATGGAAACCTCATAGCAGCTTTCGAGTATCTGAAAGGGGGCTATAAGGACGCTAGGAAAGGACTATTCATTAGGGACTGTAGTGACAGGACAAGGGGTAACGGATTCAAACTTAAACAGGGGAAGTTTAGATTGGATATAAGGAAGAAGCTCTTTACTGTAAGGATGGTGAGGCACTGGAATGGGTTTCCCAAAGAAGTGGCGAATGCTCCATCACTGGCAGTGTTCAAGGCCGGGTTGGACAGAGCCTTGGGTGACATGGTTTAGTGGGAGGTGTCCCTGCTCATGGCAGGGGGGTTGGAACTGGATGATCTTGAGGTCCTTTCCAACCCTTACTATTCTATGATTGTATGATTCAGTCATGCTGGTGCTGTTTCTTTATTAGTTGCTCCTCTCTTTGGAGGCAGGAGGATCCTTATGAGTTCTGCAGGAGGATAGTTTGTGTTTCCTCTTCTGTTTAACAGCAATGGACTGGCCTTTCCATTACTGGGGAGCCCTTTTCAACAAACTTTTAGTTTACCTTTACAGCACAAATCTTTAGTTTACCTCTGAAATGACTGTATATCACTGTATTAAATCGAGCAGCAGTTTTCCAGTGATGTGCTAGGCATTTCTTCTCTACCTCTGCCACTGCCACAGCCAGTAAAGAGTGGGTTTGACCAAGCAAGTATCTTGTTTGTGGTATTTGCTGAGTTGTACCTTATTTTGTGTAATACTAATCTTACGAGGATTATAGCACACTGCTGCTTTTTATCAGGATTTGATCTCTACAACCCTTCTTGAGTCAAAACCAGAGCACTTTACTCTGCAGTGCAGGAGATACTGAGGCTCTGATAGCTGAGCCCTGGTCATTTGTAAAGAGTACTATCAAAGTACTACTGCAGGAGGCAGCACAGAGTGTGCAAACACTTCTGTACCTGGGCTAATATTTGTAGCGCCACACTCTGCTGTTTACAGGGCTACAGACAGACAGCAGACACTCACAGCTCATATTAACACCTGTACATTACAGAAATATTAACCTAATGCAAACATCCCAGCAGAAGTTAATGTCCATATTCATCGAAAACCAAACAAAAACCGCTTTCATTTCCTAGTGTGAGTGCTAGTGCCCTAAACTGCTCTGGCTGCTCATTGCCAGAGAAGGTTCAGGGATTTGACATCCACAGCAGTACCCGTAGTTTTCTGCTTCATTACCTGTGGTATCGGGCCACTTCTGGCTCAGATAGTTTTATTCTTTTGTTCCTATGAATAAAGCATTCAAAGCTGCTCTTGGATTTTAGCCTCAGTGTGGTTCACAGCAGGAAGATGAGAGACAGTTAGGTGTCTGTCTGGATACATACAAAGTCATACAGCCTAATGGATAGACTATATCTTTGCTGAGAATAACTGTCTGTATGTCATCCTACAAGAAAAAGGAACTAGTAAATTTACAGTGATAATAATTTAGGGTGGGCAGTTGACATGCTGGACACAGAGGGACTTTGAGAAATGAAAGGGCTGGTTTAACAGGCACCTTGTGAAGTTTGGGAAGGAGAGTGGAGTGTGTCTGTTCTGGCTGGGGAGTGAGTGGCTGAGGAGCAGCCTTACTGAAAGGACCTGGAAGTTGCATGGATACCACTATGCTCTGATCCTGAATAAGACAACCCACACATGACACTGTATTGGGAAAAATCACAGCCAGAGACTGAAGGACATTATTCCTGTCTACTTCGCAGGAGTGTGGCCACACCTGGACTGCTGTGCACAGTTCCCTGCCTCTGATATTCAAGAAGGATGTGGAGGGACTAGGAGGGTCCAAGTGGAGGACTACTTAGCATGTGACCAACAAAGAGGTTGACAGAGCTGGGCTTGTTTGCTTGGCAAAGAGGAATTTCAGAGGCAGTCTGTTACCAGCCTATAGATACTTGAAGGTGAGTTGCAAGGTGACAAACCCAAACTCATGTTGGCAATGGCAGGTGATATAAGAAGTGATGACAGCCACAGTTTCTAGGTTGGGTTGGTGAGGCTGGATACTATGAAAAATGTTTTTGCTAAAAAGGTTGGTGCAGTGCTAAAATAGGTTATCCAGAGATGTGTTGGTGCCTGTATCCAAGCTTGCAGAAAAAGCCCCAGCTGACTTGCTCTGGTGTTAGTAGTACCACCTAGCACACAGGTTTTGGATTACAGCCTCCTTTACAGTCCCCTCCTGCCAGCTAGTCGAGGCAATGATCAGCGCACATGTGCTTGGATGGCAGATTTGGAAGCAACCTGAGTCATAAGCAGCTTAGAAAAAAAATTATGTGTAACAGGAAAGCCAAAATCCTTCTTCAAAGGAAGAGAGGAGGGGCCCCTTAGAGCAGCACTGCTCTACCACCTTAAGTCTAAATCTTTTCAGAGACAGGAACATAGAAAAGGTAAGCAGTGTTAATAATGCATTACACTAGATGTTGATTCAAAGACATTTAAGCAATGCACTATAAGTCCATTGTTCTCATCCTAGTATATCCATGATGCATATTGTCAGAGCAGCTACTTGCTCTCTCCTTGGCTCAAGTGAGCTAAAGCAGCACACAGGCCAGCGGATTGGGCAGTGCAGGACAGCCCAGGCCTTCAGGGTAGCAGCTGTTCACAGACAGGTACTATACTAAACATGGTAACAAACAGAAAATTAGTGGAAACAAGAATAAGATTTTACTGTTCCTGGCAAGGAACTCAAACAGGTATGAGAGCAATCAAGTTACAGGATTATTTCCACTTGATTCAGTAGCACCTGTACAGCTGTGTTCCACTGTGAGATGGACTGGCTTTCCATTAATTCAAGCCATGAGATGGGACTCCAAGGCACATTAGGCATCAAAGATTAGAGGTCCCATCCTGCTGCCACCTTCACTACCTTTCAGTGCTGTGGAGAGCAGTGAGAGGCAGCAGGCTCCAGCTGCTTGCAGTTGGTTTTTATTTTAATCACTCCTGTACATTTTCTCCTCTTTATTGTAAAAGAGATGGACACATGGAGGGCAGCAGCACAGGGGCTGTTTACTTTCCATCTTATCAGCAGCATTAGGTACTTTAGAGACTACCAGGAAAGACCCAGGTACGAGCCACTCCCACTTGGCAGGACTTTGGACCACAGCATAGAGCTGCTGTGCCCAGACCAACGAGGCTTTCCCTACCAGCTCTGCCCCTGGCAACAAGGTTTCAAGATTTCCAATTTCTTTGTCTGTCCTCAGGAAAATGCTCTCTTCCCTCCTATCCCTACTGTTCTTTTTTAAATGTCCAACACAGTACTTGCCCAAAGAGCTATGAGCAAGATGCAGTTGACAGTCCAGGAGCATACCTCGCTGCTCTCAAGAGAGCTGTCAACTGGGAGTTTTATACAGAGGTGAATGTCAGTCAGCATAAATGCAAAGGGAGACTCCATGTGCTCCAGAGCACAAAGGCTGTTGGTTAATGGGTAGAGGGTAGGGCTTGCCTCTCAGATCGTGCATGCAAGCCAAGTGGGTAAAGCTGCCCGATTTTTTTTAGTAGTAGTAGTGTATAAAAGCTGTTGTGGTGAGGGGCTTATTGTTTATTTTAACTAACTCATGCTGAAGGGAAGCTGCCAAATAGCTGAGGCACCATCACAGGTTTGCTTATGCACCTCTTTTACCTCAGTGATCTAGATAATTTGTAATAAAACGGAAGATGTTCTAGCTTGGCCCCAGGGCCCTGCTCAGTTGGTCATGGCTGGGGAGGCAGAATAGCTGGGAGCAAGACAGAGTACTGCATCATCTCTTCTTGATGCAGACACATGCACAGGGGCTACCACACCAGAGTCTGACATCATCCAATGCCCTGGGGTTAAAAACAATCCCCTCATGCCGGCCTGGAGGGGCTCAAAAGCACGAGATACTCTGTGTGCCCCTGTAGTTCCTATTTGCGCCATCTCCCCAGGGAGACCTGTCCTAATGCCTTCTCCTAGGAATGATGAGCTGGAAAAGCAGCTGCGGCCCCCAGCTCTGGCTGTGTTCCCTGCGGTGCTGCAAGAATGCTGCAGGAGTGCTGCAGGAATACAAGAATGCTTCAGGAACACTGCTGGAACACTGCTGGAGTGCAGGAGCGCTGCCGGAGCGCTGCCGGAACGCTGCCGGAACGCTGCCGGAGCGCTGCAGGATAGCTGCCGGAGCGCTGCAGGAGCGCTGCAGTATAGCTGCCGGAGCGCTGCAGTATAGCTGCCGGAGCGCTGCAGGGGCGCCGGCAGTGTGCACGAACGCTGCAGAGGCGCTGCAGGAGCGCCACCTGGCGGGTCCCGCCCTCGGGCCGTGCCAAGCCCCCCCGAGTGCACTCACAGCCTGACATGCCTCGAACAGTGTCCAGCAAACGCTGCTGGGACAGCTCTCTGTGTGTTTCGATCATCTCCAGAGGACGTGTAGAAAAGGTTACAGGCTTTTCCTAGCGAGCATGATCATAGGGCTTTTTCGGCCTCAGGTGGGCTTTGTTAGATAAGAGTTGATAAATTAGCATGGAGACATCTTCTGAGAATCACAGCCTTCAGGACTTGGGGGTGTGGGTTGATGAAAAAATGAACATGAGCCAGCGGTGTGCGCTTGCAGCCCAGAAGGCCAACCGTATCCTGGGCTGCATCAAAAGGAGTGTGACCAGCAGGTCAAGGGAGGTGCTCCTGCCCCTTTACTCTGCTCCCGTGAGACCTCACTTGGAGTATTGTGTGCAGTTCTGGTGTCCTCAACATAAAAAGGACATGGAACTGTTGGAACAAGTGCAGAGGAGGGCCACGAGGATGATGAGGGGACTGGAGCACCTCTCGTATGAAGATAGGCTGAGAAAATTGGGGCTGTTCAGCCTGGAGAAGAGAAGGCTGCGTGGAGACCTCATAGCAGCCTTCCAGTATCTGAAGGGGGCCTATAGGGATGCTGGGGAGGGACTCTTCATCAGGGACTGTGGTGATAGACAAGGGGTAACGGGTTCAAACTTAAACAGGGGAAGTTTAGATTGGATCTGAGGAAGAAATTCTTTACTGTGAGGGTGGTGGGGCCCTGGAATGGGTTGCCCAGGGAGGTTGTGAATGCTTCATCCCTGGCGGCGTTCAAGGTGGGGTTGGACATAGCCTTGGGTGACATGGTTTAGTGGGAGGTGTCCTTGCCCATGGCAGGGGGGTTGCAACTCGATGATCTTGAGGTCCTTTCCAACCCTTACTATTCTATGATTCTATGATTCTATATGATTTCATAGGGCAGGAGAAAGCTAAAGCATATGTGGCTGGTAGAGTGCAACTCATTTTACTCTAGCACCTAACAGAATTCTAAGAGAAAAGCAAGACCTTCTTGTTCACTATTGTCACCCCCATTTCATGCCTTTTATAATTGCAAGGATCTCTGTTGTTAACTGGAATGTAAAGCAGAACATACAAGCTCATTGTGCATGGTGATTAACTCTGTTAGCATCACTATTTCTTTCCTTGATAATTTGCTTATTACATGAGACCTCAGAAACAATGCCAAAGCTTTGGAGTGGCAGAAAGAAGCAGAATAGAGTCTGTCCTAGCCCTGGTCTCTCTCTGGAAACAGCCATCCTCATCTGCTCCATAGGAGGCCTTAAAAACATGCCAAACGGAGAAGCTGAGTAGCCTTCCCTTATAGAAAGCTCCCCTTGTCTGCTAGCTGGTGCTATATAAATCCATGTAAACCTATCAGATCTTCAGCCTTGTCATCCCCACCTAGAGTCTATATAGAGATAACAGCAATACAATTACATTGAGCCACTTCTCAAGAAAAGACTGTAACTGTAGTTTCAGAGCTGCAGCTTGGGAAGACTGTGGCTGATATGTCAATAAGCACTTAACAGCCATGCAATAGAGAAGTTAGTGTCTCCAGTTCTCACTGTAAATCTTTATGGAAGCACAAAGACTTAACTTGGTGGAGACTTACTTGCTGGGATACCTGATCCCTGGTGATGAGCTGAGAAATCATCATTTTAGGTATCTGCCAGTACCTGCACGCTTTGCTTTCTTACCACTGAATTACCACAGGGAAGAAGGGCCAGTGCTCAAACACTGTGGTCTGCTCTAACTCTTTATTTTACCAGTCAGAAGTGGCAACTAAGAACATTCACAATGTTTGGGTACTGAAGAAAAAAAATGGAGATTCCTGTCTGAAGTAGGAGGGGGGAGAACATGATACTACTAATGATACATACTGCCTTGCAGTCTTTAGGTGAGACAGCCTAAGAGCTGGCTTAGTCTTTAGTGAACAAAGCTGGTCCTTACCCTGAGCAGCTGTGGTACTCTTATTTGTGGCTTTATGCTCAGCCAGTGTCTCACAGAGGCAGCATCAAGATTTTTTAAACAGACCTCCTTTTAAACAAACAAAAGACTCAGCAGAACAAGGCAGGTTCCCTTTCTCCCTCTTTCACCATGAGAGCCTAGCTGTCTTCAGGGGGCTGAACTTTGATCTGGAAGACATGACTCTTCCAAGCAGCTTCTGTTCTAGATAGTGCTTTGGTGCTCACAGTTTCACGAGGCAAGTGACCTGGTCCTGCTTCCTTCACTCTATATTCCGTGACTTGCTCTTGGTGCTCAATTTCAGCAGCTCTACTTTGAAATCCCAATAGTGCATTGGACAGTAGCTCTGAGTTCACAAAGTTCCTGGTAAATGGAGGGAAAACACCTAGTGTTGAGTGCCTACTATTGGAAGATGCTGGGCAGACAAAAGTAGATAGTTTACCCCAGGAGACAGTATGTTGTTGTTTTCAGTGTGGACATAACTACTGTTTATCCATGCAGGCACCTACAGGTGGTAGACAGAAGCACAAATTTACCGGTTGAACAAATTAGGAGCCAGGCAGCCCATGAGTATCTTTAGCTAGATCAGCTCTATGGGGAGAAAACAACCCCAGCTTTACATGAAAAAATACCAGCTCTGCACAGACTATGTGGGAGGAAGGTCTTGGGAGTTTCACAGAACTAAAACTAAAACCTAATAAAATATGAAGAATAAACAACAGAGAAAAGCATTATGCAATTGTATGAAGTCCTTTTAAGCCCTCTATCTCAAAGAATACAACAGAGATCGAAGACATACAGAGAACAGCAGCAAGGTTGATCAAAGTATGAAATGGAAGAGTTGAATACACTGAAATTCTTCAGTCAAGACTGACTGAGGAGGATCCGATGGAGATCTATAAATCCCTGAGTTCCTTGGAGAGTATGAAATGGAAAACTGTACAGAGTCACTCACTACAACACTGCAGGCACCAAAAGAAAACAGGTGTCAGGTTCAGAACACATGAAATACAATGAAGCTTGAGAAGTCCGTAAGGAGGCAGTATGAATGCTGTAAATTTACACAGATTTGAAATCTAAAAAACAAAAAACAACAGATGGAAAACATTTTTAGAAGGTCCTGCCAAGGGCTATTACACACACAGATACCACAAGTTGCTAAATAATGAAGAATTCTCTGGGGCAATACAAGTCCACGTTTGTCACCTTTTTATATGCTTCGTGTCTCTAAAAGCACAAAACAGGCAGATAAAAACATGCCCCCAACACAAAGCAGGCAAGGTACCATGTATCCGGCACCTGCCAGTGGGGTCACTGCTGCAGCCCCGTTCCGAAGGGAGCCGCAAGGACCCGTTACTTTCTCCCGTTCTCGTACGCGTTCTGGCGGTCCGTAAGGATCCTCGGGGTCCAAGACCATGGCGGTCAGTTCCCCTGGTAGCCGGGGCTCTCTCCGGTACCCGCACCCGCGCACCTCGAAGGCCTTGGTCAGACTGCCCGACAGCTGCACCGGCTGGGTGGGCCCCAGCGGGAGGGAGCGCGGGCGGCCCAGGCCGCGCAGCCCCTCCCGGCGGGCGGTGCCATAGAGTCCGCGCAGGTCCCGCCCGGCGCCGGGACAGGGGGAGCGGGGCGGCGGGTGCCGTGCCCAGCGCAGCTCCACCGTTTTCCGCAGCCCGGTGCCAGCCGTGACCGAGGCGCACGAGGGCGCGGAGGGACGCCCATTCGTGGCAAGGGCCCGTGGGGCGGGCTCCCGCCGCGGACCGGAAGCGGAAGCGCGCGGCGCCCCAACCTGCGGTACCTCTGTGGCGGCTGGGCCGCGCGGGACGGGGCCGCGGCCCGGCTCTTCCGCTTCCTCCCGGGAGCCGGGGTGGGTGCGTCTGCGTTGGCGGCGGGAGCCGGCGGCAGCGGCGGGTGGCGGGGTGTCCCTCCGCGGAGCTGAGAGGTGGCGCGGCCAATGGACCGGCACAAAGTGAAGCGGCAGCGGCTGGACAGGATTTGTGAAGGTGAGGCGGAGCGGGCGGCCTCGGGCTGCTGCGCGCCGCTTGGGGCCGCTCCCGGCGGCGGGGAGCAGCTCCAACTGGGGCAGAGCGCCCTTGTGCGGCTGGGGCGCTGGCCCGGCCGCTGCTCTCCCCGCCGAGCGGCGGTGTGCGGCAGCCGCCTGTCCGGTCCTGCCGCCTGCGGGCACGCTACCACCCGGCGGTTACGCACCACGCTGCCTGCGGCGGGGAATGCCAAGGCTTCTAGAGAGGGGCGGCTGTCAGGGCCCCTAAGCGTACGGGTTCTTGTGCGCTGTTAAGGAGGAAAGAGACTCTGTGTCTTGGCACACTGTGGAGGGAAGGGGCGAGTGAACGGGCAGTAGGCCTGAAGCGGCTCTGTAATTACTTTTGGGAGGCTATGGTAGGGAGGCGTGTTTCTGAGCAGACCACTTCGATTATCTCATGATTGATAAAACGTGGCTTATTTTTCTTTTTATAGTGGTGTCAGATGTTTGGGTTGGTTTGTTTTTCTCTAGCTTGATTTCCCTGTTTGTTTACTGTTTCTTTCTTTTGCGTTGACTAATCCCTTCCGAAGTACTACAGAGCTCTAACAGAACTAATGACTTGTCAGACTAGCAAATGGGACTCAGAATTCCTGTCTTTCATGTAATCACTCCTGCTGACTTTTTTAATAGGCATACGGCCTCCTATTGTGAATGGCCCAATGCCAACACGGCCACTGGTTGCACTCCTGGATGGACGAGATTGCACTGTGGAGATGCCCATCTTGAAGGATGTTGCTACAGTGGCATTTTGTGATGCTCAGTCAACTCAGGAAATCCATGAAAAGGTGGGCACAAAAATGTGCGATCATTCAGACATAGAGCTCTGCCTCTTGGGCTAACTGAAGCAGACTGATTTGCCCTGGTTTTTGTTGTAGGTGCTGAATGAGGCAGTAGGAGCTCTGATGTATCACACCATTACCCTTTCTCGTCAGGATCTGGAGAAATTCAAAGCCCTCAGGGTCATTGTGCGCATTGGCAGTGGCTATGACAATGTTGACATCAAATCCGCTGCAGAATTAGGTATGATGACACCATTAGGGCTCTGTTGTGATCAGTACTGAATGGGAACTGGAACACTGCATATGTTTTTCTGTTTTATAGCTGAGTGCATTTTAAATCTTCTATGTAAAAAGATTTGGAGCTGCTTAATATCAGGCATTTTTAGGAAGCTGACGATATTGGAGTTGGTAGGTGGCTTGAAAGAAAGATTCTTAGCTCAGATTGCTCTGCTATAGGTGTCAATGTCTCTGCTGTTTGGGATTCAGAAACTTGAGTACAGTGTCCAGGTAACTTTTGGTGAGACAGCTTTAGGTTGTTTGTAAGAAAAGAATTCGGCAAACTCTGATGTCCAAAAGCAGCCTGCAAATACTGGTACAGGATAAACTCACTGTAAATACTTGATAAGTGAGTTTTCCTGTTATTTTTTTATATGCATGTACGTTCTGATTCAACACTATTACTGATCCCTTTAGAGGCCCTTGCATATGAAGAGTCTGGATCAAGTGACCAAAGCTGCCATTTATGAAATGCATGACAGTGAAACTTTCAGACTTTGTAGTCCCCCAGGTGATGTAGGTCATCTAAGTACCCTGTTCCTTCTTATTTTGGGCTTGTGTAAGTGATTTGAAACCTTTATTAACGTAATGCAGATTAGATTAAGCTTAAATCAAATGCATGTAAAATTGATATAGACGTTACAAATTCTGGATCTGTAAGAACAGCTGAATTGCAAGTAAAAGAGGAGTGCTTATTTCTCTAGTGCTTGAATTAGGTCTTCTGGTCTGAATGATTCAACTGAAGGCTCAAGAGTTCCTGGCAAGGTCTCTGGTTCTCATGCAGCCATTATGTTTTTAACTCAAAGAGAAATGAATAGGTAAAATTCTTTCACCATCAAGAATGCTGCTTGCCAGTTTTGCTTTGGGAAGGTACTATGATGACCCTCAGGCATGGCCAGATTTCCTTTATCATAGAATCATAGAATAGTTAGGGTTGGAAAGGACCTCAGGATCACCCAGTTCCAACCCCCCTGCCATGAGCAGGGACACCTCCCACTAAACCATGTCACCCAAGGCTATGTCCAGCTTGGCCTTGAACACCACCAGGGATGAAGCATTCACAACTTCCCTGGGCAACCCATTCCAGTGCCTCACCACCCTTACAGTAAAGAATTTCTTCCTCAGATCCAATCTAAACTTCCCCTGTTTAAGTTTGAACCCGCTACCCCTTGTCTATCACCACAGTCCCTGATGAAGAGTCCCTCCCCAGCATCCCTATAGGCCCCCTTCAGATACTGGAAGGCTGCTATGAGGTCTCCACGCAGCCTTCTCTTCTCCAGGCTGAACAGCCCCAATTTTCTCAGCCTATCTTCATACGGGAGGTGCTCCAGTCCCCTGATCATCCTCGTGGCCCTCCTCTGGACTTGTTCCAACAGTTCCGTATCCTTTTTGGACAGTTAATGATTATTTTCATACTTACCCAGGCCCTTTAATTCATTCTGAGGTAAGATACTGTTCCTTATGTGTTCTGAGTCTTCAAATCAGACCAAAGGGCTATTGTGTGTGCTTGCATTTCTTACATTTAGGCATAATATTGCATGTAAACACAAATTTGTGTCTAGATGTGTGAGAGATGAATGCATGTGGCTTGTCTGAGTTGACTGAGGTGGTAACCAGTGCGATTAAAAGAAGTTAGGTTTCCCTGTCTTCCCTCCTCATGTCTCTGAGTAGTCTATGTGGTATTACAGCACAATTGCAAAGGATTTTGTAGAGATTTCCCTAGTTCTCTTGGGAGGACATAGTCTGAGTTGAGTCAAATGTCTCCTCCATAATGGGCTTACAAAAGAGTGACACATTGCTGAATTTTATGTGCCTTCAACCATTGCCTAGATGTGCCTAGTTTTAGGATAGGCGGTAGACTTTTGAGGGGGAGATTTTTCTTGTTTTGGCAAGTGGCGATGGTTGCATTTGCGAAGAGACCATTTTTTATCTAGTTATTTTTATTTCTTAGCTGGATTGTTGACTGAAGGAGGGCCACAACAGGGAAAGACCAGATTTTGCTACAGTGTTGCATCTTTCCCTTTCCTGACAGTATTTGGTGCTTCCATGACTTTAACTCAGTTTGCATTAGTGATTTACCCGATAGTTCTAGCCATGGGTTTTATGGCCCCTTGCGGTTGTATGTTATTTTAGAGTGGGAGTGTTACGTGTTGCCATTTTTAAGTATAACTTCAAATGGATTTAGGCTCCTGTGACTTTTCTCTATGTTAAATGAATTAGTTAGTTATTGTTGCTCCTGGGGAAGCTGATGCTTGCAGTGAGCATCTGGACTGTGAGGCACAAAAGAGCTCAACCATCTGTCTTAATTCTTCTTCAGTCTGCCAGTTGATCTGTCAGGACTCTCTGGAATGAGTGCATCTTTTTGGATGTGGATCCTATAAAAGTCAGTTTCTTGCATCACTGGTGTGAGCCAGTTTTCTTATTTCAGTCTGTTTGTTTTGTTTTGTTTCGTTTTTCTGGTGAGTGTGTCAATCAAATGGACATTTATAAGGAAGGAATGGTATTTCCTTGAGGTTAAAAAGCTGGTGGTCATTTCTGTGTTCTGTGAATGAGCTTTTTCGAAGAATCCTGTTTCTTGGCAGTGGTTCTGGAGCACTGAATTATCTTTCAGCACTTAAGCCTGAAGAGCTCTTATTTTGGTTTAGCATTGTGATGCTAAAAATCTTATATGACCTCTGTGGCTTTGTAGGCATTGCAGTTTGCAACATCCCTTCCTCCTCAGTAGAGGAGACTGCTGACTCTACCCTCTGCCACATCTTGAACCTCTATCGCCGTGTTACTTGGCTACATCAGGCTATGAGGGAAGGGAATCGAGCCTCAAGTGTAGAACAGATTCGAGAGGTGGCTGGTGGTGCTGTGCGTATCCGTGGGGAGACTTTGGGCATCATTGGACTAGGTAAGTGATGGGAATTGTTAGACTGAAAAGTGAACTGTGAAAGTTTCTGGGAATGTGAGAGTCACAGGCTGAAAATAAGAGACAATGTTACAGCTGTTTATTGTGAAACGCACTGACTTCTAGGGAATACCAGTGCCCTGTTCTGTGGTACTGGATATCTTCAAGAGTTGGGTATATGCCATGGGATTGGGGATTTCTTTTCTATTTTCAAATGGCTAGAAGAATTGGAATATTTAGACAGTTCTTCTCAGTGACTGTTTCCCTGTGTGCTAGGCTCCCTGACAAAGCCACCTGAAAGCTACCAGTTCTTTCCCCAGGTTCTTGTAATCAGATATTATTGCTTCTGGCTAAGGGTCCAGATTTGTCTGGAAAAACAGAGCTCCTTCTAGGCTAAGCTCTGGCTATATTGCATTGGGAAGGACTAGAATTAGCCATATGGGATCAGCACTGAATAACCTCCTCTGGATCTCTACGGCAATTTTAGGGGTTTCCAGGGCTGCGTTACCTTGGGCCAGTCCAGTATAGGCTCCCAGTCTACCCCAGTATCTTGTCTATAAAGTTTGTTTTACCTTTCCTTGATGATTGTGGGTTTTCTTTTGTGAAGGCCGAGTTGGACAGGCAGTGGCTCTGCGAGCCAAGTCCTTTGGCTTCAACGTGATTTTCTATGATCCCTATCTGCCGGATGGAGTGGAGCGATCCTTGGGTTTACAACGAGTAGGAACCCTGCAGGATCTACTAATGCACAGCGATTGCATCACATTGCACTGCAGCCTGAATGAACATAACCATCACCTCATCAATGACTTCACTATTAAACAGGTGCAGCAGGAGCTTGATTTCCCCCACAGAACACTGTGGAAATGAATGCAAACAGAAACTGCTGCTTTCACGGAGGCTGAGAGCGTGTGAATCCTGCTGCCTCTGTCATGTGCCTCCTGCTGCTGCCTTTGGAGGCTGGGAGTGTGTGGATCCGGGTGCCTGTGCTTTGTGCTGTATAGAATTTCACATTAGGAGAATAGGATTGGCTCTTCTTGCCAAGTAATTTCACTTATAAAAAATGCTTTAGGTGATGCAATAATTTCAAATACCTTTAAGTTACATAATTGACTCTGGTTGTGAGAGCCAGATGTGCTGTGGCTGGGACTGTGTAAGTTTCTTTACACGGCTCTGCCAAAGCCTCTCTGCCCAAGCCCACTGCAAAATCAGTCTCGGGCTCTACTCCACTAGTCTATGAATGCTTATCAGTGCTTTCACATGAGACATCTGGATGCTGTAGTCCAATTTTGTATGGTTCTGAGTTACCGGCTGGGCTTAAACCATGACAAGCTGGACACTTGATTCATGTCCTCTTTCTTTTTTAATTTAGTAGGATGAATATGGAGTGCAGAACTTGAAAGTTCCACTTTTGCCCTTGTCTTGTGATTTTGTTTGTATGTTTTTAAAGCAAATTTCTCAAGCGTTGCTTTCAGGCATTTCCCTTGTGGTTAGCTTTGCAGTGAGAGCACCCCTAGTTCCTTCAGGCCTCATCTAATCACTGCAGGCTCCTGTTCATTTCCAGTAGACTTCAAAGATTCACTTAGTTTCCACAAAAAGTCTCATTCTCAAATCACTTAATATTTTTCTTCTTCCAGATGCGCCAGGGCTGCTTCTTAGTGAACACAGCCCGGGGAGGGCTGGTAGATGAGAAAGCCTTAGCACAAGCCTTGAAAGAGGGGAGAATCAGAGGAACAGCATTGGATGTGCATGAGTCTGAACCTTTCAGGTAATGTTGCATCTGCATGCCTACTGCTAGCATGTTATTCACCTGCACTGGATGACACTTGCTTTTTGATATTCGAGTTATGGTGATACCCAAGAGGACAGACGGGTTATCTGTTTTTTCTTTTTCCCGCCTCCCCTCCCCACACAGCTTTGCTCAGGGTCCCTTAAAAGATGCACCTAATGTGATCTGCACCCCTCACACTGCCTGGTACAGTGAGCAGGCTTCCATTGAATCCAGAGAAGATGCAGCTAAAGAGATCCGCAGAGCTATTACAGGTAATGAGGAAGACTATGTGCTCTGCAGCTGTAGCTGCAGAGTGTTTTTTTGTTAGTTCACTGCAAGGCTTATGCTCCTTGTTCTGAAAACTTAGACTCAGTAACTGGTATCTAAAATTGGAGTGTAAGTTGGTAATTGTCTTGTAACTAATGCTGGAGTGACATTTTCCCTCCCTGGGTAAACCTTATACCTAGTACATCCTTTGGAATAATTCCTTTGACAGTTATACTGTACACCATTTTTCTGAAGCAGTATATACTGTCTCTTGGGGAAGGTGAGGCTTGGCAATTGCAGTTTGCAGCAAATAATTTCTACAAGATCACAGAACTGGGAAGGAAGGATCAATTTCTTGTATTCTCAAGAGACTAGCTGTTCAGAAGTGTCTCTCCTGGCCAGTGTTACCCTGTGGAGATGGATGGAAAAAATCATGTGCATTTCCTTTTTACTTTCCTTTCTAAATGCTTCAGGGGACAAACCCTTTCTACTTGAGTCCTGGGTTTTTTCGTAATTCTTGGTACTCTTGCAGGTCACATACCTGATGCTTTGAGGAACTGTGTTAATAAGGAGTACTTGCTACTGGCAGCTCAGTGGTCCAGTATTGATCCTGCAGCTGTCCACCCAGAACTCAATGGAGCTGCAGCTTACAGGTGAGATGTGTATGTAGGTTGTACAAGTTACTGCTTTCAAGCCTATCTTGCTACTGAAATAGGCCAGCATCCCTCTTTGGGTTTGAGAACCCAGACTTGTAGCTGCAAGCTGTTTCTGTTTCTGTATGCTCTGTATATGAACTCTTTCCAGAAACTTAACAGCAGCACTTCTGAAGCTGTGCTAGGATCTAACATTTACTTGGTCATATTTAGTTCCAGCTACTGGTTTGTTTTTCCAAATCCTTGCAAGACCTGCCCAAGAGATCTCCTTATATAAGGAAGCCTGCTTGGTACCAGAAAAAGAGGTCTGGATCTTGAAGTTTAGAAGTTGTGCGTATTATTAGAGTTCTATAAGCAAAACACGTTTCTCAATTCTAGCTCAGATATGGAGTATTAAAGAGGCATTGTCTGGTGGGTTTGGGCAGTGGCCTAAATAAGAGTGTATTTCAGTTTAGTTGTCTTACAGACCTGCCAAGTGATTCTGGGCAGGTTGCTACGCTTCTGTTTTATATCCATCTGCAAAGTAAGACATACATTCTCTTCCCTTCTGAGTCGTACAGAGGTTCAGATATGTTTCTGGAGAAAGCACAGGGAGGCAGAATGGGAAGTAATGGAAGAATAGTTCATTAGTACTAATGACTATTGCTGTCCTATTTCTCATCTCACTTTAGCTGTTTTTATTAGTTCAGTTACTTACTTTTTCTATCTTGGAGTCCAGTGAAGGATAATGGGCAGCTTGTGCTCCTCCTGCTAATGGAGAGGGAATTTCCAGGCCTTCACAGTACGTTCACACACCGCCTCACGCTGTTTTCCACTGGAGATAAACCTTGTGCCAGTTTTTAAATGCTGAGTACATGACCCATCTGTGAATGGGTGTCATTAGGATATAACTGCTACTCTTCAGCTCTGGAGACTTCTGTGTTCTGTCACAGAGCATTTCTGTTAGAAAGATGGGTTTGTATCCAGCAGGTGCCTGAGGGCATAGCTAATTGCCCCGTGAATAACTGTTGGACAAGCTTGTAATTTCTGTTTCTATTGGTTTTAGGTTTCCTCCAGGAGTAGTGGGAGTAGCCACCCCTGCGCTGCCAGAACCACCAGTAGTGGAAGGGATTGTGGCTCATGGGATCCCTCCTGTTTCCCACCCTGCGCCGCGTACCCCTTCCCCAGGAGAGACAAGCAAACTGGATGCAGACAGAGAGATTCCTGCTGACCAATAGCAGCATCTTTCCTCTCATCTGACAGCAGATAAAAGTAGGAGGGCATCTCCTGCTAGGACCTTCTTTAACACACCCTACAGAGACTGTTTCCTGTTCATGCAGGACGGGAGAATGCATTTCATTACTGGCAAACTTTAGCTCTTGCCTTTATTTTTTAACCCTTTAGTTTTAATCCCTCAATCTTTCCCCTTCCCTGGGGCAGGGCAGCAGTGACCTTGCCTCCTCTTGGAAACACTTAGTTTAACAAATGAATTTTCCCATATATTTGCCCTGGTTGTCTGTGACAGGGAACTGTCCTTGTGGGCTCAAACACTGAAGTGGAGCTGTCTGGTCAGGAGTGGCCCTCAATGTTCCCAACACTAGACTTCAGTGCACACCTTTCAGTTGTGACTTGTAGCTTAAATTTAATTTGGTTGAATCTCTCAAGTGTAGCCATGGGGAATACTAGAAAAATACTAGTGAATTGGAGAAGTTGTGACTACTGTCTTTATTATGCCCTTGGTAGAATGCAGCCTAGGCTCAGCTGTGTTTGTTACTTTGCTTGTTTTAATTAAGGTTTCCTGTGAGAACAGGCATTGCTCATTGTTGACCATACAAAGTTCAGTCTATGCAGTACCAGGCCTGAGGTTAAAAGTAACAGTCTCAAAGCCGGCCCTGTAAATAATTTGGAAGGGATTAAACTGTCATCAAATATGTTGTGGTGACCACTGTGTTTGTGAGGCTTCAGAGTAGTTCACCCTGGAGTCTCTGTGACTCAGAGAAGGCAAGAGAATCCAGAAGTGGGAAAAACTTGCCCTGGGAGACAGCAGGTAGCAGTAACTTGCAACTACAGTTGCTTGTTCCTCACACACGGGTACCTCACAGTCTGATGGTGGTGATTAGCCACAAGGTATCTATTATGTTAGAATTCTAAGCTTGTGCTACAGATTGGTTTGGTTTTGGGTTTGTTTTTTTTAATCCAGAACTGCATCAACTAGAAGTAACATAGCACTGGTTCCTGCGCTGATGGAGAAGGCAGCTTTCACTGGTTGAGCAAATTATGCCAGCTCTGCCACCATACACTGCATCTCCAACAGTGGGCAGGGCAGGACACTGTTGTTTTGGCTTTGTTTTTTTGTTTTTGTTTTTGTTTTTTTTTTTTCACATGAGTAAGCTTTGGGATACTAAAGGAGAAAGAACCCTCTTAAGAACCCTCTTAGCTTGTCACCGGAAGCCAAGGCAGGATTTTGTTGCTCTCAAGAATTTTCCCATTTTCCAAATGATCGAGTATGAATCACTTCTTTGAGGGGGATGGAGTAAAACGGGTTCCACGGGAGAAGATTATCCTTAATTCCACATCTTCCTTTAATTTTACCTTGTTACACTTTAGCTACAGCCTTTCCATGCACAACATGTAACGATTCACAATTGATTTGTTCATGTTGTGTGAGCCTACTGAAGTTGGTGCTATGTGGGAGGCATCCCCTGTGTGTGGATGGGTCTGCCTCCCTGTTCTGTGTCTGTGAATGGAAGCTGAGCAGCTGGGAATAGACTGGAAATACAGCTTGAGGTGTGGACACGATCCTCTCGTTGGGCTGCTTGGGACGCTGATGGAAGCTTTCACAGTCACTAAGTTTTCAGGGGTTTGATTTTTTTTTTTTTTTTCCTGGTATTAAATTTTTCTTCAGCTGCCTTCATATAATGGCTTGCTACTGATGCAGTGAAGTGATTAATTCCTTTCCCCTCCAACTCCTCACACCTCACAATTCAAGAAAGGAAAATGAAGAAGCAAACTTCAGGTGTTTTCTTACAGATTTTACACTTTAACTGTTTAGCATTAGTGAGATGATATTAGTTCTCTAGTGCTGAGTGTCTTTTTTGATAAGGTGTTTGTCTTGGTGAAGGTTCTTCACTTCTATGTTTTCATGGATGATGCTGATTCTACTTAAAATTCATATACCTCCTTGGCAGCTCAGGTTTAGCAGATGAGACTGGGACTGGTGGAAAATAACCAGCAGCACCTTCTTGAGTTCTCTAACCTCTAGGAAATCTAAGTTTTACAAGCTACTAGCTCAAAAAGCTGTTCTGGCAGGCAGATGGGGAATAGATTTCAGGGCTTGAGAGCTCATCCTCTGTGTATTACCACAATCTGTCAGTAACTACTCTTTCATTGTTTGCTGCTGAAAATTCCTGCCCTGCTTAGAGGTTCAGGTCTGAGATTATTCTGTGGTAAGGGGCTTTAGTTACGAGTTTTGTGACTACAGAGAATCGGAGTACATTGTGTCTTTTCTAGAGCACAATGCAAGATAGATTTATTTTTTTTAAAAGAGGCAGCAATTTATTTCTTTTTTTCTCTTCTTAACTGCAAATATCTCTATGGACCAGTCAACTGAGCAGAGGAAGAGTGGAAAGATCTCATCTGGGGGACACCTGAGTTTCCCAGTTCCTACTTTTGGTGCCTAGACATACTGGTGACTAGTAATTCCCTAGTGGGAATTGACTGATGTAATAAGAAATATTTCCAGCTATGGGTACTAAGGAGTTGAAGGTGACAGCATTGTGGCTCTGTTCTAGCCAACACTCTGTAGGCTTGTGCTTGTATATGAAGGCAATTTTCTCCCTGATTAAAGCTGCAGCAGAAAATATTGAGGTAAAAATGAACAGAACCCTTGTCATGACCTCAAAGAAGGGCTCTCCTTGTGTGTATAGGATTACTTTGCTTATACAGCGTCTGTCCCTCTACCTATAGACTGAATGTGTTATTACCAGAGAAAGGCTATTCTGAACAGATAGCACAAAAAAAAAAAAAGAATTTCCAGTACTTAAGTACTCTGTGGTCTTCTCCATCCCCCGAGTGCCCAGTCCATTGTCCGTGCTCTCCTGTGTGACACTTGGACTTGCAGCTCCCTTCCCAAGCTGTTGCAGGTTACAGAAGTGGAAGGATTGATGTTTATTTTGTTTGTTTTAATGCCTTCCTTCAGAACTAGCGCAGAGCTTTAATCCCAAAGAACAGAAGTCTGCCAGGGTGAGGCAGGAGTGTCCTAGCTGCACTAACCTGCTTACAGGAGGTGCTCACACTGTCCTAAGGTACTTTCTGTTTTGTCAAGGTCACTGCTGCTGACCAGCTTTTTTATAGAGGATTCAGAGTTTCAGAAATATATTTTTGTAGACAATAACTAAGCTGTGAAACATTGAAATAAAGCATGTAAACTAAACCTTCCAGCACTGTCCTCTGTACAGCTGTTTTTCTCACTTCAGTTCTCTCCTGCCTCATTAGAAAATGTTTGATTACTTCTTGGATATATATTAATAAAGTTCTCCAAAGAACATGACTGCTGTCTATGGAAGGGGTGGCCTTACCTACAGAAAGTCTTTTGAGCTGCCCTTGATGCAAGTCTTAGTATCTTATCTGGGTGATGCATCAGGACTAAAATCACACTGTAAAGAGTACAGATGATGGGATGAAATAATGAAATGCACTCTGAGGACAGGTACATTGTACAAACTGGTATTTGGTGCTACCTTGCCCATTTCCCAGTGAATTGCATCCCCCTAACCAGGAATTAACAAAGATAAAATGTTGTCATCTACTTAAAACTGCCTGGTACAATCTTTTTGAATAAATGAAAGTGAAAGAAAGCAACTTGCCTTTGCTGCTGTTAATTCAGTGTCAAATGTGGCACTTCTAGAGCAAGGAAGCATTATGTATGCAAGAAAACTTATTTCCACAAGAATCTCCTTGTTCTGGTATGGAAGATAGCATCTGCTCCCGATTCCAGTATCTGTCAGTGCTACTGTGTCTTCACAGTGCAAGTAGAGAGATGTGAAGTTGTGTGTCATTTCTCTAAGTGGTGTTGGATCCTGAAGGATTTCGTAGTTGCCCAAGTACGCTGAAAAAGGTCGGGTTTAGGGCATTGCGCTATTCTACATGAGAACTGTTCAAATGTATCAGCTCATCACGACAGCCACATACCATTAGCAAAACAATTTTGTATCTTAACCGCCTCCTAAATAAACGCCTTTTCAAACTTTGCCCCGGACCTGTGAGGCACTGCTGTTACTCTAGGCCAGCTGCAAGTCCGCCTGCCAACCCGCAACGGGATCCTGCTCCTGCGGCTGATGCCGAGCGGGGTTTTGTCTGCGGTCACCTCCGTAACAACTCCGTAATTCCGGTGGTAATTTCGGAGTTTGAACTCGCTGTTACGAGCGCTCCGACGGCTCCGCCCGGGTCCCTCAGCTGTGCGACTCTTCCGGTTCCCCTGTGCCCGTCACCCGCCCCGCCCGCCGCCCTCTGCACCGCCTTTGGAGCGTAGGGCCTCGGGGCGCTCCGGGCGGGGTGGCGCGGGGCATTGTGGGGCGGGGGGGGGGGGGGCAGTACCGCGCTGTGCATGCCGGGAACGGGGCGGGCGGTGCTCGGTGGTCCAGGCGCTTGCTCGGTGTCTCGGTGCGACGACGACTGGTGGGCTTGTGCCAACGGTGGAGGAGGCTCCTGCCCGTCGGGGATGGCGGACGCGGCGGCCTCCCCCGTGGGGAAGCGGCTCCTGCTGCTGCTGGCGGCGGGGCCCGGCGAGGGCGAGGCGGCGGGGCCGGAGCCCGGGCCTGCGCTGCCCTCCCGGGCCTGGCGGAGCGGCACGGTGCGGGCCATGAGCGGAGCCGTGCCTCAGGACCTGGCGGTGAGGCCCCGGCGATTGGGGGGGCAGGTTTGGGACTGGGACGACGGGAGCCGCAGGCGGGTCGCTGCGGGTCGGGCCGCCCTCGTGGGCCGCGGCCTCCCGCCGCCGTGCAGGGCTGCGGGCGGGCGAGGCGCCGGGGCCGAGGGGCGCCGCCTCCCGTGTGCGGCTCGCGGCAGCGCTGTGCTGGTGCCCCGCGGTCGTCCCGGACTCCCCGCTGGGCCTGCCGGGACGCGTTCCGGGCTGAGGGGCGGCGGGGCCGGGCCTGCGGCGGGCGCATTGGCGGATCGGTCCTGAAGCTGCCGGGACACGGATCTGCTCGGGGCGGAGCGGACCCAGGGGCCTTGGGTGCCGTGGTTGGAAGTAACCGACGTGTGAAACGCGCGCCTGGGAGGTTTCTGCTTTTTGGTGCTGATCCATCTGTATGTAACTTCTGAGCGTTGGAGTTTATTTTTCCCCGGTAAGATACTAAGTTTTCTGGAGCAGCCCAACTGATGCCCTTGTTTGAAGGTGTACTTTTGAGTGGGGATTATCAGTTTCATTCTGTCTCCGATTTTGTTTTCAGCTGTAGGAATTTCTTGCTTCATATAATGTGTTTGAACAGTCTTTAGCACTTACTTGGTTTACTTCTAGTTGTCCTGAGTTCAGGACAAGATAACAGCACAAGTATAGCTCAGCGGGATGCTTGAGTGGAGATCATAAAAAGAGCTCTTAAAAGATACCTATGCTATATATCTCTTTGCGTATGCCAATTCTGCAGATATTTGCTGTGAGCAGTGGTATGCTTCAGAGACCTGGTGGTATGCTGCTGAGAACTGTGGTTGTTAAATAGACCCAAGGAGGGAAGGCATGAGGTTCTGTGTTTGTGAAGAATCTTGTTAGTTTTCTTTTTGATGACCTTTTTAAACATTTGTTGTTGCTACTGTAAGTTCTTTGGGTTTCTTTGCAGACTTCCAATTTTGAGAAGTGGCCTTGACTTCCTGCAGTGATGCTGCTTTCTTTGGCCTTGTCTTAGTACTTCAGCTAATCCCCCGTCAGTGGGAAGGGGTATGCTGGATTTAGTTTGGCAAAGCCAGGTGCCCTGGCACCCCCTGGCTGCAGCTGGGAGCTGTGGTGATGCACTCTAGCAGCTCCCTTTTTTGTTTAAGGAGGGAAAAAAGCAAACACTTAACATGCAGAAAGGGGATCTTCAAAGGAAAATGGGGCAAGTGTTTGAGATGAGAAATGTCAAAATGTGTTGGGCTAAGATCTGGTCTGGAGAGCTACTCTTGTAGCAGACTGCAATCGACAAGTGTATTGTCAGCACTCTTGCATTCTGGAATGATCCATCCCAAATGTGAGTATGATGTAGGGTATTTTTGGTGTGTTGGTCCTATGCTCTTCTCCTGGAAGGATTGGTGGGGTGTTTTCCTGGTTTGTTTTTTTTTTCTCCAGTGAATCTGTCCAATAAAAGGTAAGAATTTGTTTCCTGGTCAGTCATTGCTGACTAGCCTTTTAGACTACCCTAGCAAAGTAAAAGTTAACTAAAGAATGTCTCCTACTGCTGCTGTTAAAGGCAGAAAACTGGGGTGGGTGGATGTTGGTAAGACCAGTAGGCATATCTTTAATGCCTTTTGCTGTAAAAGAGATGTTTATGAACAAGCAGCATGTGTAACATACTTTATTTGCAAAGCAAGTAAAAAAATATTTAAAATGTATAAAAATGTATACAAAATACAGGTTTTTTTGCAAAGCAAGTAAAATACAGCTATTCAAAGGAGAAAAGTTCGTCAAATGAGAGCTGCCTGAAAAAGTAGTTGATGTGCATTCCCTCCAATACTTTGTAGAGTAAGCACAGAGTGTTTTATACTTAAGTACGAAACACTATAAATTCTTGTTATACCAGAAGGTTTTTTCTTATAGCCTTTCTGTCTTCCTGTGTGTGATAGACAGACATCCACCCTGAAAAAATTTCATTCATACGGTGAGCAATGTCTTCTGTGGCTCCACTTACACTTTTCTTGGGTTGGGGCTCAGTAGGGTCATGAGGGATTCTGTAGCCATTCATATTACTGAAATGCAAGGAGCAGGGATGATGTGTGAGTAGATGGAATACCTGCTTGGTTTTAGCTTATGTAAGTTAAGTTTACATGATTTATTAAAAAAACAATCTTGGCTTTTTTGGCAGTGTCATTGCAGCGAGAGGTAACTCAGTGTGACTTCTAAATTCTCTAAAAGGATCTTGGCAGATCTGAAGTGGTTAGGAAGTTACACCTGAGGACTGGGGTGGAGAGTCAAGCTGAGGAACCTTCCCAGTCTTGCGCCATGTCTGGCGTCCATGGCATGCCTGCTGAATAGCAAGGGGCAGGGCAGATGGTGGCTGTGGAAGGAATGGTAGGACTGATCTCAGTAGTGGCTTTATCAGGGCTAGCAATGGTGTTCAAGGCCAGGTTGGACAGAACCTTGGGTGACATGGTTTAGTGGGAGGTGTCCCTGCCTGTGGCAGGGGGGTTGGAATTGGATGATCTTAAGGTCCTTTCCAACCCGAACTATTGTATGATTCTATTCTATGATTCTATGTGTTACACTTTCAAATAAACCCGAAAGACTGAATGGTACATTTGTATGGGGTAGTTCAGCGTGGTGATAAGGGGTTTGAGCTGCAGGTAGGCCACTGGGAGTCTATTTCATCATTCAAATGGCTGCAGACAGTCAGGTTTCTGTAATATCCATACTAAGATGATTTCTCAGTTTTCAGTGGCGGTATCAGTGGAGCTACTTAGAAGTTTGAAATACATCTTTTGTTGATGCCTCTAGGTGTGACTGCAAGGCACTGCCTGATGCAGGAATTCTGTGGGATACGTGCTAGCAGTTGTGTACTCTTTTCTGTCAGGTTTCAAGTGAAAGACTGATTATTTCATAGGAGGTAAAAACACATGGACTTGTTGTGTATGGAGAAACTTCTACTTGAAATGCAGGTGATTATGAGAAAGTGGGAGTTTGGACTTGAGTTATTACTGTGTTAATCTCTGATGGCAGTCCGTTTCCTAAACACTTTGGATGAAAAGTGGAGGCCAGTGTTCTAACCAAGCAACTGCTTCAAGAAGTCTGTTCTGTAGTTTTAACTTCTTAAGGTACAAGGCTTTCTTTTTTTTTTCCCTGTAGGAAAACAACTTCCTACATATTCCTTAGGCAAGTTCTGTGTGTCTCTGGTTTGCATAAGGTACTGTTAGATTTGAGGCAGGAATGTGTGTAAAGAAATTTGATACTTTTTATGCCAGCTGTATCAGTGACATTATTAATATCTTGCAATAATAATTCCACTGCTCCAATACTTGCCATTTTAAAGCTAATAATTTTCCATCCTGCTTTTATTATTGCCTTTAGACTTTTGTAAATTTTTTTCCTTCCTTATTTTCAAGTTCAGGTGTTGTATTTGCTGCTTGCCAATTATGCAAGCACCGATTTTAAATTGTTTGAAAAGTCTGGCTATCAAACTTACAATTTAAGATGTTGCTTTTTTTTCCTCATCCTTTTCTTGCTGATAATTGGGTTGTAGAATATTTGAGATTAGGAATAGCTTTCTTTGTTTTCTAGTTGATTTGTTTTGTGAAACAGCAGATAGCATCATCTCTGCAGGTGCAGAAAGAAACAGTAGTCAAAAAAGATTGTCTTGCTATTATTTCACTGAAGTCGGTTTTTATGATACTTTGATTGGGATGCATGCAGACGTTAGAAAAATAGATATTTTAGATGGATTGAGGCCAAACTAGATTGCTGTCACATTCATACCTGTGATAATTAAGGTTGTGGGCTGTCTTTGTGTTGCAGAGGCATTGACAGGGCTGTTCATACATGATTCTGAGCATTGCTCATTTTTGTTACAGCAGGAGAGTGGCAGTTGCAGTGTGCTCTAAAATGACTCAAGTGACACTGGTGCAGAACAGGGTAGGGCCTTCCCAAAGATGACACTTCTTCCCTTGCATTTTGTGGCTTGTGTGTAGATTCCAGCACTGACTTTTAGCTGTGATATTCACATTCCTTGACATTTTCCTCCATGTGTGTGACCAGTGTGAGGGTCAGTAATGATGCTCAAGCTGGGACTGCTCTAATGTTGAGAGAAATGAGATACTGACAGAGTGCTGTACAAGATTCTCTTGTTTTGGCACTTTGTCATTCTTTCCTACCTACTTAACCTGACTCATCTAAATACATGTCTTTTTGGGCCACATAAAGAGGTATTGAAGACCAGTATTTTCAGGAATGGTTTTCTCTACTATTTTTGCTGAAATATAGTGGGGTGTTTGTTTTGTTTTGTGGAGTTTTCTTTTACTTTAATAAACCAGGGCCTGTCTGGAACTGCCTTGGGTTTTAGAATGGTTACAGAACTTAGCTATGGTGGTGTTTTGTGTTTGCTCCTGATACCCGCTATAATTCTGTTACGTATTAATCTTGAAATGTTTCTTTTTTGTCTTTTGTTAAACAAACGTAAAAATACCCAAAGAAAACAAAAAACCATAACCCAACAATAAAAAACAGAACGTGAAACTTTATCATCTTTGTTGTGTCAAATGAACAGTGTAAATAAACTCATATTGTTTAGATATGCTGTATTTCGGTACTTTAAGCTCTAAATTTTACTGTAGGGCTTGCTATATGTTACTGTGGTGTCAGAGCGTTGTTCAGTCTTCAGCTGTAATAATCATAATGCCAGGCAATATATTTGAAATTCTAGGGAGCTCTTTAGAGTCATAGAATTACAGAATAGTTAGGGTTGGAAAGGACCTTAAGATCATCCAGTTCCAACCCCCCTGCCATGGGCAGGGACACCTCCCACTAAACCATGTCACCCAAGGCTCTGTCCAACCTGGCCCTCAACACCACCAGCTATGGAGCGTTCACAACTTCCCTGAGCAGCCCATTCCAGTACCTCACCACCCTTACAGTAAAGAATTTCTTCCTCATATCCAATCTAAACTTCCCCTGTTTAAGTTTTAACCTGTTACCTCTAGTCCTATCACTACAGTCCCTAATGAAGAGTCCATCCGCAGCATCCTTATATGTTCCCTTCAGATACTGGAAGGCTGCTAGGAGGTCTCCACACAGCCTTCTCTTCTCCAGGCTGAACAGCCCCAACTTTCTCAGCCTGTCTTCATATGGGAGGTGCTCCAGTCCGCTTACCATCCTTGTGGCCCTCCTCTGGACGTGTTCCAACAGTTCCGTGTCCTTTTTACGTTGAGGACGCAAGAACTGCACACAATGCTCCAAGTGAGGTCTCACGAGAGCAGAGTAGAGGGGCAGGATCACCTCCCTTGACCTGCTGGTCACGCTCATTTTGGTGCAGCCCAGGATACAGTTGGCTTTCTGGGCTGTGAGTGCACACTGCCGGCTCATGTTCATTTTCTCATCAACCTTTGTTTCAGTAGTTGTATGAAATGGCTATACAAATAGTTATTAATGCACTGGCCCCAACAACTTGATTCGGTTGCCGTGTCATACTGGCTTCTGTCACTTTTCGCTCATGTAAGTAGCCACCTTTGAACAATAGTAACAACACATGTCTCCCCCTTTTCTCTGTGGTGTCATTCCATCCTGTTATATCAAACCATCATTAATTCTACCAGTGCCATTCCTGACAAGTTTCTGGATCCTCTTTTTCCTTCTCTACTAATAGAGGTTTCTACAGTGTCGCTGCATAGTCTCCTCGTGGCTTCTGGTTTTGCAGTCATCATACAGGCAGATTTTCTTACCCCGATATTTCTTGTTGAATCATAATGCCAATATTGTCTTATCTCTGTAGCAGACAGATGAAATAGGATTCACTGTCTTTTCTGGCAGGCCTTTCATGGAGAATGTGTTATTAATTTCCCCTTTCAGTCTCATGTTTTCTTGATAAAGCAACCTAATTTGACCACTCCAAAGTTTAAATTTTTTAGACCTTTAGTCATTCTCGTTTGCTTTCTTCTGCTGTCTCATGTTGTTCTGACCCAAACTGCTTGTAAGTATCTTAGCAGAGAACTTAGTGAAGCTGAGAGACAGTTGTTTCAGGTGTACATAGACATTTATGTACATATCTGTCCTTTTTTTTTAAGCAGCATGAGGTAGCTGAATGTATACCACCTCATGACCCATCATACCTGCTCGCTTTTATTTTTCTACAGAACTGATGCTTGTCCTGTCACTGGTGGTTTCTGCCTTTGTTTAGCACCTTGTGCTTATTTTCATGATTGTGTTGTGCTCTGATCAGTGGCAATTTCTCAAATTTGTCAAGGTAATGTGAGTTTGGCCTTCAAGTGTGCTTGCAGAGCTTTCCAGCATATGATCTTTCTGGGGAACTTGGCAGTCCTGGTGTTGGTTACAATGTTTAATGACTGTTCTCAATCAATTTAATTGTTGGAACATATTCCTATGAAGACCCTCAGTCAAATGCTTCTGTTTTATCAGAGAATAGTTGATTTTTGTGCTCAGTGTGTAGGCTGTCTCTTCGTGGTCATAACTGTTCCAAGGTCTAAATTCAAGGTGTGAGACCTGTATTTTTCTATTCAGAAGAGATGGTAATCTTTCTTCAAGCAGAGAATGACAGGACCTTAAAGTATCTAATCCATATCTACCCATGAATGTTTTTAGGTAACTTTTATATGGAAAGGTTACTGCTCTTTCTTTGTGGCAGCGGATTAGCAAAGCTTTTAATACCTTTTGCGGAAGGCTTCAGTAGTAGTATTGTAGCAGCTGATGAATATAGAACCTGTAATAAAAAAAAAAACCCACAACCCAAAACTCTGTTTATAAAGGAGAGCGAATTGCTCCCATCTGTTGAATACTCCCGATGCGTTGCTTATTGGGATGCAGTGCTCTGAGTGCAACATCTAACAAAGCAATATGCTACTAGTTTCTGCCTGGCAGTGCTAAAAATGTATTTTGTGATGCTGTGAGCCTACCAGAAAAAGAGAGGTAGGACTGTACTGTCATTCCTGTTTCCTTTGGAGATCTTTAAACAGGCTGCCGCCTCTATCATTGGTAATGTGGTTTTGGGTCATCAGTGTATTAAAATTAAGTAACATTGTATCAAGTACCAATATCTGTTGAAACTCACATGATGTTCCCGATTTTAGTGTTTGAGATCTGTAAGGTTCATGGTTTCTATGTGCTTGACTGATGTTCTTGTATGTATTTAGTACGCTGTGACACTAATATTTTGCGGAAGTAATAAAAAAGGAAAGAGTTTGATTATTCAACAAAATAATAGGTTTTTATTTAATCAGATCTGAGATAGATGTCATTTTTATTTTAATTTTTTGCTTTCCTCTCTATTTTGGCCAGAACTGAGGCTAGTGATTAAGTCCTCATCCTTATTAATAACTGGCTTTGTAGCTGTTGAAAATGTTGAAAGAGAAGCTTTTTTAAAAAGCCTGATAACATGAAGGCAGGTGTTCTGTTAAGTTTTTGCCAAAATAGTTACTGTTACCTGGAACCCGTTGATTCCTAAACATATTCATCTTGATTGGAAATCGTTAAGCACTGTTGTGGCTCACTGTGCCTGTTACATGTTGGCTCACATGATACAGATGCTTACCGGCAATTGCAGAGCAGAAACAGGTGTGATAAATATTCATAGCTATTTATTAGCCATCACCACCCTAAAAGTAATGGCTTTAGCAGAGTTGCCATTTTTCTAGCTGCTGATGGTTTAATACTATTTATGCCCTCTAGGATCTTTCCTGTCAAAGGTGGTTTAGATTGTTTTGCTTAATAATCAGTATGTGCGATGAGCATAGGAAAGTGCCAAGGAAATATAAAACCAAGGTATATGTTCTAATTTTAATAATATATTTAGTGTCTTCACTAAATACATAGTGACTTAATTGGTTTCAGCCTTTAAGCATAATTGTTCTAATAACTGTGGTTTCTTGGTTATGTGATGAAATCTACCTTTTATCTGCCTAGATACAAAATATATTGGAGGAGGACTTTTCTCCTTTGTTTCTTTATCTAATTTTCTTGGTTTGGCAGTCAGCTGCAATGAAACACCTAGTGTGTGTCTGTATAAATTTCAGATCAGATTTTTTTGCCTTTGCTTTTAAGAAATAGTTTGAAGCATGATTACTGGATTGGAAGGTAGAAGTTTTCAAAGCACTGATGTATCTTTGTTTCATGTAATGAATTCCAGAGTAATACCTTGACTGCATTAGAAAACTACAGTAGGTTTAGTTTTCTTTTTTAATCCCATTCAATGATGGCTTTAGCTGAATGAGATCTCAGATGTCTTCCAAGGTCAATCTCAGGGTCTGCCTTCCCTTCCTTCCTCTTTCACATGTTGACAATGTAGTTCTTTCTGCGTCATGAGTGAAAAGTCATGAGCCAGCTTATTACCTGGTTTTACTTGATAGTCTGCAACAGATTCCTACTAGTGCCTCCTTTCTGGGCATAAGTACTATTATTCCAATTTACAGATGGGGAAACTCAGCCAGTGACACTAAATGGCTTGACCAAGGTCATGCAGGAAGCCTCTGATGCAGCAGGGAATTGAACCTGGGTCTTTGGCTACTCTCTAGCAACTGATGGACCATCCTTCCTTTCAAAACTAGGTAAAATTTAAGACCATTTTAAGGGATATTTTTGAACTTAGATTTTTTGCCATCTTCTGCTTTTTGTGATCTATAAAACCCTAAAATGTAAACATTTTGTTTTCATAGATGGCATCTACATTACACCTTTGTACAAATTCTAATGCAATAAGCTGCAATACTTTTTCCTATTACAAAGCATGTTTAGAGCTTGTATACCACATGATGAAAAAGACCTATATGTCTGTCTTACCTACATGATGGTCTTCCTGTTGTTGTTGCTTTTATGGTAGAACTGATGTTGGAAAACTTTAGGGAATATTCCATTTGAACCAGACCATAGTTCTCAATAGTGTGTTAAGGCCTGAATGTTAGCATAGTAGCTAAATAAGAATGTGTTTTCTGGAAAAAGCACTTTAGACTTTGTAGATCAGGTAAGGCAGCTCTGCTTTGTAGTATCACTTTTTATTGGGAGAATTACAGGGCTGTGTGCACCCTCTGTTCTGTGTTGGGGAAAAAGCGTTGCAGATTTAAAAAAACCTAAAAACCGAACATAAAAATCTTTTCTTGTTCGTAAGCAGATGTTGCTTAGAGAAGGTGTTTTTTCCCTATAGGAGAACTTGGGAAATCTTTCAGGTGCATTTTTGTCTAAGCAGCATCTTTAATATGGTGCAAACACGTCTGCACTAATTTAATGTCTTGTTGCTATCACCAGTACCACTGTTCAGAGCCATTAGTATTAACAAAGCACCATTGCTGTTCTTATCAATGACTCACCTAAACTGATTGTGAGCAGAGTTAGGAGAGTCAGCAGAAGGTACTGTTTGTAGATGTGACCATATGAATTGTAGGGCCATTGGTACATTTGAGAGGTAATGTATTCTGCTGTAGCCAGGGCTTTAGCACACAGACATTGTCCTCTTGACTCAGAACTGCGCAATTTCCAAATTAAGATGGAACACCCTCCACCCCCTGGAAATTCTCAGTCATAATGCAGCCACTTTCCTTAAGGCTCTGGGGTTTTCAGCAAAGGTAGACTGTTCCTGTTTACCACTTTAAATATCAGAAGAAAATATGTCTAGTCACTCTCAAGTCTGTCTCATCTGTCCGTACTTTCCTTGCTTTAGGTATCTCTTTCAGGACTCTCTTAGCAGTTTTCTCATAGAATTTAAGCATACTGGGCATTAGTTCATGAGTATGCTGTACTTATTTTCTGTAGTAATACAAAGTAGCATATACGCAAAGATGTGGTGTGCCCTGCAAGTCAGCTTCTGCTTCTTGCGCACCTGGTACACAAGGTGATTTGTATTGCACATTCTGGAAACAGAAACTGAGAACATAGCTGTTATTAATGAGAGTTTCATCCTTTTTGTTGCTGTGTGATCTGCTGGAAACTACTGACAATACTGACAGTATCATGTGTGGTGTTACATGGATCTGGAGCAGCTGCCCTGCATATGTGTGTAAGAATAGCCTGTTAGGTATTGACTTAGAATTAGTAACACCTGTTGTAAAGGTTGGAAGTCAGAATTTGGCAGGACTCCATTGCTTCTGTTGATGATACTAAGATGGAACAAAACAGAATATTGAACGTAAAGCATGTAAAACAAATTTGCCATGACTTCTCTGTTCTGTGGGGAGAGAGATGATCTTGGAATGATGATGTTGTCTTTTCTCTCCTTTTCACTCAGTTCATGGGTCTGGGGTTTTAGAAAGGAAAACTGTAAAGTCTGTTTTCTGAGTTACATGGTGGAATAGAGTAGTTCAGTTGAAAGGGACCTACAATAATCATCTAGTCCAACTGCCTGACCACTTCAGGGCTGTCCAAAAGTTAAACCAAATTGTTGAGGGCACTGTCCAAATGTCTTTTAAACATTGGCAGGACTGTGGTTTGCCCTCTTGGCTGCCAGGGTACACTGCCAGCTTGTATTGAACCTCTTGCCAACCAGTCCCCTAGGTCCCTTTCTGCAGGTTGCTCTCTGGCCATTCATCTCCCAGTTTATACTTCTGTCCAGTGTTACTCCATCCCTAGTGCAGAATCCAGCCTTTGTTCTCATTATATTTCATGGTATTAATGATTGCCCAGTGCAGGATCCCTGTGCAGGGTCTCTTGTCACTTGAGAGAGTCAGCAGCACCTGCCAGTTTGATACCATCAGCAAACTTTCTAATGGTGCGTTCAACTCCTGCATGCAGATCATTGATAAAAATCTTGACCAACACTGGCCCTTGCACTGAGACCTAAGGAACACTGCTGGTGACTGGTTGTCACCCAGATGTAGCCCCATTCACTACAACCCTCTGAGCCTTGCCATTGAGCCAGTTCTTCATGCAGCACACTGTGAACCTGCTTATCTTGCAGTTGGACAACTTGTCCAGAAGGATGCCATGAGGGACAAAATCTACAGCATTATTAGAATCCAGAAAAAACTGTATCCACCATCTTCTCTTCATACACTGTGTGGGTGGTCTTGTAGAAGGAGATGAAATTAGTTAAACAGGACTTCACCTTTGTGAGCCCATGTTGATGGTGCCTGATGATCGCATTGTCCTTTAAGTGCCCTGTGTGATTTTCATAGCTTTTCCAGGTGGCTAGATAACAGATCTGTAGTTCCTGCCTCTGCCATCACGCCTTTCTTGTATATTGGAATAATGCTGGCCAGCTTCCAACAAGTGAGGACCTCCCCAGACTCCCAAGAGTCTGGGAGATGATTGAGAGAGGTCCTGTTGTAACATCACCTAGATGTAACATCCTAGATGTAACATCCCCTAGATTAGAGGTGGCATTGCTACTGCTTTGTATACGATGGGTACACAGTATTTGTCAGAATATTTTGTGAGCCCCTTAAACCTGGAACACTCGTCTGAAAGTTCATCACTGGCCCTTTCTTTTAGTATTTTTTTAATAGGAAGTAATGTGTTAAATTTGCATCTAAAAGGACAACTGTTCCACTTCATCAATTTATAATGATTCATAGAAATGTGAGATGTCTTATAGGTTAAAACTGGAAGAAGTTTTGTTATAGTCTTACTTCTTGTGTGTCACAAGGTGAATTAAGTCTTGTCTGAAGGAGTAAATTAAAAAAAACCTAATAGATATCCTTATTTATCTGGGATAGAGTGGTAGCTTCACTTTATTGCTTGCTTGAATTTGCCTGTTTTTAGTGATCCTTGCCAACTGGTTTAAGGAGACATGCTAGTGAGAGGTGCTCTCTGTGTAGCAGCTTATAAAATCTCCCCTAATTTTCCCTGAATTCTTCAATATGTTGCATAAAAGGCATATATTCCAAAGTCAGCATTATTCTAATAGTTCTTTTTGACGACCTTTTTTCATGTAACTGCACAGTAAGAGGATCATAACAAGATGATTACCTCACTGATACTGTACATATAAACAACTCCATTTTGTTATTCGTGCCTGGTAGTCCTCTCTATGTCACGTGCTACTGCCAAGAAAGCTACAGGCCCATTGAAACAGAAAGTGTTCAGTCCAATTTCCACTATATTGCTGAAGTTTGTTGAATGGAAGGAAGGATATCTTGAAAGGTCCTGTCTTCTTTCTCTGTAAGGCAGTGTAAACAGTAATTGAGTTCAAGAATTCAGTGGGAGAGTTGCTTCATATTCTCTCCCTCTGCCCTTGGGGTTTGAGCTTTTGAGTCTGGTGTGTGAAAGGAGTGTATGAATGGTCTCTAATACCTCTTTTAATAGGGATTACTGGTAAAGCAAAGAGAGAGCTGTCTTTGGTTAGTGTCCTGTTATCCCTAGTGATCTTGTAATTATTCCAAAACTCTGATTCGACTCTCTCAGAGCTTAACGTGTTTCTTAACTCATCAGAAATTTCTTGCTGTTTACCTGACATATTTGATTGTGTAGTTAGTTCTGTAGGTGAAAGATTGGAATGCAACTGCTTCAATACTTACTAGCTCTAGTTGTCAGGATGTGGAATAAGACTTGTAGTCTGCATTCCTGGTCCTAACATTCTTGCCATGTAATTTTATAGGGTTTTAACATTTGTCCTTTGTGATAGAAAAAATGAGGATGATATCTCAAAATAGTGATTTAGACTTGCAGTGTGAGTTGTATTGTCACGTTTGCAGATAAGGTAATAAAAAATCTAGTGAGTAGGTATTTCTGGATAATGCCATCCAAAATATTTGCATTTGGTTTGATGAGCTTAATAGTGTACAAGGCAACATAAACTTTCCAGGCTGAAGCATTTAATTCTGTGAATGTCAGTTAACTATGCTGATACAGGTTGTCTGGTGAAATAAGAGTGTCTAAATTCTCTACAATACCCCAATGTGAAAAGGCTTGCATTGAGGCATCAGCTGTATTTTGGGATGAACAATTTTCACATATTTAATTTTGCAGGGGAAAAATCAGCAGTTGAATCCAGTGATGCATGTTTGGGATAGATAATTTTTCATAGGTCAGGAATTACTGTGAATTTGATTGGTAGTTATGTAGATGTGATGTTCTCAGTATTACCATTGCAATACTTATACTGGTTCCTCTGATTAAAGCTGCTGTCTCCTCATCCATAAGGATTGTAGGTTCTATTTGGTTTCTGAAAAGAGCTGAAATGCCTTCTAATTTTTATTTATTTATTTTTTTTTATCTTTATTTTTTAATCAGATCTTTGTGGAATTTGATGGCTGTAACTGGAAGCAACATGCCTGGGTGAAAGTCCATGCTGAAGAAGTTATAGTGCTGTTGCTGGAAGGATCATTGGTTTGGGCTCCTCGAAATGATCCAGTTATGCTTCAGGGGACTCGTGTCTCACTGGCACAGTGGCCTGCACTAGTGAGTATTTGGCCAAAACGTCTCATATCTTCACTCTACTGTGAGACACAAGGTTTGGATATTGTGCAGGGCGCCAATTTGGAGGTACCAAAAATTGCTTGGGGATTGATTTTTTTAAAAATGGTTAATAGGAGAGCAGTTGACTGAGAATTATAGTGTCTTCAGAAAGGCATACATGAGGCAGCGTGCTTCTAGTTCCTGCCTCAGGAATTGAAAGCTGTTACCTCACAGAAATGAGATGCTGTTTACCAGTGAGTCTCTGAAGAAATGTGCTACGTATCTGAAAATATTGTTGTTGGGTTTTTTTCCCCCTATTTTAGGCTTTTCTGAATTGTGAGATATTCTCACAATTCAGAAAAAAAAAATAAAAATCAAAGTCTTTTGATTTCTGTGGTCTCTCTAGAGCTCTGCATGGTGAAGGTTGCTGCATAACTCTAACAGGCATTCCTGAAAGCAGGAGGTGATCCTGCCCCTCTACTCTGCTCTTGTGAGACCTCGCTTGGAGTATTGTGTGCAGTTCTTGTGTCCTCAGTATAAAAAGGACATGGAACTGTTGGAACAAGTCCAGCCTGGAGAAGAGAAGGCTGCGTGGAGACCTCATAGCAGCCTTCCAGTATCGGAAGGGGGGCTATAGGGGTGCTGGGGAGGGTCTCTTCATTAGGGACTGTAGTGATAGGACAAGGGGTAACAGGTTAAAACTTAAACAGGGGAAGTTTAGATTAGATATGAGGAAGAAATTCTTTACTGTAAGGGTGGTGAGGCACTGGAATGGGTTGCCCAGGGAAGTTGTGAATGCTCCATAGCTGGCGGTGTTGAGGGCCAGGTTGGACAGAGCCTTGGGTGACATGGTTTAGTGGGAGGTGTCCCTGCCCATGGTAGGGGGGTTGGAACTGGGTGATCTTAAGGTCCTTTCAACCCTAACTATTCCATGATTCTATGATTGAAGTCAAGTTTAATTTTATCTGGGGAAACTTTATACAGGATCAGTTGCTTTCAGATGATTCCCAAGTATCTTTATCTGAGTGATTTTGGGGTGTTAACCGTAGTCCACACATTAATTGTGTGATGAGTTGTGTCAGAACCTGTTAGAAGACTGTTAGAAGCCAATATGGGTCCACTACGATCCCAAAGTATTTCCACTGTAACTCAAGCTAGATCTGTGGACTTGCTGAAGAAATGCTTCTATCCCCTGTACTCTGGATAGCCCCTTGAGCACTCAAGCTTCTCAAGAGTTCACTAAGTACTAGAGGTCTCCCCACATAACTGCATGGGGATCCAGACTGGAGTTAGCCAGAGGACCAGAGTAGGTATGTATAGGCAACTCTGGGAAGCCAGCTACTTAGTATTACAAAGTGAATGGTTTGGGGTGTGGACTCAAGTGTGGCCGTGGTTTTGCATGGGTTTTTAAGGTAGTGTGGTTTTGTTGTTGTGGTTGGTTGGTTGGGTTTTGTTTTTTTGAGATCTGTCACTTATGAATGTGTGTTCATCCTTCCTTCTCTCTTGCTTGTAGTTCTGTTCACTTTTATTTAGGAAATAATTACATAAACTGAGAAAATACATTCATACTGTTATGTACAGGAGAACGGGGTGTGAACAAACATGAGAGCTGTTAGGGGGAAAATGTTGTGACTACTTGTGTGTTAAATCAGTTACATGTGAGTGTGAGACATAACACTTTTCAGAGACCCCAGTGGTTGGCAACTTTCTCTTCCGTCACTAAGTTACATTATAAGGTTATCATTATGATTCGACTAGGTGTTTTTTGATTTGTCTTGCAGCTTGAATACCATTAGTACACCTGTTATGAACTTTAGTTTTGCACAAAGCATGAGCAAAAAAAAGCTCCCCTTTAATAATATGCGTATAAATTACTTACACCTGACTTCTCTACAGAAATAAAACTGCTCCTGTCAGGAGGCTGTACCCAAAAAATGTAGGATAGTTTGAACCATTAACCAAAGTTTGGTTGGTTTTTTTTGTTGTTGTTGGGGTTTTTTGTTTTGTTTTTTTTGGTTTTTTTTGCTTTTTTTTTGACCTGAGCATCAGAAGGTGTTTACCTCTGAAAAAAACGATACCATGGAAGGTGTTTTCAGTTATGCTTTAATTTCTAATGAAGAAGTGGAACCAATTTTATATAATTCCTTCTTGTGATATGCCACATTTGCAAGAACTACTGACATAAAGAGTAATAATTTGCATTAAAACTCAGGCAAGTGGTGCAAGTTGAGAAATGAAACTTATTCCTTGTCATACTTTAATAGCATGTGAAAACAGCGATTGTTGGCCTGTATGTGTGCTTAGTTGTTTTTATAACCTTTAATTTTTGTTGTCCATCACAGACCTTCACTCCTCTAGTAGATAAGCTGGGCTTAGGCTCTGTGGTCCCAATAGAGTTTCTTCTGGACAGACATTTACGTTTCCTATCTGATGCCAGTGGATTACGGTTGTTTCAGGTATTTGAACTGTGTTCAGTTAAAGTGCAAACTTAACTTTGCTGTGCTTGTCAGATTAATTTATTTTTCCCCTGCTTTTCCATATGCTTATACTAACCTCCATCTGCATTTGAAAAGTCCTGGTTCCTCTCTGTATTGGTCAGTGGGAGAACTAGTTGTCAAGCGTGGTGTAACTGATAATTGCAATGAAAGTTTTGCAACAGCTTTTGCATAGCTAGTCCTTTTTTTCCTCCTGGCATGTTCAGCTGTGCTTTCCTTAGTTTTACTTGTTTGTTTGTTTGTCAGTTTCTGAGAGCTGTCCCTTAAAAACTAATGAGTCTACTGCCTTAAAAGACTATACTTTTATGTTAAAACCGTTTGTTCTTGGCAGATGGGAACAGAGAGTCAAAATCGGATTCTACAGGAACAGTCTTCTCTAAGAGAATCTGTCAATGCATTGATCAGTGACCAGAAGCTTCAAGAGATATTTAGCAGAGGTGAGACTGTGGTTTTTCTATCTCAGAGCTACTTTGTTGTGGAACAGTTAGACCATGCTGGGATTTGTGAAGGAGAATTAGTAGTAGAATTTGTTGCTATTTGATTTGGAAGGTCAGTTTTCTGTATTGTTTTGAAAGTTCTTTACAAAGAAGCATTATTTCGTCACAGATACAGGTGCTCAGTATAGAGTTAATACCTTAACTGTTGTCCAGATTTTGTATTAGGGTTAATAAGCCTGGTTGTAGCTTTTGTCAGATTGGGGTCTTCAAGTGCTAAAATGATTTTCTCTTCAGAGTTTGGGTTCATGGGGCCAGGTGGCCACCCTAGAGATAGGCCACTGTATTGCACTGGGGGAATGATATAATCCTTAGTGGGGATTTGGTGGCTTTTGGTTAAATGCTTGCTGATGAAAATACTATGAGGTCAATACTTCTTACATGAGTAAGTAGCTTCAGAATTTTCCAGTTTGGAGCCTTCTTCTAAAGTGCCTGGTTCTGCTTGCATCAGATACAGGCTCTTTGATCATGTGGATTTTGATGACCTAATGTCAATAAAGGTGTTTTTGTCTGGACTTAGGGTAGGAGGAAAGCTCTGCATGCTGATGTGGAGAGTGAGGGCAGGGTCGGAGGAAACCTTTCTGTAGATAATCTGTTACCTGTGTCAGAGAACTAAGATTGGTTGGTGTATAGACATTGGATATTTGTGCAATTACATTAAATTTTTCAGCTACAAATGATGTGTTTCTGTTCTGACCTGCATGCAATTTATACTGTGATTTCATGCATCTGAACTGAGTCAGAATGTTGTGACTGTCCACTGGATTGATGTTTCATAATTACTGACTTGTAGTTTAGAAAGCAAAGGGGTTAGTTAGCAGGGAGCCCCTGTCTGCTCTGCTTTTGTCAAAGGAGTGAGTTTATTTTGCACTTTTTTTTTTTTTTTTTTAAAAACTTAAACTGTATTTTGTCTTTAGCTTTGAATGTTCACTGATACTTTACAATAGAATGCTTGACTTATGCAGGATTTGCAGCAGAAGCCCTAGTGTTTTAATTTCTTTCCACCTGAAAGATGACCCTTCAAGCCCTAATTGTGTGCACAGAACTCTTTTTTTTGATTGTATGACTTCTAACAAATATGACACAGAGCTTGTCTGGAGGATTCACTTGGAGTCCTTCTTTTCCAGGTCCTTACAGTGTCCAAGGCCAAAGAGTTAAGGTTTACCAACCAGAGGATGAAAATAGCTGGCTCTGTGGTGTTGTAAGCCATCAAGACCCAATAACTCGTCTTATGGAGGTGTCTGTGACTGAGGTAAAAACATGAAGCACTGCTTCGGTGTTTCTGAGATACCAGACTTCAGTAGCTCAAGGAGAATGACAGCATCACAAAACTTGCACTTTGACTCTTTGTTATTTGTTTTAAAATATGAGTAATTATCTATGTTGCTACTCACAGAATTATTTTTCTTCTGTTATGGTGACTTTCCACAATAAATGATGATACACAGCCCACTGCTATACAAGAGGATGCAAGAATTTCTGTAGAAATGAGCACTATGTGAAAAAATTTCAGAAGTGGCTTTCTGTGTGGGAGAGTGTGCTGATGTACAGAGCTACCTTCTGGTTCTATTATGCTGTGGTCTTCTTGTGCCTTCTCTCAGGTTCTATCTGGCAGGCTGTACAGGTGGTTTGAAACAAGTGTAGCACAGAAGATGAAATATTAGTCTAAATAAAATTGATTGGTATGTTTTAGCTTGGGCTGTTTACTTTTGCCCTATTCCTGTCAGTAAACCTAGTAAGAAAATCTGTGCAGTGCTAGAGTTAGCTGGTTTGTGTGGTGTGCTACTGTGTGGTGTGACAGGTAGTTCAGTCCTACCCACAGCCTGCTCCCAATGGCTTCATTTTTCAGGAGCAGCTAGGAAGAAGTCTGTGGTGCTGTGTGTAAATTACTTTAGCAGTAACACTCCTCTCAGTTTTTTTTGGGTCCCATGCCTATGCCACCCACCCTCATAGCCTTCGCCTTGTGCAGTAAAATATGTGTGCGGAACGAGTGCACTGAGCATGTCCAGTAAGTCCTGTGTACGCATGCAGTACTCCTGTGCTCTGAGATCTATCGCTGTTGCACAGGGAAAAAAATTACCATGTACTATAAATGAGTATAGTGCTTTGGAGAGGCATTGAAATTATGGAGTATGTGATTTCAGCAAATACATGCCAGGAAGCTCCCAACTCAATGCACATCTACTGTGAAATAAAAAGGTACCCTCTAAGCACAATTACTTAGATAAGATATTTGTTGCTCCTTTTGGGGAGAAGCTGATAAAGATAGCTAGCATAAATTGATGTTCTTCCAGTAGCCTTTTCCACATCTAGCAGAGTGCATGTGCAGAAGGCTCGAACAATACTAAATCAAATTTAAGAAGAGGTGTGTTTAATGCAATGAATGCATTAGAGGTGCTCAGTAGAACAAATTTACAAGAAAAAGTAGTAGAAATCAAGTCTGAAAGATGTTTAAATAGGGAAGGAGCAAAAGGATAGAGGATAAACTGGAAGCCTGTATTATTACTAAGGAAGTGTGACAGAAATAAAAGAGAAATGGGAGAAGAGCTGCAAAGCAACCCTGTGTTTAAGGTCTCTTATGTTGATGCTATGTATTCTGAATTAAAAACTAACCTCCTCTTTTTTTTCCTCCTACCTCCTCAATATCCATCTGCATGAAAATTAGAGTGGTGAAGTAAAGTCAGTGGATCCTCGACTGATTCATGTGGTGATGGATAATACTTCTCCAAGTGAGGTAAGGCAGCAGTTCAGGTCGTGTATTTACAGTGTGAAACTTCATAAAAAATAAGATAGAAAACATGGAACCAACTGAAAACTGATGCTGTGTTTACTGTGGGCTTTTGATAATGTCATTGGTAAAGGAAAATTTTAATGACCACTCTGAGGTTCGTTAAAGGTTTCTTCAAACAGTCTTTTTGTTCAGGCCTGTTTTACTAATTTCAGCCATGGATCTTGTGGGGGCAGTGGTTGTTTTAAGAAGTACGGCTCCATTTTAAGGGGAAGTGCTCTGATAAAAAATGTCTCTGTGCTCTCTGCCTTTTTCTAATGGGATCACTCTGCTTTTTCACAGCCTGTTTTTTAAAATTACCATCTGGCTTCTCTGAAGCAGGCTTGTTTGCTTCTGACAAGCATTTCATTGCTTCAGTTGAGAGGCTTCATGATGATGTTTGAATCTCTGTTTTTAACCTAGGCTAAGGGGCAAGCTATATCCTGTAGTTAAATATTGTAGTTTTCAGATAGTGGACAGAAGGTATGCCCTTCAGAAGAACTATGGGGATTGCACTTATAGAAAAAATTACTGTGCAGATAGCTTTCATATGTTAGCAAGAACCGTGTTGGAAGATGGCCGTGTTGCATGTTTCCCAAAATCTGCCATGATGTGGTACTTGCTACAGCAAAGCAGCTTGGCTACGAATCTCATCGTGAAGATCCTGTTTTAGTTCTAAAAAGGACTGCATTTATGCTTGTGTTCTGTGTTCACGTGGTATCTTTCCTTAGATGTCTCAATTTGTGATTAAGTGTTCCTAAGCTTAAAAGCAGTGTAATGTATTCTAATAGAAAAATGTTCTTTGAATAGGTATCCTGATTGTTCTGTTTAGTAATTGCATGATGTTGTCTGTTATAGGGAGGGGGCCTAAAAGCGGCTAAATCATCTAAAGGGAAAAAGAAGAAAGAAAGTCTGGAGGGAAAGGATGGACGGAGGAGGAAAAATGCTTCAGATTCTGGGTGTGATCCTGCAACAAAGAAGCTAAAGGAGAGGGGTGAGGTGGATAGCAATGGTAGTGATGGAGGTGAGGCAAGCAGAGGTCCTTGGAAAGGAGGCTCCAGTAGCGAAACAGGACTGGATCCAAGGGCCAAGCAGTTGCCTTCATTCATTCCGCAGATTAATCGCAATATTCGCTTTGCCACTTACACCAAAGAGAATGGCCGAACCCTAGTAGTCCAGGATGAGCCAGTTGGTGGTGACACACCATTGCCCTTCACTCCATTTTCCTCTGTGGCTGGACAAGCTTTGCTAGTTGGATCTGGGTGTAAAGAGGCAGGAAAATCACTGGAGCAGGTTGGCCAAGCCACGGTGACTTCTGCAACTGCAGTTACTACAGCTGCTTTGACGCCAACAACTGTGAGAATCTCTGATACCAGTTTGCCACCTGTTACTGGGCAGGAGAAACTGAAAACAGGCCGATCACAAGCCCAGGGAGAGGTGAGTAGCTCATGATCCAGCATAGTCAAGAAAGACATACATATCTGCAGCAGGTGTTCTGCAAAACATCCCTGTTACAAAGTTTGTCTGTGGAATTGAGAAAACTACTTTTCTCTGGTGAATCCCCTCCCTCCCAAAGGAAACCTGTTACTTGATCTAAGAAAGAACTCAAAATTAAGATATTTGATGGCACTGTAAGAGACAACTTTTTAGCACTCTTACCCTTATTCAACGTTAATATGAGAAATGCAGCCTTAAAGTCACTTTAAGCACTGTTGTGTCATGGAAAATAACCTACGTAGTATCTCTTGCCTTCATAGAAATAAATATGCTTGAGAATGTTCACCAAGTTGAATGTTTAAGTTACTTTAACAAAACAAAAAAGTGCCTCAAAACCAGAAAAAACAATGTGACTACATTTAGATTACCTTTTACAGGTGTCTAGCCTGTCTGTTGCAGCTATGACATCTCTGTAGTAGAAAATGTGCCTGTCTCATCATATACTATCTTTGGAAACAAAGAAATAGTTAAAACATTTGAGATTGGTACCATTAGAATAAATGTTAATAAAGAACTCAGTCTGGAAGCAGCTTGAAGACTTTTTAGTTATGTCTTTGTATTTAGGGGAAGAAGTGAGAAAGTAGAAGGAAACACTGTTAGAAACAAACTAGGAGACTTTTTAGGTAACCAAATTAAGCCTTCATCAAAACAAAAGAAAACCAAAACCTCACCTCAGTAAGTATAGCAAAAATGAAGTAACCCGTAGTCTACTGTATAAAAAAGGTTAAGAAAAATGGGAGGTATGTTAGGGAGTCCAAGGTGATTGCCAGAGGGTTAAATGGATTACTTTCATTCTTGTCTTTTGTATTAGCTAATGGAATGGGGGGGAAAGATGAGATGTTTGCCTTGGGATAAGGATTCCTAGATGGTAAGGTGTAGCAGAGAAACAGAATTGTAGCAGACTGGAGTGTTACCTAATGACATTGTTATGATACAACCTGCTCTCCTCCATCCCACCACCCCCTGCAGAGGAAAAAAAAAAGATAATGGAGGGAAACAAGTTCAGACTCGGGAGCAACTACAAATTGTGCAGGTAAACAGTCAAGATTGTGCCTGTCATCAGTGGTAGTAAGGGAGAACTTGAGTTGTACTGAGAAATTTTGGTACCGCATCTTCCCCCCTCTCCACAACCCCAAATCGTTTGGTTTACATCGTTATTAAATAATCTGGCTTCAGAATTTGCAAGCAGATCACTAATCCATTTCAAAATGTATTTTCCTCGAGGGAACCTGACGTAAATCAGTAAGGGTGTTGTAGATAGTTCACGTGTTGCTGCTTTAGACTGTGCACTTCATCTTAGTGGCTTTGTCCTTGGAATTACTTCATAAGTTTACACTTTTAAAAACTGTTAGAACTCAGTTTATGAAAATCTCTGGTTCTAAAAGAGATACCTGAAACTCGACTATCTAGAAGAACTGTCACGGGGGACATGAATAGGTTATTAAAGTTGTTACGGCTGGAGGTTGATACCAAGGAGCAAGCTGAACATTAGTTTGTGGTGTAGTAGGTGTGCAGTGACACTAATTACCAGTAGGATGTGTTGCACAGAGACTGTGGTTGTATTTGACTTGACTTTGGAATAGTGTATTAATCATGAGTATCCCTCATGAGAAGGTTTCTACACGGAAACTCAAAGAAAAGGAATAAAACCAATGAGTTAGTTGCAGAATATGATCAGTTACAGTAGGACTGTGAGGACTGGAAAATCTGAGTAAGTATAAATTGAGAAGAGAGCAAGTAAATATTCCATATCACAGTTATTGAGTCTACTAAAAATCTGACAACTTTCCAGTATTTGAAGATCATAAAAATTAGTCTCTTTGTGCCTAATGTCTACTGAGTTATCCCTGGAAGGCAGCACATCATAGGCATCTATCTACCTGTCGGCAAATGTAGCTTGCTGTGACCAGGAACAGTTTGTTCACTAACTGGTTCTTTGTGGAATTAACTTTACAAACTAAGTTAATTGTTTCAAGGGTGCTGGTTAAGTGGGAGAAGCTTATCAGGATGATTTTAGGTGAGGGTGAAAGACGAGTTTCAATTAAGAACAGTCTCAATTTTTAATTGCAGTTTCAATTAAAGTTTCAATTAAAATTCCCTTCTTGCTGATTTGAATGAAAACAATCAGTAGTTTAAATAACTTTTCTGTGAATTAGTTAACCTTGTGTTTCACTTTTGTTCTAAAGCATGGTAAGTCATTAAGTGTTCACTTTCTCCATGTGCCTTAGATATGTAGTGGACACTGTTAGCTCATTAGTTTCAATAGCTTGTGGGTGGGAACAATTAGGCTAGCAGCATCCTTAAAGAAGGTTCTTCACTGTAAATAATTCTGCTGGAAGTTTCTATTCCAGGTGGATAAGCAAAATGCTAATTGTACAGGTAGATGAACCAAAGTATTGCTGAATCAAACAAGAGTCCTTTAAGAGGCTAATGCTTATTTTGTTTCAGAATTCCCAGAATTCACTTTTGGCTTCTTCTGGATTTGGAGTCTCGCTCCCAAGTGCTTCCCAGTCCTTGATATTTGGGGGTGGAAGGAGCCAATCCAATGGAGTGGTGACTACAGAAAGCAAGCCTTCTGGATTTCCTTTTGGCTCTACTGCTGGACAAGAGGCTCAGAAAGATTCTGATCTATCCAAGAACTTGTTTTTTCAATGCATGTCCCAAAATCTATCTTCCAGTAACTACTTTACAGTCATTTCAGAGAGCTTGACTGAAGATGCCTCTAGTCGGGACTCATTCAACCAGTGTACGGAGAGTGTGGGTGCTGGCATCTGTAAAGGCAAAATTCTTTTAGCAGACACTAAACCAGGAGCTCAGTCTGGTGGTTCTGTGGAGCGGAAGCTGCCTGTGGAATCTATGCCTACACTTACTCCAGCCTTTTCACGAAGTGTGTTGAATACTCGTCCCCCAGATAGTCATGAAAACCTATTTTTACAGCCCCCAAAGCTATCAAGAGAGGAACCCTCAAACCCTTTCCTGGCATTTGCTGAGAAAACAGAACTTAGTCCTTTCAGTGGCTTTGCATCTTCATCTCAGACAGGGATTTCTATTCCCTCTACACCTGTGGGTCATAAGGCCACTTCTGGCTGGCTGGAATCACTTACCTCTGCAGAATCCTCCCTAGCTAAGAAGAAGACCTTGTTTATAACAACTGACTCTTCAAAGATGATCTCCAGTACTCCTGGTTCAACGGTTGCTGCTGGTGTTCAGAGCCCTTCCACTATAGGGAATGGCTGTTCCAGCTCACCAACCAGCAACTTGACACAGCCTATTGAGATGCCCACACTTTCCTCCAGCCCAACAGAAGAAAAACCAACTGTTGGGCCTGGGCAGCAGGACAATCCTCTTCTGAAAACCTTTTCTAATGTGTTTGGCAGACATCCACCTGGCTTTTTCTCTTTGCAGGCAGAGTTTCCACAGGAGAACAAAGCCCCTTTTGAAGCTGTGAAAAGGTTCTCTCTAGATGAGCGAAGCCTGACATCCAGACAGGACTCAGACTCCAGTACCAATAGTGATCTGTCAGATCTGAGTGATTCTGAAGACCAGCTGCAGGCCAAGGCTTGTATGAAGGGAATCCCTGACCACTTGATGGCAAAGCTAGGCCCCAATGCAGAGCGCAATGCTGAACTGCTGCTGGGGAAAGGAAAAGGGAAGCAAGCTCCAAAAGGACGTCCCCGCACAGCTCCCCTAAAAGGTGATGACTTGAATTCAGGGTGTCTTGGAAGCACAAGGAGGTGGGATGCTGGGATATCTCCTGTGTGATGAACTATGTGAACTAACCACAGGTATAAACCTCATTTATGCTCAGTAGGGAGCACACAGGATGTTTACAAGGCTAAAGCTTAAGGCTTCTCTAATGTGAATGAGCATGTTCACTTTGAAAAATGTTTAAGCATTTATTTGTCAGAACAAAAGAGCAGTATGCTGCAGACTTGGACAGTCTTATTGATTTTGCATGCATATGATAATACAGGTTTCTGAAAATATGTTTATTTGGGCCAATATCCTTTTGCTGTTGCAGTTATCTAATGGATTTTTACTTCTGCTTTGCCTCAACCAGTTGGTCAGTCTGTGCTGAAAGATATGAGCAAGGTGAGAAAGCTGAAACAGTCAGGTGAGCCTTTTCTTCAGGATGGCTCTTGCATCAATGTGGCTCCACACCTGCACAAGTGCCGGGAGTGCCGTCTGGAGCGGTACCGCAAATTCAAGGAGCAAGAGCAAGATGACTCAACTGTGGCATGTCGCTTCTTCCATTTTCGGAGGTGCTCAAATCCTTCCTTTCTTCAAATGTAGTCTATGTGCAGGCTTGTACCATGCCCAAACACAAAGTAAATATGTTTTACTTATTTAATATGCTTGGGTACAATAATGAAGATTTTGAATGTCTTGCAGTTCCATGTATCACCTGACTGTAATTCCCTCACTGGGGTGGTAAGAGTTGCTGTTGGAAGATACAGGTATATGGTACTAAGTGAGCCTCCAGGTCCAGCCTCAGGAAATTCAATTTGCTTTATTGGGTAGAATTTTACTGCTGGGTAGTAGTTTGTGTGCAACAGCTGTTGTCTCCCTCTTTTCATAGAGAGTTTAGAACAAAGATAGAATTTTGCAAGTTCACAAGTAACAAAACATTGCCAGTATGAGGCTAATGTTTGAGTAGGTTCTGTTGAGAACAAAACTGATTTTTACGAGTAGAATACTGCCTGTATTTTTTTCTGTCTTCTGTGCTTGTCTTACAGTTCTTTACCTCTCATGCTTTTCTTCATCTTTCTTAACTGCCTGTTCTAGCAAGTGCTAGGTGTCTTTTTCCGAAAAGATGTTTGTTCACTTTCTGACATGTAAAGAGTGAAGTAAATTTTTTAGTGTGTGCCATGCATGCAGTAAGGATTATAGCTGCTTCTCTTCCCAAACTTGTTAAAAATTAATCTAGGTTTGGGGTTAAAGACAAGATTGGTTTTGTTTGAAAATGAAGTTACATTTAATATTGGCAGGAGATGTTCAGGGTTCTGTAACTTGTACTTTTTGTTGTTGCACCTTTTACCACACAAAGACAAGGAGGGTCAACAGCTACTGGTAAAACAGTTGTGACTTGTCTCTGTGGAGAGCAGTGGCAAGAATAGTAGGTACAATAAGGATTTTTATGTCTTGTAATGTGGACTGTTAGAACAGTTGCCAAGTGCTAGCGGCCCTAGCCAGAACTGACTTACTGGTTTCCCAAAAGGTGGGAAATAACTTTCTCCTGAGTAGAATGAGAACCATGCACAATTTTACAAGCAGCATCATGCAGGGGCACAAATAAATTGAATTTTGTCATCTTTTTCTATCAATTGTATAGAGAAAAGTGACTTACCAAACTGTAGCCATTTTCTGTGTGTGGAATTTCCCACCAATGCTTCCTGGGCCCTGGAGATTCATTCTAGTGATTTTCTGGACGTTGCCTTTGTGTACCTTATTCTCTGTTATTGGGATTTACGTAATAATTATACTGGCAGAATATACCACTTAGTTCAAGCCCTTTTCTCCCTTTCTGGATTAATGTTCTGACATAAATAGCATTATAAGTTAGTTAAAGGTGATTGAGCAGCTTCTCGATTGGAGAAGGCTGAGGTTCTTAATGACTTCTTTGCCTCAGTCTTTACCGGCAAATGCTCTGATCATACCACCCAAGTCTTGGAAGGCAGACGCGGGGACGGTGAGGGTGGGGACCCTGGGCCCACTGTGGGGGAGGATCTTGTTCGGGACCACCTTATGAACCTGAATGTATACAAGTCCATGGGACCGGATGAAATCCTTCCGCGGGTCCTGAAGGAGCTGCAAATGAAGTTGCTAAGCCACTGTCCATCATATTTGAAAAATCATGGCAGTCAGGTGAAGTTCCCGTTGACTGGAAAAAGGGAATTATAACCCCCGTTTTTAAGAAGGGGAAAATGGATGACCCAGGGGATTACAGACCAGTCAGTCTCACCTCTGTGCCTGGCAAAATCTTGGAGCGGATTCTCCTGGAAGGCATGCTGAGGCACATGAAAACCAACAAGGTGCTTGGTGACAGCCAGCATGGCTTCACTAAGGGGAAATCCTGCCTGTCCAATCTGGTGACCTTCTATGAAGGGCCTACGGAACTGATGGACAGCGGCAGAGCAGTTGATGTCATCTACCTGGACTTGTGTAAAGCCTTTGACACTGTCTCCCATGACATCCTTCTCTCTAAGTTGGAGAGACATCAATTTGATAGGTGGACCACTCGGTGGATAAAGAACTGGCTGGATGGCCGCACGCAAAGAGTAGTGCTCAGTGGCTCAGTGTCCAGCTGGAGACCGGTAACGAGTGGTGTCCCCCAGGGATCGGTGTTGGGACCGGTCTTGTTCAACATCTTTGTTGGTGACATGGACAGTGGGATTGAGTGCGCCCTCAGCAAGTTTGCCGATGACACCAAGCTGTGTGGTTCGGTTGATACGTTGGAGGGAAGGAATGCCATCCAGAGGGACCTTGACACGCTTGTGAGGTGGGCTGATGCCAACCTGATGAAGTTTAACCATGCTAAGTGCAAGGTCCTACACCTGGGTCGGAGCAATGCCAGGCACAGCTACAGGTTGGGAGGGGAGGAGATTGAGAGCAGCCCTGCAGAGAAGGACTTGGGGGTGTGGGTTGATGAAAAAATGAACATGAGCCGGCAGTGTGCACTTGCAGCCCAGAAAGCCAGCCGTATCCTGGGCTGCATCAAAAGGAGTGTGACCAGCAGGTCGAGGGAGGTGCTCCTGCCCCTTTACTCTGCTCTCGTGAGACCTCACTTGGAGTATTGTGTGCAGTTCTGGTGTCCTCAACATAAAAAGGACATGGAACTGTTGGAACAAGTCCAGAGGAGGCCACGAGGATGATCAGGGGACTGGAGCACCTCCCATATGAAGATAGGCTGAGAAAGTTGGAGCTGTTCAGCCTGGAGAAGAGAAGGCTGCGTGGAGACCTCATAGCAGCCTTCCAATACCTGAAGGGGGCCTATAGGGATGCTGGGGAGGGACTCTTCATTAGGGACTGTGGTGATAGGACAAGGGATAACGGGTTCAAACTTAAACAGGGGAAGTTTAGATTGGATCTGAGGAAGAAATTCTTTACTGTAAAGGTGGTGAGGCCCTGGAATGGGTTGCCCAGGGAAGTTGTGAATGCTTCATCCCTGGCGGTGTTCAAGGTGGGGTTGGACATAGCCTTGGATGGCATGGTTTAGTGGGAGGTGTCCCTGCCCATAGCAGGGGGGTTGCAACTCGATGATCTTGAGGTCCTTTCCACCCCTAACTATTCTATGATTCTATGATTACTCTGTCCTGTTTTCTGCAGGCTGATTTTTACCCGGAAAGGTATTCTACGAGTAGAGGGTTTCTTGAACCCACAACAGAGTGATCCTGATGCCATGAGCCTGTGGATTCCTTCTTCCTCCCCTGCAGAGGGGATTGATCTGGAAACTTCCAAATATATCCTGGCCAATGTTGGGGACCAGTTCTGCCAGCTTGTTATGTCAGAGAAGGAGGCAATGATGATGGTGGAGCCACATCGTAAGCTGGGCTTTTGATGCAGTTTTTTTCCATCTTCTTTGTGTAATGTGTGTACAACGCAGTGGAATAGAGTTGAAAGTGTAATAAATTTTTTTGTTAAAATGCTTCTCTTTTTCTTCCAAAGAGAAGGTTATATTCACCTTTTTGGGGGTGTGTGTAATCATAGGACAAGCATTGAAGATTTTTCTTTCGGATCAGCGCACCATTGCTAACCAGGAAGCTAACAGTAACTTTCCCAGACATCCTTAAATTATTTTTCAATAAATAAATGCAGGAGTTGGCTGGCCCATGCTTCTAAGAAAATAGAAATAAGTTCAGAATGCCTATCATACTCACCACCTATGCTTTAATGAGCAGCTTTTCTTACATATTCCTATCCTGTTATGTTTTAGGGTCACCACATAAAAGCTCAGGGTTTTCTAGGGAAGGAACAGTACCTGCATTCACCCTGCAAGGACTCAGCTGAGCAACTGGTTGCCAGCATTGCCAGTACAAGGGGAAGTAGGTTTAGAAAAAATTTTCCCAGGGTATCTAGTGCAGCCTATCGCATGGGTGGTTCCGACTGATTTTTCCCTTAAGCTTCTGGAGTGTACAAGGCCAGCCATTTGGAGAGGGCTTCCCCTTCCTCAATGAATGTGTCAGTTTAGAATCTGCAGAGTTGACAGGCTTCCAATTAGTGAAGTTAACTATGGATTCTTCATAGTTTTAGAAGTTCACATTATTTGTTCAGGAAAACTAGCAGAAGTTTTATATTTTTGCTCTAAGTTCCAAAAGTGCTCCTTGAAATTCAGCTACTGCAGATCTCTGTAAGGCGCTTCATTTCTTTCTGGCATGTATGTTTTGGGACTTGACCTTACCTGCTCTTAGAAGTGGGTGCTTTAATAGTGTTGCAAGTCTAGCAACTCAAAGAATGTGTCTCTGGATGTATGTTTTTCTATACTCTTCCCTCAAGTCATGTTTCTGTGAATTGTTTATCAATGTTACTGTGATATTCTCAAATTAGGCAGAAGAAATGCATAATGTCAGAGCAGTAATTCCTACTGTTCCTTCTCTTTATAGAGAAAGTGGCATGGAAGCGAGCAGTACGTGGTGTGAGGGAAATGTGTGATGTATGTGAGACAACACTCTTCAACATCCATTGGGTTTGTCGCAAATGTGGTTTTGGGGTCTGCTTGGACTGTTACCGGCTGAGGAAGAACCGTCCACGTAGCGGTGGGTGCTGGGCTTGTTTCCCCCCACTGTAGTCTTTAAACTGGCTGGCTTTCAGTGGGGATAGTTTCTGGGAAGTTGCTGAAGGTTTTGTGGCAGAGTTAGTGAGTGTCTTTGGTGGTGCTGTTCCATACTTCATTTCTTTAGATACTCATGTTTTATCTATTTGATTAGAATTTGGTTATTAAAATAACACCATCAGCAGGCATAGGCTGTCTGCTGAGACCTCCGTATAGTTCTGACTTTTCCTCAGAGGGTGCAAAGGAAAAAATTAAGTAATATCTCAGCAGATTGGAACCATTGCAAGATGAAGTAGTAAGCAAACATTGCAGAGAATTCCTTTCTGTAACAAGGAGTTAGAAAGCCTTTTTTTTTTTTTTTTTTTTTTTTTTCTCCATTCCTTGGTGCACTAGGGTTTATAATTCAGGAAAAAACTCAGTAAGTTCAATTTCTAACGAAGAGAGGTGCACTGTTTACAAAAGTGAGTACCTGGTTGGGTTTTTGTGGGGTTTTTTTTTTGTTGGTTGGGTTTTGTTAATTGTACTGAGACTGCTTTGGTAGCATGCACACTGGGAATGGACAGTCAAGTATAAGGCTATTAGTGACAGTTACTTTATTATACGGAGCAGAAGTACAAAATACTGGATGTTAATAAGTGTGAGTACTGCTGTCTATTCATTATGATAAAGGTGCCAGAGAGCACTAAATGAATTATAAAGTCACCTATTTTTAAATCACTGTTGTGGGTTAACCCCAGCAGGCAACTAAGCACCATGCAGCCACTTGCTCACTCCTGTAGTACTGGGACTGGGAAAGAGGAAAGGAAGAATAAAAGCAGGAAACTTGTGGGTCAAGATAAAAATTGTTTAATAAGCAAAGGAGGAATAGAAAAAGAAAACAAAATGAAGTGAGTGATGCAAAGGCAATCACCACCACCCAGGGGCAGGCCATTTCCCAGCAGTTTCCCAAGCAAAAGATGGCTAGCCCCCTCAAGCTCTGTCTCTGCTCTTTGTTGCTGAGTGTGACATCGTACAGCATGGACCATCCCTTTGCAGAGTTTGGGTCCCCTGCCTGCTGGTGTTCCATTCCGACCTGTTGTGCACCCTCAATTTGTTTGCTGCCGGGGCAGGGCGGGGGGGGCAGGGGGATGGGTAGAGAGGAAAACAGAAGACCTGGACACACTGCAAACACTGTTCAGCAGTAGCTGCAACATTAGTGTGTTATAAGCATGGTTTTGGTCATAAGTCTAAAACAGCACTGCAAGACCTGCTATGAATAAAATTAACTCCATCCCAGCCATACCCAGTATAATAATGAAGCCTATGAAATTACTGCCAGAATACACCAGAAGAGAGCATAACACTCTTATGATGTGGTTAACCAGGGTACAGTGGATATAGCTGAAAGTGAGTAGAATAGGGTTTCTTGTGTTGTAATTATATTTTATTAATCAAGTCTGAAATTTTAGAATGGACCAAAATGTAGAACCAAGGCATTACTTAAATACAGTTGCATGCCTTGAGGCTTCTGAACTTTGAACTGTAGAAACAACCTACGCAGATACCAGGTCTAGAGGACCCTGAAATGAAGTTTTATGTGATCCTTCTCGTATTCTATCACACTCATCCTTCCACCTCGCCTTCTTGTTAAAGGAAGAGAATGGCATGCATTTTATGCAGCTACATATTTGTAAACCAAACTTGATGTAAAATCTGAAGAATTACTAATTTGTCAGGCTACGTTTCAAACTACTAATTTTCTTCTTTCTAGCTTTGTAAGTAGAATATGCTGACAGGAGAGCTTAGTTTTCTCTTCCTGAGATAGATCTTCAATAGTTTTTTGTTGAAAAAGCCTGAGAGATGACAAGATAGAATTACTCTGTAACTTAGGAAAGTATAATGAGAGCAAAAGTATGATATTTAAAAATTGAGGCTAGAAGACAAGGTTTTTAGCTGACTGAAATAAGCTACTAGAGATGAAGAAAAAATGACTGTGGTAGTTTTATAATCTGAAGAGGTAAAGAAGTTGCTGTAGATCCTGGTCTCATGGCCTGTATTTTATAGTTTATTTCTGAGATAAACAGCTTAGTCACTGCACTATACAGAACAGAAAACAAAACAAACCACAAACAAAAAGCAACAAAACCCAATATCGATGCAGAAATACTCTGATTGTAAATTTTTAGTGAATTCGATACAAAATTTTACTTTTTTATGTGTCTTTATTCTAGAGACAGAGGAGATCGGTGATGAGGAAGTCTTTGCATGGCTGAAATGTGCAAAGGGTCAGTCTCATGAACCAGAGAATCTTATGCCTACACAGATCATTCCTGGTACAGGTAATGCTTGAAACGTGAAAGAAAAAAATTCCAAATCTTGTCTCGAGCAAAAGTGGAAAAACTACTAAGATGGCTGGTGTTCTGGCTGATACCTTTCCTACCATGGATTCATAGTGGATTCCACTTGTGACAGTGGAAGGATTGAAGGGATGATAAACTAAGTCAGATCAAGCTGTGAGTTCTTGTACTCAGCTGGTTTTAATTATATCAGAAAAATCTGGTTAACTTGCAAGATTTTTTTTTTTATTTTTTTTTTTTTTTTATTCAGGGAGAGAAGTAAATAGTCAATGCTGACCATGTACTTGACAGGGGCATAACTGGTCCTAAAAATCATAGAATCACAGGCTGGTTTTGGTTGGAAGGGACCTTAAGCCTCATCCAGTTCCAACCCCCTGCCATGGGCAGGGACACCTTCCACTAGAGCAGCTTGCTCCCAGCCCTGTCCAACCTGGATGTGATGGGGCAGCCCCAGCTTCTCTGGGCACTCTCCTCTGGCCAGTGCCTCACCACCCTCATTGTGAAAAATGTCTTCCTTGTGACTAATCTAAACCTACTCTTGGTTTAAGACCACTGCCTTTTTCTGTCATTACAGGTCCTGGTAAAAAGTGTCTCTCCATCTCTTTTATGATCCCCTTTTACATACTGAAAGGCCACAGTGTGGTCTCCCCCAGGCCTTTTCTCTCCAGGTCAAACCATGCCAAGTGTCTCAGCCTTTGACAGGAGAGGTGCTCCAGCCCTCTTGTAATTTTTGTAGATCTGCTGTAGACCTGCTTGAACAGATCCATGTCTGTCCATGTCTGTCTTGTACTGGGCATCCTGAGCTGGACAGATGCAGGACTCCAGGTGGAATAGGGTGGAGTGGAATAGAGAGGAAAAATCACCTCCCTTGACCTTCAGGCCACGCTTCTTTTGATGCAGCCCAGGATACAACATAGCTTTCCGGGCTGTAAGCGCACACTGCCGGCTCCCATCCAACTTCTTGCCCACCAGTACCCCCAGGTCCTTTTCTGCAGGGCTGGTCTCAATCTACTCATCCCCCCAGTCGATATTGAGGATTGTCCCAACCCAGGTGTGGGACCTGGCCTAGCTGAGACTATAGTCTCTGGTTCAAAGTTGCCTCGTTGCTGTTATCATTGGACCCTATATAGAATAATAGGAGCAGATGATAATCTGTAGGATTTGCCAGGCTTGACAGCCTCTCAGTGACATTGCGAAGCTGGTGTTAGCACAGTTATCCACACTATCCAGAGACAAGTGCCACATTATGACATATGATCTTAAAGTTACTTAGCAGTAATACTGGCAAAAGAAAAAAAAAACAAACCATTCATTTGAATATATTCTATAGTTAAGGCCTTGGTTTTAGATTTCTGTACATGTGATACTGAAGACTTTAACTTTATTCCCAGCGCTTTACAATATTGGAGACATGGTTCATGCAGCACGCGGCAAATGGGGTATTAAAGCCAATTGTCCTTGTATTAACCGGCAGAACAAATCAGTGTTGAGACCGGCTGTCACTAATGGAATATCACAGGTATGTAATTTGAGCCTGAAATGCCTTGTTTGACATTTACATTTTTAAGATCTATTAAAATGTTAGATCCTTTTGAATAATCCATTGTGAAACACAAACTTTAATTTCTCCATATGTATTCTGAGTGGTTTAGCTTAGCAAAAATCTTCTGGGGTATTTTTTTGAGATGTGTGCTGCAACATTATTTACCAAGTGGATATTTGGGCTAATGCTCTTTATGTAGAAGTTGGGTAGGAAGCCATTCATATTGATGCTGTATCTTAAACCAAACCACCAAGTAGCTTGCAATGTATGCATTTATTTTGTTATGGTTCCTGAATTTTGTGCTGAATCTACAGCAGTTCTATTACTGTTCACACCAAAAGTTATCCTATAAAAAAAGAAATCAAAAAGCCTGGGCTTACGTTGAATGTCAACTGAAAGATGACATGGTAAGAATTCACGCGATAAGATCTAATGTACATGGAGAAGAAGCTCCTGTACTCTGCTGCTATGGAAGCATAAAGGAATTCTACTGTGTGCTTAAAGCAAATGAACAAATAAAATCAACAAACAAAATCCAATGCATTAGATAACTAAAATGTCAAGTTGAACTCTTCCCTTTATTCAACATTCAGCAGTTGTTTATATCTTTGTTTTAGCTTCCTACTGTAAATCCTAGTGCATCAGTCTCTGGAAATGAGAACACCTTTTCCACTGGAGCAGGGACAGCAGGAGTGGGGCAATTAGAGACTGACACCATCCCGAAATCTGAAGCAACTGATAACAGGATAGAAGAACCTGCAAAAGCAGAGACGTTACCAAACAGTAACACTGGTGAAATAAAGACTAACAGACCGCTTTGTCCAGAAACAGCTCCATCGTCAGCCTTACACTGGCTTGCTGATCTAGCAACACAAAAAGCAAAAGAAGAAACAAAAGGTGAGCAGAAGACATTTCCTCTGGTGTTGGAATTAAAAGATACTGTTTGTTTGCTATTGTTTGTGAGAGCGCTTAGCCCTAAATAGAAAAAAAACAAGATATTTTTCTCCCTTTGCCTCTTAGAAACAGTTTCTTTTACGGGTTTAGGAATACTCAAAGCTGGTAAGAAGATGATACAGCTGAAGATAAACATACTGTCTTGTCACTCCTGGTTTATTTTAGTGCCAGTTTTTGTATTCATTTTCTAAGTAATAAGCAGCTGGTATGTGATGTAATCAATTTCAGATGCAACTTTGTCACTTCATTGAAGTGAATAAAGTTGTTTTGTGTGCTGCTGTGTGAAGAGTGCATTTCCAAAGAAGAGTCCAGTTGGAGGGTCAGAATGAAAACTTTGATCTTCTTTAATACTCGTTAGTTTCAGTGTGATTCTCAATATGAAATAACTGTTTACAAAATACACCTCCCAGTTGTCAAGAGCTAGCACAACTAACACAGGATTTATTCCTGTCCATGTGTCTAGCAGGAGCTACTTTATATGTCAGTGTTAAACGTTCATGACTCTCTCGCTAGTTTTGTAGGGTTTAGTCACTAATATTTTGACCACAGTTAAAATATGAAATATTTAATATTGAAACATTAGTTCAGAAAGTCAAGGAAATGTTTATTTGAGTCTGTTACAGAGTTGTGGTTTGTTGTGTATTGGAGGCACTCACATCCACTGTGCTATTCAAAACATTAACAGCACACGGAGGGTAAAATTTATCCAAAGTATATGACTGTGAATCATTTTGAGATGCCTCATTTGCTGTTACAGTGATAATTTACCTTTTCCACAAGTTTCTATCAATACCCTATTTAATGCAAGAGCAAATAACTCCAGAGAACTTTTTAGACATTTGAACTTTGTCTTCTTTTTTTCTTTTTTTTTTTTTTTTTTTTTTTCCTCAATGTTGCTGTTTACCTTGCAGAATCAGGATCACTGAGGTCAGTGCTTAACAAAGAATCCCATTCACCCTTTGGATTGGATTCCTTCAACTCCACTACAAAGGTTTCCCCACTAACTCCAAAGCTGTTTAATAGCCTCTTGTTGGGCCCTGTGACATCTAGCAGTAAAGCTGAAGGCTCCAGCCTCAGAGATCTGCTGCACACTGGGCCAGGAAAGCTTCCTCAGGTCCCCTTAGACACAGGAGTCCCCTTTCCTCCAGTCTTTTCTGCAGCTTCTACAGTAAGTGATTTTGTATTCTTTTGATATCTGTTCTGTGGAAGATTTCATGATGATCTAAGTGTTTTTATAGTATCTTATTTTTAAATGTTGAAACAAATGCAGTGTCTCACCAAAACTGACCACCCTACAAAGACATAACAAATTTTGATGCAAACTGTTAGTGATTTGGTTTACTACTGCTGTGGAGAAGCTATTCCTTGCAAGAGACCAAAAAAGTGAGTTAAATATAGTCTTTAAATTGTTTAACTGATAATCAGCATTCCTATAAAAGCTCACTTTAAATTCCACATCTTTAAAAATGTGGCAAGAGCGTGCCACAGGAAAAGACAAAATCTATGAGCAAACCTGTTCTGTAAAAACACTTGTATGTACTCGAGAGGCATTTAAGATAGAAATCAAATTTAAAGTGTAGTTGCTATTTCTGGGTTCTTATTCTGGTTCTCTTTAATCCATTCTGGAGGAAATAACCTTAAAAAACCTTAAAAAAGCCCTGAACAAATCAGTGATTACTGAAATGGGTAAAAGCATTTTGTTTGAGAAGAACAGATTCTGTGGAATTCATCAAGGCTTAGGTCTTCCTGGAGAATACTTTCTCCAAAAGCTTAGGCAGGTAGAATGAGGAAGATGATGAAATGGCTTATCTCATAGCAGATTATTTTTTTCCCCCCTCTGTGTCAGGCTGGAAGGATGGAACCTTAATAACAATTCAGAGAATCCTAGAATCCCAGGTTGGAAGGGACCTCGAGGATTATCTGGTCCAGCCTTTCTTGGCAGAGCAGGACTTAGACTAGATGTCCTAGCCTTCTGTCCAGCTGAATCTTAACAGTGCCCAGTGTTGGGGAGCCCACCACTTCCTGGGGAGATTGTTCTGGTGGCTGATAGTTCTCATTGTGAATTTTCTTCTTGTGTCCAATCAGAATCTCCCCAGGAGTAACTTCTTGTGCTTATCATGCCTCATCTTTTCCATGTGAATCCTTCTAAAGAGGGAGTGTGTGTCTTCTTTGTAGCCGCCTTTTAAGTACTGAAATGTGTTCTGTTGTTTGATTTTGGTGGGGGGAACTGTACAGGGAAATATGTCACTGCTAAAGGAAAGTGAATCTAATACCACTTCCACCCCCTCTCATGACTGAGTTCAGGCAAAGAAATTGTGATCACTTGTTTAATAGCAAGTTACTCCTTCAAGGCTTGAAAGGGCCTATCTAAACTTGTATCCTTGTCCTGCCAACTCTATGCATTCTCTTACCACACTGAATCAGATCTGTTGTGTAATGTCTTTTTTCACTTTCTTGACTTCTGGTCTTCACAGACTAATTTAGATTTGAAAGAACTTGAGGGTAACTCTGGTCCAGCCCCCTGCTTGAATGCCTGGATGCTTTATGTAGAATGAACATAACATACCTGAGAAGCAACAGTTGTGTTGGTCAAATTGAGAGAAATAATAGATGGCTGCTTATGAAAAGTATCATCTTGATGTTTCTGGAGCACTGACATTCGGCTGTGAAGAGTAGTTAGTATTGACTGTAATTATTAAACTGGATATTATCTATTTCATGGCCTCTGTAGCATCAGTGTAGAGGTACATTTTAAAGACCATTGTAAGCAGATGATTTTATGATCTAGTCTTACTTGGAAACAAATAAAATCCCAAGCAGCAGTACAGGCTGGGGTCTAACTGGCAGGAATGTAGCCCTTCTGAAATGAGCCTAGAGGACAGCAAGCTGAACATGAGCCAGCATTCTGTCTGTGTGCAGTGCCTGTGAAGGCAAATGGGCCTGGTCTGGCCTGCATTAGGAAGCACACAGCTGGAGCACATCAAGGAATGTGATATTCCACTCAACACTTGTTAGGCCACACCTGGGACACTGTTTCCAGTTTTGCTCTCCCCAGTTGAAGAATGACTGAAAAAATGGAAGGGGTCCAGTGGAGGGCCATGAAGAATGCTTAAAACATTGGAGAGCTTCACACATGGAGAAGAGTTGAAGAAACTGATTTTCTTCATCTTAGAGAAAAGAATGCTTTGGGGATCTGATCGATCTTCCATGTAAAAGGTAGTTGTAGAGACCACGAAGGTACTCCTTTCACAAGGATGTGCGGTAACAAGGCAAGAGGCTATAGTCACAGGTTGTTTCAGGGGAAATTCTATCTGGATATAAGAAAAAATTCTCACTTTACATTCAAATATTGGAATAGGCTCCTTCCCTGACATGTTAGGTTTGGCTTCACCCAGCCCAGGGTAACTTAACCTGATGTCAGCAGACAGTTACACCAAATGATCTGTATGTCTTCCTTCTGACCTGGAATGAATATCTTCAGTTATGAGTAGTGTTACGTTTAAATTCGTAGCTCTGCATATGGTAAATTTTCTGCCTATTGATCTTTATTTTTAAAGAAGATGGCAAAATTGTTCCAGTATTAGTTCTTCACTGTTTCTGGTCACTCAGCTTCCAGTCCCTGTTGTTTCTGTGTGGTTTTTTTTTCTATGTGTGGGTTTGGCTTAGGGTATGGGGTTTTTTTTGGTTTGGTTTGGTTTTTGGGGTGGGGTTTTTTGGTGTTGTTTTGTTTGGTTGGTTGGTTGTTGTTGGTTGGTTGTTTTTTGAGGGGTGGTTGGGTTTTTTGGCTAAAGTAACAAGCTCTTTGCTGCCAGAAATCTATCACACCCTTACCCCCTCCCATAGATGTCTTGTGAATAATGATCCTGTTAGTGTTTATCTTCTGTTCAATATATGAAGTATATTTAGTGTCTTAAGTATCTTGCTATAGGCAAGAGTCTTCTACTTTTTTTTAAGTTAAGAACATGATTTAAGATTGTGTCATTAACCTCTTCTGAATTTTAAACATCCCTTGAGGAGTTTTAAATGTCCTTTGAGGAGCATGTATGCCAGAGTAAGAGAGGCTGTCTACTAATGTTTCTGTTGATGTTGCACATAGAGGAAGCACTTTCTCGTCTCTGTCAGTGGTTATTTAATGTTTGCATGCTCAGCAACTTATCTGTGCCAGAGTTGAATTCACTTTCTTAGAACTTAAGTTTTCTATTCCGTGATTGTTGCCTTAATATTTTTTCTAGGCTCCCTGTAGCAGGTTATTTTAAGTTTTACTGTTATAAAGAAGGGCCATAGCTGTTCTTACTAGATACATGCCTATCTACGAGCTGATTTGATTACTGTTAGATGTTTTTTTGACAGCAAGATGTCCATGACTAAAATCTGAATAACAGCAGATATGTGTCAGTATGTATGCTGTTTTAAGACTAAACTTACCTCTTGATTTACATCTTCTAGGGGGCCAAAGGTAAAGCCAGCCTGCCTAACTTCTTAGACCATATCATTGCTTCTGTGGTGGAAAACAAGAAGACATCTGATGCTGCAAAACGAGCTAGTAATTTAGCTGACACACAGAGAGAGGTGAAGGAAATGGTAATGGGCTTAAATGTGCTAGATCCACACACTTCCCACTCTTGGCTGTGTGATGGTAGACTCCTTTGCCTTCATGATCCTAGCAACAAAAACAACTGGAAGATCTTCAGGGAGTGCTGGAAACAAGGCCAGGTGGGTGATGACAGATAGCCAACTCTTCCTACTTATAAGTACCCTGTTATAAATTTTAACCTGTACCTTAGTTATTGACACCTCCATTCAAACTTTGGCTAAGTGCTCTTGAGTGAATATGATGAAGATTTTGACTGCAGCACTGTTAACAGGACTCAGCAGTCCTGTCCACTTTAGATGCTTTACTGACTGGAGCCCGTGTGCTCTTGCCCAGTGAGTTTTTCTCAGCTTGCTGGTATGACGATGTTTGCTGTGACAGCCTTTTTGTTTCTGATATGGTTTGTGCTGAACTTGTTCTACTACAGCCCAGTAGCAAATCCACAATGCTTTCCTATATGCATCCTAGTATCTACCCCATACTTGATGCTTTATAGCCTGAGGGGAAGATACAGCTTCCAGCTGCAGCATGTACGAGAATAAAAGTGCTGTATCTAGTAATTTCTGCTGAAATTTTGAATGTGCTTAGTGATGCCATGTCGCATCCTGAGCCTGCAGTCGGTGTGAGCCCAAGTATTATTTCGAACTCAGTATTTCATGTATTGAGCACTCCTCTGGATTGTCTGAAGAGTCATCAGCTGGTTAGGCTTTCGATCAAGAGTCTGGACCTTAGACCTTCTGCCAGCATCGTCATTTTTTTAGATTTCAGGATGTAGTGCTACAGCTTAGGTTTCTCTAGAAAGGTCTGGTCAGACAAGCTGAATCTCAGCCATATCTCTAATAGAATATGATGTCCATTTGATCAAACTCTGTTCTTGGCACTTGGTTCTGTGGCTACCTCTGATGCCATTACCTTGACTGACTACTGAGAATTGAGACCATTGGTGCTAACCAGTTAACATCCTGTTTTCTGGAGCAAGTCCTTTGTTGGCTCTTCGGTTGTTATGCTAATGTTCTTGGCACTCAGATGTATTTATTTGTGGTTGTGGACTGCTGAGCTGTGGTGGAGGAGCTGATCAGGCTGCATGTTTCTGTTTTGGCACTCAAAGTCCATTTCTGCCAGAAGCAGAAATCTTTGAGTCCCCTCGGCACAAGCTTAAGTAGCATGTAGCCATAAGAACTGCAGAAAGGACTGTGGCACCATCAACCACAGAATTACTGGTTTCTTTATCTGACTTGCCCTAACGAGCTCCTAATAGGTGGAAGAGGCTGCTGTGCAGCACACCCTTGATTCTCAACACTAGTTGAAAAACTTAGCTCAGTGCTGGAGTTGCTGCTTTCCCCTGATGCAGTGGTGACCTGAGATTTTTGCAGGGCACAAAGGTCTCTTTTCTTCTTTTTATTTATTTTTTGTCTGTTTATTTATTTATTTATTTTTATTTATTTCCTCTCTCCTGGCTTCCCCCTCCACCCCTTCTTTTTTAAAAACCCTGTTGCTTTTTTTTTTTTTTTCGGTTTATAAAGAATTTCAAGTCATTCTTTTGCAGTGCTGTCGTGTAAGTCATCTGCCTGACTTAACAAAGAGCTCCTTAGTTTCTGGTCAGCATACTCTGGTAATTTTCTCTACCCTCTGTATCGCCAAATAGTCGTGTTTCTGAGGAGGATCCTAAATCTTTTGGTCATACTTCAAAAAAGACATGCTTACCTGTTTCTCTGCAGATGAGGGTGGTTAATCACCATGTGCAAGTTGCTGCACGTGGCTTTGGGGTTCTTGTCCATTAAGGAATCCTGGGAGACTACTTGTGGAGTCCAGAGATGAGATTACGAATCAACTGTCAGATACATAGCTTGCAGTGTGCATTGCCTTCCAAGTTGTTGCACACTTGGAGGCTCTGGCTACAACTGTCATGCTCATGTACTATTTTGACCCTCTCTTTTAGCCTTCACGCCAAGCTATGCTATTGATGCTTTTGGATGACATCATTCAGAGGACCCCTTGTATAGCAGCAGACTATTTTCTCCCTGTAGTCTGAGAGCAGATTTGGCAGGAAATGTCTGCCAACCAAGTCCGCTATTCTTTTGTCTTGCAACCTTAGCTGTGTTCTCACATAGAGAGGACGCTTTCTTCCATGAGAAATTCTCTGCTTAATAGCTGGAAGGGTTCTACTAGGTTAAGTAGTTTGGGTTGTTTTTTTCTTTATGTTCAGTTGGTTGAGTAAATACATCAGGGATCAAAATTTGTCATTATTTTCTTGGACTGAAGAAGACTAATTTATCTGTTAGCCTTAATGTCTACCTGGCAGCAGTTTCTGTCCCTCCTGTGAAAGGTACTGTTATTTTACTCCTCATCCATGATCCTAGTTTTTTGTAGAATATGATTAAAACCTTTCCATTGCCTGAATGTTACAGTTTCTGCTGGGATCAAGGAATAGATTTAAACTTGGGATCAGTGTGTCTTGCTTTGTGATCCTGGGGAGGTTTGCTGCTTATCAGGGCCTTCAGTGGGACACAGTGGAAAGACTGCCAAAGCTTGTCTGTCCCTCAGATATTTATCCTCTGCTTCTGTTCCATATTGGCATGAACAATAGTACCAGCCCAGTACCTGAATAGTATCAAGAGTGACTGTATGGCTCTGGGAGAAATGGTCATGGAGCCCAGGTGGTTTTCTTAATCCTGACAGTGAGTAGGTAGAAGGGGTTGGCCAGTCCTGCATGCCAACCATTGTTTGTGCAGCTAATTTCAACAACAGGGGTTTTGGGAACCTTTTTGGGGATTTTGAGATCTGCATAGAGGAGATGGGATCCATCAGAGTATTTTGCCAATGGGCTGTCCAGCGTGATTAGGAGAGCTGTAAGTCAGGATCAATAACTGAGGGAGAGTATGACCAGTGATCAAGACAGTAATTAGTTGATTGGGTTGGCAAGCAAGCAGCATGAATGCAAGATATCTCATACTCAAGAAAACGGGGATGAGAGATCTCCACCTCAAGCGTATGCACAATAAGTAAGGAACTGTGTACTTCACAGCATTATGAGGAAAGTTCTTAATATGTTTCTTGGAAATCAGCAGGACTAGATGTCTTTCTGAAGTGCCTGCGCGCTGATGCATCCAATACAAGGAACAAACAGGAGGAATTAGTGTACATTTGCACAGCCACAATCTCACCAATATGATTGAGAAGTGGGGTGGCTTGTGCAGCTGTAGTCTGGCAAGAGATACACAGAGGATGTTCAAGAAGGACAGTTCAGGTATGATGGGATGGGAAGGTGAGGAGGGAGCACTGCTGTTTATGTGAGAGAGCAGATGGAATGCATGAAGCTGTAGGAACAGATTAAGAGCCATTGAGAGCCTATAGGCCAGGATTGGCGAGCAGACTAATGCCAATAACGTTGTGGCGAGTATCTGCTACGTACCACCCGATCAAGGAAAAGTGGTAAAACCTTCAGACAACTGGAGAAAGTCTGATGTTCACATTTCCTAGGCCTCATGGGGACACCCTGGCTCCTGCTGGAGGAACAGTGCGACAGGTCACTAGCACTCCTGAAGTTTTCTGGAGTGCATTGATGATGACATCCCGACGGAGCTGATCCAGGAGCCAGCAAAAGAAGGGCACTCTGCAGGACCTTGTACTTACACACAAGGGAGAACTGATTGTTGATATGAAGATAAGGGGCAGGTTTGGCTGAAGTGATTATCACATGGCAGGGTTTGGCTCAAGATCCTGAGAGGAGGGAGCAAAGCGAAAAAGCAAGATCACAAGCCTGGACTTCATGAGCACAGGCTTAACCTCTTCAGATATCTGCTTGCAAAAATCCCATAGGATATGGTCCTGAAGAGGGGCTCAGGAATGCTGGTTGAATCATGCTTAACCTGCTGCCTAGCCTTCTGTGATGAGACTGCTGGCTTGGTGGATGAGGGGAGAGCACTGTTTTTTTATTTTAACTTATAAATAAGGCTTTTGACACTGTCATAATGTCATCAGACAAACTGATGAAGTATGGACAGTGTAGTGAATTTAAAACTGACTGAATCACTATGCTCAGAGGGTTGTGATCACAGTCACAATTGGTTTACCTAGGGGGTTAGTATTAGGTTGAGTACTATATAACATCCTTTTTAATGACCTAGATGTGACAGAGTTCATGCACCCTTAACAAGTTTATAGGCAATACACAAGTGGGAGGAATGGCTGATACATGATATGGTTGTGCTGTTATTCAGAGGTACCTAGACAGGCTGGAGAATTGTACCGAGAAGAATCTCACGATGTTCAGCAGGGAAAATGTAGTTCTGAACCTCCACCTGCAGCAGTACATGATGGGAGTGACTAGCGAGGAAGTAGCTTTGCCTGGAAGTACCTTGGGGTCTCAGTGGACAAGGAGGTGACCATGAGCTAAGAATGTGTCCTTGCAACAAAGAAGGGCAGCAGTATTAGGAAGAACATTGTCACTATGTCAGGGGAAGCTATCCTTCCCCCCCTGTACTTGACACTGGGGGACACCACACCTGGAGTGCTGTGTCCAGTTCTGGGCTCCCCAGTGCAAGAAAGACAAGAACTTAACGGAGAAAGTCCAACCAAGGGCCGCAAAGATGATTAGGGGACTGGAGCATCTTTCATATGAAGGGAGTCTGGGAGAGTGTTCAGCCTGGAGAAGAGAAGGCTCAGGAGAGTGTGGGGAGGAAATCATATCAATGTGCATAAATACCTGATGAGAGGAAGTGAGAAAGAGGGAGCAGTGCCGACTGACACTTGCATGACATGTCATGCATTCCATAAATTCCCTCACATAAATGGCAGTGCTCCCTCCTCGCCTTCCTGGCCTGTCATAACTGAACTGTCATTCCTGAACAGCCTGTACGTATCCCTTGCCAGACTACAAGAGGCAACGGGCACAAACTAAAACCTGGGAAGTTCAACATAAACACAGAGAAAGCACTAGTGTGGGGATGTTCTCTTCCAACTTACATGTTTCTGTGGTTCTGTGGAAGCTTTCTGTCTTTTTTACCTGAAGTTGATAGGACTACAGTAACAACCCCTTCTTGTTCTCTTAAATCTCACTCTTCTAGAGGTGAGGTTTCATTGCTCCCTTTTAGAACTTAAGGGCCATGTTGTGTTGCATTTGCAAACCAAGGCTATTTCTGTTATCCCCAAAGTTGTGGGTTTTCTTCCATTCATTTTTAAATGAGTAGTTTGTCCTCATTTAGAGACTAAAATGGGTGCTAGTCCTGTTAAAGGCCATTGGGCAATCCAGATGAAGCAGTCGATAGTTACTGGAGTGTTTTTACACAACATAACTTTCAAGTTGCTCATCTATAGCTCTGTAGGTAATCTTTGCCTAATTTGCTGATACTACTGGAACATCTAGGGGCATCTGCTCAGGGTTGTACTGAGCTATTCATATGAATGAAGCCAAGATGTACCTTCAGGTCGTTGTTAATGTATAGGGCACAGCTTGGAATTGATTTAAACTTGCATTAACATTTGAACATAAGTAGTAGTTACTAACCTTAGAATTCTTTACATGGCATAGTCCATGCGCAAGTTCATACACTCTTCCTTTTCTCTCAAGTCTTGTAACTCCCTCTAGAGATTGCAGGGTGACAGGAACTGACCAAGGTCTTGGCCAGTGTTGGGAAGATTGTCTGGTATACCTTTTACTAGTATTGTTAGTTTAGCAAATGCCTTGAACATTAGCGGGGAGAGGCCACTCAAATCTTGGTGTGGAATATATATATACATGGTTAGCCTAAACATTTTAAAACGCTGTTTGCTGAGTGAACAGCCGCTTTTTTGCTACTTAGCTTCGTCCTAGGGAATTAATGATGATCCATGATTATACATAAAGAGTGAAATTGTTTAAAAAAAGTCCCATCAGAGTAAGAAATTTTCTTATGAGAAGGCTTTTCTACAGATGCTGTTTCTAGTGGTAGTTGCATTTGTGCTTAAAAAGGAGAGGTAGCAGGACTCAACACCCAGTGTACTTCCACAGGTGGATTGTGCTGGCTGCTAGACCCCTGCCCAGCTGCTCTCTCTCTTTTTCCTCCTCAACAGGATGGGGAGAAAATGAGATGGAAAAGTTTGTGTGTTAAGATGAAGACAGGGAGATCACTTAGTGATTGCTGTCGCAGGCAAAACAGATTCAACTTGTGAGAAAATAATTTATTGCCAATTAAAAATAGAGTAGGATGGTGGGGAACAAAGACAAAGCTAAAAATGCCCTGCCCCCAGCCACTCCTCTTTCTTCTTTCATCCCTGACTCTTCTACCCACTCCCCCCTTGGAGCAGCGCAGGGAGGATGAACAGTAATGAGGGTTGTGGTGGGTTCATAACACTTTACCTCTGCTGCTCTTTTCTCCTCATACTTTTGCCCTGCTCCAGTGTGAAGTCCTTCCCTTATGCTTCATGAACTGTTCAAGCATCGGTCCTCTCCATGGGCTTCAGTCTTTCAGAAACAGATTGTTCCAGTGTGGGTCCCTAATGGGCCACAGTTTCTGCCAGAAAACTTCCTCTTGCATGGGCTTCTCTCTTAAGGGCTGCAGCTCCTACCAGAAGCCTGCTCCAGTGTGGGCCGTCCATGGGTGGCAGCTTGCCTGAGGGCATCTCGTTCTGCTGCAGCGTGGGATCCTCCATGGGCCGCAGTGGATATCTGCTCCACCATGATCCTCCACAGGCTGCAGTGGGGCAGCCTGCTTTCCCAATGGTCTCCTCCACAGGCTGTAGGCACCTCTTTCCTCTCTTCACTGACTTGGGTGTCTGCAGGGTTGTTTCAGTTCCTTCCCCCAGCAACTGCAGAGCATTTTTTACCCTTTCCTATTATCACGGAGGTGCTACCAGTGTCAGTTATGGGCTGAGCTTTGGCCAGTGATGGGGCTGTTGGAGCCATGTGAACTCATCTGTGTCCAGCCATGAGAAGCTCCCAGCCTCATCTCACAAAGCCCACTTCTGCTGCCAGCACCTTGCTGTGTAGACCCAATACGCTTGCCTTAAAGCTTGTAAGTCTAATACAGTACCCCTTCTAAGGCAACTGCACATGGTCTGGAACTGAAGTTTGCTTTGACTCTGGTTATTTGCTTGTTGCACAAAACCCAAACATAGATGAAAATAGATTTCTGGTGTCTTCTGTATGATAGTAGCCAGGAGTCTCAGCTCTTAAGAAAGTTTGGCTGCATGTGTAAGAAATTTGCTTATGGTGGAGTAAGCATTCATCTTTGTATTCTCAGCCCGTGCTGGTATCTGGTGTCCATAAGAAGTTGAAGTCAGAGCTTTGGAAACCAGAAGCTTTCAGCCTGGAATTTGGAGATCAAGATGTAGATTTGGTGAACTGCAGGAACTGTGCCATAATTTCAGACGTGAAAGTGCGTGACTTCTGGGATGGCTTTGAGATAATATCTAGTAAGTAATACCTATGGCTGACTAGTTTAACTGAGTAGCCTGTCTTACTACTTCCAACTCCTCCTTTCCCACCTATTTTAAAAAATAAAAAATAACAACAAAATCCAAATATCTGTTAGTGTCATCCAAAGAAGCAATTGCTCCTCAGGTGTAGTACACCCTAGATAATACTTTATCGGTGAAGATTAGGGCAGGGCTGCCCAAGAAAACTTCATCTGTACTACAGTGTGTTGGTGTTTGGTACTTTCATGTGTCAAAAGATGATCAACTTAATAGGAAACTACTTTTTATTTTGGTGGGTTTGGGTTTTTTTTTTTTTTTTTTTTTACTTGGTGAAATCAGTCACCTGGTACCATTACCAAGACAATAATTTAACTACCCTTACTAGTTCCAACATCAACTTTTATTGTAAAACTAGAGGGAACCTGCAGACCTAAAACAGACTGAAGCTTTTGGTGCTAAAACTCAGACTTGGTGGTATTCATCAACTAAGTAAACTTGACATTGAATATTATTTTGCAGTAGATCATGTATGAGTACAAACACAAGTGTGTATGTACTATAAATAGCAATGCTGTATCTGTATCTCATGTGATAACACATTACTTAATGCTTGAGTAGTTCTTCAAGAAAACCTTCTGTCAAGTATGGATGTGGAAGCTAACCAGTTAAAATTCCTGGGGATATAACTGTTCAGATTAAAGAGCTTCTGAAAAGGAGTTCTCTATTTTAGATTGTATATACCTAGATCAGAATGGGTTTATATTTGCAGATGTTAGAGTTGTAATGGTTCATTGCAATGTTGCTGATTTTAGTGTTGTGAATAAAGCGTTCTCTGTATTTATTGCTTGTGCACATAGCAAAAATGGTGACTTAATAGAATGTTTGTTCATAGCAAACAAAATGATAGATTTGTAGACCAAGAATATTCCCTTCCCTAGTAATTTTTCAATAAAAGAGCTCTCAACTTTTGACATGTTTTCATATGATTCCAAGTACACTTACTTTTCATACTGTTAAATTTCGTACTATTTCCATTATTGCTGAGAAATAAATGGCCTAGAAGGAACTAATGGGCTGGTCTTTCTGTGCATTAATAGTAATTGTGAAAATTCACAAACTCTTTACTGTTGTGCTAGGGTCATTCATGAAAATAGTAAACTTGTATGGGTCAAGTTATCTTTGAGAAATGTTATTTGTTGTTTGTCTCCAGACAGATGATGCTCCTTTCAGCAAAATTAGTTGCTGTGTTTCATCTAGACAATACTATTTCCACACTTCATATGAGAAGTGTTAGTGATTTAGGTTGGAAACCTGATCACTTTCGTTGGCTTCTTTTAAATACTTTTTATTTAGTGTTTTTCAACCATGTGCAATCCTCAGTTTTGAGGAGCATTATCTGCCACTAGTCCAGAGATTTCACAGACTTAATTTATATGAAAACTTTGCCAATTATATAACGACACTGACTTTTCTGCATTACATGAGTTTGAGATTTCTCAAATATGTGGCTGGTTCCCACACACTTGCATTAAGTTATTGAAGAGGTGTAGAACAGCCACTGAATTTGGAGGTGGTATTGAGATAATCCCTTAATTATTCTATATAATACTTTAGTTTTAATCTTGTGCTGTTTACTTTCAATATCTTGGGGTTCTAAGTGGACTTCTAGCCGGTCTTTTGTTTTGAGCCTTCTTAGACCTGCTTTTCTTTGCTAATGAGATGTTTTCTGGGCTTTGTCTGATTTTGTGTGATTTGTCAGATCCGTTTGTTTTCTTCCAGATAGCTCTTTACTGTGTCCTTTCTGAATAACCTTCCTTCAAGTTTCTTCTCCTTGTTTGGAACAAAGATCCTTAATGAGTTCAAAATCTTGACTACAGGAAGTTCTGAAACAGCTTTAAATTCAAGTCCTTGAGTTTTGCAGTTCACTTGTCTGTCTAAAATCCATAGCTCATCAAAATTTGTTTTGTTTAAATCAGTCAGTTTGGTTTGCATATTTGCAGCTCTTAATTCCTTTTAAGTTCAATAAAATATATTGCAGACTAAGGCTGTCTTCTGTAGCCTGTTGATGTATAACACAGATGTGAGTCACAGGTCTCCAAGTCCTAGTTTCTTAGATATGCATTCTTTTTTGGTGCTGTCAGCAGCTCTGCTAGGTCTAGGTAAGATCAGTTGCTTTTTTTGTTTGGCTGACAATCTTTGGTAAAGTAGTCATTAATGAAAGATACTACTTTCTGGGGAAGAAAGGATTGAAGGTGTCAGACTGCAGTCAGTACACCCCATTTTCCAACTGATGGCTTCATGTAGAGTCGGGAAGAATCTGGTGAAGAGTGAACTCTGTTTCTCTCAGAATGTTGTGCTGAATTTTCTAGGCTGTTCCACGTACCAGTTCCACATAACACTCTCTTAGCCATTATTAACATGTGAGGCAAAACAGCAGTTGATGTGCTCAGTGCTGTCGTGTTGTACATCCACTGTTGTGTACGTAATGTCATCTTTCTGTGCTACCAGCTTTCTCTGTGACCAGTCAGGACTCATGTTCTACTCTTGAAGTAAAGAATAAATGTTTGAATTCAGCACCCTGCTAATTTGAGTGCCTCCAGCAAAAAAGAATTGAAAAAACTAAAGGCTGTCTTTCTCATTAGCTGCCCACCGTGTAGCTTTTTTGAGTGTAGCATACCATGGTTTCTTGCTTTATACTGAGATTAGGGTTGATCTCGGAGCGTGAAACAGTAACTTTAATATTACATAAGTGCCACTCCTCTTGAAATGAAGAATAAAACTCCTTTAGAGTTTGGTAAAAGTAGTAAGGTAGAATGTGTTGGAAAGGCTTGTTTTCAAAGCTGAATAAAACCTATTCTAAAACTTGGCAGCTGTGCAAGATCTGTTAAATTTTTACTGTAGGTAGTGATGTGTATATATATATATAATCGTTAAACTGTTGTTCAGTCGTACTGTCATAACGCTTGGAAGCCCAAAGAAAAATCAAGATTGATTTTGCTGCAGTGTGAGAGGTGTTGGTACAATAGACTTAGTGCTTAAACAAGGCAATGGGCTGTGGTAAAAAGATACTACATGAAGAAATCTTAATTTGTTTCTTGCAGAACGGCTGCGATCGGAGGATGGCCAACCAATGGTACTAAAGTTAAAGGACTGGCCTCCAGGGGAGGACTTTAGAGATATGATGCCTACAAGGTAAGAAAACGTTAGTATCAATACCTACAGAGCTGCTGTAGGCAATATAGGAGGTGTCATGGTTTAAGCCCAGTCGGCAACTCAGCCGCTCAGCTGCTCGCTCACTCCCTCCCCCTTCTTCCCCCCTGCTCCTGGACAGATGGGAAGAAGAATCGAAAGAATGTAACTCCCATGGGTTGAGATAAGAACAGTCCAGTAGCTGAGGTATAACACAAACCACTGCTGCTGCCACCAATAAGAATAATGATAAAGGAAGCAACAAGGGAAGAGGATACAACCACTCACCACCCTCCGACTGATACCCACCCCAACCCGAGCAGTGATCTAACCCTTCCGGGGTATCTACCCCCAGTTTATGTACTGGGCATGATGTACTGTGGTATGGAATACCTTTTTGATTAGTTTGGGTCAGGTGTCCTGTCTCTGCTTCCTCCCGGCTTCCCCTCCTCACTGGCAGAGCATGAGACTCAGAAAGTCCTTGGTCAGAGTAAACAGTACTGGGCAGCAACTGAAAACATCGGTGCTATCAGCGCTGTTCCCAGGCTGAAAAATGACTGCTGTCGCTGAACCCAGGACAGTAGGAAAACATGCCTTTGTTCTCTTTTTGCTTTCTAGGTTTGAGGACTTGATGGAAAACCTTCCTCTTCCTGAATATACCAAGAGGGATGGCAGACTTAATTTGGCTTCTAGACTACCAAGCTACTTTGTCCGTCCCGACTTGGGTCCCAAAATGTACAATGCCTATGGTATGTGAGAATAGTTCTGTAGATGCTGATTTTTGTGTCTCTTTATTATATTCTTTATTATACTTAGGGCATGTACAAGGCTGGGGCATTAATCAGAACTCAGTGCTTATTCTAGAGCACACTGTCATTTTTTTTTTTTAATTGGTCCTTTGATCGATTGCTCTGCTAGTCCTCTCTGTCAGATGTGCCCTTTTTTGCCTTGTGGTTTCCAATAGATGTATATATGATAAGTTTGTAAACTATTAATACTTAATATATCTAATAAGCATACTACCAATACAGGGTTCAAGCAGAAATTAATATTTTTTGACATAAATTGATACACATAAGATTAGCTGGCTTTTGGGCACTTCAGTCTGTGTGTTCACGTTTCTGACCAGGACTGTAATTTTTTTAATCCATGTCTAACAATACAGACCACAGACAGCATGCAAGACAAAACTCTCCCCATGTTCAGCTACCTGAGTTGGATAGTTTTGTCTTCGTAAGACTATAATTATGTAGTAGGTAAATAGCATACAAATGGAGGAAGCTTTTGTCTTAACACATACCCTGCATGCGGCTGTGAAGCATTAAACTTTCAACTGATTGTTAATGTAGCAGAGTGTAGAGGATATAGTAACAATTAATATCAACTAGAATTATTTCAGTTCTGAATGTATGGTCTTTGAGGTCATAGTCAAAATCAGGTTTTGGAGACTTTTAACAGAAATTATTGTTAAAGTTCCAGGAGATTGATTTGGAAGAACATACTTTTGCAACTTGAGGGTAAGGTAAATAACATTTAAAGTAGTTGATCTTTGTATATACTGAAAAACCTCAAATGATAGAGTTGCAGCCATCTTGCAAGGCAATTATGTGGTAGCAAATTTACCCTAATGTAACTTCTGTAGTTCTCTTAGAATATTGATGAGGTAGGGTTGCAGGGTTTTGTAAGGTTTTGCATTCTAATTATTGATATATCTATACTAACAACTCGCCTCAGCTTGTTAAAGCTATTGCAGTTTTGAGGAAGCGCTTGTGGAGTTATTTTGGGGGGGGTTAGCAGTATGACATCACAAATAAAAGTTAAAATAATAGGGGGTTGTGAACTTAGGCAAATTTTGCTTATTCAGTATTTAACAGTGTTTGATGTTTTGGTTTATGTATTACTTGACATATAAGTTGAGTGAAGAAGGCTGTACACCAATGGGCTTATAGTGTAATTGAGCAATATACAGGAGTGTGGCAAGACGCAAGGTATCAGTCATGGCTAACTTGGCTGTGTATTGCTGATTGCTAGCAATGGAAGTAGCAGTTGCATTTTGTTGAATTTTTTGCATAGAATGTAACCCTTTAGTACTTAGTCCTTCTTAGATGTATAGGTCTTGGTCCAAAGAGAAAAAGTATTACACTTTGTTTACTTTCAAGTTAAAAGAAAAACTTAGCTAGGTCTGTCTTCAAAAACAGTTTTGTATCATTTTGCTCTTAGCTGCTTTACAGAGAAAATAAAGGGTGGACCTAGACATAAAATCAGCAATTCTATCTGTGTTGAATAAGAGTAACTTTTCTAGCATATTAAATGTATTTTGGTTGTAATTATATAGCTTTGTTTTCTGATGGAAAAATGTTCTTAATAGTGAGGTAGTGTCTTTCATGTGCTTAGCATTTTAAAGCAGTAAGATATAAAAATTGTGGCTGAAGCTTGGTTCTTAAAGTGATATTCAATTACCTAAACAAAAGGACTGTTACAGAAATAAACTATGAAGAAATCTTATTCCCTTCAACAGGCTTTGTGTGTAAAGGACCCTTAAATACTGACCAATTTTTATATATAAATGCATGAACTGTTTAACATAAGACCTACCGCTGATGTTGTATTTGTATTTCCCAGCATACTCTGTGTGACTTACACCACTAGCAAGTAATTAAGGAATGATACTTCTTTAATTACATCCTGCTGCATCTGGCAAAGCATATTTTTGAGTTGAAGGTTATAAGGGTCATTACTTGAGGTCAATAACTAACCTATCTTTTGTGAATTTGTCTGGCCTGTTTTTTCAACCCATATATTATGTTTATCTGTGTTTGTATTTCAGTTGTGCTTTCTTAAAGTTCATGTTTAGGCAGACTGGCTAAATTAGCTACTGTTTCTGGTTGGTTGTGGTGGGTACTGTACAGTGAGTTGAGTTCCTGTCCCCAGAAGCTTTTATTTCAAATAGAAAAGAGGTAAATACAATGGTGATCGTAAAACATAACCAGAAGTCTTGTGGTCATAATTACATTCTTGTGTGTTGGTACAAAGATTTTTTTCTATTTTAATTTTTTCGCCCATGTTACATGCTAGAGAAGATGGTAAAGTAAAAAGAGAGAGCTATTAAAGGGTCAGAGGAAAAGAATAGAATGGGTTAGATGAGAAGGTGAAAGAATTAAGCAGTAAACATTTGAAATCTTTCTTGGTTGTTTGTAACCACTTGAGAGGTGTAAGATCATTCAATGTATAAAGGTATAAGCATTTGAGAGTCTGCAGCTGTTTTTCCATAGTTGTAATCTGAATTGTTAATGATGAATTGGACAATAAGTGCTGTGAATTCAACTGATCATATGAATTTTATAGCTGAGTATGAGAAGATAACTTGCTGGAGGTTCATACTAGTCTAGTAGGTTCATAGCAGTCTAGTGACTTGCTGCATGCAGTGTGATGATAATGCCCCTTAAAGCAGTTGGGGTTTCTCTTGTACTTCCAAGCAAAGGAAAACGGTGCCAAAGAATGCCTACTAACTTTGTATTATGAAAGCTATTAGTCACTACTACAGACTGTATAAATGACCCTCAGAGAGACAAAATCGTAAAGTACAAGATCAGGCTTTGTTTTGAAAATGCTTTTCTCATGGCTTGGGTGAACTACATTTGCTACTTCTGTTTCCTGCAAAATAAAAATGCTAGTTATCGGTAAACTTTTTACTTAAGCCACACGTGACATGAAAACAACTACTTTAGGTGCCCTTTGACCTTGGTTTCTGCTCTTATTCCTGTCTAAAGTTAGCATTCTAGAAAGATCTTAAAGCCAGGTTATATTTCTGTAAGAGCTTAAATAGAATTTGATTTTATTTTACTCTCTATTATAGGCTTAATTACTGCAGAAGACAGACGAGTTGGTACCACAAACCTGCACTTGGATGTGTCTGATGCTGTTAATGTCATGGTGTACGTTGGGATTCCCATTGGGGAAGGGACCCATGATGATGGTAATGTTTGAGGAAAGCTATTTTCTGTCTGTTAAAAATCAGTTGTGTGTGTGAGAAGGTAAACTGTACCTTTTATCATTTAAGCTTGTCATATCTATGGTACAGAATGCAAATATACAAGGCAGTTTGCTACGACTGGAGCACATATTTAAAGGTGCAGTAATGCTTCATTGGTTTCCAACTGTGGACACAGCAGAGTTTTGCTAGGAATTAGGTATCTCCCTGAAGAAAGGAGGAAGACTCTTGTATTTGAATAGTTGCAGTTAGTTCAGTTTGAATTCATGACTAAGCTTTGTGATTAGCTATCAATTGATAAGTTTCCTGAATTTTGTTAAGAAAAAGCTTGATGTGCTTAGAAAGGGCACTGTATGATGCAGCTATTGCAGTAGCAGTGTGACTGGATTTAGTGGCTCAGAATATTCTTTCCTCCATTGTATGTCAGAAATCAGAAGCTTTGTAATCATATCTCTTTAAAGTGGATTCCTCTTTCAGAGGTTCTGAAAACAATTGATGAGGGAGATGCTGACGATGTAACAAAGCAGCGAATCCATGAAGGAAGAGAGAAACCCGGAGCATTGTGGCATATCTATGCTGCCAAGGATGCTGAAAAGATACGGGAACTTCTCCGGAGGGTATGTCTATTACAAAGGAGGCTTGAGCTGACAGGATCCCTTGACTAGCTTGCTTACAACAGCTGAGTAATACAAATTGCTGTCAACATCAAATACATAGCTATTCTAATGCTGTCTTTGAGGATATTAATGGTTATTACATTCACAAGTTCTCAGCCTGGTCTAGAATCTTCATACTAATGCACATGGTGCTAGTTAAGACCTAAATGAACTTAAGGAGAGTGGTGTCCTATCTTGAAATAGTTTGTTTGTTATGTTTTTTGGTACAGAGCTTTTTGTGAGCCAGCAATGTCAAGGTGCTGTGTCATGGTTTCCCTCCCACCCCCACCCCATATCTTGGCCCTAGGTTGGAGAAGAACAAGGCCAAGAAAACCCCCCAGATCATGACCCTATTCATGACCAAAGTTGGTACTTGGACCAGACCTTACGCAAGCGACTCTATGATGAGTATGGTGTACAGGGCTGGGCAATAGTGCAGTTCCTTGGAGACGCTGTATTCATTCCTGCAGGTGCTCCCCATCAGGTCAGTATGCCAGCTTTAGGACATTTGTCAAATAGAATTTAATTTGAAGCATAGCAGACCTGTGACTTAAAAATAATAGATAATACAGCTGACTTAAATTCCTTTTTCTGTGTATGCAGTTCTTGCAGGAACTATTTTAATTGGATTTTAGTAATTATATTAGTAAAAATTCTTTAAATACCTGAGTTATGTGTATATTATTGTGATGTAATTAGAAAAAAAAATAGGGTGAATGGTGATGAAACATTATGTGTAGTGAAACTTAAGCCAAGGGAACAGAATTCCAGTAAGTGTGGACAACAGCAGAGAGCTTGTTTTAGGGAACACTGGTGTATGTGGGAGAATAGGGACCATGTGAGAGACGTCATGTATTTTGTTCTGGTTGTGCTATTCAACACAGTTCTGTGTGAGATCAAATAGGCTTTAGTTCCTGTTTCTAACAAGTAAATGTGGAAGAATTTAACTAAGTGGTAGTGGGGTTTGGGATTTGTTTTGGTTGGGGGGAGGGGGAAGGAGGGGTTTTTGTGGTTCATTCATTCATGATGTATCGATCATTTGATCTGGATATTTTTTTAGGTCCATAATTTGTACAGCTGCATTAAAGTGGCAGAAGATTTTGTATCTCCAGAGCATGTGAAGCACTGCTTCCGTCTGACCCAGGAGTTCAGGCACCTGTCTAATACTCATACAAACCATGAAGATAAACTGCAGGTAACGATTTTATGACAGTGTCACTAAATACATCCTGTGTTCTGCCAGCTTTGTTCAGTACTAGAAACAAGTGGCTAGTGATATAAGTAGCAACTTTCTGTAACTTTGGAGGTTCTCATTTAATAAGTATTAGAAACTAATAAATGCATTGATGTCTACAGTGTTACATAAACAAAAATGAGTAAAGCTTTTGGATTTCCAGAGAACTTTCCCCCGTTGGACTGGGCCATGTGTCAACATGAGCAAGTTTTTAAATGGCAGATCCTGAGTGACTGGGAAGCGTGCTTATTTTGAAGAGAGGTGTTTATTTGACCTGGTATTTGTCTCTCTATTGCCTAAAGAAAAACTGCCCTGAAAGCAAACGTTTGCTTATTTAAATTATGGATATGGTTTAGTGATGGACTTGGCAGTGTTAGGGTTATGGTTGAATTCTGTGATCACAAAGGTCTCTTCCAACATGACTGATTGATTTTGTGGTTAGTCCCAAATGGGAAAATCAAATGTGCTTTGGTTTGAAGAAGTGTGACTGCTTAAACAAATAATTATGCACAGAACATATTATGCACTGAAGCAGTACATTGTGTATAAGACAGTAAGCTCTACAGAGAGAAGACCAGGGCAGACATTTTTGTATTTTGCCTGCCTATGTATGCTTCTGAGGAATTAGTATCTGTTTAGTTTGCAAATTTTGGTTTCAGCGTTTTTTGTGTATTGGTAATCTCATGCATGTAAAATGAAGGACGGTGGAGATCTGCAGAATGGCTGTTCTTGCAAAAGTGAGTACTCAGTATACAGCTGTTCTCCAGTATGTCACCCAAGAATGTCAGAACTTAATCATGTTAATTATTCCAAACAATTCAGTGAAAAAATGCTATAAATTTCTATATGAATTTGCACAGGATTTTAAAGGAAAGCAGAAGTAGGATCAACTCTCACTGTGGGGATCCAGCTTCTAACACTGTACCTCTTCAGCTGTAGTGATGCAGATGTGGAAGCGTTTCTGTAAATGAAAAGTTTGGAAATGACTAATTCTTGTTGTTAAAAAAAAAAAAGGGAAAAAGTAACTGCTGGCGAAGTGGGACTTGGTGCTCCTGTGAACAGGGATACTGGCTGTGGTTGTGCCTCACCCAAACTTTGTGGCTTTCCTTTGTCATTTTTAATTTGTGTTTTAATAATACTTTTATACACATCTGTCTCTGTATTTATATAAATGTATTAAAAAAACCAGAAACAATAACTTTCACATAAATGATAGAAAAGACTGAGACCGTATGTACACCATTAAAAACTGATGGTGCTTGGCAGTTGGTTGAGCAAATGCAATGAAGCTGCTCACTTGGGCTTGAAGCTGTTCTGTTAAGTACCAAGAAACTGAATTAAATTTCTGAAAAGTGAGAAACAAAGATAGAGCTGTGATTGTTCAATAGTGAAGCATGGAACAGGTTGCTGGGAGCACTACAGATTTTTCATCTCTGACCTTGTCTTTCTGAAAGATGCACAAATTACAAACACTTCTAGCCTCCATACAGACAACGGAATGATTTGTTGCATCATTTTAATTTACATAGGGTTAAAACATGTTGTTTTCTTGCTTCTTTGGGGTTTAATTTATGTGAGTCTGAGTGATTTGGATTACAGGGACTTTTCAAAATAATCTCTTACGTGTGACTTCATAGTGTACTTCCTCCTCGCTCTCATAAAAGAGAGACTTGAAAATCACGTGAGTAAATGTATGTTGCTGAATAATCACAAAATGATTTGTTGATATCAGTGCAGTTGTGTAAAATACTTGCTGTCTGTGACAGTTAAATTTGTGCTGTTAATATTCTGAAGCAGTGACAGTATATACTTTGAATATTCTTGCTAACTCTTATGGATTCAGCTGTCCAAGTTGATTGTGGGTATATGAGTCTCTCCTTGTTACACTGTAGATACGGATTTTTTTTTCTTTCCTATTACAGGTGAAGAACATTATCTACCATGCAGTGAAAGATGCTGTTGGCACACTGAAAGCTCATGAATCCAAGCTAGCTAGATCGTAGGAATTTCTAATTCCAAATGCCCTGTGAACTAAGCCTTTTGCTCACAGTACATACAGGGACTGCACATGACTGCCTCCGCAGGTGCAGGGGCTTCTCACCAAGAACTGGTGTGGTCAGAATTACACACACTCTTCAGCCGCCGTTTTCTATGCTGCCTCAACACTCAAGATCTAATGGAAGGTTGCACTATTACATGCAGAATTCCAGATTCTAGTGAAAGGTGCCATGTCCCTTTCCTGTGGCCTTTTGCAGATTGGAAGAATGTGGAAACCACTTGGTGCATATTATGGTTAGAAATGGTATAAAGAGTGTGGATGTTTTTTTTTCCTCATGCCTAGTTAGACTCCACAAAGTTAGAAGAAATGTGCTGGAGGTGGGTTGTCCTACTGCAGACTTAGTTGATAACTGCTGAAGGAGTGTGACCAACCGTAGCCCAACTGCAGAAATTTAAGCAATCTTCCCATGTGAAATATAGGCCAAGGAAAAGAATAAAATTATTCTCCGCACTCCCCTTCTTGTAGCCGTTTCTCTGTACACTGTAGAGTTGCAGAAATAAAGGGAGAACCCACTTTTTTTCCCCATGAGAGTCCAGAAATAAGAGAATTGTGTATTTAGTGAAAAACTAGGTTTGTAGTGAAACAGTTAATATTTCATGAAAGTAGATATTTTTAGTATTTTTAAAGTACCACACTGTTCCTGGATTTTTAAGGAAAGGCGCGTTACATTTAGTCTTCCTTACAATAAAATCAAGAACTGATTTTTAGAAAGCAGTCCAAAATAGCACAAAACCAGCCAAAGGAGAGTGGATAGAAATTGATGCCCCACCTCCCTTGCCCATATTCCTCCCCCATCTTCCCTCCTTTCCCTATGCCACTTTGCTTCCTCAGAATGAGAAGTAAGAATGAGTATAAACTCTGTTCTCATGTGGAGATGTTGTACATCTCTCCCTGCACTGGTGACTGCAGGCAATAGTTAACCCAATACCAGTGCTAATTGAAAACATCTATCCTTTCTAAAGTGAAGGAGAAGTTAACTTTCAGTGTCAACTTTGTCCAGAACTATTTTAAGTAAAATGTTCCTGCTTGATAGAACTGTATTCAGAATTTACTAATGTCAGCATTGATGCAATGGATTTCATTGTCCGGGTACACGGAGAAATGTATCTACCTTATATCCAGCTGTACTGTAGTGCCACCCGCAGGCCTGTTAATATGTTCACGGTTATTTCATTTTTTAAAAAATAAAGTCATTTACTGTAACAGCCTGAGCAGTTTCTTTCAGACTTGTACCCTCATCTTCCTGCTTTGAGTTTGTGTCAGCCTCTGCTAGTGTCAGCTGCCTGTTAACTTCTTGCCCTGTGTCTGACCAGAAGGCTTGGGTGTTCTACACCTGGTGGCCCACATATATGCTGGGAGCATGCATATCAAGGTACCTGTGAATTTTGGTTCTCTGAGGTAGTTTGGGTGGAGGATCTATCTTGTCATCTCTTGTGCTGTGCTCCTCACGTCTCACTATCTTCCTAACAGGCTGTGGTTCAGAGCTGCTGTCCCTAGTGGAGATGCAGATGGGGTGGTAAAGGTTCCCTGGTTTCTGACCTTGGAGTTGTGATGGCAGCAGCAGTTCTGGTCACTGATGTGGCATGCTGTCAGCTTCTCAGGTTGGTTACTGGGAGCAAGTAGTTCATGCCCAGGCTTTTGCTGCTTTCATACCCTTGCAGCTGTCCTGTGAATACAGGCTAATTCTGGCTGCTACACATGGAAAGGGTTATGCCAGACCCATGAACCATTCAACTTCACTGTATTCCTGTTATGCAGCATTTCTTGTGCAGTTCTGTTGTGCTCTGTGCATACAACCCATTCTGAATGGTTAATTACAGCTGAGATTGTGTGTGTGTGTGTGTGTATCTGTGTATCACGAATTAGAATTTGGTAAAGACAAAAAAGACAAAGATCGGGCTATGCATAATGCAATAGCTTCAGTAATTTCCAGTGCAGTGATCTACACTGAGTTCTGCATCTCATGCTGAGCCTTTGTTTGGTTTGAGCCTATCAAACATTGTTTCTGTCTCTTGAATTTCCTCTTTTATTAGTCAGAATAGAATCAACCTAAAGCAATATTCATCCAAAATCAGAGGAATGATTTGCACAAAAATTACAAACTTAAGAAATTTGTAGCGATCCAGATTTTAGACCAGATGAGGACAGGAAGAATCTGTAAACTGATCTGGCAAACGAGTTCTAGTAACTTACATTTTAAAACTTTGATTCTTTATCTGGATGGTATCCATTGGGAGACAGAGACTACCACAACTTAACTTTTTTTGATGTTGATTAAAAATGTAACAATGTAGTCTGCAAGGGTAGTCTGCTGGGGTTGATTTTACAACACTTAAATCTCTCATCTGCTTGTAAACTATACTGAGGCAACTGAACCAGGCAATGTAAATATGAGAAAAATAAGGTACTTAATACATCAAAGGCTGTGATCCATTTGTTGTTCCTCTTTAAGATTCCAAGACAGCCTCTTGTAGAACCTGAGGATGTGAAGTCAGAATTGGAGCTGAGGAGTTAGATGCAAAGCAGTAAGTTGAATTTACCTGCAATACAAATAAGAAGGAAGAAGTTACCAGGCACAGATATTCTTTGAAGTTATTGCTCCTATGTACATACAACTTCCCTCTCCTTCCTCATTTCTGTAGCCCTTTGATAGTTCTCTAAGCTTCTACAGTTGAGGTATTGATTGAGCTGTATGACACATGCCAGTGGCTTATGCATCTTGTAAGCGTTGCTTTGGTGGAAAAGCACTGAGACTACACAGTGTGTGAGTGAAGTACCACTTGGAAGCACCAGTGGACAATGCATTTACCAGTTCTGGTTACTGGTAACTAATCATCTGGTGGTCATCCTCAGTGTTTTCCCAAGCTTATTTCCTGCCTATCTGGGATGCACCAGCCTGCTTGTGGCCACTTCTCAGTGTAACTCAGAATTTGACATAAGCCCACAGTTTGTTTTCCTCTTCATCGGTAATGTCTCTAAGTTCCCTATTCTCAGCCTTGAAAAAGAGCTGCACACTCCCACCAGGCATTTGAAAGATAGCCAGGCAGAACTCTTACTTCTCTCTCATCTCCCTCATCCTTCTGCCTTACAAGTTTTTGTTACCTCTCTACTTTTATATGGGCTAATACAAAAATGGTAGAGTTTCAAAAGCTAGATGTAACAAGATACAGCTGCTTCTCCTAGGAAGGTCCCTTCTAACTAAACAGCTTTCAGTCACAAAGCACAACAGGTAAAGAAGGGAAATGTTCTCAGAAGAATTTACAATTCTGTGTCCCTCAATGTCAGTTTATACTGTCAGCTCGCACTTTTGTGTTTTCCTTACGCCTTCCAGCGTTTGATACTTTTCCATTACAACCTGCACCTTTAAGCTTCAGAGAGAGGGTTCCCACTATGTTCTTCCACTTCATCTTTCTTCGTGAGACCCTTATTTATTCTGCTAAACTTGCCCAGAGGCACTTTGTCTTCTTTGGCCCTGATTAATTGCTGTTCCTCTTCATTACAGCAGCATCTGCCTGAACTTCAGTTTCAGCAGGATCTTGAATCTGACCTGGCATTGTTTTAAATGTACCTTTGCTTAAGCTGCTCTACTCAAGGAATGGTTCATTTGATTCCCATGCCTTATTGTTTAGGCTGTAGTAGATTGATAGGTCTTTGGTCACCTATTTTAATCATTTGTAGAACACAAATTTGTCATGAGTTATTTCAGCAATAGCACACCTTCTGGAAAAATATACAGCCTTAATTTGAAAACAGTCGATGAGCTGTTTTTCTGGGTAGGTCTTAAGGTCTTAATTACACAGCAGTATACAATATTACTGATCGCTTCATATAAAGAATACTGCTAATCATTCTATTTTAATTTGACCTGTAGCTGGCTTTTGTTCCAAAAATAGCCCTTCAGTACCAGTAGTACTTCCTTGTGGGAAAGTAAGTTAATGAACTAATTTCTTATTATTCTTTATGGAAAGAAATTAGGCTGCTTGTAGCTAACTGAATTGCTAGCTTAAATTATAGCTCGTGAGGTTGCTCTAAAGCTCAGTGTGCCATGTAGCAATGAGCTGCCACTTCAGACATTCCCAAGACCATCTGCTTTACTAATGTTCATATTCTGTTGTTCTTAACACAGTTTATTTATAATATACGGTAAGTCTTCCTACTGCTCCTGGGCACGTTGAACAGTTTAAAAAGGTAAGGCACATTTTATTTAGGTGCCACTTACCCATGGTGCAGTTATTTAGCCCTCCCATACTCTTAACACGTTTTACTCACCAGGTGTCTGAATTTTCTTTCTTATGTTTGCATCTTTCACTCACCTGAGTATGAACCCATTACTTAAGTAACAGAGCTGTTGCCATGCAATTCTCCGATATGAAACCAGTGCAGTTAGAAATAGACTTATTTTAGTGAAGGTTATGCATGTTGGAGTTACTTGGAGGTGTGAGAGCGGATTCCTTTTATTCTATTTGTAAGTCAGTTGCATCATCAATGGTGTAAATTGTACAGTCCCTTTAGCAACCATTTTGTGGCCATTCATAACCAAAAGCAAACTATGACAAAATGTTCTTTGTCACTGTCTATAGAGGCGTTTGTTTTTTCAACTCTTACATGTAATGGAGAGTTGCTAATATTTTGTATTTTTTATCGTTGCTCATTATACTTTAGTGTACTAACTTTAGTTCATGCACTCATTAGAAGATTCTTCCCTATGTAGCTCATTGGTTTTGCTCTTACCCTTTCTTTGGTCTCTTTGCTTTTCATACAGGCTATTTGGCAAGTGCGAAGACTTTGCCATAGTGCCTTCCTTCAGGGTTAGGGTTTTTTTTTTTTTTTTGGTTAGCAGAAGACCAACGATAGCAGCAAATAATTTTTTTTTTTTTTAATTAAAAAACAGCTTATATAATGGCCATCATCATCAGAAATCTGTGTACAGGGCCTGCTCCGTCAACTGTAATGCACATACAGGCTACGGGGGTGGGAGGCAAAAGTGGCCCATTCATTAGCTGTGGCACTGCCTGAGAAGGGGGATTCTGGCCGAGTTGTTGAAATGTAACAATTTCTGGTCCTCTGGTATGCTGAAGCATGCACATTCCCGCCCCACAACGAGAGTGTTTCACTCCCCTTTCCCCGTTCAACCTTGTCTGTGTAGTCAAGTAATCTTTGGTCTCTCTGCTGAACTTTCCAAGACCAAGAGCACTAGACAGCAGCTGAATTATCATGGAAATTATCACAGCCTTCATCCTTCCGGTTTGAAAACGAGTTAGTTTTGTTTTACATTCGAGTGTAAGTGGAAGCCGTGGGCCTCTGAAATGCTTTTAAGCTTAACTGCTGTTGCCTTGAATTCCCCAGAGGAGGCGCCTTTACAGAAGATTGCTTCTCCTATTCTGGTCTCTATTGCTCTGTCTTCCGAGCCACCCATGGTCTTAATTCAGCGCTTTCTCTTCGGTAACTCACGCTGCGCATATTGCTCTCCTGCCGTCGTTCCGGGAGCTCCTCTCCCTCCTCGCCCAGGGCAGCTGCCGCGGCTCCGCCGCCCGCACTCGTGCTCCCCAGGGCCCCGCCTGCGCGGGGTGGGCGGCCGAGCGCCGGGGGCTCCGCAGAGGCGCGGGGCGGGATGCGGGAAGCGTTCGCCCTCCCACGCGCCGGCTCCTCCCCTTCAGGCACCCAGGGAGGGGCTGCGCCTGCTGCAGGAACCTGCCCTTCAGGAGCCGCTTCCCGCCGCTGCCGCTGCCGCCGCCGCCATGGTCTCCTGGATCATCTCCCGCCTCGTGGTGTGAGTGCGGGCGGCCGCGGCGGGGGGTGTGTGGGGCGCCTGGGGGATGCGGAGGGGGCGAACGAGCCCCGCCTTGGGGGGTGTCGCAGGGCACCGGCGTCCTGCCGGGAGTTGCCGGGGCCTTTTCTCCGCTGTGGCAGCTGGCGGTGCGGGGTGCTGAGCTGTCTGTTCTTCTCACAGGTTGATCTTCGGCACCCTCTATCCCGCGTACTCCTCCTACAAGGCCGTGAAGACGAAGAACGTGAAGGAATATGTGAGTTGGGGCTGGCCGCGCCGGCGCAGCGCCCTCCCGCCCCTCGCGGCAGCTCCGGGTTGTCCCCGGGGCTCCGGCCCCGCAGCGCGGCTGCGCGGGCAGCAGCCCCGCACTCTGGAGAAGTTGCCGGGGAAGGGCGCGTACTAAAACGGGAGGTTTCCTGCTGTAAACATAGGAAATCTGTTTTTTCTCAAGAAATGCTGAGTGAGGAAGGGAAAAGGGTGGAAACGCTGCACTCGGGAAGCAGATGAAAGTCCAGGACAAATTCTTTTTTCTGGCTTCATCCTTACTCTGTGTCCGTTTACAGCTTTTTCAGTGCATCTTTTGTTGTCTTCCAAAAAGCTGAGTAATCTTGCTTGGTTTGTGTCTTCCTATCAGCCTTGCTTGTGATCAGTGTTTTCTGTTAGTCAAGGCCTCATCTTCCTTCCATTCTGGAATCGGTTTTCTCTTGTCTGTCTTACATCATCATTACAGTTACCGCATTTAAAACACCAAACGCTTTTTAGGGATGCGATGTGTCATCTTCTTACAGGAGGGATAGTCTAAGTTAATCAGTGGAGATAAGAGCTGTTTGGTTTATGGGTGGGATGAGTTTCTGTTATCTAGAGCAAGAAGTAACCTGATGGAGAAGAAAGGTAACAGGGGTGAATAGCATATAGTTTGTCAATATTGCTTTGTGGTGGAGACTGAGACTTCTTATCCCTCTCAGTCTGATTGCTTCTTTAGAAATGACACGTCAACTATAAATATTGCAGGATCCTTTTCTGTCTCATGGTGCTTCTGTTCTCTAGAATTGCCTAGACCTTTCCCATGTGTTGGCTTAAAATTCAGCCTACTGTTTTTTTGAAGAAGAAGCCAGCTGAGGTGAGAGTCTTGCTCATGGTGGACAGCTTTACAAACCACAACATCTGGCTGAAGTATTTTGGGGTTTGCTCTTGGATTTTGAGGGTTTTTTATACTGGTCTCAGCAGAGAAGTCAAAATGTGAATGTTCATGAGGTAACTGATGCAGTGTTTTGAGTGTTAGATACAGTCAGGAATATGAAGAGCCTTACTAAATGTTGAGGGTATGACATTAGAAACTGAGAAGAAAGTATAAAAGAAACTATCTGAACAACTGCATGATCCTGTGACTTCATAGTTATCTTTGAAGTTATGTATGAAATAGTATTGTATACTGTGTTCTTTGGCCTTCCTGTCCTCTCTCCTTCCTGTTGCCTGTAACCTTCATTCATTGCATGAAATGCATATTTTTTTTACCCAGAATTTAATTCTGGCTCATGAGTGTCTGTCATGGAATGGTTGTGTTCCAGGTACAGAGTCTGTGTTGACTTTAAGACAGACTCGGGTTTCAGAGTTTAAAATTGTTTTGTTGAGAACTTGAGGGGAAAAAATAATATTTTTTTTTTGAAACTCCAAAGTTTGCTTGTTCTGGAGCTCAAAGACCTGGTAAATATGGAGCCTTTGAATGTGTAGGCATTCTTTACAGTAAAAACTTGCGTCTTTTCTGTGGGTAGGTTAGCTGTGGGGGTACATAAATTCTGTGTTTCCTTGCAGAATCTGATTTTCTTTTGGTAGATGTTGTCTAAATTACTGTAAGGCTTCCCTAATCTTATGGCAAAAAGAAATGAGACGCAGTACTTGAGTATCATAAAGTTATCTTAACAATGATACCATTTAATCATCTGGTTGTGAGCCCACTGGGGCTGATGTGGAAAAGTACGGCATTCATTTTGGGGTTTTGTTTAACCCTTAGTCGAGATTGTTTTCCTGGAGTACATAGTTCTGGGCTGCTACAGCAGAAAATTGTCTCTTGTTTTTAGTTTCAGTGAAAATACTGGAGTTGGCTCAAGGAAATGTGTTTAAACTGCTTAATATGATTTTATAATATAAATTATTTCTCTTTGAGAGGACTGTATCAGAAATAAGCATTTAGACATTGGACTAGTATTTGCCTAAGCCATTTATGGTGGAGGGCTTCTTCCTTCTTAAGATAAGATGGGGGAAAACTGATTTTATTTGGAAAACAGGAGAGGGAGCTGTTCTGTTCAAGCTATTCTTCATGTGGAAAACTTGAGTGGTGTGCTCTACATTTTCAGAGCCAGCTGTGTCTATGTAATACTTCTTGCTGGTAGTGCTTAAGAACCAATGTTGGTGGGGGGAGAAAGATCTTACAGGTGTGTCTGTGCTAGAGTGTGTGTACTGAAGGTTGAGTTGACACAGACCAAGCTACCACAAGCAGTCCATCGGTGGCATCAGAGTACAGTGCAAACTTTCTCTTTTCCCCAGCCATGATGCAAATTTGAGAAATCCTTGAGCGCCTGTGACAGATTGCTTCTGGTAGCTCAGAGTAGTTTGAAAGTGATTTCTTTCTTTTTATGTGTCATCTTCACCTTTGGTCAAGTCTACCTTCCAATTATGCATATGCATTTACTGAATTTGTTCTTGTTCTTTGTGCAACTTGGGAGACTCATATGAGCAGTTAGCTGAAATTGGTGGTCATCAGCTTGAGCAGTAAAACATGACTCCTTTTAATGGACTGTAGAAAAATATAGCCTGGCTTGACCCTCAGTTTTTGAACATGTTTGTAACCTGTGGCTTACAAACATTGTAATACGCTCTTCTAGTTTCTGGTCATCTGCACTTCAGGGACTTCTAGAGCTAGAAGTTGAATTCTTCTAGTTTATTTAAGAGCTGTATTTCTTTTTGTCCTTGACTGTAGGGCACAGGGTGAAGGGTGGCCGGAGGAGACAGAGACCTTTGCCCAGTACCAAAGATGTGAATGCAGAGTGTTTAAATAGTAACAAAGTAATGTTTTCTGTTCTTTTCTGTGCCTCTTCTGATACTCCTAGCATTCTGTTAGCAAAATGAAAATGTACAATGAGCACTGAGCTTACTGTTTCATCAGGCTGTCTACTGTGACCACTTCTGAGTGGCATGAGCTAATTTATGTTGCCACAATAGTTTTCACTTAAGGAAAAGTAGCTAGTCTAAGTTCATTACTTTGTATTTAATGATATTTAGTGACAAAATGTCAACTGGAGATCTATCAGTATCTGTTTCTGAATTCTTGAATCAACTCGTACCTAGTCCTCTGTATAGGAAAGTATCTTCTGCACATTTTGTCATCTTACTATTCACAACCTTTTCCAGATCTTCATGAAGATGTGCAGCACAGATCTCAACACTGATTCATGTGCGATTCCACTGGTAACTTTCCTTATTGTGAAGAATGGCAATTTATTTTTACCCTCTGTTTCCTCTCTTTTAACCAGTTGTTAGTCCTCAAGAGTCCCTTAATTTTTATCTTTGACAATTTAGCTTCTTTGAGTGTTTATTTAGGCCTGTTAGAAAGTTTGTAGAAATGCACCCTGCCTGTGAGGGATGAGTTGTAGCAAGAGCTATGGAAACCTGCAAAGAATTTGACTACATTTGGGAAATTATTTTTTTTTCCTGCAAAAACCATATTCCTTATTATGTAGAATCATAGAATAGTCAGGATTGGAAAGGACTTTAATATCATCCAGCTCCATCCCCTTTGCCATGGGCAGGATCACCTCCCACTAAACCATGTCACCCAAGGCTCTGTCCAACCTGGCCTTGAACACCACCAGGGATGGAGCATTCACAGTTTCTCTGGGCAACCCATTCCAGTGCCTCACCACCCTTACAGTAAAGAACTTCCTCCCCATATCTAATCTAAACTTCCCCTGTTTAAGTTTGAACCTGTTACCCCTTGTCCTATCACTACAGTCCCTAAAGAAGAGTTCCTCCCCAGCATCCCTATAGCCCCCTTCAGATACTGGAAGGCTGCTATGAGGTCTCCACACAGCCTTCTCTTCTCCAGGCTGAACAGCCCCAACTTTCTCATCCTGTCTTCATACGGGACATGTTCCAGTCCCCTGATCATCCTCGTGGCCCTCATCTGGACTTCTTCCAACAGTTCCATGTCCTTTTTACTTTGAAGACACCAGAACTGCACACAATACTCCAAGTGAGGTCTCACAAGAGCAGAGTGGAGGGGCAGGATCACCTCCCTCGACCTGCTGGACCTCCACACTCCTTTGGATGCAGCCCAGGATACGGTTGGCTTTCTGGGCTGCAAGCGCACAGAGAAGCCGGCTCATGTTCAGTTTCTCATCGACCAACACCCCCAAGTCCTCCACAGGGCTGCTCTGAATCTCTTCTCTGCCCAACCTGTACCTGCGCCTGGGATTGCTTCGACTCAGGTGTAGGACCTTGCACTCCTGTAGTGCAAAATGATATGTGCTAATCGTTTTTATTACTGCCTTCATTTTGCATAATATTGAAGGAAGATTTACTGGTATGTAGCTTCTCTGAAATTTCTCTCCCCTTGGGATCCCTATCTGCCACCTTTGCTTTGTTATTCTTCACACACTTTTTCATGCGGGAACTGACTTATGTTGCTGCGTTGAAGAGTTAACCATTTGTTTCATAGAGTTGCTTTAGAAGTTGAAAGAATGATGCCTGGTCCTGTCCAAACTGATGATACAAAGGAAAAACTAAAGGCAGGAGAGCGCCATAAAATACAAGTTTTGCTGCTTTCTGCTGTGAAAAAATGCATAATAAAGTGGAACTAATTTGGACTACTAATCACTATCTTCAGAACCATCCACTGTGTTAAGAGGGGTTGGATGCAGTATAATTTTATTGAGTTTTTTTGTTGGGTTTTGGTTTGGTTTGGTTTTTGTTTTTTTGTTTTTTTTTGTTTTTTTTTAAAAGGAAGTTTTGGAAGCTCTTTCAAGAACAGATCACCAAATTCCCCACCACATACAGGTTTAGGGAGGTAACTGCTCTTATAACTTCATTTGCTGTAACAAAGACTATCACTAAACTGTTCATGTAATTTTAATACATGGGTTAATGTGTGGCTTTAATATGTGGAATTTCTTTGATTCAGTTTACTTTTCATGCCTATTCTTGATGACACTAAAAGTGCTAAATTGATTTTAGCAAAGGTGACCTCTTCTTTCCATTTCTACTATTGGGCATTTTTGGGTAGCAGTTTTTATAATTCAGCTGATTCAGAGACTTGTTACTAAAACAGGATGGGGGAGAGTATGTGTGTTAGTGGAGGATTATTTTATGTTTGCTTTGAAAGAAATATCTAGTGCTCCAAAGAAAGGTGTCAGAAAGTAGGGAGATAGATGACAGGCATACAGAGGTGCCATCACAGCACAAAGTAGACCTTAAACAGGAAGGTGAGTTTGTGACATGTTTTTGCTTTCTCACCTCTCTTAACGAGCGTTTATTTAAAAAGAAAAGAAAAATGCTTGTGTAATTTCTGGGCATGATGATTAAAGCAAATAATGCTTACTAATAAGAGCAAAGTCCTGTATCTTTTGGTTTTGTGGTTTGGAAAATACAGGGCTACAGTTTAAACTTTCGTGTGTGTGTATATTTATTACAATAATCATGATACATGAAAGAATATAACTTCTTAAAGTGAACTGCTTACTTCTGATAGCTTATTTGGGGCTTTTGCACAGTTGCTCGTGATACTGCAATAGGGTATGCATTCATCAGTGTACCTGTATGCATTTATCTAGTTAGAGCGCATTAATCCTGCATGTTTTCCTAAACTATAATGTACCATTAAGTATGGACGCTCCTCCATTATGGATAATATATGCCCTTCTTGTTGAGGAATTCATCTTAATGTGTGGAGATGATGAGTCATTTTTACTGAGAAGACATTTTGCCTTTTTCTGGGTTCTGATGGATGCGTATTGAGTGACTGCTCTTTTGCAGGTGAAGTGGATGATGTACTGGATTGTGTTTGCCTTTTTTACCACTGCAGAAACACTTACAGACATTGTTCTTTCTTGGTGAGTTCCTTGGCAGTATGGGATTTGTTTGGTTTTTTTGTTGTTGTTGTTTGTTGGGTTTTGTTTGTGTGGGGTTTGTTTGGTTGCTTTTTAAAGAAGAGAGGTGTAGTGTTAGGGTGCTAAGAATAAACTGTCTCTTTAGGCGTTTTCAGTCCCTATGAAGAGTCAGCAGGTTTGTAGATATTGTGAGTAGTAGTTGCTGTCTTACCTTTCTTCTGTACGTGCAAACAGTTGGAATAAATGCGCAGTGTCCTTGAGGATCTTCATAAGAGCAAACATTTTTGAGAGACTTGATTGGAGCTGGTGAAGTTTGAGAAACGGAGGTGTAAAAGACACTTAAAAAAAGTAGAAGGAAGGGGCCTGTTCTGCTTTGCCAACCTGTTGTATGGAGGAGCAGATCGAATGCACCTCTGTGCTCTGAGAGGTGTTTTCCATGATTAAATTCTCTTCTACTAGTGGGAGTGGGGTGGAGTTGTGGGAAGCAGGTTCTTAATCTTTGCAGTGCTGTGTTTCATGCTTGGCAATGTGGAGGCCTCCAAAAATGACAAATCACCATTACGTGTCTTCAAGTGAACCTTCCAAACAGGCAGTCTTCAGTTTCTTCATTTGCTTTAGTGTTTGAGCTTTGCATACATCTCAGAAAGAATACTAGTCAAGAATTGTATCTCTTAAAGAAACATGAAATGGCCTCACATGCCTCACAAAAGCACTTGCCAGTTTTGCCTCTTCCTGCATAAACTTTCAAAAGCAAAGATCTAAAAAGCTCAAGAGCTTTGGCTTGTTCACATGCTTAAAATGGACTACTGAAACCAGAAATCTCTTACTACTAATAAAGAAAGTTTTTGTTTACTGGTTTCAATCTTTGCTACTGTTTCTTCCCAGAAACTTTATTGGGTGAAGGTTAGAGAAGAGATGTCCATGCTGCCAGCTCTCTCTGTTTCCACTGATCCTTCTTTAGAGTGTTATCTGTGGAGTACCTACTGGAAGCTTCAGAAACTGAGCCATCAGCCTTAGCAGGAGCATCAGATTTCTTTTTCTCCATTTGAGAAAAGGAGGTCATAGTTGAAAACTTTGGAAAATGAGATGGAAAGTAATGTAGTATTAATATCCAGGGGATACTCTCTGAACAAACTTCAGAATGATGAGAGTAGCTATCAGATTGTAATTTGGTGTGTTTGCAGGGCTGAGAGATGCCCTGTTTATGGAGTTTTCATGGCTATGGATGAAAGACTAAGTGAGACCCGGAGCAGGTATGTCCTAGGATTCCAGAGGGTTCTGCTATTATGACCTGATATATTGATTCTTTTGTTTTTGAGCCGTTATATCTCGTCTTTGTTCTTTCTGCCTGTACTGCTTTCTACCAGTTGTCTCCATCTGTCCCTGTGCTAATCTTGATACCAGTTCTCCGTCTTTCTCTCTGTCTCGCTCTTCCTACCCCCACCCCTTTCTCTCAGGTTTCCCTTTTATTTCGAGCTGAAAATCGCATTTGTCATTTGGCTGCTCTCCCCTTACACCAAGGGCTCCAGTGTCCTCTACAGGAAGTTTGTGCACCCAACGCTCTCCAATAAGGAGAAGGTACTCACTTGTTAGAAGATACTGACCTGTCTGGGAGTTGACCGACTTTTGGTTCAGTTATGCTGCAGTAAAAACTGAAATGCAGGAATCGTACTTGTGCTGACATTAATCGATGTAGAATGATTCTCCCTCTGACAACAGTGACATACTGCAGCTTACTGAAAATTGTAATATAGCCAGTAGTTTGCCTAATGCTTAGACAGCATGTTTGACTAACCCAGTGTCATGAGCCCTTATTGTCAGTAGTTAAGCTCTTTGACTTACAATATGAGCAGCATGTTCTGTAGTTATACTGTTTTTTCACATTGTCAGTTTAAGCAGCTGCTTTGTTTCTGTTGTTATAATTTGGAAATAGCATACTTTGTGGAAAAGTTGCATTTGCAAGCTTTCTGTAAGTGGCAGAGAAACTTCAGTTATGTGATCAATGACAGCTCTTGATGGTAGTCTGGAAAAAAGTGTCCAGATGAGCTTTGGGTTTTTAAGGGTGACGGTGGGGGAGCTTTGATTATGTTTGTAACAAGCAGCTAAATGCCATGTTCCACATTACCTTCCTAGGAAATCGATGAATACATTACTCAGGCTCGTGACAAGAGCTATGAAACCATGATGCGAGTTGGCAAGAGAGGGTTAAACCTTGCTGCCAATGCAGCAGTTACTGCAGCTGCAAAGGTAATGCAACACCTTCTGTAACATTCAGGAATCCCCCAGAAGCTTAGTTTTGTGTGCCAGCAATTAGTAGTATGAGTTTATTAGGGATGCTGGTACTACTTGTGGACACCAATCTACTTTTCCTTTCCTCCAGTTTGCCTTGTGGTTAATTCCATCCTTGCCTTAAGAAAAGTGAGGAAGAGTGGAGTGGATTTTGCTTTAACGTCTTTTCTTTTGGTCTTGGGAGCATACTTTTCTTTTTCCCTTTTCTGTTTTCCCAGAGTACCTTATTGGGGAGTAGGATTTCTTTTCTCTTCTTCTGAATGATCCCATGTGAGATGATCTTGGTGAAGGTGAAGTGCCCTTGACCCTTACTGTTTTGCCATCTTAGGGCCAGGGAGTTTTGTCTGAGAAGCTGCGAAGTTTCAGCATGCAGGATCTCACTCTGATCCGGGATGAAGATACTGTGCACCTGCAAAGCCAGGAGCCACAACTGCACCTATCTGGTGGGAGTCTTCTTGAAACCATTGAGGATTCAGGTACAGAACACTGTCCTGAGTTCAGGAGTAAGAGTAATTTTTTCCCCTTCTTAGTAGCTGGTGCAGTGCTGTGTTTTTGACTTTCAGCCTGGGAACAATGCTGATAACACTGATGATTTTAGTTGTTGCTAAGTAATGTTTGCGCTGACCAAGGACTTTCTGAGTCTCATGCTGTGCCAGGGAGGAGGGGAAGTCGGGAGGAAGCAGGGACAGGACACTTGACCCAAACTAGCCAAAGAGGTGTTCCATACCACAGCACATCATGCCCAGTATATAAACTGGGGGCAGTTACCCAGAAGGCCATATCGTTGCTCGGGTCAGGCTGGGTATCAGTCAGAGGGTGGTGAGCGGTTGTATTCTTTCCTTGTTATTTCTCTTATCATTATTCTTATTGGTGGTAGCAGCAGTGGTTTGTGTTATACCTTAGGTATTGGACTGTTCTTATCTCAACCCATGGGAGTTACATTCTTTCCATTCTCCTCCCCATCCCTTCTGGAGTGGGGAGATGAAGGGGGCAGAGAGTGAGCAAGTGGGTGGGTGGTTCTGAGTTGCTGGGCTTAAACCATGACAAACATCCCCACTAGGGCATCTACTAACTCATCTTTACTTTCTGGATTATCCTTGTTCAGGATTGTTGACATCTCCCTTTCATGTGGTCTTTCAGGATGGGCCATTTTAGACTTTGTGTGATTTTTCAAAAGTATTCGCTAAAACTTTCCCTCTTATTCCTTAGCTTCCTGTTACTCCTCAGGAGAGGAGAGCAGTATGGCACAGAGGTCTAATGGAACTCCACTGGAGACTAGAACAGACCCATCAGATGAAGATGCAGGAGATAAACTTCCTAGACGTACCCAGAGTCTCAAAACTCCTAAGAAGATGATGAAAGCTGAGGTAAGCTGGTGTGTAAATTATTCCCAGTACTTATGTTGATTTGTGAGATTTGTTGGAAGGCTCTGGTTTCAGTGTCTCATTGTCTTTAAAAGCTGTTTACATGCAAGGTCCTACACCTGGGTTGGAGCAATCCCAGGCGCAGGTACAGGTTGGGCAGAGAAGAGATTCAGAGCAGCCCTGCGCAGAAGGACTTGGGGGTGTTGGTCGATGAGAAACTGAACATGAGCCGGCTTCTCTATGTGCTCACAGCCCAGAAAGCCAACCGTATCCTGGGCTGCATCCAAAGGAGCATGACCAGCAGGTTGAGGGAGGTGCTCCTGCCCCTCTACTCTGCTCTTGTGTGACCTCACTTGGAGTATTGTGTGCAGTTCTGGTGTCCTCAAAGTAAAAAGGACATGGAACTATTGGAAGAAGTCCAGATGAGGGCCACGAGGATGATCAGGGGACTGGAACATGTCCCGTATGAAGATAGGATTAGAAAGTTGGGGCTGTTCAGCCTGGAGAAGAGAAGGCTGCGTGGAGACCTCATAGCAGCCTTCCAGTATCTGAAGAGGATGTATGAGGATGCTGGGGAGGAACTCTTCTTTAGGGACTGTAGTGATAGGACAAGGGGTAACAGGTTCAAACTTAAACAGGGGAAGTTTAGATTAGATATGGGGAGGAAGTTCTTTACTGTAAGGGTGGTGAGGCACTGGAATGGGTTGCCCAGGGAAGTTGTGAGTGCTCCATCCCGGGCGGTGTTCAAGGCCAGATTGGACAGAGCCTTGGGTGACATGGTTTAGTGGGAGGTATCCCTGCTTATGGCAGAGCGGTTGGAACTAGATGATCTTAAGGTCCTTTCCAACCCTAACTGTTCTATGATTCTGAGATTCTAACTTTGTTGGACTCAGTCTTTGCTAATTGAGTCCTACATCAGAGGACTTGCTGTCTACTCTCTATACTAGTCTCTAGCTTTTATATTTTTATCATGCCTGTAAGCCTCTGTCATAAGCTAGGTCCTAGCTTCTCTTTCATTCACGTTTGTGTTGAAGGGTGGGAGCATTAGATATTTTTAACACATTTTGTTTACTATATCTTCTTTCCTGTCTGTTACAGTCTGAATATATAATACTACTGTGACATTTATCCCTGGGACAGCCCTTTCTTCTCATCTAAAATACGTTAGTTGTGTACCTAGAACTAAAGTTCTAGAACTAATGTACCTAGAACTAATATTAGGCATTCCTGGACGTCTGCATATTAGATATGGGGAAAATGTAACTTCCCCCTCCACAACACTCCCCACACCTACCCCGCTCCTTCCCCACACTGGGGGCTTTGTCTAGAAGTTTGGGTAACTAGTCATTGTTGACGTCTCCTCTGTATGCCATGGGTTGATCCAGGATACTTACAGCCATTCAGATGGGGCATGAGTTGCCTGTATTCTTATTATTAAACAAACCATATAGGAAAATAAAGGCAATTGTGTACAAGAGCCATTTTAGCTTAACAGTCTTTTGAGGTGCTTCTTTCCAGGTTTTGACTCATGCTTGAATGTTTCTTGTTGTTTGATTTACACATGATAAAATGGTTGTCCCTTTTTGTGCAGTGTGTTCTTGTTTGCTTGATTCAGCTCAGGCTCCTAATTTTTTTTTTATTTAAGATTAAGTGCTCTATGACTGGCTCACATTGTTGAGCTTTTCAGGCTAAATATTAAATTATCTGGAGGAAAGTAATTGCTTAGAGCATCATTTTTAGTTGTACTGTTAACCTCATCTTACAGTGTACAGGAAACTTTTGCGTATGATTAAGTACTGTTTATAACAAAATCACAGAATAGTTGAGGTTGGAAAGGACCTTTGAAGATCATCTGGTCCAACCCCACTGCTCAAGCGAGGCTATCTAGAGCCTGTTTCCCAGGACCGTGTTCAAATGGCTTTTGAATATCTTCAAAGATGGACATGTACATCTCAAGATGCATTTAAAATCACCCTGAATCTTTTTTTAATGCCCAAGGCTTACTTCTGAGTTGACCCCTCTTCTTTCTTCTCTAGCATATTAGACTATTTGTGGAAACAAGAGGAACAACATTTGATTCTAAGCTTTCCTAGAGAGAAATTTTTAAAGTGAAATCATGGAAAGACAGTAACGACTCTTCAATGCTGTTTATTCTGAATACAGAAATTCCAGTAAAGCCCTTTTGCAGGCTTCTTGGGTCTTATGCTTGGTCTGTTTGGATCTTTAGTTCAAATGTAGGAATTGTAGGAGGCCTTGAACTGAGATGTTTGAAATTGCCCAGAAGGTCTGAATTCATTGCAGATCATAAATGCCCTCTCCTTGCCAGGATCTAGGACAAAAGACACTGGACCAAAGTGTACAAACCAGTTTAAGATGTTTCTACATCTTTCAGATAATAGTCTTTGGGATGGCAGTCAAGAAGCACAAAAGTTATAACAGTGAAGTGTTATGTGAATGGTACCAATTAGAAATATCACTATATGTCTAATCTTTTGTCAAGATAGCTGACTTCAGTTTTATTATCATACTTGCCCAGTTTTAGAATGTCTTCCTCTTCTGGTTGCTCTTTGACGGATATGCTCAGACTGATTTGGTTACTAACAAAACCAAAATGAATGGTTAAATAGCTTTTCTGAAAAAACAGGTGACATGAATTGTCATCTTTGACATCTTTGCCAACAATGTGGGCAGTAGAATCGAGGGTACCCCCAGCAAGTTTGCCAATGACACCAACCTGTGAGTTGCAGTTGACATGCTGGAGGGACAGGATGCCATCCGGAGGGACTTGGGCAGGCTGGAGAGGCGGAACAGTGTGAACCTCATGAAGTTCAACAAGTGCAAAGTCCTGCACCTGGGTCAGAGCAATCGCAGCACAAATACAGGCTTAGTGGAGAGCAGATGGAGCAGCCCTGAGGAAGACTTTGCTGTGTTGATCAATGAGAAGCTCCCCATGACCCAGCTTCAGCGTGTACTTGAGCCCCACCGTGTGCTGGGCTGCATCGCCAGAGCATGAGCAGCAGCTCAGGGAGGGGATTCTCCCCCTCTGTTGCGCTCTGGTGAGACACCCCTGCAGTCCTGATCCAGCTCTGGGGCAACAGCACAAGAGGGACCTGGAGCTGTTGGAGCAAGTCCAGAGGAGGCAACGAAGATGCTGCGAGGGCTGGAGCAGCTCTGCTCTGGGGCCAGGCTGAGAGAGCTGGGCTGGGTCAGCCTGGAGAAGAGAAGGCTCCTCAAGGGGAAACCTTAGAGCAGCTCCAGTGCCTAAAGGGGCTACAGGAAACCTGGAGAGGGGCTTTGGACGAGGGCCTGGAGGGACAGGCCAAGGGGAATGGCTTTAACCTGCCAGAGGGGAGACTGAGATGAGCTCTTAGGCAGAAGCTCTTCCCTGGGAGGGTGCTGAGGAGCTGGCACAGGGTACCCAGAGAAGCTGTGGCTGCCCCATCCCTGGCAGTGTTCAAGGTGAGGTTGGACACGGGCTTGGAGCAACCTGCTCTAGTGGAAGTTGTCCCTGCCTGTGGCAGGGGGTTGGAGCTGGATGAACTTTAAGGTCCCTTCTGAGCCAAACCACTCTGCGAGTCTATGAATAGGGTCATCATGTTATAGTTGTTTTGTCCTGTTTTCACTCTGCATTCCTGTATCTTTCTTTTAGACATTTAGGTGTTAAACTAACCCAAGATGCCTCTCTCTCTTTCTTCTCAGCCTCCAGTAAGAAGTGTCAAAGCCCGCCCCAAGAAGAAAGCTGCAAGCTCTCTTGCTTCTGTTGAGTCATCCTAAGGCAGCCTCCCCTTCCCCAGCACCTGTCTCTGTCCTGGGATTTACCTGTCACTTCTGAGGGGAAACTCTCCAAAGGAAGGGAGCTGAGATTCATGTACATAACAGATACTGCTTTGTAGAGCTCATTCTGAGGCAAGGGGAAGGCTGGGATTCAGAACATGGAGTAGAGGATACACATCCTCAGGAATTTTCTCCTTTTCCTCTCTCTGTTGGAGGGAATGTTGATATGTCTGTACATAGCCTGTTGCTTTGGAATTCTCACTGTATAAACCTAGTTGAGGAGAGACTTTGCTGGGAGAACTGACTAGGGTTAGAGACATCCATTGCACAGAAGCTGGAAAAATATTAGACACTGGAGTTCCACAGGGGTGAGTGGCTCTCTAAAATGTCTTGTCTTGCTCTGGGTATTCTTCTGCAGCTGTGTGTTGTGAAGAAGTTCCCGCAATGAATCATCCTCCTTAGGAATGGACAGAAACCAATCATGTCCATCTCCTTTGAGAAGGTGACTGAAATGATGTACGCTGAATGCTTTTGAATCTAATGGACTGGCTCATGGGAGGAGTATGCTAGATACACATTACTAGTACTGGAAGGTGAAGAGAGATAATTGAAAAACTGGGTAATGAAGAAAATGTGTTCTTAAATGCACCTGTGGTGAAGTAGATACTGTAACTGTAGTTACAGTAGTAACAGTTAACTATTGAGAAAGAAAGTTGGGCATTCATAAGATTTTGGCTCTTTTTGAAGCTGCTTGAATTTTATTTCAGGTTCTGTTGTTCACTTTGATTCCTGTGAGGGCATCAGTGTGAGGCGAGTCCCATGTGGTGGGAGAAGTTGGCAGGGAGAGTGTTGCTTTGCCATTTTAGTGGTTGAACTCCATGTCATCCTGATGCTTGTTACTTCAGACAGTTTTTTTCATTCTGACAGATGACTGGGGAAAATCTCAGTGTAGTCTGCAGGCATGTTGAGAATTTCAGGAGCCCTTATCCTCTGTACTGGATTTAGGAAATCCAGTTGTCAGGGTATGAGAACTAATAAATAGCTGATGTATGAATTTTGCTAATTTCAGGATTCCTTTTATGAGGGGTAGAAAGCAGGGAGTAAGGAACATTAGCGATTAATGAGTCCTCTTGCTTTATCCTACTGCAGCCCTTGGAACAAGTTTTCTTTGTTTCTTTGATAAACATATGCCATGTTTATCAGTGTCCTAAGGCTTGAGCAGTATGTAACACTTGAGACAGAACTACATTGAATGTAGTGTATATGTTGTGGGAGTTAAATTGCAGTGCTGCAGAGAAAATTTGCATCATGCCAAGCCATAGTGGATTCTAATCTTTTGAACATTGTTAAGGGGAGATCCCCTGTACAACTGCCAACAGAGTCAGTGGGAATTTGAGATGAGTGGAGTTCCTGTTGAGATCTATAATGGGAGAGCACCATTATAGACATGGTTGTCTAAGACCATCAAGTATTCATTCAATCTTTAGTGAAACTAGTTATTGAAGAGACCTGGCTCCTCCTTCCCCACTAAAGATCATTCTTAGCTCTAGATGCAGATATTTATTTGCCCACATCTTTTACTGTCACATTTCTTAAATTACAGTGGATTGTTTACAGAGCCCCATAATTCGCTGTTGATGATGTATAGAAGCACTTCTGCAAGTAGTATTACACAAGTATTTCTGTCCTGAAGAATAGCCCTTCGAAAGTTTGTAAAGTTGAAGGTGAGGACTGAATTTTTTTCTTGTTTCCTATGGTCCTGGTGGAAAATTGTTACAAATTTACTATTTTAAAAAAACAATTAAGTTAGTTTTATTTGTTGCTTTTAATTCAAGTCTTGACAAACCTTGTCACACACTTGCATCTTCCCAGAAATACTTGTCCTAAATTACCCAGAAGGCAGTAGAAAACACTTGATGTGGCTTCAAGTTTTGAGTTACACAAAGAAAAACAAAAGGCAAGTATTTTGTTCTTTTTAGTTTGCTAGCAAACACTGCATACATGTCTCACTAGTACATGCAAAGCATGTCCTGAAGCAGGAATTCTTTCTGTTTCCAGAGGAAAGTTTCTCCATCTGAGGGATAAAAATCTTTACTGATTATGTGGAAGGTTCAGTTGCGAGGAATTGCTGTCCTAGATTTTACTGTACTGAATAAAAGAGAACCATTATTCTATATATACCAAGTATCTGTATGACCACATTTCTGGATTACTTTTTTTTTTCCAACTAAAAATTTCCATAGCAAATCATTTGTGTAAATCATTGCAAGGGATTTGATTTGGAAGCCAAGGATTCATTAGTCTCCCCTTTTGCTAATCCTTGTGCCCTTTCCTTGTGCATGTGTTGTGATATCTCAGATCGCTCTACTTTCGTAGAGTGGCTTTCCAGAATGTTTTCTGGAATCTGTTCATTTGTAGTAACTCTTCCTTCTTTGAAGCACAAAAAGAATTTCTGAAGACTCAGTTTTGGCATTTGTGTTTACCTTTGTCTTCCTGAGCTAGGTCCTGCGCTAAGTATTTTTTACTTAGCACTGTTGCTTGATGTTATTAGCCTGTGACTATGCATCAGTCTTACTTGTGAGTTTTGTTGTACAAGGGAATTAAATGACTTCTGGTTGTAAGAGACAGTCTGAAGTAGAGTTAAGGACTGTTATCTAGTATGTGATACAAAGCTGATGATGTCACGCAGCAGAACTTACCCAGAGCAAGAAAAATATCTTAGTGTGGACACTATTTGATTCTTCCAGTAGAAATGTGACTGCTAGATTGTGCTTCACTTGATCAAAACCTCTGCACATCTGCCACCACCCACGTGACCTCTTAGTGAGTTGCTAGATACAGTTCTGCATTGGATGGCATATTTTTGTGTAGAAATTCCCTTGTTAATGAGAACACTGAATGTGCTGGTTTGATAAAATGCTTTTGTCAGCTGATATTGTTTTCAGCAGGAAATGTTTCTCTTCAGTGTCATCTGTAACTTCATTGTGCAATTAAGCAAATGATTGCATCTTCACCTTGCAGTAGAACCCATTGTGTTCAGTAAGTCTTCATACCCCTTTCCTAATATGCCTGGGCAGAGATTGAAAAACAGAGAGAAAATTAATACCTAAAGTTGCAAGAGGGGTGGGGTTGTACGTGTCAAATTTTGTGCGCTAAAAATTGCGCTGAAATACCTGTACCATGAGATTCAAAGTAAAGCCATGGCCGCCTTTTGGAAAGAAATGTTGTACCTCCATGCTTTATAATACTATGAATCAGTGTTCTGCTGTTGGAAGAGAAAATAGTGAAATGTGGTTTCCCATCTGAGAAACTTAGTGATTTGCTGCATAAAAGGGAACAGTGTTTTCTTGCTTGGCAGTATCCTCCATAGTGAGTAAGAAATAGGAAGAGACTACTGTCAGGTTTTAAACCTTACACTTCAACTCAACATCTTAATTTCTTACTGTTCTTTGTTGAGTTTCTGATTCTCCAGCCTTATGTTTCTGGGTCCAGGGTTCTGATTTCTTTTAAACTAGTTTCCTTGGTAGGTAGAGGACGTATTAGAGGGATTCTGGTGTTCTTAAAATTGCAAAGCTTGTGCTGGGGAAGCTACACCTTCCCCCATTTTAGTAAATTGAGTTCCATTCATTGTTCCTTTGCAGTCTGGGCTTTCTTCTTTTATACATCCCTCTTGGAAGTGTGACTCCCTCACAGTGTATGGCCAAGCCATTTTTGCCTTGAAAACCAAGATTTCTAGAGAATCTCAACTTCCCAGAAACTGTTGTTTATTCTTTGCCATCTTAATCAGCAGGAAATATAGTGCCTTAGGAGGAAAGCTGGATAACTATGGAATACTCCACTGGTTCTCTGATCTGCACATAGCATTTTGTCAAGGAGGTTTGCATGTTACCTGTGAAGTGTCACTGTATGCTTAAGAGCAGCTATTGAGGTGAGCTGAATTCTCCTGTCTGTCTTCCAAACTTGCATATCATGCTGGAAAGTGTGGCTTATTGCCTAAGGGACAAATCTGGGGAGGGGGGAATATTGTTGCCCTTCTTTCTGATGGGGACACTGTATTACTCCGATACTTGCTGGGGAATTGCTGAATCACATCTCTGTAACTCGTCAGTAGTATAGTTTTTCTTGCCTTTCCCGCTAAAAAATTGCAGTGTGCCACCTGGCTGAAGTATCTTGTGGTGCTGCTTTCTGAGTTGCCTCAAAGTCAGATATGTGGAAAATCAGCAAAGTATTCTAAAGCTATATGAGCTCATAGAGTCATAGTCAGTGGAGTTGAAAGGGACTCTGGAGGTCATCTGATTCAACCTCCTTGCTTCTAGGACCAGTTGCCCAGGAGTTCCTGTGTGCTATTTGTGGTCTGGAGCCTACTGAGTTTAATGTTTGAGAGGTGGTTTGTGCAGAAATGCATATGCTGTATGAGAATGTGCGTCAGTGTTATTGAGGAGAAAGGATTCGTCATCACTTTTAATCTGGAATTTGGCACTATTACTAGACACAATCAACATAACTTAGTCTTACATTATTTACAGGGATTGTTAACAGGCCTACAGGCTTCAGAGGAGATCTTAAGAAGTGTTCAGAGTAGCTTGTGAGAACAACTGAACAGTAAAGGAAGACAGTAAGCCTTCATAGCAGCTAAGAACCTGTCTTCTGTACAGTATAGAGTTGTCCAGGAAATACTGCTGCCGTTCTGATCCTCAAGCAATACTGAGACTCTGTGCTCTATAGCTCAGTCTGATTCCTCTCTTACAGCACCTCTCTCTGTGGCTTATCCTTTCTAAGCTGGGCTTGAGCAGCATGCGTTGAGATTCTTGAACCTTTCATCACTTTTGAACAATAAAGTTTGCATTTTACCTCTGCAGGCAGCTGATCTACAGGGAGGACCAGACGAGCGTCAGGTGTCTTGCATCACTTTGCAGTTGATATGTTGAGGGAGCTTCAGAGGATATCTTCCATCTGGGCAATTACCCCTCCCCCCAAGCCTACAGTTTTGGATGAACTAAATGCTGGACTTGGCTATGCTCATATACACAGCTGTCTGTAGAATCCCAAAACTAAGTCAAAACTGCCAGCACTCTTTCTGATGAGAATTTGAATCAAAACATTATGAAGTTAAAAGAAAGAGTGGCAAATTGGTGGGGTTTTTTTCTGCAGTTTTGCAGGTAAAAATTAGGTCTCTGCTTCTTTGCTGAAAACCTTTCTGTAAACCCTTGCAAGCAAACAGTTATTTTCATGCTGTCTTTTCTCAGCTCCTGTCCTTTCATGACCCAGTTAAGTTTTCCATGTTTTCATAAGGCAAAGGACTACTACCATTTTGCTGAGTGTGGAGACATGAAAAATCCTGTCTTGTAGAGCTGAAATTTAGCATTTTTCCATTATTTAATCCTGTGACCTAGAGTCATGCAGTCACTTGTACAACGAAGCCTAAGGCTGAATTCCCAGATGGAATTTGAGCATCTCTTGCCGATAGCACAGTTTGATGTCATTCCCTTTTCTTGCAGTGGGTTCTGGCTGAAATATGTTTACTGCAGACCGTTTGGACAAGAGCGTTCTGTCTGCATTTAGCCAAATGTTAGAAGTAACATTTGTGGAAAGGCTGCAAAAATGAGTGAACTCTAGAGGAGCAAGAATTCAAGTCTTCTGTAATACATAGCTGTCTGAGACTAGAAGATTTGTGGCAGCAGTAGGAATACATTGCTCTGCTGACTTATCAAAGGTGGGGAATTCAGTCATGTTCTTTGCAGCAGCTCAGGGAGGAGACTGAGGCTGCACGGCAAGCATATAAAAGTTTTACATAAAAAGGAACTAAGTTTTTTCATAAGTACTGTTTAGTAACTTACCAAAAAGAAAACAAGTTGAAAATTTGTGGTGACTTTATAAAATTAGGAGGTAAATGATCCTGATTGTCTGGTAGTGAATACAAACCTTTTGTATTCATGCTGCTGCCTTTTTGGGAAAGCACTGAGGTGATGGACTCCTCACTTTGCCTCCTCTGTTAAATTATTTCTCAAATGTTCTGAATGTCATATAAAGATAAATGAAATTTTTGCTTTGACATGTGTCCATTAATTCATGTCTAAATTCAGGTATGCTGAGCTATGTATGAGACAGTGTGGGTTGAATGAAAGCCCAGTGAGAAAATGGAGAAGCTGAGACAGATCTAGCCCAGTAGAGATTACTTGAAGGACCTTCCTTGAAGTGCAGAAATTAGAGGCTGTGTAGCAATGCTTGGTTTTGATTTAACATTTTCATGACGAAGTTCCTGTTAGCACAGTGCTGATGTAAAGGCTGTAAGGCAAGGGAAGGGTTGTGAATTGCGTTTTGTCCACCAGAGGGTATAACATGCAGTCGTGGAAAAGAGAAAGCAGAGACTTTTCTGGTAACAGTTGACAGGTTGAATGTTAGTATTTGCTATGTCTGAGAGTGAAAGTCCTACCTGCGGGAAGGAGAGGGGGGAGATGACACTGACAGACTGGGGCTCTGATGAAGAAATACGGAGTAATGCTGCAGTTAACCCCTGGCTAAGGCTGTTTAATCTTGCTGGGCTTTCTAATTAAGCCACTTTCCGGTGAGGCTCGCTGAGATTATGGTGTTATAGAATAGCTGTCCTCAAATCTTTTTGTTGTCCACTCATGCTATTTTCTAGCTCCTGGAAATACGGTAGTGTGTGTGACTTATTCCCCCCCTTTTTTGCAATTAACCACTTTGAGTTTGTTTATTCAGTAGTGTTGCCATAATTTATAATATGATTTTTTTTTAGTATTTCCTTGTAAGAATGAGTCGTTTCTTTCAATTGGATCCGTATTCCATAAAAATAGAAGCAATTTTAATCTAAAAAATGCTTAAGTGTCTAATGGTTCTATGATAGTTTGTGACCATAGCAATAGAGAGTTGGCATTCTGAAGAGCAGACAGGTTCATTCTTTGGTTGTTTGGGGTTTTTTTCAGTCACAACCTAGTTACCGTTGCAAGCATTTCAGGGAAAACCCTGACTACTTTATCTCTTAACCATACAAGTTCATAAAGGGACAAGGGATTTTGACATTATCTCACATCAGATTTTCATAGAAAAGGTGATGGAGTATGAGCTGAATGAGCAGAGTGAGGTGCATAAAAACTGGCTGAATGGCCAGGCCTGGAGGGTGGTGATCAGTCCCAGGAAGCCTAATTGGAGGCCAGCAGCTAGCAGGATACCCCAGGGCTCAGCACTGTGTCCAGCCCTGTTTAACATCTTCACAGTGGTCTGGACGAGGGGGCAGACTGTACTCTGTAAATTTGCTGATAATGCAGAACTGGGAGGAGTGGCTGATATGCCAAAAGGTTGTGCAGGAAGCAGCAAGAGGTATGTGGAGTATCTGACCTTGCATCTCAAAATATATGGAAATCCTAATAGGAACATAATTCATTCTGATTATGAGAAAGAGGAGGTCTTTTATTTTCAACATCCTTAATCGGGATTTACAAACTGAAGGAAGGTTCAGGATGTACCAGAAGGTTGGAAAGAGAAATAGAATTTAGACTAGAACTGGGGATTCTTTATTGTCAGACTTCGTAAAACAAAACAAACAAAAAACCCACCAGCAACAATAATTGATACGTTTCTGTTCTATTTTTTCCATCATATGATCAGTTAAATAACAACATAGGGCTTTCAGGCAGGTGCTAAATTTCAGCTACAAGTCGTGGATTGCCCTGACATATTTGAGATCCCAACAGCATGTATTCTATTATAGGAATGCATGCTTAATAATGATTTAAAGAGTTGTAGGAAATAGATATGCTATTGAGGGAAGTGGGAATGAGCTGTCGTGTCTAAGTCTCGTAATTAGTGAATGGCTATCTCTGCCAGCATAGAGCTGTAATGTAAAGGCTGCCTACTAGCAACACTCAGTGTCAGTTTTATAAGGAAATGTGCTGGATATAAGTATAGCCAAAGCCAAATCACAGTATTTTCCAAGCTTTCTCTTTTCCTAGGCCCTAATGGGGCATCTAGCTGCTGAATGGAAATTACAGCATTGCTGCTATCACTTGCTAATTTGGGGCAATGAGTATCTTGAATTAAATAGAATCTAAAATGCATTTAAAAGCCAATTTTTGTAAAAGCCAGCTGTTGTGACCATTCTGTATTTGCTACAGGATTACAGGAACTGATCAGTGGAGCCACTGTGATGCTCGGAGTCTGTTACCTGAGAAAAGGAAAAACAGAAGAGGCCAGCCCAAACTTAACTGTTTCAGCTAGTCCAGTCTCCTGTCTTTGATACTGCTTAATCTGTTTGATGACCAGTGGGCAGTCTGGAATTATACACACTGGGAAAAGCCTCTTCCTGACTCTGTCACTTTTTTGCCCATGCTGTAAAGCATGGTGATGTTAAAAGACTGGGTTACTAGGGTTTTTTGAGGGGGAAAAAGGAGTTGCTCAACTTCTACTAGTTTTTTGTAGTCATAAAAGTTTGGTCACATACTGCAGTATGACAACTTAAATGTAAAAAACCCTAAATCATCCTAATCTTGTATTGAGCTTTGCTACCCAGACTCTTTCTAGGTATCTTTTTACATTATCTTTTATGAAGACCATTAAAGAAAATCTTGTACTATCTCTTCAGTATCTTGCCCTTTTGCTCTCATTTAGTTTCTCCTTTTTCCAAGGACCTGCTGTTTTTCTTCCATTTCTTCCCAGAGTATGATAGAAAAGGTGTTATTGATGCGGATGTGCTTTCATTCCACAGGGTGGCAGCCAATCCTTATTCCTCTCATTTATTTTGACATTTCTGCTAGAAGCATCTTTCCTGGCCAAGTTCCCCTTTGAGGCATAAGGGTCATGAGCATGTAAATACAGCCCTTCTGTTGGGGTTAAAGAGTGTTTGGAAAAGCTTATTATATTGCGTCTGTTTAAGCTGTATCAACTTGATGAAGACTGTAGCAGCTGATAAGACAGCATTATGCAAGGGCTGTATTTTGAATATTACATATTGCTGCCATTTTATGTGGGTATCCCTTGTAAGTGGTGCTCTAGGCATAACTGAACACAAGTAGAGGTGGCACCTTCTAGACAAAAGTTACTTTGCTAGAGGCTTAGTTATTGGTGTGGGTGGGGGAGAGAGGTTCTGGAAGTTATTTAGTAACTTTTTAGTCCCGGTTTATTTTGGCAAATAAATGTCTTGGATAATTTGAATTGAAATCTCCGTGTGTCATTAGAACAAGTGTAGAAGTTTATGAGCTGCAGTATGGGCTTTTGTTCTTTGCATAAGTTTACATAATTTCCTCCCACCCCCCACCCTAGTTTCTTATTATTGATGCCTGTAAATATTTTTCATTAAAAGGCTGCTGGTTTTTTATCTTCTCAAATTGTTATAGTTTAACTCCATGTCTGTCTTAATGTGTTTAGTCTTCTGCCATTCTACCCCTCCATTGTTGAATAAAGATATGAAAATTAATAGAGTCCTGCTATTTCTGCCATGTAAAAATCAAGGCAGGTTAGGAGAATCTGGTTTGTCCTGGGTTTGTTTATTCACTTAGATGGTGCCTCTCAGTTAAGTTGCATCCACTCCTGAAGTTGTTAACTGAGGACTTGAATTCATATTACATTTGTTAAGTACACTTTTTGCTCCAGCAGGTACAGATCACAGTAGAATCAAGTACTATTACTGTTACGCATCTCAGAGTCCTGCATAAATAGCAACTGCAAACAACTTCTTGGGAGGACAGAGGGTGGGATGAATTTATATGTACAAAGTTAGAGTGGTGAATATCTATTTCTGGGTGGAAGTGCAGAAGCATGAATGATTAGTCAGTACTACATAGCTACTATACCCAGGCATGAAACACTGCACTGGGGAGGAAATAATTGCTGTTTGCAGGGCAGGTAGCAAGAACTCAGCTTGCTTCCTGAAAACCTTGTGGTGCAGGCAACAGACAGAGGGTGTGTGAAATTACGAGGAAAAAAAATGGGCTGTGAGAAGAATTTTCTGTGGTTATCGTCAACAGTTGATCCTCCACAGACCCTGCTAAAGTTGGTAGTCAGGGCTAGCACTTGTAGTGACTGAAATAAGAGAAGAATCTCACAAGGTTCTACTGGCATCAAGTAGAAACTTGGTGTTTTGGTAAGTACTGAGGTCTTGAGCTGATGGACTGTGGTCTCCAGCTTTTAACAGCAGTAATGGACTGAGTCTCTGGTTTTGATTGAATTGAAATCCTTTTTGACTTTAAAATTCAGCCTAGTCCCCACCCTCCTCCCACCACTACCCCCCCTTGCGAAGCAGTTTTCCTTTGGGACTCTTGTGTAGGTGGAGCCTTTCTCTTCCTCTTCCCCCTTGCTGTCAGTTTTTTCCACCAATGCTATGAATATCTAACTCATCAGCGTTCCATCTCTATAGATGTCCTCAGGAAGGAGGCAGATTTGCTGCTGCTTCTATATCAGCAGCTCAGAGTTGACATTCCCAACCGCAGCAGTCAGAAGCTGAAATGTTTATGTAGTAAATAGAAGGTATTTGTATTTCTGTAAACGTGCAAAAAATACTATGTAGTTATTTTGCTGTCTAAGCCTAACATTTCATATCCCCACTTTTCCCAGAGGACAAGTGTATATTCCTGTATTTGTTCTGCACTTAAATATGGTACAACAGCACTTGACCTATGCAGAATTATTACAGGAATAGTTAATGAGTCGCACAGGTTTGGACTTTGAGTTTGCCTGTTTGTTTGAACACTGGCAACTCGGGAATTTCAACCTCTTCTCCTGGACTAGCAGGCTCAAGTGTAAAGTACCACTAAATTTGTGAGTTGTAATCAGTTAGAGATGATTGGCAAGCAGTTTAGTCTGCTAGCACAGTGACAGAGATAATCCTTTTGGATCCCCAAGGTGATTGATTATCTGGTCAAGAGCATTTGTCCTGGTTTATGATGTTGACTCACTAGACCTGTCATTATTTAATAATGTGGATGACCATGAGGCTTTGGAACCATTCTGCACATTCAGTAGGAGATCTGTGCAGTTCTCATCAGCCTAACTGCCCATGGAATAAGAGTACAATTACCTGTCCTGAGCTGGCATGCTTTTTTTATACCATTTGTGGGGGGCTGATTTGTGTTCTTCCTAGCATATGGAAACCATTAGAATTGTTTCTAAATAGTAATTGTCATTTGGCTACATAAGGCAAGGATCAAGATGGAAACAAGGATACAAAGCAATTAATTGTCTTGAATATGATGTATTTGTGCTTCTGCCTTGGATTTGACATGTGAATCCAGGTCTCATATTCCTTCTAATGGGCCACACTACAGGCAATGATCAGTGAAAAACTACATTTCATTTTAGGGCTTCTTAGTCTACTGGCTATAAGTGGTAGTATCGGGGTACAGTGGTATATCTGTGATGTTCTGATTTTAGACTTAAAAATGTGTATTGTTACATTTCATATAACTGTGCCCAGCCATTTGGCTGCTTTTTATGTAATCGATTTTGGTTTGCTTGTGTGTACTTTATGAAAAGCTTTTCTTGGCCAGTTTTAAGTGGGTAAAGACCATTTTGAGTGGGTACATGTGAAGAAAAGGATTGGAGAGTCTACAAGAGAAATTAAGAATTATTTAAGAATGTATGTTTAAACCCTCCAAACGGCTCTTACATGTGTTTGTATAACAGTGAATTACTGGTGAAGGAAGACAAAGCTACCAGTTCCTTAGCACCAAAAAAATATCACTCTAAACTCTCAAGAAAGCTGGAGCAGTGAAACCTCTGGTAACTATGGACAGATAGATGGAGCTTTTTAGTTAAAACTGTATGCTCTTAAGCAGTATAAATTCTCCGGCACACAAACTAAATAACTGTGATTCCACGTATCAGAATTGTTTTCCTGATAGACAGTACAGGAGCAGTGTGGTTCTAGTAGAAATGCAAACACGCTGTTGCTATGGAGCTTCTGCAATCATCATAGTAAAAGACACTGCAAATGCTACTCTACTCTAATATGTTCTAGCAGTGAAATAGGAGAAACAGTCCCACCAAAGACATTTGGGTTCTTTCCAGAGTGAGCTAACTCATGTGCCAGGATTTATGGTAAATTTCCATACAACAAGAAAGCAAAAGCAAGAAGCAGGAAAAGAAGATCTTATCAATAAGCTTGCAGGTACAACAAAGCCAGTGGCCAAGGGGAACATACATTGGTTGAATGAAGTCACTGTACGCAGATGTACTCATCTGTGGTAGAATAAAATACCCATCCTGAAGAAGTGGCTAGAAGGAAGATGTTAATTAGAACTATGAAACCTGAAAAAATCTGGCCTGTTTAAGACTACTTACTATAGAAGGAGGAAGAAGTAATTGAGTACATTGTTTAGATTATTCATTTAATCCTGACTTGACACTGTCATTCCTATTGTGCATGCATCTCAGCCATGCATCGCAGATGGATTTGTGGGCATACAAGATGGTATTTTACTAACATATTGCATACATAAAGCTTTAAAGGTTATCTTATAAAATACAGTATGTTTTGAATTTAGTGAGTTTTGCCTGAATCCTTTTTTTGCAGAAGTGTTTGGTACTGAATGTAGACTCCTTAAAAGCAGAACAACTGTCTCCCCACATGCGAGATTATGCAAATATAAATCTTTTCTTGCTGCCATAATATGTATCAAATATTTATCCAGTGATTTCTTACTCCTCAGTACATCTTGTTTTCTAGAGTGAAGGTGATTAAAAACATTTCTTCTTGGTAGATATTCACATAGTCCTTTGAGGTTGCTCTTTTTTTCTTTTAATTCACTTTTTGCCATGATTTTCCTTTTAACCCTCTTATGATAGCTGGACCCCTGAAATCAAAAGGAAATTAACTGTTAATATTGTAGATATCTTTGGTTTTCATATCTATGTTCAATAGCTTTTACAATGCATCTTAACTTGCATCATTAGTGGACTTAATGTATGATTCACTAATGACTCTGTATCAAGTTTTAAAGTATTCTACTCAGTTCCTTTTCAATACCACTTCTGTTATCTTTGTAGGTCTTTCTCAAAGTAATTGTTTCCTTGGAAAATGAAAAATCTGGATATATAATTAAATATGGTAAAAGTTCTTAATAAAATTGCTCTGTTCCTTTCCTTCTGAAAGCTTAAGGGATCTAATTTTAAGTCATATATAGTATGCATACAATGAACTTATTGCAGCATTCCCAGAAATTAGGGTTTTTTCATGTAGTGGGTGCTTACTTTGTGACTAAAAAGGTTGATACTGTGTCTTCCTTGGTGTCTTTGAATGTGCTACTGGCCTCTCACACAGTAAATTCTGCAAATTTGTTCTTATTGGCCTTATTGAATCCAGAGAGCTTTGACTTTCCCACTCTAGATAGTTTCATTATGTGCTTAAAGTACATTTACAAATAGCTCATGTGGGAAGAATGTTTGTGAGGTCCTTGACTGCTACTTAACCAGTGGATCCCATGATTTCATTTGTCTTTGTTCCTGTTGTATTTTGCTGTGAATCCGAGGACAATTTGTAGTGGAATCACTTACAGGACACAAATTGGTACCTTCCTATCTGTAGGCTTGTGGGGACAGTTGCTGGATTTTGAGAGGTATGACGAGGTATTAATTTTCTTGAGATGGGTCTTTTCTGTCAAATGCCGTGTAATTTGAGGTGAAGCTAGTCTCTAAACTCTCCAGTGATGTGAAAACCAAAATTAGTCTGTGGTTTTATACTTGTTTTGGCACTTCCAGTGTGATCACGTTTGTTTTGCCAGTTGCTAGCCCTGTTCTAAACATGGCTCCTTCCTTGATCTCTTCCATGAAACTATGACAAGCAAGGAAAAAATTTCATCAGATTGACATTACAGAGATTTTAAGTGTGTGCTCTTTCAGCTTGAGTGTTGCTCACTAGGCACCTTAAAATTTGGCAGTATTTTTTCCTAACTGCAGAAAAAAAAGAATTAAACCTAGGAGATATATTTCACACTGCTCATGAAAATGCAGCTTTCTAGTGATCTGCCTAATCCATTGTGCTGTGAAATTTCCATCCTTCCCCTTCTTACTGCACACAAAGCAAGCATTTTTATTTGAGTTTGACAGGCTTGTAAAAGGAAGCCATTTGGAAGTGAGGAGGGCTAAAATTTTGTAGAATTTCCAAGCAGCTCTGCACTGAATCATCAGTCCCAAGAGTATAGAGACATTCCATAGAAATGTCACATAGTCCTTCTGGCATACTGATGAGGAAGCAACAATGAGCTTTCAGTCAGGTTGATTTTAGAAGTCTCACTCACTTGTGATAAAAACTTAGCATTTAGTAATAGAACAGTTTAAGCAAACCCAAGATCCAAGGTAGACATATAGTCCAGACTTGGGCTACTTCAGTCATGAGGTGGAGACACCCCTTGCCTCTAGCAATATGTTTTAGTGTGTTTTAGTTTTATTACAATTGCACTTCTTTCCTCAGCTTTTACAAGCTAAACTTAGTAAAATCTGTAAAGTCTACCACTATTCTAACAATTGTAAGACTTTTCCTGTCAGGAAATGGTGATTTTTAACTTACTGTATACTTAAGCATTGGTTTATCTTTTAATATTCTAAAGTCATTTTTGCCTTCAAATTTTATTTGAAGCAGGACTTGGGCTTAATTTTGGAATTTTGACACTGATCAACCTTGAGAAATGAAAGGTAAATAGTATACATTCATGAGCAGTAACCTGCTGAGAGGCAGGGCAGGAGATTAGCTAGCTAAAACATCTGTAACATTTATTTTAAAACTTAGCAGTAGGCAATTATAACCACATCATTTTGTATTGGATACAGATATTGCATCTGTTCTTCTCTGAAGGTTCCCCAAAGCAGTTAACAGATGAATTTAAGTCGTGCTATCCAAAAGTATCAAGTTGCTATCTGAAGAGACAAGAAAGCTTACATGAAAGCTTGTATGTTAGTCCCTTTTGAATTAATTTCATTCAACCATACTGAATGTAAAGTGAAGCACATCTGATTAGCAATAAACAGCTTTTGAGAATACTTAATAAGTTAATTTTTCATAATATTTGGAGAGTTAGAATATGCTGGAATCACAAGGTACTGACTGCATCTGAAAATGAGTGGTAACGTTTAAGACTGCTGCAGGTTCAAATCTAACTTAAAGCATCTGTTCTTGAAAGCAGTTGCCTGGTTTGTTGGATCTGAGAAGTTCACCAGACCTAACTGTCCAGGTGTTTACACTGCCAAGTACAACTACGCAAAGACAAGTATGCTTTAAAAATGGGCAAGAAAAACTGGAAAATAAATGTCTGTTAAATGGCACATATGATTAAATGTATGATCGTATATAATTAAATACATGAAACCATTGTGAAAGGTATCTTTCAGTCTTCCTGGAGGACACAAAAATGTTTCTGTTGCCCATGAATTTGTGGCATTATTTTTGTTAACTGTATTCTTGTACTCCATCCTTCTCTTTTATATAGATGAGCCAAATCTTGACTAGCAAAACTTTGTCAGACTAAAAATAACAGCAGTACAGAAAGAATTAAAAGGGCAAGGCAGGGCCTGGCTGCTTCCCTGTAATAGGGGAGGAGAATTGTGCTGCATTTCCAGTTTTCATTGCTGAGTTTCAATGACACAGAACCTGCTGATTTAGTAATTGTAGTAATAGTAGTATTTATTATTTATTTTATATATGATCATAGTTCATTCTGTGAAAGGTTGTATCAGGGTAAACTTTTCAATCTAATGAAAGAAGGAAAATACTAGTACATATATTGTGAAATACATCATATCCTAGCCTTATTTATGAAGGAAATTTTAGGACCTACTCCAAATCTGACAAGCTTAATTTGATTACTGCTATTATCCCTAACAAAACTGTTACAAGAAAACTGAGCTAACCTGTTCTGTATTTTTTTTCTAAAGGGCTGCACCATTCCCTGCAGTAGCAGAAACTTCTATTCTGAGAAATAATTCCGTATGCAAAAGTTCTTCCCTTCTTCCCTATCTCCAATGCATTAAACTGATTAAGTTGCCCTTCAGGAAAGCCACAAAAGCAGAACCAAAGATACTGTGCTTCACAGACTGGAAAAATGTGATTTTTCTCACTTCAGTGACCTTTATGGAGTTGTGTAGTAGGGAAAACATTACAAGCAAAAGAAAATTAGTAGCACTCTTCTTGCTGCTTTTGGGAGATTCTGAGTCTTCTTGGGTTCTTTCTTCACAGTAGGTCCCTTGAAACGCATGGCAAATACTGAAAAGATATGTTTGATTCTTCAGAAAAGGAGGATGAATATGAGACTTAAATGCCTGCCAAAATAACATTTAATTGGTTAAAGTGAGGAGAAAAAAAAAAGAGAATAACATTGAGAGTTAGGTTTTAGCTGCTAGCTTAGTGGCTGAGGAATCATTGATTGTCCTGTTCCTTTTCAGATGTTGCTCCCTGTGGTGTAGCACATGCCACCTTCACTTACAACACTGCAAACACAGAAACAGGCTGGAGGGATGCTTTGGGGTTGGGATGGCAGTCTGCAATGATACAGAGAAAATCTTGAATAGCTTTGGTAGAATTGCTCCATTACACCAAAACATTTCTAAGCAGAAGCAAATTATTGACCACTGTTTCTGGGTAGCAATGGAAGTTGATAAAAGTTTGTAGAGAAGCAAAAAGTGAAAGCTTGAAGGAGGTGAAACAGGAGGAGGCAAGTTGAAGCATGAAGGTTGTTTATAAAAGATCTGAAGGCCAGCAGGAATGTCACTGATAACATTATCTGACCTACTAAATACAGGTGAACAGACCACCTGAATAGCATTTGAACTAGTGTATACTTTTTTGAGAAACACTACATTTTGTTTTCTTAAAGCAAAGAAAAACGAATGTAGAAATGAGGGGGTTTGACAATACCTAACTTATGTACAAGTACTGTAACTGTTTGTGAACAACAAGACAAACAGAATGCTACATGTAGTGTAGCTGCAATAAGAGTTTCTTGTTAGCATTTCAGATATTAAGATACTGGTTTAAAATATCTGTCATAATGGAACAGGATGTCTTTTTTGTTTCTTCTTAAGGCCCTTATGTAAAAGCGATTGATTAAATTATCCTATGATTTGAAATACAGTTTCCATTTCCTGTTGTTCCTGTGGCAAACTTTAAACCCTTCCCAAAAAAGCTCAGGACACAACTGCTGAATCACCTCAGATATGTGGTCCAGCCAACCCAGGTTTATCTCTCTGATGAGAGATAAACTGAGAGAGTCAGCGGTAGATGACTGCAAAAAGCGTTAACTGTCTTTACCTAGTTAATGGTGCTTCTGCTCACTAGTTATCAAGATTTATTTGGATTGTTATGAAGAAGCAGTGATGATTGGAGAGGGAAGAGTCTCTCTTCAAAATAAATCCAGGTTGAAACATGTTGCTAACCAGATATACTGCTCAATGTTTTCTGCATCTGCTGAATGTATGTCTCTGTGGTATTTCATGACAGTTACATGTGTTAGGTACTGCGCAGAAATATTCCTTTTTGTTTTGAGGTGTTCTTACTCATATATTTTGAGATATTATGTATTTACCCCTCATTTATATATATATTGATAGATAGATAGTTGTGTTGCATTTAATTGTTTTTTTTTCTAAAAACAAGACTTGAAATTTTTGAGAAATTTTGTACTTTATTGAGCTTTCCCTTTGGAATAAAATGACAGATCAGGTCTCCTTAGCCCATCCAATTCTTGGCTGTGGACTTCCAGTAGTGGATGCTGATAATACATAACAAACAGAGCAAGCACAGAGTGATATTTTTTCTCTTGTCCGCACTGTTCAATATATTATCAAGTAATTCCTAAGCCAGAGGCCGCTTTTTCACATTGTATTTAGTAGCCACCAATAGATCCATCCTTCATTAGTTAGTCCATTTTGTAATTGTTCCTCTTTATGGCCTGTACAGCATTATCCAGCATTAAGCTCCATTGTGCGTTACTACAGAAAAGTACTTTTGCTTATTTGTTCTAGACTTCCTGCCTCATTGCTTCGTTGTGCTCATCCTTTCATTCTAAACTCACATCAAATTATCTTTGCTAGCCTCAGCCTTTTTTTTAAGGCTCCCTTTGAAGTCTGAGTGGCCTGAAGGGAGTACAGAAAGATAGAAGAGGTTGTATAATGAATACGTATTACTTTTGTTATTTTTGTTATTTTGTTATTTTTGTCTAAGCACTTTCTTAGAGTTAAAAAAATAATAAAAATTATTCTTACTGAAGCTGAACATAAAGCAGGTATTTTTGTGGAGGTGTCATTTTATCCCAGGACTTTAGATTCACAGCACCTGATGATTTTTATTGATGTGAGGAGAAAGGGGAAGGAAGTGTGAGTTGGTGTTTTTACAGTGGAAGAAGAGGAACACAGAGAAGGTCTAACTTTGCTGTGGGTGGGAAGTAGGTGCTTGCCTACTTTCTCTTCTTCCTAGAAGTCTGCATTTGGCTGTCTCTTATCTCTGACAGCATTTGAATCTCTAGATGCCCAAGGAGTCTGATGTTGGGCCTGAGACTGAGAAGTGGTTAATCACAGATGGGGTTCTCAGACATGGTGGTGAGTTAACAATAAAACACAACATATAATTTGTAAATCCAGCTCGACGAGAGAATTATTTCCCCCAAGAATACTGGTGTCCTTGTAAGCCAGTACAGTCTTTCACTAGTCTATGGTATTTCTTCACCCTCCTATTTGTCTAACATGTCTTGAGTTGCCATTAAGTCAGGTCAAAACATTACTTTCACTTTTCCCCTACCTGCATTTTCCAGTCAGAGAAAACAGTGCTACTGAGCTTTGCCCATGAATCCAAAACTATTGCATTGAGTATAAGCAGCTTTTGCAGCACCTGAGATTACAGTTTGAGACCAGTCAGTTCCTTCTCGTAAACTGTCCATGTTTGAGATGTAACAGAGCAACATAGCATCATTTCTTGGCTCCAACCCAAAGACTGTATGATTATTCTACCATAATATCCCTGCTATACTGCTCCCTCAACAGCCTACATCTGTGGAGGGATTGTATCTCAATAGTGCAAACTAGAGATGGAGAAGGGAAATTGCCTGAAGGACACCAGCTAACATAAGAAATTGGCCTTTCCTGGAATACAGAAAAATGTAGAAGACTCCAGACAAAATTCCCCTGAGTACAGAACACAAAACATCAGCTCAAGCAGCATCCCTGGCATTTGATAAGATCCAGTTCCTCAGACAGTAGTGAGATCCTTTGCTGACATCATCAGGTAGTTGTCATGGATACAAAAGGACCAGCTGCTAAGTACGAACTATCAGAAAGATGAAAATCAAAAAAAAAATCATGTCCAAGCAGGAAAGACACAGTGTATTTAAGACGATTTGGAGATCAGAGAGAAATAAAGGGAATGGGGGCAGCAACTAGGGAATTAAGCAGGAAATAAAAGCAAGAGGGAAGCAATTTAAAAAGTAGGTATCCAGAGGTGGGTGATCCAAGAGCAGACCCCGTGGGAACTTGACATGCTTATGTTTGTAATTACTGAAAAGCTTTCAAAGAGAAATGTCAAACCAGTATTCCCTAGCAGAAGTCCCTTTTGGCTTATTCTCTTTGAGCGTTGCAGATTATATACTAGGACAGAATGAACTGTGGAAGAGGAAAGTATTTTCTGATACGGAAGGGTGGACAGTGAATTTTTGCCCCAAGATAATCCCACTAGCAGCATAGGTGAAAAATAAAGCTGAGTATATGACATGGAAAAGGAGATTTGCATACAGCACTCCCAACTGTGCACCATCTCCTGTTGACATTTTGGCCAAGATCCATTTGAAATCAATGTTTTCCAAGATACAGGCTCTATGTGCTGTACGGTTTTGAGGAGGTAAAGATTTAGATGGCCTTTTCTTTGTTAAGTTGATGAAAGCTAATTCAACCTTTTCATTCTGATTAAAACTAATGAAAGGAGTATCTGAGATAATAAAGGGAGCCTTATAGCCTGACATGAATTAATATCATAGTGATTCCCTGAGCAAGTGGGTTGGAATCTTCAGTCAATTCCTGCGACAGGATGGGCAATCAAGTTTCCATGGATACTGAGCCAGAAGCAGCACTGATACTCACAGGAAATGCAAGCTTAGTTTCACTACAGCTTGCTTCCTAAGGAGAGGTCTTCCGCCTCCCCCACACTCTATTTTTAAAGGAAAAGAAGCAAATGGACATTAGAGGAATGTAGTATTCCATACCACAGTATGTCATGCCCAGTATACAAACCATACTGTAAAAGGGGATAAAGTTCCTGTGGTGCACATAAAGAATTTGCTGGGGAAGACAGTCTGGGTTATTCCTGCTTCAGGTAAAGGCAAACCCACTCATGGGATTGCTTTTGCTTAGGGACCCGAATGTACTTGGTGGGTAATGCGGGAACATGAGGAAGTCTGATGTGTACCAGTAGGGGTTTGGTTTATATACTGGGCATGACGTGCTGTGGTATGGAATATCTCTTTGGTCAGTTTGGGTCAGGTGTCCTGTCCCTGCTTCCTCCCAGCTTCCCCTCCTCCCTGGCAGAGCATGAGGCTCAGAAAGTCCTTGGTCAGACTAAATATTACTGAGCAGTAGCTAAAAACATTGGTGTTATCAGTGCTGTTCCCAGGCTGAAAGTCAAAAACACAGCACTGCACCAGCTACTAAGAAGGAGAAAAATGACTGCTACTGCTGAACCCAGGACGTAGAGAAAAGTAGTAAAATAAATAAAAGCCTACTGACACATTTCTGTTAGAAGAAAAAAGTTTCAATGAGCTGAATGAACTCTGTGGCTGGAAAGCGACTTAGGAAGATACATTTAAATATACCAGTGCAGAAGACATCCTAGTCATGGTATGGGTCCCTCATTAGCTGAAGCTTGTACATTACTGGTACAATGCAGAAAAGGCATAAAAGCCAAACAAATACGTTTGCTGTGAATTCGCAAAGAAGCAGGTTGAAGTTTCTCAAAGAATGATGTAGTGCTTTCTGGACTATTAGAAGGTAGGAAAGATGACAGAAAACATCTATTATGAATAGGTGTTTTTAAGCAAACTGTCACAGATAAGTTACACGCAAGAATCTTAAAACAGCTGGCTAACATATTTGCTGTTATGATACATTCTAGAGCAAAATAGAGAAAAAGTGAACACGTAGGAAAACAATGAGTCAATAAATTTTGTTATTAACTGGGGAATTTTACTCTGTCAAATTGGCTGATGCCACTACCACAGCAGTATTCATGTAGCTATATTGTTAATAATGCCTTAAGTGCAGAAAAGAAATGCTGCTGAAAAAGATTACCTATGAATCAGAAAACAGAAAAGAGCACTAGTATTGCAGTAGCAAATAAAAAACTTAGTAGTGTAGATTTTTTTTTTTTTTTTACTGTTCTGAAGACTTGAAGCAGACTGGCATTTTTCCAGTGGCTTGAGATGGATGGTTTATGCATGGAGCTTAATATCCCATTCTCTCTTCTCTTTCACTCACCCCATAGCATTATTTGTGACCTTGGAAGAGCATTCCTCTCACTAAAATGCGTTGGGAGCCAACAAGTACATTTGATGGTGATGGACTTTCAAGGAGACCCAGTGTATCACATGTGTTTATCCATTAGGTAATCACAACCAAAATTACTAAACTCAAATAAAATTGTGAGTGGGCCAGTGGTAAAGTCTTACATTCCTGTGCTTTCACTAGGAGCACTAAGTGGAGTGTTAAAAATGTATTAAAATTCTGCCATTTTGGAAAGATTTGTTATTTTTTTTAATACCAATCTATTGCAGCAGATTCTTCGGACATTCAGATATGCTTCCTAGAAAACAAAACATGGATATTATCTTATTTTAATAGCTAGAGGCTTCACTAACTACAAAAGCTTGCTTTCACAACTTCCAGTCTCACCACACCATCCCTCAAGTGAACAAAAGGCTGGCTGGCTGAACTAAACAGATCTTGATTTTCAATTGTAAAAATCTAACTTTTTAATGTAGTTCCTACAGACTTAATGTTGTATGCAGAAACAAACAAAACATACATGCACAAAAAAAAAACAAAACAACAAAACACAAAGAAAAAGAAAAAAAAAGAAAAAAACCACAGAACCTGAGTTTGAGAAACTAGCAGATAGATGTCTCTCAGTGCATGAATGACAACAGCGACTTTCTAGCTCAGTGTGTGGGTTGTAAGTCATCCACTGCCTCTCCAGTACTTCACTGAAGCCAGGAACATGTCCTGGCTTAACAGTGGAGGGCATGTTGCAAACAAGTCTAGAATACCAGGCCTAACATGTGCAGAGTGTGTGACATTTTCTGGGAATCAGGCACTAATTGAAATAAAGTTCCTTCTGATCTTGACAGGGGAAAGAAAAGGAGGGGGGAAAAAAAAAAAGGAGGATACAATGGCTTCTGCAATGTCAGTAAGATGCTGAAGAGTCAAAGCAAACTGTGGCTTTTGTAGAAAAAGACAAGTTCTGCTACTCTGCCCTTTCTAACGGCTCCAAACTGACAAGCTAGTGGAAATCAAACCGCAATCATTATGTATGGAACTTCTCAAACCCTGAAGATATTTTAATTCATTTAAAAAAGGAAAAGCACCAAATCAGATTTTCAGAACAGAGCTTTGGCCTAGTTTACATTTGTAAACCAGTATGATTTCCCTTCATAAGTACCAAAGAACAGATGTATTACTTAATGGCAGCTAATATGCAGATTTCAGGTAAGTGGGAGCTTTCTATGTTTTTCCTGCAGATGTTGTATGGCTATGACCTGGAACTGATTTTAGGGTGGAAATGCATCCATGTGGGAGGCACTGTACAGTGTTATTGACAAGGCACGACCCTGAATATAGCAACTTGGTTAAAACAGTACGACAGAGGTTTAAATCTGCTATACAAGTGGGCAGAGAGAGCCCAGCCATTGCTCTCAACTTACATAAATCACAAAGGTGGCAGAGCCTGGCACCGCGATTTGTATAACCAGCTTCCCACGCCAAACGGGGCCTGCCTGGCACCGACCGCGTGGCCTGGGGGCTGCGGGCAGCGCTGCGTGCCGCTGCTCGGACCCGGGCGATGCCCTGTGCGAACGCTTGGGAGCTGGGCTGGCCATGAAATCACGCCGTACACAGAGGAAAAGTGCCTGTCGCTCACCGCTACAGCGAAGGGAGCGACGTCCGCGGCAGAGCACCGAGCCGCCCCACCGGCATGCTCCGAGGCCGCGGCCGTGCGACACAGGGGCTTCAGGCCCGGGTCAACCAGATCGGGCCGGCTTGGAGCCCCCAGCACAGCCCGCATACGGGTACACGCGGGTCCCGCGGCAATGCCGCAGCTCCTGCTGCGGGAACCGCCCACGGATCCCCGCGCAGTGCGGGGAATCCCTCGCCACGACGGCCACGCATGCGCACTGCAGCAGCACTGCGTCGCCGGTGCCGCCTGGCCCGGCGCCAGGGAACCCCCGTGCCGCGGAGTGCCGGCAGCTGGGCCGCCCGGGCGGGGCGGGGCGGCGGCCGTGTTCAGCGCGTATTTATAGCGTGGGAGATTCCCCCTGGTTTGGGGAGTGTTCTTGCGTGGCTCTGGCCGGTTCGTGCGGTCTCGGGCCGAGGGCTGGGGCTGCCGGCCCCTTCGGGCACAGCCACCGGTGCCGTGCGGAGCCTGTGCTGGGGAAAGCCCATGTCTGCGGGGAGGACAGGCAGAAGCTGCAGCTGCGTCAAGGGACAACCCCAAGGGATCGAGAGCAGAGCCCAGAGCGCGGTCACCTTCTGAAATCAATGGCGGCTGCGGCCGTGCGATGCCCGGGCTCTGGTTTTAGCTGTGCCCCGTACTCGGCCTCGTCAGGCAGGTGCACAGAGCCTGGGTCTACTTCGACCTGGCGCTGCGGCAAAGTTCCTCCGCTTGCGGCGGGAGCGGGGGGAGCAGGGCACTCCCGCCAGGCCTCCGGAGTCCTAGAAATTCCCCTTTTCCGGAAGCGGGCAGCCCCCGGCCTGGGAGCGCTGCCAGCGCCCAGAAAACTCTTCCGCATCGAAGCTGCCGCGCGCGCTGCCCCTCCTGGAGATGGGGGAGGCGATAATGCGAGCCAAGGCAGTTGGGGGGGGGGGAAGCGGGAGCCTTGCCCACGAGACCGCGGTGGCGGCGCTGGGGTCTACCGGACTCTTCCCGTGCCGCTTGCCCGGGCAGTAGCCTCGCTCTCACGTCGGGCGGGGGAGTCCGCGCGCTCTCGGAACCCGGGGGCGGGCGCGCGGCCTGGCGGGAACCCGGCTCCCGTTCCTGGGCTCCCCGCACCGCCCCCCGTCAACCGGGACCGGAATAGCCATATAAGGAGCGGGAAGCCTCCGCCGGAACCGGGACTTATAAGGTTGTTTCCTAATATGGAAAGTGCGGCGGAGGCTTCCGGCGGGCTGGCAGGGGCGGATGGGGCCCGGGGACTCCGGAGCCCCGGGGTCGGCAGCTCTGAGATGGCGCTGCCCACGGCGGAAAATAGGCCCGCAACGGGAGCAGGGCTCCAGGGTCGGGCCGGGCTGGGCCCCCAGGGTCCGGCTTTCCCCAGTGCCAGGCGCTGACACCAAGGGGGGGTCTTCCAGACCGCATCCATATTAGGGTTTCCTGCCTTCCATATATGGCCATGTACGTCAGGGCCAAGGCGGGCTGCAGCCGGTGGGACCCAATATATAGAAGCGTCTCCGGGGCGGGCGGGGAGCTGAGCGCTTCTAGCGGGCAGAGCCGGGGACGGCCGCGGGCGGGCGGGCGGGGAGCCGAGCACTTTCAGCGGGCAGAGCCGGGGCTACCGTGGCGCAGGGCACGCGCCAGGCGGCGGCCGCCTCGCCACAGCCTGCCCGTCCACCGGGCCCTCGGCCGCAGCGCCACCACACGTCAGAGTCCGAGCCCGGCGTTCTCATGGCCGCGGCCAAGGCAGAGATGCAGCTCCTGCCCTCACTGCAGATCTCCGACCCCTTCGGCGCCTTCCCGCACTCGCCCCCCGCCATGGACACTCACTATCCCAAGCTGGAGGAGATGATGCTGCTCAGCGGCGGGGGTCCGCAGTTCCTTGCTCCCCCCGGGGCGCCCGAGAGCGCGGGTTTCGGCGGCGCCGCCGGCGAGCCCGGGGAGCAGCACTTCGAGCACCTCGCAGCAGGTAAGCGCGCTGGCATCGCCCGGGCGGGCGGGAAGACCCGGTCCGCTGCGGGGGCAGGGCGCTCGCGGGGGCTCCGCGCTGCATCGGCGCCCCCTTCCTGGCGGCTGCGCGGGGGGATTCTCCTGTGTGCGTCAGTGGCTGGCTGCTGCTGGAGACCTGGCCGCGGCGCTGTAATATGTTGCGCTCAGTTTTTAACTAACCAGAAGCAAAGATCTGGGGCTGCGCTGTGTGCAGATGGCTCGCAAAGCACTGGCAGCAGCGGCAGTGGCTGCTGGAAGTAATCGCTATTCCTCTCTTTTCAGACACATTTCCCGAGATCTCCCTGAACGAAAAAACTCTGCCAGAAACCAGCTATCCCAACCAAACGACGAGACTGCCACCGATAACCTACACGGGGCGCTTCTCCCTAGAGCCAGCCCCCAACAGTAGCAACACCTTATGGCCAGAACCCCTCTTCAGCCTTGTCAGTGGGCTGGTGGGCATGGCTAATGCACCTCCCACCTCTACGCCTTCTTCATCATCACCATCTTCCTCACAGAGCCCCCCTCTGAGCTGTTCTGTCCAAGCTAGCGAGAGTAGTCCAATTTATTCAGCTGCACCAACTTTTCCCAATTCCAGTGCTGACATTTTCCCTGAACCATCAACCCAGTCCTTTCCCAACCCCTCTGGAGCCCCCATCCAGTATCCACCTCCAGCTTATCCGACTGCTAAAACCAACTTTCAGGTGCCAATGATCCCGGATTACCTGTTCCCTCAGCAACAGGGTGAGCTTAGTCTTGTTCCGGCTGACCAGAAGCCCTTCCCAGCCCTTGAGACCAGAGCACAGCAGCCCTCCCTCACACCGCTGTCCACTATTAAGGCATTTGCTACTCAGACTGGCTCCCAAGAGTTGAAGACCCTCAACACTAACTATCAGTCCCAGCTGATCAAACCCAGCAGGATGAGGAAATACCCAAACCGTCCCAGCAAGACCCCTCCTCATGAGCGACCCTATGCCTGCCCAGTGGAATCCTGTGACCGGAGGTTCTCACGGTCTGATGAGTTAACGCGGCACATCCGCATCCACACTGGACAGAAACCTTTCCAGTGCCGCATTTGCATGCGGAACTTCAGCAGGAGCGACCACTTGACTACACACATCCGCACACACACAGGAGAGAAGCCATTTGCCTGTGACATTTGTGGCAGAAAGTTTGCCAGAAGTGATGAGAGGAAGAGACACACTAAAATTCACCTTAGGCAAAAGGACAAGAAAGTAGAAAAGGCAGCTCCGGTCTCGACTGCTTCCCCAGTTTCTGCCTACTCATCCTCTGTGACTACATCCTACCCCTCCTCCATCGCCACCACTTACTCGTCACCAGTGCGCACAGTGTATTCCTCCCCTGCTCCATCTTCTTACCCATCCCCTGCACACACCACATTCCCATCACCTTCTATAGCAACCACTTACCCCTCTGGCACTGCTGCTTTTCAGACCCAGGTGGCCACCTCCTTCTCATCTCCAGGGGTCACCAACAACTTCAGCTCACAGGTGACCTCTGCACTTTCAGACATGACGTCAGCCTTTTCTCCAAGGACAATTGAGATTTGCTGAGATTATGTTCTGGAACAGAAGAATTCACCTTTTCCATTGGTATTATCAGACATGAAGTCTCCAACTACTCCCTCAACACCATACATTGCAAGGCTATTTAATTTTTTTTTAAACTTCAGCTGCCTGAAACAACTGCCGTTTAAGTTTTCCACCTCTGTTGAATGACTTAGTTTGCATGGACTGTGGATATAAGTTCAGTATCATTTTCCCTGTAAACAATAGTCTTTTATTAGGAAGAAAGGACTTGATTACGTATGTAGCTGTTGTAAATTGTACATGTGTCCTGGTTTGCTTTCCTTTAGGTACTATTGATGTGAAAAATCTTTGCTTATCCATATTTGGAGCTCACAGGGCCATATTTTGCAAATGTTAATTCTACTTCAGTGACAATGCTGTAACAAGTTTCAAACTTCTTTGGGAACAGCACTTACTGTATTTGAGCATGTTAGAGTGATGCTATGTAAATATCTCCCAATGAGACACTCACATGTGGCAGAAGTTTTGTTTTTAAAATTACAAGTCTTGGTGCCTTTTTGTGAAGCCTTGCTGTCATGTATTTGTGTGAATGGATGCTTTGCATCTTGCCTTAAAGTGAAAGGTATGTTACTCAAAGAATGTAAGAGAGAGCAGGGAATGGGTGGGGAGGGGAGCACCAGAAAGCCCTGAGGTCAGAATGTAAGCAAAAAAAACCACCCCACACCTCTCAAAGTCTATTTTTGCTACAAAAATGTAAATTTATATATATATATTCAGGAGTTGGAATGTTGTAGTTACCTACTGAGTAGGCAGCATTTTTTGTATGTTATAAACATGCAGTTCATTATTTTGTGGTTTATTTTTACTTTGTAATTGTGTTTGTTAAAATGAAAGTGATTGTTTGGCTTCTAAACACATTGAATGCGCTTTCTTGCCAATGGGATATTTGGTGTACAATACCCTTCAGAAAAAAAAAAAAAAATAAAATATCAAATTGTGTGGACTTCTACATTTTCTTTTAAGTTGCTACATAGGAAGATTGTGGTGCAGCAGCCCTGACTCCTTGAGTAGCTGAGAAGTAACAAGTGCTGCTTGTCTCATGGGGAAATACCCACATAAAGAAAGGAGGGGAAATCAATCACTCTAAGTCCTGTTGCTTACAAAGACATGGATGGAGTTCACACATCCTTGCATTAGGTGCACTACCTGCTCTTTTGAAGTGGTCACGATTCCTGTTTTCTGGCTTCTCAAGAAGCATGTGAGCTAATCTTAGAAAGAAAAACAATTCTCCCAGTGCTGAAAATTAGGTTTGAAAATTAGAATCTCAACTGTGTGTTCCTAAATAGTCAGAAATCTTACTGGATGGCAGGATAATAGAGCAGTTTCTAGGCTGGAAATACAATAAACTCAGTCCAAATGGCTGGTTGATGGAAAGTAGCCCTATTCATCTGACTATTGTAAGTTCCTCCTTGAGACAACATAGGGTATATAAGTGCGTGGGCCTGATAGCCTTTAATACAGATGTTTCATCATTTAGAGGAATGTCCTTCCTTATGTGGTGGCTTGAAATACACTTCAGGAGGTATGTCACCCCTCTGCAGATCGAATTAAGAGGAGTTTGCATCCATGAGAACTGGTAGTGCAGGTACAGAGTAGGGTTCTGGTGTCAGTCCTTTCAGGTGGGCTCTCTACAAATCACTAATGTTTAGGGTTGTGAGGAGCTGAGATGCAGATACATACTTGTGAGCACCTGGCACAGTGAAACTGGCAAGCAGCCTGTCAGACACAGCATGCCTTATGGCTTGCCAAAATCAGCCCCACTCACTAGGAAGGGCAACCTGCTAAAGCCTGTGGGCTAGACCCTCTTCTTGGGGATGCAGCCCAACCCTGGCAAATGGCAGCAATTCTGGAAGATATCCAAGAGGTAAACTGCTGGTAAATCCCAGTCTGTTGTCTCTCAGGTGGGACTGTTCTCAGTGGGTTGGGACACGCTCTGGGGAAAGGCCTGTGCTGCTTTGTCTATGCGCTGGTTTGCACCTGCAGTGCTGGGCATAATCCACAAGCTGCTCAGTGACTTGGCCATGGCCCTGCTGGGCCGTTTCAGAGGAAAGCACTAGCTCTTTTCAATCCAAGGGCTTCAGCCTCTGGCCAAGGCAGACTGACTGGGCAAGCCAAATATGCGGCTTCACACTGTCTGAGCCATGTCATAAGCCACAGAAATTCACTTATGGGAGACAAGACATTTTGAAGAAGGTCTTTCAGGTGTGATGCTTCAAAGGAAGAAGCAAATAACATTATGTAAAGCTAACTTCCCCCACGCCCCCGACATCTGGTTCCCAAAGCCAAGAGCAAAATAAACAATTGGAGACAGCCCAACCCATTCTGATCTGTGGGCTCTGCTCTGTTTGGATATTTAGAATATAATAGAACATATAGACTAGACTAGACCAGACTAGAATAGTTCAGTTGGATGATACCCCCAGCCTACAATGCTCATCTAGTCAAACTGCCTGACAACTTCAGGACTGAGCAAAAATTAAAGCATACTATTAAGGGCATTGTACAGATATCTCAAACACTGGCAGGCATGGGGCATTGACCAATTCTCTAGGAAGCCTACTCCATTTGACCACCCCGTCAGTAAAGAAACATTTCCTAATTTCAAGTCTGAGCATCCACTGATGCAGCTTTGAACCATTTCCGTGTGTCCTGTCACTGGATACCAGGGAGAAGAGATCAGCCCCCCTCCTCTCCATTTCTCCTCCTCAGGAAGCTGTAGGTGTTGCTTCTTTTCAAGTTAGGCTCTGCTGACTCCTGGTCTAGCCTTCTGGAATTGTGGTTGTGCTAAAAACTGACCAAGTGGCCTCTCAAGCAATGCCTGAGTGTGCCTCAGGTCGCCAGAGCACTTTGTACAGAAATGAGCAGTGATGGTAATTACCACACTAAAAGAAGCCGCAAGAAGATAGAAGATAGGTGTTCTCTGGTGCATGTGTGCAAAGTGGACCAAGTCAGGCAGTGTTGAAGGGCTATAAGGAATGAAGGCCAGAGCACCCTTTCTAGCAGCAGGGCATGTCTCTGACGTCTGGCTAGGCACCTCTGCCCACAAGACCGGCCTGTGAATATCAAGGCAGCAGTGCAAAGGAGGTGACAGGGTGTGCAAAGCTTCTCTGACTCAAAGAAATGCTGGTCCTACTTGCTCCATGCTTTCTCCATTTCGTGATGGTAAATCCTTTCAACTTGTGGAGACCTCCGGAAATGTAGGGTTATTGTTGGCCCCATGTTAACCATGACTCAAAAAGCTATACGGCTGAGTAGTGTAAACCAGCAGTGTTCTGAGGGAAGGGCTCAGCCCTTGTGCACTGTAGCCTGCCTGTGATGGCCTGCAAGCTGCCAAATGACACTTCCCACCATCTGGGGGTCTGAATTGCATTTCACTGCAGGAAGCTCCCCATACCCTGGACCCTTTAGCCTGGGGGGGGGGGGGGAGGAGAGAGAGGGAGAGAATTAGATTGTTAAAACTGTTGGTATACCAAACAGGGCCACTTTAAGACAGATACTCTTTGGTGTAACTTGCTAGAAAGTACTCATAATTTAAGCTTTGGCATTTGGTCTAAATTGCAATGAGTTGTGCTTTGCATTTGATGTCCCTAACATAAACTAAAGAAAATGCATGGGGATTTTTGCTCCCACTTTTTTCATGACCTTCATCCCATAAAATGAAAGCAGATTTCATGGTTCAGAAAACACCAACTGTACATTTTCTGTAAGACCTTTTCTCTTGCTGTTACTCTGAAAGGATTTCTTATTCTTAAAATGTTTGCTCCTAGTCTAACTGGGAGGGTAAGTTGGTCTCAAGGAGGCTGCTTCCAGGGAAACAGCAGGTGTTGCCATGGGCCGACGAAACCCCTCGCTTAGTGCAGGTAAGGGCCCGAAGCCCTGCAGGAAGGGCGGTGGGGAGGAGGAGGAGAAGGAGGAAGCGCAGGCCTCCAGCTTTTCCAGCCGCAGGCAGCAAATCCATCTGCCCGAATCAAACCTGAGCCGGTCACGATTCCCCGCCTGCCTTCATCCCTGGCCACTTGCAGCAGCCCGGCTGCTCTCGCGCGCCTTCTCGCCACCGCGTCAGCGCCGGGAGCGCGCCAGCGGGTGGGGCTCCGTCGCGCGGCCGCGAGGCGAGCAAGGCCGAGCGGAAACGCCGCTCCCGCGGCGGCCGGAATTGCGCCGACCATATTTGGTGTTTCCTCCGCGCCTTTTATAGCACTTCCGAGGCCCAAAAAAGGCGTTTCCTGCTGACGCGGTATCGGGGTTGCGCCGCGGGGACGGCCGTCTCGTCTTCCCTGGGTGCCTTGCGGGGCCCCGGGAGGCGTGTGCTCGGCCCTGGGGAGCCGCGGCCGGGCTCTGCTGCGTGAGTGCCGGCGCGCCCGAGGCCCGCGGAGGGCAGGACGCCGGCCTCCAGGACTTCCTCGATGCTGGCTGCTGTTGCGGTTTCTTTAACAGAGATTTGAGTCGCTTTGTTTAAACGCCTACGAAATAGGTAGGACGGAGCTTAACCGCGGGAGTGCTGAAGAAACCAATAACTTTGTCCACCCAGGCTTTTCCTCTTGTGGAGCCTTTCCATAAGCTGCTGCTTAAGTAGGGAAGAACTGGCAGTCCTTGCCGAGGTGTCTGTTTTGTGCTTTAATTACACTAGAAAAAAAAAAAATCTTAATTTTTCTTTCACTTTAGAAACAAGATAAAAATTATTTCAGGCATACTTAAAGGGATCTGTGTCCCCTGTCGTATGCTATGTTGCACTGTGTCCTGTTGTGTTCTGGAAATGCCACTGGAGAATCCGTATATACCTAGTGAAATGCAGCTGTTAAACCTATTTCTCTTGCGACTGTGAATTGTAAGTAGGTCATGGGCCCTGGCTGACTGAAGACATGAGACTTAACAAGAAGAATGGAGAGCTATGGGCAGAGGTTTTGAAGCAAAGATATATGTGATCATGGACCTTTCTTTCCTTTGAGGCTTTTACTGGTGTATGCCTGGACCACAGGGACTGATTTTTGTGCATCTGAGCAAGACCTCAAGTAATCCCAAGAAAAATAACTTTGTAGACTCTAAAATGGTAGCTGGGAACTGAAGGTGATCTGCGCTGCAGTATATGTCCTTAGAACTGGCCTTAAGTGCATCCTCCACATTGTTGAATTTTACTGGGTGGAGTGGTTGAAGGCTGACTCTTGAAAAATGTCTCCTAAAGCAGACTGTTAACTACGGCTAGAGAATTTGTTGACTTTTTGGTGCAAATGTCTGTGCCTTTCAAATCTTGTCTATTTGTGGCCCACAGGATTCCTGGGATTTATGAATGGAGATAATATATGTATGAAGAGGGCTTGACTATGTGATTCTTGAGCTAAGCATTCCATGTTTTTACCTGTGTACATTATCTGAATGTAGTCCTAATAAGCAGTAGCAGTTAGATCGAGAAGGAAGGTTACGTGTTTTAAAGTGCATTAAGACTCTAGGATGAAATATGAGCTATAACCAAAGAACAAGAACTTTAAAAATAGTTAAGTTGTTCTACTTTAATCAAAGTGATTTTGTTTTAAAAAATCCAACCTTGACTGATAGGCTTTAATGAGTTATGGTCTTGATTAACGAAACTCTCTCAAATAGCAGAGGCTGATGCTTATACAAGGTGTCTAGCACTTTGCAGGCATCAATTTCTGATTGTTCTTTGGCACTACCATAGTGAAAATGAGGGATGGTTACAGAGAAGTATTTTCAACCTCATACTTCACTTCCTTAACTACAAAAAGCATTATTAAAGCATGCTTCTTGGACTTTTTATCTTTTTCTTTTTTTTTTTTTTTTTAATAGGCATATGGGCTTATGTTTTTGTTTTGTGAGTTTTTCATACTACTATTTTGTATCTCCAAATGCAAATGATGATGCACAATGACGCTACCAGTAAAAATGTCAATAGCTAAAAGTTCTGCTATCCAGTGTCGTCTGCAAGGTTAATCTAATTAATATGACCTGAATTCTGTTTTTCTGACTACTGTGATAATGGGCTTCCCCGTAACAATAAAACTGTTGATTGCAAATAAATTTGCTAAAATCAGAATTGGAGGCACAGGGATAAGAAGTTTGATTAGATCTTTAAAAGATGGTGAATACCTTCAGCCTTTTGCAAAGATGCAGTTTAAACTTAAGCAAACTGAGCATTGCTTGTTTTCTGGCAGTGGCTACTCTTCAATCTGACAAGTTTAGTTGGGGATGACTTTAGAAGCTCTTGAAAGCATGTTACATAATGAGTATTTAAATTGTGTTTATGCCAACTGCTGCATTCCTTCGACTGCACAGGTGGGGTAGTCCTCGGGTTATCTGCATTAATGTGACCAGATGTGTAAGAAGTCACTGAGCTGCCTGGTACATTCCATTGTGGGGTATTCTGTGGGCTGTGAGTATGAACTGGAGCAATGCTTCCAGGTGTGTCTGCATATGCAGCAATTCTAGTTGCATCAGCCTTGGGGAACCCTCGAAGTACTGTAAATGTACCTTGGTAGAACTTGAAACATCAGTGACAGAATTGTGATTAAGTCGTGGAGAATGAATGCTCTGGAGTGAATGAGTTTAGTTTTACCACTTATAACAGTTTTAATGAAGTTTATCTTTGTAATACCTGAAAGAACACTCAAGCATAAATGAAGGGATAGACTCAATAAGTAAATCTTATTACAAATTTCCTAGCACAAAATGTCAACAGTGATTCTTAGAAAACTGTCTAAAAGGTTTCTTCCTAATTAACTGGTGAACTGGCTGTAGAAATACTTTTACATATAGTTGGAAATCCGACACAAAAGTTGAAGGAAATGTACAACAGCAGTATTTTGACCTGAAGATACTTGTCATTAAAGGTCTTGGACGTGGTTCTTAACTTCTCTTTGTGTAAATAAGCTTGAGAATTATGAGAAACTCTGATGTATTTGAAAGAACTAGGCAACAGCTATGAAGCACTGAATTTAGTGCCAGAAGCTGTCCACGCATCTCAGGTTTTTCCTTGAGGAGGGCCTTTTGTGGACAAAACCAGGTCACCACCATCACAGGTGCAGGTGTGGTTGTACTATGCCAGAGATCTCTGGGGTCATAATGTGAACACATCATGTTACTATTTCTTTTTTAATTATCCCTTTTTTTTTTTTTTTTTTTTTTTTTAAGAAGTACACCTACCTTAAAATACAGTGGTTAATAGGCAAGGAAACATTGATGACATTTGTTAAAGGAACTGGCATACTGAATCGAATGAAGACCAGTCTCTTATCCATTGTGCAAGATAAAAGTGGAATATTACTCTGGTGATTGTAACCTGTGCCTGACAAATTTCATGACCTAGAGCCCTTGTCTTTGCACATTTCATCCAACTTTGTCCAAGTGATTTTTTTTAAGCTGTACAAAGTTTTAGCATTCACAATATCTGATGAAAAAATGAATTTTAGCATATCTAGGTGCTGCATGAAGGGGTGGGTGTGTGTGTTTAAACTCGTTACTTTGATGCCTCTGAAGACTGCTATTACAGAAGATAGCGAATAATATCACTTCTGTGATAGCTACAAAACTTTTGCTGCTTTCCCAGTTTGCCCTCTTTCCAGTTGAAGCAGCCGAGTCTGTTTTGTACAGCAGGTTATCTGTATCTCCTATCCTTTTTATGTATCTTTTCTCTTACTGCTCTCTCATTTCTCAGAGGTAGAGGCCTGCACTGTATACCATATTCAAGGCGGAGGAATGATGTGGATTAATTGTAATTTCCCCCTCTCCCACCATGTTGTTTTTTCTTTTTTTTTTTTTTTTTTTTTTTCTTTTACTGTTTTTCCAGACCATCTATCTGGCTTTTGAACTATGATTTTTGAGCTATTATTAATCTAATAATTATCAAGATCTTCTTTGGATCATAACAGTTTTCTCAGAGACCATCATCCAGTGCGTAATGTTCAAAATGATAATCTACATCCGCTGTGCCTGTTTGGGGTTTTTCTGCATTATCCACACTGAAATTCATCTGTGGCTTTACTGTCTGTTCCCACAATATTGTTGGCTGCAGCAACTCTGTTGGGGCATTTTTTTAACTACAAAGAAGGACATTGTTAGAAATCTCTGCTACCTAACTATTCCCCTGACTTTTTCAAATCCTCCATAGGTATGGTTTCTAGGGCTAAGCAGAAATCTATGCTTGAGTCTGCTGGCAGTTTTTGCCTATGAACTGGCCATTTATTCCAGTTCCTTCAGCCTTTAATAAATTGCTTCTCTGGGGAGAACTGTTCCCGTTCTCCATACCTTTTGCAAGGGTCTATACTGGGTGGTTTCTGGAAATCGAAACAGAGTACATACATAAGATGAATTTCTCATGTCCATGTGCTCATTGATTATTGCAAATAATTCTGAAGGATTTGTCAGGCATGAATTTTCTTTACGAAAACTCTGCTGATGTTTTATCTGAATTTACTGCTTACTCATGTACCTGCTAATTCTTCTAGCTAGATTCTACTAGTCTGCTTCTACTGGCATGCCTGGAATGGGCATAGGATTTATAAGCCTGAAGGTAGCTGAAACCTTTTAAAAAAAAAAAATCTTAGGTATGTTGTCATCCAGTCCCCTGATATCAGGGGAGAGCAGCACAGCTGTTATGCTTGTTATTACATCCTGAAGTTGAGCATTTGAAGGGATACCATCAACGTTGAATTGAATAACAGCATGGGCTGATGACTTGTTAGGCATTTTGATGGCTTAATCCCTTCTGTAATCTATCCTATGGGCACTTTAGTTTAAAATACTCTGTAACACAACTCCTATAAAAGAAATTAAATGGCCTGCAGTGACAGGACAAGGGGGAGTGTCTTTAACCTGCCAGAGGGGAGGTTGAGATGAGCTCTTATGCAGAAGTTCTTCCCTGTGAAGGTGGTGAGGTGCTGGCACAAGGTGATGGCTGCACCATCCCTGGCAGTGTTCAAGGTCAGGTTGGATGGGCTTGGAGCAAGCTGCTCTAGTGGAAGGTGTCCCTGCCTGTGGCAGGGGGCTGGAACTGGATGAGCTTTAAGGTCCCTCCCAACCCAGACCAGTCTGGGATTCTAAATGGGGTCTTCTTGGGTGGAGAGGTGGCTCCTAAGTCTGCAACTGCAGTTTTGTTAAATGTAGATTATCATTTATAGAACTATAAAGTATGATGTGGAAGGTACCATCTTCTGTTGCAGGACATAGTAGGGGTCAGGATGAGCATGATCCCTACTTTTACACCTGAAGTTTCTTTGCATACTGAGCAAGTGGCTGGCACATAAGGAGTTGCCTTTTTCAGGGTGCATAATTGCTTGGCACCTTTTGAGAATGCTTGCAGGGCACTTTGTTGTCCCTAGAGCCTTCGGGAACTATAGAGGGATGCTTATAGGTTACTTCTGTATGGAATTTCTCTACTGTGTAGGCATGTAGCAGAACCTGGAGCATGTGTGATGAGAGAAGATGGCATGTGTCTGTGAGAGCAAGGTGTGTGTGTGCATCACCAGCAGTGTGGTACTGCTGCGTAGTGCATGAGCAAGTGAGGCTACATGCCTAGAAAGCCTCCTCTTGCAAGAGCTGTGAGACACCCTTGTATTCTCTTAGGCGGAGAACACCCAAGTGACCAGAGTTACAGAAGAGGCAAAGAGGAGAAAGAAGCTTCTGAACTGTCAACTTCTTCCAGCAGCACCACAGAGCTGTGGTGAGTCCCAGGCCCCTGGTGCACTGTTGCCCCACTTTCTCTTCTGTGTGCGGGTCCCTCCCTGCCCATTGCCTGGGACTCTGTGTTTCCCACGCTGCCATGATTTTTTCCTCCCCGGTACTTCTTCTGTCTATTCTTGTGTCTTGCTCCCTCTTCCCACCCCCTCCCGTGTTTGTTTTTTTTTTTTTTTTTTTTTTTCTTTTCATCCACTGTCTTTGTCCTGAGCCCATAGCTGGTTTTTTGTTTTCTTTTTCCATCTCTGTCTTCATCTGCATCTTTACTCCTCTTCTCCTCTTCCTCCTGCCCCCAGTTTCAATTTGTCTGGCCTGTTCCCTGGCATTCTTTTCCTCTCTATGCCTATACATCCTGCTCTGTGTCCCTGCCTTCCTGTCTCTGTCCCTTGCTCCTTCTCTCTCTATCCCCTCTGTCTTGCTTCCTGTCACTGTTTTTTATTTATTGTGTACCTCACCGTTCCCTGACCTCCTTTGTATTAATCTCTTATTCTCTCTGTCCCTCCCTGCTGCTCCCTGCCCCCTTTTTATCATCCTCCATCTCTCAGCAGGGCTCCTAATACCTTTCTCTCTTCATCTACATCCTGCTGCCACCCTGATTTTTCTTTCTATGCTCTGCACCCTGTCACTCTTTCTGTCTCTTTTCATCTGTCCCTTTTTCTTCCTCATATGTGTCCAGATCCCTCTCCCTTTTTTTCTCTTGCTGTCCCTTTGCTCTGCTTACTCTTGCTGTCCTTTCTTTCTATCCCATTCCTTCTTCCATCCTTTTTAACTGTATCCTCCTGTCCAGCTAGCTGTGCCTTTTTTTTTTTTTTTCTCTTCCCTGGTATTTTTTCTTTCCCCATCTCTACCACTGCTCATCACAGTCGCTTTTTTTCTCCAGTGCCTTCATGCTCTTTTTCCCTTTTTTCTCTCTGTCATACTATTGCTTTCCCTGTATATATTTGTTTTTAATTCCCCCATCTTTGTCCTGCAGCCCATCGTTATTCTTTCTCTTCCATCCCTTTGTCCTGCTCCCAGACCTTGTTTCTCTTTCCCTTTGTTCTGCCTCCCATCCTATTTTCCTGTCTTGTTCTATGTCTTTGTCATGCTCCCTGTCACTACAACACTCTCTATGTCCTTATCTTCCCCCCATTTTCCTGTCCTGTTCCCTCTTTGTTCCTTTTTCTTTCTCTTGGTTTCCCTGTCACTCTGTCCTGCTCCCTGTCACTGTTTTTTCTCAGTCCGTCTCTGTCCTGTGGCGAAGTACTTTTTTTGTACCTCTCTACCTATCCATCCTGATGCCCATCCTAGGCTTTTCTCCCTAAATCTCTGTCCTGATCCCTGTCATCTTATTTTTGCCTTTCACTTTGTCCTGCCTCCCTGTCCCTTTCCCCTCTCTCTGTATCACCTTGTCTTGCTTCCTGTCTGTGTCTTTGTCTGACAGTATGTCCTGCTGCTTGTATCAATCCTTGTCTCCTCTGTATCCCACTCTTCTTCCTCTCTCTTCTCTTTTGATCCGTCCCAATGCTGCTTCTCCTGCTTCTCTCTCCACCTCTGAACTGCTTCCTGCCCCTTCTTTTCTCTCACTGTCCCTCTGTCCTGCTTCCTGTCCCCATTTCTTCTGTCTTGTCTTCTCTGTCCTGCTGTCTGGCCTCTTGTTCCTTGTTATACCTCCCTGTCCAGCTGACTCTTCCTTTCTCTTCTTGTATGTCCTACTCCCTGGTCCTTTTTTCTTTTCCTCCATCTGTCCTGTAGCCCATTCCTGGATTTCTTTTTCTTTCCTTTTTTTTTTTTTTCTTTTTATTCTCTTTCTACAGATCTGACCCTTTCTTTATTTCTCAATCATTTCATCCTGCTCCCTATCCCTTTTCTCTCTCTGTCTGTACGTCCTGTACTCAGTCTTCGTCTCTCCTTTCTTCTCTGCTTTCCCCCCCACCACTCTGTGCCCCTGATCACCGACCGTATGTTTTCTTGCTCCTTCTCTCTGCAGATCGTCTTGTCTCTGTTCGTGATTCATGACCTTTCTTTCTCCCTTTGCTCCTCGGTCTTCTCCCTTGTCTTATTTTTCTTTTTCTAGTCGTCTGTCCTGCTGCCCATCACTGTATTAAATAGAGGAGAAGCTGGCAGATGGAAGATCCCGAAGTGCCAGGCCTGGCCCCACATGGCCCTCTGTCTGTGTGTCCTGCTGCATAAATAGCATCGGTCAATTGCAGGTCTAGCAGAAGGGCTGTCGGTGCCTACTCTCAATATTGCTGTAGTCGTGCTGCAGTATGTAGACCTAACAGAGAGGTTCAGGAATGGAAGGAGACTGCCCATGCCCTGTAGGGACTATGAATGCTGACTCTTTTCTCTGCCTGCCTCTTTCCCATGCACGCAATGGAGTGGATTTATTTTCCTGCCTTGTTCTGGATCTAAATGTTTTGGAACCTGTTGCTGCAGTGGGTTTGCAATTTGTGTTGCTGCTTTTTCATAGAGTTCAAGTTAGGGGTCGCTTCTGCTATGGCCAAGGGTCAATGTATGGTTTTTGGTTTATAATTTCAGAAACCATGTTTGCTGAACATTGATGTTGGTGCTCGCAGGGATGCTCAGTGGCTCCTTGCTGAAAGAGCAGCTGCGTATGGGCAGGCATGGGGTTGCGCTCTGGATCCCAGAGCTTTATGTATTTTTGCAGTTGGGAGATAAAATAGAGCATTTATCTGTTAAATCTTAGGATGGTCAAAAGCTGTGCCTGGAAGAAAAAAAGCAATTTGTTTTTTTGCAAGGAGGCAGTTGACAAGGACAGATGTGTTGCTATTCACTCTAACCCAAAATACAAATGCTCAACTTGTGATGAATAGGGTGAGGAAATCCTGGCTGTACATAGGCTTGAGAAAAAGCATGTGGGTATCTGTGTCCCTCACCTGTGTGCTTCTATCAGAGCGGTTCTACTGAAACTCAAAGCTGCCAATGAGTTAGAGGCAGGGTTGTCTAAACAATGCAAAAGCTCTAGTGGCCTCTAGCACCAGCTGTACCGTAAGATGATGCAAAATACTTTTATATAGCATTTATTTTTAGATATATATTTATAATTTTTATATTTTTATATAATTTTGTATATTTAAAAATATTTTTAGCTATAGTATGTATTTATAATAGTAGTATTTATTTTTACAAGTATTTATTTATTTTTTCCCTAGTATTTATAATACTCAGCTTGGCTGTAGTCTTCACAAAGCTGCACCAACAGGGAAAGCTTTGGATTCCTATCCAACTTGATGTTAAGGATGAGGAATGCTGCCTGATCTCTCAGCAGGATGTCAGCTGCCACCATTTCACTGCAGTCACCCCTTGTTCCACCAAGAAAGAACAAGGGAGAAGAATGAATCCTTAGAGATCTGCAAGCACAAGGTATGTCGATAGTGCGTATCTGGGTTTTTCTGAAGGTACGTGTAGTATGGATTTTAAGGTTGACAACAAGACTGTGCCAACTTGCCTTCTCTATTTTTTCTATGAAATATTTTATAACAAATATTAAAAATAAGGTCTGTTGTGGAGCATGTGATGCTATGTGAAGCTTACTCCCCTCCGTTTATTGTTGCCTAGCTAGCATTTTGTGACTAGCTGAAAGTGGCTTGGAGGCCAGGAGGTAGGTACAGAATTCCAAAATAAAGAATCAGAGCATTGGAGTGATTGTTTTAAGCGGGTGCCTTGGGCAGCCAGCGGAACTGAGCTGCTCACTCCACGCACTGGAAGAAGAGCCCATCTTGCCTACCACGGACTGCATGATGCCAGCAGCAAAGTGCAACTGCGACACTCGCTGGCAGGAGCGGCAGGGGATGCAGAGTTTCACAACGTCCGGGAGCACAGACAAGACACCCCTGTGCTCTATGGTCAACCGCTGAGCAGCGTTTTGTACATAAAAGTGCCTCTGCTTTCGCCACTTGGGGAGCTTGGGCGGAACAGCCCCAGCCTTGTCCTGTCATCAGAGGCAAAGGCCTGGAATGGCTTTTGGTACGGAGGCAGCGACTGTAAAAACCGGGGGTGCCAGTGGGAAAGGGGCAGGAAAGCATCAGCTCTGTCCCCTCAGTCAGTAGTTGCTGTTCCCGGAGGGTGTAAACTGGTCTGGGGAGCGGCCGTCGCTCACCCCGCTGCCTCCGCGGTACCAAGAGGATGCTGTCATCCTGTGGCCAAAACCCGGTACTGCAGGTGGTGGTGGGGCGCCGGGCGCCTCTCGCTGGTGTCACATGGGGCTAGAATTCAGTGCTACAGGCCGGGGTCCGCGCATGCGCGGTGGCGCTGCTGTTCGCCGGCAGCAGCAACGGGGTCCTGCGGTGGCTGTAGGCCGGTGCCTCGTGCTCGCTGCTGCCTCCCACTAAGGAAGCGGTGCCGGAGCTCCACGTTCGCGGTGCCTGCGGGCGCGCCGGGTGCTCGCAGGCGCTGCTGTCATGTGGCTGCAGCCCGGTGCTCGCGCGCTGGTTTTTGTCCCTCCGGTGCTCCGTCGGTGGCCAACGCATGCACGGTGCCCGGCAGCAGCATGGCGACGCGCAGGGCGCAGGTCCCAGGTCCCGGCACAGGCGGCAGCAGCAGGTGAGTGCTGAGGCCATTAGGGAGGCGAGGCGAGTGAGTTCCTTCGATGGGCGTAGGGGTGTCTCCTGCGCGCTGGCTCGCGGGGGCGGGGGGACGGGAAGCTTCAAGCCACCCCGTGAGGTAGCTTCCGGTCAGCTGCAGGCCGGGCGGGTCAGGACAGCCCCGAGGAGTTCCCCGAGAGCTGATGGAGGAGAAAGGAGGCTGACATCCCCCAGGGTGCAGACGCCGGGCGCCTCCTCAGCTCGCCAGAGCTCCCCCTGAGCCTGCCCTCGCCCTGCTCCCCCTCGTGTAGCAGCCTCCAGTTCTATCACCTCCCCAAAGCCTTTCCTATACCCCCAGATCTCCCCCAAGCCCTGAGATTATAGCGGCGATTCGGACCTCGAATGTGCTGTCAGAAGCCCCAGTGGGAGAAGCGTCTCCAGCCAGGGATGATATACAGTAACAACGGTCACTGCTGCTTCTTTCCCTCTCCTAGGGACCACACTGAGGATGCGGGTGTAGGTTCTGCCCCTGGGGATGTTGTTTACTGCTCCCACCTCAGGCTCACATGGGCTCTCTCTGTCTCACCTTGCTCTCCTCGCAGTATGGAGGCAAAGACAGAGTGCTCACTGGCTGTGAACACAAGGTGTCAGGACTGAAGCTGCAGAGGCCTAAAAAAGGTAAACAAATTGAATGCCATCAATCTGGCAGCACCCTGTTGCTGCAGGCAAGAGATGATCTGCGTCTCCGCATGCTGAAGGACCCCTCTTCATAGTTCAGACTAGGCCAGAGTGCCAGAGTGTACCAGGGGGTGTGTATGTCTTACCTACAGCATGGTACGGCCATGCAGGACACATACAAGCAAGGCTATGTGTCTAAGAAGTCTCATCTTGCAAGAGCTGTGAGACACTTGTGTATTGTCGTAGGTGGAAGACAGCCCAGCGACATGAGCCATAGAAGAGGAAGGGAGGAGACAAGGAGAAAGAAGTATCTATCTGAACTGTCCAATTTTTCCAGCAGCGGCAAGAGCTATGGTGAATCCCAACCCATTGGACCCTGTTGCTTCTGTGTGTCCTTGTCCCTCCCTGTCTGTTCCCTGGGCTTCTCTCTTTACTGTGCTGCTGTGATTTTTTTTTTTGGTACCCTGTACCTGTCCTCTTCTCTCTTGTCTTGTGTTTGCTTCTTCTTCCTCTTTTTTTTTTTTTCCCATCTGTCATGGTTTAAGCCCAGCCATTAACTCAGAGCCACACAGACGCTTGCTCACTCCCCCATTCCCTCTCTGCCTCTTGGTGGGATGGGGAGGAGGATGGAAAGAATGTAAACCCCATGGGTTGAGGTAAGAACAGTCCTGTAACTAAGGCATAATACAAAACTACTACTACTACTAATGCTAATGATAAGGGGAATAACAAGGGGAGAGAATATAAAACTAAAGAAGTAAGGGAAAAAAACCAGTAAACACAAGTGATGCTCAATACAATTGCTCAGCACCCACCGACCGATACCCAGCCCGACCCGAGCAGCAATCTGGGCCTTCCAGGTGACTCCACCCAGTTTATATAGTGGGTATGAGGTGCTGTGGTATGGAGTACCCCTTTGGCTAGTTTATGTCAGGCATCCTGTCTCTGCTTCCTTCTGGCTTCTTGTGCCCCTCCTCACCAGCAGAACACAAGAGACTGAGATGTCCTTGATCAGAGAAGGCATTACTTAGCAACAACGTTGGTGTGTTCTCAGTGTTGTTCCCAGACTAAAGCTGAAACACAGCACTGCACCACCTACTAGAAAGGAGAAAAAAATCCTGCTGAACCCAGGGCACCATCGTCTGTCCTGCAGTCCATTGCTGTTTTTTTCTTTTTCCATTTCCTTGCCCTGATACACCTCCATCTCTTTCTTTGTGTTCTGTTTTGTCTCACTCTGCCCTGCACCCTGTCACTGTGTTTTGTCAATCCATGTCTGTCCTGCAGCCAGGGCTCTTTTGTTCTCCATGTATCTCTCCTGATGACCATCATAGGCCTCCTGCCCCCATCTCTGCCCTCTGAGTTCTCCCGCTCATTTTCCCTGTCTTTACTCCAACCTTTATTTTCCTCTCTGTATACTTCTACCTTGATGCTTTTTTATCCATTTCTGTCCTGCTCCGTGCCCCCTTTTTCCCCTTGTTCTCCATTTGTCCTGATTCCTGTCCCTGATTATTCTGCCTTTATTCCTCCATTCTGCTGTCTGTCCTATTATTTCTCCCCCCTTCGCCCTTTCTTGGCTGTTGTGATTTAAACCCAGCTGGTAGCTCAGCACCAGCAGCCGCTCACTCATTTCCTGCCTCTCTGGGTGGGTTGGGGATGAGAATCAGAGTAAGGTAAAACCCATGGATTGAAAAGAGAACAGTTTAATAAACAAAGTACAATATACTAACAATAATGGAAATAACAAGTGGAGACAGTATAAAAATAAAAGGGGAAAGGGAAAAAAACAATGCACACAAGTGATGCACAATATAATTGCTTACTGCCTGCTGACCGATACCCAGCCTGACCCTCACAGCGATCAGTCCCTTCTGGGTAACGCCCCTGAGTTTCTGTCCTGAGTGTGACGTGCTGTGGTATGAAACATCCCTTTGGCTAGTTCAGGTCTGGTGTCATGTGTCTGCTCCCTCCTGGCTTCTTTAGACCATCCTCCCTGGCATAGTATGAGACACGGAAAAGTCCTCAGAATAACAATTAAAACATGAGTGTGTTATCAGCATTATTCTCAGAGTAAAGCTAAAACACAGCTGCTAGGAAGAAAAATAACTATCCCAGCCAAAAGTAGGACATTGGCTACTCTTCTTACCTTCCTTTTGCTATTGTTTTTTGTCCTTTCTTCCTGCCCTCTCTATCCTACTGTGTGTTCCCTCCCTCTCACTTACCCAGTGTCCTGCTTTGTGTTACCCATCCTTTTTCCTGTCGATTTTTTCCTATTGCTCTATCCCTCTGTCCTGTTCCCTTCAGTGTTTTTTAGTGTCTGTATTTCTGTTTCTTTGCCAATTACTATTTTTTTGTTTTCCATCTTTCTGTAGTGCTCCTCACCCTCCCCTTTCTCTGTCAGCCTTTCCTCTTCCACGTACCTCTGCTTTTCCACATCCTTGCATCTCCTTCCTTTCTTTCTATCACAGTCTTGCTCCCCATCCCTCTCTTTCTTTCTACCCTTCTGATATATGTGTTCCGGAGAACATCCTTTTAAGTGCCCCAGTCTTTCTCCCTACACTGCAGTGTAATTCTTGCGCTTTTTCTCTGTCTTGCTGCCCATCTGTATTTTTTTTCCCATTCCCTCCTTTTGTCCTGCTCTCTGTACTTGACCTATGACCCCTCACTGTTGAACTTTTTCTTACCCTTGACCTTTGGTACCTGCTCTTTGACCCTTGGCATCTTATCCTAGTGCATTTAGCCTCTGACCCTTGCTCTTTGACCTCTGGCACATAACCGTTGATCTGGGTGGCGTGCCTTCTGTCACTTGACATTTGACCTATGACCTTTTGACCCTTAACCTTTGATCCCATACTTTATCTTCTCACTTTGACCTCTGAACCTTGACGTTATAACCCTTGGCCTTTCAACCTCTCACCTGTTGATCCAGTTGATCACCTTTGACCTATGACCATGTGACCATTATTTCCTGACCTTTAACCTTCAAACTATGACCTTCGACTTCTGACCCTCTACCTTTGACCATTAACATCTGGTCTCTGACATTTCTCTTGACCTCTGAACTATGACATTTGGCACTTGATTATATATTGAAATACACATTTTGACCAGCCCACCCTTGCTTTGTCACTGAAAGCTGCAGCCATGTCCTGCATCTCCAGGAAGCGCTCTCAGGCATCCCAGAAACCAGCTCCCAAAGGACAGACTTCTAGCCCCCGCTGGTTTTGGGGCCAGGTTTTTTTTAACCTGCAGAAATACGATTTGGGATTTTTGTTATTTCTGGTGACTTGTTGTGGGTGTCTCATGATGCTCAACAGGTGCCCCGGCTGATGGGGACGAGGGACATGGTGTCCTAGGGTGCCTGTCCCAGCAGGGAAATGGAGGGGGAATGTCACAGGGCAGAGCTTGAACAAGAGCCGTGGCACCATCCTCCATAGTGCATACAACACTATACAGTACAAAATATGTATGACCTTATCAGTCACTCCATGTGGCTGAGTGTGTATCACAGGAGGTTATTTGCAGAATTAATTGAAAATGTTCTGTTCTGCACTGTAGCCTATTTCTGTAGGTTTATTCCAGAGTCAGTTTTGTGGCAAACATGACTTCATGCGACTGAATAAATGGTTAGAAGGGTGGTGCTATAGTCAGGGGTTTGGGTACCTTGACCATGGGACTCAATATAGTAGGCCAGGTCTACTGGGGGCTGGTGGAGCTGGTCTGACAAAGAAGGGGAAGAGTGGATTTGGTAGGAGGCTTGCCAGGCTGGTCAAGGATGCTTTAAACTAGATGTGTTGGGGGAGGGGGGCGGCATTCCATCCCAACACACCCAGTCGGTTAGTAGCACCTATAGTAAACGTTCGGAGCAATGTAGGGATATTCCAGCTGCTCCAGCCAATGAGCCGGCTTCAAATGGATCTCGGCTCAAATGCCTCTACACAAATGCCCGTAGTATGGGGAACAAACAAGAGGAATTAGAGATGTGTGCACATCTACGGGGGTATGATATCATAGGCATCACAGAAACATGGTGGGATGGCTCCTATGACTGGTGTGTTGGAATGGAAGGTTACCGGCTCTTTAGGAAAGACAGGCCCGGCAGACGGGGAGGGGGAGTTGCTATTTATGTTAGGGATAGGCTAGAGAGTATGGAACTCTGTCTGGGGACAGGTGAGCAGTCGACAGAGAGTTTGTGGGTCAGGGTTAAAGGGAGAACAGCGATGGGTGACGTTATTGTGGGGATCTGTTACAGACCGCCTGACCAAGGGGACTTGCTGGACGAAGCGCTCCATAGGCAGATAGGAGCAGCCTCACGCTTGCAGGCCCTTGTTCTCATGGGAGACTTCAACCACCCTGATATCTGTTGGAGGGACGGTACGGCCTGGCACAAGCAATCCAGAAGGTTCCTCGATTGTGTGGAAGACAACTTCCTTCTGCAAGTAATAGAGGAGCGGACAAGGAGAGGTGCCATGCTTGACCTCGTCCTCACCAACAGGGAAGGGCTGGTTGGGAATGTAACGCTCCAGGGCAGCCTTGATTGCAGCGATCATGAGATGGTTGAGTTTGAGATCCTCAGGACAGTGAGAAGAGCGTGCAGCAAGCTCACTGCCCTGGACTTCAAGAGAGCAGACTTTGGCCTCTTCAGGAACCTGCTCAGTAAGGTTTCATGGGATACAGCCCTAGAGGGCAGGGGGGCCCAAGACTGTTGGTTGATATTCAAGGATCACCTGCTGCAAGCTCAGGAGCGATGCATCCCAACTAGAAGGAAGTTTAGCAGGAGGGCCAGGAGACCTCCTTGGATGGATAAGGAGCTGCTGAGGAAAATTCGAAAGAAAAAAGAGGCTTATAAAAGGTGGAAGCAAGGTCAGGCGGCCTGGGGAGAATACAGGGATGTTGTCCGGGAAGCTAGGGACCAGGTTAGGAAAGCTAAGACCCACTTAGAATTAAACTTGGCTAGGGATGTTAAGGAAAACAGGAAGGGATTTTATAGGTACATTGCCGATAAGAGACAGGTTAGGGACACCGTGGGCCCTCTCCAGAAGCTATCGGGAGAACTGGCTACCCTGGATTTGGAGAGGGCTGAGGTTCTTAATGACTTCTTTGCCTCAGTCTTTACGGGCAAGTGCTCTGACCACACCACCCAAGTCTTGGAAGGCAGACGCGGGGACGGTGAGGGTGGGGACCCTGGGCCCACTGTGGGGGAGGATCTTGTTCGGGACCACCTTAGGAACCTGAATGTATACAAGTCAATGGGACCGGATGAAATCCATCCAAGGGTCCTGAAGGAGCTGGCAAATGAAGTTGCTAAGCCACTGTCCATCATATTTGAAAAATCATGGCAGTCAGGTGAAGTTCCCGATGACTGGAAAAAGGGAAATATAACCCCCATTTTTAAGAAGGGAAAAATGGATGACCCAGGGAATTACAGACCAGTCAGTCTCACCTCTGTGCCTGGCAAAATCTTGGAGCAGATTATCCTGGAAGGCATGCTAAGGCACATGAAAACCAACAAGGTGCTTGGTGACAGCCAGCATGGCTTCACTAAGGGGAAATCCTGCCTAACCAATCTGGTGACCTTCTATGAAGGGGCTACGGAACTGATGGACAGGGGCAGAGCGGTTGATGTCATCTACCTGGACTTGTGTAAAGCCTTTGACACTGTCTCCCATGACATCCTTCTCTCTAAGTTGGAGAGACATCAATTTGATAGGTGGACCACTCGGTGGATAAAGAACTGGCTGGATGGCCGCACGCAAAGAGTAGTGCTCAGTGGCTCAGTGTACAGCTGGAGACCGGTAACGAGTGGTGTCCCCCAGGGATCGGTGTTGGGACCGGTCTTGTTCAACATCTTTGTGGGTGACATGGACAGTGGGATTGAGTGCGCCCTCAGCAAGTTTGCCGATGACACCAAGCTGTGTGGTTCGGTTGATACATTGGAGGGAAGGAATGCCATCCAGAGGGACCTTGACACGCTTGTGAGGTGGGCTGATGCCAACCTGATGAAGTTCAACCATGCTAAATGCAAAGTCCTCCACCTGGGTCAGAGCAATGCCAGGCACAGCTACAGGCTGGGAGGGGAGGAGATTGAGAGCAGCCCTGCAGAGAAGGACTTGGGGGTGTGGGTTGATGAAAAAATGAACATGAGCCGGCAGTGTGCGCTTGCAGCCCAGAAGGCCAACCGTATCCTGGGCTGCATCAAAAGGAGTGTGACCAGCAGGTCGAGGGAGGTGATCCTGCCCCTCTACTCTGCTCTCGTGAGACCTCACTTGGAGTATTGTGTGCAGTTCTGGTGTCCTCAACATAAAAAGGACATGGAACTGTTAGAACAAGTCCAGAGGAGGGCCACGAAAATGATCAGGGGACTGGAGCACCTCTCGTATGAAGATAGGCTGAGAAAGTTGGGGCTGTTCAGCCTGGAGAAGAGAAGGCTGCGTGGAGACCTCATAGCAGCCTTCCAATACCTGAAGGGGGCCTACAGGGATGCTGGGGAGGGACTCTTCATTAGGGACTGTGGTGAGAGGACAAGGGGTAATGGGTTTAAACTTAAACAGGGGAGGTTTAGATAGGATCTGAGGAAGAAATTCTTTACTGTGAGGGTGGTGGGGCCCTGGAATGGGTTGCCCAGGGAAGTTGTGAATGCTTCATCCCTGGCGGCGTTCAAGGTGGGGTTAGACATAGCCTTGGATGGCATGGTTTAGTGGGAGGTGTCCCTGCCCATGGTGGGGGGGTTGGAACTCGATGATCTTGAGGTCCTTTCCAGCCCTTACTATTCTGTGATTCTGTGAAGATGTAATCGATCTTCACAAGGGAAGATATTCATAAGAGAATAGATATTCACAAGGGACTAGATATATTCCCTTGTTACGTCGATTGCAGAAAGCTTTTAATAGAACAAATATTGATGTTGCCCAGGTTAAGACATTTTTTGGATATCATCCAGCTCCCTGGAGTTCCAGGTAAGAATTCCACACTTTGTTGGATGAGATTTCACAGGAGGAGGTTAAAGAGGCAATTGCCTCCTTAAATTACCAATAGTGGTCAGAGAAGAATGTTTTGAGTCTTATTAGTCTTATTGAGTCTTAATCAGTTACATAAACAAAGAAACTAATAAAATGATTAATCAGGATGCCGGGCAGGAACCTCCGAGGTGCCTGAGATTCATCAAGGGAGATTAAGGCAGAAGCAAGCACACTCGGGGCTCCTGACCCGGCTCGTGTCTGGCAGACCGCAATCCTGCCGCTCCGGGCGCTGTGAAGCGCCCCGCGCCGGGCGGCCAGCGGGCAGGAGACACCCCCCTGCGCCCGCCCAAGGGACGGGCGGGCGGGCGGGCTCGCTCGCCTGCCCGATAACCCCGGACTCTCGGTGGGCTCGGATCTCACCTGCTGCCGCCGCTGCCGGGACCCGGACCCCGCCCGCCGCCATGCTGCACCGAAACGGCGCGCCGGAGGGACCGGAGCCGGTGCGTGAACAGCGGGCTGCGGCCACGAGGACCCCGCCCGCCCGCCCGCACCCGAACGTGGAGCCGCGGCAGCCATTGCTCACCGGGAGCCAGCAACCACCACCTCACACCGGCCACTTCCGGGGACAGCCGCGGGGCAAAGGGCGCCACACCGTCCCCCTCCCCCGCTGTATCGAGTTTCGCCGGGGTATCCCCTCCCAGCATGCCCTCCCCCCACGGCCCCAACCCTTGCAGACCCAGACTCAGGGTTTTGGAGTATTTTGCGGGCACGAGGGCTGATCCGGGGACCCTGGGGTGCCCCAAACGACACCATCCATTCACAGATTCCCCACACCCCCGTTTTCATTCCAGCCCCCCGAAGCAAAAAGAGACAAACAAAAACAAGAAAAAAAACTCAGCAGAAACGGAGACACAATGCTCCACGGAGCACTCCCCGGGGGATGTAAACTGGGCGAGGGGCAGCAGTTTCGCCGCCTCTTGGCTCTGCGGCGGCGAAAAAGTAAGCGTTTGCTGCCACCTTGTGCCCAAACATCGGTACTGCAGGATGAGTTGAAGCAGAGGTGCTGCCATCATGTGGCCAATATTCGGCACTGCAGGCGGCGCAAAAAGCGGGTCCACGTATAACGCTGGACCAATCAGAAAGGCAGGTGGGCCGGCATAAGAGTGATTGACAGGCCTCTCAGCCAATGGCGGCCGCCGAGGGCAGTGACCAATCAGAGCAGAGGGAGGGCCGGGCTAAGAGTGATTGACAGGCCTCTCAGCCAATGGTGGCCGCCGAGGGCAGTGACCAATCAGAGCAGAGGGAGGGCCGGGCTAAGAGTGATTGACAGGCCTCTCAGCCAATGGCGGCCGCCGAGGGCAGTGACCAATCAGAGCAGAGGGAAGGCCGGGCTAAGAGTGATTGACAGGCCTCTCAGCCAATGGCGGCCGCCGGGGGCACTGGCCAATCAGAGCAGAGGGAGGGCCGGGCTAAGAGTGATTGACAGGCCTCTCAGCCAATGGCGGCCGCCGAGGGCAGTGACCAATCAGAGCAGAGGGAGGGCCGGGCTAAGAGTGATTGACAGGCGTCTCAGCCAATGGCGGCCGCCGGGGGCACTGGCCAATCAGAGCAGAGGGAGGGCCGGGCTAAGAGTGATTGACAGGCCTCTCAGCCAATGGCGGCCGCCGAGGGCAGTGACCAATCAGAGCAGAGGGAGGGCCGGGCTAAGAGTGATTGACAGGTCTCTCAGCCAATGGCGGCCGCCGGGGGCACTGGCCAATCAGAGCAGAGGGAGGGCCGGGCTAAGAGTGATTGACATGCCTCTCAGCCAATAGCGGCCGCCGGAAGCTCTGGCCAGTCAGAGCAGAGGGAGGGCCGGGCTAAGAGTGATTGACAGGCGTCTCAGCCAATGGCGGCCGCCAGAAGCTCTGGCCAGTCAGAGCAGAGGGAGGGCCGGGCTAAGAGTGATTGACAGGCGTCTCAGCCAATGGCGGCCGCCGGAAGCTCTGGCCAGTCAGAGCAGAGGGAGGGCCGGGCTAAGAGTGATTGACAGACGTCTCAGCCAATGGCGGCCGCCGGAAGCTCTGGCCAGTCAGAGCAGAGGGAGGGCCGGGCTAAGAGTGATTGACAGGCCTCTCAGCCAATGGCAGCCGCCAAGGGCAGTGACCAATCAGAGCAGAGGGAAGGCCGGGCTAAGAGTGATTGACAGGCGTCTCAGCCAATGGCGGCCGCCGGGGGCACTGGCCAGTCAGAGCAGAGGGAGGGCCGGGCTAAGAGTGATTGACAGGCGTCTCAGCCAATGGCGGCCGCCAAGGGCAGTGACCAATCAGAGCAGAGGGAGGGCCGGGCTAAGAGTGATTGACAGGCCTCTCAGCCAATGGCGGCCGCCGGAAGCTCTGGCCAGTCAGAGCAGAGGGAGGGCCGGGCTAAGAGTGATTGACAGGCCTCTCAGCCAATAGCGGCCGCCAGAAGCTCTGGCCAATCAGAGCAGAGGGAGGGCCGGGCTAAGAGTGATTGGCAGGCCTCTCAGCCAATGGCGGCCGCCGGGGGCACTGGCCAATCAGAGCAGAGGGAGGGCCGGGCTAAGAGTGATTGACAGGCCTCTCAGCCAATAGCGGCCGCCAGAAGCTCTGGCCAGTCAGAGCAGAGGGAGGGCCGGGCTAAGAGTGATTGACAGGCCTCTCAGCCAATGGTGGCCGCCGAGGGCAGTGACCAATCAGAGCAGAGGGAAGGCCGGGCTAAGAGTGATTGACAGGTGTCTCAGCCAATGGCGGCCGCCAAGGTCAGTGACCAATCAGAACAGAGGGAGGGCCGGGCTAAGAGTGATTGACAGGCCTCTCAGCCAATGGCGGCCGCCGGAAGCTCTGGCCAGTCAGAGCAGAGGGAGGGCAGGGCTAAGAGTGATTGACAGGCCTCTCAGCCAATGGCAGCCGCCGGAAGCTCTGGCCAATCAGAGCAGAGGGAGGGCCGGGCTAAGAGTGATTGGCAGGCCTCTCAGCCAATGGCGGCCGCCAGAAGCTCTGGCCAATCAGAGCAGAGGGAGGGCCGGGCTAAGAGTGATTGGCAGGCCTCTCAGCCAATGGCGGCCGCCAGAAGCTCTGGCCAATCAGAGCAGAGGGAGGGCCGGGCTAAGAGTGATTGACAGGCCTCTCAGCCAATAGCGGCCGCCGGAAGCTCTGGCCAATCAGAGCAGAGGGAGGGCCGGGCTAAGAGTGATTGGCAGGCCTCTCAGCCAATGGCGGCCGCCGGGGGCACTGGCCAATCAGAGCAGAGGGAGGGCCGGGCTAAGAGTGATTGACAGGCCTCTCAGCCAATAGCGGCCGCCGGAAGCTCTGGCCAATCAGAGCAGAGGGAGGGCCGGGCTAAGAGTGATTGACAGGCCTCTCAGCCAATGGCGGCCGCCAGAAGCTCTGGCCAATCAGAGCAGAGGGAGGGCCGGGCTAAGAGTGATTGACAGGCCTCTCAGCCAATGGCGGCCGCCAAGGGCAGTGACCAGTCAGAGCAGAGGGAGGGCCGGGCTAAGAGTGATTGACAGGCCTCTCAGCCAATGGCGGCCGCCGGAAGCTCTGGCCAGTCAGAGCAGGGGGAGGGCCGGGCTAAGAGTGATTGACAGGCGTCTCAGCCAATGGTGGCCGCCGGAAGCTCTGGCCAGTCAGAGCAGAGGGAGGGCCGGGCTAAGAGTGATTGACAGGCCTCTCAGCCAATGGTGGCCGCCGAGGGCAGTGACCAATCAGAGCAGAGGGAAGGCCGGGCTAAGAGTGATTGACAGGTGTCTCAGCCAATGGCGGCCGCCAAGGTCAGTGACCAATCAGAACAGAGGGAGGGCCGGGCTAAGAGTGATTGACAGGCCTCTCAGCCAATGGCGGCCGCCGGAAGCTCTGGCCAGTCAGAGCAGAGGGAGGGCAGGGCTAAGAGTGATTGACAGGCCTCTCAGCCAATGGCGGCCGCCGGGGGCACTGGCCAATCAGAGCAGAGGGAGGGCCGGGCTAAGAGTGATTGGCAGGCCTCTCAGCCAATGGCGGCCGCCGGGGGCACTGGCCAATCAGAGCAGAGGGAGGGCCGGGCTAAGAGTGATTGGCAGGCCTCTCAGCCAATGGCGGCCGCCAGAAGCTCTGGCCAATCAGAGCAGAGGGAGGGCCGGGCTAAGAGTGATTGACAGGCCTCTCAGCCAATAGCGGCCACCGGAAGCTCTGGCCAATCAGAGCAGAGGGAGGGCCGGGCTAAGAGTGATTGGCAGGCCTCTCAGCCAATGGCGGCCGCCGGGGGCACTGGCCAATCAGAGCAGAGGGAGGGCCGGGCTAAGAGTGATTGACAGGCCTCTCAGCCAATAGCGGCCGCCGGAAGCTCTGGCCAATCAGAGCAGAGGGAGGGCCGGGCTAAGAGTGATTGACAGGCCTCTCAGCCAATGGCGGCCGCCGGAAGCTCTGGCCAATCAGAGCAGAGGGAGGGCCGGGCTAAGAGTGATTGACAGGCCTCTCAGCCAATGGCGGCCGCCAAGGGCAGTGACCAGTCAGAGCAGAGGGAGGGCCGGGCTAAGAGTGATTGACAGGCCTCTCAGCCAATGGCGGCCGCCAGAAGCTCTGGCCAGTCAGAGCAGAGGGAGGGCAGGGCTAAGAGTGATTGACAGGCCTCTCAGCCAATAGCGGCCGCCGGAAGCTCTGGCCAGTCAGAGCAGAGGGAGGGCCGGGCTAAGAGTGATTGACAGGCCTCTCAGCCAATGGCGGCCGCCGAGGGCAGTGACCAATCAGAGCAGAGGGAGGGCCAGGCTAAGAGTGATTGACAGGCGTCTCAGCCAATGGTGGCCGCCGGGGGCACAGGCCAATCAGAGCAGAGGGAGGGCCGGGCTAAGAGTGATTGACATGCCTCTCAGCCAATAGCGGCCGCCGGAAGCTCTGGCCAATCAGAGCAGAGGGAGGGCCGGGCTAAGAGTGATTGACATGCCTCTCAGCCAATAGCGGCCGCCAGAAGCTCTGGCCAGTCAGAGCAGAGGGAGGGCCGGGCTAAGAGTGATTGACAGGCGTCTCAGCCAATGGCGGCCGCCAGAAGCTCTGGCCAGTCAGAGCAGAGGGAGGGCCGGGCTAAGAGTGATTGACAGGCCTCTCAGCCAATGGCAGCCGCCAAGGGCAGTGACCAATCAGAGCAGAGGGAAGGCCGGGCTAAGAGTGATTGACAGGCGTCTCAGCCAATGGCGGCCGCCAGGGGCACTGGCCAGTCAGAGCAGAGGGAGGGCCGGGCTAAGAGTGATTGACAGGCGTCTCAGCCAATGGCGGCCGCCAAGGGCAGTGACCAATCAGAGCAGAGGGAGGGCCGGGCTAAGAGTGATTGACAGGCCTCTCAGCCAATGGCGGCCGCCGGAAGCTCTGGCCAGTCAGAGCAGAGGGAGGGCCGGGCTAAGAGTGATTGACAGGCCTCTCAGCCAATGGCGGCCGCCAGAAGCTCTGGCCAATCAGAGCAGAGGGAGGGCCGGGCTAAGAGTGATTGACAGGCCTCTCAGCCAATGGCGGCCGCCGAGGGCAGTGACCAATCAGAGCAGAGGGAGGGCCGGGCTAAGAGTGATTGACAGGCCTCTCAGCCAATGGCGGCCGCCGGAAGCTCTGGCCAATCAGAGCAGAGGGAGGGCCGGGCTAAGAGTGATTGACAGGCCTCTCAGCCAATGGCGGCCGCCGGAAGCTCTGGCCAATCAGAGCAGAGGGAGGGCCGGGCTAAGAGTGATTGACAGGCGTCTCAGCCAATGGCGGCCGCCAAGGGCAGTGACCAATCAGAGCAGAGGGAGGGCCGGGCTAAGAGTGATTGACTGGCCTCTCAGCCAATGGCGGCCGCCGGAAGCTCTGGCCAGTCAGAGCAGAAGGTGGGCCGGGCTAAGAGTGATTGACAGGCCTCTCAGCCAATGGCGGCCGCCGGAAGCTCTGGCCAGTCAGAGCAGGGGGAGGGCAGGGCTAAGAGTGATTGACAGGCCTCTCAGCCAATGGCGGCCGCCGAGGGCAGTGAACAATCAGAGCAGAGGGAGGGCCGGGCTAAGAGTGATTGACAGGCCTCTCAGCCAATGGCGGCCGCCGGAAGCTCTGGCCAATCAGAGCAGAGGGAGGGCCGGGCTAAGAGTGATTGACAGGCCTCTCAGCCAATGGCGGCCGCCGGGGGTACGGGCCAATCAGAGCAGAGGGAGGGCCGGGCTAAGAGTGATTGACTGGCCTCTCAGCCAATGGCGGCCGCCGGAAGCTCTGGCCAGTCAGAGCAGAAGGTGGGCCGGGCTAAGAGTGATTGACAGGCCTCTCAGCCAATGGCGGCCGCCGGAAGCTCTGGCCAGTCAGAGCAGGGGGAGGGCAGGGCTAAGAGTGATTGACAGGCGTCTCAGCCAATGGCGGCCGCCGAGGGCAGTGACCAATCAGAGCAGAGGGAGGGCCGGGCTAAGAGTGATTGACAGGCCTCTCAGCCAATGGCGGCCGCCGGAAGCTCTGGCCAATCAGAGCAGAGGGAGGGCCGGGCTAAGAGTGATTGACAGGCCTCTCAGCCAATGGCGGCCGCCGGGGGTACGGGCCAATCAGAGCAGAGGGAGGGCCGGGCTAAGAGTGATTGACAGGCCTCTCAGCCAATGGCGGCCGCCGGAAGCTCTGGCCAATCAGAGCAGAGGGAGGGCCGGGCTAAGAGTGATTGACAGGCCTCTCAGCCAATGGCGGCCGCCGGAAGCTCTGGCCAGTCAGAGCAGAGGGAGGGCCGGGCTAAGAGTGATTGACAGGCCTCTCAGCCAATGGCGGCCGCCGGAAGCTCTGGCCAGTCAGAGCAGGGGGAGGGCCGGGCTAAGAGTGATTGACAGGCGTCTCAGCCAATGGTGGCCGCCGGAAGCTCTGGCCAGTCAGAGCAGAGGGAGGGCCGGGCTAAGAGTGATTGACAGGCCTCTCAGCCAATGGCGGCCGCCGAGGGCAGTGACCAATCAGAGCAGAGGGAGGGCCGGGCTAAGAGTGATTGACAGGCGTCTCAGCCAATGGCGGCCGCCGGGGGTACGGGCCAATCAGAGCAGAGGGAGGGCCGGGCTAAGAGTGATTGACATGCCTCTCAGCCAATAGCGGCCGCCGGAAGCTCTGGCCAATCAGAGCAGAGGGAGGGCCGGGCTAAGAGTGATTGACAGGCCTCTCAGCCAATGGCGGCCGCCGGAAGCTCTGGCCAATCAGAGCAGAGGGAGGGCCGGGCTAAGAGTGATTGGCAGGCCTCTCAGCCAATGGCGGCCGCCGGGGGCACTGGCCAATCAGAGCAGAGGGTGTGCCGGGCTAAGAGTGATTGACAGGCCTCTCAGGCAATGGCGGCCGCCGGAAGCTCTGGCCAGTCAGAGCAGAGGGAGGGCCGGGCTAAGAGTGATTGACAGGCCTCTCAGCCAATAGCGGCCGCCAGAAGCTCTGGCCAGTCAGAGCAGAGGGAGGGCCGGGCTAAGAGTGATTGACAGGCCTCTCAGCCAATGGCGGCCGCCGGGGGCACTGGCCAATCAGAGCAGAGGGAGGGCCGGGCTAAGAGTGATTGACAGGCCTCTCAGCCAATGGCGGCTGCCGGAAGCTCTGGCCAATCAGAGCAGAGGGAGGGCCGGGCTAAGAGTGATTGACAGGCCTCTCAGCCAATGGCGGCCGCCAGAAGCTCTGGCCAATCAGAGCAGAGGGAGGGCCGGGCTAAGAGTGATTGACAGGCCTCTCAGCCAATGGCGGCCACCGAGGGCAGTGACCAATCAGAGCAGAGGGAGGGCCGGGCTAAGAGTGATTGACAGGCCTCTCAGCCAATGGCGGCCGCCGGAAGCTCTGGCCAATCAGAGCAGAGGGAGGGCCGGGCTAAGAGTGATTGACAGGCCTCTCAGCCAATGGCGGCCGCCAGAAGCTCTGGCCAATCAGAGCAGAGGGAGGGCCGGGCTAAGAGTGATTGACAGGCCTCTCAGCCAATGGCGGCCACCGAGGGCAGTGACCAATCAGAGCAGAGGGAGGGCCGGGCTAAGAGTGATTGACAGGCCTCTCAGCCAATGGCGGCCGCCGGAAGCTCTGGCCAATCAGAGCAGAGGGAGGGCCGGGCTAAGAGTGATTGACAGGCCTCTCAGCCAATGGCGGCCGCCGGGGGTACGGGCCAATCAGAGCAGAGGGAGGGCCGGGCTAAGAGTGATTGACAGGCCTCTCAGCCAATAGCGGCCGCCGGAAGCTCTGGCCAATCAGAGCAGAGGGAGGGCCGGGCTAAGAGTGATTGACAGGCCTCTCAGCCAATAGCGGCCGCCAGAAGCTCTGGCCAGTCAGAGCAGAGGGAGGGCCGGGCTAAGAGTGATTGACAGGCCTCTCAGCCAATGGTGGCCGCCGAGGGCAGTGACCAATCAGAGCAGAGGGAAGGCCGGGCTAAGAGTGATTGACAGGTGTCTCAGCCAATGGCGGCCGCCAAGGTCAGTGACCAATCAGAACAGAGGGAGGGCCGGGCTAAGAGTGATTGACAGGCCTCTCAGCCAATGGCGGCCGCCGGAAGCTCTGGCCAGTCAGAGCAGAGGGAGGGCAGGGCTAAGAGTGATTGACAGGCCTCTCAGCCAATGGCAGCCGCCGGAAGCTCTGGCCAATCAGAGCAGAGGGAGGGCCGGGCTAAGAGTGATTGGCAGGCCTCTCAGCCAATGGCGGCCGCCGGGGGCACTGGCCAATCAGAGCAGAGGGAGGGCCGGGCTAAGAGTGATTGGCAGGCCTCTCAGCCAATGGCGGCCGCCAGAAGCTCTGGCCAATCAGAGCAGAGGGAGGGCCGGGCTAAGAGTGATTGACAGGCCTCTCAGCCAATAGCGGCCGCCGGAAGCTCTGGCCAATCAGAGCAGAGGGAGGGCCGGGCTAAGAGTGATTGGCAGGCCTCTCAGCCAATGGCGGCCGCCGGGGGCACTGGCCAATCAGAGCAGAGGGAGGGCCGGGCTAAGAGTGATTGACAGGCCTCTCAGCCAATAGCGGCCGCCGGAAGCTCTGGCCAATCAGAGCAGAGGGAGGGCCGGGCTAAGAGTGATTGACAGGCCTCTCAGCCAATGGCGGCCGCCGGAAGCTCTGGCCAATCAGAGCAGAGGGAGGGCCGGGCTAAGAGTGATTGACAGGCGTCTCAGCCAATGGCGGCCGCCAAGGGCAGTGACCAGTCAGAGCAGAGGGAGGGCCGGGCTAAGAGTGATTGACTGGCCTCTCAGCCAATGGCGGCCGCCGGAAGCTCTGGCCAGTCAGAGCAGAAGGTGGGCCGGGCTAAGAGTGATTGACAGGCCTCTCAGCCAATGGCGGCCGCCGGAAGCTCTGGCCAGTCAGAGCAGGGGGAGGGCAGGGCTAAGAGTGATTGACAGGCCTCTCAGCCAATGGCGGCCGCCGAGGGCAGTGAACAATCAGAGCAGAGGGAGGGCCGGGCTAAGAGTGATTGACAGGCCTCTCAGCCAATGGCGGCCGCCGGAAGCTCTGGCCAATCAGAGCAGAGGGAGGGCCGGGCTAAGAGTGATTGACAGGCCTCTCAGCCAATGGCGGCCGCCGGGGGTACGGGCCAATCAGAGCAGAGGGAGGGCCGGGCTAAGAGTGATTGACTGGCCTCTCAGCCAATGGCGGCCGCCGGAAGCTCTGGCCAGTCAGAGCAGAAGGTGGGCCGGGCTAAGAGTGATTGACAGGCCTCTCAGCCAATGGCGGCCGCCGGAAGCTCTGGCCAGTCAGAGCAGGGGGAGGGCAGGGCTAAGAGTGATTGACAGGCGTCTCAGCCAATGGCGGCCGCCGAGGGCAGTGACCAATCAGAGCAGAGGGAGGGCCGGGCTAAGAGTGATTGACAGGCCTCTCAGCCAATGGCGGCCGCCGGAAGCTCTGGCCAATCAGAGCAGAGGGAGGGCCGGGCTAAGAGTGATTGACAGGCCTCTCAGCCAATGGCGGCCGCCGGGGGTACGGGCCAATCAGAGCAGAGGGAGGGCCGGGCTAAGAGTGATTGACAGGCCTCTCAGCCAATGGCGGCCGCCGGAAGCTCTGGCCAATCAGAGCAGAGGGAGGGCCGGGCTAAGAGTGATTGACAGGCCTCTCAGCCAATGGCGGCCGCCGGAAGCTCTGGCCAGTCAGAGCAGAGGGAGGGCCGGGCTAAGAGTGATTGACAGGCCTCTCAGCCAATGGCGGCCGCCGGAAGCTCTGGCCTGTCAGAGCAGGGGGAGGGCCGGGCTAAGAGTGATTGACAGGCGTCTCAGCCAATGGTGGCCGCCGGAAGCTCTGGCCAGTCAGAGCAGAGGGAGGGCCGGGCTAAGAGTGATTGACAGGCCTCTCAGCCAATGGCGGCCGCCGAGGGCAGTGACCAATCAGAGCAGAGGGAGGGCCGGGCTAAGAGTGATTGACAGGCCTCTCAGCCAATGGCGGCCGCCGGAAGCTCTGGCCAATCAGAGCAGAGGGAGGGCCGGGCTAAGAGTGATTGGCAGGCCTCTCAGCCAATGGCGGCCGCCGGGGGCACTGGCCAATCAGAGCAGAGGGTGTGCCGGGCTAAGAGTGATTGACAGGCCTCTCAGGCAATGGCGGCCGCCGGAAGCTCTGGCCAGTCAGAGCAGAGGGAGGGCCGGGCTAAGAGTGATTGACAGGCCTCTCAGCCAATAGCGGCCGCCAGAAGCTCTGGCCAGTCAGAGCAGAGGGAGGGCCGGGCTAAGAGTGATTGACAGGCCTCTCAGCCAATGGCGGCCGCCGGGGGCACTGGCCAATCAGAGCAGAGGGAGGGCCGGGCTAAGAGTGATTGACAGGCCTCTCAGCCAATGGCGGCCGCCGGAAGCTCTGGCCAATCAGAGCAGAGGGAGGGCCGGGCTAAGAGTGATTGACAGGCCTCTCAGCCAATGGCGGCCGCCGGAAGCTCTGGCCAGTCAGAGCAGAGGGAGGGCCGGGCTAAGAGTGATTGACAGGCCTCTCAGCCAATGGCGGCCGCCGGAAGCTCTGGCCAGTCAGAGCAGGGGGAGGGCCGGGCTAAGAGTGATTGACAGGCCTCTCAGCCAATGGTGGCCGCCGGAAGCTCTGGCCAGTCAGAGCAGAGGGAGGGCCGGGCTAAGAGTGATTGACAGGCCTCTCAGCCAATGGTGGCCGCCGAGGGCAGTGACCAATCAGAGCAGAGGGAAGGCCGGGCTAAGAGTGATTGACAGGTGTCTCAGCCAATGGCGGCCGCCAAGGTCAGTGACCAATCAGAACAGAGGGAGGGCCTGGCTAAGAGTGATTGACAGGCCTCTCAGCCAATGGCGGCCGCCGGAAGCTCTGGCCAGTCAGAGCAGAGGGAGGGCCGGGCTAAGAGTGATTGACAGGCCTCTCAGCCAATGGCAGCCGCCAGGGGCACTGGCCAATCAGAGCAGAGGGAGGGCCGGGCTAAGAGTGATTGGCAGGCCTCTCAGCCAATGGCGGCCGCCGGGGGCACTGGCCAATCAGAGCAGAGGGAGGGCCGGGCTAAGAGTGATTGGCAGTCCTCTCAGCCAATGGCGGCCGCCAGAAGCTCTGGCCAATCAGAGCAGAGGGAGGGCCGGGCTAAGAGTGATTGACAGGCCTCTCAGCCAATAGCGGCTGCCGGAAGCTCTGGCCAATCAGAGCAGAGGGAGGGCCGGGCTAAGAGTGATTGGCAGGCCTCTCAGCCAATGGCGGCCGCCGGGGGCACTGGCCAATCAGAGCAGAGGGAGGGCCGGGCTAAGAGTGATTGACAGGCCTCTCAGCCAATAGCGGCCGCCGGAAGCTCTGGCCAATCAGAGCAGAGGGAGGGCCGGGCTAAGAGTGATTGACAGGCCTCTCAGCCAATGGCGGCCGCCAAGGGCAGTGACCAGTCAGAGCAGAGGGAGGGCCGGGCTAAGAGTGATTGACAGGCCTCTCAGCCAATGGCGGCCGCCGGAAGCTCTGGCCAGTCAGAGCAGAGGGAGGGCAGGGCTAAGAGTGATTGACAGGCCTCTCAGCCAATAGCGGCCGCCGGAAGCTCTGGCCAATCAGAGCAGAGGGAGGGCCGGGCTAAGAGTGATTGACAGGCCTCTCAGCCAATGGCGGCCGCCGAGGGCAGTGACCAATCAGAGCAGAGGGAGGGCCAGGCTAAGAGTGATTGACAGGCGTCTCAGCCAATGGTGGCCGCCGGGGGCACTGGCCAATCAGAGCAGAGGGAGGGCCGGGCTAAGAGTGATTGACATGCCTCTCAGCCAATAGCGGCCGCCGGAAGCTGTGGCCAATCAGAGCAGAGGGAGGGCCGGGCTAAGAGTGATTGACAGGCCTCTCAGCCAATGGCGGCCGCCGGAAGCTCTGGCCAATCAGAGCAGAGGGAGGGCCGGGCTAAGAGTGATTGGCAGGCCTCTCAGCCAATGGCGGCCGCCGGGGGCACTGGCCAATCAGAGCAGAGGGAGGGCCGGGCTAAGAGTGATTGACAGGCCTCTCAGCCAATAGCGGCCGCCGGAAGCTCTGGCCAATCAGAGCAGAGGGAGGGCCGGGCTAAGAGTGATTGACAGGCCTCTCAGCCAATAGCGGCCGCCGGAAGCTCTGGCCAATCAGAGCAGAGGGAGGGCCGGGCTAAGAGTGATTGACAGGCCTCTCAGCCAATGGCGGCCGCCAAGGGCAGTGACCAATCAGAGCAGAGGGAGGGCCGGGCTAAGAGTGATTGACAGGCCTCTCAGCCAATGGCGGCCGCCGGGGGCACTGGCCAATCAGAGCAGAGGGAGGGCCGGGCTAAGAGTGATTGACAGGCCTCTCAGCCAATGGCGGCCGCCGAGGGCAGTGACCAATCAGAGCAGAGGGAGGGCCAGGCTAAGAGTGATTGACAGGCGTCTCAGCCAATGGTGGCCGCCGGGGGCACTGGCCAATCAGAGCAGAGGGAGGGCCGGGCTAAGAGTGATTGACATGCCTCTCAGCCAATAGCGGCCGCCGGAAGCTGTGGCCAATCAGAGCAGAGGGAGGGCCGGGCTAAGAGTGATTGACAGGCCTCTCAGCCAATGGCGGCCGCCGGAAGCTCTGGCCAATCAGAGCAGAGGGAGGGCCGGGCTAAGAGTGATTGGCAGGCCTCTCAGCCAATGGCGGCCGCCGGGGGCACTGGCCAATCAGAGCAGAGGGAGGGCCGGGCTAAGAGTGATTGACAGGCCTCTCAGCCAATAGCGGCCGCCGGAAGCTCTGGCCAATCAGAGCAGAGGGAGGGCCGGGCTAAGAGTGATTGACAGGCCTCTCAGCCAATAGCGGCCGCCGGAAGCTCTGGCCAATCAGAGCAGAGGGAGGGCCGGGCTAAGAGTGATTGACAGGCCTCTCAGCCAATGGCGGCCGCCGAGGGCAGTGACCAATCAGAGCAGAGGGAGGGCCGGGCTAAGAGTGATTGACAGGCCTCTCAGCCAATGGCGGCCGCCGGGGGCACTGGCCAATCAGAGCAGAGGGAGGGCCGGGCTAAGAGTGATTGACAGGCCTCTCAGCCAATAGCGGCCACCGGAAGCTCTGGCCAATCAGAGCAGAGGGAGGGCCGGGCTAAGAGTGATTGACAGGCCTCTCAGCCAATGGCGGCCGCCGAGGGCAGTGACCAATCAGAGCAGAGGGAGGGCCGGGCTAAGAGTGATTGACAGGCGTCTCAGCCAATGGCGGCCGCCGGAAGCTCTGGCCAGTCAGAGCAGAGGGAGGGCCGGGCTAAGAGTGATTGACAGGCCTCTCAGCCAATGGCGGCCGCCGAGGGCAGTGACCAATCAGAGCAGAGGGAAGGCCGGGCTAAGAGTGATTGACAGGCGTCTCAGCCAATGGCGGCCGCCAAGGGCAGTGACCAATCAGAGCAGAGGGAGGGCCGGGCTAAGAGTGATTGACAGGTGTCTCAGCCAATGGTGGCTGCCGGAAGCTCTGGCCAATCAGAGCAGAGGGAGGGCCGGGCTAAGAGTGATTGACAGGCCTCTCAGCCAATGGCGGCCGCCGGGGGCACTGGCCAATCAGAGCAGAGGGAGGGCCGGGCTAAGAGTGATTGACAGGCCTCTCAGCCAATAGCGGCCGCCGGAAGCTCTGGCCAATCAGAGCAGAGGGAGGGCCGGGCTAAGAGTGATTGACAGGCCTCTCAGCCAATGGCGGCCGCCGGAAGCTCTGGCCAGTCAGAGCAGAGGGAGGGCCGGGCTAAGAGTGATTGACAGGCGTCTCAGCCAATGGCGGCCGCCGGGGGCACTGGCCAATCAGAGCAGAGGGAGGGCCGGGCTAAGAGTGATTGACAGGCCTCTCAGGCAATGGCGGCCGCCGGAAGCTCTGGCCAGTCAGAGCAGAGGGAGGGCCGGGCTAAGAGTGATTGACAGGTCTCTCAGCCAATAGCGGCCGCCAGAAGCTCTGGCCAGTCAGAGCAGAGGGAGGGCCGGGCTAAGAGTGATTGACAGGCCTCTCAGCCAATGGCGGCCGCCGGGGGCACTGGCCAATCAGAGCAGAGGGAGGGCCGGGCTAAGAGTGATTGACAGGCCTCTCAGCCAATGGCGGCCGCCGGAAGCTCTGGCCAATCAGAGCAGAGGGAGGGCCGGGCTAAGAGTGATTGACAGGCCTCTCAGCCAATGGCGGCCGCCAGAAGCTCTGGCCAATCAGAGCAGAGGGAGGGCCGGGCTAAGAGTGATTGACAGGCCTCTCAGCCAATGGCGGCCACCGAGGGCAGTGACCAATCAGAGCAGAGGGAGGGCCGGGCTAAGAGTGATTGACAGGCCTCTCAGCCAATGGCGGCCGCCGGAAGCTCTGGCCAATCAGAGCAGAGGGAGGGCCGGGCTAAGAGTGATTGACAGGCCTCTCAGCCAATGGCGGCCGCCGGAAGCTCTGGCCAGTCAGAGCAGAGGGAGGGCCGGGCTAAGAGTGATTGACAGGCCTCTCAGCCAATGGCGGCCGCCGGAAGCTCTGGCCAGTCAGAGCAGGGGGAGGGCCGGGCTAAGAGTGATTGACAGGCGTCTCAGCCAATGGTGGCCGCCGGAAGCTCTGGCCAGTCAGAGCAGAGGGAGGGCCGGGCTAAGAGTGATTGACAGGCCTCTCAGCCAATGGTGGCCGCCGAGGGCAGTGACCAATCAGAGCAGAGGGAAGGCCGGGCTAAGAGTGATTGACAGGTGTCTCAGCCAATGGCGGCCGCCAAGGTCAGTGACCAATCAGAACAGAGGGAGGGCCGGGCTAAGAGTGATTGACAGGCCTCTCAGCCAATGGCGGCCGCCGGAAGCTCTGGCCAGTCAGAGCAGAGGGAGGGCCGGGCTAAGAGTGATTGGCAGGCCTCTCAGCCAATGGCGGCCGCCGGGGGCACTGGCCAATCAGAGCAGAGGGAGGGCCGGGCTAAGAGTGATTGACAGGCCTCTCAGCCAATAGCGGCCGCCGGAAGCTCTGGCCAATCAGAGCAGAGGGAGGGCCGGGCTAAGAGTGATTGACAGGCCTCTCAGCCAATGGCGGCCACCGGAAGCTCTGGCCAATCAGAGCAGAGGGAGGGCCGGGCTAAGAGTGATTGACAGGCCTCTCAGCCAATGGCGGCCGCCAAGGGCAGTGACCAGTCAGAGCAGAGGGAGGGCCGGGCTAAGAGTGATTGACAGGCCTCTCAGCCAATGGCGGCCGCCGGAAGCTCTGGCCAGTCAGAGCAGAGGGAGGGCAGGGCTAAGAGTGATTGACAGGCCTCTCAGCCAATAGCGGCCGCCGGAAGCTCTGGCCAGTCAGAGCAGAGGGAGGGCCGGGCTAAGAGTGATTGACAGGCCTCTCAGCCAATGGCGGCCGCCGAGGGCAGTGACCAATCAGAGCAGAGGGAGGGCCAGGCTAAGAGTGATTGACAGGCGTCTCAGCCAATGGTAGCCGCCGGGGGCACAGGCCAATCAGAGCAGAGGGAGGGCCGGGCTAAGAGTGATTGACATGCCTCTCAGCCAATAGCGGCCGCCGGAAGCTCTGGCCAATCAGAGCAGAGGGAGGGCCGGGCTAAGAGTGATTGACAGGCCTCTCAGCCAATGGCGGCCGCCGGAAGCTCTGGCCAATCAGAGCAGAGGGAGGGCCGGGCTAAGAGTGATTGGCAGGCCTCTCAGCCAATGGCGGCCGCCGGGGGTACGGGCCAATCAGAGCAGAGGGAGGGCCGGGCTAAGAGTGATTGACAGGCCTCTCAGCCAATAGCGGCCGCCGGAAGCTCTGGCCAGTCAGAGTGGAGGGAGGGCCGGGCTAAGAGTGATTGGCAGGCCTCTCAGCCAATGGCGGCCGCCGGGGGCACTGGCCAATCAGAGCAGACGGAGGGCCGGGCTAAGAGTGATTGACAGGCCTCTCAGCCAATAGCGGCCGCCGGAAGCTCTGGCCAATCAGAGCAGAGGGAGGGCCGGGCTAAGAGTGATTGACAGGCCTCTCAGCCAATGGTGGCCGCCGGAAGCTCTGGCCAGTCAGAGCAGGGGGAGGGCCGGGCTAAGAGTGATTGACAGGCATCTCAGCCAATGGCGGCCGCCGGAAGCTCTGGCCAGTCAGAGCAGAGGGAGGGCCGGGCTAAGAGTGATTGACAGGCCTCTCAGCCAATGGCGGCCGCCGGAAGCTCTGGCCAGTCAGAGCAGAGGGAGGGCCGGGCTAAGAGTGATTGACAGGCGTCTCAGCCAATGGCGGCCGCTGGAAGCTCTGGCCAGTCAGAGCAGAGGGAGGGCCGGGCTAAGAGTGATTGACAGGCCTCTCAGCCAATGGCGGCCGCCGGAAGCTCTGGCCAATCAGAGCAGAGGGAGGGCTGGGCTAAGAGTGATTGACAGGCCTCTCAGCCAATGGCGGCCGCCGAGGGCAGTGACCAATCAGAGCAGAGGGAGGGCCGGGCTAAGAGTGATTGACAGGCGTCTCAGCCAATGGCGGCCGCCGAGGGCAGTGACCAATCAGAGCAGAGGGAGGGCCGGGCTAAGAGTGATTGACAGGCCTCTCAGCCAATGGCGGCCGCCGGAAGCTCTGGCCAATCAGAGCAGAGGGAGGGCCGGGCTAAGAGTGATTGACAGGCCTCTCAGCCAATGGCAGCCGCCGGAAGCTCTGGCCAGTCAGAGCAGAGGGAGGGCCGGGCTAAGAGTGATTGACAGGCGTCTCAGCCAATGGCGGCCGCCGGAAGCTCTGGCCAGTCAGAGCAGAGGGAGGGCCGGGCTAAGAGTGATTGACAGGCCTCTCAGCCAATGGCGGCCGCCGAGGGCAGTGACCAATCAGAGCAGAGGGAAGGCCGGGCTAAGCGTGATTGACAGGCGTCTCAGCCAATGGCGGCCGCCGGGGGCACTGGCCAATCAGAGCAGAGGGAGGGCCGGGCTAAGAGTGATTGACAGGCGTCTCAGCCAATGGCCGCCGCCAGAAGCTCTGGCCAGTCAGAGCAGAGGGAGGGCCGGGCTAAGAGTGATTGACAGGCATCTCAGCCAATGGCGACCGCCGGAAGCTCTGGCCCGGCAGAGCAGAGGGAGGGCCGGGCTAAGAGTGATTGACAGGCGTCTCAGCCAATGGCGGCCGCCGGAAGCTCTGGCCAGTCAGAGCAGAGGGAGGGCCGGGCTAAGAGTGATTGACAGGCTTTTCAGCCAATGGTGGCCGCAGGGTCTGTCTCCAAGCAGTCGGGGTGGGGGGTGGGGGGCGGGCTACAAGCGATTGACAGGCTTCTAGGCCAAAGACAGCCCCCGGGGGGCGATGCCCATTCAGAGCTGCCGGGGAGGGGCCGAGCTAAGCGTGATTGACAGGAGTTTTGGTCAAGGGTGGCTGCCGGCCGCCTGGAAGCTGCTTCCGGTGCCACAGTGCTGCTTCCCCACCTCCAGTACAGTTTTGGCCGCATGACGGCAGCAGTTAGTGTTGCACTGAGACACTCCTTTGCCCCCTCCCGTCCCCACCACCTGCAGTACCGAAATTTGGACAGGTGGTGGCAGCACCGAGCAGCACCCGGCACCGCCCCTTGTCCCCTCCCATCCCCACCTCCTGCAGTACCGAAATTTGGACACTTGGGGGCAGCAAATTTGACTGAAAAATCATCTGAAGTTGTCTGATAATTCTGATGTGTGTATAAGTACATACAGGTGGTATTTCCATAGCCGAGCAGATAAGGGACAGTTAAGACACTGGTTTTGTTTGCGTGCTCCTTTAGAAAGTCCTGATATCTACCACTATGCATAGGTGCTCCATATAGGTGCTCCATATAAGGATGCTGGGCCTATAGGGACTCTTCATTAGGTGGCACATGTAGGTGGCCCATGTAGGTGGCCCATGTAGGCGGCCCATGTAGATAGGCAATACCTGAAGGGGGCCTATAGGGATGCTGGGCCTATAGGGACTCTTCATTAGGTGGCCCATATAGGTGGCCCATATAGGTGGCCCATATAGGTGGCCCATATAGGGATGCTGGGCCTATAGGGACTCTTCATTAGGTGGCCCATGTAGGTGGCCCATGTAGGTGGCCCATGTAGGTGGCCCATGTAGGTGGCCCATGTAGGTGGCCCATGTAGGTAGGCAATACCTGAAGGGGGCCTATAGGGATGCTGGGCCTATAGGGACTCTTCATTAGGTGGCCCATATAGGTGGCCCATACAGGTAGGCAATACCTGAAGGGGGCCTATAGGGATGCTGGGCCTATAGGGACTCTTCATTAGGTGGCCCATATAGGTGGCCCATACAGGTGGCACATACAGGTGGCCCATACAGGTAGGCAATACCTGAAGGGGGCCTATAGGGATGCTGGGCCTATAGGGACTCTTCATTAGGTGGTCCATATAGGTGGCCCATACAGGTGGCCCATACAGGTGGCCCATACAGGTAGGCAATACCTGAAGGGGGCCTATAGGGATGCTGGGCCTATAGGGACTCTTCATTAGGGGCGGGACTGTGGTGAGAGGACAAGGGCTAATGGGTTTAAACTTAAAACAGGGGAAGTTTAGATTGGATATGGGGAAGAAATTCTTTACTGTAAGGGTGGTGTGGCCCTGGAATGGGTTGCCCGGGGACGTTGTGAATGCTTCATCCCTGGCGGCGTTCAAAGTGGGGCTGGACACAGCCTTGGATGGCATGGTTTAGTGGGAGGTGTCCCTGCCCATGGCAGGGGGGTTGGAACTCGATGATCTTGAGGTCCTTTCCAACCCTAACTATTCTATGATTCTATGAATCTACATATTGTCAGATGAAACAAAAATACCATTCAGGTAATCAAATAGGGAATTTTACCAAAGAAGAGTCACTAGGTCTGCAACATTACTTATTGACATGATTACTCATTAAAGACAAGGAAAAAAACCTGTATAGAGGCACAGTAGTGGTGTTCTTTTACTTGCAGCCAATCCAGCACACAGTGAAGGAACCACATATTTCAAGACAACCCCTCTTCTTGGGACACACAGGTTTACAAATAGTGAAAATACAAAAGCAAGTGAAACAAAGAATGAAAACAGGATGACAAAACAAAAGAAATGAAAAAGTGATAAAGGAAAAGAAAGCGAGTAACAACAACGTTAACACACAAACCCCTCCCACAGATACAGAAAAACACCCCTGGCCTGGCTTCAGCAACTGCACCAGCTGCTAGCAAGAAGAAAATTAACTGTTATAGCTGAACCCAGGACAACCCCAAACCAAACTATACTACTGAAATACTCAGATGTCAATTTGAGAAAGCAGCACACGATTATACAAGTTAAAGTATTTTAAACCAAATTAACTTTTTTCATTTTGCAGCCATATACAACTGAAAAGTACAACGACTAAAGGAGGCTGGAAACAGCCCTTCAGCAGATGGGAGCAAAAGCGAGATCAAGGTTACCCAAACCATCATTATTTCCTGCATGGAATACCTCTCTCTTCAATTTCTAACCATGTTCACAGCTAGCAGGCTTACCTATGAAAAAATTGACATAATCCTTCTTCATCTTATCCAAACCAATCTCCAAGAGCATTTGAACTGGAGTGATGCCAGTGAGGGAAACAGCCTCCATCTTTCCATGGTAAGACTGCTGAATCAATTTGCTCAGCAAACTGCCACTCCCGTGATGAATCTGAAAATTAGAAAGGTTTTCTTGTGATGTAACTGTGTACAAAACATCACAACCATCAGTCAGAAGTACACCGCCGTTGACACAGAGGCAACCTGTGACAGCTCGAAGTCATTTGAATATGACACAACACAAATGAGGGGCAGTTAAGTGACAAGAGCTACATTGTACTTCAAACAACTCAGAATGTTAACATTTATTGTAAAAATACAAGTACAAACTTATCGTGCAATACAAATACATACCCAGGGCTGTATCTCACCACATTCCAGGGATTCCAGGACCAGCGTGAAACACGCTATCAACTCCTGATAGGAACTGACACCTTAAAGAAAAAAAAAGGTGCAATATTTTATCAATCCATACCTTGACTTTAAAAGGGTTAAAGAAACAATGACCAAAAGAGACCACTGAACTGCATATGACTGCTGGAGAACGGCACACAGCAGAGGCAGATGGGCATACAACACATATTAGCTACATTCTCTCTAAAGACATTGAAGATCAACACACTTTTATAAACCTCACTGAACAGCTGTTGCACTCAGAATGAATGCGATTTAAAAGATGCATAAGTCAATCCCTCAAACAGAAAGGACTTCTTATAATCTCTGGAACAGCTTAACAGAAGTTATTTTTGTTAAGTGATCTGAAAAAATAGTAGTAAATAAAAATATATTTTACTGAAGGACCATGAGTGGTATCAAAAGAATGATGATCTTTATATGCAGTTTTATCAACTTAAGATGTCCTTCAGATCTAGAAGGACAATTTCTATAGCTTTCTGCTTTAGAGCAGATTAGCATTAGTAATTGCTTAGTACCCTTGACAAACAAATAAAATGAAATATATCTGCTGCTAGATGTTGCTCTACCTTTTTATCTTGCAAGAAGGTAAATCAACTCACACACCTAAAATTAGCTCTTTGAGGAAAAGACAAAACTGTTGATAATTTTCTGAAAAGCTTAGTCCTTAAAACTGAAATTCATATTCATTTCACTCAGAAAGCAACACAGACTAGTAGACAAAGAACAGAAGAATTAAGGGAAACCAGATAAGGCAAAACCCCACAACACACATTTCATTTTGCACCATAATTGTTCAGCAAAATCCACGTCTCCTCGCTCACTGAAGACTGATTTTATTGAACTGTCCACTGCCTCTGTGTCACAGTTGATTTTCTGAAAGAGTTAGTTTGCCTTAAGTAAGATAGGATGTCTTAAGGTTCAAAGGCCTTTGGAATTAAACTTTTCTCCAGAGATCAAAATTGGGTGCATCACTAATTTTTCTCCTTTTCCAGGGAAACTACCACCCAGAAACTACTCTGCATAGTAGTTTGGAAGTGAATTTTTATTTAAAACTGAGACTAATTCCATTCAGAATTATCACATAGGGTAATTGCTATCTTTGGACCAGGAAGTGAAGCCTACCATCAGAAAGGCTTTCAATCACAGCCAAGTAAAGCTCAATCAAGCTGTCTAATAAAAACCTATCATCAAGATGATCCTTTTCTCCTTACAATTGCATGATACACAGAGCACTGGTAAATAGCAAGAATAGAGCCCAGCAAGCACTAGCTCAGAACAACCTATGCTATACTGAACTTAGATGATTAAACAACTGTATGTACACCCAGCAGTGCCCTTGGAGACCAAAATGAATACATAAATAGGTTCTCAGAACAGAAAACTCTTCCTGTCATCCCCATCCCAATTATTTCTGGTTTAGCTGATACAAAACACATTCCATTTTTAGCTTATCAGTGAAACAGAAGTTCCCCCTCAATAGTGAAAAGACCCAAATCTTTTCTTGCAGACTGAAAATAAATCTGAACTTGAATTCCTCCATTGCTTTAGAATAGCATAAACCTCTAGTTAATATGACAGACACCCAACTGATACCATTAAATTGGCCCAAAAGCATTGCATTAGTCAAAAAAAGCAAATTAATGAGAGAACATAAATACTATATACCATAGAAGATATTATGCAAGTAAAAATTTGCAGTAACTACAGTCGTTATAAGGGTAACAAGCTGACAAGGTAATTGGCAGGAAATCAGATATACCTCCATTCCATTTCTGTTTCCTGACACACAAGATCCATCCAGCTTCTTCTTTAAATCTAGTGGAGGAGAAAAATAAATTTCACCACTATGAAATAAAAAAGAATCATCAAACCAATCATATAAATCCCCAGACATCATCACAAACAAATATCCTGACCAGACGGCTAACAGACCATATGTATCCATCTAGAAACTGGTTTTACAGGGCAAGGAAATAGTCTGATGATAGAATTTCCTAACATTTATTACAAGCTTTGCATTTTCACCGTATAAACATACTGTTAACTGAGCATTACCTTGTGAAGTGTTAGTGTGGAAGCAGCAACGGGCAGCAAGTGGTCTGCTGAGTGTCTGGCTTTCTTCTACATGGTTTCTCAGAGTTTTCGTCTGGTTTATCTTTTTCCAGTTTATGTTTTGTCTGGTTTATCTTTTGTCCAAGCTTAATCTACATACCAAAAATCTTACGGTTGCATTTGAAAAGCTTTTGCATCCCTACATCCGATTGCCTTCTTAGATCTGGTTTCTTCTACCTTAAACTTCTGACAAGACACACAGCATTCACCACAGGTTTCAGAAGGAATCACTCATTTTTACAGTTATACAAGTATGTGCATGTGTGCGTATACATAGAAATAAAATTATAACTGGAGGAAGGCCCATTAGTGGGAATTACACATACTAATGGACCATTACCCTGATCCCCAAGAGAGAGGAACAGGATGAAGCCATCGGTGCTTTTGGTGTTTGAGTGCTGTGCCTGTGTGGCCAGCTGTGTACACATGTGTTGTATACATACATTTGGGTGTGTGTGCCTACTGGGAATACCTGCTCAGCCTTGGACTCGGCTGGAGCTGGGGGCATGGAGCTGCAGGAGCCTTGCTGCTGCTGGGCTACAGGATTCAGCCTCCCCCTAACAACTACATTTTCCTGACTGGGCAGGGTTTGGATGGAAGAGAGTTAGATTTCTTCATAGCAGCTTGTACAATACTATGCTTTGGACTTGTGATGATAACAAAGGGATGTTTTAGCCACTGCTGAGCAGTGCTTACACAGCATCAAGGCCTTTCCTGCTCCTCACCCCAGCAAGCACACTGGGAGCACACAAGGAGTTTGGAGGGGACAAACTCACCCCTGCCCTGTCCCATCTCTGGCAGTGTCCCAAGGCCAGCTTGGAGAAACCTGCTCTACCTGAAGGTGCCCCTGCCTGTAGCAGTGGGCTGGAACTGGATGAACTTTAAGGTCCCTTCCAACCCAAACCATTCCATGATTCTGCAATTCTATATGACTATGACACAGCCAGGACAGCTGACCCCAGCTGACCAAAGGGATATCCCGCACCATACGGTGTGCTCAACGGTAACAGCCAGGGAAAGAAGGAGGAGGAGGTGGGTCACACATTTGGAGCGAAGGTGCTTCTCCTCCAAGCCACTGGTACACGTGATGGAGCTGTGCTGCGCTGGGAGGGCCGAATACCTGCCTGCTGATGGGAAGTGGTGAACGGATTCTGCATTGTGCTTTGCTTGTGTACACAGCTCTGCTTTACCTACTGAATGCCCCGTATCTCAGCCCATGCATTCTCACACTCTCACCTTTCTGATTCTCTCCCCTGTCCCTAGTCCCTTCCTTTTTCAGTGTTCCGGTAGCAGGACAGCAGGGAATTGTCTGGGATGTACCTAAGCACAGAAGCACATTGACATTTAAACACCTGAAAATAACCCTGAAAGAACAGTTGATAAATAGTTCTAGTTTTGAACTGGCTTCAGTATTGAGAAACTCTCTTCACAAAATGGTCAATTCTCTCTCCAGCCCATCTGTCGAGCAGTATCTCCTTTGAAAGAATCTGCACTATAAGCCTGATTTCAGCAAGGGATCTAGAGAGAATGGCCATTTGCTTCAGCAAAATAGCTACTTCTTTTCTTTGGGTGCTACATTTTTACTAATTGCTGATTATCGAGTAATAGTTGCAAGATAAAGCTAACTGCCTGTTATTCTTTGTTCTTTCAGTTGCTTTGCCTGCTGCACTGGATTTATATTGGATGTGTACTGGAGTCATACTGGATTTACGTATTGTAATGAATTTAACTACATATTGCTAGTATCAGTTTGGAAATTGGGATGTGTTTTATAAGGATACTAAAGACATTTAGCAACTGCAACTGGTTTGAAAGACTACAGACTTTTTAGTCTTGGAAATACTGTGCAGATGGGTCCTGCAACAGAAGACAGCAGCTTTTCCCTGGGGCTCCTGCCTGGCAGGATATTCATTAAAAAGCTACTCCAGACCATACTGTACGCATGCATGCTGTGCTATCCTTACCTCACCTACAGAACCATAACAACATTACAGCAGGGTTGAAAACTAGGCTTGCCAACAAACGCGTACGTGATCTACTTCTCAATTCCCTACAACACACTCCAAAGTGAGTTTGGAAAAACATAAAAGTACCCACTAGAATCCTACATTAAAATCCAGTACCAAGAATTGGCATAGTCTTCAAAACTTCTCACTCCAATTGATCTTGCATCCTGGACATTATTGATGCTGCTGAGAAAAGATAAAACAGAGTAAAGGCTGCTTTAGCTAGAAAAGCAAAATGTATTTAAACAACAAATAGGCACAGTGAAGGAATCCGAAATATCTTTGCTAGTGGTGAGTATATTACTATCCTCCAGCTCCAGTTCCCTAACCAAGCCAACATCAGCCATCGTTACCCCAAACCAAAACAACTGTAAAAATGCCCATACGGCTCCTGAAAGAGCTCCATTAAAAAAGCTTTTGGGTTTTCACTCTCGCCAGATAGAACTGATCATTATGGCACAAGTGCATACTATTCAGATGCGCAGTGCACCAAGAGCCAAACAGCTGTCACTCCAGAACTGCTAATAGCAGAGAAGCAGAAAACGGCCCAGTGAAGCAAAAGGAGGACTTCTTGGAGTTGTTTTCCTACCCTGCAAAGTGCCTGCCCGTATTAATGGTTTCCTAACATTAGAAGAAATGAAGAATCTTCTTACCAAAGAACAGACAATGTAGCTGTAGATGCCAGAAGAGGGAAACTTTGTCAACTGAGGGCGTTATCACTGCTGGCAAGGTGCTAGAATGTGGCAGCCTCAGATCGAGAGGCACGAAAAGGTACCCCTGTGCTCCAGACAGACTGAGGAATGAGAGCAGCTGGAAAAGGAAGGCGACTGCAGCGGTTTTCTCTCATCCTGGTTGCCACCCAGGACTGGAGATGCCTGCTGTCCATCTGCAAGGGAAGTGCTGTCTGGCATCAGAGCCTGGGACATGGTCTTTGGACCTTTAGGCATACGCTAAAAGACAGGAGCACGCTGATGAGGTGAGATGCCACAGTGCTAGGACAGTAGAAACGCTGTTGCAGGAAGGCAGAGCTGAGGCCATTACTGGCTGGCCCGAGTCCTGCAGCATGAGGACTTCAATTTGAACCTCCTTTAGCTTTCCTTGGTACTAATTTTTCCTAGGAAAACCAAGCGGAATGTTTTCAAAACTGACAGTCATTCTGAGGCACACTAAAGCTTTTGGCTCCTTTCTCGTTTCTGCATACCACGGTGCTGGTTTTCCCCACCGGAACTTCGCAAGTGCTCAGGCACAGAAACCATCCACTAGCAAGTCTTGTCTGGGTACCCTCAGCCATTTGCTGCAACAGATTCTGATCTTTTTTTTCAATTCCTGAATTATTTCACAGTCTCAGAATCCAACACACAGGCATTAAAGACGAGTACAACCTACTCTGCAGCTTCCCTGAGATCGGTTATGTTTCTTGTTTTCCCTCTGCCATCGTTGAACGTAGTCTGATTTGCCACGGTTAGCACACCATTCTTCGTGGAGAAGCCTGGGAAGCACCTCTTCAGAGCTATTCAAAATACCAAAAGAAAGCAGAAATGTTACACCTCACGGCAAGTGAGCTCCGCTTTTGTTGCTTGTCTTTTGTGACATACTTAAACGCTTTCAGAGTCAAGATCAATTGCTTTTCAGCTGATTATCTAACGGAATGCTGACCTTGAGAACTCTTGCGAGAGCCATTCTATTCAAAGTCAGGATTTTTATGCTCAGGCATGGTGGGATCGCCGCTGCCAACTGAAGATTCTAGGTACTACCGAATAACAACAGCAGTATCTGTAGCAGTTTAAGAATTTGTAATAAATGCAGAACTTACTCTCCGTAACTTAGCAGCCTGGAGAAACTGCGGCTTCTTTTTTACGAATCGTATTAGCACCCAAAACAATACTTAACAGCAAATGTCAGCTCCTCGCATGCCACGTGAGCTCCAGCACCGGTCACTATCACTAGACATTCCTGGAGAGGAAGCAATGGAAAAAACACAGAAACTATTGGGTAGACTGAGTGAGGATGAGATTATAAAAGAGAGAGACAAGGACAGATGTTTACATACTCATTTACGTTGCCCTGCTCTTTGCTGCACCAAGTCCTTGCTTCCATTCCAAAGGGAAGAGCAGGTTAGTCCTCCTGCATACCTGTACTTCACCTTTATCTGACGCTTCTGCACTTTCCGTACCAGGTTCTGATAAGCACCGATGCCTGGGCTCAATATTCAGCCTGGAATACCTACCTCCCCCCTCCCCCCCCCCGCCCCGTTATTCTCAGGAAATTAATTATCTAACACGTCTCTTTTCCTCCTTCTCTAATCTTCACCTCTTGCTGCAGTCTAAAAGAAAATAATAGCTTCTTTGAAAATGATTTTCTGTCTTTTGGGTCAGTACCTCATTTTTCACACAGATTCTTAATTTTTTATCATTTCATCCATTATTTTCTCATTTGACAGCCTGTGCCTGGCTTACCCAATCTCTGTTTTAAAGCATGGAAAAATAAACAGCAGCTTCTTATTCGCATGAGCTTCTAGGTCAGTGACAGATACTCTCGAGCTCTGACACCTGGGCTTGTCTACTCAGAAACACCTGCTGACCACAGTGACAAAACCAGGTTTTTGTCCCCTTAATTCCTCTGCCTCCCTGCATAGGCAGCACTACGTGCAGCACTGAAAAGCAAGCTGCGCCGTAACCGGGCTCAAGTACCACCTGAACTTCAACAGCTGCCCCAGCATTTCCTTCAAGTCAACACCTTGGCCTGGGTTGAGTGCTCACGTTTTGGAAGGCACAATTTGCGCTGTAAAGCATTTCGTATCAGTGATGATTGAAGAGCAAGAAAGAGCTCAGCTTGACCCAATCGCACTCCGGGTGTCCACGGATGGCTCCCTAGAAAAAAAAAATACTAAATCCTTATACTTTCAAACTGTTTGAAACTGAAGGGATGCCACTGCCAGGTAACAGTCAGCACCTCGTGATCTTGCCACAAAACACTTCTCAGACTGGAGCTGTGCTTTCACGTGAACGCTCCCAATCTGCTAAGATGTGTGTAAGAAATAGAACCACTCACGAGGCCTGCTTGGAATGATCATCGAAGGACAATCTTCATCACGCAGGACTTGAGCAGCAGACTAAAGAGGGGAAAAATCGGAATGTTGAATACACAGCAGAAAAACTGAGGTTTGTTTCTCACCCACTCTGAGAAAATGCCCCAAACTGGACTCTGTAGCCTCCTCCCCAAACAGACTGGTGGAGCTGCAAGGCACATTCATCATGTGAGAATCCAACCTCTCAATTGATTTGGGAAAAGACTGTGCTTTACTTTTCTAGTGACAAAAAAAAGAAGAGACCTGTTCACTTTGGATTGGCACGTGCGGTGGTAATGACTGGGCGATCGTTGTTTGCCTCCCCTTGCTTTTCTCTTAGAGAAGAGGGAGAATTTAACACAACTAACACAGCTGAATTGCAAGGTGGTTCAGAGATGGGAGAAATGACACCGTACATCTGAGACCAAAATCACTTCCGTGAATGACAGACTTCTTTTCCTAGCTGAATTACTGAGGAGCTCTACGTAACTTAGGAGCCTTAAGAACTGGTTTGAGACACTCTGCTCTACTGCTGGGGAGCACTTAAGTACCAAAGGATACTTGCCACAGTACCGCAACCACATGGAAGTATTCCATCACCTCCTGATACGTACAGACCTTGCGAGGACTGTTAACACCAGGCTCGCAGAACTGCTTAAAGTAATGCCACTGATCGGGTTCGTAGCTGTAGGAAGCCTGAACATCAGTGCAGGTCACACACCTGCCTGGGCCCAAAGCTGCAAGAAAAGAAGGGTTTGAAATACCATGACTTAAACAGGCACACTCTGTGCTTAAAGACAGCCTCACCTTTGGGCGACAGACACGCCCTGCGGTTCAGAAGAATGCTATCTTTATACAAGGTATGAAACTAAGCCGCTGCAAACTGCTGCTGTAGTTAAACAGTAAGTTGGGGTACCACATGTCTGCCAGAGAGTTATGAAATCGAACCCTAAAAGGACATAAAGAAAGAAAGAAAGAAGAGGAAGGGGCCTGCTAGACACCTGCACAAACAACACACAGCCAGGAGCCTGTCCACAGAGCACCAGGACAATCTACAAACGAGAGACTCCCCCAGAAACAAGACCTGGAACATTTTCAAGTCAATCTCAAATAACCTCCTGTGACACTGCCCTCATCTTCAGCCGCACGCTGTGGCCAGCAAGGTCAGGCATATTTTGCCCTGTAGAGTGCTGGGCGCATAGGCTGCTGTCCTGGTTTAAGCTTATAAACCCAAACAGTCGCTCTCTCACTCACTTCCCCCTCTTTCTTCCCTCTGCTCCTGGAGGGATGGGAAGGAGAATTGAAAGAATGCAACTCCCACAGGTTGAGATAAGAACAGTTTAGTAACTAAGGTATAACACAAATCACTGCTGCTCCCACCAATAATAATAATGACAAGGCAGATACAAGGAAAAGGAGAATACAATAGCTCACCATCAAATATCAAGCCCGACCACCCAGTGCACCCCCACCAGTAACAATAATGACAAGGCAAATACAAGGGAAGGATACAATTGCTCACCACCCAGTATCAAGCAGTGCACCCCCCCACTGCATCCCCCACCGTGCACCCTCACCACCCTTCCGGGTCTCTGCTCTCCGTTTCTACATCCTGGACACCACTTGCTGTGGTATGGAATAATCTCTTTGCTTAGTCTGGGTCACGTGTCCTGTCTCTCCTTCCTCCCGGCTTCCCCTCCTCCCTAGCAGAGCATGAGGCTCACAAAGTCCTTGGCCAGCCTAAACATCACCAAGCAGTAACCGAAAACACTGCTGTTATCAGCACTGTTCCCAGGCCCAAAATCAAAAACACAGCGCTGCTCCACCAGCTACCAAGAAGGAGAAAAATGACTGCTGCTGCTGAACCCAGGACAGCTGCACACTGGGCCATCCACAGCTGTCTCATCCCTTAAAAGCACTAGGATTTAAAGGGCATTTGTAAAGCTTTAATGAGAGAAACTCTCTTTCATCTTCATATGGCATAATTTTTAGATGGCAGAAAATTCCGTGAGCAAGCCTTAGGCCAACTGCTCCCACATCTAAAGCCTTTAGCTCCATGGCCAGGGCAAATCAGCAGCAGAGCAAATGAAGGCTCTGGCCCTTCTCAACAGACTGAGACTTGAAATGACTTGGCATAAACCAGAAAAGCCCTAAGGCCACCCAGTCTGGTAACTCGATGAGCCTCCTGCTACAAGGACCTTGCAACACGGATCGAAGTCTGCATCAGCTCCCTCACAACGCTGTCTCTGCATCTAGAATACTAAGCCTTTCTGAAGAAACCTAATGACTTTATTGGAGCAAGGCAGGCATCCAAACCGAGGGAAACCAGGAGAGCAGCAGCAGCAACCGAAATCCTCCCGGACTGTCTCACCAGAAAAGCTGGGATTAGCTGGGCTCCCCCAGGGCACAACACGGCAAGGTCTATTTGCAGAACAAAAGGAGGGCAATTAGCCCTGCCCCAGCCCCCCATTGCTGCAGACCTCACTCATTTCATGGACAGAGAATTTCAACCTCCAGATCTTTCAGCATCTTAAAGGTACAGTGAACAGTTTCATTTCCAAACTAACTGCCAGTTTAGATCAGAGGAAATAAACAGGAAATCCCTTGGCTGGTTTCTAAAAGCTCATTTCCATCTTCACCCCTTTCCCTACTAATGAAGATACAGTGTGAATTAAGGACCCTCTGGGCAATTCCCCCCACTTTCTTTACTTCCCCCAGTACCGAGCAATACCGAGCAAAGGGAGAGAGACAAGCACAGTGGCAGGGCTCAGGATGCCGGGCAGGAACCTCCGAGGCGCCTGAAATTCAGCAAGGGAGATTAAGGTAGAAGCAAGCGCACTCAGGGCCCCTGACCCGGCTCCTCTCCGGCAGACCGCAACCCTGCCGCTCCGGGCGCAGTGAAGCTTCCCGCGCCGGGCGGCCAGCGGGCAGGAGACACCCCCCTGCGCCCGCCCAAGGGACGGGCGGACCTACTCGCCTCCCCGGTAACCCCGCTGGGCTCGGACCTCACCTGCTGCCGCCGCTGCCGGGACCCGGACCCTGCTCGCCGCAAATGAGCTGCTGCCGCAAATGACCTCCTGCCGCAAATGACCTCCTGCCGCAAATGCCCTCCTGCCGCAAATGCCCTCCTGCCGCAAATGCCCTCCTGCCGCAAATGCCCTCCTGCCGCAAATGCCCTCCTGCCGCAAATGACCTCCTCCCTCCCCTCCCCTCCCCGGCCCCCGCCCTTGCAGACTCAGACTCAGGGTTTTGGAGTATTTTGCGGGCACGAGGGCTGATCCGGGGACCCTGGGGTGCCCCAAACGACACCATCCATTCACAGATTCCCCACACCCCCGTTTTCATTCCACCCCCCCGAAGCAAAAAGAGACAAACAAAAACAAAAAAAAAAACTCAGCAAAAACGGAGACACAGTGCTCCACGGAGCACTCCCCGGGGGATGTAAACTGGGCGAGGAGCAGCAGTTTCGCCGCCTCTTGGCTCCGCGGCGGCGAAAAAGTAAGCGTTTGCTGCCACCTTGTGCCCAAACATCGGTACTGCAGGATGAGTTGAAGCAGAGGTGCTGCCATCATGTGGCCAATATTCGGCACTGCAGGCGGCGCAAGAAAGCGGGTCCACGCATAACGCTGGACCAATCAGAAAGGCAGGTGGGCCGGGCTAAGAGTGATTGACAGGCATCTCAGCCAATGGCGGCCGCCGAGGGCAGGGACCAATCAGAGCAGGGGGAGGGCCGGGCTAAGAGTGATTGACAGACGTCTCAGCCAATGGCGGCCGCCGAGGGCTCTGGCCAATCAGAGCGGAGGGAGGGCCGGGCTACGAGTGATTGACAGGCGTCTCAGCCAATGGCGGCCGTCGGAAGCTCTGGCCAATCAGAGCGGAGGGAGGGCCGGGCTACGAGTGATTGACAGGCGTCTCAGCCAATGGCGGCCGCCGAGAGCTCTGGCCAATCAGAGCAGAGGGAGGGCCGGGCTAAGAGTGATTGACAGGCATCTCAGCCAATGGCGGCCGCCGGAAGCTCTGGCCAATCAGAGCGGAGGGAGGGCCGGGCTACGAGTGATTGACAGGCGTCTCAGCCAATGGCGGCCGCCGAGAGCTCTGGCCAATCAGAGCAGAGGGAGGGCCGGGCTAAGAGTGATTGACAGGCGTCTCAGCCAATGGCAGCCGCCAGAAGCTCTGGCCAATCAGAGCAGAGGGAGGGCCGGGCTAAGAGTGATTGACAGGCGTCTCAGCCAATGGCGGCCGCCGGAAGCTCTGGCCACTCAGAGCAGAGGGAGGGCCGGGCTAAGATTGATTGACAGGCGTCTCAGCCAATGGCCGCCGCCGGAAGCTCTGGCCAATCAGAGCAGAGGGAGGGCCGGGCTAAGAGTGATTGACAGGCCTCTCAGCCAATGGCAGCCGCCGGAAGCTCTGGCCCGGCAGAGCAGAGGGAGGGCCGGGCTAAGAGTGATTGACAGGCGTCTCAGCCAATGGCGGCCGCCGGAAGCTCTGGCCCGGCAGAGCAGAGGGAGGGCCGGGCTAAGAGTGATTGACAGGCGTCTCAGCCAATGGCGGCCGCCGGAAGCTCTGGCCCGGCAGAGCAGAGGGAGGGCCGGGCTACAAGCGATTGACAGGCTTCTAGGCCAAAGACAGCCCCCGGGGGGCGATGCCCATTCAGAGCTGCCGGGGAGGGGCCGAGCTAAGCGTGATTGACAGGAGTTTTGGTCAAGGGCGGCCGCCGGCCGCCTGGAAGCTGCTTCCGGTGCCACAGTGCTGCTTCCCCCCCTCCAGTACAGTTTTGGCCGCATGACGGCAGCAGTTAGTGTTGCACTGAGGCACTCCTTTGCCCCCTCCCGTCCCCACCACCTGCAGTACCGAAATTTGGACACTTGGGGGCAGCACCGAGCAGCACCCGGCACCGCCCCTTGTCCCCTCCCATCCCCACCTCCTGCAGCACCGAGCAGCACCCGGCACCGCCCCTTGCCCCTCCCATCCCCACCTCCTGCAGTACCGAAATTTGGACACTTGGGGGCAGCACCGAGCAGCACCCGGCACCGCCCCTTGCCCCTCCCATCCCCACCTCCTGCAGTACCGAAATTTGGACACTTGGGGGCAGCACCGAGCAGCACCCGGCACCGCCCCTTGCCCCTCCCATCCCCACCTCCTGCAGTACCGAAATTTGGACACTTGGGGGCAGCACCGAGCAGCACCCGGCACCGCCCCTTGTCCCCTCCCATCCCCACCACCTGCAGTATCCAGATTTGGACACGTGGTGGCAGCACACGCTCACTTTTCGGTACCCAAGAGGCAAGCGGCTGCGAAACGGCCGCTCCCCGCCCAGTTCACGTCCTCCGGGGCCACCAACTGCTCACAGAGGTAGGGCTGACTCTTCTCCGTCCCCGGCGCCTCCGTAGCAAAAACCATTCCAGGCCGTCGCCACTGTCGCCAGGGACGAGGCTGGGGCTGTTCTACCCACGCTCCCCAAGCACAGAAAGCGGAGAGGTGTGTTCACATACAAGACGCTGCACAGCACATCTGCCCCCACCGTGGAGCGCTGGCGGTTCCGGCTGTGCTGCACACGGGAGCAGAGCTCTGCACCCGCTGCAGCTGGGATGGGGAAGAGAACCAGAAGGTGACGGGGAGAACGCTTCTGGCTTGCGATCAAACAGTTTAACAACCACCAACCACACAGATCCTAAACGGGATGCTTTTCTCCCCAAAACTTGGTGTGGGTATCCCCCCACCGCCCCTGCACACCCAGAATCGCAGGACTGGGAGGACTTCTGGGCTCCACAAGCACCTCCTGTCACAGAAGGTCTCTGTTTGGAGGAATCGGACCCAAATCAAGCTGTTACCCCCCCTTTTTTCAGGGGACCCACCCCATCCTCACCTGCTCCTCTGACGAATCATCGCCCCCCCGCCCAGTGACACTGGGGTGCCCCAAATGACACCATCCGTCCCCAGATTCCCCCCACATCCCCCTTTTTATGTCATACACCACCCCCATAAAACACCTCCAAAAAATGAGGAAAGCTGCCCCAAGCCACGATGGTGCCACAGCTCTTGATCGGGCCCTGCTCTGCCACGTTCCCTCTCTGTTCCCAGGCTGGGACAGGCACCCCAGAGCACCACGGCCCCGGCCCCCATCTGCCGGAGGGTACCTGTTGAGCATCGCGAGACAGCTGCAGCAAAAGCCCTTGAAGGTGCTTTTCTTTTCCCCCTCCTCCATGGGGCTATGGACAGTGCGACCAAAGACCCTCGGATTCAAGCCCCCTTGTCTACTGAGAACCGTTTACAGGTAATGTTAAAATAAGTCTGAAAGCATCTACTCCATCTGTTTGTGTTCTGGTCCCGCTCCTTGGCATACAGATGACAGTGAGAAAACACATCAAAACCAAACTCCTTCTTTAACATCTGTTTCCAGAGAGCAGTGTGCAGAGTAGGTAAACACAGAGTCCTGCCGGGCTGGAAGCAAGCCCAGGGCTCTGAAATAAGGTGCACAGAAGAGGCGAACGGTTCCGATGGGATCAAACCATGCCGGGCTTCCAGGCACACGCCCCAGATCTGTTCTTCCTGGTGCTGCAGTGGCTGACCCCAACAGGGACGTGCACCCTGCCCAGTCAATCCCTGAAATACGCGTCACTTCCCATCTGGTTCCTCTTGTTAAGAACCCTGAACACAAAAGACATCTTTCTGCCACGGCCTTCCCTGGGGCACACAACAAATACGGTATTTATTGATGGAGGTGATGAGCGAGAGACTTGGCAACAACAGCCTGAAGAGAGGTGAACTGCGGTTAATAGCTTAAATCAATGAAAAACCTTCTTCAATAAAAAAACACACTGTGCCTGTTACAAATGTTATTCTGTTGCACTGGTATGTTTACAAAGACAGATACGTTAAAGGAAAAGGGATTACACGGTAACAACTGTCCTTAATAGAGTGGTTCCCTTAAACTGAGCCTTGAAAGCAGCAGTTCTTTGGGAGTACGATAAAAAGAACAGAGCAATTCCATACTTCATTTTTAATCCTGCCTCCTTTCACCGTCAGGCCTTCACTGCCATCACCCAAACTCTGGCACTTTAATATGTTTTCCCAGAAACCATTGGATGCATGCTGTCATTTGGCGAAAAGTCGGAAGAAAATTCCATCCAACTACTTTAAAAGTAACCACAACTCCTCATAAGAGTATCCTACTTGAAATGCGGAAACTGGCTTCAGTATTGAGAAGCTCTCTTCACAAAACGGTCAATTCTCTCTCCAGCCCATCTGAGGAGCAGTATCTCCTTTGAAAGAATCTGCACTATAAGCCTGATTTCAGCAAGGGATCTAGAGAGAATGGCCATTTGCTTCAGCAAAATAGCTACTTCTTTTCTTCGGGGGCTACATTTTTACTAATTGCTGATTATCGAGTAATAGTTGCAAGATAAAGCTAACTGCCTGTTATTCTTTGTTCTTTCAGTTGCTTTGCCTGCTGCACTGGATTTATATTGGATGTGTACTGGAGTCATACTGGATTTACGTATTGTAATGAATTTAACTACATATTGCTAGTATCAGTTTGGCAATTGGGATGTGTTTTATAAGGATACTAAAGACATTTAGCAACTGCAACTGCAACTGGTTTGAAACTGGTTTCAAAATAATTATACTGTAGTCATTATTGCACAACATTTACAACTAACTGGATGCAGACAGAGGAATTACTGCCATATATGTCAGTCAAACCTGGAGCACACTAAAGCAAATAAGTCAGCAAGATGTACTGTTCTTCACATCACAGTGTGTTTCTAAATATACTGTTGGGACACATACAATACTGAGCTTTCCCCTTTACTGTACCTTTCAAGAGCCTGCCTGCAGAGAAACATGCATTTATCTGAAATGCACCTGACTGCACTTGACCACTGTAATAAAGTACATTTTTTCTTCGATGCCTGCATTAACCGTGGAATCAGATAAGAGACCTGCATAAATGAAAGAATAAAAACGTGATTAGCCACTGTCCTTGGGAAGAGAAATTGTAGAGATTGGGTCATGCAGCAGCTTCAAGAACCGGTTTGGAAACTTTTACTGAAAGCACTTCGTGACAAAAACTGACAGGAAAGCTTTATCAAAGCAGTACCATGTAGCAAGCCTCACCCCAAAAGGCAAATTATTTCTCTACTCATCTACATGCTTAATTCTTCCCCATTCTCACACTTCTGTCATTTTAGCTCTAAAAACATAACACAGCAAAGGTGAGAGGCAGAAAAGTCACCACTTCCTGAAAATCTTACATTCTATAAATACCATTGCACCCTTTCAATAAAAGACCAAACATCATTTTGCTTTTGTTGAAAAGCTTAAGAAGTTCAGACCCACTGAACCCAGTATAAAAACCAAATCTGATTCACGCGTCTGCTTTTATTATTTCATTTTGCCACAAACACTCCTTACCTGTATTGTTTGACATCATATGTTCAACTGGAGGATTAGTACTAACTTGCCACGTTGTTTTAACCTCCTTTGGTCCATGCCCACTACTTATGTCCACCTTCCATACTTCTGGGTGACTGCTGAGAGAATACCAAAAGAAGTCCAAATTCAGTCAGGTATTCAGTCACATCTCAATTTTAATGCTGCAAACACTGAAGGTTCTCTTACTCTGGATAGAACTTCTTGACAAGAGCTGAGCTGACGGGCAGTTGAAACACATGCTTCTCATCTGGAGGGTTCTCTCTATAATACTTTATGCAGATTCTACAATAGACAACAGATAGTTACTTTCTCTGGAGACGTGCTTGTGCAACACTGCATAAACCTTGTGTAAAATGAACTACACTCTCAGATTTTATTATTTCCTTTTATTTTCAGTTTTAGTCACAAAGCAAAATTTAGCAGGAAGATCCAGCTGCTCCTTCTGCAGTCTCATTATCATCAATATTGAGGGCTGCTTTTCAAAAACAGTGTCTTTACAACTGTTGAAAAGAATCTATTTCTTACTGTTATTTCAAGAGCAAGAAGTAAAATGAAATAATTACTGTGTCCAAGGGAAGAGGCTCTCGTGTTTGAACTGAAGTAGGACTGTACAGCTGACCATTATTTCCAACATATGGTGAAGCTTTTGAACACAATGAACTTGTTCTTGTAAATCTACTGATGTGGAAATGAAGCAATCCTGGAACAGCAAAAAAGGCTTCTGCTCTTAACTGGACACTCAATGTCTACAATCACACAACACAGCCTCAGGATACTAAAATCATTTTCCTGCTTCTTTTGAGAAGGCAGAAGTCTAAGAACAGCCCAGAAGACTCAGCACTATGTTCCATGCTATCAGAGTATGAGCAGAAGTTCTCTGTCCTGCCTGACAGCAACCCAAATCAGATACCTAGGAAATCATATATGAACAACGAAACAACATTGACATTTCTGCAGTACATTGTTACAGCCTCATGATTTGCAGTTCAGTTTCTCAGCTTACAGGAATGATTGCATCCCCCCATCAGTAAGTGTACTCTACTTTACACTGCTTTCAGAGCTTAAAAATAAAGCATCTTACCAAGGAGGTCAATGTTGCAAGTTCCTGGCCTGTGAGATAAGCAGGGGAAAGAAAAAACAAATAGAATACAGTAAGTAGTTAGTGGCTTTTTTTATGCTGTAGTTGTATTTGCTACATCAGTGTTGTTTTACTGACTTGTTCAAATGAACTCAGTTTGAGCTTTTGAGACCCAATGTAATGGTAGTGGTATCTATGCAAATGCTTAATTGACTAGTTCTCATCTGTATGTTCGGTACAGAGGAAGAATGTTGGCGTTCCTTTTCTTTAATGAATTCATTTATTAATACCTAATCTACCTGTCTGACTAGGCTTCAAAGTACATAATGTTCATGTTAATTTTATTCGAGTTCTGTAGTGGTTTTAGGAAGAAAAAGAGTAATCATACCAGCAAAGAAAATAGCGTGGAGACCTTATCTCCTTCAATATGGGTATTGTTCTGGTTTGTGACTGTGGGAAGACAGTTTCATAATGAAGTCTCTTAGTGATACTTAAACTGTGTTGCTGAATGTAGCATTATTTTCTGCATGAGGAACATAGGCATCTTGAAGATTTCTTTTGTAATTACATACTTTACTTGAACAGTTGTAGGCAATACATGTCTTGGCAAAGATAAATTACTTTTGTTTTTATTCTAATAAACGTAACTCATGTTATTAAAAATTGCCTTCATTATAATTTATGAAATTTCTGTATAAACCTGGTTTCTTTTATTTCTTTTAGTGGTTTGAGGTTCGGTTACTAAATGAATCTATTTAAGGCAAACTTGTGATACTGAAATGGCCATTGTTCAGTTCAAATGCACAACATTCCTAACAGGCATTAAAGTGTTGTTGAAGAGGTCTTTTTGATAGGAATGTAATGCTCGTGAATAAATCCAAGGAAATCTTCAGTTCCCGAAGTTATTTGTGGGCACAAGTTTAAAAAGCAAATTGGGATTTACTTTTTCATTCCCAAATTTGACTGAAAAATCATCTGAAGTTGTCTGATAATTCTGGTGTGTGTATAAGTACATACAGGTTGTATTTCCATAGCTGAGCAGATAAGGGACAGTTAATACGCTGGTTTTGTTTGTGTGCTCCTTTAGAAAGTCCAGATATCCACCACTATGCATAGGGACTCTTCATTAGGTGGCCCATAGAGGTGGCCCATATAGGTGGCCCATATAGGGATGCTGGGCCTATAGGGACTCTTCATTAGGTGGCCCATGGAGGTGGTCCATGTAGGTGGTCCATGTAGGTAGGCAATACCTGAAGGGGTCCTATAGGGATGCTGGGCCTATAGGGACTCTTCATTAGGTGGCCCATATAGGTGGCCCATATAGGGATGCTGGGCCTATAGGGACTCGTCATTAGGTGGTCCATGGAGGTGGTCCATGGAGGTGGCCCATGTAGGTAGGCAATACCTGAAGGGGTCCTATAGGGATGCTGGGCCTATAGGGACTCTTCATTAGGTGGCCCATACAGGTGGCCCATACAGGCGGCCCATACAGGTGGCCCATACAGGTAGGCAATACCTGAAGGGGGCCTATAGGGATGCTGGGCCTATAGGGACTCTTCATTAGGTGGCCCATACAGGTGGCCCATACAGGTGGCCCATACAGGTAGGCAATACCTGAAGGGGGCCTATAGGGATGCTGGGCCTATAGGGACTCTACATTAGGTGGCCCATATAGGTGGCCCAGACAGGTAGGCAATACCTGAAGGGGGCCTATAGGGATGCTGGGCCTATAGGGACTCTTCATTAGGTGGCCCATACAGGTGGCCCATACAGGCGGCCCATACAGGTGGCCCATACAGGTGGCCCATACAGGTAGGCAATACCTGAAGGGGGCCTATAGGGATGCTGGGCCTATAGGGACTCTTCATTAGGTGGCCCATACAGGTGGCCCATACAGGTGGCCCATACAGGTGGCCCATACAGGTAGGCAATACCTGAAGGGGGCCTATAGGGATGCTGGGCCTATAGGGACTCTTCATTAGGTGGTCCATATAGGTGGTCCATGTAGGTGGCCCATGTAGGTAGGCAATACCTGAAGGGGTACTATAGGGATGCTGGGCCTATAGGGACTCTTCATTAGGTGGCCCATACAGGTGGCCCATACAGGCGGCCCATACAGGTGGCCCATACAGGTAGGCAATACCTGAAGGGGGCCTATAGGGATGCTGGGCCTATAGGGACTCTTCATTAGGTGGTCCATACAGGTGGTCCATGTAGGTGGGCAATACCTGAAGGGGTACTATAGGGATGCTGGGCCTATAGGGACTCTTCATTAGGTGGCCCATACAGGTGGCCCATACAGGTAGGCAATACCTGAAGGGGGCCTATAGGGATGCGGGGCCTATAGGGACTCTTCATTAGGTGGCCCATATAGGTGGCCCATACAGGTAGGCAATACCTGAAGGGGGCCTATAGGGATGCTGGGCCCATAGGGACTCTTCATTAGGTGGCCCATATAGGTGGCCCAGATAGGTAGGCAATACCTGAAGGGGGCCTATAGGGATGCTGGGCCTATAGGGACTCTTCATTAGGTGGCCCATATAGGTGGCCCATATAGGTGGCCCATACAGGTGGCCCATACAGGTGGCCCATACAGGTAGGCAATACCTGAAGGGGGCCTATAGGGATGCTGGGCCTGTAGGGACTCTTCTATAGGTGGTCCATATAGGTGGTCCATATAGGTGGTCCATATAGGTGGTCCATATAGGTGGCCCATACAGGTGGCCCATACAGGTGGCCCATACAGGTGGCCCATACAGGTGGCCCATACAGGTAGGCAATACCTGAAGGGGGCCTTTAGGGATGCTGGGCCTATAGGGACTCTTCATTAGGGGCGGGACTGTGGTGAGAGGACAAGGGGTAATGGGTTTAAACTTAAAACAGGGGAGGTTTAGAATGGATCTGAGGAAGAAATTCTTTACTGTGAGGGTTGTGGGGCCCTGGAATGGGTTGCCCAGGGAAATTGTGAATGCTTCATCCCTGGAGGCGTTCAAGGTGGGGTTGGACATAGCCTTGGATGGCATGGTTTAGTGGGAGGTGTCCCTGCCCATGGCGGGGGGGTTGGAACTCGATGATCTTGAGGTCCTTTCCAACCCTTACTATTCTATGATTCTATGATTAACACTCAAACCCCTCCCACAGATAGAGAAAAACACCCCTGGCCTGGCTTCAGCAACTGCACCAGCTGCTAGGAAGAAGAAAATTAACTGTTACAGCTGAACCCAGGACAACCCCAAACCAAACTATACTACTGAAATACTTAGATGTCAATTTGAGAAAGCAGCACACGATTATACAAGTTAAAGTATTTTAAAACAAATTAACTTTTTTCATTTTGCAGCCATATACAACTGAAAAGTACAACAACTAAAGGAGGCTGGAAACAGCCCTTCAGCAGATGGGAGCAAAAGCGAGATCAAGGTTACCCAAACCATCATTATTTCCTGCATGGAATACCTCTCTCTTCAATTTCTAACCATGTTCACAGCTAGCAGGCTTACCTATGAAAAAACTGACATAATCCTTCTTCATCTTATCCAAACCATTCTCCAAGAGCATTTGCACTGGAGTGATGCCAGTGAGGGAAACAGCCTCCATCTTTCCATGGTAAGACTGCTGAATCAATTTGCTCAGCAAACTGCCACTCCCGTGATGAATCTGAAAATTAGAAAGGTTTTCTTGTGACGTAACTGTGTACAAAACATCATAACCATCAGTCAGAAGTACACCGCCGTTGACACAGAGGCAACCTGTGACAGCTCAAAGTCATTTGAATATGACACAACACAAATGAGGGGCAGTTAAGTGACAAGAGCTATATTGTACTTCAAACAACTCAGAATGTTAACATTTATTGTCAAAATACAAGTACAAACTTATCGTGCAATACAAATACATACCCAGGGCTGTATCTCACCACATTCCAGGGATTCCAGGACCAGCGTGAAACACGCTATCAACTCCTGATAGGAACTGACGCCTTAAAGAAAAAAAAAGGTGCAATATTTTATCAATCCATACCATGACTTTAAAAGGGTTAAAGAAACAATGACCAAAAGAGACCACTGAACTGCATATGACTGCTGGAGAACAGCACACAGCAGAGGCAGATGGGCATACAACACATATTAGCTACATTCTCTCTAAAGACATTGAAGATCAACACACTTTTATAAACCTCACTGAACAGCTGTTGCACTCAGAATGAATGCGATTTAAAAGATGCATAAGTCAATCCCTCAAACAGAAAGGACTTCTTATAATCTCTGGAACAGCTTAACAGAAGTTATTTTTGTTAAGTGATCTGAAAAAATAGTAGTAAATAAAAATATATTTTACTGAAGGACCATGAGTGGTGTCAAAAGAATGATGATATTTATATGCAGTTTTATCAACTTAAGATGTCCTTCAGATCTAGAAGGACAATTTCTATAGCTTTCTGCTTTAGAGCAGATTAGCATTAGTAATTGCTTAGTACCCTTGACAAACAAATAAAATGAAATATATCTGCTGCTAGATGTTGCTCTACCTTTTTATCTTGCAAGAAGGTAAATCAACTCACACACCTAAAATTAGCTCTTTGAGGAAAAGACAAAACTGTTGATAATTTTCTGAAAAGCTTAGTCCTTAAAACTGAAATTCATATTCATTTCACTCAGAAAGCAACACAGACTAGTAGACAAAGAACAGAAGAATTAAGGGAAACCAGATAAGGCAAAACCCCACAACACACATTTCATTTTGCACCATAATTGTTCAGCAAAATCCACGTCTCCTCGCTCACTGAAGACTGATTTTATTGAACTGTCCACTGCCTCTGTGTCACAGTTGATTTTCTGAAAGAGTTAGTTTGCCTTAAGTAAGATAGGATGTCTTAAGGTTCAAAGGCCTTTGGAATTAAACTTTTCTCCAGAGATCAAAATTGGGTGCATCACTAATTTTTCTCCTTTTCCAGGGAAACTACCACCCAGAAACTACTCTGCATAGTAGTTTGGAAGTGAATTTTTATTTAAAACTGAGACTAATTCCATTCAGAATTATCACATAGGGTAATTGCTATCTTTGGACCAGGAAGTGAAGCCTACCATCAGAAAGGCTTTCAATCACAGCCAAGTAAAGCTCAATCAAGCTGTCTAATAAAAACCTATCATCAAGATGATCCTTTTCTCCTTACAATTGCATGATACACAGAGCACTGGTAAATAGCAAGAATAGAGCCCAGCAAGCACTAGCTCAGAACAACCTATGCTATACTGAACTTAGATGATTAAACAACTGTATGTACACCCAGCAGTGCCCTTGGAGACCAAAATGAATACATAAATAGGTTCTCAGAACAGAAAACTCTTCCTGTCATCCCCATCCCAATTATTTCTGGTTTAGCTGATACAAAACACATTCCATTTTTAGCTTATCAGTGAAACAGAAGTTCCCCCTCAATAGTGAAAAGACCCAAATCTTTTCTTGCAGACTGAAAATAAATCTGAACTTGAATTCCTCCATTGCTTTAGAATAGCATAAACCTCTAGTTAATAGGACAGACACCCAACTGATACCATTAAATTGGCCCAAAAGCATTGCATTAGTCAAAAAAAGCAAATTAATGAGAGAACATAAATACTATATACCATAGAAGATATTATGCAAGTAAAAATTTGCAGTAACTACAGTCGTTATAAGGGTAACAAGCTGACAAGGTAATTGGCAGGAAATCAGATATACCTCCATTCCATTTCTGTTTCCTGACACACAAGATCCATCCAGCTTCTTCTTTAAATCTAGTGGAGGAGAAAAATAAATTTCACCACTATGAAATAAAAAAGAATCATCAAACCAATCATATAAATCCCCAGACATCATCACAAACAAATATCCTGACCAGACGGCTAACAGACCATATGTATCCATCTAGAAACTGGTTTTACAGGGCAAGGAAATAGTCTGATGATAGAATTTCCTAACATTTATTACAAGCTTTGCATTTTCACCGTATAAACATACTGTTAACTGAGCATTACCTTGTGAAGTGTTAGTGTGGAAGCAGCAACGGGCAGCAAGTGGTCTGCTGAGTGTCTGGCTTTCTTCTACATGGTTTCTCAGAGTTTTCGTCTGGTTTATCTTTTTCCAGTTTATGTTTTGTCTGGTTTATCTTTTGTCCAAGCTTAATCTACATACCAAAAATCTTACGGTTGCATTTGAAAAGCTTTTGCATCCCTACATCCGATTGCCTTCTTAGATCTGGTTTCTTCTACCTTAAACTTCTGACAAGACACACAGCATTCACCACAGGTTTCAGAAGGAATCACTCATTTTTACAGTTATACAAGTATGTGCATGTGTGCGTATACATAGAAATAAAATTATAACTGGAGGAAGGCCCATTAGTGGGAATTACACATACTAATGGACCATTACCCTGATCCCCAAGAGAGAGGAACAGGATGAAGCCATCGGTGCTTTTGGTGTTTGAGTGCTGTGCCTGTGTGGCCAGCTGTGTACACATGTGTTGTATACATACATTTGGGTGTGTGTGCCTACTGGGAATACCTGCTCAGCCTTGGACTCGGCTGGAGCTGGGGGCATGGAGCTGCAGGAGCCTTGCTGCTGCTGGGCTACAGGATTCAGCCTCCCCCTAACAACTACATTTTCCTGACTGGGCAGGGTTTGGATGGAAGAGAGTTAGATTTCTTCATAGCAGCTTGTACAATACTATGCTTTGGACTTGTGATGATAACAAAGGGATGTTTTAGCCACTGCTGAGCAGTGCTTACACAGCATCAAGGCCTTTCCTGCTCCTCACCCCAGCAAGCACACTGGGAGCACACAAGGAGTTTGGAGGGGACAAACTCACCCCTGCCCTGTCCCATCTCTGGCAGTGTCCCAAGGCCAGCTTGGAGAAACCTGCTCTACCTGAAGGTGCCCCTGCCTGTAGCAGTGGGCTGGAACTGGATGAACTTTAAGGTCCCTTCCAACCCAAACCATTCCATGATTCTGCAATTCTATATGACTATGACACAGCCAGGACAGCTGACCCCAGCTGACCAAAGGGATATCCCGCACCATACGGTGTGCTCAACGGTAACAGCCAGGGAAAGAAGGAGGAGGAGGTGGGTCACACATTTGGAGCGAAGGTGCTTCTCCTCCAAGCCACTGGTACACGTGATGGAGCTGTGCTGCGCTGGGAGGGCCGAATACCTGCCTGCTGATGGGAAGTGGTGAACGGATTCTGCATTGTGCTTTGCTTGTGTACACAGCTCTGCTTTACCTACTGAATGCCCCGTATCTCAGCCCATGCATTCTCACACTCTCACCTTTCTGATTCTCTCCCCTGTCCCTAGTCCCTTCCTTTTTCAGTGTTCCGGTAGCAGGACAGCAGGGAATTGTCTGGGATGTACCTAAGCACAGAAGCACATTGACATTTAAACACCTGAAAATAACCCTGAAAGAACAGTTGATAAATAGTTCTAGTTTTGAACTGGCTTCAGTATTGAGAAACTCTCTTCACAAAATGGTCAATTCTCTCTCCAGCCCATCTGTCGAGCAGTATCTCCTTTGAAAGAATCTGCACTATAAGCCTGATTTCAGCAAGGGATCTAGAGAGAATGGCCATTTGCTTCAGCAAAATAGCTACTTCTTTTCTTTGGGTGCTACATTTTTACTAATTGCTGATTATCGAGTAATAGTTGCAAGATAAAGCTAACTGCCTGTTATTCTTTGTTCTTTCAGTTGCTTTGCCTGCTGCACTGGATTTATATTGGATGTGTACTGGAGTCATACTGGATTTACGTATTGTAATGAATTTAACTACATATTGCTAGTATCAGTTTGGAAATTGGGATGTGTTTTATAAGGATACTAAAGACATTTAGCAACTGCAACTGGTTTGAAAGACTACAGACTTTTTAGTCTTGGAAATACTGTGCAGATGGGTCCTGCAACAGAAGACAGCAGCTTTTCCCTGGGGCTCCTGCCTGGCAGGATATTCATTAAAAAGCTACTCCAGACCATACTGTACGCATGCATGCTGTGCTATCCTTACCTCACCTACAGAACCATAACAACATTACAGCAGGGTTGAAAACTAGGCTTGGCAACAAACGCGTACGTGATCTACTTCTCAATTCCCTACAACACACTCCAAAGTGAGTTTGGAAAAACATAAAAGTACCCACTAGAATCCTACATTAAAATCCAGTACCAAGAATTGGCATAGTCTTCAAAACTTCTCACTCCAATTGATCTTGCATCCTGGACATTATTGATGCTGCTGAGAAAAGATAAAACAGAGTAAAGGCTGCTTTAGCTAGAAAAGCAAAATGTATTTAAACAACAAATAGGCACAGTGAAGGAATCCGAAATATCTTTGCTAGTGGTGAGTATATTACTATCCTCCAGCTCCAGTTCCCTAACCAAGCCAACATCAGCCATCGTTACCCCAAACCAAAACAACTGTAAAAATGCCCATACGGCTCCTGAAAGAGCTCCATTAAAAAAGCTTTTGGGTTTTCACTCTCGCCAGATAGAACTGATCATTATGGCACAAGTGCATACTATTCAGATGCGCAGTGCACCAAGAGCCAAACAGCTGTCACTCCAGAACTGCTAATAGCAGAGAAGCAGAAAACGGCCCAGTGAAGCAAAAGGAGGACTTCTTGGAGTTGTTTTCCTACCCTGCAAAGTGCCTGCCCGTATTAATGGTTTCCTAACATTAGAAGAAATGAAGAATCTTCTTACCAAAGAACAGACAATGTAGCTGTAGATGCCAGAAGAGGGAAACTTTGTCAACTGAGGGCGTTATCACTGCTGGCAAGGTGCTAGAATGTGGCAGCCTCAGATCGAGAGGCACGAAAAGGTACCCCTGTGCTCCAGACAGACTGAGGAATGAGAGCAGCTGGAAAAGGAAGGCGACTGCAGCGGTTTTCTCTCATCCTGGTTGCCACCCAGGACTGGAGATGCCTGCTGTCCATCTGCAAGGGAAGTGCTGTCTGGCATCAGAGCCTGGGACATGGTCTTTGGACCTTTAGGCATACGCTAAAAGACAGGAGCACGCTGATGAGGTGAGATGCCACAGTGCTAGGACAGTAGAAACGCTGTTGCAGGAAGGCAGAGCTGAGGCCATTACTGGCTGGCCCGAGTCCTGCAGCATGAGGACTTCAATTTGAACCTCCTTTAGCTTTCCTTGGTACTAATTTTTCCTAGGAAAACCAAGCGGAATGTTTTCAAAACTGACAGTCATCCTGAGGCACACTAAAGCTTTTGGCTCCTTTCTCGTTTCTGCATACCACGGTGCTGGTTTTCCCCACCGGAACTTCGCAAGTGCTCAGGCACAGAAACCATCCACTAGCAAGTCTTGTCTGGGTACCCTCAGCCATTTGCTGCAACAGATTCTGATCTTTTTTTTCAATTCCTGAATTATTTCACAGTCTCAGAATCCAACACACAGGCATTAAAGACGAGTACAACCTACTCTGCAGCTTCCCTGAGATCGGTTATGTTTCTTGTTTTCCCTCTGCCATCGTTGAACGTAGTCTGATTTGCCACGGTTAGCACACCATTCTTCGTGGAGAAGCCTGGGAAGCACCTCTTCAGAGCTATTCAAAATACCAAAAGAAAGCAGAAATGTTACACCTCACGGCAAGTGAGCTCCGCTTTTGTTGCTTGTCTTTTGTGACATACTTAAACGCTTTCAGAGTCAAGATCAATTGCTTTTCAGCTGATTATCTAACGGAATGCTGACCTTGAGAACTCTTGCGAGAGCCATTCTATTCAAAGTCAGGATTTTTATGCTCAGGCATGGTGGGATCGCCGCTGCCAACTGAAGATTCTAGGTACTACCGAATAACAACAGCAGTATCTGTAGCAGTTTAAGAATTTGTAATAAATGCAGAACTTACTCTCCGTAACTTAGCAGCCTGGAGAAACTGCGGCTTCTTTTTTACGAATCGTATTAGCACCCAAAACAATACTTAACAGCAAATGTCAGCTCCTCGCATGCCACGTGAGCTCCAGCACCGGTCACTATCACTAGACATTCCTGGAGAGGAAGCAATGGAAAAAACACAGAAACTATTGGGTAGACTGAGTGAGGATGAGATTATAAAAGAGAGAGACAAGGACAGATGTTTACATACTCATTTACGTTGCCCTGCTCTTTGCTGCACCAAGTCCTTGCTTCCATTCCAAAGGGAAGAGCAGGTTAGTCCTCCTGCATACCTGTACTTCACCTTTATCTGACGCTTCTGCACTTTCCGTACCAGGTTCTGATAAGCACCGATGCCTGGGCTCAATATTCAGCCTGGAATACCTACCTCCCCCCTCCCCCCCCCCGCCCCGTTATTCTCAGGAAATTAATTATCTAACACGTCTCTTTTCCTCCTTCTCTAATCTTCACCTCTTGCTGCAGTCTAAAAGAAAATAATAGCTTCTTTGAAAATGATTTTCTGTCTTTTGGGTCAGTACCTCATTTTTCACACAGATTCTTAATTTTTTATCATTTCATCCATTATTTTCTCATTTGACAGCCTGTGCCTGGCTTACACAATCTCTGTTTTAAAGCATGGAAAAACAAACAGCAGTTTCTTATTCGCATGAGCTTCTAGGTCAGTGACAGATACTCTCGAGCTCTGACACCTGGGCTTGTCTACTCAGAAACACCTGCTGACCACAGTGACAAAACCAGGTTTTTGTCCCCTTAATTCCTCTGCCTCCCTGCATAGGCAGCACTACGTGCAGCACTGAAAAGCAAGCTGCGCCGTAACCGGGCTCAAGTACCACCTGAACTTCAACAGCTGCCCCAGCATTTCCTTCAAGTCAACACCTTGGCCTGGGTTGAGTGCTCACGTTTTGGAAGGCACAATTTGCGCTGTAAAGCATTTCGTATCAGTGATGATTGAAGAGCAAGAAAGAGCTCAGCTTGACCCAATCGCACTCCGGGTGTCCACGGATGGCTCCCTAGAAAAAAAAAATACTAAATCCTTATACTTTCAAACTGTTTGAAACTGAAGGGATGCCACTGCCAGGTAACAGTCAGCACCTCGTGATCTTGCCACAAAACACTTCTCAGACTGGAGCTGTGCTTTCACGTGAACGCTCCCAATCTGCTAAGATGTGTGTAAGAAATAGAACCACTCACGAGGCCTGCTTGGAATGATCATCGAAGGACAATCTTCATCACGCAGGACTTGAGCAGCAGACTAAAGAGGGGAAAAATCGGAATGTTGAATACACAGCAGAAAAACTGAGGTTTGTTTCTCACCCACTCTGAGAAAATGCCCCAAACTGGACTCTGTAGCCTCCTCCCCAAACAGACTGGTGGAGCTGCAAGGCACATTCATCATGTGAGAATCCAACCTCTCAATTGATTTGGGAAAAGACTGTGCTTTACTTTTCTAGTGACAAAAAAAAGAAGAGACCTGTTCACTTTGGATTGGCACGTGCGGTGGTAATGACTGGGCGATCGTTGTTTGCCTCCCCTTGCTTTTCTCTTAGAGAAGAGGGAGAATTTAACACAACTAACACAGCTGAATTGCAAGGTGGTTCAGAGATGGGAGAAATGACACCGTACATCTGAGACCAAAATCACTTCCGTGAATGACAGACTTCTTTTCCTAGCTGAATTACTGAGGAGCTCTACGTAACTTAGGAGCCTTAAGAACTGGTTTGAGACACTCTGCTCTACTGCTGGGGAGCACTTAAGTACCAAAGGATACTTGCCACAGTACCGCAACCACATGGAAGTATTCCATCACCTCCTGATACGTACAGACCTTGCGAGGACTGTTAACACCAGGCTCGCAGAACTGCTTAAAGTAATGCCACTGATCGGGTTCGTAGCTGTAGGAAGCCTGAACATCAGTGCAGGTCACACACCTGCCTGGGCCCAAAGCTGCAAGAAAAGAAGGGTTTGAAATACCATGACTTAAACAGGCACACTCTGTGCTTAAAGACAGCCTCACCTTTGGGCGACAGACACGCCCTGCGGTTCAGAAGAATGCTATCTTTATACAAGGTATGAAACTAAGCCGCTGCAAACTGCTGCTGTAGTTAAACAGTAAGTTGGGGTACCACATGTCTGCCAGAGAGTTATGAAATCGAACCCTAAAAGGACATAAAGAAAGAAAGAAAGAAGAGGAAGGGGCCTGCTAGACACCTGCACAAACAACACACAGCCAGGAGCCTGTCCACAGAGCACCAGGACAATCTACAAACGAGAGACTCCCCCAGAAACAAGACCTGGAACATTTTCAAGTCAATCTCAAATAACCTCCTGTGACACTGCCCTCATCTTCAGCCGCACGCTGTGGCCAGCAAGGTCAGGCATATTTTGCCCTGTAGAGTGCTGGGCGCATAGGCTGCTGTCCTGGTTTAAGCTTATAAACCCAAACAGTCGCTCTCTCACTCACTTCCCCCTCTTTCTTCCCTCTGCTCCTGGAGGGATGGGAAGGAGAATTGAAAGAATGCAACTCCCACAGGTTGAGATAAGAACAGTTTAGTAACTAAGGTATAACACAAATCACTGCTGCTCCCACCAATAATAATAATGACAAGGCAGATACAAGGAAAAGGAGAATACAATAGCTCACCATCAAATATCAAGCCCGACCACCCAGTGCACCCCCACCAGTAACAATAATGACAAGGCAAATACAAGGGAAGGATACAATTGCTCACCACCCAGTATCAAGCAGTGCACCCCCCCACTGCATCCCCCACCGTGCACCCTCACCACCCTTCCGGGTCTCTGCTCTCCGTTTCTACATCCTGGACACCACTTGCTGTGGTATGGAATAATCTCTTTGCTTAGTCTGGGTCACGTGTCCTGTCTCTCCTTCCTCCCGGCTTCCCCTCCTCCCTAGCAGAGCATGAGGCTCACAAAGTCCTTGGCCAGCCTAAACATCACCAAGCAGTAACCGAAAACACTGCTGTTATCAGCACTGTTCCCAGGCCCAAAATCAAAAACACAGCGCTGCTCCACCAGCTACCAAGAAGGAGAAAAATGACTGCTGCTGCTGAACCCAGGACAGCTGCACACTGGGCCATCCACAGCTGTCTCATCCCTTAAAAGCACTAGGATTTAAAGGGCATTTGTAAAGCTTTAATGAGAGAAACTCTCTTTCATCTTCATATGGCATAATTTTTAGATGGCAGAAAATTCCGTGAGCAAGCCTTAGGCCAACTGCTCCCACATCTAAAGCCTTTAGCTCCATGGCCAGGGCAAATCAGCAGCAGAGCAAATGAAGGCTCTGGCCCTTCTCAACAGACTGAGACTTGAAATGACTTGGCATAAACCAGAAAAGCCCTAAGGCCACCCAGTCTGGTAACTCGATGAGCCTCCTGCTACAAGGACCTTGCAACACGGATCGAAGTCTGCATCAGCTCCCTCACAACGCTGTCTCTGCATCTAGAATACTAAGCCTTTCTGAAGAAACCTAATGACTTTATTGGAGCAAGGCAGGCATCCAAACCGAGGGAAACCAGGAGAGCAGCAGCAGCAACCGAAATCCTCCCGGACTGTCTCACCAGAAAAGCTGGGATTAGCTGGGCTCCCCCAGGGCACAACACGGCAAGGTCTATTTGCAGAACAAAAGGAGGGCAATTAGCCCTGCCCCAGCCCCCCATTGCTGCAGACCTCACTCATTTCATGGACAGAGAATTTCAACCTCCAGATCTTTCAGCATCTTAAAGGTACAGTGAACAGTTTCATTTCCAAACTAACTGCCAGTTTAGATCAGAGGAAATAAACAGGAAATCCCTTGGCTGGTTTCTAAAAGCTCATTTCCATCTTCACCCCTTTCCCTACTAATGAAGATACAGTGTGAATTAAGGACCCTCTGGGCAATTCCCCCCACTTTCTTTACTTCCCCCAGTACCGAGCAATACCGAGCAAAGGGAGAGAGACAAGCACAGTGGCAGGGCTCAGGATGCCGGGCAGGAACCTCCGAGGCGCCTGAAATTCAGCAAGGGAGATTAAGGTAGAAGCAAGCGCACTCAGGGCCCCTGACCCGGCTCCTCTCCGGCAGACCGCAACCCTGCCGCTCCGGGCGCAGTGAAGCTTCCCGCGCCGGGCGGCCAGCGGGCAGGAGACACCCCCCTGCGCCCGCCCAAGGGACGGGCGGACCTACTCGCCTCCCCGGTAACCCCGCTGGGCTCGGACCTCACCTGCTGCCGCCGCTGCCGGGACCCGGACCCTGCTCGCCGCAAATGAGCTGCTGCCGCAAATGACCTCCTGCCGCAAATGACCTCCTGCCGCAAATGCCCTCCTGCCGCAAATGCCCTCCTGCCGCAAATGCCCTCCTGCCGCAAATGCCCTCCTGCCGCAAATGCCCTCCTGCCGCAAATGACCTCCTCCCTCCCCTCCCCTCCCCGGCCCCCGCCCTTGCAGACTCAGACTCAGGGTTTTGGAGTATTTTGCGGGCACGAGGGCTGATCCGGGGACCCTGGGGTGCCCCAAACGACACCATCCATTCACAGATTCCCCACACCCCCGTTTTCATTCCACCCCCCCGAAGCAAAAAGAGACAAACAAAAACAAAAAAAAAAACTCAGCAAAAACGGAGACACAGTGCTCCACGGAGCACTCCCCGGGGGATGTAAACTGGGCGAGGAGCAGCAGTTTCGCCGCCTCTTGGCTCCGCGGCGGCGAAAAAGTAAGCGTTTGCTGCCACCTTGTGCCCAAACATCGGTACTGCAGGATGAGTTGAAGCAGAGGTGCTGCCATCATGTGGCCAATATTCGGCACTGCAGGCGGCGCAAGAAAGCGGGTCCACGTATAACGCTGGACCAATCAGAAAGGCAGGTGGGCCGGGCTAAGAGTGATTGACAGGCATCTCAGCCAATGGCGGCCGCCGAGGGCAGGGACCAATCAGAGCAGGGGGAGGGCCGGGCTAAGAGTGATTGACAGACGTCTCAGCCAATGGCGGCCGCCGGAAGCTCTGGCCACTCAGAGCAGAGGGAGGGCCGGGCTAAGATTGATTGACAGGCGTCTCAGCCAATGGCCGCCGCCGGAAGCTCTGGCCCGGCAGAGCAGAGGGAGGGCCGGGCTAAGAGTGATTGACAGGCCTCTCAGCCAATGGCAGCCGCCGGAAGCTCTGGCTCGGCAGAGCAGAGGGAGGGCCGGGCTAAGAGTGATTGACAGGCGTCTCAGCCAATGGCGGCCGCCGGAAGCTCTGGCCCGGCAGAGCAGAGGGAGGGCCGGGCTAAGAGTGATTGACAGGCGTCTCAGCCAATGGCGGCCGCCGGAAGCTCTGGCCCGGCAGAGCAGAGGGAGGGCCGGGCTACAAGCGATTGACAGGCTTCTAGGCCAAAGACAGCCCCCGGGGGGCGATGCTCATTCAGAGCTGCCGGGGAGGGGCCGAGCTAAGCGTGATTGACAGGAGTTTTGGTCAAGGGCGGCCGCCGGCCGCCTGGAAGCTGCTTCCGGTGCCACAGTGCTGCTTCCCCCCCTCCAGTACAGTTTTGGCCGCATGACGGCAGCAGTTAGTGTTGCACTGAGGCACTCCTTTGCCCCCTCCCGTCCCCACCACCTGCAGTACCGAAATTTGGACACTTGGGGGCAGCACCGAGCAGCACCCGGCACCGCCCCTTGTCCCCTCCCATCCCCACCTCCTGCAGCACCGAGCAGCACCCGGCACCGCCCCTTGCCCCTCCCATCCCCACCTCCTGCAGTACCGAAATTTGGACACTTGGGGGCAGCACCGAGCAGCACCCGGCACCGCCCCTTGCCCCTCCCATCCCCACCTCCTGCAGTACCGAAATTTGGACACTTGGGGGCAGCACCGAGCAGCACCCGGCACCGCCCCTTGCCCCTCCCATCCCCACCTCCTGCAGTACCGAAATTTGGACACTTGGGGGCAGCACCGAGCAGCACCCGGCACCGCCCCTTGTCCCCTCCCATCCCCACCACCTGCAGTATCCAGATTTGGACACGTGGTGGCAGCACACGCTCACTTTTCGGTACCCAAGAGGCAAGCGGCTGCGAAACGGCCGCTCCCCGCCCAGTTCACGTCCTCCGGGGCCACCAACTGCTCACAGAGGTAGGGCTGACTCTTCTCCGTCCCCGGCGCCTCCGTAGCAAAAACCATTCCAGGCCGTCGCCACTGTCGCCAGGGACGAGGCTGGGGCTGTTCTACCCACGCTCCCCAAGCACAGAAAGCGGAGAGGTGTGTTCACATACAAGACGCTGCACAGCACATCTGCCCCCACCGTGGAGCGCTGGCGGTTCCGGCTGTGCTGCACACGGGAGCAGAGCTCTGCACCCGCTGCAGCTGGGATGGGGAAGAGAACCAGAAGGTGACGGGGAGAACGCTTCTGGCTTGCGATCAAACAGTTTAACAACCACCAACCACACAGATCCTAAACGGGATGCTTTTCTCCCCAAAACTTGGTGTGGGTATCCCCCCACCGCCCCTGCACACCCAGAATCGCAGGACTGGGAGGACTTCTGGGCTCCACAAGCACCTCCTGTCACAGAAGGTCTCTGTTTGGAGGAATCGGACCCAAATCAAGCTGTTACCCCCCCTTTTTTCAGGGGACCCACCCCATCCTCACCTGCTCCTCTGACGAATCATCGCCCCCCTGCCCAGTGACACTGGGGTGCCCCAAATGACACCATCCGTCCCCAGATTCCCCCCACATCCCCCTTTTTATGTCATACACCACCCCCATAAAACACCTCCAAAAAATGAGGAAAGCTGCCCCAAGCCACGATGGTGCCACAGCTCTTGATCGGGCCCTGCTCTGCCACGTTCCCTCTCTGTTCCCAGGCTGGGACAGGCACCCCAGAGCACCACGGCCCCGGCCCCCATCTGCCGGAGGGTACCTGTTGAGCATCGCGAGACAGCTGCAGCAAAAGCCCTTGAAGGTGCTTTTCTTTTCCCCCTCCTCCATGGAGCTATGGACAGTGCGACCAAAGACCCTCGGATTCAAGCCCCCTTGTCTACTGAGAACCGTTTACAGGTAATGTTAAAATAAGTCTGAAAGCATCTACTCCATCTGTTTGTGTTCTGGTCCCGCTCCTTGGCATACAGATGACAGTGAGAAAACACATCAAAACCAAACTCCTTCTTTAACATCTGTTTCCAGAGAGCAGTGTGCAGAGTAGGTAAACACAGAGTCCTGCCGGGCTGGAAGCAAGCCCAGGGCTCTGAAATAAGGTGCACAGAAGAGGCGAACGGTTCCGATGGGATCAAACCATGCCGGGCTTCCAGGCACACGCCCCAGATCTGTTCTTCCTGGTGCTGCAGTGGCTGACCCCAACAGGGACGTGCACCCTGCCCAGTCAATCCCTGAAATACGCGTCACTTCCCATCTGGTTCCTCTTGTTAAGAACCCTGAACACAAAAGACATCTTTCTGCCACGGCCTTCCCTGGGGCACACAACAAATACGGTATTTATTGATGGAGGTGATGAGCGAGAGACTTGGCAACAACAGCCTGAAGAGAGGTGAACTGCGGTTAATAGCTTAAATCAATGAAAAACCTTCTTCAATAAAAAAACACACTGTGCCTGTTACAAATGTTATTCTGTTGCACTGGTATGTTTACAAAGACAGATACGTTAAAGGAAAAGGGATTACACGGTAACAACTGTCCTTAATAGAGTGGTTCCCTTAAACTGAGCCTTGAAAGCAGCAGTTCTTTGGGAGTACGATAAAAAGAACAGAGCAATTCCATACTTCATTTTTAATCCTGCCTCCTTTCACCGTCAGGCCTTCACTGCCATCACCCAAACTCTGGCACTTTAATATGTTTTCCCAGAAACCATTGGATGCATGCTGTCATTTGGCGAAAAGTCGGAAGAAAATTCCATCCAACTACTTTAAAAGTAACCACAACTCCTCATAAGAGTATCCTACTTGAAATGCGGAAACTGGCTTCAGTATTGAGAAGCTCTCTTCACAAAACGGTCAATTCTCTCTCCAGCCCATCTGAGGAGCAGTATCTCCTTTGAAAGAATCTGCACTATAAGCCTGATTTCAGCAAGGGATCTAGAGAGAATGGCCATTTGCTTCAGCAAAATAGCTACTTCTTTTCTTCGGGGGCTACATTTTTACTAATTGCTGATTATCGAGTAATAGTTGCAAGATAAAGCTAACTGCCTGTTATTCTTTGTTCTTTCAGTTGCTTTGCCTGCTGCACTGGATTTATATTGGATGTGTACTGGAGTCATACTGGATTTACGTATTGTAATGAATTTAACTACATATTGCTAGTATCAGTTTGGAAATTGGGATGTGTTTTATAAGGATACTAAAGACATTTAGCAACTGCAACTGCAACTGGTTTGAAACTGGTTTCAAAATAATTATACTGTAGTCATTATTGCACAACATTTACAACTAACTGGATGCAGACAGAGGAATTACTGCCATATATGTCAGTCAAACCTGGAGCACACTAAAGCAAATAAGTCAGCAAGATGTACTGTTCTTCACATCACAGTGTGTTTCTAAATATACTGTTGGGACACATACAATACTGAGCTTTCCCCTTTACTGTACCTTTCAAGAGCCTGCCTGCAGAGAAACATGCATTTATCTGAAATGCACCTGACTGCACTTGACCACTGTAATAAAGTACATTTTTTCTTCGATGCCTGCATTAACCGTGGAATCAGATAAGAGACCTGCATAAATGAAAGAATAAAAACGTGATTAGCCACTGTCCTTGGGAAGAGAAATTGTAGAGATTGGGTCATGCAGCAGCTTCAAGAACCGGTTTGGAAACTTTTACTGAAAGCACTTCGTGACAAAAACTGACAGGAAAGCTTTATCAAAGCAGTACCATGTAGCAAGCCTCACCCCAAAAGGCAAATTATTTCTCTACTCATCTACATGCTTAATTCTTCCCCATTCTCACACTTCTGTCATTTTAGCTCTAAAAACATAACACAGCAAAGGTGAGAGGCAGAAAAGTCACCACTTCCTGAAAATCTTACATTCTATAAATACCATTGCACCCTTTCAATAAAAGACCAAACATCATTTTGCTTTTGTTGAAAAGCTTAAGAAGTTCAGACCCACTGAACCCAGTATAAAAACCAAATCTGATTCACGCGTCTGCTTTTATTATTTCATTTTGCCACAAACACTCCTTACCTGTATTGTTTGACATCATATGTTCAACTGGAGGATTAGTACTAACTTGCCACGTTGTTTTAACCTCCTTTGGTCCATGCCCACTACTTATGTCCACCTTCCATACTTCTGGGTGACTGCTGAGAGAATACCAAAAGAAGTCCAAATTCAGTCAGGTATTCAGTCACATCCCAATTTTAATGCTGCAAACACTGAAGGTTCTCTTACTCTGGATAGAACTTCTTGACAAGAGCTGAGCTGACGGGCAGTTGAAACACATGCTTCTCATCTGGAGGGTTCTCTCTATAATACTTTATGCAGATTCTACAATAGACAACAGATAGTTACTTTCTCTGGAGACGTGCTTGTGCAACACTGCATAAACCTTGTGTAAAATGAACTACACTCTCAGATTTTATTATTTCCTTTTATTTTCAGTTTTAGTCACAAAGCAAAATTTAGCAGGAAGATCCAGCTGCTCCTTCTGCAGTCTCATTATCATCAATATTGAGGGCTGCTTTTCAAAAACAGTGTCTTTACAACTGTTGAAAAGAATCTATTTCTTACTGTTATTTCAAGAGCAAGAAGTAAAATGAAATAATTACTGTGTCCAAGGGAAGAGGCTCTCGTGTTTGAACTGAAGTAGGACTGTACAGCTGACCATTATTTCCAACATATGGTGAAGCTTTTGAACACAATGAACTTGTTCTTGTAAATCTACTGATGTGGAAATGAAGCAATCCTGGAACAGCAAAAAAGGCTTCTGCTCTTAACTGGACACTCAATGTCTACAATCACACAACACAGCCTCAGGATACTAAAATCATTTTCCTGCTTCTTTTGAGAAGGCAGAAGTCTAAGAACAGCCCAGAAGACTCAGCACTATGTTCCATGCTATCAGAGTATGAGCAGAAGTTCTCTGTCCTGCCTGACAGCAACCCAAATCAGATACCTAGGAAATCATATATGAACAACGAAACAACATTGACATTTCTGCAGTACATTGTTACAGCCTCATGATTTGCAGTTCAGTTTCTCAGCTTACAGGAATGATTGCATCCCCCCATCAGTAAGTGTACTCTACTTTACACTGCTTTCAGAGCTTAAAAATAAAGCATCTTACCAAGGAGGTCAATGTTGCAAGTTCCTGGCCTGTGAGATAAGCAGGGGAAAGAAAAAACAAATAGAATACAGTAAGTAGTTAGTGGCTTTTTTTATGCTGTAGTTGTATTTGCTACATCAGTGTTGTTTTACTGACTTGTTCAAATGAACTCAGTTTGAGCTTTTGAGACCCAATGTAATGGTAGTGGTATCTATGCAAATGCTTAATTGACTAGTTCTCATCTGTATGTTCGGTACAGAGGAAGAATGTTGGCGTTCCTTTTCTTTAATGAATTCATTTATTAATACCTAATCTACCTGTCTGACTAGGCTTCAAAGTACATAATGTTCATGTTAATTTTATTCGAGTTCTGTAGTGGTTTTAGGAAGAAAAAGAGTAATCATACCAGCAAAGAAAATAGCGTGGAGACCTTATCTCCTTCAATATGGGTATTGTTCTGGTTTGTGACTGTGGGAAGACAGTTTCATAATGAAGTCTCTTAGTGATACTTAAACTGTGTTGCTGAATGTAGCATTATTTTCTGCATGAGGAACATAGGCATCTTGAAGATTTCTTTTGTAATTACATACTTTACTTGAACAGTTGTAGGCAATACATGTCTTGGCAAAGATAAATTACTTTTGTTTTTATTCTAATAAACGTAACTCATGTTATTAAAAATTGCCTTCATTATAATTTATGAAATTTCTGTATAAACCTGGTTTCTTTTATTTCTTTTAGTGGTTTGAGGTTCGGTTACTAAATGAATCTATTTAAGGCAAACTTGTGATACTGAAATGGCCATTGTTCAGTTCAAATGCACAACATTCCTAACAGGCATTAAAGTGTTGTTGAAGAGGTCTTTTTGATAGGAATGTAATGCTCGTGAATAAATCCAAGGAAATCTTCAGTTCCCGAAGTTATTTGTGGGCACAAGTTTAAAAAGCAAATTGGGATTTACTTTTTCATTCCCAAATTTGACTGAAAAATCATCTGAAGTTGTCTGATAATTCTGGTGTGTGTATAAGTACATACAGGTTGTATTTCCATAGCTGAGCAGATAAGGGACAGTTAATACGCTGGTTTTGTTTGTGTGCTCCTTTAGAAAGTCCAGATATCCACCACTATGCATAGGGACTCTTCATTAGGTGGCCCATAGAGGTGGCCCATATAGGTGGCCCATATAGGGATGCTGGGCCTATAGGGACTCTTCATTAGGTGGCCCATGGAGGTGGTCCATGTAGGTGGTCCATGTAGGTAGGCAATACCTGAAGGGGTCCTATAGGGATGCTGGGCCTATAGGGACTCTTCATTAGGTGGCCCATATAGGTGGCCCATATAGGGATGCTGGGCCTATAGGGACTCGTCATTAGGTGGTCCATGGAGGTGGTCCATGGAGGTGGCCCATGTAGGTAGGCAATACCTGAAGGGGTCCTATAGGGATGCTGGGCCTATAGGGACTCTTCATTAGGTGGCCCATACAGGTGGCCCATACAGGCGGCCCATACAGGTGGCCCATACAGGTAGGCAATACCTGAAGGGGGCCTATAGGGATGCTGGGCCTATAGGGACTCTTCATTAGGTGGCCCATACAGGTGGCCCATACAGGTGGCCCATACAGGTAGGCAATACCTGAAGGGGGCCTATAGGGATGCTGGGCCTATAGGGACTCTACATTAGGTGGCCCATATAGGTGGCCCAGACAGGTAGGCAATACCTGAAGGGGGCCTATAGGGATGCTGGGCCTATAGGGACTCTTCATTAGGTGGCCCATACAGGTGGCCCATACAGGCGGCCCATACAGGTGGCCCATACAGGTGGCCCATACAGGTAGGCAATACCTGAAGGGGGCCTATAGGGATGCTGGGCCTATAGGGACTCTTCATTAGGTGGCCCATACAGGTGGCCCATACAGGTGGCCCATACAGGTAGGCAATACCTGAAGGGGGCCTATAGGGATGCTGGGCCTATAGGGACTCTTCATTAGGTGGTCCATATAGGTGGTCCATGTAGGTGGCCCATGTAGGTAGGCAATACCTGAAGGGGTACTATAGGGATGCTGGGCCTATAGGGACTCTTCATTAGGTGGCCCATACAGGTGGCCCATACAGGCGGCCCATACAGGTGGCCCATACAGGTAGGCAATACCTGAAGGGGGCCTATAGGGATGCTGGGCCTATAGGGACTCTTCATTAGGTGGTCCATACAGGTGGTCCATGTAGGTGGGCAATACCTGAAGGGGTACTATAGGGATGCTGGGCCTATAGGGACTCTTCATTAGGTGGCCCATACAGGTGGCCCATACAGGTAGGCAATACCTGAAGGGGGCCTATAGGGATGCGGGGCCTATAGGGATGCTGGGCCTATAGGGACTCTTCATTAGGTGGCCCATATAGGTGGCCCATACAGGTAGGCAATACCTGAAGGGGGCCTATAGGGATGCTGGGCCCATAGGGACTCTTCATTAGGTGGCCCATATAGGTGGCCCATATAGGTGGCCCAGATAGGTAGGCAATACCTGAAGGGGGCCTATAGGGATGCTGGGCCTATAGGGACTCTTCATTAGGTGGTCCATATAGGTGGTCCATGGAGGTGGCCCATGTAGGTAGGCAATACCTGAAGGGGTCCTATAGGGATGCTGGGCCTATAGGGACTCTTCATTAGGTGGCCCATACAGGTGGCCCATACAGGCGGCCCATACAGGTGGCCCATACAGGTAGGCAATACCTGAAGGGGGCCTATAGGGATGCTGGGCCTATAGGGACTCTTCATTAGGTGGCCCATATAGGTGGCCCATATAGGTGGCCCATACAGGTGGCCCATACAGGTGGCCCATACAGGTAGGCAATACCTGAAGGGGGCCTATAGGGATGCTGGGCCTATAGGGACTCTTCTATAGGTGGTCCATATAGGTGGTCCATATAGGTGGTCCATATAGGTGGTCCATACAGGTGGCCCATACAGGTGGCCCATACAGGTGGCCCGTACAGGTGGCCCGTACAGGTAGGCAATACCTGAAGGGGGCCTTTAGGGATGCTGGGCCTATAGGGACTCTTCATTAGGGGCGGGACTGTGGTGAGAGGACAAGGGGTAATGGGTTTAAACTTAAAACAGGGGAGGTTTAGAATGGATCTGAGGAAGAAATTCTTTACTGTGAGGGTTGTGGGGCCCTGGAATGGGTTGCCCAGGGAAATTGTGAATGCTTCATCCCTGGAGGCGTTCAAGGTGGGGTTGGACATAGCCTTGGATGGCATGGTTTAGTGGGAGGTGTCCCTGCCCATGGCGGGGGGGTTGGAACTCGATGATCTTGAGGTCCTTTCCAACCCTTACTATTCTATGATTCTATGATTAACACTCAAACCCCTCCCACAGATAGAGAAAAACACCCCTGGCCTGGCTTCAGCAACTGCACCAGCTGCTAGGAAGAAGAAAATTAACTGTTACAGCTGAACCCAGGACAACCCCAAACCAAACTATACTACTGAAATACTTAGATGTCAATTTGAGAAAGCAGCACACGATTATACAAGTTAAAGTATTTTAAAACAAATTAACTTTTTTCATTTTGCAGCCATATACAACTGAAAAGTACAACAACTAAAGGAGGCTGGAAACAGCCCTTCAGCAGATGGGAGCAAAAGCGAGATCAAGGTTACCCAAACCATCATTATTTCCTGCATGGAATACCTCTCTCTTCAATTTCTAACCATGTTCACAGCTAGCAGGCTTACCTATGAAAAAACTGACATAATCCTTCTTCATCTTATCCAAACCATTCTCCAAGAGCATTTGCACTGGAGTGATGCCAGTGAGGGAAACAGCCTCCATCTTTCCATGGTAAGACTGCTGAATCAATTTGCTCAGCAAACTGCCACTCCCGTGATGAATCTGAAAATTAGAAAGGTTTTCTTGTGACGTAACTGTGTACAAAACATCATAACCATCAGTCAGAAGTACACCGCCGTTGACACAGAGGCAACCTGTGACAGCTCAAAGTCATTTGAATATGACACAACACAAATGAGGGGCAGTTAAGTGACAAGAGCTATATTGTACTTCAAACAACTCAGAATGTTAACATTTATTGTCAAAATACAAGTACAAACTTATCGTGCAATACAAATACATACCCAGGGCTGTATCTCACCACATTCCAGGGATTCCAGGACCAGCGTGAAACACGCTATCAACTCCTGATAGGAACTGACGCCTTAAAGAAAAAAAAAGGTGCAATATTTTATCAATCCATACCATGACTTTAAAAGGGTTAAAGAAACAATGACCAAAAGAGACCACTGAACTGCATATGACTGCTGGAGAACAGCACACAGCAGAGGCAGATGGGCATACAACACATATTAGCTACATTCTCTCTAAAGACATTGAAGATCAACACACTTTTATAAACCTCACTGAACAGCTGTTGCACTCAGAATGAATGCGATTTAAAAGATGCATAAGTCAATCCCTCAAACAGAAAGGACTTCTTATAATCTCTGGAACAGCTTAACAGAAGTTATTTTTGTTAAGTGATCTGAAAAAATAGTAGTAAATAAAAATATATTTTACTGAAGGACCATGAGTGGTGTCAAAAGAATGATGATATTTATATGCAGTTTTATCAACTTAAGATGTCCTTCAGATCTAGAAGGACAATTTCTATAGCTTTCTGCTTTAGAGCAGATTAGCATTAGTAATTGCTTAGTACCCTTGACAAACAAATAAAATGAAATATATCTGCTGCTAGATGTTGCTCTACCTTTTTATCTTGCAAGAAGGTAAATCAACTCACACACCTAAAATTAGCTCTTTGAGGAAAAGACAAAACTGTTGATAATTTTCTGAAAAGCTTAGTCCTTAAAACTGAAATTCATATTCATTTCACTCAGAAAGCAACACAGACTAGTAGACAAAGAACAGAAGAATTAAGGGAAACCAGATAAGGCAAAACCCCACAACACACATTTCATTTTGCACCATAATTGTTCAGCAAAATCCACGTCTCCTCGCTCACTGAAGACTGATTTTATTGAACTGTCCACTGCCTCTGTGCCACAGTTGATTTTCTGAAAGAGTTAGTTTGCCTTAAGTAAGATAGGATGTCTTAAGGTTCAAAGGCCTTTGGAATTAAACTTTTCTCCAGAGATCAAAATTGGGTGCATCACTAATTTTTCTCCTTTTCCAGGGAAACTACCACCCAGAAACTACTCTGCATAGTAGTTTGGAAGTGAATTTTTATTTAAAACTGAGACTAATTCCATTCAGAATTATCACATAGGGTAATTGCTATCTTTGGACCAGGAAGTGAAGCCTACCATCAGAAAGGCTTTCAATCACAGCCAAGTAAAGCTCAATCAAGCTGTCTAATAAAAACCTATCATCAAGATGATCCTTTTCTCCTTACAATTGCATGATACACAGAGCACTGGTAAATAGCAAGAATAGAGCCCAGCAAGCACTAGCTCAGAACAACCTATGCTATACTGAACTTAGATGATTAAACAACTGTATGTACACCCAGCAGTGCCCTTGGAGACCAAAATGAATACATAAATAGGTTCTCAGAACAGAAAACTCTTCCTGTCATCCCCATCCCAATTATTTCTGGTTTAGCTGATACAAAACACATTCCATTTTTAGCTTATCAGTGAAACAGAAGTTCCCCCTCAATAGTGAAAAGACCCAAATCTTTTCTTGCAGACTGAAAATAAATCTGAACTTGAATTCCTCCATTGCTTTAGAATAGCATAAACCTCTAGTTAATAGGACAGACACCCAACTGATACCATTAAATTGGCCCAAAAGCATTGCATTAGTCAAAAAAAGCAAATTAATGAGAGAACATAAATACTATATACCATAGAAGATATTATGCAAGTAAAAATTTGCAGTAACTACAGTCGTTATAAGGGTAACAAGCTGACAAGGTAATTGGCAGGAAATCAGATATACCTCCATTCCATTTCTGTTTCCTGACACACAAGATCCATCCAGCTTCTTCTTTAAATCTAGTGGAGGAGAAAAATAAATTTCACCACTATGAAATAAAAAAGAATCATCAAACCAATCATATAAATCCCCAGACATCATCACAAACAAATATCCTGACCAGACGGCTAACAGACCATATGTATCCATCTAGAAACTGGTTTTACAGGGCAAGGAAATAGTCTGATGATAGAATTTCCTAACATTTATTACAAGCTTTGCATTTTCACCGTATAAACATACTGTTAACTGAGCATTACCTTGTGAAGTGTTAGTGTGGAAGCAGCAACGGGCAGCAAGTGGTCTGCTGAGTGTCTGGCTTTCTTCTACATGGTTTCTCAGAGTTTTCGTCTGGTTTATCTTTTTCCAGTTTATGTTTTGTCTGGTTTATCTTTTGTCCAAGCTTAATCTACATACCAAAAATCTTACGGTTGCATTTGAAAAGCTTTTGCATCCCTACATCCGATTGCCTTCTTAGATCTGGTTTCTTCTACCTTAAACTTCTGACAAGACACACAGCATTCACCACAGGTTTCAGAAGGAATCACTCATTTTTACAGTTATACAAGTATGTGCATGTGTGCGTATACATAGAAATAAAATTATAACTGGAGGAAGGCCCATTAGTGGGAATTACACATACTAATGGACCATTACCCTGATCCCCAAGAGAGAGGAACAGGATGAAGCCATCGGTGCTTTTGGTGTTTGAGTGCTGTGCCTGTGTGGCCAGCTGTGTACACATGTGTTGTATACATACATTTGGGTGTGTGTGCCTACTGGGAATACCTGCTCAGCCTTGGACTCGGCTGGAGCTGGGGGCATGGAGCTGCAGGAGCCTTGCTGCTGCTGGGCTACAGGATTCAGCCTCCCCCTAACAACTACATTTTCCTGACTGGGCAGGGTTTGGATGGAAGAGAGTTAGATTTCTTCATAGCAGCTTGTACAATACTATGCTTTGGACTTGTGATGATAACAAAGGGATGTTTTAGCCACTGCTGAGCAGTGCTTACACAGCATCAAGGCCTTTCCTGCTCCTCACCCCAGCAAGCACACTGGGAGCACACAAGGAGTTTGGAGGGGACAAACTCACCCCTGCCCTGTCCCATCTCTGGCAGTGTCCCAAGGCCAGCTTGGAGAAACCTGCTCTACCTGAAGGTGCCCCTGCCTGTAGCAGTGGGCTGGAACTGGATGAACTTTAAGGTCCCTTCCAACCCAAACCATTCCATGATTCTGCAATTCTATATGACTATGACACAGCCAGGACAGCTGACCCCAGCTGACCAAAGGGATATCCCGCACCATACGGTGTGCTCAACGGTAACAGCCAGGGAAAGAAGGAGGAGGAGGTGGGTCACACATTTGGAGCGAAGGTGCTTCTCCTCCAAGCCACTGGTACACGTGATGGAGCTGTGCTGCGCTGGGAGGGCCGAATACCTGCCTGCTGATGGGAAGTGGTGAACGGATTCTGCATTGTGCTTTGCTTGTGTACACAGCTCTGCTTTACCTACTGAATGCCCCGTATCTCAGCCCATGCATTCTCACACTCTCACCTTTCTGATTCTCTCCCCTGTCCCTAGTCCCTTCCTTTTTCAGTGTTCCGGTAGCAGGACAGCAGGGAATTGTCTGGGATGTACCTAAGCACAGAAGCACATTGACATTTAAACACCTGAAAATAACCCTGAAAGAACAGTTGATAAATAGTTCTAGTTTTGAACTGGCTTCAGTATTGAGAAACTCTCTTCACAAAATGGTCAATTCTCTCTCCAGCCCATCTGTCGAGCAGTATCTCCTTTGAAAGAATCTGCACTATAAGCCTGATTTCAGCAAGGGATCTAGAGAGAATGGCCATTTGCTTCAGCAAAATAGCTACTTCTTTTCTTTGGGTGCTACATTTTTACTAATTGCTGATTATCGAGTAATAGTTGCAAGATAAAGCTAACTGCCTGTTATTCTTTGTTCTTTCAGTTGCTTTGCCTGCTGCACTGGATTTATATTGGATGTGTACTGGAGTCATACTGGATTTACGTATTGTAATGAATTTAACTACATATTGCTAGTATCAGTTTGGAAATTGGGATGTGTTTTATAAGGATACTAAAGACATTTAGCAACTGCAACTGGTTTGAAAGACTACAGACTTTTTAGTCTTGGAAATACTGTGCAGATGGGTCCTGCAACAGAAGACAGCAGCTTTTCCCTGGGGCTCCTGCCTGGCAGGATATTCATTAAAAAGCTACTCCAGACCATACTGTACGCATGCATGCTGTGCTATCCTTACCTCACCTACAGAACCATAACAACATTACAGCAGGGTTGAAAACTAGGCTTGGCAACAAACGCGTACGTGATCTACTTCTCAATTCCCTACAACACACTCCAAAGTGAGTTTGGAAAAACATAAAAGTACCCACTAGAATCCTACATTAAAATCCAGTACCAAGAATTGGCATAGTCTTCAAAACTTCTCACTCCAATTGATCTTGCATCCTGGACATTATTGATGCTGCTGAGAAAAGATAAAACAGAGTAAAGGCTGCTTTAGCTAGAAAAGCAAAATGTATTTAAACAACAAATAGGCACAGTGAAGGAATCCGAAATATCTTTGCTAGTGGTGAGTATATTACTATCCTCCAGCTCCAGTTCCCTAACCAAGCCAACATCAGCCATCGTTACCCCAAACCAAAACAACTGTAAAAATGCCCATACGGCTCCTGAAAGAGCTCCATTAAAAAAGCTTTTGGGTTTTCACTCTCGCCAGATAGAACTGATCATTATGGCACAAGTGCATACTATTCAGATGCGCAGTGCACCAAGAGCCAAACAGCTGTCACTCCAGAACTGCTAATAGCAGAGAAGCAGAAAACGGCCCAGTGAAGCAAAAGGAGGACTTCTTGGAGTTGTTTTCCTACCCTGCAAAGTGCCTGCCCGTATTAATGGTTTCCTAACATTAGAAGAAATGAAGAATCTTCTTACCAAAGAACAGACAATGTAGCTGTAGATGCCAGAAGAGGGAAACTTTGTCAACTGAGGGCGTTATCACTGCTGGCAAGGTGCTAGAATGTGGCAGCCTCAGATCGAGAGGCACGAAAAGGTACCCCTGTGCTCCAGACAGACTGAGGAATGAGAGCAGCTGGAAAAGGAAGGCGACTGCAGCGGTTTTCTCTCATCCTGGTTGCCACCCAGGACTGGAGATGCCTGCTGTCCATCTGCAAGGGAAGTGCTGTCTGGCATCAGAGCCTGGGACATGGTCTTTGGACCTTTAGGCATACGCTAAAAGACAGGAGCACGCTGATGAGGTGAGATGCCACAGTGCTAGGACAGTAGAAACGCTGTTGCAGGAAGGCAGAGCTGAGGCCATTACTGGCTGGCCCGAGTCCTGCAGCATGAGGACTTCAATTTGAACCTCCTTTAGCTTTCCTTGGTACTAATTTTTCCTAGGAAAACCAAGCGGAATGTTTTCAAAACTGACAGTCATTCTGAGGCACACTAAAGCTTTTGGCTCCTTTCTCGTTTCTGCATACCACGGTGCTGGTTTTCCCCACCGGAACTTCGCAAGTGCTCAGGCACAGAAACCATCCACTAGCAAGTCTTGTCTGGGTACCCTCAGCCATTTGCTGCAACAGATTCTGATCTTTTTTTTCAATTCCTGAATTATTTCACAGTCTCAGAATCCAACACACAGGCATTAAAGACGAGTACAACCTACTCTGCAGCTTCCCTGAGATCGGTTATGTTTCTTGTTTTCCCTCTGCCATCGTTGAACGTAGTCTGATTTGCCACGGTTAGCACACCATTCTTCGTGGAGAAGCCTGGGAAGCACCTCTTCAGAGCTATTCAAAATACCAAAAGAAAGCAGAAATGTTACACCTCACGGCAAGTGAGCTCCGCTTTTGTTGCTTGTCTTTTGTGACATACTTAAACGCTTTCAGAGTCAAGATCAATTGCTTTTCAGCTGATTATCTAACGGAATGCTGACCTTGAGAACTCTTGCGAGAGCCATTCTATTCAAAGTCAGGATTTTTATGCTCAGGCATGGTGGGATCGCCGCTGCCAACTGAAGATTCTAGGTACTACCGAATAACAACAGCAGTATCTGTAGCAGTTTAAGAATTTGTAATAAATGCAGAACTTACTCTCCGTAACTTAGCAGCCTGGAGAAACTGCGGCTTCTTTTTTACGAATCGTATTAGCACCCAAAACAATACTTAACAGCAAATGTCAGCTCCTCGCATGCCACGTGAGCTCCAGCACCGGTCACTATCACTAGACATTCCTGGAGAGGAAGCAATGGAAAAAACACAGAAACTATTGGGTAGACTGAGTGAGGATGAGATTATAAAAGAGAGAGACAAGGACAGATGTTTACATACTCATTTACGTTGCCCTGCTCTTTGCTGCACCAAGTCCTTGCTTCCATTCCAAAGGGAAGAGCAGGTTAGTCCTCCTGCATACCTGTACTTCACCTTTATCTGACGCTTCTGCACTTTCCGTACCAGGTTCTGATAAGCACCGATGCCTGGGCTCAATATTCAGCCTGGAATACCTACCTCCCCCCTCCCCCCCCCCGCCCCGTTATTCTCAGGAAATTAATTATCTAACACGTCTCTTTTCCTCCTTCTCTAATCTTCACCTCTTGCTGCAGTCTAAAAGAAAATAATAGCTTCTTTGAAAATGATTTTCTGTCTTTTGGGTCAGTACCTCATTTTTCACACAGATTCTTAATTTTTTATCATTTCATCCATTATTTTCTCATTTGACAGCCTGTGCCTGGCTTACACAATCTCTGTTTTAAAGCATGGAAAAACAAACAGCAGCTTCTTATTCGCATGAGCTTCTAGGTCAGTGACAGATACTCTCGAGCTCTGACACCTGGGCTTGTCTACTCAGAAACACCTGCTGACCACAGTGACAAAACCAGGTTTTTGTCCCCTTAATTCCTCTGCCTCCCTGCATAGGCAGCACTACGTGCAGCACTGAAAAGCAAGCTGCGCCGTAACCGGGCTCAAGTACCACCTGAACTTCAACAGCTGCCCCAGCATTTCCTTCAAGTCAACACCTTGGCCTGGGTTGAGTGCTCACGTTTTGGAAGGCACAATTTGCGCTGTAAAGCATTTCGTATCAGTGATGATTGAAGAGCAAGAAAGAGCTCAGCTTGACCCAATCGCACTCCGGGTGTCCACGGATGGCTCCCTAGAAAAAAAAAATACTAAATCCTTATACTTTCAAACTGTTTGAAACTGAAGGGATGCCACTGCCAGGTAACAGTCAGCACCTCGTGATCTTGCCACAAAACACTTCTCAGACTGGAGCTGTGCTTTCACGTGAACGCTCCCAATCTGCTAAGATGTGTGTAAGAAATAGAACCACTCACGAGGCCTGCTTGGAATGATCATCGAAGGACAATCTTCATCACGCAGGACTTGAGCAGCAGACTAAAGAGGGGAAAAATCGGAATGTTGAATACACAGCAGAAAAACTGAGGTTTGTTTCTCACCCACTCTGAGAAAATGCCCCAAACTGGACTCTGTAGCCTCCTCCCCAAACAGACTGGTGGAGCTGCAAGGCACATTCATCATGTGAGAATCCAACCTCTCAATTGATTTGGGAAAAGACTGTGCTTTACTTTTCTAGTGACAAAAAAAAGAAGAGACCTGTTCACTTTGGATTGGCACGTGCGGTGGTAATGACTGGGCGATCGTTGTTTGCCTCCCCTTGCTTTTCTCTTAGAGAAGAGGGAGAATTTAACACAACTAACACAGCTGAATTGCAAGGTGGTTCAGAGATGGGAGAAATGACACCGTACATCTGAGACCAAAATCACTTCCGTGAATGACAGACTTCTTTTCCTAGCTGAATTACTGAGGAGCTCTACGTAACTTAGGAGCCTTAAGAACTGGTTTGAGACACTCTGCTCTACTGCTGGGGAGCACTTAAGTACCAAAGGATACTTGCCACAGTACCGCAACCACATGGAAGTATTCCATCACCTCCTGATACGTACAGACCTTGCGAGGACTGTTAACACCAGGCTCGCAGAACTGCTTAAAGTAATGCCACTGATCGGGTTCGTAGCTGTAGGAAGCCTGAACATCAGTGCAGGTCACACACCTGCCTGGGCCCAAAGCTGCAAGAAAAGAAGGGTTTGAAATACCATGACTTAAACAGGCACACTCTGTGCTTAAAGACAGCCTCACCTTTGGGCGACAGACACGCCCTGCGGTTCAGAAGAATGCTATCTTTATACAAGGTATGAAACTAAGCCGCTGCAAACTGCTGCTGTAGTTAAACAGTAAGTTGGGGTACCACATGTCTGCCAGAGAGTTATGAAATCGAACCCTAAAAGGACATAAAGAAAGAAAGAAAGAAGAGGAAGGGGCCTGCTAGACACCTGCACAAACAACACACAGCCAGGAGCCTGTCCACAGAGCACCAGGACAATCTACAAACGAGAGACTCCCCCAGAAACAAGACCTGGAACATTTTCAAGTCAATCTCAAATAACCTCCTGTGACACTGCCCTCATCTTCAGCCGCACGCTGTGGCCAGCAAGGTCAGGCATATTTTGCCCTGTAGAGTGCTGGGCGCATAGGCTGCTGTCCTGGTTTAAGCTTATAAACCCATACAGTCGCTCTCTCACTCACTTCCCCCTCTTTCTTCCCTCTGCTCCTGGAGGGATGGGAAGGAGAATTGAAAGAATGCAACTCCCACAGGTTGAGATAAGAACAGTTTAGTAACTAAGGTATAACACAAATCACTGCTGCTCCCACCAATAATAATAATGACAAGGCAGATACAAGGAAAAGGAGAATACAATAGCTCACCATCAAATATCAAGCCCGACCACCCAGTGCACCCCCACCAGTAACAATAATGACAAGGCAAATACAAGGGAAGGATACAATTGCTCACCACCCAGTATCAAGCAGTGCACCCCCCCACTGCATCCCCCACCGTGCACCCTCACCACCCTTCCGGGTCTCTGCTCTCCGTTTCTACATCCTGGACACCACTTGCTGTGGTATGGAATAATCTCTTTGCTTAGTCTGGGTCACGTGTCCTGTCTCTCCTTCCTCCCGGCTTCCCCTCCTCCCTAGCAGAGCATGAGGCTCACAAAGTCCTTGGCCAGCCTAAACATCACCAAGCAGTAACCGAAAACACTGCTGTTATCAGCACTGTTCCCAGGCCCAAAATCAAAAACACAGCGCTGCTCCACCAGCTACCAAGAAGGAGAAAAATGACTGCTGCTGCTGAACCCAGGACAGCTGCACACTGGGCCATCCACAGCTGTCTCATCCCTTAAAAGCACTAGGATTTAAAGGGCATTTGTAAAGCTTTAATGAGAGAAACTCTCTTTCATCTTCATATGGCATAATTTTTAGATGGCAGAAAATTCCGTGAGCAAGCCTTAGGCCAACTGCTCCCACATCTAAAGCCTTTAGCTCCATGGCCAGGGCAAATCAGCAGCAGAGCAAATGAAGGCTCTGGCCCTTCTCAACAGACTGAGACTTGAAATGACTTGGCATAAACCAGAAAAGCCCTAAGGCCACCCAGTCTGGTAACTCGATGAGCCTCCTGCTACAAGGACCTTGCAACACGGATCGAAGTCTGCATCAGCTCCCTCACAACGCTGTCTCTGCATCTAGAATACTAAGCCTTTCTGAAGAAACCTAATGACTTTATTGGAGCAAGGCAGGCATCCAAACCGAGGGAAACCAGGAGAGCAGCAGCAGCAACCGAAATCCTCCCGGACTGTCTCACCAGAAAAGCTGGGATTAGCTGGGCTCCCCCAGGGCACAACACGGCAAGGTCTATTTGCAGAACAAAAGGAGGGCAATTAGCCCTGCCCCAGCCCCCCATTGCTGCAGACCTCACTCATTTCATGGACAGAGAATTTCAACCTCCAGATCTTTCAGCATCTTAAAGGTACAGTGAACAGTTTCATTTCCAAACTAACTGCCAGTTTAGATCAGAGGAAATAAACAGGAAATCCCTTGGCTGGTTTCTAAAAGCTCATTTCCATCTTCACCCCTTTCCCTACTAATGAAGATACAGTGTGAATTAAGGACCCTCTGGGCAATTCCCCCCACTTTCTTTACTTCCCCCAGTACCGAGCAATACCGAGCAAAGGGAGAGAGACAAGCACAGTGGCAGGGCTCAGGATGCCGGGCAGGAACCTCCGAGGCGCCTGAAATTCAGCAAGGGAGATTAAGGTAGAAGCAAGCGCACTCAGGGCCCCTGACCCGGCTCCTCTCCGGCAGACCGCAACCCTGCCGCTCCGGGCGCAGTGAAGCTTCCCGCGCCGGGCGGCCAGCGGGCAGGAGACACCCCCCTGCGCCCGCCCAAGGGACGGGCGGACCTACTCGCCTCCCCGGTAACCCCGCTGGGCTCGGACCTCACCTGCTGCCGCCGCTGCCGGGACCCGGACCCTGCTCGCCGCAAATGAGCTGCTGCCGCAAATGACCTCCTGCCGCAAATGACCTCCTGCCGCAAATGCCCTCCTGCCGCAAATGCCCTCCTGCCGCAAATGCCCTCCTGCCGCAAATGCCCTCCTGCCGCAAATGCCCTCCTGCCGCAAATGACCTCCTCCCTCCCCTCCCCTCCCCGGCCCCCGCCCTTGCAGACTCAGACTCAGGGTTTTGGAGTATTTTGCGGGCACGAGGGCTGATCCGGGGACCCTGGGGTGCCCCAAACGACACCATCCATTCACAGATTCCCCACACCCCCGTTTTCATTCCACCCCCCCGAAGCAAAAAGAGACAAACAAAAACAAAAAAAAAAACTCAGCAAAAACGGAGACACAGTGCTCCACGGAGCACTCCCCGGGGGATGTAAACTGGGCGAGGAGCAGCAGTTTCGCCGCCTCTTGGCTCCGCGGCGGCGAAAAAGTAAGCGTTTGCTGCCACCTTGTGCCCAAACATCGGTACTGCAGGATGAGTTGAAGCAGAGGTGCTGCCATCATGTGGCCAATATTCGGCACTGCAGGCGGCGCAAGAAAGCGGGTCCACGTATAACGCTGGACCAATCAGAAAGGCAGGTGGGCCGGGCTAAGAGTGATTGACAGGCATCTCAGCCAATGGCGGCCGCCGAGGGCAGGGACCAATCAGAGCAGGGGGAGGGCCGGGCTAAGAGTGATTGACAGACGTCTCAGCCAATGGCGGCCGCCGAGGGCTCTGGCCAATCAGAGCGGAGGGAGGGCCGGGCTACGAGTGATTGACAGGCGTCTCAGCCAATGGCGGCCGTCGGAAGCTCTGGCCAATCAGAGCGGAGGGAGGGCCGGGCTACGAGTGATTGACAGGCGTCTCAGCCAATGGCGGCCGCCGAGAGCTCTGGCCAATCAGAGCGGAGGGAGGGCCGGGCTAAGAGTGATTGACAGGCATCTCAGCCAATGGCGGCCGCCGGAAGCTCTGGCCAATCAGAGCGGAGGGAGGGCCGGGCTACGAGTGATTGACAGGCGTCTCAGCCAATGGCGGCCGCCGGAAGCTCTGGCCAATCAGAGCGGAGGGAGGGCCGGGCTAAGAGTGATTGACAGGCATCTCAGCCAATGGCGGCCGCCAGAAGCTCTGGCCAATCAGAGCAGAGGGAGGGCCGGGCTAAGAGTGATTGACAGGCGTCTCAGCCAATGGCCGCCGCCGGAAGCTCTGGCCCGGCAGAGCAGAGGGAGGGCCGGGCTAAGAGTGATTGACAGGCCTCTCAGCCAATGGCAGCCGCCGGAAGCTCTGGCCCGGCAGAGCAGAGGGAGGGCCGGGCTAAGAGTGATTGACAGGCGTCTCAGCCAATGGCGGCCGCCGGAAGCTCTGGCCCGGCAGAGCAGAGGGAGGGCCGGGCTAAGAGTGATTGACAGGCGTCTCAGCCAATGGCGGCCGCCGGAAGCTCTGGCCCGGCAGAGCAGAGGGAGGGCCGGGCTACAAGCGATTGACAGGCTTCTAGGCCAAAGACAGCCCCCGGGGGGCGATGCCCATTCAGAGCTGCCGGGGAGGGGCCGAGCTAAGCGTGATTGACAGGAGTTTTGGTCAAGGGCGGCCGCCGGCCGCCTGGAAGCTGCTTCCGGTGCCACAGTGCTGCTTCCCCCCCTCCAGTACAGTTTTGGCCGCATGACGGCAGCAGTTAGTGTTGCACTGAGGCACTCCTTTGCCCCCTCCCGTCCCCACCACCTGCAGTACCGAAATTTGGACACTTGGGGGCAGCACCGAGCAGCACCCGGCACCGCCCCTTGTCCCCTCCCATCCCCACCTCCTGCAGCACCGAGCAGCACCCGGCACCGCCCCTTGCCCCTCCCATCCCCACCTCCTGCAGTACCGAAATTTGGACACTTGGGGGCAGCACCGAGCAGCACCCGGCACCGCCCCTTGCCCCTCCCATCCCCACCTCCTGCAGTACCGAAATTTGGACACTTGGGGGCAGCACCGAGCAGCACCCGGCACCGCCCCTTGCCCCTCCCATCCCCACCTCCTGCAGTACCGAAATTTGGACACTTGGGGGCAGCACCGAGCAGCACCCGGCACCGCCCCTTGTCCCCTCCCATCCCCACCACCTGCAGTATCCAGATTTGGACACGTGGTGGCAGCACACGCTCACTTTTCGGTACCCAAGAGGCAAGCGGCTGCGAAACGGCCGCTCCCCGCCCAGTTCACGTCCTCCGGGGCCACCAACTGCTCACAGAGGTAGGGCTGACTCTTCTCCGTCCCCGGCGCCTCCGTAGCAAAAACCATTCCAGGCCGTCGCCACTGTCGCCAGGGACGAGGCTGGGGCTGTTCTACCCACGCTCCCCAAGCACAGAAAGCGGAGAGGTGTGTTCACATACAAGACGCTGCACAGCACATCTGCCCCCACCGTGGAGCGCTGGCGGTTCCGGCTGTGCTGCACACGGGAGCAGAGCTCTGCACCCGCTGCAGCTGGGATGGGGAAGAGAACCAGAAGGTGACGGGGAGAACGCTTCTGGCTTGCGATCAAACAGTTTAACAACCACCAACCACACAGATCCTAAACGGGATGCTTTTCTCCCCAAAACTTGGTGTGGGTATCCCCCCACCGCCCCTGCACACCCAGAATCGCAGGACTGGGAGGACTTCTGGGCTCCACAAGCACCTCCTGTCACAGAAGGTCTCTGTTTGGAGGAATCGGACCCAAATCAAGCTGTTACCCCCCCTTTTTTCAGGGGACCCACCCCATCCTCACCTGCTCCTCTGACGAATCATCGCCCCCCCGCCCAGTGACACTGGGGTGCCCCAAATGACACCATCCGTCCCCAGATTCCCCCCACATCCCCCTTTTTATGTCATACACCACCCCCATAAAACACCTCCAAAAAATGAGGAAAGCTGCCCCAAGCCACGATGGTGCCACAGCTCTTGATCGGGCCCTGCTCTGCCACGTTCCCTCTCTGTTCCCAGGCTGGGACAGGCACCCCAGAGCACCACGGCCCCGGCCCCCATCTGCCGGAGGGTACCTGTTGAGCATCGCGAGACAGCTGCAGCAAAAGCCCTTGAAGGTGCTTTTCTTTTCCCCCTCCTCCATGGAGCTATGGACAGTGCGACCAAAGACCCTCGGATTCAAGCCCCCTTGTCTACTGAGAACCGTTTACAGGTAATGTTAAAATAAGTCTGAAAGCATCTACTCCATCTGTTTGTGTTCTGGTCCCGCTCCTTGGCATACAGATGACAGTGAGAAAACACATCAAAACCAAACTCCTTCTTTAACATCTGTTTCCAGAGAGCAGTGTGCAGAGTAGGTAAACACAAGAGTCCTGCCGGGCTGGAAGCAAGCCCAGGGCTCTGAAATAAGGTGCACAGAAGAGGCGAACGGTTCCGATGGGATCAAACCATGCCGGGCTTCCAGGCACACGCCCCAGATCTGTTCTTCCTGGTGCTGCAGTGGCTGACCCCAACAGGGACGTGCACCCTGCCCAGTCAATCCCTGAAATACGCGTCACTTCCCATCTGGTTCCTCTTGTTAAGAACCCTGAACACAAAAGACATCTTTCTGCCACGGCCTTCCCTGGGGCACACAACAAATACGGTATTTATTGATGGAGGTGATGAGCGAGAGACTTGGCAACAACAGCCTGAAGAGAGGTGAACTGCGGTTAATAGCTTAAATCAATGAAAAACCTTCTTCAATAAAAAAACACACTGTGCCTGTTACAAATGTTATTCTGTTGCACTGGTATGTTTACAAAGACAGATACGTTAAAGGAAAAGGGATTACACGGTAACAACTGTCCTTAATAGAGTGGTTCCCTTAAACTGAGCCTTGAAAGCAGCAGTTCTTTGGGAGTACGATAAAAAGAACAGAGCAATTCCATACTTCATTTTTAATCCTGCCTCCTTTCACCGTCAGGCCTTCACTGCCATCACCCAAACTCTGGCACTTTAATATGTTTTCCCAGAAACCATTGGATGCATGCTGTCATTTGGCGAAAAGTCGGAAGAAAATTCCATCCAACTACTTTAAAAGTAACCACAACTCCTCATAAGAGTATCCTACTTGAAATGCGGAAACTGGCTTCAGTATTGAGAAGCTCTCTTCACAAAACGGTCAATTCTCTCTCCAGCCCATCTGAGGAGCAGTATCTCCTTTGAAAGAATCTGCACTATAAGCCTGATTTCAGCAAGGGATCTAGAGAGAATGGCCATTTGCTTCAGCAAAATAGCTACTTCTTTTCTTCGGGGGCTACATTTTTACTAATTGCTGATTATCGAGTAATAGTTGCAAGATAAAGCTAACTGCCTGTTATTCTTTGTTCTTTCAGTTGCTTTGCCTGCTGCACTGGATTTATATTGGATGTGTACTGGAGTCATACTGGATTTACGTATTGTAATGAATTTAACTACATATTGCTAGTATCAGTTTGGAAATTGGGATGTGTTTTATAAGGATACTAAAGACATTTAGCAACTGCAACTGCAACTGGTTTGAAACTGGTTTCAAAATAATTATACTGTAGTCATTATTGCACAACATTTACAACTAACTGGATGCAGACAGAGGAATTACTGCCATATATGTCAGTCAAACCTGGAGCACACTAAAGCAAATAAGTCAGCAAGATGTACTGTTCTTCACATCACAGTGTGTTTCTAAATATACTGTTGGGACACATACAATACTGAGCTTTCCCCTTTACTGTACCTTTCAAGAGCCTGCCTGCAGAGAAACATGCATTTATCTGAAATGCACCTGACTGCACTTGACCACTGTAATAAAGTACATTTTTTCTTCGATGCCTGCATTAACCGTGGAATCAGATAAGAGACCTGCATAAATGAAAGAATAAAAACGTGATTAGCCACTGTCCTTGGGAAGAGAAATTGTAGAGATTGGGTCATGCAGCAGCTTCAAGAACCGGTTTGGAAACTTTTACTGAAAGCACTTCGTGACAAAAACTGACAGGAAAGCTTTATCAAAGCAGTACCATGTAGCAAGCCTCACCCCAAAAGGCAAATTATTTCTCTACTCATCTACATGCTTAATTCTTCCCCATTCTCACACTTCTGTCATTTTAGCTCTAAAAACATAACACAGCAAAGGTGAGAGGCAGAAAAGTCACCACTTCCTGAAAATCTTACATTCTATAAATACCATTGCACCCTTTCAATAAAAGACCAAACATCATTTTGCTTTTGTTGAAAAGCTTAAGAAGTTCAGACCCACTGAACCCAGTATAAAAACCAAATCTGATTCACGCGTCTGCTTTTATTATTTCATTTTGCCACAAACACTCCTTACCTGTATTGTTTGACATCATATGTTCAACTGGAGGATTAGTACTAACTTGCCACGTTGTTTTAACCTCCTTTGGTCCATGCCCACTACTTATGTCCACCTTCCATACTTCTGGGTGACTGCTGAGAGAATACCAAAAGAAGTCCAAATTCAGTCAGGTATTCAGTCACATCTCAATTTTAATGCTGCAAACACTGAAGGTTCTCTTACTCTGGATAGAACTTCTTGACAAGAGCTGAGCTGACGGGCAGTTGAAACACATGCTTCTCATCTGGAGGGTTCTCTCTATAATACTTTATGCAGATTCTACAATAGACAACAGATAGTTACTTTCTCTGGAGACGTGCTTGTGCAACACTGCATAAACCTTGTGTAAAATGAACTACACTCTCAGATTTTATTATTTCCTTTTATTTTCAGTTTTAGTCACAAAGCAAAATTTAGCAGGAAGATCCAGCTGCTCCTTCTGCAGTCTCATTATCATCAATATTGAGGGCTGCTTTTCAAAAACAGTGTCTTTACAACTGTTGAAAAGAATCTATTTCTTACTGTTATTTCAAGAGCAAGAAGTAAAATGAAATAATTACTGTGTCCAAGGGAAGAGGCTCTCGTGTTTGAACTGAAGTAGGACTGTACAGCTGACCATTATTTCCAACATATGGTGAAGCTTTTGAACACAATGAACTTGTTCTTGTAAATCTACTGATGTGGAAATGAAGCAATCCTGGAACAGCAAAAAAGGCTTCTGCTCTTAACTGGACACTCAATGTCTACAATCACACAACACAGCCTCAGGATACTAAAATCATTTTCCTGCTTCTTTTGAGAAGGCAGAAGTCTAAGAACAGCCCAGAAGACTCAGCACTATGTTCCATGCTATCAGAGTATGAGCAGAAGTTCTCTGTCCTGCCTGACAGCAACCCAAATCAGATACCTAGGAAATCATATATGAACAACGAAACAACATTGACATTTCTGCAGTACATTGTTACAGCCTCATGATTTGCAGTTCAGTTTCTCAGCTTACAGGAATGATTGCATCCCCCCATCAGTAAGTGTACTCTACTTTACACTGCTTTCAGAGCTTAAAAATAAAGCATCTTACCAAGGAGGTCAATGTTGCAAGTTCCTGGCCTGTGAGATAAGCAGGGGAAAGAAAAAACAAATAGAATACAGTAAGTAGTTAGTGGCTTTTTTTATGCTGTAGTTGTATTTGCTACATCAGTGTTGTTTTACTGACTTGTTCAAATGAACTCAGTTTGAGCTTTTGAGACCCAATGTAATGGTAGTGGTATCTATGCAAATGCTTAATTGACTAGTTCTCATCTGTATGTTCGGTACAGAGGAAGAATGTTGGCGTTCCTTTTCTTTAATGAATTCATTTATTAATACCTAATCTACCTGTCTGACTAGGCTTCAAAGTACATAATGTTCATGTTAATTTTATTCGAGTTCTGTAGTGGTTTTAGGAAGAAAAAGAGTAATCATACCAGCAAAGAAAATAGCGTGGAGACCTTATCTCCTTCAATATGGGTATTGTTCTGGTTTGTGACTGTGGGAAGACAGTTTCATAATGAAGTCTCTTAGTGATACTTAAACTGTGTTGCTGAATGTAGCATTATTTTCTGCATGAGGAACATAGGCATCTTGAAGATTTCTTTTGTAATTACATACTTTACTTGAACAGTTGTAGGCAATACATGTCTTGGCAAAGATAAATTACTTTTGTTTTTATTCTAATAAACGTAACTCATGTTATTAAAAATTGCCTTCATTATAATTTATGAAATTTCTGTATAAACCTGGTTTCTTTTATTTCTTTTAGTGGTTTGAGGTTCGGTTACTAAATGAATCTATTTAAGGCAAACTTGTGATACTGAAATGGCCATTGTTCAGTTCAAATGCACAACATTCCTAACAGGCATTAAAGTGTTGTTGAAGAGGTCTTTTTGATAGGAATGTAATGCTCGTGAATAAATCCAAGGAAATCTTCAGTTCCCGAAGTTATTTGTGGGCACAAGTTTAAAAAGCAAATTGGGATTTACTTTTTCATTCCCAAATTTGACTGAAAAATCATCTGAAGTTGTCTGATAATTCTGGTGTGTGTATAAGTACATACAGGTTGTATTTCCATAGCTGAGCAGATAAGGGACAGTTAATACGCTGGTTTTGTTTGTGTGCTCCTTTAGAAAGTCCAGATATCCACCACTATGCATAGGGACTCTTCATTAGGTGGCCCATAGAGGTGGCCCATATAGGTGGCCCATATAGGGATGCTGGGCCTATAGGGACTCTTCATTAGGTGGCCCATGGAGGTGGTCCATGTAGGTGGTCCATGTAGGTAGGCAATACCTGAAGGGGTCCTATAGGGATGCTGGGCCTATAGGGACTCTTCATTAGGTGGCCCATATAGGTGGCCCATATAGGGATGCTGGGCCTATAGGGACTCGTCATTAGGTGGTCCATGGAGGTGGTCCATGGAGGTGGCCCATGTAGGTAGGCAATACCTGAAGGGGTCCTATAGGGATGCTGGGCCTATAGGGACTCTTCATTAGGTGGCCCATACAGGTGGCCCATACAGGCGGCCCATACAGGTGGCCCATACAGGTAGGCAATACCTGAAGGGGGCCTATAGGGATGCTGGGCCTATAGGGACTCTTCATTAGGTGGCCCATACAGGTGGCCCATACAGGTGGCCCATACAGGTAGGCAATACCTGAAGGGGGCCTATAGGGATGCTGGGCCTATAGGGACTCTACATTAGGTGGCCCATATAGGTGGCCCAGACAGGTAGGCAATACCTGAAGGGGGCCTATAGGGATGCTGGGCCTATAGGGACTCTTCATTAGGTGGCCCATACAGGTGGCCCATACAGGCGGCCCATACAGGCGGCCCATACAGGTGGCCCATACAGGTAGGCAATACCTGAAGGGGGCCTATAGGGATGCTGGGCCTATAGGGACTCTTCATTAGGTGGCCCATACAGGTGGCCCATACAGGTGGCCCATACAGGTGGCCCATACAGGTAGGCAATACCTGAAGGGGGCCTATAGGGATGCTGGGCCTATAGGGACTCTTCATTAGGTGGTCCATATAGGTGGTCCATGTAGGTGGCCCATGTAGGTAGGCAATACCTGAAGGGGTACTATAGGGATGCTGGGCCTATAGGGACTCTTCATTAGGTGGCCCATACAGGTGGCCCATACAGGCGGCCCATACAGGTGGCCCATACAGGTAGGCAATACCTGAAGGGGGCCTATAGGGATGCTGGGCCTATAGGGACTCTTCATTAGGTGGTCCATACAGGTGGTCCATGTAGGTGGGCAATACCTGAAGGGGTACTATAGGGATGCTGGGCCTATAGGGACTCTTCATTAGGTGGCCCATACAGGTGGCCCATACAGGTAGGCAATACCTGAAGGGGGCCTATAGGGATGCTGGGCCTATAGGGACTCTTCATTAGGTGGCCCATATAGGTGGCCCATACAGGTAGGCAATACCTGAAGGGGGCCTATAGGGATGCTGGGCCCATAGGGACTCTTCATTAGGTGGCCCATATAGGTGGCCCATATAGGTGTCCCAGATAGGTAGGCAATACCTGAAGGGGGCCTATAGGGATGCTGGGCCTATAGGGACTCTTCATTAGGTGGTCCATATAGGTGGTCCATGGAGGTGGCCCATGTAGGTAGGCAATACCTGAAGGGGTCCTATAGGGATGCTGGGCCTATAGGGACTCTTCATTAGGTGGCCCATACAGGTGGCCCATACAGGCGGCCCATACAGGTGGCCCATACAGGTAGGCAATACCTGAAGGGGGCCTATAGGGATGCTGGGCCTATAGGGACTCTTCATTAGGTGGCCCATATAGGTGGCCCATATAGGTGGCCCATACAGGTGGCCCATACAGGTGGCCCATACAGGTAGGCAATACCTGAAGGGGGCCTATAGGGATGCTGGGCCTATAGGGACTCTTCTATAGGTGGTCCATATAGGTGGTCCATATAGGTGGTCCATATAGGTGGCCCATACAGGTGGCCCATACAGGTGGCCCATACAGGTGGCCCGTACAGGTGGCCCGTACAGGTAGGCAATACCTGAAGGGGGCCTTTAGGGATGCTGGGCCTATAGGGACTCTTCATTAGGGGCGGGACTGTGGTGAGAGGACAAGGGGTAATGGGTTTAAACTTAAAACAGGGGAGGTTTAGAATGGATCTGAGGAAGAAATTCTTTACTGTGAGGGTTGTGGGGCCCTGGAATGGGTTGCCCAGGGAAATTGTGAATGCTTCATCCCTGGAGGCGTTCAAGGTGGGGTTGGACATAGCCTTGGATGGCATGGTTTAGTGGGAGGTGTCCCTGCCCATGGCGGGGGGGTTGGAACTCGATGATCTTGAGGTCCTTTCCAACCCTTACTATTCTATGATTCTATGATTAACACTCAAACCCCTCCCACAGATAGAGAAAAACACCCCTGGCCTGGCTTCAGCAACTGCACCAGCTGCTAGGAAGAAGAAAATTAACTGTTACAGCTGAACCCAGGACAACCCCAAACCAAACTATACTACTGAAATACTTAGATGTCAATTTGAGAAAGCAGCACACGATTATACAAGTTAAAGTATTTTAAAACAAATTAACTTTTTTCATTTTGCAGCCATATACAACTGAAAAGTACAACAACTAAAGGAGGCTGGAAACAGCCCTTCAGCAGATGGGAGCAAAAGCGAGATCAAGGTTACCCAAACCATCATTATTTCCTGCATGGAATACCTCTCTCTTCAATTTCTAACCATGTTCACAGCTAGCAGGCTTACCTATGAAAAAACTGACATAATCCTTCTTCATCTTATCCAAACCATTCTCCAAGAGCATTTGCACTGGAGTGATGCCAGTGAGGGAAACAGCCTCCATCTTTCCATGGTAAGACTGCTGAATCAATTTGCTCAGCAAACTGCCACTCCCGTGATGAATCTGAAAATTAGAAAGGTTTTCTTGTGACGTAACTGTGTACAAAACATCATAACCATCAGTCAGAAGTACACCGCCGTTGACACAGAGGCAACCTGTGACAGCTCAAAGTCATTTGAATATGACACAACACAAATGAGGGGCAGTTAAGTGACAAGAGCTATATTGTACTTCAAACAACTCAGAATGTTAACATTTATTGTCAAAATACAAGTACAAACTTATCGTGCAATACAAATACATACCCAGGGCTGTATCTCACCACATTCCAGGGATTCCAGGACCAGCGTGAAACACGCTATCAACTCCTGATAGGAACTGACGCCTTAAAGAAAAAAAAAGGTGCAATATTTTATCAATCCATACCATGACTTTAAAAGGGTTAAAGAAACAATGACCAAAAGAGACCACTGAACTGCATATGACTGCTGGAGAACAGCACACAGCAGAGGCAGATGGGCATACAACACATATTAGCTACATTCTCTCTAAAGACATTGAAGATCAACACACTTTTATAAACCTCACTGAACAGCTGTTGCACTCAGAATGAATGCGATTTAAAAGATGCATAAGTCAATCCCTCAAACAGAAAGGACTTCTTATAATCTCTGGAACAGCTTAACAGAAGTTATTTTTGTTAAGTGATCTGAAAAAATAGTAGTAAATAAAAATATATTTTACTGAAGGACCATGAGTGGTGTCAAAAGAATGATGATATTTATATGCAGTTTTATCAACTTAAGATGTCCTTCAGATCTAGAAGGACAATTTCTATAGCTTTCTGCTTTAGAGCAGATTAGCATTAGTAATTGCTTAGTACCCTTGACAAACAAATAAAATGAAATATATCTGCTGCTAGATGTTGCTCTACCTTTTTATCTTGCAAGAAGGTAAATCAACTCACACACCTAAAATTAGCTCTTTGAGGAAAAGACAAAACTGTTGATAATTTTCTGAAAAGCTTAGTCCTTAAAACTGAAATTCATATTCATTTCACTCAGAAAGCAACACAGACTAGTAGACAAAGAACAGAAGAATTAAGGGAAACCAGATAAGGCAAAACCCCACAACACACATTTCATTTTGCACCATAATTGTTCAGCAAAATCCACGTCTCCTCGCTCACTGAAGACTGATTTTATTGAACTGTCCACTGCCTCTGTGTCACAGTTGATTTTCTGAAAGAGTTAGTTTGCCTTAAGTAAGATAGGATGTCTTAAGGTTCAAAGGCCTTTGGAATTAAACTTTTCTCCAGAGATCAAAATTGGGTGCATCACTAATTTTTCTCCTTTTCCAGGGAAACTACCACCCAGAAACTACTCTGCATAGTAGTTTGGAAGTGAATTTTTATTTAAAACTGAGACTAATTCCATTCAGAATTATCACATAGGGTAATTGCTATCTTTGGACCAGGAAGTGAAGCCTACCATCAGAAAGGCTTTCAATCACAGCCAAGTAAAGCTCAATCAAGCTGTCTAATAAAAACCTATCATCAAGATGATCCTTTTCTCCTTACAATTGCATGATACACAGAGCACTGGTAAATAGCAAGAATAGAGCCCAGCAAGCACTAGCTCAGAACAACCTATGCTATACTGAACTTAGATGATTAAACAACTGTATGTACACCCAGCAGTGCCCTTGGAGACCAAAATGAATACATAAATAGGTTCTCAGAACAGAAAACTCTTCCTGTCATCCCCATCCCAATTATTTCTGGTTTAGCTGATACAAAACACATTCCATTTTTAGCTTATCAGTGAAACAGAAGTTCCCCCTCAATAGTGAAAAGACCCAAATCTTTTCTTGCAGACTGAAAATAAATCTGAACTTGAATTCCTCCATTGCTTTAGAATAGCATAAACCTCTAGTTAATAGGACAGACACCCAACTGATACCATTAAATTGGCCCAAAAGCATTGCATTAGTCAAAAAAAGCAAATTAATGAGAGAACATAAATACTATATACCATAGAAGATATTATGCAAGTAAAAATTTGCAGTAACTACAGTCGTTATAAGGGTAACAAGCTGACAAGGTAATTGGCAGGAAATCAGATATACCTCCATTCCATTTCTGTTTCCTGACACACAAGATCCATCCAGCTTCTTCTTTAAATCTAGTGGAGGAGAAAAATAAATTTCACCACTATGAAATAAAAAAGAATCATCAAACCAATCATATAAATCCCCAGACATCATCACAAACAAATATCCTGACCAGACGGCTAACAGACCATATGTATCCATCTAGAAACTGGTTTTACAGGGCAAGGAAATAGTCTGATGATAGAATTTCCTAACATTTATTACAAGCTTTGCATTTTCACCGTATAAACATACTGTTAACTGAGCATTACCTTGTGAAGTGTTAGTGTGGAAGCAGCAACGGGCAGCAAGTGGTCTGCTGAGTGTCTGGCTTTCTTCTACATGGTTTCTCAGAGTTTTCGTCTGGTTTATCTTTTTCCAGTTTATGTTTTGTCTGGTTTATCTTTTGTCCAAGCTTAATCTACATACCAAAAATCTTACGGTTGCATTTGAAAAGCTTTTGCATCCCTACATCCGATTGCCTTCTTAGATCTGGTTTCTTCTACCTTAAACTTCTGACAAGACACACAGCATTCACCACAGGTTTCAGAAGGAATCACTCATTTTTACAGTTATACAAGTATGTGCATGTGTGCGTATACATAGAAATAAAATTATAACTGGAGGAAGGCCCATTAGTGGGAATTACACATACTAATGGACCATTACCCTGATCCCCAAGAGAGAGGAACAGGATGAAGCCATCGGTGCTTTTGGTGTTTGAGTGCTGTGCCTGTGTGGCCAGCTGTGTACACATGTGTTGTATACATACATTTGGGTGTGTGTGCCTACTGGGAATACCTGCTCAGCCTTGGACTCGGCTGGAGCTGGGGGCATGGAGCTGCAGGAGCCTTGCTGCTGCTGGGCTACAGGATTCAGCCTCCCCCTAACAACTACATTTTCCTGACTGGGCAGGGTTTGGATGGAAGAGAGTTAGATTTCTTCATAGCAGCTTGTACAATACTATGCTTTGGACTTGTGATGATAACAAAGGGATGTTTTAGCCACTGCTGAGCAGTGCTTACACAGCATCAAGGCCTTTCCTGCTCCTCACCCCAGCAAGCACACTGGGAGCACACAAGGAGTTTGGAGGGGACAAACTCACCCCTGCCCTGTCCCATCTCTGGCAGTGTCCCAAGGCCAGCTTGGAGAAACCTGCTCTACCTGAAGGTGCCCCTGCCTGTAGCAGTGGGCTGGAACTGGATGAACTTTAAGGTCCCTTCCAACCCAAACCATTCCATGATTCTGCAATTCTATATGACTATGACACAGCCAGGACAGCTGACCCCAGCTGACCAAAGGGATATCCCGCACCATACGGTGTGCTCAACGGTAACAGCCAGGGAAAGAAGGAGGAGGAGGTGGGTCACACATTTGGAGCGAAGGTGCTTCTCCTCCAAGCCACTGGTACACGTGATGGAGCTGTGCTGCGCTGGGAGGGCCGAATACCTGCCTGCTGATGGGAAGTGGTGAACGGATTCTGCATTGTGCTTTGCTTGTGTACACAGCTCTGCTTTACCTACTGAATGCCCCGTATCTCAGCCCATGCATTCTCACACTCTCACCTTTCTGATTCTCTCCCCTGTCCCTAGTCCCTTCCTTTTTCAGTGTTCCGGTAGCAGGACAGCAGGGAATTGTCTGGGATGTACCTAAGCACAGAAGCACATTGACATTTAAACACCTGAAAATAACCCTGAAAGAACAGTTGATAAATAGTTCTAGTTTTGAACTGGCTTCAGTATTGAGAAACTCTCTTCACAAAATGGTCAATTCTCTCTCCAGCCCATCTGTCGAGCAGTATCTCCTTTGAAAGAATCTGCACTATAAGCCTGATTTCAGCAAGGGATCTAGAGAGAATGGCCATTTGCTTCAGCAAAATAGCTACTTCTTTTCTTTGGGTGCTACATTTTTACTAATTGCTGATTATCGAGTAATAGTTGCAAGATAAAGCTAACTGCCTGTTATTCTTTGTTCTTTCAGTTGCTTTGCCTGCTGCACTGGATTTATATTGGATGTGTACTGGAGTCATACTGGATTTACGTATTGTAATGAATTTAACTACATATTGCTAGTATCAGTTTGGAAATTGGGATGTGTTTTATAAGGATACTAAAGACATTTAGCAACTGCAACTGGTTTGAAAGACTACAGACTTTTTAGTCTTGGAAATACTGTGCAGATGGGTCCTGCAACAGAAGACAGCAGCTTTTCCCTGGGGCTCCTGCCTGGCAGGATATTCATTAAAAAGCTACTCCAGACCATACTGTACGCATGCATGCTGTGCTATCCTTACCTCACCTACAGAACCATAACAACATTACAGCAGGGTTGAAAACTAGGCTTGGCAACAAACGCGTACGTGATCTACTTCTCAATTCCCTACAACACACTCCAAAGTGAGTTTGGAAAAACATAAAAGTACCCACTAGAATCCTACATTAAAATCCAGTACCAAGAATTGGCATAGTCTTCAAAACTTCTCACTCCAATTGATCTTGCATCCTGGACATTATTGATGCTGCTGAGAAAAGATAAAACAGAGTAAAGGCTGCTTTAGCTAGAAAAGCAAAATGTATTTAAACAACAAATAGGCACAGTGAAGGAATCCGAAATATCTTTGCTAGTGGTGAGTATATTACTATCCTCCAGCTCCAGTTCCCTAACCAAGCCAACATCAGCCATCGTTACCCCAAACCAAAACAACTGTAAAAATGCCCATACGGCTCCTGAAAGAGCTCCATTAAAAAAGCTTTTGGGTTTTCACTCTCGCCAGATAGAACTGATCATTATGGCACAAGTGCATACTATTCAGATGCGCAGTGCACCAAGAGCCAAACAGCTGTCACTCCAGAACTGCTAATAGCAGAGAAGCAGAAAACGGCCCAGTGAAGCAAAAGGAGGACTTCTTGGAGTTGTTTTCCTACCCTGCAAAGTGCCTGCCCGTATTAATGGTTTCCTAACATTAGAAGAAATGAAGAATCTTCTTACCAAAGAACAGACAATGTAGCTGTAGATGCCAGAAGAGGGAAACTTTGTCAACTGAGGGCGTTATCACTGCTGGCAAGGTGCTAGAATGTGGCAGCCTCAGATCGAGAGGCACGAAAAGGTACCCCTGTGCTCCAGACAGACTGAGGAATGAGAGCAGCTGGAAAAGGAAGGCGACTGCAGCGGTTTTCTCTCATCCTGGTTGCCACCCAGGACTGGAGATGCCTGCTGTCCATCTGCAAGGGAAGTGCTGTCTGGCATCAGAGCCTGGGACATGGTCTTTGGACCTTTAGGCATACGCTAAAAGACAGGAGCACGCTGATGAGGTGAGATGCCACAGTGCTAGGACAGTAGAAACGCTGTTGCAGGAAGGCAGAGCTGAGGCCATTACTGGCTGGCCCGAGTCCTGCAGCATGAGGACTTCAATTTGAACCTCCTTTAGCTTTCCTTGGTACTAATTTTTCCTAGGAAAACCAAGCGGAATGTTTTCAAAACTGACAGTCATTCTGAGGCACACTAAAGCTTTTGGCTCCTTTCTCGTTTCTGCATACCACGGTGCTGGTTTTCCCCACCGGAACTTCGCAAGTGCTCAGGCACAGAAACCATCCACTAGCAAGTCTTGTCTGGGTACCCTCAGCCATTTGCTGCAACAGATTCTGATCTTTTTTTTCAATTCCTGAATTATTTCACAGTCTCAGAATCCAACACACAGGCATTAAAGACGAGTACAACCTACTCTGCAGCTTCCCTGAGATCGGTTATGTTTCTTGTTTTCCCTCTGCCATCGTTGAACGTAGTCTGATTTGCCACGGTTAGCACACCATTCTTCGTGGAGAAGCCTGGGAAGCACCTCTTCAGAGCTATTCAAAATACCAAAAGAAAGCAGAAATGTTACACCTCACGGCAAGTGAGCTCCGCTTTTGTTGCTTGTCTTTTGTGACATACTTAAACGCTTTCAGAGTCAAGATCAATTGCTTTTCAGCTGATTATCTAACGGAATGCTGACCTTGAGAACTCTTGCGAGAGCCATTCTATTCAAAGTCAGGATTTTTATGCTCAGGCATGGTGGGATCGCCGCTGCCAACTGAAGATTCTAGGTACTACCGAATAACAACAGCAGTATCTGTAGCAGTTTAAGAATTTGTAATAAATGCAGAACTTACTCTCCGTAACTTAGCAGCCTGGAGAAACTGCGGCTTCTTTTTTACGAATCGTATTAGCACCCAAAACAATACTTAACAGCAAATGTCAGCTCCTCGCATGCCACGTGAGCTCCAGCACCGGTCACTATCACTAGACATTCCTGGAGAGGAAGCAATGGAAAAAACACAGAAACTATTGGGTAGACTGAGTGAGGATGAGATTATAAAAGAGAGAGACAAGGACAGATGTTTACATACTCATTTACGTTGCCCTGCTCTTTGCTGCACCAAGTCCTTGCTTCCATTCCAAAGGGAAGAGCAGGTTAGTCCTCCTGCATACCTGTACTTCACCTTTATCTGACGCTTCTGCACTTTCCGTACCAGGTTCTGATAAGCACCGATGCCTGGGCTCAATATTCAGCCTGGAATACCTACCTCCCCCCTCCCCCCCCCGCCCCGTTATTCTCAGGAAATTAATTATCTAACACGTCTCTTTTCCTCCTTCTCTAATCTTCACCTCTTGCTGCAGTCTAAAAGAAAATAATAGCTTCTTTGAAAATGATTTTCTGTCTTTTGGGTCAGTACCTCATTTTTCACACAGATTCTTAATTTTTTATCATTTCATCCATTATTTTCTCATTTGACAGCCTGTGCCTGGCTTACACAATCTCTGTTTTAAAGCATGGAAAAACAAACAGCAGCTTCTTATTCGCATGAGCTTCTAGGTCAGTGACAGATACTCTCGAGCTCTGACACCTGGGCTTGTCTACTCAGAAACACCTGCTGACCACAGTGACAAAACCAGGTTTTTGTCCCCTTAATTCCTCTGCCTCCCTGCATAGGCAGCACTACGTGCAGCACTGAAAAGCAAGCTGCGCCGTAACCGGGCTCAAGTACCACCTGAACTTCAACAGCTGCCCCAGCATTTCCTTCAAGTCAACACCTTGGCCTGGGTTGAGTGCTCACGTTTTGGAAGGCACAATTTGCGCTGTAAAGCATTTCGTATCAGTGATGATTGAAGAGCAAGAAAGAGCTCAGCTTGACCCAATCGCACTCCGGGTGTCCACGGATGGCTCCCTAGAAAAAAAAAATACTAAATCCTTATACTTTCAAACTGTTTGAAACTGAAGGGATGCCACTGCCAGGTAACAGTCAGCACCTCGTGATCTTGCCACAAAACACTTCTCAGACTGGAGCTGTGCTTTCACGTGAACGCTCCCAATCTGCTAAGATGTGTGTAAGAAATAGAACCACTCACGAGGCCTGCTTGGAATGATCATCGAAGGACAATCTTCATCACGCAGGACTTGAGCAGCAGACTAAAGAGGGGAAAAATCGGAATGTTGAATACACAGCAGAAAAACTGAGGTTTGTTTCTCACCCACTCTGAGAAAATGCCCCAAACTGGACTCTGTAGCCTCCTCCCCAAACAGACTGGTGGAGCTGCAAGGCACATTCATCATGTGAGAATCCAACCTCTCAATTGATTTGGGAAAAGACTGTGCTTTACTTTTCTAGTGACAAAAAAAAGAAGAGACCTGTTCACTTTGGATTGGCACGTGCGGTGGTAATGACTGGGCGATCGTTGTTTGCCTCCCCTTGCTTTTCTCTTAGAGAAGAGGGAGAATTTAACACAACTAACACAGCTGAATTGCAAGGTGGTTCAGAGATGGGAGAAATGACACCGTACATCTGAGACCAAAATCACTTCCGTGAATGACAGACTTCTTTTCCTAGCTGAATTACTGAGGAGCTCTACGTAACTTAGGAGCCTTAAGAACTGGTTTGAGACACTCTGCTCTACTGCTGGGGAGCACTTAAGTACCAAAGGATACTTGCCACAGTACCGCAACCACATGGAAGTATTCCATCACCTCCTGATACGTACAGACCTTGCGAGGACTGTTAACACCAGGCTCGCAGAACTGCTTAAAGTAATGCCACTGATCGGGTTCGTAGCTGTAGGAAGCCTGAACATCAGTGCAGGTCACACACCTGCCTGGGCCCAAAGCTGCAAGAAAAGAAGGGTTTGAAATACCATGACTTAAACAGGCACACTCTGTGCTTAAAGACAGCCTCACCTTTGGGCGACAGACACGCCCTGCGGTTCAGAAGAATGCTATCTTTATACAAGGTATGAAACTAAGCCGCTGCAAACTGCTGCTGTAGTTAAACAGTAAGTTGGGGTACCACATGTCTGCCAGAGAGTTATGAAATCGAACCCTAAAAGGACATAAAGAAAGAAAGAAAGAAGAGGAAGGGGCCTGCTAGACACCTGCACAAACAACACACAGCCAGGAGCCTGTCCACAGAGCACCAGGACAATCTACAAACGAGAGACTCCCCCAGAAACAAGACCTGGAACATTTTCAAGTCAATCTCAAATAACCTCCTGTGACACTGCCCTCATCTTCAGCCGCACGCTGTGGCCAGCAAGGTCAGGCATATTTTGCCCTGTAGAGTGCTGGGCGCATAGGCTGCTGTCCTGGTTTAAGCTTATAAACCCATACAGTCGCTCTCTCACTCACTTCCCCCTCTTTCTTCCCTCTGCTCCTGGAGGGATGGGAAGGAGAATTGAAAGAATGCAACTCCCACAGGTTGAGATAAGAACAGTTTAGTAACTAAGGTATAACACAAATCACTGCTGCTCCCACCAATAATAATAATGACAAGGCAGATACAAGGAAAAGGAGAATACAATAGCTCACCATCAAATATCAAGCCCGACCACCCAGTGCACCCCCACCAGTAACAATAATGACAAGGCAAATACAAGGGAAGGATACAATTGCTCACCACCCAGTATCAAGCAGTGCACCCCCCCACTGCATCCCCCACCGTGCACCCTCACCACCCTTCCGGGTCTCTGCTCTCCGTTTCTACATCCTGGACACCACTTGCTGTGGTATGGAATAATCTCTTTGCTTAGTCTGGGTCACGTGTCCTGTCTCTCCTTCCTCCCGGCTTCCCCTCCTCCCTAGCAGAGCATGAGGCTCACAAAGTCCTTGGCCAGCCTAAACATCACCAAGCAGTAACCGAAAACACTGCTGTTATCAGCACTGTTCCCAGGCCCAAAATCAAAAACACAGCGCTGCTCCACCAGCTACCAAGAAGGAGAAAAATGACTGCTGCTGCTGAACCCAGGACAGCTGCACACTGGGCCATCCACAGCTGTCTCATCCCTTAAAAGCACTAGGATTTAAAGGGCATTTGTAAAGCTTTAATGAGAGAAACTCTCTTTCATCTTCATATGGCATAATTTTTAGATGGCAGAAAATTCCGTGAGCAAGCCTTAGGCCAACTGCTCCCACATCTAAAGCCTTTAGCTCCATGGCCAGGGCAAATCAGCAGCAGAGCAAATGAAGGCTCTGGCCCTTCTCAACAGACTGAGACTTGAAATGACTTGGCATAAACCAGAAAAGCCCTAAGGCCACCCAGTCTGGTAACTCGATGAGCCTCCTGCTACAAGGACCTTGCAACACGGATCGAAGTCTGCATCAGCTCCCTCACAACGCTGTCTCTGCATCTAGAATACTAAGCCTTTCTGAAGAAACCTAATGACTTTATTGGAGCAAGGCAGGCATCCAAACCGAGGGAAACCAGGAGAGCAGCAGCAGCAACCGAAATCCTCCCGGACTGTCTCACCAGAAAAGCTGGGATTAGCTGGGCTCCCCCAGGGCACAACACGGCAAGGTCTATTTGCAGAACAAAAGGAGGGCAATTAGCCCTGCCCCAGCCCCCCATTGCTGCAGACCTCACTCATTTCATGGACAGAGAATTTCAACCTCCAGATCTTTCAGCATCTTAAAGGTACAGTGAACAGTTTCATTTCCAAACTAACTGCCAGTTTAGATCAGAGGAAATAAACAGGAAATCCCTTGGCTGGTTTCTAAAAGCTCATTTCCATCTTCACCCCTTTCCCTACTAATGAAGATACAGTGTGAATTAAGGACCCTCTGGGCAATTCCCCCCACTTTCTTTACTTCCCCCAGTACCGAGCAATACCGAGCAAAGGGAGAGAGACAAGCACAGTGGCAGGGCTCAGGATGCCGGGCAGGAACCTCCGAGGCGCCTGAAATTCAGCAAGGGAGATTAAGGTAGAAGCAAGCGCACTCAGGGCCCCTGACCCGGCTCCTCTCCGGCAGACCGCAACCCTGCCGCTCCGGGCGCAGTGAAGCTTCCCGCGCCGGGCGGCCAGCGGGCAGGAGACACCCCCCTGCGCCCGCCCAAGGGACGGGCGGACCTACTCGCCTCCCCGGTAACCCCGCTGGGCTCGGACCTCACCTGCTGCCGCCGCTGCCGGGACCCGGACCCTGCTCGCCGCAAATGAGCTGCTGCCGCAAATGACCTCCTGCCGCAAATGACCTCCTGCCGCAAATGCCCTCCTGCCGCAAATGCCCTCCTGCCGCAAATGCCCTCCTGCCGCAAATGCCCTCCTGCCGCAAATGCCCTCCTGCCGCAAATGACCTCCTCCCTCCCCTCCCCTCCCCGGCCCCCGCCCTTGCAGACTCAGACTCAGGGTTTTGGAGTATTTTGCGGGCACGAGGGCTGATCCGGGGACCCTGGGGTGCCCCAAACGACACCATCCATTCACAGATTCCCCACACCCCCGTTTTCATTCCACCCCCCCGAAGCAAAAAGAGACAAACAAAAACAAAAAAAAAAACTCAGCAAAAACGGAGACACAGTGCTCCACGGAGCACTCCCCGGGGGATGTAAACTGGGCGAGGAGCAGCAGTTTCGCCGCCTCTTGGCTCCGCGGCGGCGAAAAAGTAAGCGTTTGCTGCCACCTTGTGCCCAAACATCGGTACTGCAGGATGAGTTGAAGCAGAGGTGCTGCCATCATGTGGCCAATATTCGGCACTGCAGGCGGCGCAAGAAAGCGGGTCCACGTATAACGCTGGACCAATCAGAAAGGCAGGTGGGCCGGGCTAAGAGTGATTGACAGGCATCTCAGCCAATGGCGGCCGCCGAGGGCAGGGACCAATCAGAGCAGGGGGAGGGCCGGGCTAAGAGTGATTGACAGACGTCTCAGCCAATGGCGGCCGCCGAGGGCTCTGGCCAATCAGAGCGGAGGGAGGGCCGGGCTACGAGTGATTGACAGGCGTCTCAGCCAATGGCGGCCGTCGGAAGCTCTGGCCAATCAGAGCGGAGGGAGGGCCGGGCTACGAGTGATTGACAGGCGTCTCAGCCAATGGCGGCCGCCGAGAGCTCTGGCCAATCAGAGCGGAGGGAGGGCCGGGCTAAGAGTGATTGACAGGCATCTCAGCCAATGGCGGCCGCCGGAAGCTCTGGCCAATCAGAGCGGAGGGAGGGCCGGGCTACGAGTGATTGACAGGCGTCTCAGCCAATGGCGGCCGCCGGAAGCTCTGGCCAATCAGAGCGGAGGGAGGGCCGGGCTAAGAGTGATTGACAGGCATCTCAGCCAATGGCAGCCGCCAGAAGCTCTGGCCAATCAGAGCAGAGGGAGGGCCGGGCTAAGAGTGATTGACAGGCGTCTCAGCCAATGGCCGCCGCCGGAAGCTCTGGCCCGGCAGAGCAGAGGGAGGGCCGGGCTAAGAGTGATTGACAGGCCTCTCAGCCAATGGCAGCCGCCGGAAGCTCTGGCCCGGCAGAGCAGAGGGAGGGCCGGGCTAAGAGTGATTGACAGGCGTCTCAGCCAATGGCGGCCGCCGGAAGCTCTGGCCCGGCAGAGCAGAGGGAGGGCCGGGCTAAGAGTGATTGACAGGCGTCTCAGCCAATGGCGGCCGCCGGAAGCTCTGGCCCGGCAGAGCAGAGGGAGGGCCGGGCTACAAGCGATTGACAGGCTTCTAGGCCAAAGACAGCCCCCGGGGGGCGATGCCCATTCAGAGCTGCCGGGGAGGGGCCGAGCTAAGCGTGATTGACAGGAGTTTTGGTCAAGGGCGGCCGCCGGCCGCCTGGAAGCTGCTTCCGGTGCCACAGTGCTGCTTCCCCCCCTCCAGTACAGTTTTGGCCGCATGACGGCAGCAGTTAGTGTTGCACTGAGGCACTCCTTTGCCCCCTCCCGTCCCCACCACCTGCAGTACCGAAATTTGGACACTTGGGGGCAGCACCGAGCAGCACCCGGCACCGCCCCTTGTCCCCTCCCATCCCCACCTCCTGCAGCACCGAGCAGCACCCGGCACCGCCCCTTGCCCCTCCCATCCCCACCTCCTGCAGTACCGAAATTTGGACACTTGGGGGCAGCACCGAGCAGCACCCGGCACCGCCCCTTGCCCCTCCCATCCCCACCTCCTGCAGTACCGAAATTTGGACACTTGGGGGCAGCACCGAGCAGCACCCGGCACCGCCCCTTGCCCCTCCCATCCCCACCTCCTGCAGTACCGAAATTTGGACACTTGGGGGCAGCACCGAGCAGCACCCGGCACCGCCCCTTGTCCCCTCCCATCCCCACCACCTGCAGTATCCAGATTTGGACACGTGGTGGCAGCACACGCTCACTTTTCGGTACCCAAGAGGCAAGCGGCTGCGAAACGGCCGCTCCCCGCCCAGTTCACGTCCTCCGGGGCCACCAACTGCTCACAGAGGTAGGGCTGACTCTTCTCCGTCCCCGGCGCCTCCGTAGCAAAAACCATTCCAGGCCGTCGCCACTGTCGCCAGGGACGAGGCTGGGGCTGTTCTACCCACGCTCCCCAAGCACAGAAAGCGGAGAGGTGTGTTCACATACAAGACGCTGCACAGCACATCTGCCCCCACCGTGGAGCGCTGGCGGTTCCGGCTGTGCTGCACACGGGAGCAGAGCTCTGCACCCGCTGCAGCTGGGATGGGGAAGAGAACCAGAAGGTGACGGGGAGAACGCTTCTGGCTTGCGATCAAACAGTTTAACAACCACCAACCACACAGATCCTAAACGGGATGCTTTTCTCCCCAAAACTTGGTGTGGGTATCCCCCCACCGCCCCTGCACACCCAGAATCGCAGGACTGGGAGGACTTCTGGGCTCCACAAGCACCTCCTGTCACAGAAGGTCTCTGTTTGGAGGAATCGGACCCAAATCAAGCTGTTACCCCCCCTTTTTTCAGGGGACCCACCCCATCCTCACCTGCTCCTCTGACGAATCATCGCCCCCCCGCCCAGTGACACTGGGGTGCCCCAAATGACACCATCCGTCCCCAGATTCCCCCCACATCCCCCTTTTTATGTCATACACCACCCCCATAAAACACCTCCAAAAAATGAGGAAAGCTGCCCCAAGCCACGATGGTGCCACAGCTCTTGATCGGGCCCTGCTCTGCCACGTTCCCTCTCTGTTCCCAGGCTGGGACAGGCACCCCAGAGCACCACGGCCCCGGCCCCCATCTGCCGGAGGGTACCTGTTGAGCATCGCGAGACAGCTGCAGCAAAAGCCCTTGAAGGTGCTTTTCTTTTCCCCCTCCTCCATGGAGCTATGGACAGTGCGACCAAAGACCCTCGGATTCAAGCCCCCTTGTCTACTGAGAACCGTTTACAGGTAATGTTAAAATAAGTCTGAAAGCATCTACTCCATCTGTTTGTGTTCTGGTCCCGCTCCTTGGCATACAGATGACAGTGAGAAAACACATCAAAACCAAACTCCTTCTTTAACATCTGTTTCCAGAGAGCAGTGTGCAGAGTAGGTAAACACAGAGTCCTGCCGGGCTGGAAGCAAGCCCAGGGCTCTGAAATAAGGTGCACAGAAGAGGCGAACGGTTCCGATGGGATCAAACCATGCCGGGCTTCCAGGCACACGCCCCAGATCTGTTCTTCCTGGTGCTGCAGTGGCTGACCCCAACAGGGACGTGCACCCTGCCCAGTCAATCCCTGAAATACGCGTCACTTCCCATCTGGTTCCTCTTGTTAAGAACCCTGAACACAAAAGACATCTTTCTGCCACGGCCTTCCCTGGGGCACACAACAAATACGGTATTTATTGATGGAGGTGATGAGCGAGAGACTTGGCAACAACAGCCTGAAGAGAGGTGAACTGCGGTTAATAGCTTAAATCAATGAAAAACCTTCTTCAATAAAAAAACACACTGTGCCTGTTACAAATGTTATTCTGTTGCACTGGTATGTTTACAAAGACAGATACGTTAAAGGAAAAGGGATTACACGGTAACAACTGTCCTTAATAGAGTGGTTCCCTTAAACTGAGCCTTGAAAGCAGCAGTTCTTTGGGAGTACGATAAAAAGAACAGAGCAATTCCATACTTCATTTTTAATCCTGCCTCCTTTCACCGTCAGGCCTTCACTGCCATCACCCAAACTCTGGCACTTTAATATGTTTTCCCAGAAACCATTGGATGCATGCTGTCATTTGGCGAAAAGTCGGAAGAAAATTCCATCCAACTACTTTAAAAGTAACCACAACTCCTCATAAGAGTATCCTACTTGAAATGCGGAAACTGGCTTCAGTATTGAGAAGCTCTCTTCACAAAACGGTCAATTCTCTCTCCAGCCCATCTGAGGAGCAGTATCTCCTTTGAAAGAATCTGCACTATAAGCCTGATTTCAGCAAGGGATCTAGAGAGAATGGCCATTTGCTTCAGCAAAATAGCTACTTCTTTTCTTCGGGGGCTACATTTTTACTAATTGCTGATTATCGAGTAATAGTTGCAAGATAAAGCTAACTGCCTGTTATTCTTTGTTCTTTCAGTTGCTTTGCCTGCTGCACTGGATTTATATTGGATGTGTACTGGAGTCATACTGGATTTACGTATTGTAATGAATTTAACTACATATTGCTAGTATCAGTTTGGAAATTGGGATGTGTTTTATAAGGATACTAAAGACATTTAGCAACTGCAACTGCAACTGGTTTGAAACTGGTTTCAAAATAATTATACTGTAGTCATTATTGCACAACATTTACAACTAACTGGATGCAGACAGAGGAATTACTGCCATATATGTCAGTCAAACCTGGAGCACACTAAAGCAAATAAGTCAGCAAGATGTACTGTTCTTCACATCACAGTGTGTTTCTAAATATACTGTTGGGACACATACAATACTGAGCTTTCCCCTTTACTGTACCTTTCAAGAGCCTGCCTGCAGAGAAACATGCATTTATCTGAAATGCACCTGACTGCACTTGACCACTGTAATAAAGTACATTTTTTCTTCGATGCCTGCATTAACCGTGGAATCAGATAAGAGACCTGCATAAATGAAAGAATAAAAACGTGATTAGCCACTGTCCTTGGGAAGAGAAATTGTAGAGATTGGGTCATGCAGCAGCTTCAAGAACCGGTTTGGAAACTTTTACTGAAAGCACTTCGTGACAAAAACTGACAGGAAAGCTTTATCAAAGCAGTACCATGTAGCAAGCCTCACCCCAAAAGGCAAATTATTTCTCTACTCATCTACATGCTTAATTCTTCCCCATTCTCACACTTCTGTCATTTTAGCTCTAAAAACATAACACAGCAAAGGTGAGAGGCAGAAAAGTCACCACTTCCTGAAAATCTTACATTCTATAAATACCATTGCACCCTTTCAATAAAAGACCAAACATCATTTTGCTTTTGTTGAAAAGCTTAAGAAGTTCAGACCCACTGAACCCAGTATAAAAACCAAATCTGATTCACGCGTCTGCTTTTATTATTTCATTTTGCCACAAACACTCCTTACCTGTATTGTTTGACATCATATGTTCAACTGGAGGATTAGTACTAACTTGCCACGTTGTTTTAACCTCCTTTGGTCCATGCCCACTACTTATGTCCACCTTCCATACTTCTGGGTGACTGCTGAGAGAATACCAAAAGAAGTCCAAATTCAGTCAGGTATTCAGTCACATCTCAATTTTAATGCTGCAAACACTGAAGGTTCTCTTACTCTGGATAGAACTTCTTGACAAGAGCTGAGCTGACGGGCAGTTGAAACACATGCTTCTCATCTGGAGGGTTCTCTCTATAATACTTTATGCAGATTCTACAATAGACAACAGATAGTTACTTTCTCTGGAGACGTGCTTGTGCAACACTGCATAAACCTTGTGTAAAATGAACTACACTCTCAGATTTTATTATTTCCTTTTATTTTCAGTTTTAGTCACAAAGCAAAATTTAGCAGGAAGATCCAGCTGCTCCTTCTGCAGTCTCATTATCATCAATATTGAGGGCTGCTTTTCAAAAACAGTGTCTTTACAACTGTTGAAAAGAATCTATTTCTTACTGTTATTTCAAGAGCAAGAAGTAAAATGAAATAATTACTGTGTCCAAGGGAAGAGGCTCTCGTGTTTGAACTGAAGTAGGACTGTACAGCTGACCATTATTTCCAACATATGGTGAAGCTTTTGAACACAATGAACTTGTTCTTGTAAATCTACTGATGTGGAAATGAAGCAATCCTGGAACAGCAAAAAAGGCTTCTGCTCTTAACTGGACACTCAATGTCTACAATCACACAACACAGCCTCAGGATACTAAAATCATTTTCCTGCTTCTTTTGAGAAGGCAGAAGTCTAAGAACAGCCCAGAAGACTCAGCACTATGTTCCATGCTATCAGAGTATGAGCAGAAGTTCTCTGTCCTGCCTGACAGCAACCCAAATCAGATACCTAGGAAATCATATATGAACAACGAAACAACATTGACATTTCTGCAGTACATTGTTACAGCCTCATGATTTGCAGTTCAGTTTCTCAGCTTACAGGAATGATTGCATCCCCCCATCAGTAAGTGTACTCTACTTTACACTGCTTTCAGAGCTTAAAAATAAAGCATCTTACCAAGGAGGTCAATGTTGCAAGTTCCTGGCCTGTGAGATAAGCAGGGGAAAGAAAAAACAAATAGAATACAGTAAGTAGTTAGTGGCTTTTTTTATGCTGTAGTTGTATTTGCTACATCAGTGTTGTTTTACTGACTTGTTCAAATGAACTCAGTTTGAGCTTTTGAGACCCAATGTAATGGTAGTGGTATCTATGCAAATGCTTAATTGACTAGTTCTCATCTGTATGTTCGGTACAGAGGAAGAATGTTGGCGTTCCTTTTCTTTAATGAATTCATTTATTAATACCTAATCTACCTGTCTGACTAGGCTTCAAAGTACATAATGTTCATGTTAATTTTATTCGAGTTCTGTAGTGGTTTTAGGAAGAAAAAGAGTAATCATACCAGCAAAGAAAATAGCGTGGAGACCTTATCTCCTTCAATATGGGTATTGTTCTGGTTTGTGACTGTGGGAAGACAGTTTCATAATGAAGTCTCTTAGTGATACTTAAACTGTGTTGCTGAATGTAGCATTATTTTCTGCATGAGGAACATAGGCATCTTGAAGATTTCTTTTGTAATTACATACTTTACTTGAACAGTTGTAGGCAATACATGTCTTGGCAAAGATAAATTACTTTTGTTTTTATTCTAATAAACGTAACTCATGTTATTAAAAATTGCCTTCATTATAATTTATGAAATTTCTGTATAAACCTGGTTTCTTTTATTTCTTTTAGTGGTTTGAGGTTCGGTTACTAAATGAATCTATTTAAGGCAAACTTGTGATACTGAAATGGCCATTGTTCAGTTCAAATGCACAACATTCCTAACAGGCATTAAAGTGTTGTTGAAGAGGTCTTTTTGATAGGAATGTAATGCTCGTGAATAAATCCAAGGAAATCTTCAGTTCCCGAAGTTATTTGTGGGCACAAGTTTAAAAAGCAAATTGGGATTTACTTTTTCATTCCCAAATTTGACTGAAAAATCATCTGAAGTTGTCTGATAATTCTGGTGTGTGTATAAGTACATACAGGTTGTATTTCCATAGCTGAGCAGATAAGGGACAGTTAATACGCTGGTTTTGTTTGTGTGCTCCTTTAGAAAGTCCAGATATCCACCACTATGCATAGGGACTCTTCATTAGGTGGCCCATAGAGGTGGCCCATATAGGTGGCCCATATAGGGATGCTGGGCCTATAGGGACTCTTCATTAGGTGGCCCATGGAGGTGGTCCATGTAGGTGGTCCATGTAGGTAGGCAATACCTGAAGGGGTCCTATAGGGATGCTGGGCCTATAGGGACTCTTCATTAGGTGGCCCATATAGGTGGCCCATATAGGGATGCTGGGCCTATAGGGACTCGTCATTAGGTGGTCCATGGAGGTGGTCCATGGAGGTGGCCCATGTAGGTAGGCAATACCTGAAGGGGTCCTATAGGGATGCTGGGCCTATAGGGACTCTTCATTAGGTGGCCCATACAGGTGGCCCATACAGGCGGCCCATACAGGTGGCCCATACAGGTAGGCAATACCTGAAGGGGGCCTATAGGGATGCTGGGCCTATAGGGACTCTTCATTAGGTGGCCCATACAGGTGGCCCATACAGGTGGCCCATACAGGTAGGCAATACCTGAAGGGGGCCTATAGGGATGCTGGGCCTATAGGGACTCTACATTAGGTGGCCCATATAGGTGGCCCAGACAGGTAGGCAATACCTGAAGGGGGCCTATAGGGATGCTGGGCCTATAGGGACTCTTCATTAGGTGGCCCATACAGGTGGCCCATACAGGCGGCCCATACAGGCGGCCCATACAGGTGGCCCATACAGGTAGGCAATACCTGAAGGGGGCCTATAGGGATGCTGGGCCTATAGGGACTCTTCATTAGGTGGCCCATACAGGTGGCCCATACAGGTGGCCCATACAGGTAGGCAATACCTGAAGGGGGCCTATAGGGATGCTGGGCCTATAGGGACTCTTCATTAGGTGGTCCATATAGGTGGTCCATGTAGGTGGCCCATGTAGGTAGGCAATACCTGAAGGGGTACTATAGGGATGCTGGGCCTATAGGGACTCTTCATTAGGTGGCCCATACAGGTGGCCCATACAGGCGGCCCATACAGGTGGCCCATACAGGTAGGCAATACCTGAAGGGGGCCTATAGGGATGCTGGGCCTATAGGGACTCTTCATTAGGTGGTCCATACAGGTGGTCCATGTAGGTGGGCAATACCTGAAGGGGTACTATAGGGATGCTGGGCCTATAGGGACTCTTCATTAGGTGGCCCATACAGGTGGCCCATACAGGTAGGCAATACCTGAAGGGGGCCTATAGGGATGCTGGGCCTATAGGGACTCTTCATTAGGTGGCCCATATAGGTGGCCCATACAGGTAGGCAATACCTGAAGGGGGCCTATAGGGATGCTGGGCCCATAGGGACTCTTCATTAGGTGGCCCATATAGGTGGCCCATATAGGTGGCCCAGATAGGTAGGCAATACCTGAAGGGGGCCTATAGGGATGCTGGGCCTATAGGGACTCTTCATTAGGTGGTCCATATAGGTGGTCCATGGAGGTGGCCCATGTAGGTAGGCAATACCTGAAGGGGTCCTATAGGGATGCTGGGCCTATAGGGACTCTTCATTAGGTGGCCCATACAGGTGGCCCATACAGGCGGCCCATACAGGTGGCCCATACAGGTAGGCAATACCTGAAGGGGGCCTATAGGGATGCTGGGCCTATAGGGACTCTTCATTAGGTGGCCCATATAGGTGGCCCATATAGGTGGCCCATACAGGTGGCCCATACAGGTGGCCCATACAGGTAGGCAATACCTGAAGGGGGCCTATAGGGATGCTGGGCCTATAGGGACTCTTCTATAGGTGGTCCATATAGGTGGTCCATATAGGTGGTCCATATAGGTGGCCCATACAGGTGGCCCATACAGGTGGCCCATACAGGTGGCCCATACAGGTGGCCCATACAGGTAGGCAATACCTGAAGGGGGCCTTTAGGGATGCTGGGCCTATAGGGACTCTTCATTAGGGGCGGGACTGTGGTGAGAGGACAAGGGGTAATGGGTTTAAACTTAAAACAGGGGAGGTTTAGAATGGATCTGAGGAAGAAATTCTTTACTGTGAGGGTTGTGGGGCCCTGGAATGGGTTGCCCAGGGAAATTGTGAATGCTTCATCCCTGGAGGCGTTCAAGGTGGGGTTGGACATAGCCTTGGATGGCATGGTTTAGTGGGAGGTGTCCCTGCCCATGGCGGGGGGGTTGGAACTCGATGATCTTGAGGTCCTTTCCAACCCTTACTATTCTATGATTCTATGATTAACACTCAAACCCCTCCCACAGATAGAGAAAAACACCCCTGGCCTGGCTTCAGCAACTGCACCAGCTGCTAGGAAGAAGAAAATTAACTGTTACAGCTGAACCCAGGACAACCCCAAACCAAACTATACTACTGAAATACTTAGATGTCAATTTGAGAAAGCAGCACACGATTATACAAGTTAAAGTATTTTAAAACAAATTAACTTTTTTCATTTTGCAGCCATATACAACTGAAAAGTACAACAACTAAAGGAGGCTGGAAACAGCCCTTCAGCAGATGGGAGCAAAAGCGAGATCAAGGTTACCCAAACCATCATTATTTCCTGCATGGAATACCTCTCTCTTCAATTTCTAACCATGTTCACAGCTAGCAGGCTTACCTATGAAAAAACTGACATAATCCTTCTTCATCTTATCCAAACCATTCTCCAAGAGCATTTGCACTGGAGTGATGCCAGTGAGGGAAACAGCCTCCATCTTTCCATGGTAAGACTGCTGAATCAATTTGCTCAGCAAACTGCCACTCCCGTGATGAATCTGAAAATTAGAAAGGTTTTCTTGTGACGTAACTGTGTACAAAACATCATAACCATCAGTCAGAAGTACACCGCCGTTGACACAGAGGCAACCTGTGACAGCTCAAAGTCATTTGAATATGACACAACACAAATGAGGGGCAGTTAAGTGACAAGAGCTATATTGTACTTCAAACAACTCAGAATGTTAACATTTATTGTCAAAATACAAGTACAAACTTATCGTGCAATACAAATACATACCCAGGGCTGTATCTCACCACATTCCAGGGATTCCAGGACCAGCGTGAAACACGCTATCAACTCCTGATAGGAACTGACGCCTTAAAGAAAAAAAAAGGTGCAATATTTTATCAATCCATACCATGACTTTAAAAGGGTTAAAGAAACAATGACCAAAAGAGACCACTGAACTGCATATGACTGCTGGAGAACAGCACACAGCAGAGGCAGATGGGCATACAACACATATTAGCTACATTCTCTCTAAAGACATTGAAGATCAACACACTTTTATAAACCTCACTGAACAGCTGTTGCACTCAGAATGAATGCGATTTAAAAGATGCATAAGTCAATCCCTCAAACAGAAAGGACTTCTTATAATCTCTGGAACAGCTTAACAGAAGTTATTTTTGTTAAGTGATCTGAAAAAATAGTAGTAAATAAAAATATATTTTACTGAAGGACCATGAGTGGTGTCAAAAGAATGATGATATTTATATGCAGTTTTATCAACTTAAGATGTCCTTCAGATCTAGAAGGACAATTTCTATAGCTTTCTGCTTTAGAGCAGATTAGCATTAGTAATTGCTTAGTACCCTTGACAAACAAATAAAATGAAATATATCTGCTGCTAGATGTTGCTCTACCTTTTTATCTTGCAAGAAGGTAAATCAACTCACACACCTAAAATTAGCTCTTTGAGGAAAAGACAAAACTGTTGATAATTTTCTGAAAAGCTTAGTCCTTAAAACTGAAATTCATATTCATTTCACTCAGAAAGCAACACAGACTAGTAGACAAAGAACAGAAGAATTAAGGGAAACCAGATAAGGCAAAACCCCACAACACACATTTCATTTTGCACCATAATTGTTCAGCAAAATCCACGTCTCCTCGCTCACTGAAGACTGATTTTATTGAACTGTCCACTGCCTCTGTGTCACAGTTGATTTTCTGAAAGAGTTAGTTTGCCTTAAGTAAGATAGGATGTCTTAAGGTTCAAAGGCCTTTGGAATTAAACTTTTCTCCAGAGATCAAAATTGGGTGCATCACTAATTTTTCTCCTTTTCCAGGGAAACTACCACCCAGAAACTACTCTGCATAGTAGTTTGGAAGTGAATTTTTATTTAAAACTGAGACTAATTCCATTCAGAATTATCACATAGGGTAATTGCTATCTTTGGACCAGGAAGTGAAGCCTACCATCAGAAAGGCTTTCAATCACAGCCAAGTAAAGCTCAATCAAGCTGTCTAATAAAAACCTATCATCAAGATGATCCTTTTCTCCTTACAATTGCATGATACACAGAGCACTGGTAAATAGCAAGAATAGAGCCCAGCAAGCACTAGCTCAGAACAACCTATGCTATACTGAACTTAGATGATTAAACAACTGTATGTACACCCAGCAGTGCCCTTGGAGACCAAAATGAATACATAAATAGGTTCTCAGAACAGAAAACTCTTCCTGTCATCCCCATCCCAATTATTTCTGGTTTAGCTGATACAAAACACATTCCATTTTTAGCTTATCAGTGAAACAGAAGTTCCCCCTCAATAGTGAAAAGACCCAAATCTTTTCTTGCAGACTGAAAATAAATCTGAACTTGAATTCCTCCATTGCTTTAGAATAGCATAAACCTCTAGTTAATAGGACAGACACCCAACTGATACCATTAAATTGGCCCAAAAGCATTGCATTAGTCAAAAAAAGCAAATTAATGAGAGAACATAAATACTATATACCATAGAAGATATTATGCAAGTAAAAATTTGCAGTAACTACAGTCGTTATAAGGGTAACAAGCTGACAAGGTAATTGGCAGGAAATCAGATATACCTCCATTCCATTTCTGTTTCCTGACACACAAGATCCATCCAGCTTCTTCTTTAAATCTAGTGGAGGAGAAAAATAAATTTCACCACTATGAAATAAAAAAGAATCATCAAACCAATCATATAAATCCCCAGACATCATCACAAACAAATATCCTGACCAGACGGCTAACAGACCATATGTATCCATCTAGAAACTGGTTTTACAGGGCAAGGAAATAGTCTGATGATAGAATTTCCTAACATTTATTACAAGCTTTGCATTTTCACCGTATAAACATACTGTTAACTGAGCATTACCTTGTGAAGTGTTAGTGTGGAAGCAGCAACGGGCAGCAAGTGGTCTGCTGAGTGTCTGGCTTTCTTCTACATGGTTTCTCAGAGTTTTCGTCTGGTTTATCTTTTTCCAGTTTATGTTTTGTCTGGTTTATCTTTTGTCCAAGCTTAATCTACATACCAAAAATCTTACGGTTGCATTTGAAAAGCTTTTGCATCCCTACATCCGATTGCCTTCTTAGATCTGGTTTCTTCTACCTTAAACTTCTGACAAGACACACAGCATTCACCACAGGTTTCAGAAGGAATCACTCATTTTTACAGTTATACAAGTATGTGCATGTGTGCGTATACATAGAAATAAAATTATAACTGGAGGAAGGCCCATTAGTGGGAATTACACATACTAATGGACCATTACCCTGATCCCCAAGAGAGAGGAACAGGATGAAGCCATCGGTGCTTTTGGTGTTTGAGTGCTGTGCCTGTGTGGCCAGCTGTGTACACATGTGTTGTATACATACATTTGGGTGTGTGTGCCTACTGGGAATACCTGCTCAGCCTTGGACTCGGCTGGAGCTGGGGGCATGGAGCTGCAGGAGCCTTGCTGCTGCTGGGCTACAGGATTCAGCCTCCCCCTAACAACTACATTTTCCTGACTGGGCAGGGTTTGGATGGAAGAGAGTTAGATTTCTTCATAGCAGCTTGTACAATACTATGCTTTGGACTTGTGATGATAACAAAGGGATGTTTTAGCCACTGCTGAGCAGTGCTTACACAGCATCAAGGCCTTTCCTGCTCCTCACCCCAGCAAGCACACTGGGAGCACACAAGGAGTTTGGAGGGGACAAACTCACCCCTGCCCTGTCCCATCTCTGGCAGTGTCCCAAGGCCAGCTTGGAGAAACCTGCTCTACCTGAAGGTGCCCCTGCCTGTAGCAGTGGGCTGGAACTGGATGAACTTTAAGGTCCCTTCCAACCCAAACCATTCCATGATTCTGCAATTCTATATGACTATGACACAGCCAGGACAGCTGACCCCAGCTGACCAAAGGGATATCCCGCACCATACGGTGTGCTCAACGGTAACAGCCAGGGAAAGAAGGAGGAGGAGGTGGGTCACACATTTGGAGCGAAGGTGCTTCTCCTCCAAGCCACTGGTACACGTGATGGAGCTGTGCTGCGCTGGGAGGGCCGAATACCTGCCTGCTGATGGGAAGTGGTGAACGGATTCTGCATTGTGCTTTGCTTGTGTACACAGCTCTGCTTTACCTACTGAATGCCCCGTATCTCAGCCCATGCATTCTCACACTCTCACCTTTCTGATTCTCTCCCCTGTCCCTAGTCCCTTCCTTTTTCAGTGTTCCGGTAGCAGGACAGCAGGGAATTGTCTGGGATGTACCTAAGCACAGAAGCACATTGACATTTAAACACCTGAAAATAACCCTGAAAGAACAGTTGATAAATAGTTCTAGTTTTGAACTGGCTTCAGTATTGAGAAACTCTCTTCACAAAATGGTCAATTCTCTCTCCAGCCCATCTGTCGAGCAGTATCTCCTTTGAAAGAATCTGCACTATAAGCCTGATTTCAGCAAGGGATCTAGAGAGAATGGCCATTTGCTTCAGCAAAATAGCTACTTCTTTTCTTTGGGTGCTACATTTTTACTAATTGCTGATTATCGAGTAATAGTTGCAAGATAAAGCTAACTGCCTGTTATTCTTTGTTCTTTCAGTTGCTTTGCCTGCTGCACTGGATTTATATTGGATGTGTACTGGAGTCATACTGGATTTACGTATTGTAATGAATTTAACTACATATTGCTAGTATCAGTTTGGAAATTGGGATGTGTTTTATAAGGATACTAAAGACATTTAGCAACTGCAACTGGTTTGAAAGACTACAGACTTTTTAGTCTTGGAAATACTGTGCAGATGGGTCCTGCAACAGAAGACAGCAGCTTTTCCCTGGGGCTCCTGCCTGGCAGGATATTCATTAAAAAGCTACTCCAGACCATACTGTACGCATGCATGCTGTGCTATCCTTACCTCACCTACAGAACCATAACAACATTACAGCAGGGTTGAAAACTAGGCTTGGCAACAAACGCGTACGTGATCTACTTCTCAATTCCCTACAACACACTCCAAAGTGAGTTTGGAAAAACATAAAAGTACCCACTAGAATCCTACATTAAAATCCAGTACCAAGAATTGGCATAGTCTTCAAAACTTCTCACTCCAATTGATCTTGCATCCTGGACATTATTGATGCTGCTGAGAAAAGATAAAACAGAGTAAAGGCTGCTTTAGCTAGAAAAGCAAAATGTATTTAAACAACAAATAGGCACAGTGAAGGAATCCGAAATATCTTTGCTAGTGGTGAGTATATTACTATCCTCCAGCTCCAGTTCCCTAACCAAGCCAACATCAGCCATCGTTACCCCAAACCAAAACAACTGTAAAAATGCCCATACGGCTCCTGAAAGAGCTCCATTAAAAAAGCTTTTGGGTTTTCACTCTCGCCAGATAGAACTGATCATTATGGCACAAGTGCATACTATTCAGATGCGCAGTGCACCAAGAGCCAAACAGCTGTCACTCCAGAACTGCTAATAGCAGAGAAGCAGAAAACGGCCCAGTGAAGCAAAAGGAGGACTTCTTGGAGTTGTTTTCCTACCCTGCAAAGTGCCTGCCCGTATTAATGGTTTCCTAACATTAGAAGAAATGAAGAATCTTCTTACCAAAGAACAGACAATGTAGCTGTAGATGCCAGAAGAGGGAAACTTTGTCAACTGAGGGCGTTATCACTGCTGGCAAGGTGCTAGAATGTGGCAGCCTCAGATCGAGAGGCACGAAAAGGTACCCCTGTGCTCCAGACAGACTGAGGAATGAGAGCAGCTGGAAAAGGAAGGCGACTGCAGCGGTTTTCTCTCATCCTGGTTGCCACCCAGGACTGGAGATGCCTGCTGTCCATCTGCAAGGGAAGTGCTGTCTGGCATCAGAGCCTGGGACATGGTCTTTGGACCTTTAGGCATACGCTAAAAGACAGGAGCACGCTGATGAGGTGAGATGCCACAGTGCTAGGACAGTAGAAACGCTGTTGCAGGAAGGCAGAGCTGAGGCCATTACTGGCTGGCCCGAGTCCTGCAGCATGAGGACTTCAATTTGAACCTCCTTTAGCTTTCCTTGGTACTAATTTTTCCTAGGAAAACCAAGCGGAATGTTTTCAAAACTGACAGTCATTCTGAGGCACACTAAAGCTTTTGGCTCCTTTCTCGTTTCTGCATACCACGGTGCTGGTTTTCCCCACCGGAACTTCGCAAGTGCTCAGGCACAGAAACCATCCACTAGCAAGTCTTGTCTGGGTACCCTCAGCCATTTGCTGCAACAGATTCTGATCTTTTTTTTCAATTCCTGAATTATTTCACAGTCTCAGAATCCAACACACAGGCATTAAAGACGAGTACAACCTACTCTGCAGCTTCCCTGAGATCGGTTATGTTTCTTGTTTTCCCTCTGCCATCGTTGAACGTAGTCTGATTTGCCACGGTTAGCACACCATTCTTCGTGGAGAAGCCTGGGAAGCACCTCTTCAGAGCTATTCAAAATACCAAAAGAAAGCAGAAATGTTACACCTCACGGCAAGTGAGCTCCGCTTTTGTTGCTTGTCTTTTGTGACATACTTAAACGCTTTCAGAGTCAAGATCAATTGCTTTTCAGCTGATTATCTAACGGAATGCTGACCTTGAGAACTCTTGCGAGAGCCATTCTATTCAAAGTCAGGATTTTTATGCTCAGGCATGGTGGGATCGCCGCTGCCAACTGAAGATTCTAGGTACTACCGAATAACAACAGCAGTATCTGTAGCAGTTTAAGAATTTGTAATAAATGCAGAACTTACTCTCCGTAACTTAGCAGCCTGGAGAAACTGCGGCTTCTTTTTTACGAATCGTATTAGCACCCAAAACAATACTTAACAGCAAATGTCAGCTCCTCGCATGCCACGTGAGCTCCAGCACCGGTCACTATCACTAGACATTCCTGGAGAGGAAGCAATGGAAAAAACACAGAAACTATTGGGTAGACTGAGTGAGGATGAGATTATAAAAGAGAGAGACAAGGACAGATGTTTACATACTCATTTACGTTGCCCTGCTCTTTGCTGCACCAAGTCCTTGCTTCCATTCCAAAGGGAAGAGCAGGTTAGTCCTCCTGCATACCTGTACTTCACCTTTATCTGACGCTTCTGCACTTTCCGTACCAGGTTCTGATAAGCACCGATGCCTGGGCTCAATATTCAGCCTGGAATACCTACCTCCCCCCTCCCCCCCCCCGCCCCGTTATTCTCAGGAAATTAATTATCTAACACGTCTCTTTTCCTCCTTCTCTAATCTTCACCTCTTGCTGCAGTCTAAAAGAAAATAATAGCTTCTTTGAAAATGATTTTCTGTCTTTTGGGTCAGTACCTCATTTTTCACACAGATTCTTAATTTTTTATCATTTCATCCATTATTTTCTCATTTGACAGCCTGTGCCTGGCTTACACAATCTCTGTTTTAAAGCATGGAAAAACAAACAGCAGCTTCTTATTCGCATGAGCTTCTAGGTCAGTGACAGATACTCTCGAGCTCTGACACCTGGGCTTGTCTACTCAGAAACACCTGCTGACCACAGTGACAAAACCAGGTTTTTGTCCCCTTAATTCCTCTGCCTCCCTGCATAGGCAGCACTACGTGCAGCACTGAAAAGCAAGCTGCGCCGTAACCGGGCTCAAGTACCACCTGAACTTCAACAGCTGCCCCAGCATTTCCTTCAAGTCAACACCTTGGCCTGGGTTGAGTGCTCACGTTTTGGAAGGCACAATTTGCGCTGTAAAGCATTTCGTATCAGTGATGATTGAAGAGCAAGAAAGAGCTCAGCTTGACCCAATCGCACTCCGGGTGTCCACGGATGGCTCCCTAGAAAAAAAAAATACTAAATCCTTATACTTTCAAACTGTTTGAAACTGAAGGGATGCCACTGCCAGGTAACAGTCAGCACCTCGTGATCTTGCCACAAAACACTTCTCAGACTGGAGCTGTGCTTTCACGTGAACGCTCCCAATCTGCTAAGATGTGTGTAAGAAATAGAACCACTCACGAGGCCTGCTTGGAATGATCATCGAAGGACAATCTTCATCACGCAGGACTTGAGCAGCAGACTAAAGAGGGGAAAAATCGGAATGTTGAATACACAGCAGAAAAACTGAGGTTTGTTTCTCACCCACTCTGAGAAAATGCCCCAAACTGGACTCTGTAGCCTCCTCCCCAAACAGACTGGTGGAGCTGCAAGGCACATTCATCATGTGAGAATCCAACCTCTCAATTGATTTGGGAAAAGACTGTGCTTTACTTTTCTAGTGACAAAAAAAAGAAGAGACCTGTTCACTTTGGATTGGCACGTGCGGTGGTAATGACTGGGCGATCGTTGTTTGCCTCCCCTTGCTTTTCTCTTAGAGAAGAGGGAGAATTTAACACAACTAACACAGCTGAATTGCAAGGTGGTTCAGAGATGGGAGAAATGACACCGTACATCTGAGACCAAAATCACTTCCGTGAATGACAGACTTCTTTTCCTAGCTGAATTACTGAGGAGCTCTACGTAACTTAGGAGCCTTAAGAACTGGTTTGAGACACTCTGCTCTACTGCTGGGGAGCACTTAAGTACCAAAGGATACTTGCCACAGTACCGCAACCACATGGAAGTATTCCATCACCTCCTGATACGTACAGACCTTGCGAGGACTGTTAACACCAGGCTCGCAGAACTGCTTAAAGTAATGCCACTGATCGGGTTCGTAGCTGTAGGAAGCCTGAACATCAGTGCAGGTCACACACCTGCCTGGGCCCAAAGCTGCAAGAAAAGAAGGGTTTGAAATACCATGACTTAAACAGGCACACTCTGTGCTTAAAGACAGCCTCACCTTTGGGCGACAGACACGCCCTGCGGTTCAGAAGAATGCTATCTTTATACAAGGTATGAAACTAAGCCGCTGCAAACTGCTGCTGTAGTTAAACAGTAAGTTGGGGTACCACATGTCTGCCAGAGAGTTATGAAATCGAACCCTAAAAGGACATAAAGAAAGAAAGAAAGAAGAGGAAGGGGCCTGCTAGACACCTGCACAAACAACACACAGCCAGGAGCCTGTCCACAGAGCACCAGGACAATCTACAAACGAGAGACTCCCCCAGAAACAAGACCTGGAACATTTTCAAGTCAATCTCAAATAACCTCCTGTGACACTGCCCTCATCTTCAGCCGCACGCTGTGGCCAGCAAGGTCAGGCATATTTTGCCCTGTAGAGTGCTGGGCGCATAGGCTGCTGTCCTGGTTTAAGCTTATAAACCCATACAGTCGCTCTCTCACTCACTTCCCCCTCTTTCTTCCCTCTGCTCCTGGAGGGATGGGAAGGAGAATTGAAAGAATGCAACTCCCACAGGTTGAGATAAGAACAGTTTAGTAACTAAGGTATAACACAAATCACTGCTGCTCCCACCAATAATAATAATGACAAGGCAGATACAAGGAAAAGGAGAATACAATAGCTCACCATCAAATATCAAGCCCGACCACCCAGTGCACCCCCACCAGTAACAATAATGACAAGGCAAATACAAGGGAAGGATACAATTGCTCACCACCCAGTATCAAGCAGTGCACCCCCCCACTGCATCCCCCACCGTGCACCCTCACCACCCTTCCGGGTCTCTGCTCTCCGTTTCTACATCCTGGACACCACTTGCTGTGGTATGGAATAATCTCTTTGCTTAGTCTGGGTCACGTGTCCTGTCTCTCCTTCCTCCCGGCTTCCCCTCCTCCCTAGCAGAGCATGAGGCTCACAAAGTCCTTGGCCAGCCTAAACATCACCAAGCAGTAACCGAAAACACTGCTGTTATCAGCACTGTTCCCAGGCCCAAAATCAAAAACACAGCGCTGCTCCACCAGCTACCAAGAAGGAGAAAAATGACTGCTGCTGCTGAACCCAGGACAGCTGCACACTGGGCCATCCACAGCTGTCTCATCCCTTAAAAGCACTAGGATTTAAAGGGCATTTGTAAAGCTTTAATGAGAGAAACTCTCTTTCATCTTCATATGGCATAATTTTTAGATGGCAGAAAATTCCGTGAGCAAGCCTTAGGCCAACTGCTCCCACATCTAAAGCCTTTAGCTCCATGGCCAGGGCAAATCAGCAGCAGAGCAAATGAAGGCTCTGGCCCTTCTCAACAGACTGAGACTTGAAATGACTTGGCATAAACCAGAAAAGCCCTAAGGCCACCCAGTCTGGTAACTCGATGAGCCTCCTGCTACAAGGACCTTGCAACACGGATCGAAGTCTGCATCAGCTCCCTCACAACGCTGTCTCTGCATCTAGAATACTAAGCCTTTCTGAAGAAACCTAATGACTTTATTGGAGCAAGGCAGGCATCCAAACCGAGGGAAACCAGGAGAGCAGCAGCAGCAACCGAAATCCTCCCGGACTGTCTCACCAGAAAAGCTGGGATTAGCTGGGCTCCCCCAGGGCACAACACGGCAAGGTCTATTTGCAGAACAAAAGGAGGGCAATTAGCCCTGCCCCAGCCCCCCATTGCTGCAGACCTCACTCATTTCATGGACAGAGAATTTCAACCTCCAGATCTTTCAGCATCTTAAAGGTACAGTGAACAGTTTCATTTCCAAACTAACTGCCAGTTTAGATCAGAGGAAATAAACAGGAAATCCCTTGGCTGGTTTCTAAAAGCTCATTTCCATCTTCACCCCTTTCCCTACTAATGAAGATACAGTGTGAATTAAGGACCCTCTGGGCAATTCCCCCCACTTTCTTTACTTCCCCCAGTACCGAGCAATACCGAGCAAAGGGAGAGAGACAAGCACAGTGGCAGGGCTCAGGATGCCGGGCAGGAACCTCCGAGGCGCCTGAAATTCAGCAAGGGAGATTAAGGTAGAAGCAAGCGCACTCAGGGCCCCTGACCCGGCTCCTCTCCGGCAGACCGCAACCCTGCCGCTCCGGGCGCAGTGAAGCTTCCCGCGCCGGGCGGCCAGCGGGCAGGAGACACCCCCCTGCGCCCGCCCAAGGGACGGGCGGACCTACTCGCCTCCCCGGTAACCCCGCTGGGCTCGGACCTCACCTGCTGCCGCCGCTGCCGGGACCCGGACCCTGCTCGCCGCAAATGAGCTGCTGCCGCAAATGAGCTGCTGCCGCAAATGACCTCCTGCCGCAAATGCCCTCCTGCCGCAAATGCCCTCCTGCCGCAAATGCCCTCCTGCCGCAAATGCCCTCCTGCCGCAAATGCCCTCCTGCCGCAAATGACCTCCTCCCTCCCCTCCCCTCCCCGGCCCCCGCCCTTGCAGACTCAGACTCAGGGTTTTGGAGTATTTTGCGGGCACGAGGGCTGATCCGGGGACCCTGGGGTGCCCCAAACGACACCATCCATTCACAGATTCCCCACACCCCCGTTTTCATTCCACCCCCCCGAAGCAAAAAGAGACAAACAAAAACAAAAAAAAAAACTCAGCAAAAACGGAGACACAGTGCTCCACGGAGCACTCCCCGGGGGATGTAAACTGGGCGAGGAGCAGCAGTTTCGCCGCCTCTTGGCTCCGCGGCGGCGAAAAAGTAAGCGTTTGCTGCCACCTTGTGCCCAAACATCGGTACTGCAGGATGAGTTGAAGCAGAGGTGCTGCCATCATGTGGCCAATATTCGGCACTGCAGGCGGCGCAAGAAAGCGGGTCCACGTATAACGCTGGACCAATCAGAAAGGCAGGTGGGCCGGGCTAAGAGTGATTGACAGGCATCTCAGCCAATGGCGGCCGCCGAGGGCAGGGACCAATCAGAGCAGGGGGAGGGCCGGGCTAAGAGTGATTGACAGACGTCTCAGCCAATGGCGGCCGCCGAGGGCTCTGGCCAATCAGAGCGGAGGGAGGGCCGGGCTACGAGTGATTGACAGGCGTCTCAGCCAATGGCGGCCGCCGGAAGCTCTGGCCAATCAGAGCGGAGGGAGGGCCGGGCTAAGAGTGATTGACAGGCATCTCAGCCAATGGCAGCCGCCAGAAGCTCTGGCCAATCAGAGCAGAGGGAGGGCCGGGCTAAGAGTGATTGACAGGCGTCTCAGCCAATGGCCGCCGCCGGAAGCTCTGGCCCGGCAGAGCAGAGGGAGGGCCGGGCTAAGAGTGATTGACAGGCCTCTCAGCCAATGGCAGCCGCCGGAAGCTCTGGCCCGGCAGAGCAGAGGGAGGGCGGGGCTAAGAGTGATTGACAGGCGTCTCAGCCAATGGCGGCCGCCGGAAGCTCTGGCCCGGCAGAGCAGAGGGAGGGCCGGGCTAAGAGTGATTGACAGGCGTCTCAGCCAATGGCGGCCGCCGGAAGCTCTGGCCCGGCAGAGCAGAGGGAGGGCCGGGCTACAAGCGATTGACAGGCTTCTAGGCCAAAGACAGCCCCCGGGGGGCGATGCCCATTCAGAGCTGCCGGGGAGGGGCCGAGCTAAGCGTGATTGACAGGAGTTTTGGTCAAGGGCGGCCGCCGGCCGCCTGGAAGCTGCTTCCGGTGCCACAGTGCTGCTTCCCCCCCTCCAGTACAGTTTTGGCCGCATGACGGCAGCAGTTAGTGTTGCACTGAGGCACTCCTTTGCCCCCTCCCGTCCCCACCACCTGCAGTACCGAAATTTGGACACTTGGGGGCAGCACCGAGCAGCACCCGGCACCGCCCCTTGTCCCCTCCCATCCCCACCTCCTGCAGCACCGAGCAGCACCCGGCACCGCCCCTTGCCCCTCCCATCCCCACCTCCTGCAGTACCGAAATTTGGACACTTGGGGGCAGCACCGAGCAGCACCCGGCACCGCCCCTTGCCCCTCCCATCCCCACCTCCTGCAGTACCGAAATTTGGACACTTGGGGGCAGCACCGAGCAGCACCCGGCACCGCCCCTTGCCCCTCCCATCCCCACCTCCTGCAGTACCGAAATTTGGACACTTGGGGGCAGCACCGAGCAGCACCCGGCACCGCCCCTTGTCCCCTCCCATCCCCACCACCTGCAGTATCCAGATTTGGACACGTGGTGGCAGCACACGCTCACTTTTCGGTACCCAAGAGGCAAGCGGCTGCGAAACGGCCGCTCCCCGCCCAGTTCACGTCCTCCGGGGCCACCAACTGCTCACAGAGGTAGGGCTGACTCTTCTCCGTCCCCGGCGCCTCCGTAGCAAAAACCATTCCAGGCCGTCGCCACTGTCGCCAGGGACGAGGCTGGGGCTGTTCTACCCACGCTCCCCAAGCACAGAAAGCGGAGAGGTGTGTTCACATACAAGACGCTGCACAGCACATCTGCCCCCACCGTGGAGCGCTGGCGGTTCCGGCTGTGCTGCACACGGGAGCAGAGCTCTGCACCCGCTGCAGCTGGGATGGGGAAGAGAACCAGAAGGTGACGGGGAGAACGCTTCTGGCTTGCGATCAAACAGTTTAACAACCACCAACCACACAGATCCTGAACGGGATGATTTTCTCCCCAAAACTTGGTGTGGGTATCCCCCCACCGCCCCTGCACACCCAGAATCGCAGGACTGGGAGGACTTCTGGGCTCCACAAGCACCTCCTGTCACAGAAGGTCTCTGTTTGGAGGAATCGGACCCAAATCAAGCTGTTACCCCCCCTTTTTTCAGGGGACCCACCCCATCCTCACCTGCTCCTCTGACGAATCATCGCCCCCCCGCCCAGTGACACTGGGGTGCCCCAAATGACACCATCCGTCCCCAGATTCCCCCCACATCCCCCTTTTTATGTCATACACCACCCCCATAAAACACCTCCAAAAAATGAGGAAAGCTGCCCCAAGCCACGATGGTGCCACAGCTCTTGATCGGGCCCTGCTCTGCCACGTTCCCTCTCTGTTCCCAGGCTGGGACAGGCACCCCAGAGCACCACGGCCCCGGCCCCCATCTGCCGGAGGGTACCTGTTGAGCATCGCGAGACAGCTGCAGCAAAAGCCCTTGAAGGTGCTTTTCTTTTCCCCCTCCTCCATGGAGCTATGGACAGTGCGACCAAAGACCCTCGGATTCAAGCCCCCTTGTCTACTGAGAACCGTTTACAGGTAATGTTAAAATAAGTCTGAAAGCATCTACTCCATCTGTTTGTGTTCTGGTCCCGCTCCTTGGCATACAGATGACAGTGAGAAAACACATCAAAACCAAACTCCTTCTTTAACATCTGTTTCCAGAGAGCAGTGTGCAGAGTAGGTAAACACAAGAGTCCTGCCGGGCTGGAAGCAAGCCCAGGGCTCTGAAATAAGGTGCACAGAAGAGGCGAACGGTTCCGATGGGATCAAACCATGCCGGGCTTCCAGGCACACGCCCCAGATCTGTTCTTCCTGGTGCTGCAGTGGCTGACCCCAACAGGGACGTGCACCCTGCCCAGTCAATCCCTGAAATACGCGTCACTTCCCATCTGGTTCCTCTTGTTAAGAACCCTGAACACAAAAGACATCTTTCTGCCACGGCCTTCCCTGGGGCACACAACAAATACGGTATTTATTGATGGAGGTGATGAGCGAGAGACTTGGCAACAACAGCCTGAAGAGAGGTGAACTGCGGTTAATAGCTTAAATCAATGAAAAACCTTCTTCAATAAAAAAACACACTGTGCCTGTTACAAATGTTATTCTGTTGCACTGGTATGTTTACAAAGACAGATACGTTAAAGGAAAAGGGATTACACGGTAACAACTGTCCTTAATAGAGTGGTTCCCTTAAACTGAGCCTTGAAAGCAGCAGTTCTTTGGGAGTACGATAAAAAGAACAGAGCAATTCCATACTTCATTTTTAATCCTGCCTCCTTTCACCGTCAGGCCTTCACTGCCATCACCCAAACTCTGGCACTTTAATATGTTTTCCCAGAAACCATTGGATGCATGCTGTCATTTGGCGAAAAGTCGGAAGAAAATTCCATCCAACTACTTTAAAAGTAACCACAACTCCTCATAAGAGTATCCTACTTGAAATGCGGAAACTGGCTTCAGTATTGAGAAGCTCTCTTCACAAAACGGTCAATTCTCTCTCCAGCCCATCTGAGGAGCAGTATCTCCTTTGAAAGAATCTGCACTATAAGCCTGATTTCAGCAAGGGATCTAGAGAGAATGGCCATTTGCTTCAGCAAAATAGCTACTTCTTTTCTTCGGGGGCTACATTTTTACTAATTGCTGATTATCGAGTAATAGTTGCAAGATAAAGCTAACTGCCTGTTATTCTTTGTTCTTTCAGTTGCTTTGCCTGCTGCACTGGATTTATATTGGATGTGTACTGGAGTCATACTGGATTTACGTATTGTAATGAATTTAACTACATATTGCTAGTATCAGTTTGGAAATTGGGATGTGTTTTATAAGGATACTAAAGACATTTAGCAACTGCAACTGCAACTGGTTTGAAACTGGTTTCAAAATAATTATACTGTAGTCATTATTGCACAACATTTACAACTAACTGGATGCAGACAGAGGAATTACTGCCATATATGTCAGTCAAACCTGGAGCACACTAAAGCAAATAAGTCAGCAAGATGTACTGTTCTTCACATCACAGTGTGTTTCTAAATATACTGTTGGGACACATACAATACTGAGCTTTCCCCTTTACTGTACCTTTCAAGAGCCTGCCTGCAGAGAAACATGCATTTATCTGAAATGCACCTGACTGCACTTGACCACTGTAATAAAGTACATTTTTTCTTCGATGCCTGCATTAACCGTGGAATCAGATAAGAGACCTGCATAAATGAAAGAATAAAAACGTGATTAGCCACTGTCCTTGGGAAGAGAAATTGTAGAGATTGGGTCATGCAGCAGCTTCAAGAACCGGTTTGGAAACTTTTACTGAAAGCACTTCGTGACAAAAACTGACAGGAAAGCTTTATCAAAGCAGTACCATGTAGCAAGCCTCACCCCAAAAGGCAAATTATTTCTCTACTCATCTACATGCTTAATTCTTCCCCATTCTCACACTTCTGTCATTTTAGCTCTAAAAACATAACACAGCAAAGGTGAGAGGCAGAAAAGTCACCACTTCCTGAAAATCTTACATTCTATAAATACCATTGCACCCTTTCAATAAAAGACCAAACATCATTTTGCTTTTGTTGAAAAGCTTAAGAAGTTCAGACCCACTGAACCCAGTATAAAAACCAAATCTGATTCACGCGTCTGCTTTTATTATTTCATTTTGCCACAAACACTCCTTACCTGTATTGTTTGACATCATATGTTCAACTGGGGGATTAGTACTAACTTGCCACGTTGTTTTAACCTCCTTTGGTCCATGCCCACTACTTATGTCCACCTTCCATACTTCTGGGTGACTGCTGAGAGAATACCAAAAGAAGTCCAAATTCAGTCAGGTATTCAGTCACATCTCAATTTTAATGCTGCAAACACTGAAGGTTCTCTTACTCTGGATAGAACTTCTTGACAAGAGCTGAGCTGACGGGCAGTTGAAACACATGCTTCTCATCTGGAGGGTTCTCTCTATAATACTTTATGCAGATTCTACAATAGACAACAGATAGTTACTTTCTCTGGAGACGTGCTTGTGCAACACTGCATAAACCTTGTGTAAAATGAACTACACTCTCAGATTTTATTATTTCCTTTTATTTTCAGTTTTAGTCACAAAGCAAAATTTAGCAGGAAGATCCAGCTGCTCCTTCTGCAGTCTCATTATCATCAATATTGAGGGCTGCTTTTCAAAAACAGTGTCTTTACAACTGTTGAAAAGAATCTATTTCTTACTGTTATTTCAAGAGCAAGAAGTAAAATGAAATAATTACTGTGTCCAAGGGAAGAGGCTCTCGTGTTTGAACTGAAGTAGGACTGTACAGCTGACCATTATTTCCAACATATGGTGAAGCTTTTGAACACAATGAACTTGTTCTTGTAAATCTACTGATGTGGAAATGAAGCAATCCTGGAACAGCAAAAAAGGCTTCTGCTCTTAACTGGACACTCAATGTCTACAATCACACAACACAGCCTCAGGATACTAAAATCATTTTCCTGCTTCTTTTGAGAAGGCAGAAGTCTAAGAACAGCCCAGAAGACTCAGCACTATGTTCCATGCTATCAGAGTATGAGCAGAAGTTCTCTGTCCTGCCTGACAGCAACCCAAATCAGATACCTAGGAAATCATATATGAACAACGAAACAACATTGACATTTCTGCAGTACATTGTTACAGCCTCATGATTTGCAGTTCAGTTTCTCAGCTTACAGGAATGATTGCATCCCCCCATCAGTAAGTGTACTCTACTTTACACTGCTTTCAGAGCTTAAAAATAAAGCATCTTACCAAGGAGGTCAATGTTGCAAGTTCCTGGCCTGTGAGATAAGCAGGGGAAAGAAAAAACAAATAGAATACAGTAAGTAGTTAGTGGCTTTTTTTATGCTGTAGTTGTATTTGCTACATCAGTGTTGTTTTACTGACTTGTTCAAATGAACTCAGTTTGAGCTTTTGAGACCCAATGTAATGGTAGTGGTATCTATGCAAATGCTTAATTGACTAGTTCTCATCTGTATGTTCGGTACAGAGGAAGAATGTTGGCGTTCCTTTTCTTTAATGAATTCATTTATTAATACCTAATCTACCTGTCTGACTAGGCTTCAAAGTACATAATGTTCATGTTAATTTTATTCGAGTTCTGTAGTGGTTTTAGGAAGAAAAAGAGTAATCATACCAGCAAAGAAAATAGCGTGGAGACCTTATCTCCTTCAATATGGGTATTGTTCTGGTTTGTGACTGTGGGAAGACAGTTTCATAATGAAGTCTCTTAGTGATACTTAAACTGTGTTGCTGAATGTAGCATTATTTTCTGCATGAGGAACATAGGCATCTTGAAGATTTCTTTTGTAATTACATACTTTACTTGAACAGTTGTAGGCAATACATGTCTTGGCAAAGATAAATTACTTTTGTTTTTATTCTAATAAACGTAACTCATGTTATTAAAAATTGCCTTCATTATAATTTATGAAATTTCTGTATAAACCTGGTTTCTTTTATTTCTTTTAGTGGTTTGAGGTTCGGTTACTAAATGAATCTATTTAAGGCAAACTTGTGATACTGAAATGGCCATTGTTCAGTTCAAATGCACAACATTCCTAACAGGCATTAAAGTGTTGTTGAAGAGGTCTTTTTGATAGGAATGTAATGCTCGTGAATAAATCCAAGGAAATCTTCAGTTCCCGAAGTTATTTGTGGGCACAAGTTTAAAAAGCAAATTGGGATTTACTTTTTCATTCCCAAATTTGACTGAAAAATCATCTGAAGTTGTCTGATAATTCTGGTGTGTGTATAAGTACATACAGGTTGTATTTCCATAGCTGAGCAGATAAGGGACAGTTAATACGCTGGTTTTGTTTGTGTGCTCCTTTAGAAAGTCCAGATATCCACCACTATGCATAGGGACTCTTCATTAGGTGGCCCATAGAGGTGGCCCATATAGGTGGCCCATATAGGGATGCTGGGCCTATAGGGACTCTTCATTAGGTGGCCCATGGAGGTGGTCCATGTAGGTGGTCCATGTAGGTAGGCAATACCTGAAGGGGTCCTATAGGGATGCTGGGCCTATAGGGACTCTTCATTAGGTGGCCCATATAGGTGGCCCATATAGGGATGCTGGGCCTATAGGGACTCGTCATTAGGTGGTCCATGGAGGTGGTCCATGGAGGTGGCCCATGTAGGTAGGCAATACCTGAAGGGGTCCTATAGGGATGCTGGGCCTATAGGGACTCTTCATTAGGTGGCCCATACAGGTGGCCCATACAGGCGGCCCATACAGGTGGCCCATACAGGTAGGCAATACCTGAAGGGGGCCTATAGGGATGCTGGGCCTATAGGGACTCTTCATTAGGTGGCCCATACAGGTGGCCCATACAGGTGGCCCATACAGGTAGGCAATACCTGAAGGGGGCCTATAGGGATGCTGGGCCTATAGGGACTCTACATTAGGTGGCCCATATAGGTGGCCCAGACAGGTAGGCAATACCTGAAGGGGGCCTATAGGGATGCTGGGCCTATAGGGACTCTTCATTAGGTGGCCCATACAGGTGGCCCATACAGGCGGCCCATACAGGTGGCCCATACAGGTGGCCCATACAGGTAGGCAATACCTGAAGGGGGCCTATAGGGATGCTGGGCCTATAGGGACTCTTCATTAGGTGGCCCATACAGGTGGCCCATACAGGTGGCCCATACAGGTGGCCCATACAGGTAGGCAATACCTGAAGGGGGCCTATAGGGATGCTGGGCCTATAGGGACTCTTCATTAGGTGGTCCATATAGGTGGTCCATGTAGGTGGCCCATGTAGGTAGGCAATACCTGAAGGGGTACTATAGGGATGCTGGGCCTATAGGGACTCTTCATTAGGTGGCCCATACAGGTGGCCCATACAGGCGGCCCATACAGGTGGCCCATACAGGTAGGCAATACCTGAAGGGGGCCTATAGGGATGCTGGGCCTATAGGGACTCTTCATTAGGTGGTCCATACAGGTGGTCCATGTAGGTGGGCAATACCTGAAGGGGTACTATAGGGATGCTGGGCCTATAGGGACTCTTCATTAGGTGGCCCATACAGGTGGCCCATACAGGTAGGCAATACCTGAAGGGGGCCTATAGGGATGCGGGGCCTATAGGGATGCTGGGCCTATAGGGACTCTTCATTAGGTGGCCCATATAGGTGGCCCATACAGGTAGGCAATACCTGAAGGGGGCCTATAGGGATGCTGGGCCCATAGGGACTCTTCATTAGGTGGCCCATATAGGTGGCCCATATAGGTGGCCCAGATAGGTAGGCAATACCTGAAGGGGGCCTATAGGGATGCTGGGCCTATAGGGACTCTTCATTAGGTGGTCCATATAGGTGGTCCATGGAGGTGGCCCATGTAGGTAGGCAATACCTGAAGGGGTCCTATAGGGATGCTGGGCCTATAGGGACTCTTCATTAGGTGGCCCATACAGGTGGCCCATACAGGCGGCCCATACAGGTGGCCCATACAGGTAGGCAATACCTGAAGGGGGCCTATAGGGATGCTGGGCCTATAGGGACTCTTCATTAGGTGGCCCATATAGGTGGCCCATATAGGTGGCCCATACAGGTGGCCCATACAGGTGGCCCATACAGGTAGGCAATACCTGAAGGGGGCCTATAGGGATGCTGGGCCTATAGGGACTCTTCTATAGGTGGTCCATATAGGTGGTCCATATAGGTGGTCCATATAGGTGGCCCATACAGGTGGCCCATACAGGTGGCCCGTACAGGTGGCCCGTACAGGTAGGCAATACCTGAAGGGGGCCTTTAGGGATGCTGGGCCTATAGGGACTCTTCATTAGGGGCGGGACTGTGGTGAGAGGACAAGGGGTAATGGGTTTAAACTTAAAACAGGGGAGGTTTAGAATGGATCTGAGGAAGAAATTCTTTACTGTGAGGGTTGTGGGGCCCTGGAATGGGTTGCCCAGGGAAATTGTGAATGCTTCATCCCTGGAGGCGTTCAAGGTGGGGTTGGACATAGCCTTGGATGGCATGGTTTAGTGGGAGGTGTCCCTGCCCATGGCGGGGGGGTTGGAACTCGATGATCTTGAGGTCCTTTCCAACCCTTACTATTCTATGATTCTATGATTAACACTCAACCCCCTCCCACAGATAGAGAAAAACACCCCTGGCCTGGCTTCAGCAACTGCACCAGCTGCTAGGAAGAAGAAAATTAACTGTTACAGCTGAACCCAGGACAACCCCAAACCAAACTATACTACTGAAATACTTAGATGTCAATTTGAGAAAGCAGCACACGATTATACAAGTTAAAGTATTTTAAAACAAATTAACTTTTTTCATTTTGCAGCCATATACAACTGAAAAGTACAACAACTAAAGGAGGCTGGAAACAGCCCTTCAGCAGATGGGAGCAAAAGCGAGATCAAGGTTACCCAAACCATCATTATTTCCTGCATGGAATACCTCTCTCTTCAATTTCTAACCATGTTCACAGCTAGCAGGCTTACCTATGAAAAAACTGACATAATCCTTCTTCATCTTATCCAAACCATTCTCCAAGAGCATTTGCACTGGAGTGATGCCAGTGAGGGAAACAGCCTCCATCTTTCCATGGTAAGACTGCTGAATCAATTTGCTCAGCAAACTGCCACTCCCGTGATGAATCTGAAAATTAGAAAGGTTTTCTTGTGACGTAACTGTGTACAAAACATCATAACCATCAGTCAGAAGTACACCGCCGTTGACACAGAGGCAACCTGTGACAGCTCAAAGTCATTTGAATATGACACAACACAAATGAGGGGCAGTTAAGTGACAAGAGCTATATTGTACTTCAAACAACTCAGAATGTTAACATTTATTGTCAAAATACAAGTACAAACTTATCGTGCAATACAAATACATACCCAGGGCTGTATCTCACCACATTCCAGGGATTCCAGGACCAGCGTGAAACACGCTATCAACTCCTGATAGGAACTGACGCCTTAAAGAAAAAAAAAGGTGCAATATTTTATCAATCCATACCATGACTTTAAAAGGGTTAAAGAAACAATGACCAAAAGAGACCACTGAACTGCATATGACTGCTGGAGAACAGCACACAGCAGAGGCAGATGGGCATACAACACATATTAGCTACATTCTCTCTAAAGACATTGAAGATCAACACACTTTTATAAACCTCACTGAACAGCTGCTGCACTCAGAATGAATGCGATTTAAAAGATGCATAAGTCAATCCCTCAAACAGAAAGGACTTCTTATAATCTCTGGAACAGCTTAACAGAAGTTATTTTTGTTAAGTGATCTGAAAAAATAGTAGTAAATAAAAATATATTTTACTGAAGGACCATGAGTGGTGTCAAAAGAATGATGATATTTATATGCAGTTTTATCAACTTAAGATGTCCTTCAGATCTAGAAGGACAATTTCTATAGCTTTCTGCTTTAGAGCAGATTAGCATTAGTAATTGCTTAGTACCCTTGACAAACAAATAAAATGAAATATATCTGCTGCTAGATGTTGCTCTACCTTTTTATCTTGCAAGAAGGTAAATCAACTCACACACCTAAAATTAGCTCTTTGAGGAAAAGACAAAACTGTTGATAATTTTCTGAAAAGCTTAGTCCTTGAAACTGAAATTCATATTCATTTCACTCAGAAAGCAACACAGACTAGTAGACAAAGAACAGAAGAATTAAGGGAAACCAGATAAGGCAAAACCCCACAACACACATTTCATTTTGCACCATAATTGTTCAGCAAAATCCACGTCTCCTCGCTCACTGAAGACTGATTTTATTGAACTGTCCACTGCCTCTGTGTCACAGTTGATTTTCTGAAAGAGTTAGTTTGCCTTAAGTAAGATAGGATGTCTTAAGGTTCAAAGGCCTTTGGAATTAAACTTTTCTCCAGAGATCAAAATTGGGTGCATCACTAATTTTTCTCCTTTTCCAGGGAAACTACCACCCAGAAACTACTCTGCATAGTAGTTTGGAAGTGAATTTTTATTTAAAACTGAGACTAATTCCATTCAGAATTATCACATAGGGTAATTGCTATCTTTGGACCAGGAAGTGAAGCCTACCATCAGAAAGGCTTTCAATCACAGCCAAGTAAAGCTCAATCAAGCTGTCTAATAAAAACCTATCATCAAGATGATCCTTTTCTCCTTACAATTGCATGATACACAGAGCACTGGTAAATAGCAAGAATAGAGCCCAGCAAGCACTAGCTCAGAACAACCTATGCTATACTGAACTTAGATGATTAAACAACTGTATGTACACCCAGCAGTGCCCTTGGAGACCAAAATGAATACATAAATAGGTTCTCAGAACAGAAAACTCTTCCTGTCATCCCCATCCCAATTATTTCTGGTTTAGCTGATACAAAACACATTCCATTTTTAGCTTATCAGTGAAACAGAAGTTCCCCCTCAATAGTGAAAAGACCCAAATCTTTTCTTGCAGACTGAAAATAAATCTGAACTTGAATTCCTCCATTGCTTTAGAATAGCATAAACCTCTAGTTAATAGGACAGACACCCAACTGATACCATTAAATTGGCCCAAAAGCATTGCATTAGTCAAAAAAAGCAAATTAATGAGAGAACACAAATACTATATACCATAGAAGATATTATGCAAGTAAAAATTTGCAGTAACTACAGTCGTTATAAGGGTAACAAGCTGACAAGGTAATTGGCAGGAAATCAGATATACCTCCATTCCATTTCTGTTTCCTGACACACAAGATCCATCCAGCTTCTTCTTTAAATCTAGTGGAGGAGAAAAATAAATTTCACCACTATGAAATAAAAAAGAATCATCAAACCAATCATATAAATCCCCAGACATCATCACAAACAAATATCCTGACCAGACGGCTAACAGACCATATGTATCCATCTAGAAACTGGTTTTACAGGGCAAGGAAATAGTCTGATGATAGAATTTCCTAACATTTATTACAAGCTTTGCATTTTCACCGTATAAACATACTGTTAACTGAGCATTACCTTGTGAAGTGTTAGTGTGGAAGCAGCAACGGGCAGCAAGTGGTCTGCTGAGTGTCTGGCTTTCTTCTACATGGTTTCTCAGAGTTTTCGTCTGGTTTATCTTTTTCCAGTTTATGTTTTGTCTGGTTTATCTTTTGTCCAAGCTTAATCTACATACCAAAAATCTTACGGTTGCATTTGAAAAGCTTTTGCATCCCTACATCCGATTGCCTTCTTAGATCTGGTTTCTTCTACCTTAAACTTCTGACAAGACACACAGCATTCACCACAGGTTTCAGAAGGAATCACTCATTTTTACAGTTATACAAGTATGTGCATGTGTGCGTATACATAGAAATAAAATTATAACTGGAGGAAGGCCCATTAGTGGGAATTACACATACTAATGGACCATTACCCTGATCCCCAAGAGAGAGGAACAGGATGAAGCCATCGGTGCTTTTGGTGTTTGAGTGCTGTGCCTGTGTGGCCAGCTGTGTACACATGTGTTGTATACATACATTTGGGTGTGTGTGCCTACTGGGAATACCTGCTCAGCCTTGGACTCGGCTGGAGCTGGGGGCATGGAGCTGCAGGAGCCTTGCTGCTGCTGGGCTACAGGATTCAGCCTCCCCCTAACAACTACATTTTCCTGACTGGGCAGGGTTTGGATGGAAGAGAGTTAGATTTCTTCATAGCAGCTTGTACAATACTATGCTTTGGACTTGTGATGATAACAAAGGGATGTTTTAGCCACTGCTGAGCAGTGCTTACACAGCATCAAGGCCTTTCCTGCTCCTCACCCCAGCAAGCACACTGGGAGCACACAAGGAGTTTGGAGGGGACAAACTCACCCCTGCCCTGTCCCATCTCTGGCAGTGTCCCAAGGCCAGCTTGGAGAAACCTGCTCTACCTGAAGGTGCCCCTGCCTGTAGCAGTGGGCTGGAACTGGATGAACTTTAAGGTCCCTTCCAACCCAAACCATTCCATGATTCTGCAATTCTATATGACTATGACACAGCCAGGACAGCTGACCCCAGCTGACCAAAGGGATATCCCGCACCATACGGTGTGCTCAACGGTAACAGCCAGGGAAAGAAGGAGGAGGAGGTGGGTCACACATTTGGAGCGAAGGTGCTTCTCCTCCAAGCCACTGGTACACGTGATGGAGCTGTGCTGCGCTGGGAGGGCCGAATACCTGCCTGCTGATGGGAAGTGGTGAACGGATTCTGCATTGTGCTTTGCTTGTGTACACAGCTCTGCTTTACCTACTGAATGCCCCGTATCTCAGCCCATGCATTCTCACACTCTCACCTTTCTGATTCTCTCCCCTGTCCCTAGTCCCTTCCTTTTTCAGTGTTCCGGTAGCAGGACAGCAGGGAATTGTCTGGGATGTACCTAAGCACAGAAGCACATTGACATTTAAACACCTGAAAATAACCCTGAAAGAACAGTTGATAAATAGTTCTAGTTTTGAACTGGCTTCAGTATTGAGAAACTCTCTTCACAAAATGGTCAATTCTCTCTCCAGCCCATCTGTCGAGCAGTATCTCCTTTGAAAGAATCTGCACTATAAGCCTGATTTCAGCAAGGGATCTAGAGAGAATGGCCATTTGCTTCAGCAAAATAGCTACTTCTTTTCTTTGGGTGCTACATTTTTACTAATTGCTGATTATCGAGTAATAGTTGCAAGATAAAGCTAACTGCCTGTTATTCTTTGTTCTTTCAGTTGCTTTGCCTGCTGCACTGGATTTATATTGGATGTGTACTGGAGTCATACTGGATTTACGTATTGTAATGAATTTAACTACATATTGCTAGTATCAGTTTGGAAATTGGGATGTGTTTTATAAGGATACTAAAGACATTTAGCAACTGCAACTGGTTTGAAAGACTACAGACTTTTTAGTCTTGGAAATACTGTGCAGATGGGTCCTGCAACAGAAGACAGCAGCTTTTCCCTGGGGCTCCTGCCTGGCAGGATATTCATTAAAAAGCTACTCCAGACCATACTGTACGCATGCATGCTGTGCTATCCTTACCTCACCTACAGAACCATAACAACATTACAGCAGGGTTGAAAACTAGGCTTGGCAACAAACGCGTACGTGATCTACTTCTCAATTCCCTACAACACACTCCAAAGTGAGTTTGGAAAAACATAAAAGTACCCACTAGAATCCTACATTAAAATCCAGTACCAAGAATTGGCATAGTCTTCAAAACTTCTCACTCCAATTGATCTTGCATCCTGGACATTATTGATGCTGCTGAGAAAAGATAAAACAGAGTAAAGGCTGCTTTAGCTAGAAAAGCAAAATGTATTTAAACAACAAATAGGCACAGTGAAGGAATCCGAAATATCTTTGCTAGTGGTGAGTATATTACTATCCTCCAGCTCCAGTTCCCTAACCAAGCCAACATCAGCCATCGTTACCCCAAACCAAAACAACTGTAAAAATGCCCATACGGCTCCTGAAAGAGCTCCATTAAAAAAGCTTTTGGGTTTTCACTCTCGCCAGATAGAACTGATCATTATGGCACAAGTGCATACTATTCAGATGCGCAGTGCACCAAGAGCCAAACAGCTGTCACTCCAGAACTGCTAATAGCAGAGAAGCAGAAAACGGCCCAGTGAAGCAAAAGGAGGACTTCTTGGAGTTGTTTTCCTACCCTGCAAAGTGCCTGCCCGTATTAATGGTTTCCTAACATTAGAAGAAATGAAGAATCTTCTTACCAAAGAACAGACAATGTAGCTGTAGATGCCAGAAGAGGGAAACTTTGTCAACTGAGGGCGTTATCACTGCTGGCAAGGTGCTAGAATGTGGCAGCCTCAGATCGAGAGGCACGAAAAGGTACCCCTGTGCTCCAGACAGACTGAGGAATGAGAGCAGCTGGAAAAGGAAGGCGACTGCAGCGGTTTTCTCTCATCCTGGTTGCCACCCAGGACTGGAGATGCCTGCTGTCCATCTGCAAGGGAAGTGCTGTCTGGCATCAGAGCCTGGGACATGGTCTTTGGACCTTTAGGCATACGCTAAAAGACAGGAGCACGCTGATGAGGTGAGATGCCACAGTGCTAGGACAGTAGAAACGCTGTTGCAGGAAGGCAGAGCTGAGGCCATTACTGGCTGGCCCGAGTCCTGCAGCATGAGGACTTCAATTTGAACCTCCTTTAGCTTTCCTTGGTACTAATTTTTCCTAGGAAAACCAAGCGGAATGTTTTCAAAACTGACAGTCATTCTGAGGCACACTAAAGCTTTTGGCTCCTTTCTCGTTTCTGCATACCACGGTGCTGGTTTTCCCCACCGGAACTTCGCAAGTGCTCAGGCACAGAAACCATCCACTAGCAAGTCTTGTCTGGGTACCCTCAGCCATTTGCTGCAACAGATTCTGATCTTTTTTTTCAATTCCTGAATTATTTCACAGTCTCAGAATCCAACACACAGGCATTAAAGACGAGTACAACCTACTCTGCAGCTTCCCTGAGATCGGTTATGTTTCTTGTTTTCCCTCTGCCATCGTTGAACGTAGTCTGATTTGCCACGGTTAGCACACCATTCTTCGTGGAGAAGCCTGGGAAGCACCTCTTCAGAGCTATTCAAAATACCAAAAGAAAGCAGAAATGTTACACCTCACGGCAAGTGAGCTCCGCTTTTGTTGCTTGTCTTTTGTGACATACTTAAACGCTTTCAGAGTCAAGATCAATTGCTTTTCAGCTGATTATCTAACGGAATGCTGACCTTGAGAACTCTTGCGAGAGCCATTCTATTCAAAGTCAGGATTTTTATGCTCAGGCATGGTGGGATCGCCGCTGCCAACTGAAGATTCTAGGTACTACCGAATAACAACAGCAGTATCTGTAGCAGTTTAAGAATTTGTAATAAATGCAGAACTTACTCTCCGTAACTTAGCAGCCTGGAGAAACTGCGGCTTCTTTTTTACGAATCGTATTAGCACCCAAAACAATACTTAACAGCAAATGTCAGCTCCTCGCATGCCACGTGAGCTCCAGCACCGGTCACTATCACTAGACATTCCTGGAGAGGAAGCAATGGAAAAAACACAGAAACTATTGGGTAGACTGAGTGAGGATGAGATTATAAAAGAGAGAGACAAGGACAGATGTTTACATACTCATTTACGTTGCCCTGCTCTTTGCTGCACCAAGTCCTTGCTTCCATTCCAAAGGGAAGAGCAGGTTAGTCCTCCTGCATACCTGTACTTCACCTTTATCTGACGCTTCTGCACTTTCCGTACCAGGTTCTGATAAGCACCGATGCCTGGGCTCAATATTCAGCCTGGAATACCTACCTCCCCCCTCCCCCCCCCCGCCCCGTTATTCTCAGGAAATTAATTATCTAACACGTCTCTTTTCCTCCTTCTCTAATCTTCACCTCTTGCTGCAGTCTAAAAGAAAATAATAGCTTCTTTGAAAATGATTTTCTGTCTTTTGGGTCAGTACCTCATTTTTCACACAGATTCTTAATTTTTTATCATTTCATCCATTATTTTCTCATTTGACAGCCTGTGCCTGGCTTACACAATCTCTGTTTTAAAGCATGGAAAAACAAACAGCAGCTTCTTATTCGCATGAGCTTCTAGGTCAGTGACAGATACTCTCGAGCTCTGACACCTGGGCTTGTCTACTCAGAAACACCTGCTGACCACAGTGACAAAACCAGGTTTTTGTCCCCTTAATTCCTCTGCCTCCCTGCATAGGCAGCACTACGTGCAGCACTGAAAAGCAAGCTGCGCCGTAACCGGGCTCAAGTACCACCTGAACTTCAACAGCTGCCCCAGCATTTCCTTCAAGTCAACACCTTGGCCTGGGTTGAGTGCTCACGTTTTGGAAGGCACAATTTGCGCTGTAAAGCATTTCGTATCAGTGATGATTGAAGAGCAAGAAAGAGCTCAGCTTGACCCAATCGCACTCCGGGTGTCCACGGATGGCTCCCTAGAAAAAAAAAATACTAAATCCTTATACTTTCAAACTGTTTGAAACTGAAGGGATGCCACTGCCAGGTAACAGTCAGCACCTCGTGATCTTGCCACAAAACACTTCTCAGACTGGAGCTGTGCTTTCACGTGAACGCTCCCAATCTGCTAAGATGTGTGTAAGAAATAGAACCACTCACGAGGCCTGCTTGGAATGATCATCGAAGGACAATCTTCATCACGCAGGACTTGAGCAGCAGACTAAAGAGGGGAAAAATCGGAATGTTGAATACACAGCAGAAAAACTGAGGTTTGTTTCTCACCCACTCTGAGAAAATGCCCCAAACTGGACTCTGTAGCCTCCTCCCCAAACAGACTGGTGGAGCTGCAAGGCACATTCATCATGTGAGAATCCAACCTCTCAATTGATTTGGGAAAAGACTGTGCTTTACTTTTCTAGTGACAAAAAAAAGAAGAGACCTGTTCACTTTGGATTGGCACGTGCGGTGGTAATGACTGGGCGATCGTTGTTTGCCTCCCCTTGCTTTTCTCTTAGAGAAGAGGGAGAATTTAACACAACTAACACAGCTGAATTGCAAGGTGGTTCAGAGATGGGAGAAATGACACCGTACATCTGAGACCAAAATCACTTCCGTGAATGACAGACTTCTTTTCCTAGCTGAATTACTGAGGAGCTCTACGTAACTTAGGAGCCTTAAGAACTGGTTTGAGACACTCTGCTCTACTGCTGGGGAGCACTTAAGTACCAAAGGATACTTGCCACAGTACCGCAACCACATGGAAGTATTCCATCACCTCCTGATACGTACAGACCTTGCGAGGACTGTTAACACCAGGCTCGCAGAACTGCTTAAAGTAATGCCACTGATCGGGTTCGTAGCTGTAGGAAGCCTGAACATCAGTGCAGGTCACACACCTGCCTGGGCCCAAAGCTGCAAGAAAAGAAGGGTTTGAAATACCATGACTTAAACAGGCACACTCTGTGCTTAAAGACAGCCTCACCTTTGGGCGACAGACACGCCCTGCGGTTCAGAAGAATGCTATCTTTATACAAGGTATGAAACTAAGCCGCTGCAAACTGCTGCTGTAGTTAAACAGTAAGTTGGGGTACCACATGTCTGCCAGAGAGTTATGAAATCGAACCCTAAAAGGACATAAAGAAAGAAAGAAAGAAGAGGAAGGGGCCTGCTAGACACCTGCACAAACAACACACAGCCAGGAGCCTGTCCACAGAGCACCAGGACAATCTACAAACGAGAGACTCCCCCAGAAACAAGACCTGGAACATTTTCAAGTCAATCTCAAATAACCTCCTGTGACACTGCCCTCATCTTCAGCCGCACGCTGTGGCCAGCAAGGTCAGGCATATTTTGCCCTGTAGAGTGCTGGGCGCATAGGCTGCTGTCCTGGTTTAAGCTTATAAACCCATACAGTCGCTCTCTCACTCACTTCCCCCTCTTTCTTCCCTCTGCTCCTGGAGGGATGGGAAGGAGAATTGAAAGAATGCAACTCCCACAGGTTGAGATAAGAACAGTTTAGTAACTAAGGTATAACACAAATCACTGCTGCTCCCACCAATAATAATAATGACAAGGCAGATACAAGGAAAAGGAGAATACAATAGCTCACCATCAAATATCAAGCCCGACCACCCAGTGCACCCCCACCAGTAACAATAATGACAAGGCAAATACAAGGGAAGGATACAATTGCTCACCACCCAGTATCAAGCAGTGCACCCCCCCACTGCATCCCCCACCGTGCACCCTCACCACCCTTCCGGGTCTCTGCTCTCCGTTTCTACATCCTGGACACCACTTGCTGTGGTATGGAATAATCTCTTTGCTTAGTCTGGGTCACGTGTCCTGTCTCTCCTTCCTCCCGGCTTCCCCTCCTCCCTAGCAGAGCATGAGGCTCACAAAGTCCTTGGCCAGCCTAAACATCACCAAGCAGTAACCGAAAACACTGCTGTTATCAGCACTGTTCCCAGGCCCAAAATCAAAAACACAGCGCTGCTCCACCAGCTACCAAGAAGGAGAAAAATGACTGCTGCTGCTGAACCCAGGACAGCTGCACACTGGGCCATCCACAGCTGTCTCATCCCTTAAAAGCACTAGGATTTAAAGGGCATTTGTAAAGCTTTAATGAGAGAAACTCTCTTTCATCTTCATATGGCATAATTTTTAGATGGCAGAAAATTCCGTGAGCAAGCCTTAGGCCAACTGCTCCCACATCTAAAGCCTTTAGCTCCATGGCCAGGGCAAATCAGCAGCAGAGCAAATGAAGGCTCTGGCCCTTCTCAACAGACTGAGACTTGAAATGACTTGGCATAAACCAGAAAAGCCCTAAGGCCACCCAGTCTGGTAACTCGATGAGCCTCCTGCTACAAGGACCTTGCAACACGGATCGAAGTCTGCATCAGCTCCCTCACAACGCTGTCTCTGCATCTAGAATACTAAGCCTTTCTGAAGAAACCTAATGACTTTATTGGAGCAAGGCAGGCATCCAAACCGAGGGAAACCAGGAGAGCAGCAGCAGCAACCGAAATCCTCCCGGACTGTCTCACCAGAAAAGCTGGGATTAGCTGGGCTCCCCCAGGGCACAACACGGCAAGGTCTATTTGCAGAACAAAAGGAGGGCAATTAGCCCTGCCCCAGCCCCCCATTGCTGCAGACCTCACTCATTTCATGGACAGAGAATTTCAACCTCCAGGTCTTTCAGCATCTTAAAGCTACAGTGAACAGTTTCATTTCCAAACTAACTGCCAGTTTAGATCAGAGGAAATAAACAGGAAATCCTTTGGCTGGTTTCTAAAGGTTTATTTCCACCTTCACCCCTTTCCCTACTAATGAAGATACAGTGTGAATTAAGGACCCTCTGGGCAATTCCCCCCACTTTCTTTACTCCCCCCAGTACCGAGCAATACCGAGCAAAGGGAGAGAGACAAGCACAGTGGCAGAGCTCAGGATGCCGGGCAGGAACCTCCGAGGCGCCTGAAATTCAGCAAGGGAGATTAAGGTAGAAGCAAGCGCACTCAGGGCCCCTGACCCGGCTCCTCTCCGGCAGACCGCAACCCTGCCGCTCCGGGCGCAGTGAAGCTTCCCGCGCCGGGCGGCCAGCGGGCAGGAGACACCCCCTGCGCCCGCCCAAGGGACGGGAGGACGGGCTGACGGACGGGCGGACCCACTCGCCTCCCCGGTAACCCCGCTGGGCTCGGATCTCACCTGCTGCCGCCGCTGCCGGGACCCGGACCATGCTCGCCGCAAACGAGCTCCTGCCGCAAATGAGCTCCTGCCGCAAATGTCCTCCTGCCGCAAATGACCTCCTGCCGCAAATGAGCTCCTGCCGCAAATGAGCTCCTGCCGCAAATGAGCTCCTGCCGCAAATGTCCTCCTGTCGCAAATGACCTCCTGCCGCAAATGACCTCCTGCCGCAAATGACCTCCTGCCGCAAATGAGCTCCTGCCGCAAATGAACTCCTGCCGCAAATGACCTCCTGCCGCAAATGACCTCCTGCCGCAAATGACCTCCTCCCTCCCCCCCCGGCCCCAGCCCTTGCAGACCCAGACTCAGGGTTTTGGAGTATTTTGCGGGCACGAGGGCTGATCCGGCGACCCTGGGGTGCCCCAAAAGACACCATCCATCCACAGATTCCCCACACCCCCGTTTTCATTCCACCCCCCCGAAGCAAAAAGAGACAAACAAAAACAAGAAAAAAAACTCAGCAAAAACGGAGAAACACTGCTCCACGGAGCACTCCCCGGGGGATGTAAACTGGGCGAGGAGCAGCAGTTTCGCCGCTTCTTGCCTCTGCGGCGGCGAAAAAGTCAGCGTTTGCTGCCACCTTGTGCCCAAACATCGGTACTGCAGGATGAGTTGAAGCAGAGGTGCTGCCATCATGTGGCCAATGTTCGGTACTGCACGCAGCGTAATAAAGCGGCTCCATGTGTGGCGCTGGACCAATCAGAAAGGCAGGTGGGCGGGGCTAAGAGTGATTGACAGGCTTCTCAGCCAATGACAACCGCCGAGAACTCTGTCCAATCAGAGCACAGGGAGGGCCGGGCTAAGAGAGATTGACAGGCATCTCAGCCAATGGCGGCCGCCAAGGGCTCTGGCCAATCAGAGCAGGGGGAGGGCCGGGCGTAATGTGATTGACAGGCGTCTCAGCCAATGGCGGCCGCCGGGGACTCTGGCCAATCAGAGCAGAGGGTGGGCATGGATAAGAGAGATTGACAGGCATCTCAGCCAATGGTGGCTGCCGGAAGCTCTGGCCAATCAGAGCAGAGGGTGGGCCGGGCTACGAGTGATTGACAGGTGTCTCAGCCAATGGAGGCCGCTGGGGGCTCTGGCTAATCAGCGCAGAGGGAGGGCCGGGCTACGAGTGATTGACAGGCGTCTCAGCCAATGGCGGCCGCAGGGGCTGTCTCCATGTAGCCGGGGTGCGGGGCGGGCAGGCTACAAGCGATTGACAGGCTTCTAGGCCAAAGACAGCCCCCGGGGGACGATGCCCATTCAGAGCTGCCGGGGAGGGGCCGAGCTAAGCGTGATTGACAGGAGTTTTGGTCAAGGGCGGCCGCCGGCCGCCTGGAAGCTGATTCCGGTGCCACAGTGCTGCTTCCCCACCTCCAGTACAGTTTTGGCCGCATGACGGCAGCAGTTAGTGTTGCACTGAGACACTCCTTTGCCCACTCCCATCCCCACCACCTGCAGTACCGAAATTTGGAGATGTGGTGGCAGCACAGAGCAGCACCTGGCACCGCCCCTTTTTCCCTCCCATCCCCACCTCCTGCAGTACCGAAATTTGGACACTTGGGGGCAGCACCGAGCAGCACCTGGCACCACCCCTTGTCCCCTCCCATCCCACCACCTGCAGTACTGTAATTTGGACAAGTGGTGGCAGCACAGAGCAACACCAGGCACCGCCCCTTGTTCCCTCCCATCCCCACCACCTGCAGTACCGAAATTTGGAGACGTGGTGGCAGCACAGAGCAGCACCAGGCACCACCCCTTCTACCCTCCCTTCCCCATCACCTGCAGTACCAAAATTTGGAGACCTGGTGGCAGCACAGGGCAGCACCCGGCACTGCCCCTTGTCCCCTCCCATCCCCACTACCTTCTCAGCCAATGGCGACTGCGGGAGCATGTCTCCAATCTGACTGGCGGGTAGAGCGGGATAGAAGCTAGTGATAGGAGTCAAAGCTAAAGAAGGCCGTAGGGGGCATTGACCATTCAGGGCAGCTGGTGGGGGGGCTGAGCTAATTGTGTTTGACAGGAGTCTTGGGTAATGATAGATACGGCCATAAATAGCTGAGAAATAGCCAAAGAAAGGCTTAAAATGGGATAGAAATGTGCAAAAATTGGTTAGAAAGGGCCAAAAATGGCTAAAAACAAAATAGAAATGGGCAAAAATGTGTTAGAAATGGCCAGAAATTGGTGACAAATAGCCAAAAATACTTAAAATAGGTTAGAAATGGGCAAAAATGTGTTTGAAAGGGCCAAAAATTGGTGAGAAATGGACAAAAAAGGTTTGGAAATGTGAAAAAAGGCCTAAGAAGACTTAGAATTGGGGAACAAGGGGTTCGAAATAGCCAAAACCAGTTTAGAAATAGATTAAAAAAAAGCTTAAAAGGGGTCACAAATGGGAAAAATGGATTAGAAATAGCCAAAAATTGCCTAAACATGGTAAGACATGGAATAAATTGCATAGAAATGGCCATCCGTAGCTTAGAAACAGCAAAAAAAATGGATTAAATGGGTTAGAAATCAAAAAGATGTAGTTAAAAAAACCCCGAAATGGCTTAAAATGGGTTAACATTGAGCCTGCCACCTCACGCTGCTGTGATGATTCTCAGAGCTGGTTTCCTGAAGGTCTTTGCAGGGTCCTTGGGGTTGGTAAGATAAGCAAGCATCAGAAGTGTGCTTTGCTGTATCCTTTACTCTCTCTAGAGTTTCCTACATGAATAAACCAGTGGAGAATCCTGTATTTGTCTCTGTTTTTCTCTCACCTGGAATCCTGGAACTCTGGAACAGGTGTGATGGGCTTTTAGAATCCCAGTGTAGCTGTTTACTCTTGATAAGCTGCATAAATGGACAGAAGAGCTTTGGGGCTAAGCATGCACTTAATGGGTCAGGGACAGAAGAGCTCTGGGACTAAGCTTGCTTTTAATGGGTCCAGTCCAGAGAGTCAGCTTGGGAATGGGTGTAGTAGTTTATCCGGAGTCAGTGTCAGAGTTGGAGCATCTGGCTTCAGAGTGTTTGGCTGTCGGTTTGTGTGTACCTTTCAATCTATGTCTTGGTGTAAGTGTGGCCTGAGAGTTAGAGGCCGATAAAACTTTTTTTTGGCATTGTGGTTTTTGAGTTTTGATTGTGAGTCTGAACCAGAGAATGAGAGCCCAGAAGTTAAAGGCAGAGAGAGAGCCAGAGTCAGATAGGGAAAAGACCAGGCTGTGGCATATCAGGTTGCTTCTGTTGCAGCTGGTGGCTTGCCCCACCCCTGACCCAGGGCTTTGAGGGAGGGGTTGTGGGTGGGTCCTTGGGTACATGAGGCACAGCCATGCAGCAGGGAGCTCTTTTAGCACTTGGCTTTCATCAGGGTGAGTTTGGTGGTGGTTGTTTTGGGGTTTGTGGGGTTAGAGCTTTGTGGTTTATTTCTGCTGTTTTTTTTTTTTTTGGGTTTTTTGAAATGGTCTTATCTGAATTAAGACCTTCAGGCCATGCCAAGACTCACTAGTGCATACAGTAGTAAGTATCTTTGTGTAGGGGGTTGTTTTGTTTGTTTGTTTGTTTTTTATTTTTAGGTGTTATATTTGTTGGTGGTGCTGAGCTAAAGTTCAAGTGTAGATGAGGCTTGTGGCTCAGAGTCTTCAGGTCAGTTGTCTTTTGGGGCATGGCTCCAGATGTCCTGTGCAGCTCTGTTGTCTGTGTCCGTTTTCACAGACCTGACTGTGTCTTCCCATCTTGCTGATTAATGTGAGAACTGATTAGGTGGCTGCAGCAGCGGCTCTAGGTGAAAAGGCTTGAAGTAGCTGAAGGCAATATTTATGTGTGCTTTCCTGATGAACATACAGGCCCAGATACAGCTGGCAGAAATATGGGAGGCCTGGCCACTGGGCAGCCAATGTACTGAAGCAGGAGATGGGTATTGCACAGGGCGGGCTGCCTCTTTGAGCCCTGTCTCAACATGCATCTGTTTCCATTTCTTTTTCAGATGTCGCATACTACCTGGGAGAGCTGAAGCTGCACCCTGAGGAGGGCTGTGAGAAGCTAAGGTGGTTTTGTGCCACGTTGGTCGAGTGCTGTGTGTGGACTTGGAGGTTCCTGGGAGGGAATGGTGAGCTGTCATGAAGCTAGTGACTCAGAGATAAATGCCAGGATGAAAAGCTGAGATTTTTGGGGCTTAGGTCTGGGGTGTTGTGTCAGAGACAATAGGTAACGGTCCCTGCTGAAACACACCAAGAAAGGAAAGTATTGTTTGTCTGTTTGGCTCCACTCCAGAGTTCTGGTTTGGAAGCTTTCCAAACGTCCAGGTCTGATTCCTACCCAGAAAGTTCTGCTTTAGAACTGCCTGGAAAAGTAATGACCCTTGAGTAGTTGTTCTGGGATTGGAGAACTTGTTCTGGGTTCTTAGACGTTGTTCTGGGTTTTTAGAAGTTGTTCTGGGTTTTTAGAAGTTGTTCTGGGTTTTTAGAAGTTGTTCTGGGTTTTTAGAAGTTGTTCTGGGTTTTTAGAAGTTGTTCTGTGATTGTAGGACTTGTTCTTTGATTGGGGAATTTGTTCTGTGTTTCCAGAATTTTGTCCCATTGGAGAAGTAGTTCTGGGATTGGAGAAGTTGTTCTGGGATTGGAGAAGTTGTTCTGGGATAGGAGATGTTTTTCTGGGATTTTAGAAATTTTTCTGTCATTGAAGAAACTGGTGTTGGATTGGGGGATTTGGTCTGTGTTTTGTGAATCTTGCCTGTGATAATAGAAGTTCTTCTGGGATTGGGGAAATTGTTCTGGGATTGGAGAAGTTGTTCAGGGAATTTAGACCATGTTCTTTGACTGGGGAAGTTGTTCTTTGATTGGGGAACTTGTTCTGTGTTTTGAGCATTTTGTCTATTATTGAAGAATTTGTTCTGGGATTGGAGAATTTGATCTTTGGTTGAAGAAGTAGCTCTGGGATTGGAGAATTTTTTCTGGGATTGGAGAATTTTTTCTGGGATTGGAGAATTTTTTCTGGGATTTTAGAACTTTTTCTGTCATTGAAGAATTTGGTGTTTCATTGGGGGATTTGGTCTGTGTTTCGTGAATCTTGTCTATGGTAGGAGAAGTTCTCCTGAGATTGGAGAAATTGTTCTGGGATAGGAGAAGCTGTTCAGGGAATTTAGACCATGTCTGTGATTGGGGAATTTGTTCTTTGATTTGGGATCTTGTTCTGTGTTTTGAGAATTTGGTCCATGATTGGAGAATTTGTTCTGGGATTGGAGAATTTGTTCTTTGGTTGAAGAAGTAGTTCTGGGATTGGAGAAGTAGTTCTGGGGTAGGAGAAGTAGTTCTGGGGTAGGAGAAGTAGTTCTGGGGTAGGAGAAGTAGTTCTGGGGTAGGAGAAGTAGTTCTGGGGTTGGAGAAGTAGTTCTGGGGTTGGAGAAGTAGTTATGGGTTGGAGAAGTAGTTATGGGTTGGAGAAGTAGTTCTGGGGTAGGAGAAGTAGTTCTGGGGTAGGAGAAGTAGTTCTGGGGTAGGAGAAGTAATTCTGGGGTTGGAGAAGTAATTCTGGGGTTGGAGAAGTAGTTATGGGTTGGAGAAGTAGTTATGGGTTGGAGAAGTAGTTATGGGTTGGAGAAGTAGTTCCGGGTTTGGAGAAGTAGATCTGAGATTGGAGAAGTAGTTCTGGGATTGGAGAAGTAGTTCTGGGATTGGAGAAGTAGTTCTGGGGTTGGAGAAGTAGTTCTGGGATTGGAGAAGTTGTTCTGGGATTGGAGAAGTTGTTCTGGGATTGGAGAAGTTGTTCTGGGATTGGAGAAGTTGTTCTGGGATTGGAGAAGTAGTTCTGGGATTGGAGAAGTAGTTCTGGGATTGGAGAAGTTGTTCTGGGATTGGAGAAGTTGTTCTGGGATTGGAGAAGTTGTTCTGGGATTGCAGAAGTTGTTCTGGGATTGGAGATGTTTTTCTGGGATTTTAGGTCTTGTTCTGTGTTTGGAGAACTTGGTCTTTGATTGGAGAAGTTGTTCTGTGTTTCGAGAATTTTCTCTCATATTGGAGATGTAGTTCTGGGATTGGAAAAGTAGTTCTGGGATTGGAAATGTAGTTCTGAGATTTGAAATGTAGTTCTGGGATTGGAAAAGTTCATCTGGGATCGGAAAATTAGTTCTGGGACTGGAGAAGTTGTTTTGCGTTTGGAGAATTTGTTCAGAGATTGGGGAAGTTTTTCTGGGAATGAGGATATTGTTTTGGAATTGGAGAATTTGTTTTGGGATTGGAGAAGTTGTTCAGGGAATTTAGACCATGTTCTGTGGTTGGAGAATTTGTTCTTTGATTGGGGAATTTGTTCTGTGTTTTAAGAATATTGTCCATGATTGGAGAAATTTTTCTGGGTTTGAAGAATTTGTCCTTTGGTTGGAGAAGTAGTTCTGGGTTTGGAGAAGTAGATCTGTGGTTGGAGAAGTAGTTCTGGGATTTGAGATGTTGTTCTGGGATTGGTGATATTGTTCTGTGTTTGGGGAGATTGTTCTTTGATTGCGTAACTTGTTCTGTGTTTGGAAAATTTCTTTTGGGATGGGAGAAGTTGTTCTGGGATGGGAGAAGTTGTTCTGGGATGGGAGAAGTTGTTCTGGGATGGGAGAAGTTGTTCTGGGATGGGAGAAGTTGTTCTGGGATGGGAGAAGTTGTTCTGGGATGGGAGAAGTTGTTCTGGGATTGGTGGACTTCTGGGATTGGAGAGCTTGTTCTGGGCTTTTAGAACTTGTTCTGGGTTTTTAGAACTTGTTCTGTGATTGGAGATTTTGGTCTTTGATTGGGGAACTTGTTCTGTGTTTCGAGATTCTTGTCTATGATTGGAGGAGTTGTTCTGGGATTTGAGAAGTTGTTCTGGGATTGGGGAAGTTGTTCTCTGAGTGAAGATATACGTGTTTGATTGGGGGAATTGTTCTGTGTTTCGAGAATCTTGTCTATGATTGGGGAAGTAGTTTATGGATTGGAGAAGTAGTTTATGGATTGGAGAAGTAGTTGTTGGATTGGAGAAGTTGTTCCTGGATTGGAGAATTAGTTCTTGGATTGGAGAACTAGTTGTTATTTTGGGGAAATTGTTCTTGAATAGGAGAAGTTGTTCTTGGATAGGAGAAGTTGTTCAGGGATTGGAGAAGTTGTTCTGTGAGTGGAATACTTATTCTAGGTTTTTAGAGTTTGTTTTGGGTTTTTCGAAATTTTTCTGTGATTGGAGAGCTGGGTCTTTGATTGGGGAATTTGTTCTGTGTTTTAAGAATTTTGTCTGTTGTTGGAAAATATGTTCTGGTTTTGGAGAAGTTGTTCAGGGATTGGAGAATTTGTTCTGGGAATTTAGTCCTTGTTTTGTGATTGTACAATTTTGTCTTTGATTGGGGAACTTGTTCTGTGTTTCAAGAATATTGTCTACGGTTGGGGAAGTCCTTCTTGGATTGGAGAAGTAGTTCGTGGTTTGGAGGAGCAGTTGTTTGTTTGGAGAAATAATTCTTGCATAGGAGAAGTAGTTCTTATTTTGGAGAAATTGTTCTGGGATTGGAGAAATTGTTCTGGGATTGGAGAAATTGTTCTGGGATTGGGGAATTTGTTCTTGGATTGGGGAATTTGTTCTTGGATTGGGGAAGTTGTTCTGGGCTTGGGGAAGTTGTTCTGGGCTTGGGGAAGTTGTTCTGGGCTTGGGGAAGTTGCTCTGGGCTTGGGGAAGTTGTTCTGGGCTTGGGGAAGTTGTTCTGGGCTTGGGGAAGTTGTTCTGGGTTTTTAGAATATTTTCTGTGATTGGGGAAGTTTTTCTGTGTTTTGAGAATTTTGTCTCATTGGAGAATTTGTTCTGGGATTGGGGAAGTTGTTCTGGAATTGGAGAAGTTGTTCTGGGATTGGAGAAGTTGTTCTGGGATTGGAGAAGTTGTTCTGGGATTGGAGAAGTTGTTCTGGGATTGGAGAAGTTGTTCTGGGATTGGAGAAGTTGTTCTGGGATTGGAATAGTTTTTCTGGGTGTTTAGAAATTTTTCTGTGATTGGAGAACTTGGTCTTTTATTGGGGAATTTGTTCTGTGTTTCGAGAAATTTTTCTGATATTGGAGAAGTAGTTCTGGGGTTGGCGAAGTAATTCTGGTATTGGAGATGTAGTTCTGGGATTGAGGAAGTTGTTCAGGTATTGGGGGTGTTGTTCAGGGAATTTTGACCATATTCTGTGATTAGGAACTTTGGTCTTTGATTACGGAACTTGTTCTGGGATTGGAGAATTTGTTCTGGGATTGGAGAATATTTCTGGGATTGGAGAATTTGTTGAGGGATTGGGGAAGTTGTTCTGGGGTTGGGGAAGTTGTTCTGGGTTTGGAGAAGTTGTTCTGGGTTTGGAGAAGTAGTTCTGGGTTTGGAGAATTAGTTCTGGGTTTGGCGAAGTATTTCCAGGATTGGAGAAATAATTCTGGGATTGGAGACGTTGTGCTGGGATTGGAGACGTTGTGCTGGGATTGGAGAAGTTGTTCAGGAAATTTAGACCTTGTTGTGTGATTGGAAAATTTGGTCATTGATTGGTGAACTTGTTCTGTGTTTCGAGAATTTTGTCTGTTGTTGGAAAAAATTTTCTGGGTTTGGAGAATTTGTTCTGGGTTTGGAGAATTTGTTCTGGGTTTGGAGAAGTAGTTCAGGGTTTGGGGAAGTTGTTCAGGGATTGGGGAAGTTGTTCAGGGATTGGGGAATTTGTTCAGGGATTGGGGAAGTTGTTCAGGGATTGGCAATGCTGTTCAAGGATTGGGAATGTTGTTAAGTGAATTTAAACCATGTTCTGTCATTGGAAACTTTGGTCTTTGATTGGGGAACTTGTTCTGGGATTGGAGAATTTTTTTGGGATTGGAGAATTTGTTCTTGGATTGGAGGTATAGTACTGTTTTGGAGAATTTGTTCTGGGTTTGGGGAAGTTGTTCTGGGTTTGGAGAAGTTGTTCTGGGTTTGAAGAAGTTGTTCTGGGTTTGGAGAAGTTGTTCTGGGTTTGGAGAAGTTGTTCTGGGTTTGGAGAAGTTGTTCTGGGTTTGGAGAAGTTGTTCTGGATTTGGAGAAGTTGTTCTGGGTTTGGAGAAGTTGTTCTGGGTTTGGAGAAGTTGTTCTGGGTTTGGAGAAGTAGTTCTGGGTTTGGAGAAGTTTTTCTGTGTTTGAGGAAGTTGTTCTGTGTTTGGGGAGCTTGTTCTGTGTTTGGGGAGCTTGTTCTGTGTTTGGGGATGTTGTTCTGTGTTTGGGGATGTTGTTCTGTGTTTGGGGATGTTGTTCTGTGTTTGGGGATGTTGTTCTGTGTTTGGGGATGTTGTTCTGTGTTTGAGGTAGTTGTTCTGTATTTTGGGAATTTGTTCTGTGTCTGGGGAAGTTGTTCTGTGTTTGGGGATGTTGCTCTGGGATGGGAGAAGTTGTTCTGGGATGGGAGAAGTTGTTGTGGGATGGGAGAAGTTGTTGTGGGATGGGAGAAGTTGTTGTGGGATGGGAGAAGTTGTTGTGGGATGGGAGAAGTTGTTGTGGGATGGGAGAAGTTGTTGTGGGATGGGAGAAGTTGTTGTGGGATGGGAGAAGTTGTTGTGGGATGGGAGAAGTTGTTGTGGGATGGGAGAAGTTGTTCTGGGATGGGAGAAGTTGTTCTGGGATGGGAGAAGTTGTTCTGGGATGGGAGAAGTTGTTCTGGGATGGGAGAAGTTGTTCTGGGATTGGAGATAGTGTTCTTTCTTTTGGGGAAGTTGTTCTGGGGTTGGAGAAGTCGTTCTGCGATTGGAGAAGTTGGTCTTGGATGGGAGAAGTTGATCTGGGATTGGAGAAGTTGTCATGGGATTGGAGAAATTTTTTGGGAGTGGAGAATTTATTCTTGGATTGGAGATATTGCTCTGTCTTTGGAGAAGTAGTTCTGGATTTGGAGAATTAGTTCTGGATTTGAAGAAGTAGTTCTGGATTTGGAGAAGTTGTTCTGGGTTTGGAGAAGTTGTTCTGGGTTTGGAGAAGTTGTTCTGGGTTTGGAGAATTAGTTCTGGATTTGGAGAATTAGTTCTGGATTTGGAGAATTAGTTCTGGGTTTGGAGATTTTGTTCTGGGTTTGGAGAAGTTGTTCTGGGTTTGGAGAAGTTGTTCTGGGTTTGGGGAAGTTGTTCTGGGTTTGGAGAAGTTGTTCTGGGTTTGGGGAAGTTGTTCTGGGTTTGGGGAAGTTGTTCTGGGTTTGGGGAAGTTGTTCTGGGTTTGGGGAAGTTGTTCTGGGTTTGGGGAGTTGTTCTGGGTTTGGGGAAGTTGTTCTGGGTTTGGGGAAGTTGTTCTGGGTTTGGGGAAGTTGTTCTGGGTTTGGGGAAGTTGTTCTGGGCTTGAAGAATTTGCTCTGGGATTGGAGAAATTATTCTTGGGTTGGAATCTTAGTTCTTGTATTGGAGGAATTGTTCTGGGATTGGAGATATTGCTCTGTGTTTGGGGAAGTTGTTGTGGGTTTGGAGAATTTGTTCTTAGTTTGAAGAAGTTGTTCTGAGTTTGAAGAAGTTGTCTGGGATTGGAGAAGATGTTCTGTGATTGGAGAATTTGTTCTGGGATTGGAGAATTTGTTCTGGGATTGGAGAATTTGTTCTGGGATTGGAGAAGTTGTTCTGGGGTTGGAGAAGTTGTTCTGGGGTTGGAGAAATTTTTCTGGGATTGGAGAATTTGTTCTGGGATTGGGGAAGTTGTTCTTGGATTGCAGATATTGTTCTGTGTTTGGGGAATTTTTACTGTTTTTTTGGGAAGTTGTTCTGCATTTGGGGAAATTGTTGAAAGGTTGGGGAAGTTGTTCTGGGTTTGGAGAACTTGTTCTGGGATTGGAGAAGTTGTTCAGGGAATTTAGACCATTTTCTGGGATTGGAGAATTTGGTCTTTGTTTGGGGAACTTGTTCTGTGTTTCGAGAATGATGTCTATGATTGGAGAAGTAGTTGTGGGGTTGGCGAAGTAGTTGTGGGGCTGGCGAAGTAGTTCTGGTATTGGAGAAGTAGTTCTGGGATTGGAGTATTTGTTCAGGGATTGGGGAAGTTGTTCAGGTATTGGGGATGTTGTTCAGGGAATTTTGACCATGTTCTGTGATTAGGAACTTTGGTCTTTTTATTACAGAAGTTTTTCTGGCATTGGAGAATATCTGGGATTGGAGAAGTTGGTCTGTGTTTGGGGAAGTTTTTCTGGGGTTTGGGAAGTTGTTCTGCATTTGTGGAAATTGTTCAGAGATTGGTGATGTTGTTCTGGGATTGGAGAAGTTGTTCTGAGAATTTTGACAATGTTCTGGGATTGGAAAATTTGTTCTTTGATTGGGGAACTTGTTCTGTGTTTCGAGAATATTGTCTATGATTGGAGAAGTAGTTCTTGGTATGGAGGAGCATTTCTTTGTTTGGAGAAGTAGTTCTTGCTTTGGGGAAGTAGTTCTTGCTTTGGAGAATTAGTTCTTGCTTTGGAGAATTAGTTCTTGCTTTGGAGAAGTAGTTCTTGCTTTGGAGAAGTAGTTCTTGCTTTGGAGAAGTAGTTCTTGCTTTGGAGAAGTAGTTCTTGCTTTGGAGAAGTAGTTCTTGCTTTGGAGAAGTAGTTCTTGCTTTGGAGAAGTAGTTCTTGCTTTGGAGAAGTAGTTCTTGGTTTGGAGAAGTAGTTCTTGGTTTGGAGAAATTTTTCTTGGATTGGAGAAGTTTTTCTGGGATTGGAGGAATTGTTCTGGGATTGACGAAACTGTTCTTGGATTGGGGAACTTGTTCTGTTTTGGGGGAAGTTGTTCTGTGTTTGGGGAAGTTGTTCTGGGATTGGGGAAGTTGTTCTGGGATTGGGGAAGTTGTTCTGGGATTGGGGAAGTTGTTCTGGGATTGGGGAAGTTGTTCTGGGATTGGGGAGCTTCTTCTGGGATTGGGGAGCTTGTTCTGGGATTGGGGAGCTTGTTCTGGGCTTGGGGAAGTTGTTCTGGGATTGGGGAAGTTGTTCTGGGCTTGGGGAAGTTGTTCTGGGTTTGGGGAAGTTGTTCTGTGTTTGGGGAACTTGTTCTGTCTTTGGCAATGGTGTACTGGGTTTGGAGAAGTTGTTCTGGGTTTGGGGAACTTGTTCTGTGTTTGGGGAACTTGTTCTGTCTTTGGCAATGGTGTTCTGGGTTTGGAGAAGTTGTTCTGGTTTTGGAGAAGTTGTTCTGTGTTTGGGGGAGTTGTTCTGTGTTTGGGGAAGTTGTTCTGGATTTGGAGAAGTTGTTCTGGATTTGGAGAAGTTGTTCTGGATTTGGAGAAGTTGTTCTGGGTTTGGAGAAGTTGTTCTGGGTTTGGAGAAGTTGTTCTGGGATGGGAGAATTTTTTCTTGGATTGGAGATTGTTCTCTCTTTTGGGGAAGTTGTTCTGGGATTGGAGAAGTCGTTCTGCGATTGGAGAAGTTGTTCTGGGATGGGAGAAGTTGTTCTGGGATTGTAGAAGTTGTCATGGGATTGGAGAAAATTTTTGGGAGTGGAGAATTTATTCTTGGATTGGAGATAGTGCTCTGTCTTTGGGGAAGTTGTTCTTGGATTGGAGAATTTGTTCAGGGATTGGGGAAGTTGTTCTGGTTTTGGAGAAGTAGTTCTGGATTTGGAGAAATAGTTCTGGATTTGGAGAAGTTGTTCTGGATTTGGAGAAGTTGTTCTGGGTTTGGAGAAGTTGTTCTGGGTTTGAAGAGTTTGCTCTGGGATTGGAGAAATTATTCTTGGGTTGGAAACTTAGTTCTTGTATTGGAGGAATTGTTCTGGGATTGGAGATATTGTTCTGTGTTTGGGGAAGGTGTGGGATTGGAGAATTTGTTCTTAGTTTGAAGAAGTTGTTCTGAGTTTGAAGAAGTTGTCTTGGATTGGAGAAGATGTTGTGGGATTGGTGAATTTGTTCTGGGATTGGAGAAGTTGTTCTGGGATTGGAGAATTTGTTCTGTGTTTGGAGAAATTTTTCTGGGATTGGAGAATTTGTTCTGGGATTGGGGAAGTTGTTCTTGGATTGCGGATATTGTTCTGTGTTTGGGGAAGGTTTTCTGGGTTTTGGGAAGTTGTTCTGCATTTGGGGAAATTGTTGAAAGGTTGGGGAAGTTGTTCTGGGTTTGGAGAACTTGTCCTGGGATTGGAGAAGTTGTTCAGGGAATTTAGACAATGTTGTGGGTTTGGAGAATTTGGTCTTTGTTTGGGGAACTTGTTCTGTGTTTCGAGAATGATGTCTATGATTGGTGAAGTAGTTCTGGGGTTGGCGAAGTAGTTCTGGCATGGAAGAAGTAGTTCTGGCATGGAAGAAGTAGTTCTGGCATGGAAGAAGTAGTTCTTGTATTGGAGAAGTAGTTCTGGGATTGGGGAAGTTGTTCAGGTATTGGGGATGTTGTTCAGGGAATTTTGACCATGTTCTGTGTTCAGGAAATTTGGTCTTTGATTACGGAACTTGTTCTGACATTGGAGAATATTTCTGGGATTGGAGAATTTGTTCTGGGTTTGGGGAAGTAGTTCTGGGTTTGGGGAAGTAGTTCTGGGTTTGGGGAAGTAGTTCTGGGTTTGGAGATGTTGTTCTGGGATTGGAGAATTTGTTCAGGGAATTTAGACCATGTTCTGGGATTGGGGAAGTTGTTCTGGGATTGGGGAAGTTGTTCTGGGTTTGGGGAAGTTGTTCTGGGTTTGGGGAAGTTCTTCTGGGTTTGGGAAAGTTGTTCTGGGTTTGGAGAAGTAGTTCTGGGTTTGGAGAAGTAGTTCTGGGATTGGAGAAGTAGTTCTGGGGTTGGAGAAGTAGTTCTGGGATTGGAGAAGTAGTTCTGGGTTTGGAGAAGTAGTTCTGGGTTTGGAGAAGTAGTTCTGGGTTTGGAGAAGTAGTTCTGGGATTGGAGAAGTAGTTCTGGGATTGGAGAAGTAGTTCTGGGATTGGAGAAGGTGTTCTGTGTTTGGGGGAGTTGTTCTGGGTTGTGGGATGTTGTTCTGCATTTGTGGAAATTGTTCAGAGATTGGGGATGTTGTTCTGGGATTGGAGAATTTGTTCTGAGAATTTGGGCAATGTTCTGGGATTGGAGAATTTGTTCTTTGATTGGGGAACTTGTTCTGTGTTTCGTGAATTTTGTCCATGATTGGAGAATTTGTTCTGGGATTGCAGATTTTGTCCTTTGATTGGAGAAGTTCTTCTGGGATTGGAGAAGTTCTTCTGGGATTGGAGAAGTTGTTCATTGAATTTAGGCCTTGTTGTGTGATTGGAGTATTTGGTCTTTGATTGTTGTACTTGTTGTGTGTTTCAAGACTTTTGTCTGTTGTTGGAAAATATGTTCTGGTTTTGGAGAAGTTGTTCAGGGCTTGGAGAATTTGTTCTGGGAATTTAGTCCTTGTTTTGTGATTGTACAATTTTGTCTTTGATTGGGGAACTTGTTCTGTGTTTCAAGAATATTGTCTATGGTTGGGGAAGTCCTCCTTGGATTGGAGAAGTAGTTCGTGGTTTGGAGGAGCAGTTGTTTGTTTGGAGAAATAATTCTTGCATAGGAGAAGTTGTTCTTGGTTTGGAGAAGTAGTTCTTATTTTGGAGAAATTTTTCTTGATTGGAGAAGTTGTTCTGGGATTGGAGAAATTGTTCTGGGATTGGAGAAATTGTTCTTGGATTGGGGAATTTGTTCTGTGTTTGGGGAAGTTGTTCTGGGCTTGGGGAAGTTGTTCTGGGCTTGGGGAAGTTGTTCTGGGTTTTTAGAACATTTTCTGTGATTGGGGAAGTTTTTCTGTGTTTTGAGAATTTTGTCTCATATTGAGGAAGTTGTTCTGGGATTGGGGAAGTTGTTCTGGGATTGGGGAAGTTGTTCTGGGATTGGGGAAGTTGTTCTGGGATTGGGGAAGTTGTTCTGTGTTTGGGGAAGTTGTTCTGTGTTTGGGGGAGTTGTTCTGTGTTTGGGGGAGTTGTTCTGTGTTTGGGGATGTTCTGTGTTTGGTGATGTTGTTCTGTGTTTGGGGATGTTGTTCTGTGTTTGGGGATGTTGTTCTGTGTTTGGGGATGTTGTTCTGTGTTTGGGGATGTTGTTCTGTGTTTGGGGATGTTGTTCTGTGTTTGGAGATGTTGTTCTGTGTTTGGAGATGTTGTTCTGTGTTTGGAGATGTTGTTCTGTGTTTGGAGATGTTGTTCTGTGTTTGGGGATGTTGTTCTGGGTGTGGGGATGTTGTTCTGTGTTTGGGGATGTTGTTCTGTGTTTGGGGATGTTGTTCTGTGTTTGGGGATGTTGTTCTGTGTTTGGGGATGTTGTTCTGTGTTTGGGGATGTTGTTCTGTGTTTGGGGATGTTGTTCTGTGTTTGGGGATGTTGTTCTGTGTTTGGGGATGTTGTTCTGTGTTTGGAGATGTTGTTCTGTGTTTGGGGATGTTGTTCTGGGTTGGGAGAAGTTGTTCTGGGATGGGAGAAGTTGTTCTGGGATGGGAGAAGTTGTTCTGGGATGGGAGAAGTTGTTCTGGGATGGGAGAAGTTGTTCTGGGATGGGAGAAGTTGTTCTGGGATGGGAGAAGTTGTTCTGGGATTGGAGATTGTTCTCTCTTTTGGGGAAGTTGTTCTGGGATTGGAGATGTCGTTCTGCGATTGGAGAAGTTGTTCTAGGATGGGAGAAGTTGTTCTGGGATTGTAGAAGTTGTCATGGGATTGGAGAAAATTTTTGGGAGTGGAGAATTTATTCTTGGATTGGAGATAGTGCTCTGTCTTTGGGGAAGTTGTTCTTGGATTGGAGAATTTGTTCAGGGATTGGGGAAGTTGTTCTGGTTTTGGAGAAGTAGTTCTGGATTTGGAGAAATAGTTCTGGATTTGAAGAAGTTGTTCTGGATTTGGAGAAGTTGTTCTGGGTTTGGAGAAGTTGTTCTGGGTTTGAAGAGTTTGCTCTGGGATTGGAGAAATTATTCTTGGGTTGGAAACTTAGTTCTTGTATTGGAGGAATTGTTCTGGGATTGGAGATATTGTTCTGTGTTTGGGGAAGGTGTGGGATTGGAGAATTTGTTCTTAGTTTGAAGAAGTTGTTCTGAGTTTGAAGAAGTTGTCTTGGATTGGAGAAGATGTTGTGGGATTGGTGAATTTGTTCTGGGATTGGAGAAGATGTTCTGGGATTGGAGAATTTGTTCTGGGATTGGAGAAGTTGTTCTGGAATTGGAGAATTTGTTCTGTGTTTGGAGAAATTTTTCTGGGATTGGAGAATTTGTTCTGGGATTGGGGAAGTTGTTCTTGGATTGCGGATATTGTTCTGTGTTTGGGGAAGGTTTTCTGGGTTTTGGGAAGTTGTTCTGCATTTGGGGAAATTGTTGAAAGGTTGGGGAAGTTGTTCTGGGTTTGGAGAACTTGTTCTGGGATTGGAGAAGTTGTTCAGGGAATTTAGACAATGTTGTGGGTTTGGAGAATTTGGTCTTTGTTTGGGGAACTTGTTCTGTGTTTCGAGAATGATGTCTGTGATTGGCGAAGTAGTTCTGGGGTTGGCGAAGTAGTTCTGGGGGTGGTGAAGTAGTTCTGGCATGGAAGAAGTAGTTCTTGTATTGGAGAAGTAGTTCTGGGATTGGGGACGTTGTTCAGGTATTGGGGATGTTGTTCAGGGAATTTTGACCATGTTCTGTGTTTAGGAAATTTGGTCTTTGATTACAGAACTTGTTCTGACATTGGAGAATATTTCTGGGATTGGAGAATTTGTTCTGGGTTTGGGGAAGTAGTTCTGGGTTTGGGGAAGTAGTTCTGGGTTTGGGGAAGTAGTTCTGGGTTTGGGGAAGTAGTTCTGGGTTTGGAGATGTTGTTCTGGGACTGGAGAATTTGCTCAGGGAATTTAGACCATGTTCTGGGATTGGGGAAGTTGTTCTGGGTTTGGGGAAGTTGTTCTGGGTTTGGGAAAGTTGTTCTGGGTTTGGGAAAGTTGTTCTGGGTTTGGGAAAGTTGTTCTGGGTTTGGAGAAGTAGTTCTGGGTTTGGAGAAGTAGTTCTGGGTTTGGAGAAGTAGTTCTGGGTTTGGAGAAGTAGTTCTGGGATTGGAGAAGTAGTTCTGGGATTGGAGAAGTAGTTCTGGGATTGGAGAAGTAGTTCTGGGATTGGAGAAGTAGTTCTGGGATTGGAGAAGTAGTTCTGGGATTGGAGAAGTAGTTCTGGGATTGGAGAAGTAGTTCTGGGATTGGAGAAGGTGTTCTGTGTTGTGGGATGTTGTTCTGCATTTGTGGAAATTGTTCAGAGATTGGGGATGTTGTTCTGGGATTGGAGAATTTGTTCTGAGAATTTGGACAATGTTCTGGGATTGGAGAATTTGTTCTTTGATTGGGGAACTTGTTCTGTGTTTCGTGAATTTTGTCCATGATTGGAGAATTTGTTCTGGGATTGCAGATTTTGTCCTTTGATTGGAGAAGTTCTTCTGGGATTGGAGAAGTTCTTCTGGGATTGGAGAAGTTGTTCATTGAATTTAGGCCTTGTTGTGTGATTGGAGTATTTGGTCTTTGATTGTTGTACTTGTTTTGTGTTTCAAGACTTTTGTCTGTTGTTGGAAAATATGTTCTGGTTTTGGAGAAGTTGTTCAGGGCTTAGAGAATTTGTTCTGGGAATTTAGTCCTTGTTTTGTGATTGTACAATTTTGTCTTTGATTGGGGAACTTGTTCTGTGTTTCAAGAATATTGTCTATGGTTGGGGAAGTCCTCCTTGGATTGGAGAAGTAGTTCGTGGTTTGGAGGAGTAGTTGTTTGTTTGGAGAAATAAGTCTTGCATAGGAGAAGTTGTTCTTGGTTTGGAGAAGTAGTTCTTATTTTGGAGAAATTTTTCTTGATTGGAGAAGTTGTTCTGGGATTGGAGAAATTGTTCTTGGATTGGGGAAGTTGTTCTGTGTTTGGGGAAGTTGTTCTGGGCTTGGGGAAGTTGTTCTGGGCTTGGGGAAGTTGTTCTGGGTTTTTAGAACATTTTCTGTGATTGGGGAAGTTTTTCTGTGTTTTGAGAATTTTGTCTCATATTGGAGAATTTGTTCTGGGATTGGGGAAGTTGTTCTGGGATTGGGGAAGTTGTTCTGGGATTGGGGAAGTTGTTCTGGGATTGGGGAAGTTGTTCGGGGATTGGGGAAGTTGTTCTGTGTTTGGGGGAGTTGTTCTGTGTTTGGGGGAGTTGTTCTGTGTTTGGGGGAGTTGTTCTGTGTTTGGGGGAGTTGTTCTGTGTTTGGAGGAGTTGTTCTGTGTTTGGGGGAGTTGTTCTGTGTTTGGGGATGTTGTTCTGTGTTTGGGGATGTTGTTCTGTGTTTGGGGATGTTGTTCTGTGTTTGGGGATGTTGTTCTGTGTTTGGGGATGTTGTTCTGTGTTTGGGGATGTTGTTCTGTGTTTGGGGATGTTGTTCTGTGTTTGGGGATGTTGTTCTGTGTTTGGGGATGTTGTTCTGGGTTGGGAGAAGTTGTTGTGGGATGGGAGAAGTTGTTCTGGGATTGGGGAAGTTGTTCTGGGATTGGGGAAGTTGTTCTGGGATTGGGGAAGTTGTTCTGTGTTTGGGGAAGTTGTTCTGTGTTTGGAGATGTTGTTCTGTGTTTGGGGATGTTGTTCTGTGTTTGGGGATGTTGTTCTGTGTTTGGGGATGTTGTTCTGTGTTTGGGGATGTTGTTCTGTGTTTGGGGATGTTGTTCTGTGTTTGGGGATGTTGTTCTGTGTTTGGGGATGTTGTTCTGTGTTTGGGGATGTTGTTCTGTGTTTGGGGATGTTGTTCTGTGTTTGGGGATGTTGTTCTGTGTTTGGGGATGTTGTTCTGTGTTTGGGGATGTTGTTCTGTGTTTTTGGATGTTGTTCTGTGTTTGGGGATGTTGTTCTGTGTTTGGGGATGTTGTTCTGTGTTTGGGGATGTTGTTCTGTGTTTGGGGATGTTGTTCTGTGTTTGGGGATGTTGTTCTGTGTTTGGGGATGTTGTTCTGTGTTTGGGGATGTTGTTCTGTGTTTGGGGATGTTGTTCTGTGTTTGGGGATGTTGTTCTGTGTTTGGGGATGTTGTTCTGTGTTTGGGGATGTTGTTCTGTGTTTGGGGATGTTGTTCTGTGTTTGGGGATGTTGTTCTGTGTTTGGGGATGTCGTTCTGTGTTTGGGGATGTTGTTCTGGGTTGGGAGAAGTTGTTCTGGGATTGGAGAAGTTGTTGTGGGATGGGAGAATTTTTTCTGGGATTGGAGATTGTTCTGTCTTTTGGGGAAGTTGTTCTGGGATTGGAGAAGTTGTTCTGCGATTGGAGAAGTTGTTCTAGGACTGGAGAAGTTGCTCTGGGATTGTAGAAGTTGTTATGGGATTGGACAAAATTTTTGGGAGTGGCGAATTTATTCTTGGATTGGAGATATTGCTCTGTCTTTGGGGAAGTTGTTCTGGTTTTGGAGAAGTAGTTCTGGATTTGGAGAAGTAGTTCTGGATTTGGAGAGATAGTTCTGGATTTGAAGAAGTAGTTCTGGATTTGGAGAAATTGTTCTGGGTTTGGAGAAGTTGTTCAGGGTTTGGAGAAGTTGTTCTGGGTTTGGAGAAGTTGTTGTGGGTTTGGAGAAGTTGTTGTGGGTTTGGAGAAGTTGTTCTGGGTTTGGAGAATTTGTCCTGTGTTTGAAGAAGTTGTTCTGGGATTGAAGAAGTTGTTCTGGGATTGAAGAAGTTGTTCTGGGATTGAAGAAGTTGTTCTGGGGTTGGATAAGTTGTTCTGGGATTGGATAAGTTGTTCTGGGGTTGGATAAGTTGTTCTGGGATTGGAGAAGTTGTTCTGGGATTGGGGAAGTTCTTGGATTGCAGATACTGTTCTGTGTTTGGGGAAGTTTTTCTGTTTTTTTGGGAAATTGTTCTGCATTTGGGGAAATTGTTGAAATGTTGGGGAAGTTGTTCTGGGTTTGGAGAACTTGTTCTGGGATTGGAGAAATTGTTCAGGGAATTTAGATCATTTTCTGGGATTGGAGAATTTGGTCTTTGTTTGGGGAACTTGTTCTGTGTTTCGAGAATTATGTCTATGATTGGAGAAGTAGTTGTGGGGTTGGCGAAGTAGTTGTGGGGTTGGCGAAGTAGTTCTGGTATTGGAGAAGTAGTTCTGGGATTGGAGTATTTGTTCAGGGATTGGGGAAGTTGTTCAGGTATTGGGGATGTTGTTCAGGGAATTTTGACCATGTTCTGTGATTAGGAACTTTGTTCTTTTTATTACGGAAGTTTTTCTGGCATTGGAGAATATCTGGGATTGGAGAATTTGTTCTGGGATTGGAGAAGTTGGTCTGTGTTTGGGGAAGTTTTTCTGGGTTTTGGGAAGTTGTTCTGCATTTGTGGAAATTGTTCCGAGATTGGTGATGTTGTTCTGGGATTGGAGAAGTTGTTCTGAGAATTTTGACAATGTTCTGGGATTGGAAAATTTGTTCTTTGATTGGGGAACTTGTTCTGTGTGTCAAGAATATTGTCTATGATTGGAGAAGTAGTTCTTGGATTGGAGAAGTAGTTCTTGGTATGGAGGAGCATTTCTTTGTTTGGAGAAGTAGTTCTTGCTTTGGAGAAGTAGTTCTTGCTTTGGAGAAGTAGTTCTTGCTTTGGAGAAGTAGTTCTTGGTTTGGAGAAGTAGTTCTTATTTTGGAGAAATTTTTCTTGGATTGGAGAAGTTTTTCTGGGATTGGAGGAATTGTTCTGGGATTGACGAAACTGTTCTTGGATTGGGGAACTTGTTCTGTTTTGGGGGAAGTTGTTCTGTGTTTGAGGAAGTTGTTCTGTGTTTGGGGAACTTGTTCTGGGATTGGGGAAGTTGTTCTGGGATTGGGGAAGTTGTTCTGGGATTGGGGAGCTTGTTCTGGGATTGGGGAGCTTGTTCTGGGATTGGGGAAGTTGTTCTGGGATTGGGGAATTTGTTCTGGGATTGGGGAATTTGTTCTGGGATTGGGGAAGTTGTTCTGGGATTGGGGAAGTTGTTCTGGGATTGGGGAATTTGTTCTGGGATTGGGGAGCTTGTTCTGGGATTGGGGAGCTTGTTCTGGGATTGGGGAGCTTGTTCTGGGATTGGGGAAGTTGTTCTGGGATTGGGGAAGTTGTTCTGTGTTTGGGGAAGTTGTTCTGTGTTTGGGGAACTTGTTCTGTCTTTGGCAATGGTGTTCTGGGTTTGGAAAAGTTGTTCTGGTTTTGAAGAAATTGTTCTGGATTTGGGGAAGTTCTTTATTTGGAGAAGTTGTTCTGGGTTTGGAGAAGTTGTTCTGGATTTGGAGAAGTTGTTCTGGTTTTGGAGAAGTTGTTCTGGGTTTGGAGAAGTTTTTATGGGCTTGGAGATGTTGCTCTGGGATTGGAGAAATTATTCCTGGATTGGAAATTTAGTTCTTATGATGGAGAAATTGTTCTGGGATTGGAGATATTGCTCTGTGTTTGGGGAAGTTGTCGTGGGATTGGAGAAGTTGTTCTAGGATTGGAGAATTTGTTCTGAGTTTGAAGAAGTTGTTCTGGGATTGGAGAAGTTGTTCTGGGATTGGGGAAGTTGTTCTGGGATTGGGGAAGTTGTTCTGGGCTTGGGGAAGTTGTTCTGTGCTTGGGGAAGTTGTTCTGGGCTTGGGGAAGTTGTTCTGGGTTTTTAGAACATTTTCTGTGATTGGGGAAGTTTTTCTGTGTTTTGAGAATTTTGTCTCATATTGGAGAATTTGTTCTGGGATTGGGGAAATTGTTCTGGGATTGGGGAAGTTGTTCTGGGATTGGGGATATTGTTCTGTGTTTGGGGGAGTTGTTCTGTGGGGAAGTTTTTCTGTGTTTGTGGATGTTGTTCTGTGTTTGGAGATGTTGTTCTGTGTTTGGAGATGTTGTTCTGTGTTTGGAGATGTTGTTCTGTGTTTGGAGATGTTGTTCTGTGTTTGGAGATGTTGTTCTGTGTTTGGAGATGTTGTTCTGTGTTTGGAGATGTTGTTCTGTGTTTGGAGGTGTTGTTCTGTGTTTGGAGGTGTTGTTCTGTGTCTGGAGGTGTTGTTCTGTGTTTGGAGGTGTTGTTCTGTGTTTGGAGGTGTTGTTCTGTGTTTGGAGGTGTTGTTCTGTGTTTGGAGATTTTGTTCTGTGTTTGGGGGAGTTGTTCTGTGTTTGGGGGAGTTGTTCTGTGTTTGGGGGAGTTGTTCTGTGTTTGGGGGAGTTGTTCTGTGTTTGGGGGAGTTGTTCTGTGTTTGGAGATGTTGTTCTGTGTTTGGAGATGTTGTTCTGTGTTTGGAGATGTTGTTCTGTGTTTGGAGATGTTGTTCTGTGTTTGGAGATGTTGTTCTGTGTTTGGAGATGTTGTTCTGTGTTTGGAGATGTTGTTCTGTGTTTGGAGATGTTGTTCTGTGTTTGGAGATGTTGTTCTGTGTTTGGAGATGTTGTTCTGTGTTTGGAGATGTTGTTCTGTGTTTGGAGATGTTGTTCTGTGTTTGGGGATGTTGTTCTGTGTTTGGGGATGTTGTTCTGTGTTTGGGGATGTTGTTCTGTGTTTGGAGATGTTGTTCTGTGTTTGGAGATGTTGTTCTGTGTTTGGAGATGTTGTTCTGGGTGTGGGGATGTTGTTCTGGGTGTGGGGATGTTGTTCTGGGTGTGGGGATGTTGTTCTGGGTGTGGGGATGTTGTTCTGTGTTTGGGGATGTTGTTCTGGGTGTGGGGATGTTGTTCTGTATTTGGGGAATTTGTTCTGGGATGGGAGAAGTTGTTCTGGGATGGGAGAAGTTGTTCTGGGATGGGAGAAGTTGTTCTGGGATTGGAGATTGTTCTCTCTTTTGGGGAAGTTGTTCTGGGATTGGAGAAGTCATTCTGCGATTGGAGAAGTTGTTCTAGGACTGGAGAAGTTGTTCTGGGATTGTAGAAGTTGTCATGGGATTGGAGAAAATTTTTGGGTGTGGAGAATTTATTCTTGGATTGGAGATAGTGCTCTGTCTTTGGGGAAGTTGTTCTTGGATTGGAGAATTTGTTCAGGGATTGGGGAAGTTGTTCTGGTTTTGGAGAAGTAGTTCTGGATTTGGAGAAATAGTTCTGGATTTGAAGAAGTTGTTCTGGATTTGGAGAAGTTGTTCTGGGTTTGGAGAAGTTGTTCTGGGTTTGAAGAGTTTGCTCTGGGATTGGAGAAATTATTCTTGGGTTGGAAACTTAGTTCTTGTATTGGAGGAAGTTGTTCTGGGATTGGAGATATTGTTCTGTGTTTGGGGAAGGTGTGAGATTGGAGAATTTGTTCTTAGTTTGAAGAATTTGTTCTGAGTTTGAAGAAGTTGTCTGGGATTGAAGAAGTTGTCTGGGATTGAAGAAGTTGTTCTGGGATTGGAGAAGTTGTTCTGGGATTGGAGAAGTTGTTCTGGGATTGGAGAAGTAGTTCTGGGATTGGAGAAGTAGTTCTGGGATTGGAGAAGTAGTTCTGGGATTGGAGAAGTTGTTCTGGGATTGGGGAAGTTGTTCTGGGATTGGGGAAGTTGTTCTTGGATTGCAGATACTGTTCTGTGTTTGGGGAAGTTTTTCTGTTTTTTTGGGAAATTGTTCTGCATTTGGGGAAATTGTTGAAATGTTGGGGAAGTTGTTCTGGGTTTGGAGAACTTGTTCTGGGATTGGAGAAGTTGTTCAGGGAATTTAGACAATGTTGTGGGTTTGGAGAATTTGGTCTTTGTTTGGGGAACTTGTTCTGTGTTTCGAGAATTATGTCTATGATTGGAGAAGTAGTTGTGGGGTTGGCGAAGTAGTTGTGGGGTTGGCGAAGTAGTTCTGGTATTGGAGAAGTAGTTCTGGGATTGGAGTATTTGTTCAGGGATTGGGGAAGTTGTTCAGGTATTGGGGATGTTGTTCAGGGAATTTTGACCATGTTCTGTGATTAGGAACTTTGTTCTTTTTATTACGGAAGTTTTTCTGGCATTGGAGAATATCTGGGATTGGAGAATTTGTTCTGGGATTGGAGAAGTTGGTCTGTGTTTGGGGAAGTTTTTCTGGGTTTTGGGAAGTTGTTCTGCATTTGTGGAAATTGTTCCGAGATTGGTGATGTTGTTCTGGGATTGGAGAAGTTGTTCTGAGAATTTTGACAATGTTCTGGGATTGGAAAATTTGTTCTTTGATTGGGGAACTTGTTCTGTGTGTCAAGAATATTGTCTATGATTGGAGAAGTAGTTCTTGGATTGGAGAAGTAGTTCTTGGTATGGAGGAGCATTTCTTTGTTTGGAGAAGTAGTTCTTGCTTTGGAGAAGTAGTTCTTGCTTTGGAGAAGTAGTTCTTGCTTTGGAGAAGTAGTTCTTGCTTTGGAGAAGTAGTTCTTGCTTTGGAGAAGTAGTTCTTGCTTTGGAGAAGTAGTTCTTGCTTTGGAGAAGTAGTTCTTGCTTTGGAGAAGTAGTTCTTGCTTTGGAGAAGTAGTTCTTGCTTTGGAGAAGTAGTTCTTGCTTTGGAGAAGTAGTTCTTGCTTTGGAGAAGTAGTTCTTGCTTTGGAGAAGTAGTTCTTGGTTTGGAGAAGTAGTTCTTATTTTGGAGAAATTTTTCTTGGATTGGAGAAGTTTTTCTGGGATTGGAGGAATTGTTCTGGGATTGACGAAACTGTTCTTGGATTGGGGAACTTGTTCTGTTTTGGGGGAAGTTGTTCTGTGTTTGAGGAAGTTGTTCTGTGTTTGGGGAACTTGTTCTGTGTTTGGGGAACTTGTTCTGTGTTTGGGGAAGTTGTTCTGGGATTGGGGAGCTTGTTCTGGGATTGGGGAGCTTGTTCTGGGATTGGGGAGCTTGTTCTGGGATTGGGGAGCTTGTTCTGGGATTGGGGAGCTTGTTCTGGGATTGGGGAAGTTGTTCTGGGATTGGGGAAGTTGTTCTGGGTTTGGGGAAGTTGTTCTGTGTTTGGGGAACTTGTTCTGTCTTTGGCAATGGTGTACTGGGTTTGGAGAAGTTGTTCTGGGTTTGGGGAAGTTGTTCTGTGTTTGGGGAACTTGTTCTGTCTCTGGCAATGGTGTTCCGGGTTTGGAGAAGTTGTTCTGGTTTTGGAGAAGTTTTTATGGGCTTGGAGATGTTGCTCTGGGATTGGAGAAATTATTCTTGGATTGGAAATTTAGTTCTTAAAATGGAGAAATTGTTCTGGGATTGGAGAAGTTGTTCTGTGTTTGGGGAAGGTGTGAGATTGGAGAATTTGTTCTTAGTTTGAAGAATTTGTTCTGAGTTTGAAGAAGTTGTCTGGGATTGGGGAAGTTGTTCTGGGATTGGGGAAGTTGTTCTGGGATTGGAGAAGTTGTTCTGGGATTGGAGAAGTTGTTCTGGGATTGGAGAAGTTGTTCTGGGATTGGAGAAGTTGTTCTGGGATTGGGGAAGTTGTTCTGGGATTGGAGAAGTTGTTCTGGGATTGCAGATACTGTTCTGTGTTTGGGGAAGTTTTTCTGGGTTTTGGGAAGTTGTTCTGCATTTGTGGAAATTGTTCCGAGATTGGTGATGTTGTTCTGGGATTGGAGAAGTTGTTCTGAGAATTTTGACAATGTTCTGGGATTGGAAAATTTGTTCTTTGATTGGGGAACTTGTTCTCTGTGTCAAGAATATTGTCTGTGATTGGAGAAGTAGTTCTTGGATTGGAGAAGTAGTTCTTGGTATGGAGGAGCATTTCTTTGTTTGGAGAAGTAGTTCTTGCTTTGGAGAAGTAGTTCTTGCTTTGGAGAAGTAGTTCTTGCTTTGGAGAAGTAGTTCTTATTTTGGAGAAATTTTTCTTGGATTGGAGAAGTTTTTCTGGGATTGGAGGAATTGTTCTGGGATTGACGAAACTGTTCTTGGATTGGGGAACTTGTTCTGTTTTGGGGGAAGTTGTTCTGTGTTTGAGGAAGTTGTTCTGTGTTTGGGGAACTTGTTCTGGGATTGGGGAAGTTGTTCTGGTATTGGGGAAGTTGTTCTGGGATTGGGGAGCTTGTTCTGGGATTGGGGAGCTTGTTCTGGGATTGGGGAGCTTGTTCTGGGCTTGGGGAAGTTGTTCTGGGATTGGGGAAGTTGTTCTGGGATTGGGGAAGTTGTTCTGGGTTTGGGGAAGTTGTTCTGTGTTTGGGGAAAGTGTTCTGTCTTTGGCAATGGTGTACTGGGTTTGGAGAAGTTGTTCTGGGTTTGGGGAAGTTGTTCTGTGTTTGGGGAACTTGTTCTGTCTTTGGCAATGGTGTTCTGGGTTTGGAGAAGTTGTTCTGGATTTGGAGAAGTTGTTCTGGGTTTGGAGAAGTTGTTCTGGGTTTGGAGAAGGTGTTCTGGGATTGGGGAAGTTTTTCTGGGATTGGAGATATTGTTCTGTGTTTGGGGGAGTTGTTCTGTGGGGAAGTTTTTCTGTGTTTGTGGATGTTGTTCTGTGTTTGGAGATGTTGTTCTGTGTTTGGAGATGTTGTTCTGTGTTTGGAGATGTTGTTCTGTGTTTGGAGATGTTGTTCTGTGTTTGGAGATGTTGTTCTGGGTGTGGGGATGTTGTTCTGGGTGTGGGGATGTTGTTCTGGGTGTGGGGATGTTGTTCTGGGTGTGGGGATGTTGTTCTGGGTGTGGGGATGTTGTTCTTGGTGTGGGGATGTTGTTCTGGGTGTGGGGATGTTGTTCTGGGTGTGGGGATGTTGTTCTGGGTGTGGGGATGTTGTTCTGTATTTGGGGAATTTGTTCTGGGATGGGAGAAGTTGTTCTGGGATGGGAGAAGTTGTTCTGGGATGGGAGAAGTTGTTCTGGGATGGGAGAAGTTGTTCTGGGATGGGAGAAGTTGTTCTGGGATGGGAGAAGTTGTTCTGGGATGGGAGAAGTTGTTCTGGGATTGGAGATTGTTCTCTCTTTTGGGGAAGTTGTTCTGGGATTGGAGAAGTCATTCTGCGATTGGAGAAGTTGTTCTAGGATGGGAGAAGTTGTTCTGGGATTGTAGAAGTTGTCATGGGATTGGAGAAAATTTTTGGGAGTGGAGAATTTATTCTTGGATTGGAGATAGTGCTCTGTCTTTGGGGAAGTTGTTCTTGGTTTGGAGAATTTGTTCAGGGATTGGGGAAGTTGTTCTGGTTTTGGAGAAGTAGTTCTGGATTTGGAGAAATAGTTCTGGATTTGAAGAAGTTGTTCTGGATTTGAAGAAGTTGTTCTGGATTTGGAGAAGTTGTTCTGGGTTTGGAGAAGTTGTTCTGGGTTTGAAGAGTTTGCTCTGGGATTGGAGAAATTATTCTTGGGTTGGAAACTTAGTTCTTGTATTGGAGGTAGTTGTTCTGGGATTGGAGATATTGTTCTGTGTTTGGGGAAGGTGTGAGATTGGAGAATATGTTCTTAGTTTGAAGAAGTTGTTCTGAGTTTGAAGAAGTTGTTCTGAGTTTGAAGAAGTTGTCTTGGATTTGAGAAGATGTTGTGGGATTGGTGAATTTGTTCTGGGATTGGAGAAGTTGTTCTTGGATTGTGGATATTGTTCTGTGTTTGGGGAAGGTTTTCTGGGTTTTGGGAAGTTGTTCTGCATTTGGGGAAATTGTTCAGAGTTTGGGGAAGTTGTTCTGGGTTTGGAGAACTTGTTCTGGGATTGGAGAAGTTGTTCAGGGAATTTAGACCATTTTCTGGGATTGGAGAATTTGGTCTTTGTTTGGGGAACTTGTTCTGTGTTTCGAGAATTATGTCTGTGATTGGAGAAGTAGTTGTGGGGTTGGCGAAGTAGTTGTGGGGTTGGCGAAGTAGTTCTGGTATCGGAGAAGTAGTTCTGGGATTGAAGTATTTGTTCAGGGATTGGGGATGTTGTTCAGGGAATTTTGACCATGTTCTGTGATTAGGAACTTTGTTCTTTTTATTACGGAAGTTTTTCTGGCATTGGAGAATATCTGGGATTGGAGAATTTGTTCTGGGATTGGAGAAGTTGGTCTGTGTTTGGGGAAGTTTTTCTGGGTTTTGGGAAGTTGTTCTGCATTTGTGGAAATTGTTCCGAGATTGGTGATGTTGTTCTGGGATTGGAGAAGTTGTTCTGAGAATTTTGACAATGTTCTGGGATTGGAAAATTTGTTCTTTGATTGGGGAACTTGTTCTGTGTGTCAAGAATATTGTCTATGATTGGAGAAGTAGTTCTTGGATTGGAGAAGTAGTTCTTGGTATGGAGGAGCATTTCTTTGTTTGGAGAAGTAGTTCTTGCTTTGGAGAAGTAGTTCTTGCTTTGGAGAAGTAGTTCTTGCTTTGGAGAAGTAGTTCTTGCTTTGGAGAAGTAGTTCTTGCTTTGGAGAAGTAGTTCTTATTTTGGAGAAATTTTTCTTGGATTGGAGAAGTTTTTCTGGGATTGGAGGAATTGTTCTGGGATTGACGAAACTGTTCTTGGATTGGGGAACTTGTTCTGTTTTGGGGGAAGTTGTTCTGTGTTTGGGGAAGTTGTTCTGGGATTGGGGAAGTTGTTCTGGGATTGGGGAAGTTGTTCTGGGATTGGGGAAGTTGTTCTGGGATTGGGGAGCTTGTTCTGGGATTGGGGAGCTTGTTCTGGGATTGGGGAGCTTGTTCTGGGATTGGGGAGCTTGTTCTGGGATTGGGGAAGTTGTTCTGGGATTGGGGAAGTTGTTCTGGGATTGGGGAAGTTGTTCTGGGATTGGGGAAGTTGTTCTGGGTTTGGGGAAGTTGTTCTGTGTTTGGGGAACTTGTTCTGTCTTTGGCAATGGTGTTCTGGGTTTAGAGAAGTTGTTCTGGTTTTGGAGAAGTTGTTCTGTGTTTGGGGAAGTTGTTCTGGATTTGGAGAAGTTGTTCTGGATTTGGAGAAGTTGTTCTGGATTTGGAGAAGTTGTTCTGGATTTGGAGAAGTTGTTCTGGGTTTGGAGAAGTTTTTATGGGCTTGGAGATGTTGTTCTGGGATTGGAGAAATTATTCTTGGATTGGAAATTTAGTTCTTATGATGGAGAAATTGTTCTGGGATTGGAGATATTGCTCTGAGTTTGAAGAAGTTGTCTGGGATTGAAGAAGTTGTTCTAGGATTGGAGAATTTGTTCTGAGTTTGAAGAAGTTGTCTGGGATTGAAGAAGTTGTTCTGGGATTGGAGAAGTTGTTCTTGGATTGGAGAAGTTGTTCTGGGATTGGAGAAGTTCTTCTGGGATTGGAGAAGTTGTTCATTGAACTTAGGCCTTGTTGTGTGATTGGAGTATTTGGTCTTTGATTGTTGTACTTGTTGTGTGTTTCAAGACTTTTGTCTGTTGTTGGAAAATATGTTCTGGTTTTGGAGAAGTTGTTCAGGGCTTGGAGAATTTGTTCTGGGAATTTAGTCCTTGTTTTGTGATTGTACAATTTTGTCTTTGATTGGGGAACTTGTTCTGTGTTTCAAGAATATTGTCTATGGTTGGGGAAGTCCTCCTTGGATTGGAGAAGTAGTTCGTGGTTTGGAGGAGCAGTTGTTTGTTTGGAGAAATAATTCTTGCATAGGAGAAGTTGTTCTTGGTTTGGAGAAGTAGTTCTTATTTTGGAGAAATTTTTCTTGATTGGAGAAGTTGTTCTGGGATTGGAGAAATTGTTCTGGGATTGGAGAAATTGTTCTTGGATTGGGGAATTTGTTCTGTGTTTGGGGAAGTTGTTCTGGGCTTGGGGAAGTTGTTCTGGGCTTGGGGAAGTTGTTCTGGGCTTGGGAAAGTTGTTCTGGGTTTTTAGAACATTTTCTGTGATTGGGGAAGTTTTTCTGTGTTTTGAGAATTTTGTCTCATATTGGAGAATTTGTTCTGGGCTTGGGGAAGTTGTTCTGGGCTTGGGGAAGTTGTTCTGAGATTGGGGAAGTTGTTCTGGGATTGGGGAAGTTGTTCTGGGTTTGGGGGAGTTGTTCTGTGTTTGGGGGAGTTGTTCTGTGTTTGGGGGAGTTGTTCTGTGTTTGGGGGAGTTGTTCTGTGTTTGGAGATGTTCTGTGTTTGGAGATGTTGTTCTGTGTTTGGGGATGTTGTTCTGTGTTTGGGGATGTTGTTCTGTGTTTGGGGATGTTGTTCTGTGTTTCGGGATGTTGTTCTGTGTTTGGGGATGTTGTTCTGTGTTTGGGGATGTTCTGCGTTTGGGGATGTTGTTCTGTGTCTGGGGATGTTGTTCTGTGTTTGGGGATGTTGATCTGTGTTTGGGGATGTTGTTCTGGGATGGGAGAAGTTGTTCTGGGATGGGAGAAGTTGTTCTGGGATTGGAGAAGTTGTTCTGCGATTGGAGAAGTTGTTCTAGGACTGGAGAAGTTGCTCTGGGATTGTAGAAGTTGTTATGGGATTGGAGAAAATTTTTGGGAGTGGAGAATTTATTCTTGGATTGGAGATATTGCTCTGTCTTTGGGGAAGTTGTTCTGGGATTGGAGAATTTGTTCGGGGATTGGGGAAGTTGTTCTGGTTTTGGAGAAGTAGTTCTGGATTTGGAGAAATAGTTCTGGAATTGAAGAAGTAGTTCTGGATTTGGAGAAATTGTTCTGGGTTTGGAGAAGTTGTTCTGGATTTGGAGACGTTGTTCTGGGTTTGGAGAAGTTGTTGTGGATTTGGAGAAGTTGTTTTGGGTTTGGAGAAGTTGTTCTGGGTTTGGAGAAGTTGTTCTGGGTTTGAAGAGTTTGCTCTGGGATTGGAGAAATTATTCTTGGGCTGGAAACTTAGTTCTTGTATTGGAGGAATTGTTCTGGGATTGGAGATATTGTTCTGTGTTTGGGGAAGTTGTTGTGGGATTGGAGAAGTTGTTCTTAGTTTGAAGAAGTTATTCTGAGTTTGAAGAAGTTGTCTTGGATTGGAGAAGATGTTCTGGGATTGGTGAATTTGTTCTGGGATTGGAGAAGTTGTTCTGGGGTTGGAGAATTTTTTCTGTGTTTGGAGAAATTTTTCTGGGATTGGAGAAGTTGTTCTGGGATTGGGGAAGTTGTTCTTGGATTGCAGATACTGTTCTGTGTTTGGGGAAGTTTTTCTGTTTTTTTGGGAAATTGTTCTGCATTTGGGGAAATTGTTGAAAGGTTGGGGAAGTTGTTCTGGGTTTGGAGAACTTGTTCTGGGATTGGAGAAGTTGTTCAGGGAATTTAGACCATTTTCTGGGATTGGAGAATTTGGTCTTTGTTTGGGGAACTTGTTCTGTGTTTCGAGAATGATGTCTATGATTGGAGAAGTAGTTGTGGGGTTGGCGAAGTAGTTGTGGGGTTGGCGAAGTAGTTCTGGTATTGGAGAAGTAGTTCTGGGATTGGAGTATTTGTTCAGGGATTGGGGAAGTTGTTCAGGTATTGGGGATGTTGTTCAGGGAATTTTGACCATGTTCTGTGATTAGGAACTTTGTTCTTTTTATTACGGAAGTTTTTCTGGCATTGGAGAATATCTGGGATTGGAGAATTTGTTCTGGGATTGGAGAAGTTGGTCTGTGTTTGGGGAAGTTTTTCTGGGTTTTGGGAAGTTGTTCTGCATTTGTGGAAATTGTTCCGAGATTGGTGATGTTGTTCTGGGATTGGAGAAGTTGTTCTGAGAATTTTGACAATGTTCTGGGATTGGAAAATTTGTTCTTTGATTGGGGAACTTGTTCTGTGTGTCAAGAATATTGTCTGTGATTGGAGAAGTAGTTCTTGGATTGGAGAAGTAGTTCTTGGTATGGAGGAGCATTTCTTTGTTTGGAGAAGTAGTTCTTGCTTTGGAGAAGTAGTTCTTGCTTTGGAGAAGTAGTTCTTGCTTTGGAGAAGTAGTTCTTGCTTTGGAGAAGTAGTTCTTGGTTTGGAGAAGTAGTTCTTATTTTGGAGAAATTTTTCTTGGATTGGAGAAGTTTTTCTGGGATTGGAGGAATTGTTCTGGGATTGACGAAACTGTTCTTGGATTGGGGAACTTGTTCTGTTTTGGGGGAAGTTGTTCTGTGTTTGGGGAAGTTGTTCTGGGATTGGGGAAGTTGTTCTGGGATTGGGGAAGTTGTTCTGGGATTGGGGAGCTTGTTCTGGGATTGGGGAGCTTGTTCTGGGATTGGGGAGCTTGTTCTGGGATTGGGGAAGTTGTTCTGGGATTGGGGAAGTTGTTCTGGGATTGGGGAAGTTGTTCTGTGTTTGGGGAACTTGTTCTGTCTTTGGCAATGGTGTTCTGGGTTTAGAGAAGTTGTTCTGGTTTTGGAGAAGTTGTTCTGTGTTTGGGGAAGTTGTTCTGGATTTGGAGAAGTTGTTCTGGATTTGGAGAAGTTGTTCTGGATTTGGAGAAGTTGTTCTGGATTTGGAGAAGTTGTTCTGGATTTGGAGAAGTTGTTCTGGGTTTGGAGAAGTTTTTATGGGCTTGGAGATGTTGTTCTGGGATTGGAGAAATTATTCTTGGATTGGAAATTTAGTTCTTATGATGGAGAAATTGTTCTGGGATTGGAGATATTGCTCTGAGTTTGAAGAAGTTGTCTGGGATTGAAGAAGTTGTTCTAGGATTGGAGAATTTGTTCTGAGTTTGAAGAAGTTGTCTGGGATTGAAGAAGTTGTTCTGGGATTGGAGAAGTTGTTCTTGGATTGGAGAAGTTGTTCTGGGATTGGAGAAGTTGTTCATTGAACTTAGGCCTTGTTGTGTGATTGGAGTATTTGGTCTTTGATTGTTGTACTTGTTGTGTGTTTCAAGACTTTTGTCTGTTGTTGGAAAATATGTTCTGGTTTTGGAGAAGTTGTTCAGGGCTTGGAGAATTTGTTCTGGGAATTTAGTCCTTGTTTTGTGATTGTACAATTTTGTCTTTGATTGGGGAACTTGTTCTGTGTTTCAAGAATATTGTCTATGGTTGGGGAAGTCCTCCTTGGATTGGAGAAGTAGTTCGTGGTTTGGAGGAGCAGTTGTTTGTTTGGAGAAATAATTCTTGCATAGGAGAAGTTGTTCTTGGTTTGGAGAAGTAGTTCTTATTTTGGAGAAATTTTTCTTGATTGGAGAAGTTGTTCTGGGATTGGAGAAATTGTTCTGGGATTGGAGAAATTGTTCTTGGATTGGGGAATTTGTTCTGTGTTTGGGGAAGTTGTTCTGGGCTTGGGGAAGTTGTTCTGGGCTTGGGGAAGTTGTTCTGGGCTTGGGAAAGTTGTTCTGGGTTTTTAGAACATTTTCTGTGATTGGGGAAGTTTTTCTGTGTTTTGAGAATTTTGTCTCATATTGGAGAATTTGTTCTGGGCTTGGGGAAGTTGTTCTGGGCTTGGGGAAGTTGTTCTGAGATTGGGGAAGTTGTTCTGGGATTGGGGAAGTTGTTCTGGGATTGGGGGAGTTGTTCTGTGTTTGGGGGAGTTGTTCTGTGTTTGGGGGAGTTGTTCTGTGTTTGGGGGAGTTGTTCTGTGTTTGGAGATGTTCTGTGTTTGGAGATGTTGTTCTGTGTTTGGGGATGTTGTTCTGTGTTTGGGGATGTTGTTCTGTGTTTGGGGATGTTGTTCTGTGTTTGGGGATGTTGTTCTGTGTTTGGGGATGTTGTTCTGTGTTTGGGGATGTTCTGCGTTTGGGGATGTTGTTCTGTGTTTGGGGATGTTGTTCTGTGTTTGGGGATGTTGATCTGTGTTTGGGGATGTTGTTCTGGGATGGGAGAAGTTGTTCTGGGATGGGAGAAGTTGTTCTGGGATTGGAGAAGTTGTTCTGCGATTGGAGAAGTTGTTCTAGGACTGGAGAAGTTGCTCTGGGATTGTAGAAGTTGTTATGGGATTGGAGAAAATTTTTGGGAGTGGAGAATTTATTCTTGGATTGGAGATATTGCTCTGTCTTTGGGGAAGTTGTTCTGGGATTGGAGAATTTGTTCGGGGATTGGGGAAGTTGTTCTGGTTTTGGAGAAGTAGTTCTGGATTTGGAGAAATAGTTCTGGAATTGAAGAAGTAGTTCTGGATTTGGAGAAATTGTTCTGGGTTTGGAGAAGTTGTTCTGGATTTGGAGACGTTGTTCTGGGTTTGGAGAAGTTGTTGTGGATTTGGAGAAGTTGTTTTGGGTTTGGAGAAGTTGTTCTGGGTTTGGAGAAGTTGTTCTGGGTTTGAAGAGTTTGCTCTGGGATTGGAGAAATTATTCTTGGGCTGGAAACTTAGTTCTTGTATTGGAGGAATTGTTCTGGGATTGGAGATATTGTTCTGTGTTTGGGGAAGTTGTTGTGGGATTGGAGAAGTTGTTCTTAGTTTGAAGAAGTTATTCTGAGTTTGAAGAAGTTGTCTTGGATTGGAGAAGATGTTCTGGGATTGGTGAATTTGTTCTGGGATTGGAGAAGTTGTTCTGGGGTTGGAGAATTTTTTCTGTGTTTGGAGAAATTTTTCTGGGATTGGAGAAGTTGTTCTGGGATTGGGGAAGTTGTTCTTGGATTGCAGATACTGTTCTGTGTTTGGGGAAGTTTTTCTGTTTTTTTGGGAAATTGTTCTGCATTTGGGGAAATTGTTGAAAGGTTGGGGAAGTTGTTCTGGGTTTGGAGAACTTGTTCTGGGATTGGAGAAGTTGTTCAGGGAATTTAGACCATTTTCTGGGATTGGAGAATTTGGTCTTTGTTTGGGGAACTTGTTCTGTGTTTCGAGAATGATGTCTATGATTGGAGAAGTAGTTGTGGGGTTGGCGAAGTAGTTGTGGGGTTGGCGAAGTAGTTCTGGTATTGGAGAAGTAGTTCTGGGATTGGAGTATTTGTTCAGGGATTGGGGAAGTTGTTCAGGTATTGGGGATGTTGTTCAGGGAATTTTGACCATGTTCTGTGATTAGGAACTTTGTTCTTTTTATTACGGAAGTTTTTCTGGCATTGGAGAATATCTGGGATTGGAGAATTTGTTCTGGGATTGGAAAAGTTGGTCTGTGTTTGGGGAAGTTTTTCTGGGTTTTGGGAAGTTGTTCTGCATTTGTGGAAATTGTTCCGAGATTGGTGATGTTGTTCTGGGATTGGAGAAGTTGTTCTGAGAATTTTGACAATGTTCTGGGATTGGAAAATTTGTTCTTTGATTGGGGAACTTGTTCTGTGTGTCAAGAATATTGTCTATGATTGGAGAAGTAGTTCTTGGATTGGAGAAGTAGTTCTTGGTATGGAGGAGCATTTCTTTGTTTGGAGAAGTAGTTCTTGCTTTGGAGAAGTAGTTCTTGCTTTGGAGAAGTAGTTCTTGCTTTGGAGAAGTAGTTCTTTGTTTGGAGAAGTAGTTCTTGCTTTGGAGAAGTAGTTCTTGCTTTGGAGAAGTAGTTCTTGCTTTGGAGAAGTAGTTCTTGCTTTGGAGAAGTAGTTCTTGCTTTGGAGAAGTAGTTCTTATTTTGGAGAAATTTTTCTTGGATTGGAGAAGTTTTTCTGGGATTGGAGGAATTGTTCTGGGATTGACGAAACTGTTCTTGGATTGGGGAACTTGTTCTGTTTTGGGGGAAGTTGTTCTGTGTTTGAGGAAGTTGTTCTGTGTTTGGGGAACTTGTTCTGTGTTTGGGGAAGTTGTTCTGGGATTGGGGAGCTTGTTCTGGGATTGGGGAGCTTGTTCTGGGATTGGGGAGCTTGTTCTGGGCTTGGGGAAGTTGTTCTGGGATTGGGGAAGTTGTTCTGGGATTGGGGAAGTTGTTCTGGGTTTGGGGAAGTTGTTCTGTGTTTGGGGAACTTGTTCTGTCTTTGGCAATGGTGTACTGGGTTTGGAGAAGTTGTTCTGGGTTTGGGGAAGTTGTTCTGTGTTTGGGGAACTTGTTCTGTCTCTGGCAATGGTGTTCCGGGTTTGAAGAAGTTGTTCTGGTTTTGGAGAAGTTTTTATGGGCTTGGAGATGTTGCTCTGGGATTGGAGAAATTATTCTTGGATTGGAAATTTAGTTCTTAAAATGGAGAAATTGTTCTGGGATTGGAGATATTGTTCTGTGTTTGGGGAAGGTGTGAGATTGGAGAATTTGTTCTTAGTTTGAAGAATTTGTTCTGAGTTTGAAGAAGTTGTCTGGGATTGAAGAAGTTGTTCTGGGATTGGGGAAGTTGTTCTGGGATTGGAGAAGTTGTTCTGGGATTGGAGAAGTTGTTCTGGGATTGGATAAGTTGTTCTGGGATTGGAGAAGTTGTTCTGGGATTGGAGAAGTTGTTCTGGGATTGGAGAAGTTGTTCTGGGATTGCAGATACTGTTCTGTGTTTGGGGAAGTTTTTCTGGGTTTTGGGAAGTTGTTCTGCATTTGTGGAAATTGTTCCGAGATTGGTGATGTTGTTCTGGGATTGGAGAAGTTGTTCTGAGAATTTTGACAATGTTCTAGGATTGGAAAATTTGTTCTTTGATTGGGGAACTTGTTCTGTGTGTCAAGAATATTGTCTGTGATTGGAGAAGTAGTTCTTGGATTGGAGAAGTAGTTCTTGGTATGGAGGAGCATTTCTTTGTTTGGAGAAGTAGTTCTTGCTTTGGAGAAGTAGTTCTTGCTTTGGAGAAGTAGTTCTTGCTTTGGAGAAGTAGTTCTTGGTTTGGAGAAGTAGTTCTTATTTTGGAGAAATTTTTCTTGGATTGGAGAAGTTTTTCTGGGATTGGAGGAATTGTTCTGGGATTGACGAAACTGTTCTTGGATTGGGGAACTTGTTCTGTTTTGGGGGAAGTTGTTCTGTGTTTGAGGAAGTTGTTCTGTGTTTGGGGAACTTGTTCTGGGATTGGGGAAGTTGTTCTGGTATTGGGGAAGTTGTTCTGGGATTGGGGAGCTTGTTCTGGGATTGGGGAGCTTGTTCTGGGCTTGGGGAGCTTGTTCTGGGCTTGGGGAAGTTGTTCTGGGCTTGGGGAAGTTGTTCTGGGCTTGGGGAAGTTGTTCTGGGTTTGGGGAATTTGTTCTGTGTTTGGGGAACTTGTTCTGTCTTTGGCAATGGTGTACTGGGTTTGGAGAAGTTGTTCTGGGTTTGGGGAACTTGTTCTGTGTTTGGGGAACTTGTTCTGTCTTTGGCAATGGTGTTCTGGGTTTGGAGAAGTTGTTCTGGATTTGGAGAAGTTGTTCTGGGTTTGGAGAAGTTGTTCTGGGTTTGGAGAAGGTGTTCTGGGATTGGGGAATTTTTTCTGGGATTGGAGATATTGTTCTGTGTTTGGGGGAGTTGTTCTGTGGGGAAGTTTTTCTGTGTTTGTGGATGTTGTTCTGTGTTTGGAGATGTTGTTCTGTGTTTGGAGATGTTGTTCTGTGTTTGGAGATGTTGTTCTGTGTTTGGAGATGTTGTTCTGTGTTTGGAGATGTTGTTCTGTGTTTGGAGATGTTGTTCTGTGTTTGGAGATGTTGTTCTGTGTTTGGAGATGTTGTTCTGTGTTTGGAGATGTTGTTCTGTGTTTGGAGATGTTGTTCTGTGTTTGGAGATGTTGTTCTGTGTTTGGAGATGTTGTTCTGTGTTTGGAGATGTTGTTCTGTGTTTGGGGATGTTGTTCTGTGTTTGGGGATGTTGTTCTGTGTTTGGGGATGTTGTTCTGTGTTTGGGGATGTTGTTCTGGGTGTGGGGATGTTGTTCTGGGTGTGGGGATGTTGTTCTGGGTGTGGGGATGTTGTTCTGGGTGTGGGGATGTTGTTCTGGGTGTGGGGATGTTGTTCTGGGTGTGGGGATGTTGTTCTGGGTGTGGGGATGTTGTTCTGGGTGTGGGGATGTTGTTCTGGGTGTGGGGATGTTGTTCTGGGTGTGGGGATGTTGTTCTGGGTGTGGGGATGTTGTTCTGGGTGTGGGGATGTTGTTCTGGGTGTGGGGATGTTGTTCTGGGTGTGGGGATGTTGTTCTGGGTGTGGGGATGTTGTTCTGGGTGTGGGGATGTTGTTCTGTATTTGGGGAATTTGTTCTGGGATGGGAGAAGTTGTTCTGGGATTGGAGAAGTTGTTCTTGGATTGGAGATTGTTCTCTCTTTTGGGGAAGTTGTTCTGGGATTGGAGAAGTCATTCTGCGATTGGAGAAGTTGTTCTAGGATGGGAGAAGTTGTTCTGGGATTGTAGAAGTTGTCATGGGATTGGAGAAAATTTTTGGGAGTGGAGAGTTTATTCTTGGATTGGAGATAGTGCTCTGTCTTTGGGGAAGTTGTTCTTGGATTGGAGAATTTGTTCAGGGATTGGGGAAGTTGTTCTGGTTTTGGAGAAGTAGTTCTGGATTTGGAGAAGTTGTTCTGGATTTGAAGAAGTTGTTCTGGATTTGAAGAAGTTGTTCTGGATTTGGAGAAGTTGTTCTGGGTTTGGAGAAGTTGTTCTGGGTTTGAAGAGTTTGCTCTGGGATTGGAGAAATTATTCTTGGGTTGGAAACTTAGTTCTTGTATTGGAGGAAGTTGTTCTGGGATTGGAGATATTGTTCTGTGTTTGGGGAAGGTGTGAGATTGGAGAATTTGTTCTTAGTTTGAAGAAGTTGTTCTGAGTTTGAAGAAGTTGTTCTGAGTTTGAAGAAGTTGTCTTGGATTGGAGAAGATGTTGTGGGATTGGTGAATTTGTTCTGGGATTGGAGAAGTTGTTCTTGGATTGTGGATATTGTTCTGTGTTTGGGGAAGGTTTTCTGGGTTTTGGGAAGTTGTTCTGCATTTGGGGAAATTGTTCAGAGGTTGGGGAAGTTGTTCTGGGTTTGGAGAACTTGTTCTGGGATTGGAGAAGTTGTTCAGGGAATTTAGACAATGTTGTGGGTTTGGAGAATTTGGTCTTTGTTTGGGGAACTTGTTCTGTGTTTCGAGAATTATGTCTGTGATTGGAGAAGTAGTTGTGGGGTTGGCGAAGTAGTTGTGGGGTTGGCGAAGTAGTTCTGGTATTGGAGAAGTAGTTCTGGGATTGAAGTATTTGTTCAGGGATTGGGGATGTTGTTCAGGGAATTTTGACCATGTTCTGTGATTAGGAACTTTGTTCTTTTTATTACGGAAGTTTTTCTGGCATTGGAGAATATCTGGGATTGGAGAATTTGTTCTGGGATTGGAGAAGTTGTTCTGGGATTGCAGATACTGTTCTGTGTTTGGGGAAGTTTTTCTGGGTTTTGGGAAGTTGTTCTGCATTTGTGGAAATTGTTCCGAGATTGGTGATGTTGTTCTGGGATTGGAGAAGTTGTTCTGAGAATTTTGACAATGTTCTGGGATTGGAAAATTTGTTCTTTGATTGGGGAACTTGTTCTGTGTGTCAAGAATATTGTCTATAATTGGAGAAGTAGTTCTTGGATTGGAGAAGTAGTTCTTGGTATGGAGGAGCATTTCTTTGTTTGGAGAAGTAGTTCTTGCTTTGGAGAAGTAGTTCTTGCTTTGGAGAAGTAGTTCTTGCTTTGGAGAAGTAGTTCTTGGCTTGGAGAAGTAGTTCTTATTTTGGAGAAATTTTTCTTGGATTGGAGAAGTTTTTCTGGGATTGGAGGAATTGTTCTGGGATTGACGAAACTGTTCTTGGATTGGGGAACTTGTTCTGTTTTGGGGGAAGTTGTTCTGTGTTTGGGGAAGTTGTTCTGGGATTGGGGAAGTTGTTCTGGGATTGGGGAAGTTGTTCTGGGATTGGGGAGCTTGTTCTGGGATTGGGGAGCTTGTTCTGGGATTGGGGAGCTTGTTCTGGGATTGGGGAAGTTGTTCTGGGATTGGGGAAGTTGTTCTGGGATTGGGGAAGTTGTTCTGGGATTGGGGAAGTTGTTCTGTCTTTGGCAATGGTGTTCTGGGTTTAGAGAAGTTGTTCTGGTTTTGGAGAAGTTGTTCTGTGTTTGGGGAAGTTGTTCTGGATTTGGAGAAGTTGTTCTGGATTTGGAGAAGTTGTTCTGGATTTGGAGAAGTTGTTCTGGATTTGGAGAAGTTGTTCTGGGTTTGGAGAAGTTTTTATGGGCTTGGAGATGTTGTTCTGGGATTGGAGAAATTATTCTTGGATTGGAAATTTAGTTCTTATGATGGAGAAATTGTTCTGGGATTGGAGATATTGCTCTGAGTTTGAAGAAGTTGTCTGGGATTGAAGAAGTTGTTCTAGGATTGGAGAATTTGTTCTGAGTTTGAAGAAGTTGTCTGGGATTGAAGAAGTTGTTCTGGGATTGGAGAAGTTGTTCTTGGATTGGAGAAGTTGTTCTGGGATTGGAGAAGTTCTTCTGGGATTGGAGAAGTTGTTCATTGAACTTAGGCCTTGTTGTGTGATTGGAGTATTTGGTCTTTGATTGTTGTACTTGTTGTGTGTTTCAAGACTTTTGTCTGTTGTTGGAAAATATGTTCTGGTTTTGGAGAAGTTGTTCAGGGCTTGGAGAATTTGTTCTGGGAATTTAGTCCTTGTTTTGTGATTGTACAATTTTGTCTTTGATTGGGGAACTTGTTCTGTGTTTCAAGAATATTGTCTATGGTTGGGGAAGTCCTCCTTGGATTGGAGAAGTAGTTCGTGGTTTGGAGGAGCAGTTGTTTGTTTGGAGAAATAATTCTTGCATAGGAGAAGTTGTTCTTGGTTTGGAGAAGTAGTTCTTATTTTGGAGAAATTTTTCTTGATTGGAGAAGTTGTTCTGGGATTGGAGAAATTGTTCTGGGATTGGAGAAATTGTTCTTGGATTGGGGAATTTGTTCTGTGTTTGGGGAAGTTGTTCTGGGCTTGGGGAAGTTGTTCTGGGCTTGGGGAAGTTGTTCTGGGCTTGGGAAAGTTGTTCTGGGTTTTTAGAACATTTTCTGTGATTGGGGAAGTTTTTCTGTGTTTTGAGAATTTTGTCTCATATTGGAGAATTTGTTCTGGGCTTGGGGAAGTTGTTCTGGGCTTGGGGAAGTTGTTCTGAGATTGGGGAAGTTGTTCTGGGATTGGGGAAGTTGTTCTGGGATTGGGGGAGTTGTTCTGTGTTTGGGGGAGTTGTTCTGTGTTTGGGGGAGTTGTTCTGTGTTTGGGGGAGTTGTTCTGTGTTTGGAGATGTTCTGTGTTTGGAGATGTTGTTCTGTGTTTGGGGATGTTGTTCTGTGTTTGGGGATGTTGTTCTGTGTTTGGGGATGTTGTTCTGTGTTTGGGGATGTTGTTCTGTGTTTGGGGATGTTGTTCTGTGTTTGGGGATGTTCTGCGTTTGGGGATGTTGTTCTGTGTCTGGGGATGTTGTTCTGTGTTTGGGGATGTTGATCTGTGTTTGGGGATGTTGTTCTGGGATGGGAGAAGTTGTTCTGGGATGGGAGAAGTTGTTCTGGGATTGGAGAAGTTGTTCTGCGATTGGAGAAGTTGTTCTAGGACTGGAGAAGTTGCTCTGGGATTGTAGAAGTTGTTATGGGATTGGAGAAAATTTTTGGGAGTGGAGAATTTATTCTTGGATTGGAGATATTGCTCTGTCTTTGGGGAAGTTGTTCTGGGATTGGAGAATTTGTTCGGGGATTGGGGAAGTTGTTCTGGTTTTGGAGAAGTAGTTCTGGATTTGGAGAAATAGTTCTGGAATTGAAGAAGTAGTTCTGGATTTGGAGAAATTGTTCTGGGTTTGGAGAAGTTGTTCTGGATTTGGAGACGTTGTTCTGGGTTTGGAGAAGTTGTTGTGGATTTGGAGAAGTTGTTTTGGGTTTGGAGAAGTTGTTCTGGGTTTGGAGAAGTTGTTCTGGGTTTGAAGAGTTTGCTCTGGGATTGGAGAAATTATTCTTGGGCTGGAAACTTAGTTCTTGTATTGGAGGAATTGTTCTGGGATTGGAGATATTGTTCTGTGTTTGGGGAAGTTGTTGTGGGATTGGAGAAGTTGTTCTTAGTTTGAAGAAGTTATTCTGAGTTTGAAGAAGTTGTCTTGGATTGGAGAAGATGTTCTGGGATTGGTGAATTTGTTCTGGGATTGGAGAAGTTGTTCTGGGGTTGGAGAATTTTTTCTGTGTTTGGAGAAATTTTTCTGGGATTGGAGAAGTTGTTCTGGGATTGGGGAAGTTGTTCTTGGATTGCAGATACTGTTCTGTGTTTGGGGAAGTTTTTCTGTTTTTTTGGGAAATTGTTCTGCATTTGGGGAAATTGTTGAAAGGTTGGGGAAGTTGTTCTGGGTTTGGAGAACTTGTTCTGGGATTGGAGAAGTTGTTCAGGGAATTTAGACCATTTTCTGGGATTGGAGAATTTGGTCTTTGTTTGGGGAACTTGTTCTGTGTTTCGAGAATGATGTCTATGATTGGAGAAGTAGTTGTGGGGTTGGCGAAGTAGTTGTGGGGTTGGCGAAGTAGTTCTGGTATTGGAGAAGTAGTTCTGGGATTGGAGTATTTGTTCAGGGATTGGGGAAGTTGTTCAGGTATTGGGGATGTTGTTCAGGGAATTTTGACCATGTTCTGTGATTAGGAACTTTGTTCTTTTTATTACGGAAGTTTTTCTGGCATTGGAGAATATCTGGGATTGGAGAATTTGTTCTGGGATTGGAGAAGTTGGTCTGTGTTTGGGGAAGTTTTTCTGGGTTTTGGGAAGTTGTTCTGCATTTGTGGAAATTGTTCCGAGATTGGTGATGTTGTTCTGGGATTGGAGAAGTTGTTCTGAGAATTTTGACAATGTTCTGGGATTGGAAAATTTGTTCTTTGATTGGGGAACTTGTTCTGTGTGTCAAGAATATTGTCTGTGATTGGAGAAGTAGTTCTTGGATTGGAGAAGTAGTTCTTGGTATGGAGGAGCATTTCTTTGTTTGGAGAAGTAGTTCTTGCTTTGGAGAAGTAGTTCTTGCTTTGGAGAAGTAGTTCTTGCTTTGGAGAAGTAGTTCTTGCTTTGGAGAAGTAGTTCTTGGTTTGGAGAAGTAGTTCTTATTTTGGAGAAATTTTTCTTGGATTGGAGAAGTTTTTCTGGGATTGGAGGAATTGTTCTGGGATTGACGAAACTGTTCTTGGATTGGGGAACTTGTTCTGTTTTGGGGGAAGTTGTTCTGTGTTTGGGGAAGTTGTTCTGGGATTGGGGAAGTTGTTCTGGGATTGGGGAAGTTGTTCTGGGATTGGGGAGCTTGTTCTGGGATTGGGGAGCTTGTTCTGGGATTGGGGAGCTTGTTCTGGGATTGGGGAAGTTGTTCTGGGATTGGGGAAGTTGTTCTGGGATTGGGGAAGTTGTTCTGTGTTTGGGGAAGTTGTTCTGTCTTTGGCAATGGTGTTCTGGGTTTAGAGAAGTTGTTCTGGTTTTGGAGAAGTTGTTCTGTGTTTGGGGAAGTTGTTCTGGATTTGGAGAAGTTGTTCTGGATTTGGAGAAGTTGTTCTGGATTTGGAGAAGTTGTTCTGGATTTGGAGAAGTTGTTCTGGATTTGGAGAAGTTGTTCTGGGTTTGGAGAAGTTTTTATGGGCTTGGAGATGTTGTTCTGGGATTGGAGAAATTATTCTTGGATTGGAAATTTAGTTCTTATGATGGAGAAATTGTTCTGGGATTGGAGATATTGCTCTGAGTTTGAAGAAGTTGTCTGGGATTGAAGAAGTTGTTCTAGGATTGGAGAATTTGTTCTGAGTTTGAAGAAGTTGTCTGGGATTGGAGAAGTTGTTCTGGGATTGGAGAAGTTGTTCTTGGATTGGAGAAGTTGTTCTGGGATTGGAGAAGTTGTTCATTGAACTTAGGCCTTGTTGTGTGATTGGAGTATTTGGTCTTTGATTGTTGTACTTGTTGTGTGTTTCAAGACTTTTGTCTGTTGTTGGAAAATATGTTCTGGTTTTGGAGAAGTTGTTCAGGGCTTGGAGAATTTGTTCTGGGAATTTAGTCCTTGTTTTGTGATTGTACAATTTTGTCTTTGATTGGGGAACTTGTTCTGTGTTTCAAGAATATTGTCTATGGTTGGGGAAGTCCTCCTTGGATTGGAGAAGTAGTTCGTGGTTTGGAGGAGCAGTTGTTTGTTTGGAGAAATAATTCTTGCATAGGAGAAGTTGTTCTTGGTTTGGAGAAGTAGTTCTTATTTTGGAGAAATTTTTCTTGATTGGAGAAGTTGTTCTGGGATTGGAGAAATTGTTCTGGGATTGGAGAAATTGTTCTTGGATTGGGGAAGTTGTTCTGTGTTTGGGGAAGTTGTTCTGGGCTTGGGGAAGTTGTTCTGGGCTTGGGGAAGTTGTTCTGGGCTTGGGAAAGTTGTTCTGGGTTTTTAGAACATTTTCTGTGATTGGGGAAGTTTTTCTGTGTTTTGAGAATTTTGTCTCATATTGGAGAATTTGTTCTGGGCTTGGGGAAGTTGTTCTGGGCTTGGGGAAGTTGTTCTGAGATTGGGGAAGTTGTTCTGGGATTGGGGAAGTTGTTCTGGGATTGGGGGAGTTGTTCTGTGTTTGGGGGAGTTGTTCTGTGTTTGGGGGAGTTGTTCTGTGTTTGGGGGAGTTGTTCTGTGTTTGGAGATGTTCTGTGTTTGGAGATGTTGTTCTGTGTTTGGGGATGTTGTTCTGTGTTTGGGGATGTTGTTCTGTGTTTGGGGATGTTGTTCTGTGTTTGGGGATGTTGTTCTGTGTTTGGGGATGTTGTTCTGTGTTTGGGGATGTTGTTCTGTGTTTGGGGATGTTCTGCGTTTGGGGATGTTGTTCTGTGTTTGGGGATGTTGTTCTGTGTTTGGGGATGTTGATCTGTGTTTGGGGATGTTGTTCTGGGATGGGAGAAGTTGTTCTGGGATGGGAGAAGTTGTTCTGGGATTGGAGAAGTTGTTCTGCGATTGGAGAAGTTGTTCTAGGACTGGAGAAGTTGCTCTGGGATTGTAGAAGTTGTTATGGGATTGGAGAAAATTTTTGGGAGTGGAGAATTTATTCTTGGATTGGAGATATTGCTCTGTCTTTGGGGAAGTTGTTCTGGGATTGGAGAATTTGTTCGGGGATTGGGGAAGTTGTTCTGGTTTTGGAGAAGTAGTTCTGGATTTGGAGAAATAGTTCTGGAATTGAAGAAGTAGTTCTGGATTTGGAGAAATTGTTCTGGGTTTGGAGAAGTTGTTCTGGATTTGGAGACGTTGTTCTGGGTTTGGAGAAGTTGTTGTGGATTTGGAGAAGTTGTTTTGGGTTTGGAGAAGTTGTTCTGGGTTTGGAGAAGTTGTTCTGGGTTTGGAGAAGTTGTTCTGGGTTTGAAGAGTTTGCTCTGGGATTGGAGAAATTATTCTTGGGCTGGAAACTTAGTTCTTGTATTGGAGGAATTGTTCTGGGATTGGAGATATTGTTCTGTGTTTGGGGAAGTTGTTGTGGGATTGGAGAAGTTGTTCTTAGTTTGAAGAAGTTATTCTGAGTTTGAAGAAGTTGTCTTGGATTGGAGAAGATGTTCTGGGATTGGTGAATTTGTTCTGGGATTGGAGAAGTTGTTCTGGGGTTGGAGAATTTTTTCTGTGTTTGGAGAAATTTTTCTGGGATTGGAGAAGTTGTTCTGGGATTGGGGAAGTTGTTCTTGGATTGCAGATACTGTTCTGTGTTTGGGGAAGTTTTTCTGTTTTTTTGGGAAATTGTTCTGCATTTGGGGAAATTGTTGAAAGGTTGGGGAAGTTGTTCTGGGTTTGGAGAACTTGTTCTGGGATTGGAGAAGTTGTTCAGGGAATTTAGACCATTTTCTGGGATTGGAGAATTTGGTCTTTGTTTGGGGAACTTGTTCTGTGTTTCGAGAATGATGTCTATGATTGGAGAAGTAGTTGTGGGGTTGGCGAAGTAGTTGTGGGGTTGGCGAAGTAGTTCTGGTATTGGAGAAGTAGTTCTGGGATTGGAGTATTTGTTCAGGGATTGGGGAAGTTGTTCAGGTATTGGGGATGTTGTTCAGGGAATTTTGACCATGTTCTGTGATTAGGAACTTTGTTCTTTTTATTACGGAAGTTTTTCTGGCATTGGAGAATATCTGGGATTGGAGAATTTGTTCTGGGATTGGAAAAGTTGGTCTGTGTTTGGGGAAGTTTTTCTGGGTTTTGGGAAGTTGTTCTGCATTTGTGGAAATTGTTCCGAGATTGGTGATGTTGTTCTGGGATTGGAGAAGTTGTTCTGAGAATTTTGACAATGTTCTGGGATTGGAAAATTTGTTCTTTGATTGGGGAACTTGTTCTGTGTGTCAAGAATATTGTCTATGATTGGAGAAGTAGTTCTTGGATTGGAGAAGTAGTTCTTGGTATGGAGGAGCATTTCTTTGTTTGGAGAAGTAGTTCTTGCTTTGGAGAAGTAGTTCTTGCTTTGGAGAAGTAGTTCTTGCTTTGGAGAAGTAGTTCTTTGTTTGGAGAAGTAGTTCTTGCTTTGGAGAAGTAGTTCTTGCTTTGGAGAAGTAGTTCTTGCTTTGGAGAAGTAGTTCTTGCTTTGGAGAAGTAGTTCTTATTTTGGAGAAATTTTTCTTGGATTGGAGAAGTTTTTCTGGGATTGGAGGAATTGTTCTGGGATTGACGAAACTGTTCTTGGATTGGGGAACTTGTTCTGTTTTGGGGGAAGTTGTTCTGTGTTTGAGGAAGTTGTTCTGTGTTTGGGGAACTTGTTCTGTGTTTGGGGAAGTTGTTCTGGGATTGGGGAGCTTGTTCTGGGATTGGGGAGCTTGTTCTGGGATTGGGGAGCTTGTTCTGGGCTTGGGGAAGTTGTTCTGGGATTGGGGAAGTTGTTCTGGGATTGGGGAAGTTGTTCTGGGTTTGGGGAAGTTGTTCTGTGTTTGGGGAACTTGTTCTGTCTTTGGCAATGGTGTACTGGGTTTGGAGAAGTTGTTCTGGGTTTGGGGAAGTTGTTCTGTGTTTGGGGAACTTGTTCTGTCTCTGGCAATGGTGTTCCGGGTTTGAAGAAGTTGTTCTGGTTTTGGAGAAGTTTTTATGGGCTTGGAGATGTTGCTCTGGGATTGGAGAAATTATTCTTGGATTGGAAATTTAGTTCTTAAAATGGAGAAATTGTTCTGGGATTGGAGATATTGTTCTGTGTTTGGGGAAGGTGTGAGATTGGAGAATTTGTTCTTAGTTTGAAGAATTTGTTCTGAGTTTGAAGAAGTTGTCTGGGATTGAAGAAGTTGTTCTGGGATTGGGGAAGTTGTTCTGGGATTGGAGAAGTTGTTCTGGGATTGGAGAAGTTGTTCTGGGATTGGATAAGTTGTTCTGGGATTGGAGAAGTTGTTCTGGGATTGGAGAAGTTGTTCTGGGATTGGAGAAGTTGTTCTGGGATTGCAGATACTGTTCTGTGTTTGGGGAAGTTTTTCTGGGTTTTGGGAAGTTGTTCTGCATTTGTGGAAATTGTTCCGAGATTGGTGATGTTGTTCTGGGATTGGAGAAGTTGTTCTGAGAATTTTGACAATGTTCTGGGATTGGAAAATTTGTTCTTTGATTGGGGAACTTGTTCTGTGTGTCAAGAATATTGTCTGTGATTGGAGAAGTAGTTCTTGGATTGGAGAAGTAGTTCTTGGTATGGAGGAGCATTTCTTTGTTTGGAGAAGTAGTTCTTGCTTTGGAGAAGTAGTTCTTGCTTTGGAGAAGTAGTTCTTGGTTTGGAGAAGTAGTTCTTATTTTGGAGAAATTTTTCTTGGATTGGAGAAGTTTTTCTGGGATTGGAGGAATTGTTCTGGGATTGACGAAACTGTTCTTGGATTGGGGAACTTGTTCTGTTTTGGGGGAAGTTGTTCTGTGTTTGAGGAAGTTGTTCTGTGTTTGGGGAACTTGTTCTGGGATTGGGGAAGTTGTTCTGGTATTGGGGAAGTTGTTCTGGGATTGGGGAGCTTGTTCTGGGATTGGGGAGCTTGTTCTGGGCTTGGGGAGCTTGTTCTGGGCTTGGGGAAGTTGTTCTGGGCTTGGGGAAGTTGTTCTGGGCTTGGGGAAGTTGTTCTGGGTTTGGGGAATTTGTTCTGTGTTTGGGGAACTTGTTCTGTCTTTGGCAATGGTGTACTGGGTTTGGAGAAGTTGTTCTGGGTTTGGGGAACTTGTTCTGTGTTTGGGGAACTTGTTCTGTCTTTGGCAATGGTGTTCTGGGTTTGGAGAAGTTGTTCTGGATTTGGAGAAGTTGTTCTGGGTTTGGAGAAGTTGTTCTGGGTTTGGAGAAGGTGTTCTGGGATTGGGGAAGTTTTTCTGGGATTGGAGATATTGTTCTGTGTTTGGGGGAGTTGTTCTGTGGGGAAGTTTTTCTGTGTTTGTGGATGTTGTTCTGTGTTTGGAGATGTTGTTCTGTGTTTGGAGATGTTGTTCTGTGTTTGGAGATGTTGTTCTGTGTTTGGAGATGTTGTTCTGTGTTTGGAGATGTTGTTCTGTGTTTGGAGATGTTGTTCTGTGTTTGGAGATGTTGTTCTGTGTTTGGAGATGTTGTTCTGTGTTTGGAGATGTTGTTCTGTGTTTGGAGATGTTGTTCTGTGTTTGGGGATGTTGTTCTGTGTTTGGGGATGTTGTTCTGTGTTTGGGGATGTTGTTCTGTGTTTGGGGATGTTGTTCTGTGTTTGGGGATGTTGTTCTGGGTGTGGGGATGTTGTTCTGGGTGTGGGGATGTTGTTCTGGGTGTGGGGATGTTGTTCTGGGTGTGGGGATGTTGTTCTGGGTGTGGGGATGTTGTTCTGGGTGTGGGGATGTTGTTCTGGGTGTGGGGATGTTGTTCTGGGTGTGGGGATGTTGTTCTGGGTGTGGGGATGTTGTTCTGGGTGTGGGGATGTTGTTCTGGGTGTGGGGATGTTGTTCTGGGTGTGGGGATGTTGTTCTGGGTGTGGGGATGTTGTTCTGGGTGTGGGGATGTTGTTCTGTATTTGGGGAATTTGTTCTGGGATGGGAGAAGTTGTTCTGGGATGGGAGAAGTTGTTCTGGGATTGGAGAAGTTGTTCTTGGATTGGAGATTGTTCTCTCTTTTGGGGAAGTTGTTCTGGGATTGGAGAAGTCATTCTGCGATTGGAGAAGTTGTTCTAGGATGGGAGAAGTTGTTCTGGGATTGTAGAAGTTGTCATGGGATTGGAGAAAATTTTTGGGAGTGGAGAGTTTATTCTTGGATTGGAGATAGTGCTCTGTCTTTGGGGAAGTTGTTCTTGGATTGGAGAATTTGTTCAGGGATTGGGGAAGTTGTTCTGGTTTTGGAGAAGTAGTTCTGGATTTGGAGAAGTTGTTCTGGATTTGAAGAAGTTGTTCTGGATTTGAAGAAGTTGTTCTGGATTTGGAGAAGTTGTTCTGGGTTTGGAGAAGTTGTTCTGGGTTTGAAGAGTTTGCTCTGGGATTGGAGAAATTATTCTTGGGTTGGAAACTTAGTTCTTGTATTGGAGGAAGTTGTTCTGGGATTGGAGATATTGTTCTGTGTTTGGGGAAGGTGTGAGATTGGAGAATTTGTTCTTAGTTTGAAGAAGTTGTTCTGAGTTTGAAGAAGTTGTTCTGAGTTTGAAGAAGTTGTCTTGGATTGGAGAAGATGTTGTGGGATTGGTGAATTTGTTCTGGGATTGGAGAAGTTGTTCTTGGATTGTGGATATTGTTCTGTGTTTGGGGAAGGTTTTCTGGGTTTTGGGAAGTTGTTCTGCATTTGGGGAAATTGTTCAGAGGTTGGGGAAGTTGTTCTGGGTTTGGAGAACTTGTTCTGGGATTGGAGAAGTTGTTCAGGGAATTTAGACAATGTTGTGGGTTTGGAGAATTTGGTCTTTGTTTGGGGAACTTGTTCTGTGTTTCGAGAATTATGTCTGTGATTGGAGAAGTAGTTGTGGGGTTGGCGAAGTAGTTGTGGGGTTGGCGAAGTAGTTCTGGTATTGGAGAAGTAGTTCTGGGATTGAAGTATTTGTTCAGGGATTGGGGATGTTGTTCAGGGAATTTTGACCATGTTCTGTGATTAGGAACTTTGTTCTTTTTATTACGGAAGTTTTTCTGGCATTGGAGAATATCTGGGATTGGAGAATTTGTTCTGGGATTGGAGAAGTTGTTCTGGGATTGCAGATACTGTTCTGTGTTTGGGGAAGTTTTTCTGGGTTTTGGGAAGTTGTTCTGCATTTGTGGAAATTGTTCCGAGATTGGTGATGTTGTTCTGGGATTGGAGAAGTTGTTCTGAGAATTTTGACAATGTTCTGGGATTGGAAAATTTGTTCTTTGATTGGGGAACTTGTTCTGTGTGTCAAGAATATTGTCTATAATTGGAGAAGTAGTTCTTGGATTGGAGAAGTAGTTCTTGGTATGGAGGAGCATTTCTTTGTTTGGAGAAGTAGTTCTTGCTTTGGAGAAGTAGTTCTTGCTTTGGAGAAGTAGTTCTTGCTTTGGAGAAGTAGTTCTTGGTTTGGAGAAGTAGTTCTTATTTTGGAGAAATTTTTCTTGGATTGGAGAAGTTTTTCTGGGATTGGAGGAATTGTTCTGGGATTGACGAAACTGTTCTTGGATTGGGGAACTTGTTCTGTTTTGGGGGAAGTTGTTCTGTGTTTGGGGAAGTTGTTCTGGGATTGGGGAAGTTGTTCTGGGATTGGGGAAGTTGTTCTGGGATTGGGGAGCTTGTTCTGGGATTGGGGAGCTTGTTCTGGGATTGGGGAGCTTGTTCTGGGATTGGGGAAGTTGTTCTGGGATTGGGGAAGTTGTTCTGGGATTGGGGAAGTTGTTCTGGGATTGGGGAAGTTGTTCTGTCTTTGGCAATGGTGTTCTGGGTTTAGAGAAGTTGTTCTGGTTTTGGAGAAGTTGTTCTGTGTTTGGGGAAGTTGTTCTGGATTTGGAGAAGTTGTTCTGGATTTGGAGAAGTTGTTCTGGATTTGGAGAAGTTGTTCTGGATTTGGAGAAGTTGTTCTGGGTTTGGAGAAGTTTTTATGGGCTTGGAGATGTTGTTCTGGGATTGGAGAAATTATTCTTGGATTGGAAATTTAGTTCTTATGATGGAGAAATTGTTCTGGGATTGGAGATATTGCTCTGAGTTTGAAGAAGTTGTCTGGGATTGAAGAAGTTGTTCTAGGATTGGAGAATTTGTTCTGAGTTTGAAGAAGTTGTCTGGGATTGAAGAAGTTGTTCTGGGATTGGAGAAGTTGTTCTTGGATTGGAGAAGTTGTTCTGGGATTGGAGAAGTTCTTCTGGGATTGGAGAAGTTGTTCATTGAACTTAGGCCTTGTTGTGTGATTGGAGTATTTGGTCTTTGATTGTTGTACTTGTTGTGTGTTTCAAGACTTTTGTCTGTTGTTGGAAAATATGTTCTGGTTTTGGAGAAGTTGTTCAGGGCTTGGAGAATTTGTTCTGGGAATTTAGTCCTTGTTTTGTGATTGTACAATTTTGTCTTTGATTGGGGAACTTGTTCTGTGTTTCAAGAATATTGTCTATGGTTGGGGAAGTCCTCCTTGGATTGGAGAAGTAGTTCGTGGTTTGGAGGAGCAGTTGTTTGTTTGGAGAAATAATTCTTGCATAGGAGAAGTTGTTCTTGGTTTGGAGAAGTAGTTCTTATTTTGGAGAAATTTTTCTTGATTGGAGAAGTTGTTCTGGGATTGGAGAAATTGTTCTGGGATTGGAGAAATTGTTCTTGGATTGGGGAAGTTGTTCTGTGTTTGGGGAAGTTGTTCTGGGCTTGGGGAAGTTGTTCTGGGCTTGGGGAAGTTGTTCTGGGCTTGGGAAAGTTGTTCTGGGTTTTTAGAACATTTTCTGTGATTGGGGAAGTTTTTCTGTGTTTTGAGAATTTTGTCTCATATTGGAGAATTTGTTCTGGGCTTGGGGAAGTTGTTCTGGGCTTGGGGAAGTTGTTCTGAGATTGGGGAAGTTGTTCTGGGATTGGGGAAGTTGTTCTGGGATTGGGGGAGTTGTTCTGTGTTTGGGGGAGTTGTTCTGTGTTTGGGGGAGTTGTTCTGTGTTTGGGGGAGTTGTTCTGTGTTTGGAGATGTTCTGTGTTTGGAGATGTTGTTCTGTGTTTGGGGATGTTGTTCTGTGTTTGGGGATGTTGTTCTGTGTTTGGGGATGTTGTTCTGTGTTTGGGGATGTTGTTCTGTGTTTGGGGATGTTGTTCTGTGTTTGGGGATGTTCTGCGTTTGGGGATGTTGTTCTGTGTTTGGGGATGTTGTTCTGTGTTTGGGGATGTTGATCTGTGTTTGGGGATGTTGTTCTGGGATGGGAGAAGTTGTTCTGGGATGGGAGAAGTTGTTCTGGGATTGGAGAAGTTGTTCTGCGATTGGAGAAGTTGTTCTAGGACTGGAGAAGTTGCTCTGGGATTGTAGAAGTTGTTATGGGATTGGAGAAAATTTTTGGGAGTGGAGAATTTATTCTTGGATTGGAGATATTGCTCTGTCTTTGGGGAAGTTGTTCTGGGATTGGAGAATTTGTTCGGGGATTGGGGAAGTTGTTCTGGTTTTGGAGAAGTAGTTCTGGATTTGGAGAAATAGTTCTGGAATTGAAGAAGTAGTTCTGGATTTGGAGAAATTGTTCTGGGTTTGGAGAAGTTGTTCTGGATTTGGAGACGTTGTTCTGGGTTTGGAGAAGTTGTTGTGGATTTGGAGAAGTTGTTTTGGGTTTGGAGAAGTTGTTCTGGGTTTGGAGAAGTTGTTCTGGGTTTGAAGAGTTTGCTCTGGGATTGGAGAAATTATTCTTGGGCTGGAAACTTAGTTCTTGTATTGGAGGAATTGTTCTGGGATTGGAGATATTGTTCTGTGTTTGGGGAAGTTGTTGTGGGATTGGAGAAGTTGTTCTTAGTTTGAAGAAGTTATTCTGAGTTTGAAGAAGTTGTCTTGGATTGGAGAAGATGTTCTGGGATTGGTGAATTTGTTCTGGGATTGGAGAAGTTGTTCTGGGGTTGGAGAATTTTTTCTGTGTTTGGAGAAATTTTTCTGGGATTGGAGAAGTTGTTCTGGGATTGGGGAAGTTGTTCTTGGATTGCAGATACTGTTCTGTGTTTGGGGAAGTTTTTCTGTTTTTTTGGGAAATTGTTCTGCATTTGGGGAAATTGTTGAAAGGTTGGGGAAGTTGTTCTGGGTTTGGAGAACTTGTTCTGGGATTGGAGAAGTTGTTCAGGGAATTTAGACCATTTTCTGGGATTGGAGAATTTGGTCTTTGTTTGGGGAACTTGTTCTGCGTTTCGAGAATGATGTCTATGATTGGAGAAGTAGTTGTGGGGTTGGCGAAGTAGTTGTGGGGTTGGCGAAGTAGTTCTGGTATTGGAGAAGTAGTTCTGGGATTGGAGTATTTGTTCAGGGATTGGGGAAGTTGTTCAGGTATTGGGGATGTTGTTCAGGGAATTTTGACCATGTTCTGTGATTAGGAACTTTGTTCTTTTTATTACGGAAGTTTTTCTGGCATTGGAGAATATCTGGGATTGGAGAATTTGTTCTGGGATTGGAGAAGTTGGTCTGTGTTTGGGGAAGTTTTTCTGGGTTTTGGGAAGTTGTTCTGCATTTGTGGAAATTGTTCCGAGATTGGTGATGTTGTTCTGGGATTGGAGAAGTTGTTCTGAGAATTTTGACAATGTTCTGGGATTGGAAAATTTGTTCTTTGATTGGGGAACTTGTTCTGTGTGTCAAGAATATTGTCTATGATTGGAGAAGTAGTTCTTGGATTGGAGAAGTAGTTCTTGGTATGGAGGAGCATTTCTTTGTTTGGAGAAGTAGTTCTTGCTTTGGAGAAGTAGTTCTTGCTTTGGAGAAGTAGTTCTTGCTTTGGAGAAGTAGTTCTTGCTTTGGAGAAGTAGTTCTTTGTTTGGAGAAGTAGTTCTTGCTTTGGAGAAGTAGTTCTTGCTTTGGAGAAGTAGTTCTTGCTTTGGAGAAGTAGTTCTTATTTTGGAGAAATTTTTCTTGGATTGGAGAAGTTTTTCTGGGATTGGAGGAATTGTTCTGGGATTGACGAAACTGTTCTTGGATTGGGGAACTTGTTCTGTTTTGGGGGAAGTTGTTCTGTGTTTGAGGAAGTTGTTCTGTGTTTGGGGAAGTTGTTCTGGGATTGGGGAAGTTGTTCTGGGATTGGGGAGCTTGTTCTGGGATTGGGGAGCTTGTTCTGGGATTGGGGAGCTTGTTCTGGGCTTGGGGAAGTTGTTCTGGGATTGGGGAAGTTGTTCTGGGATTGGGGAAGTTGTTCTGGGTTTGGGGAAGTTGTTCTGTGTTTGGGGAACTTGTTCTGTCTTTGGCAATGGTGTACTGGGTTTGGAGAAGTTGTTCTGGGTTTGGGGAAGTTGTTCTGTGTTTGGGGAACTTGTTCTGTCTCTGGCAATGGTGTTCCGGGTTTGGAGAAGTTGTTCTGGTTTTGGAGAAGTTTTTATGGGCTTGGAGATGTTGCTCTGGGATTGGAGAAATTATTCTTGGATTGGAAATTTAGTTCTTAAAATGGAGAAATTGTTCTGGGATTGGAGATATTGTTCTGTGTTTGGGGAAGGTGTGAGATTGGAGAATTTGTTCTTAGTTTGAAGAATTTGTTCTGAGTTTGAAGAAGTTGTCTGGGATTGAAGAAGTTGTTCTGGTATTGGGGAAGTTGTTCTGGGATTGGAGAAGTTGTTCTGGGATTGGAGAATTTGTTCTGGGATTGGATAAGTTGTTCTGGGATTGGAGAAGTTGTTCTGGGATTGGAGAAGTTGTTCTGGGATTGGAGAAGTTGTTCTGGGATTGCAGATACTGTTCTGTGTTTGGGGAAGTTTTTCTGGGTTTTGGGAAGTTGTTCTGCATTTGTGGAAATTGTTCCGAGATTGGTGATGTTGTTCTGGGATTGGAGAAGTTGTTCTGAGAATTTTGACAATGTTCTGGGATTGGAAAATTTGTTCTTTGATTGGGGAACTTGTTCTGTGTGTCAAGAATATTGTCTGTGATTGGAGAAGTAGTTCTTGGATTGGAGAAGTAGTTCTTGGTATGGAGGAGCATTTCTTTGTTTGGAGAAGTAGTTCTTGCTTTGGAGAAGTAGTTCTTGCTTTGGAGAAGTAGTTCTTGCTTTGGAGAAGTAGTTCTTGCTTTGGAGAAGTAGTTCTTGGTTTGGAGAAGTAGTTCTTATTTTGGAGAAATTTTTCTTGGATTGGAGAAGTTTTTCTGGGATTGGAGGAATTGTTCTGGGATTGACGAAACTGTTCTTGGATTGGGGAACTTGTTCTGTTTTGGGGGAAGTTGTTCTGTGTTTGAGGAAGTTGTTCTGTGTTTGGGGAACTTGTTCTGGGATTGGGGAAGTTGTTCTGGGATTGGGGAAGTTGTTCTGGGATTGGGGAGCTTGTTCTGGGATTGGGGAAGTTGTTCTGGGATTGGGGAAGTTGTTCTGGGATTGGGGAAGTTGTTCTGGGCTTGGGGAAGTTGTTCTGGGTTTGGGGAAGTTGTTCTGTGTTTGGGGAACTTGTTCTGTCTTTGGCAATGGTGTACTGGGTTTGGAGAAGTTGTTCTGGGTTTGGGGAACTTGTTCTGTGTTTGGGGAACTTGTTCTGGGTTTGGAGAAGTTGTTCTGGATTTGGAGAAGTTGTTCTGGGTTTGGGGAAGTTGTTCTGGGTTTGGAGAAGGTGTTCTGGGATTGGGGAATTTTTTCTGGGATTGGAGATATTGTTCTGTGTTTGGGGGAGTTGTTCTGTGGGGAAGTTTTTCTGTGTTTGTGGATGTTGTTCTGTGTTTGGAGATGTTGTTCTGTGTTTGGAGATGTTGTTCTGTGTTTGGAGATGTTGTTCTGTGTTTGGAGATGTTGTTCTGTGTTTGGAGATGTTGTTCTGTGTTTGGAGATGTTGTTCTGTGTTTGGAGATGTTGTTCTGTGTTTGGAGATGTTGTTCTGTGTTTGGAGATGTTGTTCTGTGTTTGGAGATGTTGTTCTGTGTTTGGAGATGTTGTTCTGTGTTTGGAGATGTTGTTCTGTGTTTGGAGATGTTGTTCTGTGTTTGGAGATGTTGTTCTGTGTTTGGAGATGTTGTTCTGTGTTTGGAGATGTTGTTCTGTGTTTGGAGATGTTGTTCTGGGTGTGGGGATGTTGTTCTGGGTGTGGGGATGTTGTTCTGGGTGTGGGGATGTTGTTCTGGGTGTGGGGATGTTGTTCTGGGTGTGGGGATGTTGTTCTGGGTGTGGGGATGTTGTTCTGGGTGTGGGGATGTTGTTCTGGGTGTGGGGATGTTGTTCTGGGTGTGGGGATGTTGTTCTGGGATTGGTGATTGTTCTCTCTTTTGGGGAAGTTGTTCTGGGATTGGAGAAGTCATTCTGCGATTGGAGAAGTTGTTCTAGGATGGGAGAAGTTGTTCTGGGATTGTAGAAGTTGTCATGGGATTGGAGAAAATTTTTGGGAGTGGAGAATTTATTCTTGGATTGGAGATAGTGCTCTGTCTTTGGGGAAGTTGTTCTTGGATTGGAGAATTTGTTCAGGGATTGGGGAAGTTGTTCTGGTTTTGGAGAAGTAGTTCTGGATTTGGAGAAATAGTTCTGGATTTGAAGAAGTTGTTCTGGATTTGAAGAAGTTGTTCTGGATTTGGAGAAGTTGTTCTGGGTTTGGAGAAGTTGTTCTGGGTTTGAAGAGTTTGCTCTGGGATTGGAGAAATTATTCTTGGGTTGGAAACTTAGTTCTTGTATTGGAGGAAGTTGTTCTGGGATTGGAGATATTGTTCTGTGTTTGGGGAAGGTGTGAGATTGGAGAATTTGTTCTTAGTTTGAAGAAGTTGTTCTGAGTTTGAAGAAGTTGTTCTGAGTTTGAAGAAGTTGTCTTGGATTGGAGAAGATGTTGTGGGATTGGTGAATTTGTTCTGGGATTGGAGAAGTTGTTCTTGGATTGTGGATATTGTTCTGTGTTTGGGGAAGGTTTTCTGGGTTTTGGGAAGTTGTTCTGCATTTGGGGAAATTGTTCAGAGGTTGGGGAAGTTGTTCTGGGTTTGGAGAACTTGTTCTGGGATTGGAGAAGTTGTTCAGGGAATTTAGACAATGTTGTGGGTTTGGAGAATTTGGTCTTTGTTTGGGGAACTTGTTCTGTGTTTCGAGAATTATGTCTGTGATTGGAGAAGTAGTTGTGGGGTTGGCGAAGTAGTTGTGGGGTTGGCGAAGTAGTTCTGGTATTGGAGAAGTAGTTCTGGGATTGAAGTATTTGTTCAGGGATTGGGGATGTTGTTCAGGGAATTTTGACCATGTTCTGTGATTAGGAACTTTGTTCTTTTTATTACGGAAGTTTTTCTGGCATTGGAGAATATCTGGGATTGGAGAATTTGTTCTGGGATTGGAGAAGTTGTTCTGGGATTGCAGATACTGTTCTGTGTTTGGGGAAGTTTTTCTGGGTTTTGGGAAGTTGTTCTGCATTTGTGGAAATTGTTCCGAGATTGGTGATGTTGTTCTGGGATTGGAGAAGTTGTTCTGAGAATTTTGACAATGTTCTGGGATTGGAAAATTTGTTCTTTGATTGGGGAACTTGTTCTGTGTGTCAAGAATATTGTGTATAATTGGAGAAGTAGTTCTTGGATTGGAGAAGTAGTTCTTGGTATGGAGGAGCATTTCTTTGTTTGGAGAAGTAGTTCTTGCTTTGGAGAAGTAGTTCTTGCTTTGGAGAAGTAGTTCTTGCTTTGGAGAAGTAGTTCTTGGTTTGGAGAAGTAGTTCTTATTTTGGAGAAATTTTTCTTGGATTGGAGAAGTTTTTCTGGGATTGGAGGAATTGTTCTGGGATTGACGAAACTGTTCTTGGATTGGGGAACTTGTTCTGTTTTGGGGGAAGTTGTTCTGTGTTTGGGGAAGTTGTTCTGGGATTGGGGAAGTTGTTCTGGGATTGGGGAAGTTGTTCTGGGATTGGGGAGCTTGTTCTGGGATTGGGGAGCTTGTTCTGGGATTGGGGAGCTTGTTCTGGGCTTGGGGAAGTTGTTCTGGGATTGGGGAAGTTGTTCTGGGATTGGGGAAGTTGTTCTGGGATTGGGGAAGTTGTTCTGTCTTTGGCAATGGTGTTCTGGGTTTAGAGAAGTTGTTCTGGTTTTGGAGAAGTTGTTCTGTGTTTGGGGAAGTTGTTCTGGATTTGGAGAAGTTGTTCTGGATTTGGAGAAGTTGTTCTGGATTTGGAGAAGTTGTTCTGGATTTGGAGAAGTTGTTCTGGGTTTGGAGAAGTTTTTATGGGCTTGGAGATGTTGTTCTGGGATTGGAGAAATTATTCTTGGATTGGAAATTTAGTTCTTATGATGGAGAAATTGTTCTGGGATTGGAGATATTGCTCTGAGTTTGAAGAAGTTGTCTGGGATTGAAGAAGTTGTTCTAGGATTGGAGAATTTGTTCTGAGTTTGAAGAAGTTGTCTGGGATTGAAGAAGTTGTTCTGGGATTGGAGAAGTTGTTCTTGGATTGGAGAAGTTGTTCTGGGATTGGAGAAGTTCTTCTGGGATTGGAGAAGTTGTTCATTGAACTTAGGCCTTGTTGTGTGATTGGAGTATTTGGTCTTTGATTGTTGTACTTGTTGTGTGTTTCAAGACTTTTGTCTGTTGTTGGAAAATATGTTCTGGTTTTGGAGAAGTTGTTCAGGGCTTGGAGAATTTGTTCTGGGAATTTAGTCCTTGTTTTGTGATTGTACAATTTTGTCTTTGATTGGGGAACTTGTTCTGTGTTTCAAGAATATTGTCTATGGTTGGGGAAGTCCTCCTTGGATTGGAGAAGTAGTTCGTGGTTTGGAGGAGCAGTTGTTTGTTTGGAGAAATAATTCTTGCATAGGAGAAGTTGTTCTTGGTTTGGAGAAGTAGTTCTTATTTTGGAGAAATTTTTCTTGATTGGAGAAGTTGTTCTGGGATTGGAGAAATTGTTCTGGGATTGGAGAAATTGTTCTTGGATTGGGGAAGTTGTTCTGTGTTTGGGGAAGTTGTTCTGGGCTTGGGGAAGTTGTTCTGGGCTTGGGGAAGTTGTTCTGGGCTTGGGAAAGTTGTTCTGGGTTTTTAGAACATTTTCTGTGATTGGGGAAGTTTTTCTGTGTTTTGAGAATTTTGTCTCATATTGGAGAATTTGTTCTGGGCTTGGGGAAGTTGTTCTGGGCTTGGGGAAGTTGTTCTGAGATTGGGGAAGTTGTTCTGGGATTGGGGAAGTTGTTCTGGGATTGGGGGAGTTGTTCTGTGTTTGGGGGAGTTGTTCTGTGTTTGGGGGAGTTGTTCTGTGTTTGGGGGAGTTGTTCTGTGTTTGGAGATGTTCTGTGTTTGGAGATGTTGTTCTGTGTTTGGGGATGTTGTTCTGTGTTTGGGGATGTTGTTCTGTGTTTGGGGATGTTGTTCTGTGTTTGGGGATGTTGTTCTGTGTTTGGGGATGTTGTTCTGTGTTTGGGGATGTTCTGCGTTTGGGGATGTTGTTCTGTGTTTGGGGATGTTGTTCTGTGTTTGGGGATGTTGATCTGTGTTTGGGGATGTTGTTCTGGGATGGGAGAAGTTGTTCTGGGATGGGAGAAGTTGTTCTGGGATTGGAGAAGTTGTTCTGCGATTGGAGAAGTTGTTCTAGGACTGGAGAAGTTGCTCTGGGATTGTAGAAGTTGTTATGGGATTGGAGAAAATTTTTGGGAGTGGAGAATTTATTCTTGGATTGGAGATATTGCTCTGTCTTTGGGGAAGTTGTTCTGGGATTGGAGAATTTGTTCGGGGATTGGGGAAGTTGTTCTGGTTTTGGAGAAGTAGTTCTGGATTTGGAGAAATAGTTCTGGAATTGAAGAAGTAGTTCTGGATTTGGAGAAATTGTTCTGGGTTTGGAGAAGTTGTTCTGGATTTGGAGACGTTGTTCTGGGTTTGGAGAAGTTGTTGTGGATTTGGAGAAGTTGTTTTGGGTTTGGAGAAGTTGTTCTGGGTTTGGAGAAGTTGTTCTGGGTTTGAAGAGTTTGCTCTGGGATTGGAGAAATTATTCTTGGGCTGGAAACTTAGTTCTTGTATTGGAGGAATTGTTCTGGGATTGGAGATATTGTTCTGTGTTTGGGGAAGTTGTTGTGGGATTGGAGAAGTTGTTCTTAGTTTGAAGAAGTTATTCTGAGTTTGAAGAAGTTGTCTTGGATTGGAGAAGATGTTCTGGGATTGGTGAATTTGTTCTGGGATTGGAGAAGTTGTTCTGGGGTTGGAGAATTTTTTCTGTGTTTGGAGAAATTTTTCTGGGATTGGAGAAGTTGTTCTGGGATTGGGGAAGTTGTTCTTGGATTGCAGATACTGTTCTGTGTTTGGGGAAGTTTTTCTGTTTTTTTGGGAAATTGTTCTGCATTTGGGGAAATTGTTGAAAGGTTGGGGAAGTTGTTCTGGGTTTGGAGAACTTGTTCTGGGATTGGAGAAGTTGTTCAGGGAATTTAGACCATTTTCTGGGATTGGAGAATTTGGTCTTTGTTTGGGGAACTTGTTCTGTGTTTCGAGAATGATGTCTATGATTGGAGAAGTAGTTGTGGGGTTGGCGAAGTAGTTGTGGGGTTGGCGAAGTAGTTCTGGTATTGGAGAAGTAGTTCTGGGATTGGAGTATTTGTTCAGGGATTGGGGAAGTTGTTCAGGTATTGGGGATGTTGTTCAGGGAATTTTGACCATGTTCTGTGATTAGGAACTTTGTTCTTTTTATTACGGAAGTTTTTCTGGCATTGGAGAATATCTGGGATTGGAGAATTTGTTCTGGGATTGGAGAAGTTGGTCTGTGTTTGGGGAAGTTTTTCTGGGTTTTGGGAAGTTGTTCTGCATTTGTGGAAATTGTTCCGAGATTGGTGATGTTGTTCTGGGATTGGAGAAGTTGTTCTGAGAATTTTGACAATGTTCTGGGATTGGAAAATTTGTTCTTTGATTGGGGAACATGTTCTGTGTGTCAAGAATATTGTCTATGATTGGAGAAGTAGTTCTTGGATTGGAGAAGTAGTTCTTGGTATGGAGGAGCATTTCTTTGTTTGGAGAAGTAGTTCTTGCTTTGGAGAAGTAGTTCTTGCTTTGGAGAAGTAGTTCTTGCTTTGGAGAAGTAGTTCTTGCTTTGGAGAAGTAGTTCTTTGTTTGGAGAAGTAGTTCTTGCTTTGGAGAAGTAGTTCTTGCTTTGGAGAAGTAGTTCTTGCTTTGGAGAAGTAGTTCTTGCTTTGGAGAAGTAGTTCTTATTTTGGAGAAATTTTTCTTGGATTGGAGAAGTTTTTCTGGGATTGGAGGAATTGTTCTGGGATTGACGAAACTGTTCTTGGATTGGGGAACTTGTTCTGTTTTGGGGGAAGTTGTTCTGTGTTTGAGGAAGTTGTTCTGTGTTTGGGGAAGTTGTTCTGGGATTGGGGAAGTTGTTCTGGGATTGGGGAGCTTGTTCTGGGATTGGGGAGCTTGTTCTGGGATTGGGGAGCTTGTTCTGGGCTTGGGGAAGTTGTTCTGGGATTGGGGAAGTTGTTCTGGGATTGGGGAAGTTGTTCTGGGTTTGGGGAAGTTGTTCTGTGTTTGGGGAACTTGTTCTGTCTTTGGCAATGGTGTACTGGGTTTGGAGAAGTTGTTCTGGGTTTGGGGAAGTTGTTCTGTGTTTGGGGAACTTGTTCTGTCTCTGGCAATGGTGTTCCGGGTTTGGAGAAGTTGTTCTGGTTTTGGAGAAGTTTTTATGGGCTTGGAGATGTTGCTCTGGGATTGGAGAAATTATTCTTGGATTGGAAATTTAGTTCTTAAAATGGAGAAATTGTTCTGGGATTGGAGATATTGTTCTGTGTTTGGGGAAGGTGTGAGATTGGAGAATTTGTTCTTAGTTTGAAGAATTTGTTCTGAGTTTGAAGAAGTTGTCTGGGATTGAAGAAGTTGTTCTGGGATTGGGGAAGTTGTTCTGGGATTGGAGAAGTTGTTCTGGGATTGGAGAATTTGTTCTGGGATTGGATAAGTTGTTCTGGGATTGGAGAAGTTGTTCTGGGATTGGAGAAGTTGTTCTGGGATTGGAGAAGTTGTTCTGGGATTGCAGATACTGTTCTGTGTTTGGGGAAGTTTTTCTGGGTTTTGGGAAGTTGTTCTGCATTTGTGGAAATTGTTCCGAGATTGGTGATGTTGTTCTGGGATTGGAGAAGTTGTTCTGAGAATTTTGACAATGTTCTGGGATTGGAAAATTTGTTCTTTGATTGGGGAACTTGTTCTGTGTGTCAAGAATATTGTCTGTGATTGGAGAAGTAGTTCTTGGATTGGAGAAGTAGTTCTTGGTATGGAGGAGCATTTCTTTGTTTGGAGAAGTAGTTCTTGCTTTGGAGAAGTAGTTCTTGCTTTGGAGAAGTAGTTCTTGCTTTGGAGAAGTAGTTCTTGGTTTGGAGAAGTAGTTCTTATTTTGGAGAAATTTTTCTTGGATTGGAGAAGTTTTTCTGGGATTGGAGGAATTGTTCTGGGATTGACGAAACTGTTCTTGGATTGGGGAACTTGTTCTGTTTTGGGGGAAGTTGTTCTGTGTTTGAGGAAGTTGTTCTGTGTTTGGGGAACTTGTTCTGGGATTGGGGAAGTTGTTCTGGGATTGGGGAAGTTGTTCTGGGATTGGGGAGCTTGTTCTGGGATTGGGGAGCTTGTTCTGGGCTTGGGGAAGTTGTTCTGGGATTGGGGAAGTTGTTCTGGGCTTGGGGAAGTTGTTCTGGGTTTGGGGAAGTTGTTCTGTGTTTGGGGAACTTGTTCTGTCTTTGGCAATGGTGTACTGGGTTTGGAGAAGTTGTTCTGGGTTTGGGGAACTTGTTCTGTGTTTGGGGAACTTGTTCTGGGTTTGGAGAAGTTGTTCTGGATTTGGAGAAGTTGTTCTGGGTTTGGGGAAGTTGTTCTGGGTTTGGAGAAGGTGTTCTGGGATTGGGGAATTTTTTCTGGGATTGGAGATATTGTTCTGTGTTTGGGGGAGTTGTTCTGTGGGGAAGTTTTTCTGTGTTTGTGGATGTTGTTCTGTGTTTGGAGATGTTGTTCTGTGTTTGGAGATGTTGTTCTGTGTTTGGAGATGTTGTTCTGTGTTTGGAGATGTTGTTCTGTGTTTGGAGATGTTGTTCTGTGTTTGGAGATGTTGTTCTGTGTTTGGAGATGTTGTTCTGTGTTTGGAGATGTTGTTCTGTGTTTGGAGATGTTGTTCTGTGTTTGGAGATGTTGTTCTGTGTTTGGAGATGTTGTTCTGTGTTTGGAGATGTTGTTCTGTGTTTGGAGATGTTGTTCTGTGTTTGGAGATGTTGTTCTGTGTTTGGAGATGTTGTTCTGTGTTTGGAGATGTTGTTCTGTGTTTGGAGATGTTGTTCTGTGTTTGGAGATGTTGTTCTGGGTGTGGGGATGTTGTTCTGGGTGTGGGGATGTTGTTCTGGGTGTGGGGATGTTGTTCTGGGTGTGGGGATGTTGTTCTGGGTGTGGGGATGTTGTTCTGGGTGTGGGGATGTTGTTCTGGGTGTGGGGATGTTGTTCTGTATTTGGGGAATTTGTTCTGGGATGGGAGAAGTTGTTCTGGGATGGGAGATGTTGTTCTGGGATGGGAGAAGTTGTTCTTGGATTGGTGATTGTTCTCTCTTTTGGGGAAGTTGTTCTGGGATTGGAGAAGTCATTCTGCGATTGGAGAAGTTGTTCTAGGATGGGAGAAGTTGTTCTGGGATTGTAGAAGTTGTCATGGGATTGGAGAAAATTTTTGGGAGTGGAGAATTTATTCTTGGATTGGAGATAGTGCTCTGTCTTTGGGGAAGTTGTTCTTGGATTGGAGAATTTGTTCAGGGATTGGGGAAGTTGTTCTGGTTTTGGAGAAGTAGTTCTGGATTTGGAGAAATAGTTCTGGATTTGAAGAAGTTGTTCTGGATTTGAAGAAGTTGTTCTGGATTTGGAGAAGTTGTTCTGGGTTTGGAGAAGTTGTTCTGGGTTTGAAGAGTTTGCTCTGGGATTGGAGAAATTATTCTTGGGTTGGAAACTTAGTTCTTGTATTGGAGGAAGTTGTTCTGGGATTGGAGATATTGTTCTGTGTTTGGGGAAGGTGTGAGATTGGAGAATTTGTTCTTAGTTTGAAGAAGTTGTTCTGAGTTTGAAGAAGTTGTTCTGAGTTTGAAGAAGTTGTCTTGGATTGGAGAAGATGTTGTGGGATTGGTGAATTTGTTCTGGGATTGGAGAAGTTGTTCTTGGATTGTGGATATTGTTCTGTGTTTGGGGAAGGTTTTCTGGGTTTTGGGAAGTTGTTCTGCATTTGGGGAAATTGTTCAGAGGTTGGGGAAGTTGTTCTGGGTTTGGAGAACTTGTTCTGGGATTGGAGAAGTTGTTCAGGGAATTTAGACAATGTTGTGGGTTTGGAGAATTTGGTCTTTGTTTGGGGAACTTGTTCTGTGTTTCGAGAATTATGTCTGTGATTGGAGAAGTAGTTGTGGGGTTGGCGAAGTAGTTGTGGGGTTGGCGAAGTAGTTCTGGTATTGGAGAAGTAGTTCTGGGATTGAAGTATTTGTTCAGGGATTGGGGATGTTGTTCAGGGAATTTTGACCATGTTCTGTGATTAGGAACTTTGTTCTTTTTATTACGGAAGTTTTTCTGGCATTGGAGAATATCTGGGATTGGAGAATTTGTTCTGGGATTGGAGAAGTTGTTCTGGGATTGCAGATACTGTTCTGTGTTTGGGGAAGTTTTTCTGGGTTTTGGGAAGTTGTTCTGCATTTGTGGAAATTGTTCCGAGATTGGTGATGTTGTTCTGGGATTGGAGAAGTTGTTCTGAGAATTTTGACAATGTTCTGGGATTGGAAAATTTGTTCTTTGATTGGGGAACTTGTTCTGTGTGTCAAGAATATTGTCTATAATTGGAGAAGTAGTTCTTGGATTGGAGAAGTAGTTCTTGGTATGGAGGAGCATTTCTTTGTTTGGAGAAGTAGTTCTTGCTTTGGAGAAGTAGTTCTTGCTTTGGAGAAGTAGTTCTTGCTTTGGAGAAGTAGTTCTTGGTTTGGAGAAGTAGTTCTTATTTTGGAGAAATTTTTCTTGGATTGGAGAAGTTTTTCTGGGATTGGAGGAATTGTTCTGGGATTGACGAAACTGTTCTTGGATTGGGGAACTTGTTCTGTTTTGGGGGAAGTTGTTCTGTGTTTGGGGAAGTTGTTCTGGGATTGGGGAAGTTGTTCTGGGATTGGGGAAGTTGTTCTGGGATTGGGGAGCTTGTTCTGGGATTGGGGAGCTTGTTCTGGGATTGGGGAGCTTGTTCTGGGATTGGGGAAGTTGTTCTGGGATTGGGGAAGTTGTTCTGGGATTGGGGAAGTTGTTCTGGGATTGGGGAAGTTGTTCTGTCTTTGGCAATGGTGTTCTGGGTTTAGAGAAGTTGTTCTGGTTTTGGAGAAGTTGTTCTGTGTTTGGGGAAGTTGTTCTGGATTTGGAGAAGTTGTTCTGGATTTGGAGAAGTTGTTCTGGATTTGGAGAAGTTGTTCTGGATTTGGAGAAGTTGTTCTGGGTTTGGAGAAGTTTTTATGGGCTTGGAGATGTTGTTCTGGGATTGGAGAAATTATTCTTGGATTGGAAATTTAGTTCTTATGATGGAGAAATTGTTCTGGGATTGGAGATATTGCTCTGAGTTTGAAGAAGTTGTCTGGGATTGAAGAAGTTGTTCTAGGATTGGAGAATTTGTTCTGAGTTTGAAGAAGTTGTCTGGGATTGAAGAAGTTGTTCTGGGATTGGAGAAGTTGTTCTTGGATTGGAGAAGTTGTTCTGGGATTGGAGAAGTTCTTCTGGGATTGGAGAAGTTGTTCATTGAACTTAGGCCTTGTTGTGTGATTGGAGTATTTGGTCTTTGATTGTTGTACTTGTTGTGTGTTTCAAGACTTTTGTCTGTTGTTGGAAAATATGTTCTGGTTTTGGAGAAGTTGTTCAGGGCTTGGAGAATTTGTTCTGGGAATTTAGTCCTTGTTTTGTGATTGTACAATTTTGTCTTTGATTGGGGAACTTGTTCTGTGTTTCAAGAATATTGTCTATGGTTGGGGAAGTCCTCCTTGGATTGGAGAAGTAGTTCGTGGTTTGGAGGAGCAGTTGTTTGTTTGGAGAAATAATTCTTGCATAGGAGAAGTTGTTCTTGGTTTGGAGAAGTAGTTCTTATTTTGGAGAAATTTTTCTTGATTGGAGAAGTTGTTCTGGGATTGGAGAAATTGTTCTGGGATTGGAGAAATTGTTCTTGGATTGGGGAATTTGTTCTGTGTTTGGGGAAGTTGTTCTGGGCTTGGGGAAGTTGTTCTGGGCTTGGGGAAGTTGTTCTGGGCTTGGGAAAGTTGTTCTGGGTTTTTAGAACATTTTCTGTGATTGGGGAAGTTTTTCTGTGTTTTGAGAATTTTGTCTCATATTGGAGAATTTGTTCTGGGCTTGGGGAAGTTGTTCTGGGCTTGGGGAAGTTGTTCTGAGATTGGGGAAGTTGTTCTGGGATTGGGGAAGTTGTTCTGGGATTGGGGGAGTTGTTCTGTGTTTGGGGGAGTTGTTCTGTGTTTGGGGGAGTTGTTCTGTGTTTGGGGGAGTTGTTCTGTGTTTGGAGATGTTCTGTGTTTGGAGATGTTGTTCTGTGTTTGGGGATGTTGTTCTGTGTTTCGGGATGTTGTTCTGTGTTTGGGGATGTTGTTCTGTGTTTGGGGATGTTCTGCGTTTGGGGATGTTGTTCTGTGTTTGGGGATGTTGTTCTGTGTTTGGGGATGTTGATCTGTGTTTGGGGATGTTGTTCTGGGATGGGAGAAGTTGTTCTGGGATGGGAGAAGTTGTTCTGGGATTGGAGAAGTTGTTCTGCGATTGGAGAAGTTGTTCTAGGACTGGAGAAGTTGTTCTAGGACTGGAGAAGTTGCTCTGGGATTGTAGAAGTTGTTATGGGATTGGAGAAAATTTTTGGGAGTGGAGAATTTATTCTTGGATTGGAGATATTGCTCTGTCTTTGGGGAAGTTGTTCTGGGATTGGAGAATTTGTTCGGGGATTGGGGAAGTTGTTCTGGTTTTGGAGAAGTAGTTCTGGATTTGGAGAAATAGTTCTGGAATTGAAGAAGTAGTTCTGGATTTGGAGAAATTGTTCTGGGTTTGGAGAAGTTGTTCTGGATTTGGAGACGTTGTTCTGGGTTTGGAGAAGTTGTTGTGGATTTGGAGAAGTTGTTTTGGGTTTGGAGAAGTTGTTCTGGGTTTGGAGAAGTTGTTCTGGGTTTGAAGAGTTTGCTCTGGGATTGGAGAAATTATTCTTGGGCTGGAAACTTAGTTCTTGTATTGGAGGAATTGTTCTGGGATTGGAGATATTGTTCTGTGTTTGGGGAAGTTGTTGTGGGATTGGAGAAGTTGTTCTTAGTTTGAAGAAGTTATTCTGAGTTTGAAGAAGTTGTCTTGGATTGGAGAAGATGTTCTGGGATTGGTGAATTTGTTCTGGGATTGGAGAAGTTGTTCTGGGGTTGGAGAATTTTTTCTGTGTTTGGAGAAATTTTTCTGGGATTGGAGAAGTTGTTCTGGGATTGGGGAAGTTGTTCTTGGATTGCAGATACTGTTCTGTGTTTGGGGAAGTTTTTCTGTTTTTTTGGGAAATTGTTCTGCATTTGGGGAAATTGTTGAAAGGTTGGGGAAGTTGTTCTGGGTTTGGAGAACTTGTTCTGGGATTGGAGAAGTTGTTCAGGGAATTTAGACCATTTTCTGGGATTGGAGAATTTGGTCTTTGTTTGGGGAACTTGTTCTGTGTTTCGAGAATGATGTCTATGATTGGAGAAGTAGTTGTGGGGTTGACGAAGTAGTTGTGGGGTTGGCGAAGTAGTTCTGGTATTGGAGAAGTAGTTCTGGGATTGGAGTATTTGTTCAGGGATTGGGGAAGTTGTTCAGGTATTGGGGATGTTGTTCAGGGAATTTTGACCATGTTCTGTGATTAGGAACTTTGTTCTTTTTATTACGGAAGTTTTTCTGGCATTGGAGAATATCTGGGATTGGAGAATTTGTTCTGGGATTGGAGAAGTTGGTCTGTGTTTGGGGAAGTTTTTCTGGGTTTTGGGAAGTTGTTCTGCATTTGTGGAAATTGTTCCGAGATTGGTGATGTTGTTCTGGGATTGGAGAAGTTGTTCTGAGAATTTTGACAATGTTCTGGGATTGGAAAATTTGTTCTTTGATTGGGGAACTTGTTCTGTGTGTCAAGAATATTGTCTATGATTGGAGAAGTAGTTCTTGGATTGGAGAAGTAGTTCATGGTATGGAGGAGCATTTCTTTGTTTGGAGAAGTAGTTCTTGCTTTGGAGAAGTAGTTCTTGCTTTGGAGAAGTAGTTCTTGCTTTGGAGAAGTAGTTCTTGCTTTGGAGAAGTAGTTCTTTGTTTGGAGAAGTAGTTCTTTGTTTGGAGAAGTAGTTCTTTGTTTGGAGAAGTAGTTCTTGCTTTGGAGAAGTAGTTCTTGCTTTGGAGAAGTAGTTCTTGCTTTGGAGAAGTAGTTCTTGCTTTGGAGAAGTGGTTCTTATTTTGGAGAAATTTTTCTTGGATTGGAGAAGTTTTTCTGGGATTGGAGGAATTGTTCTGGGATTGACGAAACTGTTCTTGGATTGGGGAACTTGTTCTGTTTTGGGGGAAGTTGTTCTGTGTTTGAGGAAGTTGTTCTGTGTTTGGGGAAGTTGTTCTGGGATTGGGGAAGTTGTTCTGGGATTGGGGAGCTTGTTCTGGGATTGGGGAGCTTGTTCTGGGATTGGGGAGCTTGTTCTGGGCTTGGGGAAGTTGTTCTGGGATTGGGGAAGTTGTTCTGGGATTGGGGAAGTTGTTCTGGGTTTGGGGAAGTTGTTCTGTGTTTGGGGAACTTGTTCTGTCTTTGGCAATGGTGTACTGGGTTTGGAGAAGTTGTTCTGGGTTTGGGGAAGTTGTTCTGTGTTTGGGGAACTTGTTCTGTCTCTGGCAATGGTGTTCCGGGTTTGGAGAAGTTGTTCTGGTTTTGGAGAAGTTTTTATGGGCTTGGAGATGTTGCTCTGGGATTGGAGAAATTATTCTTGGATTGGAAATTTAGTTCTTAAAATGGAGAAATTGTTCTGGGATTGGAGATATTGTTCTGTGTTTGGGGAAGGTGTGAGATTGGAGAATTTGTTCTTAGTTTGAAGAATTTGTTCTGAGTTTGAAGAAGTTGTCTGGGATTGAAGAAGTTGTTCTGGGATTGGGGAAGTTGTTCTGGGATTGGAGAAGTTGTTCTGGGATTGGATAAGTTGTTCTGGGATTGGAGAAGTTGTTCTGGGATTGGAGAAGTTGTTCTGGGATTGGAGAAGTTGTTCTGGGATTGGAGAAGTTGTTCTGGGATTGCAGATACTGTTCTGTGTTTGGGGAAGTTTTTCTGGGTTTTGGGAAGTTGTTCTGCATTTGTGGAAATTGTTCCGAGATTGGTGATGTTGTTCTGGGATTGGAGAAGTTGTTCTGAGAATTTTGACAATGTTCTGGGATTGGAAAATTTGTTCTTTGATTGGGGAACTTGTTCTGTGTGTCAAGAATATTGTCTGTGATTGGAGAAGTAGTTCTTGGATTGGAGAAGTAGTTCTTGGTATGGAGGAGCATTTCTTTGTTTGGAGAAGTAGTTCTTGCTTTGGAGAAGTAGTTCTTGCTTTGGAGAAGTAGTTCTTGCTTTGGAGAAGTAGTTCTTGGTTTGGAGAAGTAGTTCTTATTTTGGAGAAATTTTTCTTGGATTGGAGAAGTTTTTCTGGGATTGGAGGAATTGTTCTGGGATTGACGAAACTGTTCTTGGATTGGGGAACTTGTTCTGTTTTGGGGGAAGTTGTTCTGTGTTTGAGGAAGTTGTTCTGTGTTTGGGGAAGTTGTTCTGGGATTGGGGAAGTTGTTCTGGGATTGGGGAAGTTGTTCTGGGATTGGGGAGCTTGTTCTGGGATTGGGGAGCTTGTTCTGGGCTTGGGGAAGTTGTTCTGGGTTTGGGGAAGTTGTTCTGGGCTTGGGGAAGTTGTTCTGGGTTTGGGGAAGTTGTTCTGTGTTTGGGGAACTTGTTCTGTCTTTGGCAATGGTGTACTGGGTTTGGAGAAGTTGTTCTGGGTTTGGGGAACTTGTTCTGTGTTTGGGGAACTTGTTCTGGGTTTGGAGAAGTTGTTCTGGATTTGGAGAAGTTGTTCTGGGTTTGGGGAAGTTGTTCTGGGTTTGGAGAAGGTGTTCTGGGATTGGGGAATTTTTTCTGGGATTGGAGATATTGTTCTGTGTTTGGGGGAGTTGTTCTGTGGGGAAGTTTTTCTGTGTTTGTGGATGTTGTTCTGTGTTTGGAGATGTTGTTCTGTGTTTGGAGATGTTGTTCTGTGTTTGGAGATGTTGTTCTGTGTTTGGAGATGTTGTTCTGTGTTTGGAGATGTTGTTCTGTGTTTGGAGATGTTGTTCTGTGTTTGGAGATGTTGTTCTGTGTTTGGAGATGTTGTTCTGTGTTTGGAGATGTTGTTCTGTGTTTGGAGATGTTGTTCTGTGTTTGGAGATGTTGTTCTGTGTTTGGAGATGTTGTTCTGTGTTTGGAGATGTTGTTCTGGGTGTGGGGATGTTGTTCTGGGTGTGGGGATGTTGTTCTGGGTGTGGGGATGTTGTTCTGGGTGTGGGGATGTTGTTCTGGGTGTGGGGATGTTGTTCTGGGTGTGGGGATGTTGTTCTGGGTGTGGGGATGTTGTTCTGGGTGTGGGGATGTTGTTCTGGGTGTGGGGATGTTGTTCTGGGTGTGGGGATGTTGTTCTGTATTTGGGGAATTTGTTCTGGGATGGGAGAAGTTGTTCTGGGATGGGAGATGTTGTTCTGGGATGGGAGAAGTTGTTCTTGGATTGGTGATTGTTCTCTCTTTTGGGGAAGTTGTTCTGGGATTGGAGAAGTCATTCTGCGATTGGAGAAGTTGTTCTAGGATGGGAGAAGTTGTTCTGGGATTGTAGAAGTTGTCATGGGATTGGAGAAAATTTTTGGGTGTGGAGAATTTATTCTTGGATTGGAGATAGTGCTCTGTCTTTGGGGAAGTTGTTCTTGGATTGGAGAATTTGTTCAGGGATTGGGGAAGTTGTTCTGGTTTTGGAGAAGTAGTTCTGGATTTGGAGAAATAGTTCTGGATTTGAAGAAGTTGTTCTGGATTTGAAGAAGTTGTTCTGGATTTGGAGAAGTTGTTCTGGGTTTGGAGAAGTTGTTCTGGGTTTGAAGAGTTTGCTCTGGGATTGGAGAAATTATTCTTGGGTTGGAAACTTAGTTCTTGTATTGGAGGAAGTTGTTCTGGGATTGGAGATATTGTTCTGTGTTTGGGGAAGGTGTGAGATTGGAGAATTTGTTCTTAGTTTGAAGAAGTTGTTCTGAGTTTGAAGAAGTTGTTCTGAGTTTGAAGAAGTTGTCTTGGATTGGAGAAGATGTTGTGGGATTGGTGAATTTGTTCTGGGATTGGAGAAGTTGTTCTTGGATTGTGGATATTGTTCTGTGTTTGGGGAAGGTTTTCTGGGTTTTGGGAAGTTGTTCTGCATTTGGGGAAATTGTTCAGAGGTTGGGGAAGTTGTTCTGGGTTTGGAGAACTTGTTCTGGGATTGGAGAAGTTGTTCAGGGAATTTAGACAATGTTGTGGGTTTGGAGAATTTGGTCTTTGTTTGGGGAACTTGTTCTGTGTTTCGAGAATTATGTCTGTGATTGGAGAAGTAGTTGTGGGGTTGGCGAAGTAGTTGTGGGGTTGGCGAAGTAGTTCTGGTATTGGAGAAGTAGTTCTGGGATTGAAGTATTTGTTCAGGGATTGGGGATGTTGTTCAGGGAATTTTGACCATGTTCTGTGATTAGGAACTTTGTTCTTTTTATTACGGAAGTTTTTCTGGCATTGGAGAATATCTGGGATTGGAGAATTTGTTCTGGGATTGGAGAAGTTGTTCTGGGATTGCAGATACTGTTCTGTGTTTGGGGAAGTTTTTCTGGGTTTTGGGAAGTTGTTCTGCATTTGTGGAAATTGTTCCGAGATTGGTGATGTTGTTCTGGGATTGGAGAAGTTGTTCTGAGAATTTTGACAATGTTCTGGGATTGGAAAATTTGTTCTTTGATTGGGGAACTTGTTCTGTGTGTCAAGAATATTGTCTATAATTGGAGAAGTAGTTCTTGGATTGGAGAAGTAGTTCTTGGTATGGAGGAGCATTTCTTTGTTTGGAGAAGTAGTTCTTGCTTTGGAGAAGTAGTTCTTGCTTTGGAGAAGTAGTTCTTGCTTTGGAGAAGTAGTTCTTGGTTTGGAGAAGTAGTTCTTATTTTGGAGAAATTTTTCTTGGATTGGAGAAGTTTTTCTGGGATTGGAGGAATTGTTCTGGGATTGACGAAACTGTTCTTGGATTGGGGAACTTGTTCTGTTTTGGGGGAAGTTGTTCTGTGTTTGGGGAAGTTGTTCTGGGATTGGGGAAGTTGTTCTGGGATTGGGGAAGTTGTTCTGGGATTGGGGAGCTTGTTCTGGGATTGGGGAGCTTGTTCTGGGATTGGGGAGCTTGTTCTGGGATTGGGGAAGTTGTTCTGGGATTGGGGAAGTTGTTCTGGGATTGGGGAAGTTGTTCTGGGATTGGGGAAGTTGTTCTGGGATTGGGGAAGTTGTTCTGTCTTTGGCAATGGTGTTCTGGGTTTAGAGGAGTTGTTCTGTGTTTGGGGAAGTTGTTCTGTGTTTGGGGAAGTTGTTCTGGATTTGGAGAAGTTGTTCTGGATTTGGAGAAGTTGTTCTGGGTTTGGAGAAGTTGTTCTGGGTTTGGAGAAGTTTTTATGGGCTTGGAGATGTTGTTCTGGGATTGGAGAAATTATTCTTGGATTGGAAATTTAGTTCTTATGATGGAGAAATTGTTCTGGGATTGGAGATATTGCTCTGAGTTTGAAGAAGTTGTCTGGGATTGAAGAAGTTGTTCTAGGATTGGAGAATTTGTTCTGAGTTTGAAGAAGTTGTCTGGGATTGAAGAAGTTGTTCTGGGATTGGAGAAGTTGTTCTTGGATTGGAGAAGTTGTTCTGGGATTGGAGAAGTTCTTCTGGGATTGGAGAAGTTGTTCATTGAACTTAGGCCTTGTTGTGTGATTGGAGTATTTGGTCTTTGATTGTTGTACTTGTTGTGTGTTTCAAGACTTTTGTCTGTTGTTGGAAAATATGTTCTGGTTTTGGAGAAGTTGTTCAGGGCTTGGAGAATTTGTTCTGGGAATTTAGTCCTTGTTTTGTGATTGTACAATTTTGTCTTTGATTGGGGAACTTGTTCTGTGTTTCAAGAATATTGTCTATGGTTGGGGAAGTCCTCCTTGGATTGGAGAAGTAGTTCGTGGTTTGGAGGAGCAGTTGTTTGTTTGGAGAAATAATTCTTGCATAGGAGAAGTTGTTCTTGGTTTGGAGAAGTAGTTCTTATTTTGGAGAAATTTTTCTTGATTGGAGAAGTTGTTCTGGGATTGGAGAAATTGTTCTGGGATTGGAGAAATTGTTCTTGGATTGGGGAATTTGTTCTGTGTTTGGGGAAGTTGTTCTGGGCTTGGGGAAGTTGTTCTGGGCTTGGGGAAGTTGTTCTGGGCTTGGGAAAGTTGTTCTGGGTTTTTAGAACATTTTCTGTGATTGGGGAAGTTTTTCTGTGTTTTGAGAATTTTGTCTCATATTGGAGAATTTGTTCTGGGCTTGGGGAAGTTGTTCTGGGCTTGGGGAAGTTGTTCTGAGATTGGGGAAGTTGTTCTGGGATTGGGGAAGTTGTTCTGGGATTGGGGGAGTTGTTCTGTGTTTGGGGGAGTTGTTCTGTGTTTGGGGGAGTTGTTCTGTGTTTGGGGGAGTTGTTCTGTGTTTGGGGGAGTTGTTCTGTGTTTGGAGATGTTCTGTGTTTGGAGATGTTGTTCTGTGTTTGGGGATGTTGTTCTGTGTTTGGGGATGTTGTTCTGTGTTTGGGGATGTTGTTCTGTGTTTCGGGATGTTGTTCTGTGTTTGGGGATGTTGTTCTGTGTTTGGGGATGTTCTGCGTTTGGGGATGTTGTTCTGTGTTTGGGGATGTTGTTCTGTGTTTGGGGATGTTGATCTGTGTTTGGGGATGTTGTTCTGGGATGGGAGAAGTTGTTCTGGGATGGGAGAAGTTGTTCTGGGATTGGAGAAGTTGTTCTGCGATTGGAGAAGTTGTTCTAGGACTGGAGAAGTTGCTCTGGGATTGTAGAAGTTGTTATGGGATTGGAGAAAATTTTTGGGAGTGGAGAATTTATTCTTGGATTGGAGATATTGCTCTGTCTTTGGGGAAGTTGTTCTGGGATTGGAGAATTTGTTCGGGGATTGGGGAAGTTGTTCTGGTTTTGGAGAAGTAGTTCTGGATTTGGAGAAATAGTTCTGGAATTGAAGAAGTAGTTCTGGATTTGGAGAAATTGTTCTGGGTTTGGAGAAGTTGTTCTGGATTTGGAGACGTTGTTCTGGGTTTGGAGAAGTTGTTGTGGATTTGGAGAAGTTGTTTTGGGTTTGGAGAAGTTGTTCTGGGTTTGGAGAAGTTGTTCTGGGTTTGAAGAGTTTGCTCTGGGATTGGAGAAATTATTCTTGGGCTGGAAACTTAGTTCTTGTATTGGAGGAATTGTTCTGGGATTGGAGATATTGTTCTGTGTTTGGGGAAGTTGTGGGATTGGAGAAGTTGTTCTTAGTTTGAAGAAGTTATTCTGAGTTTGAAGAAGTTGTCTTGGATTGGAGAAGATGTTCTGGGATTGGTGAATTTGTTCTGGGATTGGAGAAGTTGTTCTGGGGTTGGAGAATTTTTTCTGTGTTTGGAGAAATTTTTCTGGGATTGGAGAAGTTGTTCTGGGATTGGGGAAGTTGTTCTTGGATTGCAGATACTGTTCTGTGTTTGGGGAAGTTTTTCTGTTTTTTTGGGAAATTGTTCTGCATTTGGGGAAATTGTTGAAAGGTTGGGGAAGTTGTTCTGGGTTTGGAGAACTTGTTCTGGGATTGGAGAAGTTGTTCAGGGAATTTAGACCATTTTCTGGGATTGGAGAATTTGGTCTTTGTTTGGGGAACTTGTTCTGTGTTTCGAGAATGATGTCTATGATTGGAGAAGTAGTTGTGGGGTTGACGAAGTAGTTGTGGGGTTGGCGAAGTAGTTCTGGTATTGGAGAAGTAGTTCTGGGATTGGAGTATTTGTTCAGGGATTGGGGAAGTTGTTCAGGTATTGGGGATGTTGTTCAGGGAATTTTGACCATGTTCTGTGATTAGGAACTTTGTTCTTTTTATTACGGAAGTTTTTCTGGCATTGGAGAATATCTGGGATTGGAGAATTTGTTCTGGGATTGGAGAAGTTGGTCTGTGTTTGGGGAAGTTTTTCTGGGTTTTGGGAAGTTGTTCTGCATTTGTGGAAATTGTTCCGAGATTGGTGATGTTGTTCTGGGATTGGAGAAGTTGTTCTGAGAATTTTGACAATGTTCTGGGATTGGAAAATTTGTTCTTTGATTGGGGAACTTGTTCTGTGTGTCAAGAATATTGTCTATGATTGGAGAAGTAGTTCTTGGATTGGAGAAGTAGTTCTTGGTATGGAGGAGCATTTCTTTGTTTGGAGAAGTAGTTCTTGCTTTGGAGAAGTAGTTCTTGCTTTGGAGAAGTAGTTCTTGCTTTGGAGAAGTAGTTCTTGCTTTGGAGAAGTAGTTCTTGCTTTGGAGAAGTAGTTCTTGCTTTGGAGAAGTAGTTCTTGCTTTGGAGAAGTAGTTCTTATTTTGGAGAAATTTTTCTTGGATTGGAGAAGATTTTCTGGGATTGGAGGAATTGTTCTGGGATTGACGAAACTGTTCTTGGATTGGGGAACTTGTTCTGTTTTGGGGGAAGTTGTTCTGTGTTTGAGGAAGTTGTTCTGTGTTTGGGGAACTTGTTCTGTGTTTGGGGAAGTTGTTCTGGGATTGGGGAGCTTGTTCTGGGATTGGGGAGCTTGTTCTGGGATTGGGGAGCTTGTTCTGGGCTTGGGGAAGTTGTTCTGGGATTGGGGAAGTTGTTCTGGGATTGGGGAAGTTGTTCTGGGTTTGGGGAAGTTGTTCTGTGTTTGGGGAACTTGTTCTGTCTTTGGCAATGGTGTACTGGGTTTGGAGAAGTTGTTCTGGGTTTGGGGAAGTTGTTCTGTGTTTGGGGAACTTGTTCTGTCTCTGGCAATGGTGTTCCGGGTTTGGAGAAGTTGTTCTGGTTTTGGAGAAGTTTTTATGGGCTTGGAGATGTTGCTCTGGGATTGGAGAAATTATTCTTGGATTGGAAATTTAGTTCTTAAAATGGAGAAATTGTTCTGGGATTGGAGATATTGTTCTGTGTTTGGGGAAGGTGTGAGATTGGAGAATTTGTTCTTAGTTTGAAGAATTTGTTCTGAGTTTGAAGAAGTTGTCTGGGATTGAAGAAGTTGTTCTGGGATTGGGGAAGTTGTTCTGGGATTGGAGAAGTTGTTCTGGGATTGGAGAAGTTGTTCTGGGATTGGAGAAGTTGTTCTGGGATTGGAGAAGTTGTTCTGGGATTGGAGAAGTTGTTCTGGGATTGCAGATACTGTTCTGTGTTTGGGGAAGTTTTTCTGGGTTTTGGGAAGTTGTTCTGCATTTGTGGAAATTGTTCCGAGATTGGTGATGTTGTTCTGGGATTGGAGAAGTTGTTCTGAGAATTTTGACAATGTTCTGGGATTGGAAAATTTGTTCTTTGATTGGGGAACTTGTTCTGTGTGTCAAGAATATTGTCTGTGATTGGAGAAGTAGTTCTTGGATTGGAGAAGTAGTTCTTGGTATGGAGGAGCATTTCTTTGTTTGGAGAAGTAGTTCTTGCTTTGGAGAAGTAGTTCTTGCTTTGGAGAAGTAGTTCTTGGTTTGGAGAAGTAGTTCTTATTTTGGAGAAATTTTTCTTGGATTGGAGAAGTTTTTCTGGGATTGGAGGAATTGTTCTGGGATTGACGAAACTGTTCTTGGATTGGGGAACTTGTTCTGTTTTGGGGGAAGTTGTTCTGTGTTTGAGGAAGTTGTTCTGTGTTTGGGGAACTTGTTCTGGGATTGGGGAAGTTGTTCTGGGATTGGGGAAGTTGTTCTGGGATTGGGGAGCTTGTTCTGGGATTGGGGAGCTTGTTCTGGGCTTGGGGAAGTTGTTCTGGGCTTGGGGAAGTTGTTCTGGGCTTGGGGAAGTTGTTCTGGGTTTGGGGAAGTTGTTCTGTGTTTGGGGAACTTGTTCTGTCTTTGGCAATGGTGTACTGGGTTTGGAGAAGTTGTTCTGGGTTTGGGGAACTTGTTCTGTGTTTGGGGAACTTGTTCTGTCTTTGGCAATGGTGTTCTGGGTTTGGAGAAGTTGTTCTGGTTTTGGAGAAGTTTTTCTGTGTTTGGGGAAGTTGTTCTGTGTTTGGGGAAGTTGTTCTGGATTTGGAGAAGTTGTTCTGGATTTGGAGAAGTTGTTCTGGGTTTGGAGAAGTTGTTCTGGGTTTGGAGAAGTTGTTCTGGGTTTGGAGAAGGTGTTCTGGGTTTGGAGAAGGTGTTCTGGGTTTGGAGAAGTTTTTATGGGCTTGGAGATGTTGCTCTGGGATTGGAGAAATTATTCTTGGATTGGAAATTTAGTTCTTATAATGGAGAAATTGTTCTGGGATTGGAGATATTGTTCTGTGTTTGGGGAAGGTGTGAGATTGGAGAATTTGTTCTTAGTTTGAAGAATTTGTTCTGAGTTTGAAGAAGTTGTCTGGGATTGAAGAAGTTGTTCTGGGATTGGAGAAGTTGTTCTGGGATTGGAGAAGTTGTTCTGGGATTGGAGAAGTTGTTCTGGGATTGGAGAAGTTGTTCTGGGATTGGAGAAGTTGTTCTGGGATTGGAGAAGTAGTTCTGGGATTGGAGAAGTAGTTCTGGGATTGGAGAAGTTGTTCTGGGATTGGGGAAGTTGTTCTGGGATTGGGGAAGTTGTTCTTGGATTGCAGATACTGTTCTGTGTTTGGGGAAGTTTTTCTGTTTTTTTGGGAAATTGTTCTGCATTTGGGGAAATTGTTCAGAGGTTGGGGAAGTTGTTCTGGGTTTGGAGAACTTGTTCTGGGATTGGAGAAGTTGTTCAGGGAATTTAGACAATGTTGTGGGTTTGGAGAATTTGGTCTTTGTTTGGGGAACTTGTTCTGCGTTTCGAGAATTATGTCTATGATTGGAGAAGTAGTTGTGGGGTTGGCGAAGTAGTTGTGGGGTTGGCGAAGTAGTTCTGGTATTGGAGAAGTAGTTCTGGGATTGGAGTATTTGTTCAGGGATTGGGGAAGTTGTTCAGGTACTGGGGATGTTGTTCAGGGTATTTTGACCATGTTCTGTGATTAGGAACTTTGTTCTTTTTATTACGGAAGTTTTTCTGGCATTGGAGAATATCTGGGATTGGAGAATTTGTTCTGGGATTGGAGAAGTTGGTCTGTGTTTGGGGAAGTTTTTCTGGGTTTTGGGAAGTTGTTCTGCATTTGTGGAAATTGTTCCGAGATTGGTGATGTTGTTCTGGGATTGGAGAAGTTGTTCTGAGAATTTTGACAATGTTCTGGGATTGGAAAATTTGTTCTTTGATTGGGGAACTTGTTCTGTGTGTCAAGAATATTGTCTATGATTGGAGAAGTAGTTCTTGGATTGGAGAAGTAGTTCTTGGTATGGAGGAGCATTTCTTTGTTTGGAGAAGTAGTTCTTGCTTTGGAGAAGTAGTTCTTGCTTTGGAGAAGTAGTTCTTTGTTTGGAGAAGTAGTTCTTGCTTTGGAGAAGTAGTTCTTGCTTTGGAGAAGTAGTTCTTGGTTTGGAGAAGTAGTTCTTGCTTTGGAGAAGTAGTTCTTGCTTTGGAGAAGTAGTTCTTATTTTGGAGAAATTTTTCTTGGATTGGAGAAGTTTTTCTGGGATTGGAGGAATTGTTCTGGGATTGACGAAACTGTTCTTGGATTGGGGAACTTGTTCTGTTTTGGGGGAAGTTGTTCTGTGTTTGAGGAAGTTGTTCTGTGTTTGGGGAACTTGTTCTGTGTTTGGGGAAGTTGTTCTGGGATTGGGGAGCTTGTTCTGGGATTGGGGAGCTTGTTCTGGGATTGGGGAGCTTGTTCTGGGATTGGGGAGCTTGTTCTGGGATTGGGGAAGTTGTTCTGGGATTGGGGAAGTTGTTCTGGGTTTGGGGAAGTTGTTCTGTGTTTGGGGAACTTGTTCTGTCTTTGGCAATGGTGTACTGGGTTTGGAGAAGTTGTTCTGGGTTTGGGGAAGTTGTTCTGTGTTTGGGGAACTTGTTCTGTCTCTGGCAATGGTGTTCCGGGTTTGGAGAAGTTGTTCTGGTTTTGGAGAAGTTTTTATGGGCTTGGAGATGTTGCTCTGGGATTGGAGAAATTATTCTTGGATTGGAAATTTAGTTCTTAAAATGGAGAAATTGTTCTGGGATTGGAGATATTGTTCTGTGTTTGGGGAAGGTGTGAGATTGGAGAATTTGTTCTTAGTTTGAAGAATTTGTTCTGAGTTTGAAGAAGTTGTCTGGGATTGAAGAAGTTGTTCTGGGATTGGGGAAGTTGTTCTGGGATTGGAGAAGTTGTTCTGGGATTGGAGAAGTTGTTCTGGGATTGGATAAGTTGTTCTGGGATTGGAGAAGTTGTTCTGGGATTGGAGAAGTTGTTCTGGGATTGCAGATACTGTTCTGTGTTTGGGGAAGTTTTTCTGGGTTTTGGGAAGTTGTTCTGCATTTGTGGAAATTGTTCCGAGATTGGTGATGTTGTTCTGGGATTGGAGAAGTTGTTCTGAGAATTTTGACAATGTTCTGGGATTGGAAAATTTGTTCTTTGATTGGGGAACTTGTTCTGTGTGTCAAGAATATTGTCTGTGATTGGAGAAGTAGTTCTTGGATTGGAGAAGTAGTTCTTGGTATGGAGGAGCATTTCTTTGTTTGGAGAAGTAGTTCTTGCTTTGGAGAAGTAGTTCTTGCTTTGGAGAAGTAGTTCTTGCTTTGGAGAAGTAGTTCTTATTTTGGAGAAATTTTTCTTGGATTGGAGAAGTTTTTCTGGGATTGGAGGAATTGTTCTGGGATTGACGAAACTGTTCTTGGATTGGGGAACTTGTTCTGTTTTGGGGAAGTTGTTCTGTGTTTGAGGAAGTTGTTCTGTGTTTGGGGAAGTTGTTCTGTGTTTGGGGAACTTGTTCTGTGTTTGGGGAAGTTGTTCTGGGATTGGGGAGCTTGTTCTGGGATTGGGGAGCTTGTTCTGGGATTGGGGAGCTTGTTCTGGGATTGGGGAGCTTGTTCTGGGATTGGGGAGCTTGTTCTGGGCTTGGGGAAGTTGTTCTGGGATTGGGGAAGTTGTTCTGGGATTGGGGAAGTTGTTCTGGGTTTGGGGAAGTTGTTCTGTGTTTGGGGAACTTGTTCTGTCTTTGGCAATGGTGTTCTGGTTTTGGAGAAGTTGTTCTGGTTTTGGAGAAGTTGTTCTGGATTTGGGGAAGTTGTTCTGGATTTGGAGAAGTTGTTCTGGATTTGGAGAAGTTGTTCTGGATTTGGAGAAGTTGTTCTGGGTTTGGAGAAGTTGTTCTGGGTTTGGAGAATTTTTTATGGGCTTGGAGATGTTGCTCTGGGATTGGAGAAATTATTCTTGGATTGGAAATTTAGTTCTTATGATGGAGAAATTGTTCTGGGATTGGAGATATTGCTCTGAGTTTGAAGAAGTTGTCTGGGATTGAAGAAGTTGTTCTAGGATTGGAGAATTTGTTCTGAGTTTGAAGAAGTTGTCTGGGATTGAAGAAGTTGTTCTGGGATTGGAGAAGTTGTTCTTGGATTGGAGAAGTTGTTCTGGGATTGGAGAAGTTGTTCTGGGATTGGGGAAGTTGTTCTGGGCTTGGGGAAGCTGTTCTGGGATTGGGGAAGTTGTTCTGGGCTTGGGGAAGTTGTTCTGGGTTTTTAGAACATTTTCTGTGATTGGGGAAGTTTTTCTGTGTTTTGAGAATTTTGTCTCATATTGGAGAATTTGTTCTGGGATTGGGGAAATTGTTCAGGGATTGGGGAAGTTGTTCTGGGATTGGAGATATTGTTCTGTGTTTGGGGGAGTTGTTCTGTGGGGAAGTTTTTCTGTGTTTGTGGATGTTGTTCTGTGTTTGGAGATGTTGTTCTGTGTTTGGAGATGTTGTTCTGTGTTTGGAGATGTTGTTCTGTGTTTGGAGATGTTGTTCTGGGTGTGGAGATGTTGTTCTGGGTGTGGAGATGTTGTTCTGGGTGTGGGGATGTTGTTCAGGGTGTGGGGATGTTGTTCTGGGATTGGGGAAGTTGTTCTTGGATTGCAGATACTGTTCTGTGTTTGGGGAAGTTTTTCTGGGTTTTGGGAAGTTGTTCTGCATTTGTGGAAATTGTTCCGAGATTGGTGATGTTGTTCTGGGATTGGAGAAGTTGTTCTGAGAATTTTGACAATGTTCTGGGATTGGAAAATTTGTTCTTTGATTGGGGAACTTGTTCTGTGTGTCAAGAATATTGTCTATGATTGGAGAAGTAGTTCTTGGATTGGAGAAGTAGTTCTTGGTATGGAGGAGCATTTCTTTGTTTGGAGAAGTAGTTCTTGCTTTGGAGAAGTAGTTCTTTGTTTGGAGAAGTAGTTCTTGCTTTGGAGAAGTAGTTCTTTGTTTGGAGAAGTAGTTCTTATTTTGGAGAAATTTTTCTTGGATTGGAGAAGTTTTTCTGGGATTGGAGGAATTGTTCTGGGATTGACGAAACTGTTCTTGGATTGGGGAACTTGTTCTGTTTTGGGGGAAGTTGTTCTGTGTTTGAGGAAGTTGTTCTGTGTTTGGGGAACTTGTTCTGTGTTTGGGGAAGTTGTTCTGGGATTGGGGAGCTTGTTCTGGGATTGGGGAGCTTGTTCTGGGATTGGGGAGCTTGTTCTGGGCTTGGGGAAGTTGTTCTGGGATTGGGGAAGTTGTTCTGGGATTGGGGAAGTTGTTCTGGGTTTGGGGAAGTTGTTCTGTGTTTGGGGAACTTGTTCTGTCTTTGGCAATGGTGTTCTGGTTTTGGAGAAGTTGTTCTGGTTTTGGAGAAGTTGTTCTGGATTTGGGGAAGTTGTTCTGGATTTGGAGAAGTTGTTCTGGATTTGGAGAAGTTGTTCTGGATTTGGAGAAGTTGTTCTGGGTTTGGAGAAGTTGTTCTGGGTTTGGAGAATTTTTTATGGGCTTGGAGATGTTGCTCTGGGATTGGAGAAATTATTCTTGGATTGGAAATTTAGTTCTTATGATGGAGAAATTGTTCTGGGATTGGAGATATTGCTCTGAGTTTGAAGAAGTTGTCTGGGATTGAAGAAGTTGTTCTAGGATTGGAGAATTTGTTCTGAGTTTGAAGAAGTTGTCTGGGATTGAAGAAGTTGTTCTGGGATTGGAGAAGTTGTTCTTGGATTGGAGAAGTTGTTCTGGGATTGGAGAAGTTGTTCTGGGATTGGGGAAGTTGTTCTGGGCTTGGGGAAGCTGTTCTGGGATTGGGGAAGTTGTTCTGGGCTTGGGGAAGTTGTTCTGGGTTTTTAGAACATTTTCTGTGATTGGGGAAGTTTTTCTGTGTTTTGAGAATTTTGTCTCATATTGGAGAATTTGTTCTGGGATTGGGGAAATTGTTCAGGGATTGGGGAAGTTGTTCTGGGATTGGAGATATTGTTCTGTGTTTGGGGGAGTTGTTCTGTGGGGAAGTTTTTCTGTGTTTGTGGATGTTGTTCTGTGTTTGGAGATGTTGTTCTGTGTTTGGAGATGTTGTTCTGTGTTTGGAGATGTTGTTCTGTGTTTGGAGATGTTGTTCTGTGTTTGGAGATGTTGTTCTGGGTGTGGAGATGTTGTTCTGGGTGTGGAGATGTTGTTCTGGGTGTGGGGATGTTGTTCAGGGTGTGGGGATGTTGTTCTGGGATTGGGGAAGTTGTTCTTGGATTGCAGATACTGTTCTGTGTTTGGGGAAGTTTTTCTGGGTTTTGGGAAGTTGTTCTGCATTTGTGGAAATTGTTCCGAGATTGGTGATGTTGTTCTGGGATTGGAGAAGTTGTTCTGAGAATTTTGACAATGTTCTGGGATTGGAAAATTTGTTCTTTGATTGGGGAACTTGTTCTGTGTGTCAAGAATATTGTCTATGATTGGAGAAGTAGTTCTTGGATTGGAGAAGTAGTTCTTGGTATGGAGGAGCATTTCTTTGTTTGGAGAAGTAGTTCTTGCTTTGGAGAAGTAGTTCTTTGTTTGGAGAAGTAGTTCTTGCTTTGGAGAAGTAGTTCTTTGTTTGGAGAAGTAGTTCTTATTTTGGAGAAATTTTTCTTGGATTGGAGAAGTTTTTCTGGGATTGGAGGAATTGTTCTGGGATTGACGAAACTGTTCTTGGATTGGGGAACTTGTTCTGTTTTGGGGGAAGTTGTTCTGTGTTTGAGGAAGTTGTTCTGTGTTTGGGGAACTTGTTCTGTGTTTGGGGAAGTTGTTCTGGGATTGGGGAGCTTGTTCTGGGATTGGGGAGCTTGTTCTGGGATTGGGGAGCTTGTTCTGGGCTTGGGGAAGTTGTTCTGGGATTGGGGAAGTTGTTCTGGGATTGGGGAAGTTGTTCTGGGTTTGGGGAAGTTGTTCTGTGTTTGGGGAACTTGTTCTGTCTTTGGCAATGGTGTTCTGGTTTTGGAGAAGTTGTTCTGGTTTTGGAGAAGTTGTTCTGGATTTGGGGAAGTTGTTCTGGATTTGGAGAAGTTGTTCTGGATTTGGAGAAGTTGTTCTGGATTTGGAGAAGTTGTTCTGGGTTTGGAGAAGTTGTTCTGGGTTTGGAGAATTTTTTATGGGCTTGGAGATGTTGCTCTGGGATTGGAGAAATTATTCTTGGATTGGAAATTTAGTTCTTATGATGGAGAAATTGTTCTGGGATTGGAGATATTGCTCTGAGTTTGAAGAAGTTGTCTGGGATTGAAGAAGTTGTTCTAGGATTGGAGAATTTGTTCTGAGTTTGAAGAAGTTGTCTGGGATTGAAGAAGTTGTTCTGGGATTGGAGAAGTTGTTCTTGGATTGGAGAAGTTGTTCTGGGATTGGAGAAGTTGTTCTGGGATTGGGGAAGTTGTTCTGGGCTTGGGGAAGCTGTTCTGGGATTGGGGAAGTTGTTCTGGGCTTGGGGAAGTTGTTCTGGGTTTTTAGAACATTTTCTGTGATTGGGGAAGTTTTTCTGTGTTTTGAGAATTTTGTCTCATATTGGAGAATTTGTTCTGGGATTGGGGAAATTGTTCAGGGATTGGGGAAGTTGTTCTGGGATTGGAGATATTGTTCTGTGTTTGGGGGAGTTGTTCTGTGGGGAAGTTTTTCTGTGTTTGTGGATGTTGTTCTGTGTTTGGAGATGTTGTTCTGTGTTTGGAGATGTTGTTCTGTGTTTGGAGATGTTGTTCTGTGTTTGGAGATGTTGTTCTGTGTTTGGAGATGTTGTTCTGGGTGTGGAGATGTTGTTCTGGGTGTGGAGATGTTGTTCTGGGTGTGGGGATGTTGTTCAGGGTGTGGGGATGTTGTTCTGGGATTGGGGAAGTTGTTCTTGGATTGCAGATACTGTTCTGTGTTTGGGGAAGTTTTTCTGGGTTTTGGGAAGTTGTTCTGCATTTGTGGAAATTGTTCCGAGATTGGTGATGTTGTTCTGGGATTGGAGAAGTTGTTCTGAGAATTTTGACAATGTTCTGGGATTGGAAAATTTGTTCTTTGATTGGGGAACTTGTTCTGTGTGTCAAGAATATTGTCTATGATTGGAGAAGTAGTTCTTGGATTGGAGAAGTAGTTCTTGGTATGGAGGAGCATTTCTTTGTTTGGAGAAGTAGTTCTTGCTTTGGAGAAGTAGTTCTTTGTTTGGAGAAGTAGTTCTTGCTTTGGAGAAGTAGTTCTTTGTTTGGAGAAGTAGTTCTTGCTTTGGAGAAGTAGTTCTTGCTTTGGAGAAGTAGTTCTTGGTTTGGAGAAGTAGTTCTTATTTTGGAGAAATTTTTCTTGGATTGGAGAAGTTTTTCTGGGATTGGAGGAATTGTTCTGGGATTGACGAAACTGTTCTTGGATTGGGGAACTTGTTCTGTTTTGGGGGAAGTTGTTCTGTGTTTGAGGAAGTTGTTCTGTGTTTGGGGAACTTGTTCTGGGATTGGGGAAGTTGTTCTGGGATTGGGGAAGTTGTTCTGGGATTGGGGAGCTTGTTCTGGGATTGGGGAGCTTGTTCTGGGATTGGGGAGCTTGTTCTGGGATTGGGGAAGTTGTTCTGGGCTTGGGGAAGTTGTTCTGGGTTTGGGGAAGTTGTTCTGTGTTTGGGGAACTTGTTCTGTCTTTGGCAATGGTGTACTGGGTTTGGAGAAGTTGTTCTGGGTTTGGGGAACTTGTTCTGTGTTTGGGGAACTTGTTCTCTCTTTGGCAATGGTGTTCTGGGTTTGGAGAAGTTGTTCTGGTTTTGGAGAAGTTGTTCTGTGTTTGGGGAAGTTGTTCTGGATTTGGAGAAGTTGTTCTGGATTTGGAGAAGTTGTTCTGGGTTTGGAGAAGTTGTTCTGGGTTTGGAGAAGTTGTTCTGGGTTTGGAGAAGGTGTTCCGGGTTTGGAGAAGGTGTTCTGGGTTTGGAGAAGGTGTTCTGGGTTTGGAGAAGTTTTTATGGGCTTGGAGATGTTGCTCTGGGATTGGAGAAATTATTCTTGGATTGGAAATTTAGTTCTTATAATGGAGAAATTGTTCTGGGATTGGAGATATTGTTCTGTGTTTGGGGAAGGTGTGAGATTGGAGAATTTGTTCTTAGTTTGAAGAATTTGTTCTGAGTTTGAAGAAGTTGTCTGGGATTGAAGAAGTTGTTCTGGGATTGGAGAAGTTGTTCTGGGATTGGAGAAGTTGTTCTGGGATTGGAGAAGTTGTTCTGGGATTGGAGAAGTTGTTCTGGGATTGGAGAAGTTGTTCTGGGATTGGAGAAGTTGTTCTGGGATTGGAGAAGTTGTTCTGGGATTGGAGAAGTTGTTCTGGGATTGTGGAAGTTGTTCTTGGATTGCAGATACTGTTCTGTGTTTGGGGAAGTTTTTCTGTTTTTTTGGGAAATTGTTCTGCATTTGGGGAAATTGTTGAAAGGTTGGGGAAGTTGTTCTGGGTTTGGAGAACTTGTTCTGGGATTGGAGAAGTTGTTCAGGGATTTTAGACCATTTTCTGGGATTGGAGAATTTGGTCTTTGTTTGGGGAACTTGTTCTGTGTTTCGAGAATGATGTCTATGATTGGAGAAGTAGTTGTGGGGTTGGCGAAGTAGTTGTGGGGTTGGCGAAGTAGTTCTGGTATTGGAGAAGTAGTTCTGGGATTGGAGTATTTGTTCAGGGATTGGGGAAGTTGTTCAGGTATTGGGGATGTTGTTCAGGGAATTTTGACCATGTTCTGTGATTAGGAACTTTGTTCTTTTTATTACGGAAGTTTTTCTGGCATTGGAGAATATCTGGGATTGGAGAATTTGTTCTGGGATTGGAGAAGTTGTTCTGGGATTGCAGATACTGTTCTGTGTTTGGGGAAGTTTTTCTGGGTTTTGGGAAGTTGTTCTGCATTTGTGGAAATTGTTCCGAGATTGGTGATGTTGTTCTGGGATTGGAGAAGTTGTTCTGAGAATTTTGACAATGTTCTGGGATTGGAAAATTTGTTCTTTGATTGGGGAACTTGTTCTGTGTGTCAAGAATATTGTCTATGATTGGAGAAGTAGTTCTTGGATTGGAGAAGTAGTTCTTGGTATGGAGGAGCATTTCTTTGTTTGGAGAAGTAGTTCTTGCTTTGGAGAAGTAGTTCTTTGTTTGGAGAAGTAGTTCTTGCTTTGGAGAAGTAGTTCTTTGTTTGGAGAAGTAGTTCTTGCTTTGGAGATGTAGTTCTTGCTTTGGAGAAGTAGTTCTTGCTTTGGAGAAGTAGTTCTTGCTTTGGAGAAGTAGTTCTTGCTTTGGAGAAGTAGTTCTTATTTTGGAGAAATTTTTCTTGGATTGGAGAAGTTTTTCTGGGATTGGAGGAATTGTTCTGGGATTGACGAAACTGTTCTTGGATTGGGGAACTTGTTCTGTTTTGGGGAAGTTGTTCTGTGTTTGAGGAAGTTGTTCTGTGTTTGGGGAACTTGTTCTGTGTTTGGGGAAGTTGTTCTGGGATTGGGGAGCTTGTTCTGGGATTGGGGAGCTTGTTCTGGGATTGGGGAGCTTGTTCTGGGCTTGGGGAAGTTGTTCTGGGATTGGGGAAGTTGTTCTGGGATTGGGGAAGTTGTTCTGGGTTTGGGGAAGTTGTTCTGTGTTTGGGGAACTTGTTCTGTCTTTGGCAATGGTGTTCTGGTTTTGGAGAAGTTGTTCTGGTTTTGGAGAAGTTGTTCTGGATTTGGGGAAGTTGTTCTCGATTTGGAGAAGTTGTTCTGGATTTGGAGAAGTTGTTCTGGGTTTGGAGAAGTTGTTCTGGGTTTGGAGAAGTTGTTCTGGGTTTGGAGAATTTTTTATGGGCTTGGAGATGTTGCTCTGGGATTGGAGAAATTATTCTTGGATTGGAAATTTAGTTCTTATGATGGAGAAATTGTTCTGGGATTGGAGATATTGCTCTGAGTTTGAAGAAGTTGTCTGGGATTGAAGAAGTTGTTCTAGGATTGGAGAATTTGTTCTGAGTTTGAAGAAGTTGTCTGGGATTGAAGAAGTTGTTCTGGGATTGGAGAAGTTGTTCTTGGATTGGAGAAGTTGTTCTGGGATTGGAGAAGTTGTTCTGGGATTGGAGAAGTTGTTCTGGGATTGGGGAAGTTGTTCTGGGCTTGGGGAAGTTGTTCTGGGCTTGGGGAAGTTGTTCTGGGCTTGGGGAAGTTGTTCTGGGTTTTTAGAACATTTTCTGTGATTGGGGAAGTTTTTCTGTGTTTTGAGAATTTTGTCTCATATTGGAGAATTTGTTCTGGGATTGGGGAAATTGTTCAGGGATTGGGGAAGTTGTTCTGGGATTGGAGATATTGTTCTGTGTTTGGGGGAGTTGTTCTGTGGGGAAGTTTTTCTGTGTTTGTGGATGTTGTTCTGTGTTTGGAGATGTTGTTCTGTGTTTGGAGATGTTGTTCTGTGTTTGGAGATGTTGTTCTGTGTTTGGAGATGTTGTTCTGTGTTTGGAGATGTTGTTCTGTGTTTGGAGATGTTGTTCTGTGTTTGGAGATGTTGTTCTGGGTGTGGAGATGTTGTTCTGGGTGTGGAGATGTTGTTCTGGGTGTGGAGATGTTGTTCTGGGTGTGGGGATGTTGTTCAGGGTGTGGGGATGTTGTTCTGGGATTGGGGAAGTTGTTCTTGGATTGCAGATACTGTTCTGTGTTTGGGGAAGTTTTTCTGGGTTTTGGGAAGTTGTTCTGCATTTGTGGAAATTGTTCCGAGATTGGTGATGTTGTTCTGGGATTGGAGAAGTTGTTCTGAGAATTTTGACAATGTTCTGGGATTGGAAAATTTGTTCTTTGATTGGGGAACTTGTTCTGTGTGTCAAGAATATTGTCTATGATTGGAGAAGTAGTTCTTGGATTGGAGAAGTAGTTCTTGGTATGGAGGAGCATTTCTTTGTTTGGAGAAGTAGTTCTTGCTTTGGAGAAGTAGTTCTTGCTTTGGAGAAGTAGTTCTTGCTTTGGAGAAGTAGTTCTTATTTTGGAGAAATTTTTCTTGGATTGGAGAAGTTTTTCTGGGATTGGAGGAATTGTTCTGGGATTGACGAAACTGTTCTTGGATTGGGGAACTTGTTCTGTTTTGGGGGAAGTTGTTCTGTGTTTGGGGAAGTTGTTCTGTGTTTGGGGAAGTTGTTCTGGGATTGGGGAAGTTGTTCTGGGATTGGGGAAGTTGTTCTGGGATTGGGGAAGTTGTTCTGGGATTGGGGAGCTTGTTCTGGGATTGGGGAGCTTGTTCTGGGATTGGGGAAGTTGTTCTGGGTTTGGGGAAGTTGTTCTGTGTTTGGGGAACTTGTTCTGTCTTTGGCAATGGTGTACTGGGTTTGGAGAAGTTGTTCTGGGTTTGGGGAAGTTGTTCTGTGTTTGGGGAACTTGTTCTGTCTTTGGCAATGGTGTTCTGGGTTTGGAGAAGTTGTTCTGGTTTTGGAGAAGTTGTTCTGTGTTTGGGGAAGTTGTTCTGTGTTTGGGGAAGTTGTTCTGGATTTGGAGAAGTTGTTCTGGGTTTGGAGAAGTTGTTCTGGGTTTGGAGAAGGTGTTCTGGGTTTGGAGAAGGTGTTCTGGGTTTGGAGAAGTTTTTATGGGCTTGGAGATGTTGCTCTGGGATTGGAGAAATTATTCTTGGATTGGAAATTTAGTTCTTATAATGGAGAAATTGTTCTGGGATTGGAGATATTGTTCTGTGTTTGGGGAAGGTGTGAGATTGGAGAATTTGTTCTTAGTTTGAAGAATTTGTTCTGAGTTTGAAGAAGTTGTCTGGGATTGAAGAAGTTGTTCTGGGATTGGAGAAGTTGTTCTGGGATTGGAGAAGTTGTTCTGGGATTGGAGAAGTTGTTCTGGGATTGGAGAAGTAGTTCTGGGATTGGAGAAGTTGTTCTGGGATTGGGGAAGTTGTTCTGGGATTGGGGAAGTTGTTCTTGGATTGCAGATACTGTTCTGTGTTTGGGGAAGTTTTTCTGTTTTTTTGGGAAATTGTTCTGCATTTGGGGAAATTGTTCAGAGGTTGGGGAAGTTGTTCTGGGTTTGGAGAACTTGTTCTGGGATTGGAGAAGTTGTTCAGGGAATTTAGACCATTTTCTGGGATTGGAGAATTTGGTCTTTGTTTGGGGAACTTGTTCTGTGTTTCGAGAATGATGTCTATGATTGGAGAAGTAGTTGTGGGGTTGGCGAAGTAGTTGTGGGGTTGGCGAAGTAGTTCTGGTATTGGAGAAGTAGTTCTGGGATTGGAGTATTTGTTCAGGGATTGGGGAAGTTGTTCAGGTATTGGGGATGTTGTTCAGGGAATTTTGACCATGTTCTGTGATTAGGAACTTTGTTCTTTTTATTACGGAAGTTTTTCTGGCATTGGAGAATATCTGGGATTGGAGAATTTGTTCTGGGATTGGAGAAGTTGGTCTGTGTTTGGGGAAGTTTTTCTGGGTTTTGGGAAGTTGTTCTGCATTTGTGGAAATTGTTCCGAGATTGGTGATGTTGTTCTGGGATTGGAGAAGTTGTTCTGAGAATTTTGACAATGTTCTGGGATTGGAAAATTTGTTCTTTGATTGGGGAACTTGTTCTGTGTGTCAAGAATATTGTCTATGATTGGAGAAGTAGTTCTTGGATTGGAGAAGTAGTTCTTGGTATGGAGGAGCATTTCTTTGTTTGGAGAAGTAGTTCTTGCTTTGGAGAAGTAGTTCTTTGTTTGGAGAAGTAGTTCTTGCTTTGGAGAAGTAGTTCTTGCTTTGGAGAAGTAGTTCTTGCTTTGGAGAAGTAGTTCTTGCTTTGGAGAAATTTTTCTTGGATTGGAGAAGTTTTTCTGGGATTGGAGGAATTGTTCTGGGATTGACGAAACTGTTCTTGGATTGGGGAACTTGTTCTGTTTTGGGGGAAGTTGTTCTGTGTTTGAGGAAGTTGTTCTGTGTTTGGGGAACTTGTTCTGTGTTTGGGGAAGTTGTTCTGGGATTGGGGAGCTTGTTCTGGGATTGGGGAGCTTGTTCTGGGATTGGGGAGCTTGTTCTGGGCTTGGGGAAGTTGTTCTGGGATTGGGGAAGTTGTTCTGGGCTTGGGGAAGTTGTTCTGGGTTTGGGGAAGTTGTTCTGTGTTTGGGGAACTTGTTCTGTCTTTGGCAATGGTGTACTGGGTTTGGAGAAGTTGTTCTGGGTTTGGGGAACTTGTTCTGTGTTTGGGGAACTTGTTCTGTCTTTGGCAATGGTGTTCTGGGTTTGGAGAAGTTGTTCTGTGTTTGGGGAAGTTGTTCTGTGTTTGGGGAAGTTGTTCTGGGTTTGGAGAAGTTGTTCTGGGTTTGGAGAAGGTGTTCTGGGTTTGGAGAAGGTGTTCTGGGTTTGGAGAAGTTTTTATGGGCTTGGAGATGTTGCTCTGGGATTGGAGAAATTATTCTTGGATTGGAAATTTAGTTCTTATAATGGAGAAATTGTTCTGGGATTGGAGATATTGTTCTGTGTTTGGGGAAGGTGTGAGATTGGAGAATTTGTTCTTAGTTTGAAGAATTTGTTCTGAGTTTGAAGAAGTTGTCTGGGATTGAAGAAGTTGTTCTGGGATTGGAGAAGTTGTTCTGGGATTGGAGAAGTTGTTCTGGGATTGGAGAAGTTGTTCTGGGATTGGAGAAGTTGTTCTGGGATTGGAGAAGTTGTTCTGGGATTGGAGAAGTAGTTCTGGGATTGGAGAAGTTGTTCTGGGATTGGGGAAGTTGTTCTGGGATTGGGGAAGTTGTTCTTGGATTGCAGATACTGTTCTGTGTTTGGGGAAGTTTTTCTGTTTTTTTGGGAAATTTTTCTGCATTTGGGGAAATTGTTCAGAGGTTGGGGAAGTTGTTCTGGGTTTGGAGAACTTGTTCTGGGATTGGAGAAGTTGTTCAGGGAATTTAGACAATGTTGTGGGTTTGGAGAATTTGGTCTTTGTTTGGGGAACTTGTTCTGCGTTTCGAGAATTATGTCTATGATTGGAGAAGTAGTTGTGGGGTTGGCGAAGTAGTTGTGGGGTTGGCGAAGTAGTTCTGGTATTGGAGAAGTAGTTCTGGGATTGGAGTATTTGTTCAGGGATTGGGGAAGTTGTTCAGGTACTGGGGATGTTGTTCAGGGAATTTTGACCATGTTCTGTGATTAGGAACTTTGTTCTTTTTATTACGGAAGTTTTTCTGGCATTGGAGAATATCTGGGATTGGAGAATTTGTTCTGGGATTGGAGAAGTTGGTCTGTGTTTGGGGAAGTTTTTCTGGGTTTTGGGAAGTTGTTCTGCATTTGTGGAAATTGTTCCGAGATTGGTGATGTTGTTCTGGGATTGGAGAAGTTGTTCTGAGAATTTTGACAATGTTCTGGGATTGGAAAATTTGTTCTTTGATTGGGGAACTTGTTCTGTGTGTCAAGAATATTGTCTATGATTGGAGAAGTAGTTCTTGGATTGGAGAAGTAGTTCTTGGTATGGAGGAGCATTTCTTTGTTTGGAGAAGTAGTTCTTGCTTTGGAGAAGTAGTTCTTGCTTTGGAGAAGTAGTTCTTGCTTTGGAGAAGTAGTTCTTTGTTTGGAGAAGTAGTTCTTGCTTTGGAGAAGTAGTTCTTGCTTTGGAGAAGTAGTTCTTGCTTTGGAGAAGTAGTTCTTGCTTTGGAGAAGTAGTTCTTATTTTGGAGAAATTTTTCTTGGATTGGAGAAGTTTTTCTGGGATTGGAGGAATTGTTCTGGGATTGACGAAACTGTTCTTGGATTGGGGAACTTGTTCTGTTTTGGGGGAAGTTGTTCTGTGTTTGAGGAAGTTGTTCTGGGATTGGGGAACTTGTTCTGGGATTGGGGAAGTTGTTCTGGGATTGGGGAGCTTGTTCTGGGATTGGGGAGCTTGTTCTGGGATTGGGGAGCTTGTTCTGGGCTTGGGGAAGTTGTTCTGGGCTTGGGGAAGTTGTTCTGGGCTTGGGGAAGTTGTTCTGGGTTTGGGGAAGTTGTTCTGTGTTTGGGGAACTTGTTCTGTCTTTGGCAATGGTGTACTGGGTTTGGAGAAGTTGTTCTGGGTTTGGGGAACTTGTTCTGTGTTTGGGGAACTTGTTCTGTCTTTGGCAATGGTGTTCTGGGTTTGGAGAAGTTGTTCTGGTTTTGGAGAAGTTTTTCTGTGTTTGGGGAAGTTGTTCTGTGTTTGGGGAAGTTGTTCTGGATTTGGAGAAGTTGTTCTGGATTTGGAGAAGTTGTTCTGGGTTTGGAGAAGTTGTTCTGGGTTTGGAGAAGTTGTTCTGGGTTTGGAGAAGGTGTTCTGGGTTTGGAGAAGGTGTTCTGGGTTTGGAGAAGTTTTTATGGGCTTGGAGATGTTGCTCTGGGATTGGAGAAATTATTCTTGGATTGGAAATTTAGTTCTTATAATGGAGAAATTGTTCTGGGATTGGAGATATTGTTCTGTGTTTGGGGAAGGTGTGAGATTGGAGAATTTGTTCTTAGTTTGAAGAATTTGTTCTGAGTTTGAAGAAGTTGTCTGGGATTGAAGAAGTTGTTCTGGGATTGGAGAAGTTGTTCTGGGATTGGAGAAGTTGTTCTGGGATTGGAGAAGTTGTTCTGGGATTGGAGAAGTTGTTCTGGGATTGGAGAAGTTGTTCTGGGATTGGAGAAGTTGTTCTGGGATTGGAGAAGTAGTTCTGGGATTGGAGAAGTTGTTCTGGGATTGGGGAAGTTGTTCTGGGATTGGGGAAGTTGTTCTTGGATTGCAGATACTGTTCTGTGTTTGGGGAAGTTTTTCTGTTTTTTTGGGAAATTGTTCTGCATTTGGGGAAATTGTTCAGAGGTTGGGGAAGTTGTTCTGGGTTTGGAGAACTTGTTCTGGGATTGGAGAAGTTGTTCAGGGAATTTAGACAATGTTGTGGGTTTGGAGAATTTGGTCTTTGTTTGGGGAACTTGTTCTGCGTTTCGAGAATTATGTCTATGATTGGAGAAGTAGTTGTGGGGTTGGCGAAGTAGTTGTGGGGTTGGCGAAGTAGTTGTGGGGTTGGCGAAGTAGTTCTGGTATTGGAGAAGTAGTTCTGGGATTGGAGTATTTGTTCAGGGATTGGGGAAGTTGTTCAGGTACTGGGGATGTTGTTCAGGGAATTTTGACCATGTTCTGTGATTAGGAACTTTGTTCTTTTTATTACGGAAGTTTTTCTGGCATTGGAGAATATCTGGGATTGGAGAATTTGTTCTGGGATTGGAGAAGTTGGTCTGTGTTTGGGGAAGTTTTTCTGGGTTTTGGGAAGTTGTTCTGCATTTGTGGAAATTGTTCCGAGATTGGTGATGTTGTTCTGGGATTGGAGAAGTTGTTCTGAGAATTTTGACAATGTTCTGGGATTGGAAAATTTGTTCTTTGATTGGGGAACTTGTTCTGTGTGTCAAGAATATTGTCTATGATTGGAGAAGTAGTTCTTGGATTGGAGAAGTAGTTCTTGGTATGGAGGAGCATTTCTTTGTTTGGAGAAGTAGTTCTTGCTTTGGAGAAGTAGTTCTTGCTTTGGAGAAGTAGTTCTTTGTTTGGAGAAGTAGTTCTTGCTTTGGAGAAGTAGTTCTTGCTTTGGAGAAGTAGTTCTTGCTTTGGAGAAGTAGTTCTTGCTTTGGAGAAGTAGTTCTTGCTTTGGAGAAGTAGTTCTTATTTTGGAGAAATTTTTCTTGGATTGGAGAAGTTTTTCTGGGATTGGAGGAATTGTTCTGGGATTGACGAAACTGTTCTTGGATTGGGGAACTTGTTCTGTTTTGGGGGAAGTTGTTCTGTGTTTGAGGAAGTTGTTCTGTGTTTGGGGAACTTGTTCTGGGATTGGGGAAGTTGTTCTGGGATTGGGGAGCTTGTTCTGGGATTGGGGAGCTTGTTCTGGGATTGGGGAGCTTGTTCTGGGATTGGGGAGCTTGTTCTGGGATTGGGGAGCTTGTTCTGGGATTGGGGAGCTTGTTCTGGGATTGGGGAAGTTGTTCTGGGATTGGGGAAGTTGTTCTGGGTTTGGGGAAGTTGTTCTGTGTTTGGGGAACTTGTTCTGTCTTTGGCAATGGTGTACTGGGTTTGGAGAAGTTGTTCTGGGTTTGGGGAAGTTGTTCTGTGTTTGGGGAACTTGTTCTGTCTCTGGCAATGGTGTTCCGGGTTTGGAGAAGTTGTTCTGGTTTTGGAGAAGTTTTTATGGGCTTGGAGATGTTGCTCTGGGATTGGAGAAATTATTCTTGGATTGGAAATTTAGTTCTTAAAATGGAGAAATTGTTCTGGGATTGGAGATATTGTTCTGTGTTTGGGGAAGGTGTGAGATTGGAGAATTTGTTCTTAGTTTGAAGAATTTGTTCTGAGTTTGAAGAAGTTGTCTGGGATTGAAGAAGTTGTTCAGGTACTGGGGAAGTTGTTCTGGGATTGGAGAAGTTGTTCTGGGATTGGAGAAGTTGTTCTGGGATTGGATAAGTTGTTCTGGGATTAGAGAAGTTGTTCTGGGATTGGAGAAGTTGTTCTGGGATTGGAGAAGTTGTTCTGGGATTGCAGATACTGTTCTGTGTTTGGGGAAGTTTTTCTGGGTTTTGGGAAGTTGTTCTGCATTTGTGGAAATTGTTCCGAGATTGGTGATGTTGTTCTGGGATTGGAGAAGTTGTTCTGAGAATTTTGACAATGTTCTGGGATTGGAAAATTTGTTCTTTGATTGGGGAACTTGTTCTGTGTGTCAAGAATATTGTCTGTGATTGGAGAAGTAGTTCTTGGATTGGAGAAGTAGTTCTTGGTATGGAGGAGCATTTCTTTGTTTGGAGAAGTAGTTCTTGCTTTGGAGAAGTAGTTCTTGCTTTGGAGAAGTAGTTCTTGCTTTGGAGAAGTAGTTCTTATTTTGGAGAAATTTTTCTTGGATTGGAGAAGTTTTTCTGGGATTGGAGGAATTGTTCTGGGATTGACGAAACTGTTCTTGGATTGGGGAAATTGTTCTGTTTTGGGAGAAGTTGTTCTGTGTTTGGGGAAGTTGTTCTGGGATTGGGGAAGTTGTTCTGGGATTGGGGAATTTGTTCTGGGATTGGGGAATTTGTTCTGGGATTGGGGAGCTTGTTCTGGGATTGGGGAGCTTGTTCTGGGATTGGGGAAGTTGTTCTGGGATTGGGAAAGTTGTTCTGGGCTTGGGGAAGTTGTTCTGGGTTTGGGGAAGTTGTTCTGTGTTTGGGGAAGTTGTTCTGTCTTTGGCAATGGTGTTCTGGTTTTGGAGAAGTTGTTCTGGTTTTGGAGAAGTTGTTCTGGATTTGGGGAAGTTGTTCTGGATTTGGAGAAGTTGTTCTGGATTTGGAGAAGTTGTTCTGGATTTGGAGAAGTTGTTCTGGGTTTGGAGAAGTTGTTCTGGGTTTGGAGAATTTTTTATGGGCTTGGAGATGTTGCTCTGGGATTGGAGAAATTATTCTTGGATTGGAAATTTAGTTCTTATGATGGAGAAATTGTTCTGGGATTGGAGATATTGCTCTGAGTTTGAAGAAGTTGTCTGGGATTGAAGAAGTTGTTCTAGGATTGGAGAATTTGTTCTGAGTTTGAAGAAGTTGTCTGGGATTGAAGAAGTTGTTCTGGGATTGGAGAAGTTGTTCTTGGATTGGAGAAGTTGTTCTGGGATTGGAGAAGTTGTTCTGGGATTGGGGAAGTTGTTCTGGGCTTGGGGAAGTTGTTCTGGGATTGGGGAAGTTGTTCTGGGCTTGGGGAAGTTGTTCTGGGTTTTTAGAACATTTTCTGTGATTGGGGAAGTTTTTCTGTGTTTTGAGAATTTTGTCTCATATTGGAGAATTTGTTCTGGGATTGGGGAAATTGTTCAGGGATTGGGGAAGTTGTTCTGGGATTGGAGATATTGTTCTGTGTTTGGGGGAGTTGTTCTGTGGGGAAGTTTTTCTGTGTTTGTGGATGTTGTTCTGTGTTTGGAGATGTTGTTCTGTGTTTGGAGATGTTGTTCTGTGTTTGGAGATGTTGTTCTGTGTTTGGAGATGTTGTTCTGTGTTTGGAGATGTTGTTCTGTGTTTGGAGATGTTGTTCTGGGTGTGGAGATGTTGTTCTGGGTGTGGAGATGTTGTTCTGGGTGTGGAGATGTTGTTCTGGGTGTGGAGATGTTGTTCTGGGTGTGGGGATGTTGTTCAGGGTGTGGGGATGTTGTTCTGGGATTGGGGAAGTTGTTCTTGGATTGCAGATACTGTTCTGTGTTTGGGGAAGTTTTTCTGGGTTTTGGGAAGTTGTTCTGCATTTGTGGAAATTGTTCCGAGATTGGTGATGTTGTTCTGGGATTGGAGAAGTTGTTCTGAGAATTTTGACAATGTTCTGGGATTGGAAAATTTGTTCTTTGATTGGGGAACTTGTTCTGTGTGTCAAGAATATTGTCTATGATTGGAGAAGTAGTTCTTGGATTGGAGAAGTAGTTCTTGGTATGGAGGAGCATTTCTTTGTTTGGAGAAGTAGTTCTTGCTTTGGAGAAGTAGTTCTTGCTTTGGAGAAGTAGTTCTTGCTTTGGAGAAGTAGTTCTTGCTTTGGAGAAGTAGTTCTTATTTTGGAGAAATTTTTCTTGGATTGGAGAAGTTTTTCTGGGATTGGAGGAATTGTTCTGGGATTGACGAAACTGTTCTTGGATTGGGGAACTTGTTCTGTTTTGGGGGAAGTTGTTCTGTGTTTGGGGAAGTTGTTCTGTGTTTGGGGAAGTTGTTCTGGGATTGGGGAAGTTGTTCTGGGATTGGGGAAGTTGTTCTGGGATTGGGGAAGTTGTTCTGGGATTGGGGAAGTTGTTCTGGGATTGGGGAGCTTGTTCTGGGATTGGGGAGCTTGTTCTGGGATTGGGGAAGTTGTTCTGGGTTTGGGGAAGTTGTTCTGTCTTTGGCAATGGTGTACTGGGTTTGGAGAAGTTGTTCTGGGTTTGGGGAACTTGTTCTGTGTTTGGGGAACTTGTTCTGTCTTTGGCAATGGTGTTCTGGGTTTGGAGAAGTTGTTCTGGTTTTGGAGAAGTTGTTCTGTGTTTGGGGAAGTTGTTCTGTGTTTGGGGAAGTTGTTCTGGATTTGGAGAAGTTGTTCTGGGTTTGGAGAAGTTGTTCTGGGTTTGGAGAAGGTGTTCTGGGTTTGGAGAAGGTGTTCTGGGTTTGGAGAAGTTTTTATGGGCTTGGAGATGTTGCTCTGGGATTGGAGAAATTATTCTTGGATTGGAAATTTAGTTCTTATAATGGAGAAATTGTTCTGGGATTGGAGATATTGTTCTGTGTTTGGGGAAGGTGTGAGATTGGAGAATTTGTTCTTAGTTTGAAGAATTTGTTCTGAGTTTGAAGAAGTTGTCTGGGATTGAAGAAGTTGTTCTGGGATTGGAGAAGTTGTTCTGGGATTGGAGAAGTTGTTCTGGGATTGGAGAAGTTGTTCTGGGATTGGAGAAGTTGTTCTGGGATTGGAGAAGTTGTTCTGGGATTGGAGAAGTTGTTCTGGGATTGGAGAAGTAGTTCTGGGATTGGAGAAGTTGTTCTGGGATTGGGGAAGTTGTTCTGGGATTGGGGAAGTTGTTCTTGGATTGCAGATACTGTTCTGTGTTTGGGGAAGTTTTTCTGTTTTTTTGGGAAATTGTTCTGCATTTGGGGAAATTGTTGAAATGTTGGGGAAGTTGTTCTGGGTTTGGAGAACTTGTTCTGGGATTGGAGAAGTTGTTCAGGGAATTTAGACAATGTTGTGGGTTTGGAGAATTTGGTCTTTGTTTGGGGAACTTGTTCTGCGTTTCGAGAATTATGTCTATGATTGGAGAAGTAGTTGTGGGGTTGGCGAAGTAGTTGTGGGGTTGGCGAAGTAGTTCTGGTATTGGAGAAGTAGTTCTGGGATTGGAGTATTTGTTCAGGGATTGGGGAAGTTGTTCAGGTACTGGGGATGTTGTTCAGGGTATTTTGACCATGTTCTGTGATTAGGAACTTTGTTCTTTTTATTACGGAAGTTTTTCTGGCATTGGAGAATATCTGGGATTGGAGAATTTGTTCTGGGATTGGAGAAGTTGGTCTGTGTTTGGGGAAGTTTTTCTGGGTTTTGGGAAGTTGTTCTGCATTTGTGGAAATTGTTCCGAGATTGGTGATGTTGTTCTGGGATTGGAGAAGTTGTTCTGAGAATTTTGACAATGTTCTGGGATTGGAAAATTTGTTCTTTGATTGGGGAACTTGTTCTGTGTGTCAAGAATATTGTCTATGATTGGAGAAGTAGTTCTTGGATTGGAGAAGTAGTTCTTGGTATGGAGGAGCATTTCTTTGTTTGGAGAAGTAGTTCTTGCTTTGGAGAAGTAGTTCTTTGTTTGGAGAAGTAGTTCTTGCTTTGGAGAAGTAGTTCTTGCTTTGGAGAAGTAGTTCTTGCTTTGGAGAAGTAGTTCTTGGTTTGGAGAAGTAGTTCTTATTTTGGAGAAATTTTTCTTGGATTGGAGAAGTTTTTCTGGGATTGGAGGAATTGTTCTGGGATTGACGAAACTGTTCTTGGATTGGGGAACTTGTTCTGTTTTGGGGGAAGTTGTTCTGTGTTTGAGGAAGTTGTTCTGTGTTTGGGGAACTTGTTCTGTGTTTGGGGAAGTTGTTCTGGGATTGTGGAGCTTGTTCTGGGATTGGGGAGCTTGTTCTGGGATTGGGGAGCTTGTTCTGGAATTGGGGAGCTTGTTCTGGGATTGGGGAAGTTGTTCTGGGATTGGGGAAGTTGTTCTGGGTTTGGGGAAGTTGTTCTGTGTTTGGGGAACTTGTTCTGTCTTTGGCAATGGTGTACTGGGTTTGGAGAAGTTGTTCTGGGTTTGGGGAAGTTGTTCTGTGTTTGGGGAGCTTGTTCTGTCTCTGGCAATGGTGTTCCGGGTTTGGAGAAGTTGTTCTGGTTTTGGAGAAGTTTTTATGGGCTTGGAGATGTTGCTCTGGGATTGGAGAAATTATTCTTGGATTGGAAATTTAGTTCTTAAAATGGAGAAATTGTTCTGGGATTGGAGATATTGTTCTGTGTTTGGGGAAGGTGTGAGATTGGAGAATTTGTTCTTAGTTTGAAGAATTTGTTCTGAGTTTGAAGAAGTTGTCTGGGATTGAAGAAGTTGTTCTGGGATTGGGGAAGTTGTTCTGGGATTGGAGAAGTTGTTCTGGGATTGGAGAAGTTGTTCTGGGATTGGAGAAGTTGTTCTGGGATTGGAGAAGTTGTTCTGGGATTGGAGAAGTTGTTCTGGGATTGGAGAAGTTGTTCTGGGATTGGAGAAGTAGTTCTGGGATTGGAGAAGTTGTTCTGGGATTGGGGAAGTTGTTCTGGGATTGGGGAAGTTGTTCTTGGATTGCAGATACTGTTCTGTGTTTGGGGAAGTTTTTCTGTTTTTTTGGGAAATTGTTCTGCATTTGGGGAAATTGTTGAAATGTTGGGGAAGTTGTTCTGGGTTTGGAGAACTTGTTCTGGGATTGGAGAAGTTGTTCAGGGAATTTAGACAATGTTGTGGGTTTGGAGAATTTGGTCTTTGTTTGGGGAACTTGTTCTGCGTTTCGAGAATTATGTCTATGATTGGAGAAGTAGTTGTGGGGTTGGCGAAGTAGTTGTGGGGTTGGCGAAGTAGTTCTGGTATTGGAGAAGTAGTTCTGGGATTGGAGTATTTGTTCAGGGATTGGGGAAGTTGTTCAGGTACTGGGGATGTTGTTCAGGGTATTTTGACCATGTTCTGTGATTAGGAACTTTGTTCTTTTTATTACGGAAGTTTTTCTGGCATTGGAGAATATCTGGGATTGGAGAATTTGTTCTGGGATTGGAGAAGTTGGTCTGTGTTTGGGGAAGTTTTTCTGGGTTTTGGGAAGTTGTTCTGCATTTGTGGAAATTGTTCCGAGATTGGTGATGTTGTTCTGGGATTGGAGAAGTTGTTCTGAGAATTTTGACAATGTTCTGGGATTGGAAAATTTGTTCTTTGATTGGGGAACTTGTTCTGTGTGTCAAGAATATTGTCTATGATTGGAGAAGTAGTTCTTGGATTGGAGAAGTAGTTCTTGGTATGGAGGAGCATTTCTTTGTTTGGAGAAGTAGTTCTTGCTTTGGAGAAGTAGTTCTTTGTTTGGAGAAGTAGTTCTTGCTTTGGAGAAGTAGTTCTTGCTTTGGAGAAGTAGTTCTTGCTTTGGAGAAGTAGTTCTTGGTTTGGAGAAGTAGTTCTTATTTTGGAGAAATTTTTCTTGGATTGGAGAAGTTTTTCTGGGATTGGAGGAATTGTTCTGGGATTGACGAAACTGTTCTTGGATTGGGGAACTTGTTCTGTTTTGGGGGAAGTTGTTCTGTGTTTGAGGAAGTTGTTCTGTGTTTGGGGAACTTGTTCTGTGTTTGGGGAAGTTGTTCTGGGATTGTGGAGCTTGTTCTGGGATTGGGGAGCTTGTTCTGGGATTGGGGAGCTTGTTCTGGAATTGGGGAGCTTGTTCTGGGATTGGGGAAGTTGTTCTGGGATTGGGGAAGTTGTTCTGGGTTTGGGGAAGTTGTTCTGTGTTTGGGGAACTTGTTCTGTCTTTGGCAATGGTGTACTGGGTTTGGAGAAGTTGTTCTGGGTTTGGGGAAGTTGTTCTGTGTTTGGGGAACTTGTTCTGTCTCTGGCAATGGTGTTCCGGGTTTGGAGAAGTTGTTCTGGTTTTGGAGAAGTTTTTATGGGCTTGGAGATGTTGCTCTGGGATTGGAGAAATTATTCTTGGATTGGAAATTTAGTTCTTAAAATGGAGAAATTGTTCTGGGATTGGAGATATTGTTCTGTGTTTGGGGAAGGTGTGAGATTGGAGAATTTGTTCTTAGTTTGAAGAATTTGTTCTGAGTTTGAAGAAGTTGTCTGGGATTGAAGAAGTTGTTCTGGGATTGGGGAAGTTGTTCTGGGATTGGAGAAGTTGTTCTGGGATTGGAGAAGTTGTTCTGGGATTGGAGAAGTTGTTCTGGGATTGCAGATACTGTTCTGTGTTTGGGGAAGTTTTTCTGGGTTTTGGGAAGTTGTTCTGCATTTGTGGAAATTGTTCCGAGATTGGTGATGTTGTTCTGGGATTGGAGAAGTTGTTCTGAGAATTTTGACAATGTTCTGGGATTGGAAAATTTGTTCTTTGATTGGGGAACTTGTTCTGTGTGTCAAGAATATTGTCTGTGATTGGAGAAGTAGTTCTTGGATTGGAGAAGTAGTTCTTGGTATGGAGGAGCATTTCTTTGTTTGGAGAAGTAGTTCTTGCTTTGGAGAAGTAGTTCTTTGTTTGGAGAAGTAGTTCTTGCTTTGGAGAAGTAGTTCTTGGTTTGGAGAAGTAGTTCTTATTTTGGAGAAATTTTTCTTGGATTGGAGAAGTTTTTCTGGGATTGGAGGAATTGTTCTGGGATTGACGAAACTGTTCTTGGATTGGGGAACTTGTTCTGTTTTGGGAGAAGTTGTTCTGTGTTTGGGGAAGTTGTTCTGGGATTGGGGAAGTTGTTCTGGGATTGGGGAATTTGTTCTGGGATTGGGGAATTTGTTCTGGGATTGGGGAGCTTGTTCTGGGATTGGGGAGCTTGTTCTGTGTTTGGGGAAGTTGTTCTGGGATTGGGAAAGTTGTTCTGGGATTGGGGAAGTTGTTCTGGGTTTGGGGAAGTTGTTCTGTGTTTGGGGAACTTGTTCTGTCTTTGGCAATGGTGTTCTGGTTTTGGAGAAGTTGTTCTGGTTTTGGAGAAGTTGTTCTGGATTTGGGGAAGTTGTTCTGGATTTGGAGAAGTTGTTCTGGATTTGGAGAAGTTGTTCTGGGTTTGGAGAAGTTGTTCTGGGTTTGGAGAAGTTGTTCTGGGTTTGGAGAAGTTTTTATGGGCTTGGAGATGTTGCTCTGGGATTGGAGAAATTATTCTTGGATTGGAAATTTAGTTCTTATGATGGAGAAATTGTTCTGGGATTGGAGATATTGCTCTGAGTTTGAAGAAGTTGTCTGGGATTGAAGAAGTTGTTCTAGGATTGGAGAATTTGTTCTGAGTTTGAAGAAGTTGTCTGGGATTGAAGAAGTTGTTCTGGGATTGGAGAAGTTGTTCTTGGATTGGAGAAGTTGTTCTGGGATTGGAGAAGTTGTTCTGGGATTGGGGAAGTTGTTCTGGGCTTGGGGAAGTTGTTCTGGGATTGGGGAAGTTGTTCTGGGCTTGGGGAAGTTGTTCTGGGTTTTTAGAACATTTTCTGTGATTGGGGAAGTTTTTCTGTGTTTTGAGAATTTTGTCTCATATTGGAGAATTTGTTCTGGGATTGGGGAAATTGTTCAGGGATTGGGGAAGTTGTTCTGGGATTGGAGATATTGTTCTGTGTTTGGGGGAGTTGTTCTGTGGGGAAGTTTTTCTGTGTTTGTGGATGTTGTTCTGTGTTTGGAGATGTTGTTCTGTGTTTGGAGATGTTGTTCTGTGTTTGGAGATGTTGTTCTGTGTTTGGAGATGTTGTTCTGTGTTTGGAGATGTTGTTCTGTGTTTGGAGATGTTGTTCTGTGTTTGGAGATGTTGTTCTGTGTTTGGAGATGTTGTTCTGGGTGTGGAGATGTTGTTCTGGGTGTGGAGATGTTGTTCTGGGATTGGGGAAGTTGTTCTTGGATTGCAGATACTGTTCTGTGTTTGGGGAAGTTTTTCTGGGTTTTGGGAAGTTGTTCTGCATTTGTGGAAATTGTTCCGAGATTGGTGATGTTGTTCTGGGATTGGAGAAGTTGTTCTGAGAATTTTGACAATGTTCTGGGATTGGAAAATTTGTTCTTTGATTGGGGAACTTGTTCTGTGTGTCAAGAATATTGTCTATGATTGGAGAAGTAGTTCTTGGATTGGAGAAGTAGTTCTTGGTATGGAGGAGCATTTCTTTGTTTGGAGAAGTAGTTCTTGCTTTGGAGAAGTAGTTCTTGCTTTGGAGAAGTAGTTCTTGCTTTGGAGAAGTAGTTCTTTGTTTGGAGAAGTAGTTCTTGCTTTGGAGAAGTAGTTCTTGCTTTGGAGAAGTAGTTCTTGCTTTGGAGAAGTAGTTCTTATTTTGGAGAAATTTTTCTTGGATTGGAGAAGTTTTTCTGGGATTGGAGGAATTGTTCTGGGATTGACGAAACTGTTCTTGGATTGGGGAACTTGTTCTGTTTTGGGGGAAGTTGTTCTGTGTTTGAGGAAGTTGTTCTGGGATTGGGGAACTTGTTCTGGGATTGGGGAAGTTGTTCTGGGATTGGGGAGCTTGTTCTGGGATTGGGGAGCTTGTTCTGGGATTGGGGAGCTTGTTCTGGGCTTGGGGAAGTTGTTCTGGGATTGGGGAAGTTGTTCTGGGCTTGGGGAAGTTGTTCTGGGTTTGGGGAAGTTGTTCTGTGTTTGGGGAACTTGTTCTGTCTTTGGCAATGGTGTACTGGGTTTGGAGAAGTTGTTCTGGGTTTGGGGAACTTGTTCTGTGTTTGGGGAACTTGTTCTGTCTTTGGCAATGGTGTTCTGGGTTTGGAGAAGTTGTTCTGGTTTTGGAGAAGTTGTTCTGTGTTTGGGGAAGTTGTTCTGTGTTTGGGGAAGTTGTTCTGGATTTGGAGAAGTTGTTCTGGATTTGGAGAAGTTGTTCTGGGTTTGGAGAAGTTGTTCTGGGTTTGGAGAAGGTGTTCTGGGTTTGGAGAAGGTGTTCTGGGTTTGGAGAAGTTTTTATGGGCTTGGAGATGTTGCTCTGGGATTGGAGAAATTATTCTTGGATTGGAAATTTAGTTCTTATAATGGAGAAATTGTTCTGGGATTGGAGATATTGTTCTGTGTTTGGGGAAGGTGTGAGATTGGAGAATTTGTTCTTAGTTTGAAGAATTTGTTCTGAGTTTGAAGAAGTTGTCTGGGATTGAAGAAGTTGTTCTGGGATTGGAGAAGTTGTTCTGGGATTGGAGAAGTTGTTCTGGGATTGGAGAAGTTGTTCTGGGATTGGAGAAGTTGTTCTGGGATTGGAGAAGTTGTTCTGGGATTGGGGAAGTTGTTCTTGGATTGCAGATACTGTTCTGTGTTTGGGGAAGTTTTTCTGTTTTTTTGGGAAATTGTTCTGCATTTGGGGAAATTGTTGAAAGGTTGGGGAAGTTGTTCTGGGTTTGGAGAACTTGTTCTGGGATTGGAGAAGTTGTTCAGGGAATTTAGACCATTTTCTGGGATTGGAGAATTTGGTCTTTGTTTGGGGAACTTGTTCTGTGTTTCGAGAATGATGTCTATGATTGGAGAAGTAGTTGTGGGGTTGGCGAAGTAGTTGTGGGGTTGGCGAAGTAGTTCTGGTATTGGAGAAGTAGTTCTGGGATTGGAGTATTTGTTCAGGGATTGGGGAAGTTGTTCAGGTATTGGGGATGTTGTTCAGGGAATTTTGACCATGTTCTGTGATTAGGAACTTTGGTCTTTTTATTACAGAAGTTTTTCTGGCATTGGAGAATATCTGGGATTGGAGAATTTGTTCTGGGATTGGAGAAGTTGGTCTGTGTTTGGGGAAGTTTTTCTGGGTTTTGGGAAGTTGTTCTGCATTTGTGGAAATTGTTCCGAGATTGGTGATGTTGTTCTGGGATTGGAGAAGTTGTTCTGAGAATTTTGACAATGTTCTGGGATTGAAAAATTTGTTCTTTGATTGGGGTACTTGTTCTGTGTGTCAAGAATATTGTCTATGATTGGAGAAGTAGTTCTTGGATTGGAGAAGTAGTTCTTGGTATGGAGGAGCATTTCTTTGTTTGGAGAAGTAGTTCTTGCTTTGGAGAAGTAGTTCTTGGTTTGGAGAAGTAGTTCTTATTTTGGAGAAATTTTTCTTGGATTGGAGAAGTTTTTCTGGGATTGGAGGAATTGTTCTGGGATTGACGAAACTGTTCTTGGATTGGGGAACTTGTTCTGTTTTGGGAGAAGTTGTTCTGTGTTTGGGGAAGTTGTTCTGGGATTGGGGAAGTTGTTCTGGGATTGGGGAATTTGTTCTGGGATTGGGGAATTTGTTCTGGGATTGGGGAGCTTGTTCTGGGATTGGGGAGCTTGTTCTGTGTTTGGGGAAGTTGTTCTGGGATTGGGAAAGTTGTTCTGGGCTTGGGGAAGTTGTTCTGGGTTTGGGGAAGTTGTTCTGTGTTTGGGGAACTTGTTCTGTCTTTGGCAATGGTGTTCTGGTTTTGGAGAAGTTGTTCTGGTTTTGGAGAAGTTGTTCTGGATTTGGGGAAGTTGTTCTGGATTTGGAGAAGTTGTTCTGGATTTGGAGAAGTTGTTCTGGGTTTGGAGAAGTTGTTCTGGGTTTGGAGAAGTTGTTCTGGGTTTGGAGAAGTTTTTATGGGCTTGGAGATGTTGCTCTGGGATTGGAGAAATTATTCTTGGATTGGAAATTTAGTTCTTATGATGGAGAAATTGTTCTGGGATTGGAGATATTGCTCTGAGTTTGAAGAAGTTGTCTGGGATTGAAGAAGTTGTTCTAGGATTGGAGAATTTGTTCTGAGTTTGAAGAAGTTGTCTGGGATTGAAGAAGTTGTTCTGGGATTGGAGAAGTTGTTCTTGGATTGGAGAAGTTGTTCTGGGATTGGAGAAGTTGTTCTGGGATTGGGGAAGTTGTTCTGGGCTTGGGGAAGTTGTTCTGGGATTGGGGAAGTTGTTCTGGGCTTGGGGAAGTTGTTCTGGGTTTTTAGAACATTTTCTGTGATTGGGGAAGTTTTTCTGTGTTTTGAGAATTTTGTCTCATATTGGAGAATTTGTTCTGGGATTGGGGAAATTGTTCAGGGATTGGGGAAGTTGTTCTGGGATTGGAGATATTGTTCTGTGTTTGGGGGAGTTGTTCTGTGGGGAAGTTTTTCTGTGTTTGTGGATGTTGTTCTGTGTTTGGAGATGTTGTTCTGTGTTTGGAGATGTTGTTCTGTGTTTGGAGATGTTGTTCTGTGTTTGGAGATGTTGTTCTGTGTTTGGAGATGTTGTTCTGTGTTTGGAGATGTTGTTCTGTGTTTGGAGATGTTGTTCTGTGTTTGGAGATGTTGTTCTGGGTGTGGAGATGTTCTGGGTGTGGAGATGTTGTTCTGGGATTGGGGAAGTTGTTCTTGGATTGCAGATACTGTTCTGTGTTTGGGGAAGTTTTTCTGGGTTTTGGGAAGTTGTTCTGCATTTGTGGAAATTGTTCCGAGATTGGTGATGTTGTTCTGGGATTGGAGAAGTTGTTCTGAGAATTTTGACAATGTTCTGGGATTGGAAAATTTGTTCTTTGATTGGGGAACTTGTTCTGTGTGTCAAGAATATTGTCTATGATTGGAGAAGTAGTTCTTGGATTGGAGAAGTAGTTCTTGGTATGGAGGAGCATTTCTTTGTTTGGAGAAGTAGTTCTTGCTTTGGAGAAGTAGTTCTTGCTTTGGAGAAGTAGTTCTTGCTTTGGAGAAGTAGTTCTTTGTTTGGAGAAGTAGTTCTTGCTTTGGAGAAGTAGTTCTTGCTTTGGAGAAGTAGTTCTTGCTTTGGAGAAGTAGTTCTTGCTTTGGAGAAGTAGTTCTTATTTTGGAGAAATTTTTCTTGGATTGGAGAAGTTTTTCTGGGATTGGAGGAATTGTTCTGGGATTGACGAAACTGTTCTTGGATTGGGGAACTTGTTCTGTTTTGGGGGAAGTTGTTCTGTGTTTGAGGAAGTTGTTCTGGGATTGGGGAACTTGTTCTGGGATTGGGGAAGTTGTTCTGGGATTGGGGAGCTTGTTCTGGGATTGGGGAGCTTGTTCTGGGATTGGGGAGCTTGTTCTGGGCTTGGGGAAGTTGTTCTGGGATTGGGGAAGTTGTTCTGGGCTTGGGGAAGTTGTTCTGGGTTTGGGGAAGTTGTTCTGTGTTTGGGGAACTTGTTCTGTCTTTGGCAATGGTGTACTGGGTTTGGAGAAGTTGTTCTGGGTTTGGGGAACTTGTTCTGTGTTTGGGGAACTTGTTCTGTCTTTGGCAATGGTGTTCTGGGTTTGGAGAAGTTGTTCTGGTTTTGGAGAAGTTGTTCTGTGTTTGGGGAAGTTGTTCTGTGTTTGGGGAAGTTGTTCTGGATTTGGAGAAGTTGTTCTGGATTTGGAGAAGTTGTTCTGGGTTTGGAGAAGTTGTTCTGGGTTTGGAGAAGGTGTTCTGGGTTTGGAGAAGGTGTTCTGGGTTTGGAGAAGTTTTTATGGGCTTGGAGATGTTGCTCTGGGATTGGAGAAATTATTCTTGGATTGGAAATTTAGTTCTTATAATGGAGAAATTGTTCTGGGATTGGAGATATTGTTCTGTGTTTGGGGAAGGTGTGAGATTGGAGAATTTGTTCTTAGTTTGAAGAATTTGTTCTGAGTTTGAAGAAGTTGTCTGGGATTGAAGAAGTTGTTCTGGGATTGGAGAAGTTGTTCTGGGATTGGAGAAGTTGTTCTGGGATTGGAGAAGTTGTTCTGGGATTGGAGAAGTTGTTCTGGGATTGGAGAAGTTGTTCTGGGATTGGGGAAGTTGTTCTTGGATTGCAGATACTGTTCTGTGTTTGGGGAAGTTTTTCTGTTTTTTTGGGAAATTGTTCTGCATTTGGGGAAATTGTTGAAAGGTTGGGGAAGTTGTTCTGGGTTTGGAGAACTTGTTCTGGGATTGGAGAAGTTGTTCAGGGAATTTAGACCATTTTCTGGGATTGGAGAATTTGGTCTTTGTTTGGGGAACTTGTTCTGTGTTTCGAGAATGATGTCTATGATTGGAGAAGTAGTTGTGGGGTTGGCGAAGTAGTTGTGGGGTTGGCGAAGTAGTTCTGGTATTGGAGAAGTAGTTCTGGGATTGGAGTATTTGTTCAGGGATTGGGGAAGTTGTTCAGGTATTGGGGATGTTGTTCAGGGAATTTTGACCATGTTCTGTGATTAGGAACTTTGGTCTTTTTATTACAGAAGTTTTTCTGGCATTGGAGAATATCTGGGATTGGAGAATTTGTTCTGGGATTGGAGAAGTTGGTCTGTGTTTGGGGAAGTTTTTCTGGGTTTTGGGAAGTTGTTCTGCATTTGTGGAAATTGTTCCGAGATTGGTGATGTTGTTCTGGGATTGGAGAAGTTGTTCTGAGAATTTTGACAATGTTCTGGGATTGAAAAATTTGTTCTTTGATTGGGGTACTTGTTCTGTGTGTCAAGAATATTGTCTATGATTGGAGAAGTAGTTCTTGGATTGGAGAAGTAGTTCTTGGTATGGAGGAGCATTTCTTTGTTTGGAGAAGTAGTTCTTGCTTTGGAGAAGTAGTTCTTGCTTTGGAGAAGTAGTTCTTATTTTGGAGAAATTTTTCTTGGATTGGAGAAGTTTTTCTGGGATTGGAGGAATTGTTCTGGGATTGACGAAACTGTTCTTGGATTGGGGAACTTGTTCTGTTTTGGGAGAAGTTGTTCTGTGTTTGGGGAAGTTGTTCTGGGATTGGGGAAGTTGTTCTGGGATTGGGGAATTTGTTCTGGGATTGGGGAATTTGTTCTGGGATTGGGGAGCTTGTTCTGGGATTGGGGAGCTTGTTCTGGGATTGGGGAAGTTGTTCTGGGATTGGGAAAGTTGTTCTGGGATTGGGGAAGTTGTTCTGGGTTTGGGGAAGTTGTTCTGTGTTTGGGGAACTTGTTCTGTCTTTGGCAATGGTGTTCTGGTTTTGGAGAAGTTGTTCTGGTTTTGGAGAAGTTGTTCTGGATTTGGGGAAGTTGTTCTGGATTTGGAGAAGTTGTTCTGGATTTGGAGAAGTTGTTCTGGGTTTGGAGAAGTTGTTCTGGGTTTGGAGAAGTTGTTCTGGGTTTGGAGAAGTTTTTATGGGCTTGGAGATGTTGCTCTGGGATTGGAGAAATTATTCTTGGATTGGAAATTTAGTTCTTATGATGGAGAAATTGTTCTGGGATTGGAGATATTGCTCTGAGTTTGAAGAAGTTGTCTGGGATTGAAGAAGTTGTTCTAGGATTGGAGAATTTGTTCTGAGTTTGAAGAAGTTGTTCTGGGATTGAAGAAGTTGTTCTGGGATTGGAGAAGTTGTTCTTGGATTGGAGAAGTTGTTCTGGGATTGGAGAAGTTGTTCTGGGATTGGGGAAGTTGTTCTGGGCTTGGGGAAGTTGTTCTGGGATTGGGGAAGTTGTTCTGGGCTTGGGGAAGTTGTTCTGGGTTTTTAGAACATTTTCTGTGATTGGGGAAGTTTTTCTGTGTTTTGAGAATTTTGTCTCATATTGGAGAATTTGTTCTGGGATTGGGGAAATTGTTCAGGGATTGGGGAAGTTGTTCTGGGATTGGAGATATTGTTCTGTGTTTGGGGGAGTTGTTCTGTGGGGAAGTTTTTCTGTGTTTGTGGATGTTGTTCTGTGTTTGGAGATGTTGTTCTGTGTTTGGAGATGTTGTTCTGTGTTTGGAGATGTTGTTCTGTGTTTGGAGATGTTGTTCTGTGTTTGGAGATGTTCTGGGTGTGGAGATGTTGTTCTGGGTGTGGGGATGTTGTTCTGAGTGTGGGGATGTTGTTCTGGGTGTGGGGATGTCGTTCTGGGTGTGGGGATGTTGTTCTGGGTGTGGGGATGTTGTTCTGGGTGTGGGGATGTTGTTCTGGGTTTGGGGATGTTGTTCTGGGTTTGGGGATGTTGTTCTGTATTTGGGGAAGTTGTTCTGGGATGGGAGAAGTTGTTCTGGGATGGGAGAAGTTGTTCTGGGATGGGAGAAGTTGTTCTGGGATGGGAGAATTTTTTCTTGGATTGGAGATTGTTCTCTCTTTTGGGGTAGTTGTTCTGGGATTGGAGAAGTCATTCTGCGATTGGAGAAGTTGTTCTAGGATGGGAGAAGTTGTTCTGGGATTGTAGAAGTTGTCATGGGATTGGAGAAAATTTTTGGGAGTGGAGAATTTATTCTTGGATTGGAGATAGTGCTCTGTCTTTGGGGAAGTTGTTCTTGGATTGGAGAATTTGTTCAGGGATTGGGGAAGTTGTTCTGGTTTTGGAGAAGTAGTTCTGGATTTGGAGAAATAGTTCTGGATTTGAAGAAGTTTTTCTGGATTTGGAGAAGTTGTTCTGGGTTTGGAGAAGTTGTTCTGGGTTTGAAGAGTTTGCTCAGGGATTGGAGAAATTATTCTTGGGTTGGAAACTTAGTTCTTGTATTGGAGGAATTGTTATGGGATTGGAGATATTGTTCTGTGTTTGGGGAAGGTGTGAGATTGGAGAATTTGTTCTTAGTTTGAAGAAGTTGTTCTGAGTTTGAAGAAGTTGTCTTGGATTTGAGAAGATGTTCTGGGATTGGTGAATTTGTTCTGGGATTGGAGAAGTTGTTCAGGGAATTTAGACAATGTTGTGGGTTTGGAGAATTTGGTCTTTGTTTGGGGAACTTGTTCTGTGTTTCGAGAATGATGTCTATGATTGGCGAAGTAGTTCTGGGGTTGGCGAAGTAGTTCTGGAGGTGGTGAAGTAGTTCTGGCATGGAAGAAGTAGTTCTTGTATTGGAGAAGTAGTTCTGGGATTGGGGACGTTGTTCAGGTATTGGGGATGTTGTTCAGGGAATTTTGACCATGTTCTGTGGTTAGGAAATTTGGTCTTTGATTACGGAGCTTGTTCTGACATTGGAGAATATTTCTGGGATTGGAGAATTTGTTCTGGGTTTGGGGAAGTAGTTCTGGGTTTGGGGAAGTTGTTCTGGGTTTGGAGATGTTGTTCTGGGATTGGAGAATTTGTTCAGGGAATTTAGACCATGTTCTGGGATTGGGGAAGTTGTTCTGGGTTTGGGGAAGTTGTTCTGGGTTTGGAGAAGTAGTTCTGGGTTTGGAGAAGTAGTTCTGGGATTGGAGAAGTTTTTCTGGGATTGGAGAAGTAGTTCTGGGATTGGAGAAGTAGTTCTGGGATTGGAGAAGTAGTTCTGGGATTGGAGAAGTAGTTCTGGGATTGGAGAAGTAGTTCTGGGATTGGAGAAGGTGTTCTGTGTTTGGGGAAGTTGTTCTGGGTTGTGGGATGTTGTTCTGCATTTGTGGAAATTGTTCAGAGATTGGGGATTTTGTTCTGGGATTGGAGAATTTGTTCTGAGAATTTAGACAATGTTCTGGGATTGGAGAATTTGTTCTTTGATTGGGGAACTTGTTCTGTGTTTCAAGAATATTGTCTATGGTTGGGGAAGTCCTCCTTGGATTGGAGAAGTAGCTCGTGGTTTGGAGGAGCAGTTGTTTGTTTGGAGAAATAATTCTTGCATAGGAGAAGTTGTTCTTGGTTTGGAGAAGTAGTTCTTATTTTGGAGAAATTTTTCTTGATTGGAGAAGTTGTTCTGGGATTGGAGAAATTGTTCTGGGATTGGAGAAATTGTTCTTGGATTGGGGAATTTGTTCTGTGTTTGGGGAAGTTGTTCTGGGCTTGGGGAAGTTGTTCTGGGCTTGGGGAAGTTGTTCTGGGTTTTTAGAACATTTTCTGTGATTGGGGAAGTTTTTCTGTGCTTTGAGAATTTTGTCTCATATTGGAGAAGTAGTTCTGGGATTGGGGAAGTTGTTCTGGGATTGGGGAAGTTGTTCTGGGATTGGGGAGCTTGTTCTGGGATTGGGGAGCTTGTTCTGGGATTGGGGAGCTTGTTCTGGGATTGGGGAAGTTGTTCTGGGATTGGGGAAGTTGTTCTGGTATTGCAGATATTGGTCTGTGTTTGGGGAAGTTTTTCTGTTTTTTTGGGAAGTTGTTCTGCATTTGGGGAAATTGTTGAAAGGTTGTAGAAGTTGTTCTGTGTTTGGAGATGTTGTTCTGGGATTGGAGAAGTTGTTCAGGGAATTTAGACCATTTTCTGGGACTGGAGAATTTGGTCTTTGTTTGGGGAACTTGTTCTGTTTTTCGAGAATTATGTCTATGATTGGAGAAGTAGTTGTGGGGTTGGCGAAGTAGTTGTGGGGTTGGCGAAGTAGTTCTGGTATTGGAGAAGTAGTTCTGGGATTGGAGTATTTGTTCAGGGACTGGGGAAGTTGTTCAGGTATTGGGGATGTTGTTCAGGGAATTTTGACCATGTTCTGTGATTAGGAACTTTGTTCTTTTTATTACGGAAGTTTTTCTGGCATTGGAGAATATCTGGGATTGGAGAATTTGTTCTGGGATTGGAGAAGTTGGTCTGTGTTTGGGGAAGTTTTTCTGGGTTTTGGGAAGTTGTTCTGCATTTGTGGAAATTGTTCCGAGATTGGTGATGTTGTTCTGGGATTGGAGAAGTTGTTCTGAGAATTTTGACAATGTTCTGGGATTGGAAAATTTGTTCTTTGATTGGGGAACTTGTTCTGTGTGTCAAGAATATTGTCTATGATTGGAGAAGTAGTTCTTGGATTGGAGAAGTAGTTCTTGGTATGGAGGAGCATTTCTTTGTTTGGAGAAGTAGTTCTTGCTTTGGAGAAGTAGTTCTTGCTTTGGAGAAGTAGTTCTTGCTTTGGAGAAGTAGTTCTTATTTTGGAGAAATTTTTCTTGGATTGGAGAAGTTTTTCTGGGATTGGAGGAATTGTTCTGGGATTGACGAAACTGTTCTTGGATTGGGGAACTTGTTCTGTTTTGGGGGAAGTTGTTCTGTGTTTGAGGAAGTTGTTCTGTGTTTGGGGAACTTGTTCTGGGATTGGGGAAGTTGTTCTGGGATTGGGGAGCTTCTTCTGGGATTGGGGAGCTTCTTCTGGGATTGGGGAGCTTGTTCTGGGATTGGGGAAGTTGTTCTGGGATTGGGGAAGTTGTTCTGTGTTTGGGGAACTTGTTCTGTCTTTGGCAATGGTGTTCTGGGTTTGGAGAAGTTGTTCTGGTTTTGGAGAAGTTGTTCTGTGTTTGGGGAAGTTGTTCTGTGTTTGGGGAAGTTGTTCTGGGTTTGGGGAAGTTGTTCTGGGTTTGGAGAAGTTTTTATGGGCTTGGAGATGTTGCTCTGGGATTGGAGAAATTATTCGTGGATTGGAAATTTAGTTCTTATGATGGAGAAATTGTTCTGGGATTGGAGATATTGCTCTGTGTTTGGGGAAGTTGTCGTGGGATTGGAGAAGTTTTTCTAGGATTGGAGAATTTGTTCTGAGTTTGAAGAAGTTGTCTTGGACTGGAGAAGATGTTCAGGGATTGGAGAAGATGTTCAGGGATTGGAGAAGTTGTTCAGGGATTGGAGAAGTTGTTCTGGGATTGGAGAAGTTGTTCTGGGATTGGAGAAGTTTTTCTGGGATGGGAGAAGTTGTTCTGGGATGGGAGAAGTTGTTCTGGGATGGGAGAAGTTGTTCTGGGATGGGAGAAGTTGTTCTGGGATTGGAGAAGTTGTTCTGGGATTGGGGAAGTTGTTCTTGGATTGCAGATATTGTTCTGTGTTTGGGGAAGTTTTTCTGGGTTTTGGGAAGTTGTTCTGCATTTGGGGAAATTGTTCAGAGGTTGGGGAAGTTTTTCTGGGTTTGGAGAATTTGTTCTGGGATTGGGGAAATTGTTCAGGGAATTTATACAATGTTCTGGGATTGGTGAATTTGGTCTTTGTTTGGGGAACTTGTTCTGTGTTTCGAGAATGATGTCTATGATTGGCGAAGTAGTTCTGGGGTTGGCGAAGTAGTTGTGGGGTTGGCGAAGTAGTTCTGGTATTGGAGTAGTAGTTGTGGGATTGGAGTATTTGTTCAGGGATTGGAGCATTTGTTCACGTGTTCGGAATGTTTTTCAGGGAATTTTGACCATATTCTGTGATTAGAAACTTTGGTCTTTAATTATGGAACTTGTTCTGTGATTGGAGAATTTGTTCTGGGATTGGAGTATTTGTTCAGGGATTGGGGAAGTTGTTCTGGGTTTGGGGAAGTTGTTCTGGGCTTGGAGAAGTTGTTCTGTTTTTGGAGATGTTTTTCTGGTATTGGTGAAGTAGTTCTGGGATTGGAGAAGTAGTTCTGGGATTGGAGATGTTGTTCTGGGATTGGAGATGTTGTTCTGGGATTGGAGAAGTAGTTCTGGGATTGGAGAAGTTGTGTGGGATTGGAGAATTTGTTCTGTGTTTGGAGAAATTTTTCTGGGATTGGAGAATTTGTTCTGGGATTGGGGAAGTTGTTCTTGGATTGCGGATATTGTTCTGTGTTTGGGGAAGGTTTTCTGGGTTTTGGGAAGTTGTTCTGCATTTGGGGAAATTGTTGAAAGGTTGGGGAAGTTGTTCTGGGTTTGGAGAACTTGTTCTGGGATTGGAGAAGTTGTTCAGGGAATTTAGACAATGTTGTGGGTTTGGAGAATTTGGTCTTTGTTTGGGGAACTTGTTCTGTGTTTCGAGAATGATGTCTATGATTGGTGAAGTAGTTGTGGGGTTGGCGAAGTAGTTCTGGGGGTGGTGAAGTAGTTCTGGCATGGAAGAAGTAGTTCTTGTATTGGAGAAGTAGTTCTGGGATTGGGGACGTTGTTCAGGTATTGGGGATGTTGTTCAGGGAATTTTGACCATGTTCTGTGGTTAGGAAATTTGGTCTTTGATTACGGAACTTGTTCTGACATTGGAGAATATTTCTGGGATTGGAGAATTTGTTCTGGGTTTGGGGAAGTAGTTCTGGGTTTGGGGAAGTAGTTCTGGGTTTGGGGAAGTTGTTCTGGGTTTGGAGATGTTGTTCTGGGATTGGAGAATTTGTTCAGGAAATTTAGACCATGTTCTGGGATTGGGGAAATTGTTCTGGGATTGGGGAAGTTGTTCTGGGTTTGGGGAAGTTGTTCTGGGTTTGGGAATGTTGTTCTGGGTTTGGAGAAGTAGTTCTGGGTTTGGAGAAGTAGTTCTGGGTTTGGGGAAGTTGTTCTGGGTTGTGGGATGTTGTTATGCATTTGTGGAAGTTGTTCAGAGATTGGGGATGTTGTTCTGGGATTGGAGAAGTTGTTCTGAGAATTTAGACAATGTTCAGGGATTGGAGAATTTGTTCTTTGATTGGGGAACTTGTTCTGTGTTTCATGAATTTTGTCCATGATTGGAGAATTTGTTCTGGGATTGCAGATTTTGTCCTTTGATTGGAGAAGTTCTTCTGGGATTGGAGAAGTTGTTCATTGAATTTAGGCCTTGTTGTGTGATTGGAGTATTTGGTCTTTGATTGGGGAACTTGTTCTGTGTTTCAAAAATTTTGTCTGTTGTTGGAAAATATGTTCTGGTTTTGGAGTAGTTGTTCAGGGATTGGGGAAGTTGTTCTGGGATTGGAGAATTTGTTCTGGGAATTTAGTCCTTGTTCTGTAATTGTATAATTTTCCCTTTGACTGGGGAACTTGTTCTGTGTTTCGAGAATATTGTCTATAATTGTTGAAGTCGTTCTTGGACTGGAGAAGTAGTTCGTGGTTTGGAAGAGCATTTGTTTGTTTGGAGAAATTGTTCTTGGATTGGAGAATTTGTTCTGGGATTGACGAAATTGTTCTTGGATTGGGGAACTTGTTCTGTGTTTCGGGAAGTTGTTCTGGGATTGGAGAAGTTGTTCTGGGATTGGAGAAATTGTTGTTGTATTAGAGATATTGTTCTGTCTTTGGGGAAGGTGTTCTGGGATTAGAGAATTTGTTCAGGGATTGGGGAAGTAGTTCTGGGTTTGGAGAAGTAGTTCTGGGTTAGGAGAATTTGTTCTGGGTTTGGAGATGCTGTTCTGGGTTTGGAGAAGTTTTTCTGTGTTTGTAGAATTTGTTCTGGGACTGGAGAAATTCTTGGATTGAAGAATTTGTTCTGAGATTGGAGATATTGTTCTGTGTTTGGGGAAGTTTTTGTATGGGGATGTTGTTCTGTGTTTGGGGATGTTGTTCTGTGTTTGGGGATGTTGTTCTGTGTTTGGGGATATTGTTCTGGGTTTGGGGATGTTGTTCGGTGTTTGGGGATGTTGTTCTGTGTTTGGGGATGTTGTTCTGGGTTTGGGGAAGTTGTTCTGGGATTGGAGAAGTTGTTCTGGGATGGGAGAAATTGTTCTGGGATGGGAGAAATTGTTCTGGGTTTGGAGAATCTTTTTGGGATTGGAAAATTTGTTCTTGGATTGGAGATAATGTTCTGCCTTTTGGGGAAGTTGTTCTGGGATGGGGGAAGTTGTTCTGCGATGGGAGAAGTTGTTCTGGGATTGGAGAATTTTTTTAGGATAGGAGAATTTATTCTTGGATTGGAGATATTGTTCTGTCTTTGGGGAAGTTGGTCAGGGTTTGGAGAAGTTGTTCTGGATCTGGAGTAGTTGTTCTGGGTTTGGAGAAGTTGTTCTGGGTTTGAAGAACTTGTTCTGGGTTTGGAGACGTTTTTCTGGATTTGGAGAGCTTGCTCTGGGATTGGAGAAGTTATTCTTCGATTGGAAAATTAGTTCTTGTGTTGGAGAAATTGTTCTGGGAGTGGAGATATTGTTCTGTGTTTGGGGAAGTTGTTGTGGGATTGGAGAAGTTGTTGTGGGATTGGAGAAGTTGTTGTGGGATTGGAGAAGTTGTTGTGGGATTGGAGAAGTTGTTGTGGGATTGGAGAAGTTGTTCTGGGATTGGAGAAGTAGTTCTGGGATTGGAGAAGTTGCTCTTTGTTTGGGGAAGTTTTTCTGGTTTTTGGGAAGTTATTCTGGGTTTTGGGAAGTTATTCTGCGTTTGTGGAAATTGTTCAGAGATTGGTGATGTTGTTCTGGGATTGGAGAATTTGTTCTGAGAATTTGGACAATGTTCTGGGATTGGAAAATTTTTTCTTTGATTGGGGAACTTGTTCTGTGTTTCGAGACTTTTGTCCATGTTTGGAGAATTTGTTCAGGGATTGTAGATTTTGTCCTTTGTTTGGAGAAGTTCTTCTGGGATTGGAGAAGTTCTTCTAGGATTGGAGAAGTCGTTCATTGAATTTAGGCCTTGTTGTGCGATTGGAGTATTTGGTCTTTGAATGTTGTACTTGTTGTGTGTTTCAAGAATTTTGTCTGTTGTTGGAAAATATGTTCTGGTTTTGGAGAAGTTGTTCAGCGACTGGGGAAGTTGTTAAGGGATTGGAGAATTTGTTCTGGGATTGGAGAAGTTGGTCTGTGTTTGGGGAAGTTTTTCTGGGTTTTGGGAAGTTGTTCTGCATTTGAGGAAATTGTTCAGAGATTGGGCATGTTGTTCTGGGATTGGAGAAGTTGTTCAGGGAATTTAGACAATGTTCTGGGATTGGAGAATTTGGTCTTTGTTTGGGGAACTTGTTCTGTGTTTCAAGAATTACGTCTGTGATTGAAGAAGTTGTTCTGGGGTTGGCGAAGTAGTTCTGGTATTGGAGAAGTTGTTCTGGGATTTTAGAAGTTGTTCTGGGATTGTAGAATTTGTTCTGGGATTGTAGAAGTTTTTCTGGGATTAGAGAAGTTCTGGGATTGGAGAAGTTGTTCAGGGATTGGGGAAGTTGTTCTGGGTTTGGAGAAGTTGTTCTGGGTTTGGGGAAGTTGTTCTGGGTTTTGGGAAGTTGTTTTGGGTTTGGGGAAGTTGTTGTGTGTTTGGGGAAGTTGTTGTGTGTTTGGGGAAGTTGTTCTGTGTTTGGGGAAGTTGTTTTGTGTTTGGGGAACTTGTTCTGTGTTTGGGGAACTTGTTCTGTGTTTGGGGAAGTTGTTCTGTGTTTGGGGAAGTTGTTCTGTGTTTGAGGAAGTTGTTCTGTGTTTGGGGAAGTTGTTCTGTGTTTGGGGAAGTTGTTCTGTGTTTGGGGAAGTTGTTCTGTGTTTGGGGAAGTTGTTCTGTGTTTGGGGAAGTTGTTCTGTGTTTGGGGAAGTTGTTCTGTGTTTGGGGAATTTGTTCTGGGATTGCGGAATTTGTTCTGGGATTGGGGAACTTGTTCTAGTATGGGGGAATTTGTTCTGGGATTGGGGAATTTGTTGTGGGATTGGAGAACATTTTCTGTGATTGGGGAGGTTTTTCTGTGTTTCGAGAATTTTGTCTCATATTGGAGAAGTTGTTCTGGGATTGGAGAAGTTGTTCTGGGTTTGGAGAATTTGTACAGGGATTTGGGAAGTTGTTCTGGGTTTGGAGAAGTTGTTCCAGGATTGGAGAAGTAGTTCTGGTATTGGAGAAGTAGTTCTGGGATTGGAATATTTGTATTAGGATTGGCGAAGTCGTTCTGGGATTGGAGAAGTAGTTCTGGGGTTGGCGAAGTAGTTCCTGAATTGGCGAAGTAGTTCTGGGATTGGAGAAGTATTTCTGGGATTGGAGAAGTAGTTCTGGGATTGGAGAAGTAGTTCTGGGATTGGAGAAGTAGTTCTGGGATTGGAGAAATTGTTCTGGGATTGGAGAACTTGTTCTGTGTTTGGGGAAGTTTTTCTGTGTTTGGGGAAGTTGTTTTGTGTTCCGAGAATTTTGTCTCATATTGGAGAAGTTGTTCTGGGATTGGAGAAGTTGTTCAGGGTTTGGAGAATTTATCAGGGTTTGGGGAAGTGGTTTAGGGATTGGGGAAGTTGTTCAGGGATTGGCGATGCTGTTCAGGGATTGGGGATGTCGTTAATGGAATTTAAATTATGTTCTGTCATTGGAAACTTTGGTCTTTGATTGGGGAACTTGTTCTGGGATTGGAGAATTTTTTTGGGATTTGAGAATTTGTTCTTGGATTGGAGATTTTGTTCTGTCTTTGGGGAAGTTGTTTTGGGATTGGAGAATTTGTTCAGGGATTGGGGAAGTTGTTCAGGGTTTGGAGAAGTTGTTCTGGGTTTGGAGAATTTGTTCTGGGTTTGGAGAATTTGTTCTGGGATTGGAGAAATTATTCTTGGATTGGAGAACTTGTTCTGGGTTTGGAGATACTGTTCTGTGTTTGGGACATTTTTTCAGGGATTGGAGAAGTTCTGGGATTGGAGATATTTTTCTGTCTTTGGGGAAGTTGTTCTGTGTTTGGAGAAGTTGTTCTGGGATTGGAGAAGTTGTTCTGGGATTGGAGAAGTTGTTCTGGGATTGGATAATTTTTACTGGGATTGGAGAAGTTTTTCTTGGATTGCAGATATTGTTCTGTGTTTGGGGAAGTTTTTCTGGATTTTGGGAAGTTGTTCTGCATTTGGGGAAATTGTTCAGAGGTTGGGGAACTTGTTCTTTGAGTGGAGAATTTGTTCTGGGATTGGAGAATTTGTTCATGGAATTTAGACAATATTCTGGGATTGGAGAATTTGTTCTTTGGGAAACTTGTTCTGTGTTTCGAGAATTTTGTCTGTTGTTGTAAAAAATGTTCTGGGTCTGGAGAAGTTGTTCTGTGTTTCGAGAAGTTGTTGTGGGGATTTGAGATATTGTTCTGTGTTTGGGGAAGTTTTTCTGCGTTTTGGGAAGTTGTTCTGCATTTGGGGAAATTGTTGAGAGGTTGGGGACGTTGTTCTGCTATTGGAGAATTTGTTCTGGGATTGGAGAAATTGTTCAGGGAATTTAGACAATGTTCTGGGTTTGGAGAATTTGATCTTTGTTTGGGGAACTTGTTCTGTGTCTCGAGAATTATGTCTATGATTGGCGAAGTAGTTGTGGGGTTGGCGAAGTAGTTGTGGGGTTGGCGAAGTAGTTGTGGGGTTGGCGAAATAGTTGTGGGGTTGGCAAAGTAGTTCTGGGGTTGGCAAAGTAGTTCTGGGGTTGGCAAAGTAGTTCTGGGGTTGGAGTATTTGTTCTGCGATTGGGGAAGTTGTTCAGGTATTGGGGATGTTGTTGAGGGATTTTTGACCATGTTCAGTGATTATGAACTTTGGTCTTTAATTACGGAACTTGTTCTGGGATTGGAGAATTTGTTATGGGATTGAAGAAATTGTTGTGGGATTGGAGAATTTGTTCAGGGAATTTAGACCATATTCTGTGATTGGGGAATTTGTTCTGTGAGTGGGGGACTTGTTCTGTGTTTTGTGAATTTTGTCTATAATTGGAGAACTTGTTCTTTGGTTGGTGAAGTAGTTCTGGGACCGGAGAAGTAGTTCTGGGACCGGAGAAGTAGTTCTGGGACTGGAGAAGTTGTTCTGGGTTTTTAGGACCTGTTCTGGGGTTTGAGGACCTGTTCTGGGTTTTTAGAACCTGTTCTATGATTGAGGAACTTGTTCTGTGCTTTGCAAGTCTTGTTAATGATTGTAGAAGTTGTTCTAGGATTGGAGAAGTTCTTCAGGGATTGGAGAATTTTTTCTGGGATTGGAGAATTTTTTCTGGGAATTTAGTCCTTTTTCTGTGATTGGCGAATTTGGTCTTTGATTGGGGAAATTGTTCTGTGTTTTGAGAATTTCGTCTCTTCTTGGAGGAGTTGTTCTGGGGTTGGAGGAGTTGTTCTGGGGTTGGAGAAGTTGTTCTGGGATTGGAAAAATGGGTCTGTGTTGGGGGAAGTTGTTCTGTGTTTCCAGAATATTGTGTATGATTAGAGAAATTGTTCAGGGATTGGAGCAGTTGTTCAGGGATTGGAGCAGTTGTTCAGGGATTGGAGCAGTTGGCCTGTGTTGGGGGAAGTTGGCCTGTGTTGGGGGAAGTTGGCCTGTGTTTTGAGAATTTTGTGTATGATTAGAGAAGTTGTTCTGGGTTTGGGGAAGTTGTTCTGGCTTTGGGGAAGTTGTTCTGGGTTTGGGGAAGTTGTTTTGGGTTTGAAATAGTTTGAAATTGGTTAGAAATAGCCAAAACCATCTTAGAAATAGACTAAAAAAAAAGCTTAAAAGGGGTTGGAAATGGGAAAAATGGATTAGAAATAGACAAAAATGGCCTAATCCTGGTAAGATATGGAAAAAAATCGTACAGAAATGGCCATTGGTAGCTTAGAAACAGCCAAAAAATGGATTAAAATGGGTTGGAAATCAAAAAGATGTATCTCAAAATAGCCAAAATGGCTTAAAATGGGTTAACATTGAGCCTGCCACCTCGCACTGCTGTGATGATTCTCAGAGCTGGTTTCCTGAAGGTCTTTGCAGGGTCCTTGGGGTTGGTAAGATAAGCAAGCATCAGAAGCGTGCTTTGCTGTATCCTTTACTCTCTCTAGAGTTTCCTTCATGAATAAACCAGTGGAGAATCCTGTATTTGTCTCTGTTTTTCTCTCACCTGGAATCCTGGAACTCTGGAACAGGTGTGATGGGCATTTAGAATCCCAATGTAGCTGTTTACTCTTGATGAGCTGCATAAATGGACAGAAGAGCTTTGGGGCTAAGCATGCATTTAACGGGTCAGGGACAGAAGAGCTCTGGGACTAAGCTTGCTTTTAATGGGTCCAGCCCAGAGAGTCAGCTTGGGAATGAGTGTGTGTTTGTTTATGTGTAGTCAATGTCAGAGTCAGAGTGTCTGGCTTCAGAGTGTCTGGCTATCAGTTTGTGTGTGCTTTACAATCTGTGTCTTGGTGTAAGTGTGGCCTGAGAGTTAGAGGCCGATAAAACTTTTTTTTGGCATTGTGGTTTTTGAGTTTTGATTGTGAGTCTGAACCAGAGAATGGGAGCCCAGAAGCTGAAGGCAGAAAGAGAGCCAGAGTCAGATAGGGAAAAGACCAGGCTGTGGCATATCAGGTTGCTTCTGTTGCAGCTGGTGGCTTGCCCCACCCCTGAGCCAGGGCTTTGAGGGAGGGGTTGAGGGTGGGTCCTTGGGTACATGAGGCACAGCCATGCAGCAGGGAGCTGTTTCAGTACTTGGCTTTCATCAGGGTGAGTTTGGTGGTGGTTGTTTTGGGGTTTGTAGGGTTAGAGCTTTGTGGTTTATTTCTGCTGTTTTTTGGGGGTTTTTTTTGAAATGGTTTTATCTGAATTAAGACCTTCAGGCCATGCCAAGACTCACTAGTGCATACAGTAGTATCTTTGTGTAGGGGGTTGTTTTGTTTGAATTGAGAACTGGGTCTGTGTTGGGGGACATGGGTCTTTCAATTGAGAACTGGGTCTGTGCTGGGTGCCCTGGGTCTGTGCTGGGGGACCTGGGTCTTTGAATTGAGAACTGGGTGTGTGCTGGGGACCTGGGTCTTTGAACTGAGAACTGGGTCTGTGCTGGGGGACCTGGGTCTGTGGTAGGCGACCTGGGTCTGTGCTGGGGGACCTGGGTCTTTGAATTGAGAGCTGGGTGTCTTCTGGGGGACCTGGGCCTTTGAATTGAGACCTGGGTGTGTACTGGGGAGCCTCGGTCTTTGAATTGAGAACTGAGTCTGTGCTGGGGGATCTGGGTCTTTGAATTGAGACCTGGGTGTGTGCTGGGGGGCCTGGGTCTTTGAATTGAGAACTGGGGGTGTGCTGGGGAACCTGGGCCTTTGAATTGACACCTGGGTCTGTGCTGGGGAACCTGGGTCTTTGAATTGAGAACTGGGGGTGTACTGGGGAGCCTGGGCCTTTGAATTGAGACCTGGGTCTGTGTTGGGGGACCTGGGTCTTTGAATTGAGAGCTGGGTCTGTGCTGGGGGAACTGGGTCTTTGAATTGAGACCTGGGTGTGTGCGGGGGGACCTGGGTCTTTGAATTGAGACCTGGGTGTGTGCTGGGGAACCTGGGTCTTTGAATTGAGATCTGGGTGTGTGCTGGGGGACCTGGGTCTTCGAATTGAGAACTGGGTCTGTGCTGGGGGACCTGGGTCTTTGAATTGAGAACTGGGTGTGTGCTGAGGTACCTGGGTCTTTGAATTGAGACCTGGATCTGTGCTGAGGGACCTGGGTCTTTGAATTGAGACCTGGATCTGTGCTGAGGGACCTGGGTCTTTGAATTGAGAACTGGGTCTGTGCTGGGGGACCTGGGTCTGTGCTGGGGGACCTGGGTCTGTGCTGGGGGACCTGGGTCTGTGCTGGGGACCTGGGTCTTTGAATTGAGAACTGGGTCTGTGCTGGGGGACCTGGGTCTGTGCTGGGGGACCTGGGTCTGTGCTGGGGGACCTGGGTCTGTGCTGGGGACCTGGGTCTTTGAATTGAGAACTGGGTCTCTGCTGGGCGACCTGGGTCTGTTCTGGGAGACATGGGTCTGTGTTGAGGGACCTCGGTCTTTGAATTGAGACCTGGGTCTGTGCTGGGTGAGCTGGGCCTTTGAATTGAGACCTGGGTCTGTGCTGGGGGAACTGGGTCTGTGCTGGGGGACCTGGTCCTTTGAAGTGAGAACTCAGTCTGTGCTGGGGGACCTGGGTCTTTGAATTGAGAACTGCGTCTGTGCTGGGGGACCTGGGTCTTTGAATTGAGAACAGGGTGTGTGCTGGGGGACCTGGGTCTTTGAATTGAGACCTGGGTCTGTGCTAGGGGTCCTGGGTCTGTGCGGGGGGACCTCGGCCTTGGAATTGAGAACCGGTTCTGTGCTGGGGAACCTGGGTCTGTGCTGGGGGAACTCGGTCTTTGAATTGAAAACTGGTTGTGTGCTGGGGTACCTGGGTCTTTGAATTGAGACCTGGGTCTGTGCTGGGGGACCTGGGTTTTGAATGGGGACCTGGGTCTTTGAATTGAGAACTGGGTCTATGCTGATGGACCTGGGTCAGTTCTGGGGGACTTGGGTCTGTGCTGAGGCGCCTGGGTCTTTGAATTGAGACCTGAGTCTGTGCTGGGGGACCTGGGTCTTTGAATTGAGACCTGGGTCTGTGCTGGGGGAGCTGGGTCTGTTCTGGGGGACCTTGGCATTGGAATTGAGAACTGGTTCTGTGCTGGGGGAACTGGGTCTGTGCTGGGGGAACTTGGTCTTTGAATTGAGACCTGGGTCTGTGCTGGGGGACCTGGGTCTTTGAATTGAGAGCTGGGTCTGTGCTGGGGGACCTGGGTCTGTGCTGGGGGACCTTGGCATTGGAATTGAGAACTGGTTCTGTGCTGGGGGAACTGGGTCTGTGCTGGGGGAACTCGGTCTTTGAATTGAGACCTGGGTCTGTGCTGGGGGCCCTGGGTCATTGAATTGAGAACTGGGTGTGTGCTGGGCGACCTTGGCCTTTGAATTGAGACCTGGGTGTGTACTGGGGAGCCTAGGTCTTTGAATTGAGAACTGAGTCTGTGCTGGGGGATCTGGGTGTTTGAATTGAGACCTGGGTGTGTGCTGGGGGGCCTGGGTCTTTGAATTGAGAACTGGGGGTGTGCTGGGGAACCTGGGCCTTTGAATTGACACCTGGGTCTGTGCTAGGGAATCTGGGTCTTTGAATTGAGAACTGGGTCTGTGCTGGGGAATCTGGGCCTTTGAATTGAGACCTGGGTCTGTGTTGGGGGACCTGGGTCTTTGAATTGAGACCTGGGTCTGTGCCGGGCGACCTGGGTCTGTGCTTGGGACCTGCGTCTTTGAATTGAGACCTGGGTCTGTGCTGGGGGACCTGGGTCTTTGAATTGGGAACTGGGTCTGTTCTGGGCGACCTGGGTCTTTGAATTGAGACCTGGGTGTGTGCTGGGGGACCTGGGTCTTTGAATTCAGGACTAGGTGTGTGCTGGGGGACCTGGGTGTGTGCTGGGGGACCTGGGTCTTTGAATTGAGAACTGGGTGTGTGCTGGGGGGCCTGGGTCTTTGAATTGAGAACTGGGTCTGTGCTGGGGATCTGGGTGTTTGAATTGAGACCTGGGTGTGTGCTGGGGGGCCTGGGTCTTTGAATTGAGAACTGGGTCTGTGCTGGGGATCTGGGTGTTTGAATTGAGACCTGGGTGTGTGCTGGGGGACCTGGGTCTTTGAATTGAGAACTGGGTCTGTGCTGGGCGACCTGGGTCTGTGCTGGGGAACGTGGGTCTTTTAATTGAGGACTGGGACTGTGCTGGGGGACCTGGGTCTTTGAATTGAGACCTGGGTCTGTGCTGGGGAACCTGGGTCTTTGAATTGAGTACTGGGTCTGTGCTGGGGGATCTGGGTCTTTGAATTGAGACCTGGTTCTATGTTGGGGGACCTGGGTCTTTGAATTGAGACCTGGGTCTGTGCTGGGCAACCTGGGTCTGTGCTTGGGAACTCGGTCTTTGAATTGAGACCTGGGTCTGTGCTGGGGGACCTGGGTCTTTGAATTGAGAACTGGGTCTGTTCTTGGCGACCTGGTCTTTGAAGTGAGAACTGGGTCTGTGCTGGGGGACCTGGGTTTTTGAATTGAGACCTGGGTCTGTGTTGGGGGACCTGCGTGTGTGCTGGGGGACCTGCGTGTGTGCTGGGGGACCTGTGTCTTTGAATTGAGAACTGGGTCTGTGCTGGGGGACCTGGGTCTTCAGAGACCTGGGTGTGTGCTGGGGGACCTGGGTCTTTGAATTGAGACCTGGGTCTGTACTGAGGTACCTAGGTCTTTGAATTGAGAACTGGGTCTGTGCTGGGGGGCCTTTGTCTTTGAATTGAGAGCTGGGTGTGTGCTGGGGGACCTGGGTCTTTGAATTGAGATCTGGGTCTGTGCTGGGGGACCTTGGTCTGTGCTGGGGACCTGGGACTATGAATTGAGACCTGGGTCTGTGCTGAGGTACCTGGGTCTTTGAATTGAGAACTGGGTCTGTGCTGGGGTACATGGGTGTGTGCTGAGGGACCTGGGTCTTTGAACTGAGAACTGGGTCTGTGCTGGGGGACCTGGGCCTGTGCTGGGGGACCTGGGCCTTTGAATTAAGAACTGGGTGTGTGCTGGTGGACCTGGGTCTTTTAATTGAGATCTGGGTCTGTGCTAGGGGTCCTGGGTCTCTGCTGGGGGACCTCGGCCTTGGAATTGAGAACCGGTTCTGTGCTAGGGGACCTGGGTCTGTGCTGGGGGAACTCAGTCTTTGAATTGAAAACTGGTTGTGTGCTGGGGTACCTGGGTCTTTGAATTGAGAGCTGGGTGTGTACTGGGGGACCTGGGTCTTTGAATTGAGAGCTGGGTCTGTGCTTGGGGACCTGGGTCTGTGCTGGGGGAACTGGGTTTGTGCTGGGCGACCTGGGTCTTTGAATTGAGAGCTGGGTCTCTACTGGGGGACCTGGGTCTTTGAATTGAGAGCTGGGTCTGTACTGGGGGATCTGGATCTTTGAATTGAGACCTGGTTCTGTGTTGGGGGACCTGGGTCTTTGAATTGAGAACTGGGTCTGTGCTGGGGGACCTGGGTCTTTGAATTGAGAACTGGGTCTGTGCTGGGGGACCTGGGTTTTAGAATTGAGAGCTGGGTCTGTGCTGGGGGACCTGCGTGTGTTATGGGGGACCTGCGTGTGTGCTGGGGGACCTGGGTCTTTGAATTGAGAACTGGGTCTGTGCTGGGGGACCTGGGTCTTTGAATTGAGACCTGGGTGTGTGCTGGGGGACCTGGGTCTTTGAATTGAGACCTGAGTCTGTACTGAGGTACCTAGGTCTTTGAATTGAGAACTGGGTCTGTGCTAGGGGGCCTTTGTCTTTGAATTGAGACCTGGGTGTGTGCTGGGGGACCTGGGTCTTTGAACTGAGATCTGGGTCTGTGCTGGGGGACCTTGGTCTGTGCTGGGGACCTGGGACTTTGAATTGAGACCTGGGTCTGTGCTGGGGGACCTGGGTCTTTGAATTGAGACCTGGGTCTGTGCTGAGGTACCTGGGTCTTTGAATTGAGAACTGGGTCTGAGCTGGGGGACCAGGGTATGTGCTGGGGGATCTGGGCCTTTGAACTGAGAACTGGTTGTGTGCTGGGGTACCTGGGTCTTTGAATTGAGACCTGGGTCTGTTCTGAGGGAGCTGGGTCTGTTCTGGGTGAGCTGGGCCTTTGAATTGAGACCTGGGTCTGTGCTGGGGGACCTGGGTCTGTGCTGGGGGACCTGTCCTTTGAATTGAGAACTGAGTCTGTGCTGGGGGACCTGGGTCTGTACTGGGGGACCTGGGTCTTTGAATTGAGAACTGCATGTGTGCTGGGGGACCTGGGTCTTTGAATTGAGAAGTGGGTGTGTTCTGGGGGACCTGGGTCTTTGAATTGAGACCTGGGTCAGTGCTGGGGGACCTGGGTCTGTGCTGCAGGCCTGGGTGTGTGCTGGGGGACCTGGGTCTTTGAATTGAGAACTGGGTGTGTGCTGGGGGACCTGGGTCTTTGAATTGAGATCTGGGTCTGTGCTAGGGGTCCTGGGTCTCTGCTGGGGGACCTCGGCCTTGGAATTGAGAACCGGTTCTGTGCTAGGGGACCTGGGTCTGTGCTGGGGGAACTCAGTCTTTGAATTGAGACCTGGTTGTGTGCTGGGGTACCTGGGTCTTTGAATTGAGACCTGGGTCTGTGCTGGGGGACCTGGGTCTTTGAATTGAGAGCTGGGTCTGTGCTGGGGGACCTGGGTCTGTGCTGGGGGAGCTGGGTCTGTGCTGGGGGAACTCGGTCTTTGAATTGAAAACTGGTTGTGTGCTGGGGTACCTGGGTCTTTGAATAGAGAGCTGGGTGTGTACTGGGAGATCTGGGTCTGTTCTAGGGGACCTTGGCATTGGAATTGAGAACTGGGTCTGTGCTGGGGGACCTGGGTCTTTGAATTGAGACCTGGGTCTGTGCTGGGGGACCTGGGTCTTTGAATTGAGAGCTGGGTCTGTGCTGGGGGACCTGGGTCTGTGCTGGGGGAGCTGGTTCTGTGCTGGGGGACCTGGGTCTTTGAATTGAGAACTGGTTGTGTGCTGGGGTACCTGGGTCCTTGAATTGAGAACTGGATGTGTGCTGGGGGACCTGGGTCATTGAATTGAGACCTGGGTGTTTGCTGGGCGACCTGGGTCTTAGAATTGAGAACTGGGTGTGTGCTGGGCGACCTGGGCCTTTGAATTGAGACCTGGGTGTGTACTGGGGAGCCTCGGTCTTTGAAATGAGAACTGAGTCTGTGCTGGGGGATCTGGGTCTTTGAATTGAGACCTGGGTGTGTGCTGGGGGGCCTGGGTCTTTGAATTGAGACCTGGGTCTGTGCTGGGCGACCTGGGTCTGTGCTTGGGAACTCGGTCTTTGAATTGAGACCTGGGTCTGTGCTGGGGGACCTGGGTCTTTGAATTGAGAACTGGGTCTGTTCTGGGCGACCTGGGTCTTTGAAGTGAGAACTGGGTCTGTGCTGGGGGACCTGGGTTTTTGAATTGAGACCTGGGTCTGTGCTGGGGGACCTGCGTGTGTTATGGGGGACCTGCGTGTGTGCTGGGGGACCTGGGTCTTTGAATTGAGAACTGGGTCTGTGCTGGGGGACCTGGGTCTTTGAATTGAGACCTGGGTGTGTGCTGGGGGACCTGGGTCTTTGAATTGAGACCTGAGTCTGTACTGAGGTACCTAGGTCTTTGAATTGAGAACTGGGTCTGTGCTAGGGGACCTGGGTCTTTGAATTGAGACCTGGGTGTGTGCTGGGGGACCTGGGTCTTTGAATTGAGATCTGGGTCTGTGCTGGGGGACCTTGGTCTGTGCTGGGGACCTGGGACTTTGAATTGAGACCTGGGTCTGTGCTGGGGGACCTGGGTCCTTCAATTGAGACCTGGGTGTGTGCTGGGGGACCTGGGTCTTTGAATTCAGGACTAGGTGTGTGCTGGGGGACCTGGGTGTGTGCTGGGGGACCTGGGTCTTTGAATTGAGAACTGGGTGTGTGCTGGGGGGCCTGGGTCTTTGAATTGAGAACTGGGTCTGTGCTGGGGATCTGGGTGTTTGAATTGAGACCTGGGTGTGTGCTGGGGGGCCTGGGTCTTTGAATTGAGAACTGGGTCTGTGCTGGGGATCTGGGTGTTTGAATTGAGACCTGGGTGTGTGCTGGGGGACCTGGGTCTTTGAATTGAGAACTGGGTCTGTGCTGGGCGACCTGGGTCTGTGCTGGGGAACGTGGGTCTTTTAATTGAGACCTGGGTCTGTGCTGGGGGACCTGGGTCTTTGAATTGAGACCTGGTTCTATGTTGGCGGACCTGGGTCTTTGAATTGAGACCTGGGTCTGTGCTGAGCAACCTGGGTCTGTGCTTGGGAACTCGGTCTTTGAATTGAGACCTGGGTCTGTGCTGGGGGACCTGGGTCTTTGAATTGAGAACTGGGTCTGTGCTGGGGATCTGGGTGTTTGAATTGAGACCTGGATGTGTGCTGGGGGGCCTGGGTCTTTGAATTGAGAACTGGGTCTGTGCTGGGGATCTGGGTGTTTGAATTGAGACCTGGGTGTGTGCTGGGGGACCTGGGTCTTTGAATTGAGAACTGGGTCTGTGCTGGGCGACCTGGGTCTGTGCTGGGGAACGTGGGTCTTTTAATTGAGGACTGGGACTGTGCTGGGGGACCTGGGTCTTTGAATTGAGACCTGGGTCTGTGCTGGGGAACCTGGGTCTTTGAATTGAGTACTGGGTCTGTGCTGGGGGATCTGGGTCTTTGAATTGAGACCTGGTTCTATGTTGGGAGATCTGGGTCTTTGAATTGAGACCTGGGTCTGTGCTGGGCAACCTGGGTCTGTGCTTGGGAACTCGGTCTTTGAATTGAGACCTGGGTCTGTGCTGGGGGACCTGGGTCTTTGAATTGAGAACTGGGTCTGTTCTTGGCGACCTGGTCTTTGAAGTGAGAACTGGGTCTGTGCTGGGGGACCTGGGTTTTTGAATTGAGACCTGGGTCTGTGTTGGGGGACCTGCGTGTGTGCTGGGGGACCTGCGTGTGTGCTGGGGGACCTGTGTCTTTGAATTGAGAACTGGGTCTGTGCTGGGGGACCTGGGTCTTCAGAGACCTGGGTGTGTGCTGGGGGAACTCGGTCTTTGAATTGAGACCTGGGTCTGTACTGAGGTACCTAGGTCTTTGAATTGAGACCTGGGTGTGTGCTGGGGGACCTGGGTCTTTGAATTGAGAACTGGGTCTGTGCTGGGCGACCTGGGTCTGTGCTGGGGAACGTGGGTCTTTTAATTGAGGACTGGGACTGTGCTGGGGGACCTGGGTCTTTGAATTGAGACCTGGGTCTGTGCTGGGGAACCTGGGTCTTTGAATTGAGTACTGGGTCTGTGCTGGGGGATCTGGGTCTTTGAATTGAGACCTGGTTCTATGTTGGGGGATCTGGGTCTTTGAATTGAGATCTGGGTCTGTGCTGGGGGACCTTGGTCTGTGCTGGGGACCTGGGACTATGAATTGAGACCTGGGTCTGTGCTGAGGTACCTGGGTCTTTGAATTGAGAACTGGGTCTGTGCTGGGGTACATGGGTGTGTGCTGAGGGACCTGGGTCTTTGAACTGAGAACTGGGTCTGTGCTGGGGGACCTGGGCCTGTGCTGGGGGACCTGGGCCTTTGAATTAAGAACTGGGTGTGTGCTGGTGGACCTGGGTCTTTTAATTGAGATCTGGGTCTGTGCTAGGGGTCCTGGGTCTCTGCTGGGGGACCTCGGCCTTGGAATTGAGAACCAGTTCTGTGCTAGGGGACCTGGGTCTGTGCTGGGGGAACTCAGTCTTTGAATTGAGACCTGGTTGTGTGCTGGGGTACCTGGGTCTTTGAATTGAGAGCTGGGTGTGTACTGGGGGACCTGGGTCTTTGAATTGAGAGCTGGGTCTGTGCTTGGGGACCTGGGTCTGTGATGGGGGAACTGGGTCTGTGCTGGGCGACCTGGGTCTTTGAATTGAGAGCTGGGTCTCTACTGGGGGACCTGGGTCTTTGAATTGAGAGCTGGGTCTGTACTGGGGGATCTGGATCTTTGAATTGAGACCTGGTTCTGTGTTGGGGGACCTGGGTCTTTGAATTGAGTCCTGGGTCTGTGCTGGGGGACCTGGGTCTTTGAATTGAGAACTGGGTCTGTGCTGGGGGACCTGGGTTTTAGAATTGAGAGCTGGGTCTGTGCTGGGGGACCTGCGTGTGTTATGGGGGACCTGCGTGTGTGCTGGGGGACCTGGGTCTTTGAATTGAGAACTGGGTGTGTGCTGGGGGACCTGGGTCTTTGAATTGAGACCTGGGTGTGTGCTGGGGGACCTGGGTCTTTGAATTGAGACCTGAGTCTGTACTGAGGTACCTAGGTCTTTGAATTGAGAACTGGGTCTGTGCTAGGGGGCCTTTGTCTTTGAATTGAGAGCTGGGTGTGTGCTGGGGGACCTGGGTCTTTGAATTGAGATCTGGGTCTGTGCTGGGGGACCTTGGTCTGTGCTGGGGACCTGGGACTTTGAATTGAGACCTGGGTCTGTGCTGGGGGACCTGGGTCTTTGAATTGAGACCTGGGTCTGTGCTGAGGTACCTGGGTCTTTGAATTGAGAACTGGGTCTGAGCTGGGGGACCAGGGTATGTGCTGGGGGATCTGGGCCTTTGAACTGAGAACTGGTTGTGTGCTGGGGTACCTGGGTCTTTGAATTGAGACCTGGGTCTGTTCTGAGGGAGCTGGGTCTGTGCTGGGTGAGCTGGGCCTTTGAATTGAGACCTGGGTCTGTGCTGGGGGACCTGGGTCTGTGCTGGGGGACCTGTCCTTTGAATTGAGAACTGAGTCTGTGCTGGGGGACCTGGGTCTGTACTGGGGGACCTGGGTGTTTGAATTGAGAACTGCATGTGTGCTGGGGGACCTGGGTCTTTGAATTGAGAAGTGGGTGTGTTCTGGGGGACCTGGGTCTTTGAATTGAGACCTGGGTCAGTGCTGGGGGACCTGGGTCTGTGCTGCAGGCCTGGGTCTGTGCTGGGGGACCTGGGTCTTTGAATTGAGAACTGGGTGTGTGCTGGGGGACCTGGGTCTTTGAATTGAGATCTGGGTCTGTGCTAGGGGTCCTGGGTCTCTGCTGGGGGACCTCGGCCTTGGAATTGAGAACCGGTTCTGTGCTAGGGGACCTGGGTCTGTGCTGGGGGAACTCAGTCTTTGAATTGAGACCTGGTTGTGTGCTGGGGTACCTGGGTCTTTGAATTGAGACCTGGGTCTGTGCTGGGGGACCTGGGTCTTTGAATTGAGAGCTGGGTCTGTGCTGGGGGACCTGGGTCTGTGCTGGGGGAGCTGGGTCTGTGCTGGGGGAACTCGGTCTTTGAATTGAAAACTGGTTGTGTGCTGGGGTACCTGGGTCTTTGAATAGAGAGCTGGGTGTGTACTGGGGGACCTGGGTTTTTGAATTGAGAGCTGGGTGTGTACTGGGAGATCTGGGTCTGTTCTAGGGGACCTTGGCATTGGAATTGAGAACTGGTTCTGTGCTGGGCGAACTGGGTCTGTGCTGGGGGAACTCGGTCTTTGAATTGAGACCTGGGTCTGTGCTGGGGGACCTGGGTCTTTGAATTGAGAGCTGGGTCTGTGCTGGGGGACCTGGGTCTGTGCTGGGGGAGCTGGTTCTGTGCTGGGGGACCTGGGTCTTTGAATTGAGAACTGGTTGTGTGCTGGGGTACCTGGGTCCTTGAATTGAGAACTGGATGTGTGCTGGGGGACCTGGGTCATTGAATTGAGACCTGGGTGTTTGCTGGGCGACCTGGGTCTTAGAATTGAGAACTGGGTGTGTGCTGGGCGACCTGGGCCTTTGAATTGAGACCTGGGTGTGTACTGGGGAGCCTCGGTCTTTGAAATGAGAACTGAGTCTGTGCTGGGGGATCTGGGTCTTTGAATTGAGACCTGGGTGTGTGCTGGGGGGCCTGGGTCTTTGAATTGAGACCTGGGTCTGTGCTGGGCGACCTGGGTCTGTGCTTGGGAACTCGGTCTTTGAATTGAGACCTGGGTCTGTGCTGGGGGACCTGGGTCTTTGAATTGAGAACTGGGTCTGTTCTGGGCGACCTGGGTCTTTGAAGTGAGAACTGGGTCTGTGCTGGGGGACCTGGGTTTTTGAATTGAGACCTGGGTCTGTGCTGGGGGACCTGCGTGTGTTATGGGGGACCTGCGTGTGTGCTGGGGGAGCTGGGTCTTTGAATTGAGAACTGGGTCTGTGCTGGGGGACCTGGGTCTTTGAATTGAGACCTGGGTGTGTGCTGGGGGACCTGGGTCTTTGAATTGAGACCTGAGTCTGTACTGAGGTACCTAGGTCTTTGAATTGAGAACTGGGTCTGTGCTAGGGGACCTGGGTCTTTGAATTGAGACCTGGGTGTGTGCTGGGGGACCTGGGTCTTTGAATTGAGATCTGGGTCTGTGCTGGGGGACCTTGGTCTGTGCTGGGGACCTGGGACTTTGAATTGAGACCTGGGTCTGTGCTGGGGGACCTGGGTCTTTGAATTGAGACCTGGGTGTGTGCTGGGGGACCTGGGTCTTTGAATTCAGGACTAGGTGTGTGCTGGGGGAGCTGGGTGTGTGCTGGGGGACCTGGGTCTTTGAATTGAGAACTGGGTGTGTGCTGGGGGGCCTGTGTCTTTGAATTGAGAACTGGGTCTGTGCTGGGGATCTGGGTGTTTGAATTGAGACCTGGGTGTGTGCTGGGGGGCCTGGGTCTTTGAATTGAGAACTGGGTCTGTGCTGGGGATCTGGGTGTTTGAATTGAGACCTGGGTGTGTGCTGGGGGACCTGGGTCTTTGAATTGAGAACTGGGTCTGTGCTGGGCGACCTGGGTCTGTGCTGGGGAACGTGGGTCTTTTAATTGAGGACTGGGACTGTGCTGGGGGACCTGGGTCTTTGAATTGAGACCTGGGTCTGTGCTGGGGAACCTGGGTCTTTGAATTGAGTACTGGGTCTGTGCTGGGGGATCTGGGTCTTTGAATTGAGACCTGGTTCTATGTTGGGAGATCTGGGTCTTTGAATTGAGACCTGGGTCTGTGCTGGGGGACCTGGGTCTGTGCTTGGGAACTCGGTCTTTGAATTGAGACCTGGGTCTGTGCTGGGGGACCTGGGTCTTTGAATTGAGAACTGGGTCTGTGCTGGGGATCTGGGTGTTTGAATTGAGACCTGGATGTGTGCTGGGGTGCCTGGGTCTTTGAATTGAGAACTGGATCTGTGCTGGGGGACCTGGGTCTTTGAATTGAGACCTGGGTCTGTACTGAGGTACCTAGGTCTTTGAATTGAGAACTGGGTCTGTGCTGGGGGGCCTTTGTCTTTGAATTGAGAGCTGGGTGTGTGCTGGGGGACCTGGGTCTTTGAATTGAGATCTGGGTCTGTGCTGGGGGACCTTGGTCTGTGCTGGGGACCTGGGACTATGAATTGAGACCTGGGTCTGTGCTGAGGTACCTGGGTCTTTGAATTGAGAACTGAGTCTGTGCTGGGGTACATGGGTGTGTGCTGAGGGACCTGGGTCTTTGAACTGAGAACTGGGTCTGTGCTGGGGGACCTGGGCCTGTGCTGGGGGACCTGTGTCTTTGAATTAAGAACTGGGTGTGTGCTGGTGGACCTGGGTCTTTTAATTGAGATCTGGGTCTGTGCTAGGGGTCCTGGGTCTCTGCTGGGGGACCTCGGCCTTGGAATTGAGAACCGGTTCTGTGCTAGGGGACCTGGGTCTGTGCTGGGGGAACTCAGTCTTTGAATTGAAAACTGGTTGTGTGCTGGGGTACCTGGGTCTTTGAATTGAGAGCTGGGTCTGTGCTGGGGGACCTGGGTCTTTGAATTGAGAGCTGGGTCTGTGCTTGGGGACCTGGGTCTGTGATGGGGGAACTGGGTCTGTGCTGGGCGACCTGGGTCTTTGAATTGAGAGCTGGGTCTCTACTGGGGGACCTGGGTCTTTGAATTGAGAGCTGGGTCTGTACTGGGGGATCTGGATCTTTGAATTGAGACCTGGTTCTGTGTTGGGGGACCTGGGTCTTTGAATTGAGTCCTGGGTCTGTGCTGGGGGACCTGGGTCTTTGAATTGAGAACTGGGTCTGTTCTGGGCGACCTGGGTCTTTGAAGTGAGAACTGGGTCTGTGCTGGGGGACCTGGGTTTTAGAATTGAGAGCTGGGTCTGTGCTGGGGGACCTGCGTGTGTTATGGGGGACCTGCGTGTGTGCTGGGGGACCTGGGTCTTTGAATTGAGAACTGGGTGTGTGCTGGGGGACCTGGGTCTTTGAATTGAGACCTGGGTGTGTGCTGGGGGACCTGGGTCTTTGAATTGAGACCTGAGTCTGTACTGAGGTACCTAGGTCTTTGAATTGAGAACTGGGTCTGTGCTAGGGGGCCTTTGTCTTTGAATTGAGAGCTGGGTGTGTGCTGGGGGACCTGGGTCTTTGAATTGAGATCTGGGTCTGTGCTGGGGGACCTTGGTCTGTGCTGGGGACCTGGGACTTTGAATTGAGACCTGGGTCTGTGCTGGGGGACCTGGGTCTTTGAATTGAGACCTGGGTCTGTGCTGAGGTACCTGGGTCTTTGAATTGAGAACTGGGTCTGAGCTGGGGGACCAGGGTATGTGCTGGGGGATCTGGGCCTTTGAACTGAGAACTGGTTGTGTGCTGGGGTACCTGGGTCTTTGAATTGAGACCTGGGTCTGTTCTGAGGGAGCTGGGTCTGTGCTGGGTGAGCTGGGCCTTTGAATTGAGACCTGGGTCTGTGCTGGGGGACCTGGGTCTGTGCTGGGGGACCTGTCCTTTGACTTGAGAACTGAGTCTGTGCTGGGGGACCTGGGTCTGTACTGGGGGACCTGGGTCTTTGAATTGAGAACTGCATGTGTGCTGGGGGACCTGGGTCTTTGAATTGAGAAGTGGGTGTGTTCTGGGGGACCTGGGTCTTTGAATTGAGACCTGGGTCAGTGCTGGGGGACCTGGGTCTGTGCTGCAGGCCTGGGTCTGTGCTGGGGGACCTGGGTCTTTGAATTGAGAACTGGGTGTGTGCTGGTGGACCTGGGTCTTTGAATTGAGATCTGGGTCTGTGCTAGGGGTCCTGGGTCTCTGCTGGGGGACCTCGGCCTTGGAATTGAGAACCGGTTCTGTGCTAGGGGACCTGGGTCTGTGCTGGGGGAACTCAGTCTTTGAATTGAGACCTGGTTGTGTGCTGGGGTACCTGGGTCTTTGAATTGAGACCTGGGTCTGTGCTGGGGGACCTGGGTCTTTGAATTGAGAGCTGGGTCTGTGCTGGGGGACCTGGGTCTGTGCTGGGGGAGCTGGGTCTGTGCTGGGGGAACTCGGTCTTTGAATTGAAAACTGGTTGTGTGCTGGGGTACCTGGGTCTTTGAATAGAGAGCTGGGTGTGTACTGGGGGACCTGGGTTTTTGAATTGAGAGCTGGGTGTGTACTGGGAGATCTGGGTCTGTTCTAGGGGACCTTGGCATTGGAATTGAGAACTGGTTCTGTGCTGGGCGAACTGGGTCTGTGCTGGGGGAACTCGGTCTTTGAATTGAGACCTGGGTCTGTGCTGGGGGACCTGGGTCTTTGAATTGAGAGCTGGGTCTGTGCTGGGGGACCTGGGTCTGTGCTGGGGGAGCTGGTTCTGTGCTGGGGGACCTGGGTCTTTGAATTGAGAACTGGTTGTGTGCTGGGGTACCTGGGTCCTTGAATTGAGAACTGGATGTGTGCTGGGGGACCTGGGTCATTGAATTGAGACCTGGGTGTTTGCTGGGCGACCTGGGTCTTAGAATTGAGAACTGGGTGTGTGCTGGGCGACCTGGGCCTTTGAATTGAGACCTGGGTGTGTACTGGGGAGCCTCGGTCTTTGAAATGAGAACTGAGTCTGTGCTGGGGGATCTGGGTCTTTGAATTGAGACCTGGGTGTGTGCTGGGGGACCTGGGTCTTTGAATTGAGACCTGGGTCTGTGCCGTGCGACCTGGGTCTGTGCTTGGGACCTGGGTCTTTGAATTGAGACCTGGGTGTGTGCTGGGGGCCCTGGGTCTTTGAATTGATAACTGGGTCTGTTCTGGGCGACCTGGGTCTTTGAAGTAAGAACTGGGTCTGTGCTGGGGGACCTGGGTTTTAGAATTGAGACCTGGGTCTGTACTGGGGGACCTGCGTGTGTGCTGGGGGACCTGCGTGTGTGCTGGGGGACCTGGGTCTTTGAATTGAGAACTGGGTCTGTGCTGGGGGACCTGGGTCTTTAATTGAGACCTGGGTGTGTGCTGGGGGGCCTGGGTCTTTGAATTGAGACCTGGGTCTGTGCTGGGCGACCTGGGTCTGTGCTTGGGAACTCGGTCTTTGAATTGAGACCTGGGTCTGTGCTGGGGGACCTGGGTCTTTGAATTGAGAACTGGGTCTGTTCTGGGCGACCTGGGTCTTTGAAGTGAGAACTGGGTCTGTGCTGGGGGACCTGGGTTTTTGAATTGAGACCTGGGTCTGTGCTGGGGGACCTGCGTGTGTTATGGGGGACCTGCGTGTGTGCTGGGGGAGCTGGGTCTTTGAATTGAGAACTGGGTCTGTGCTGGGGGACCTGGGTCTTTGAATTGAGACCTGGGTGTGTGCTGGGGGACCTGGGTCTTTGAATTGAGACCTGAGTCTGTACTGAGGTACCTAGGTCTTTGAATTGAGAACTGGGTCTGTGCTAGGGGGCCTTTGTCTTTGAATTGAGACCTGGGTGTGTGCTGGGGGACCTGGGACTTTGAATTGAGACCTGGGTCTGTGCTGGGGGACCTGGGTCTTTGAATTGAGACCTGGGTCTGTGCTGAGGTACCTGGGTCTTTGAATTGAGAACTGGGTCTGAGCTGGGGGACCAGGGTATGTGCTGGGGGATCTGGGCCTTTGAACTGAGAACTGGTTGTGTGCTGGGGTACCTGGGTCTTTGAATTGAGACCTGGGTCTGTTCTGAGGGAGCTGGGTCTGTTCTGGGTGAGCTGGGCCTTTGAATTGAGACCTGGGTCTGTGCTGGGGGACCTGGGTCTGTGCTGGGGGACCTGTCCTTTGACTTGAGAACTGAGTCTGTGCTGGGGGACCTGGGTCTGTACTGGGGGACCTGGGTCTTTGAATTGAGAACTGCATGTGTGCTGGGGGACCTGGGTCTTTGAATTGAGAAGTGGGTGTGTTCTGGGGGACCTGGGTCTTTGAATTGAGACCTGGGTCAGTGCTGGGGGACCTGGGTCTGTGCTGCAGGCCTGGGTCTGTGCTGGGGGACCTGGGTCTTTGAATTGAGAACTGGGTGTGTGCTGGTGGACCTGGGTCTTTGAATTGAGATCTGGGTCTGTGCTAGGGGTCCTGGGTCTCTGCTGGGGGACCTCGGCCTTGGAATTGAGAACCGGTTCTGTGCTAGGGGACCTGGGTCTGTGCTGGGGAAACTCAGTCTTTGAATTGAAAACTGGTTGTGTGCTGGGGTACCTGGGTCTTTGAATAGAGAGCTGGGTGTTTACTGGGGGACCTGGGTTTTTGAATTGAGAGCTGGGTGTGTACTGGGAGATCTGGGTCTGTTCTAGGGGACCTTGGCATTGGAATTGAGAACTGGTTCTGTGCTGGGCGAACTGGGTCTGTACTGGGGGAACTCGGTCTTTGAATTGAGACCTGGGTCTGTGCTGGGGGACCTGGGTCTTTGAATTGAGAACTGGGTCTGTGCTGGGGATCTGGGTCTTTGAATTGAGACCTGGATGTGTGCTGGGGTGCCTGGGTCTTTGAATTGAGAACTGGATCTGTGCTGGGGGACCTGGGTCTTTGAATTGAGACCTGGGTCTGTACTGAGGTACCTAGGTCTTTGAATTGAGAACTGGGTCTGTGCTGGGGGGCCTTTGTCTTTGAATTGAGAGCTGGGTGTGTGCTGGGGGACCTGGGTCTTTGAATTGAGATCTGGGTCTGTGCTGGGGGACCTTGGTCTGTGCTGGGGACCTGGGACTATGAATTGAGACCTGGGTCTGTGCTGAGGTACCTGGGTCTTTGAATTGAGATCTGGGTCTGTGCTGGGGTACATGGGTGTGTGCTGAGGGACCTGGGTCTTTGAACTGAGAACTGGGTCTGTGCTGGGGGACCTGGGCCTGTGCTGGGGGACCTGTGTCTTTGAATTAAGAACTGGGTGTGTGCTGGTGGACCTGGGTCTTTTAATTGAGATCTGGGTCTGTGCTAGGGGTCCTGGGTCTCTGCTGGGGGACCTCGGCCTTGGAATTGAGAACCGGTTCTGTGCTAGGGGACCTGGGTCTGTGCTGGGGGAACTCAGTCTTTGAATTGAAAACTGGTTGTGTGCTGGGGTACCTGGGTCTTTGAATTGAGAGCTGGGTCTGTGCTGGGGGACCTGGGTCTTTGAATTGAGAGCTGGGTCTGTGCTTGGGGACCTGGGTCTGTGATGGGGGAACTGGGTCTGTGCTGGGCGACCTGGGTCTTTGAATTGAGAGCTGGGTCTCTACTGGGGGACCTGGGTCTTTGAATTGAGAGCTGGGTCTGTACTGGGGGATCTGGATCTTTGAATTGAGACCTGGTTCTGTGTTGGGGGACCTGGGTCTTTGAATTGAGTCCTGGGTCTGTGCTGGGGGACCTGGGTCTTTGAATTGAGAACTGGGTCTGTTCTGGGCGACCTGGGTCTTTGAAGTGAGAACTGGGTCTGTGCTGGGGGACCTGGGTTTTTGAATTGAGAGCTGGGTCTGTGCTGGGGGACCTGCGTGTGTTATGGGGGACCTGCGTGTGTGCTGGGGGACCTGGGTCTTTGAATTGAGAACTGGGTGTGTGCTGGGGGACCTGGGTCTTTGAATTGAGACCTGGGTGTGTGCTGGGGGACCTGGGTCTTTGAATTGAGACCTGAGTCTGTACTGAGGTACCTAGGTCTTTGAATTGAGAACTGGGTCTGTGCTAGGGGGCCTTTGTCTTTGAATTGAGACCTGGGTGTGTGCTGGGGGACCTGGGTCTTTGAATTGAGATCTGGGTCTGTGCTGGGGGACCTTGGTCTGTGCTGGGGACCTGGGACTTTGAATTGAGACCTGGGTCTGTGCTGGGGGACCTGGGTCTTTGAATTGAGACCTGGGTCTGTGCTGAGGTACCTGGGTCTTTGAATTGAGAACTGGGTCTGAGCTGGGGGACCAGGGTATGTGCTGGGGGATCTGGGCCTTTGAACTGAGAACTGGTTGTGTGCTGGGGTACCTGGGTCTTTGAATTGAGACCTGGGTCTGTTCTGAGGGAGCTGGGTCTGTTCTGGGTGAGCTGGGCCTTTGAATTGAGAACTGGGTCTGTGCTGGGGGACCTGGGTCTGTGCTGGGGGACCTGTCCTTTGAATTGAGAACTGAGTCTGTGCTGGGGGACCTGGGTCTGTACTGGGGGACCTGGGTCTTTGAATTGAGAACTGCATGTGTGCTGGGGGACCTGGGTCTTTGAATTGAGTACTGGGTCTGTGCTGGGGGACCTGGGTCTTTGAATTGAGACCTGGGTCAGTGCTGGGGGACCTGGGTCTGTGCTGCAGGCCTGGGTCTGTGCTGGGGGACCTGGGTCTTTGAATTGAGAACTGGGTGTGTGCTGGTGGACCTGGGTCTTTGAATTGAGATCTGGGTCTGTGCTAGGGGTCCTGGGTCTGTGCTGGGGGACCTCGGCCTTGGAATTGAGAACCGGTTCTGTGCTAGGGGACCTGGGTCTGTGCTGGGGGAACTCAGTCTTTGAATTGAGACCTGGTTGTGTGCTGGGGTACCTGGGTCTTTGAATTGAGACCTGGGTCTGTGCTGGGGGACCTGGGTCTTTGAATTGAGAGCTGGGTCTGTGCTGGGGGACCTGGGTCTGTGCTGGGGGAGCTGGGTCTGTGCTGGGGGAACTCGGTCTTTGAATTGAAAACTGGTTGTGTGCTGGGGTACCTGGGTCTTTGAATAGAGAGCTGGGTGTGTACTGGGGGACCTGGGTTTTTGAATTGAGAGCTGGGTGTGTACTGGGAGATCTGGGTCTGTTCTAGGGGACCTTGGCATTGGAATTGAGAGCTGGTTCTGTGCTGGGCGAACTGGGTCTGTGCTGGGGGAACTCGGTCTTTGAATTGAGACCAGGGTCTGTGCTGGGGGACCTGGGTCTTTGAATTGAGAGCTGGGTCTGTGCTGGGGGACCTGGGTCTGTGCTGGGGGAGCTGGTTCTGTGCTGGGGGACCTGGGTCTTTGAATTGAGAACTGGTTGTGTGCTGGGGTACCTGGGTCCTTGAATTGAGAACTGGATGTGTGCTGGGGGACCTGGGTCATTGAATTGAGACCTGGGTGTTTGCTGGGCGACCTGGGTCTTAGAATTGAGAACTGGGTGTGTGCTGGGCGACCTGGGCCTTTGAATTGAGACCTGGGTGTGTACTGGGGAGCCTCGGTCTTTGAAATGAGAACTGAGTCTGTGCTGGGGGATCTGGGTCTTTGAATTGAGACCTGGGTGTGTGCTGGGGGGCCTGGGTCTTTGAATTGAGACCTGGGTCTGTGCCGTGCGACCTGGGTCTGTGCTTGGGACCTGGGTCTTTGAATTGAGACCTGGGTGTGTGCTGGGGGACCTGGGTCTTTGAATTGATAACTGGGTCTGTTCTGGGCGACCTGGGTCTTTGAAGTAAGAACTGGGTCTGTGCTGGGTGACCTGGGTTTTTGAATTGAGACCTGGGTCTGTACTGGGGGACCTGCGTGTGTGCTGGGGGACCTGCGTGTGTGCTGGGGGACCTGGGTCTTTGAATTGAGAACTGGGTCTGTGCTGGGGGACCTGGGTCTTTAATTGAGACCTGGGTGTGTGCTGGGGGGCCTGGGTCTTTGAATTGAGACCTGGGTCTGTGCTAGGGGTCCTGGGTCTCTGCTGGGGGACCTCGGCCTTGGAATTGAGAACCGGTTCTGTGCTAGGGGACCTGGGTCTGTGCTGGGGGAACTCAGTCTTTGAATTGAAAACTGGTTGTGTGCTGGGGTACCTGGGTCTTTGAATTGAGAGCTGGGTCTGTGCTGGGGGACCTGGGTCTTTGAATTGAGAGCTGGGTCTGTGCTTGGGGACCTGGGTCTGTGATGGGGGAACTGGGTCTGTGCTGGGCGACCTGGGTCTTTGAATTGAGAGCTGGGTCTCTACTGGGGGACCTGGGTCTTTGAATTGAGAGCTGGGTCTGTACTGGGGGATCTGGATCTTTGAATTGAGACCTGGTTCTGTGTTGGGGGACCTGGGTCTTTGAATTGAGTCCTGGGTCTGTGCTGGGGGACCTGGGTCTTTGAATTGAGAACTGGGTCTGTTCTGGGCGACCTGGGTCTTTGAAGTGAGAACTGGGTCTGTGCTGGGGGACCTGGGTTTTTGAATTGAGAGCTGGGTCTGTGCTGGGGGACCTGCGTGTGTTATGGGGGACCTGCGTGTGTGCTGGGGGAGCTGGGTCTTTGAATTGAGAACTGGGTGTGTGCTGGGGGACCTGGGTCTTTGAATTGAGACCTGGGTGTGTGCTGGGGGACCTGGGTCTTTGAATTGAGACCTGAGTCTGTACTGAGGTACCTAGGTCTTTGAATTGAGAACTGGGTCTGTGCTAGGGGGCCTTTGTCTTTGAATTGAGACCTGGGTGTGTGCTGGGGGACCTGGGTCTTTGAATTGAGATCTGGGTCTGTGCTGGGGGACCTTGGTCTGTGCTGGGGACCTGGGACTTTGAATTGAGACCTGGGTCTGTGCTGGGGGACCTGGGTCTTTGAATTGAGACCTGGGTCTGTGCTGAGGTACCTGGGTCTTTGAATTGAGAACTGGGTCTGAGCTGGGGGACCAGGGTATGTGCTGGGGGATCTGGGCCTTTGAACTGAGAACTGGTTGTGTGCTGGGGTACCTGGGTCTTTGAATTGAGACCTGGGTCTGTTCTGAGGGAGCTGGGTCTGTTCTGGGTGAGCTGGGCCTTTGAATTGAGAACTGGGTCTGTGCTGGGGGACCTGGGTCTGTGCTGGGGGACCTGTCCTTTGAATTGAGAACTGAGTCTGTGCTGGGGGACCTGGGTCTGTACTGGGGGACCTGGGTCTTTGAATTGAGAACTGCATGTGTGCTGGGGGACCTGGGTCTTTGAATTGAGTACTGGGTCTGTGCTGGGGGACCTGGGTCTTTGAATTGAGACCTGGGTCAGTGCTGGGGGACCTGGGTCTGTGCTGCAGGCCTGGGTCTGTGCTGGGGGACCTGGGTCTTTGAATTGAGAACTGGGTGTGTGCTGGTGGACCTGGGTCTTTGAATTGAGATCTGGGTCTGTGCTAGGGGTCCTGGGTCTGTGCTGGGGGACCTCGGCCTTGGAATTGAGAACCGGTTCTGTGCTAGGGGACCTGGGTCTGTGCTGGGGGAACTCAGTCTTTGAATTGAGACCTGGTTGTGTGCTGGGGTACCTGGGTCTTTGAATTGAGACCTGGGTCTGTGCTGGGGGACCTGGGTCTTTGAATTGAGAGCTGGGTCTGTGCTGGGGGACCTGGGTCTGTGCTGGGGGAGCTGGGTCTGTGCTGGGGGAACTCGGTCTTTGAATTGAAAACTGGTTGTGTGCTGGGGTACCTGGGTCTTTGAATAGAGAGCTGGGTGTGTACTGGGGGACCTGGGTTTTTGAATTGAGAGCTGGGTGTGTACTGGGAGATCTGGGTCTGTTCTAGGGGACCTTGGCATTGGAATTGAGAGCTGGTTCTGTGCTGGGCGAACTGGGTCTGTGCTGGGGGAACTCGGTCTTTGAATTGAGACCAGGGTCTGTGCTGGGGGACCTGGGTCTTTGAATTGAGAGCTGGGTCTGTGCTGGGGGACCTGGGTCTGTGCTGGGGGAGCTGGTTCTGTGCTGGGGGACCTGGGTCTTTGAATTGAGAACTGGTTGTGTGCTGGGGTACCTGGGTCCTTGAATTGAGAACTGGATGTGTGCTGGGGGACCTGGGTCATTGAATTGAGACCTGGGTGTTTGCTGGGCGACCTGGGTCTTAGAATTGAGAACTGGGTGTGTGCTGGGCGACCTGGGCCTTTGAATTGAGACCTGGGTGTGTACTGGGGAGCCTCGGTCTTTGAAATGAGAACTGAGTCTGTGCTGGGGGATCTGGGTCTTTGAATTGAGACCTGGGTGTGTGCTGGGGGGCCTGGGTCTTTGAATTGAGACCTGGGTCTGTGCCGTGCGACCTGGGTCTGTGCTTGGGACCTGGGTCTTTGAATTGAGACCTGGGTGTGTGCTGGGGGACCTGGGTCTTTGAATTGATAACTGGGTCTGTTCTGGGCGACCTGGGTCTTTGAAGTAAGAACTGGGTCTGTGCTGGGTGACCTGGGTTTTTGAATTGAGACCTGGGTCTGTACTGGGGGACCTGCGTGTGTGCTGGGGGACCTGCGTGTGTGCTGGGGGACCTGGGTCTTTGAATTGAGAACTGGGTCTGTGCTGGGGGACCTGGGTCTTTAATTGAGACCTGGGTGTGTGCTGGGGGGCCTGGGTCTTTGAATTGAGACCTGGGTCTGTGCTGGGCGACCTGGGTCTGTGCTTGGGAACTCGGTCTTTGAATTGAGACCTGGGTCTGTGCTGGGGGACCTGGGTCTTTGAATTGAGAACTGGGTCTGTTCTGGGCAACCTGGGTCTTTGAAGTGAGAACTGGGTCTGTGCTGGGGGACCTGGGTTTTTGAATTGAGACCTGGGTCTGTGCTGGGGGACCTGCGTGTGTTATGGGGGACCTGCGTGTGTGCTGGGGGAGCTGGGTCTTTGAATTGAGAACTGGGTCTGTGCTGGGGGACCTGGGTCTTTGAATTGAGACCTGGGTGTGTGCTGGGGGACCTGGGTCTTTGAATTGAGACCTGAGTCTGTACTGAGGTACCTAGGTCTTTGAATTGAGAACTGGGTCTGTGCTAGGGGGCCTTTGTCTTTGAATTGAGACCTGGGTGTGTGCTGGGGGACCTGGGACTTTGAATTGAGACCTGGGTCTGTGCTGGGGGACCTGGGTCTTTGAATTGAGACCTGGGTCTGTGCTGAGGTACCTGGGTCTTTGAATTGAGAACTGGGTCTGAGCTGGGGGACCAGGGTATGTGCTGGGGGATCTGGGCCTTTGAACTGAGAACTGGTTGTGTGCTGGGGTACCTGGGTCTTTGAATTGAGACCTGGGTCTGTTCTGAGGGAGCTGGGTCTGTTCTGGGTGAGCTGGGCCTTTGAATTGAGACCTGGGTCTGTGCTGGGGGACCTGGGTCTGTGCTGGGGGACCTGTCCTTTGAATTGAGAACTGAGTCTGTGCTGGGGGACCTGGGTCTGTACTGGGGGACCTGGGTGTTTGAATTGAGAACTGCATGTGTGCTGGGGGACCTGGGTCTTTGAATTGAGAAGTGGGTGTGTTCTGGGGGACCTGGGTCTTTGAATTGAGACCTGGGTCAGTGCTGGGGGACCTGGGTCTGTGCTGCAGGCCTGGGTCTGTGCTGGGGGACCTGGGTCTTTGAATTGAGAACTGGGTGTGTGCTGGGGGACCTGGGTCTTTGAATTGAGATCTGGGTCTGTGCTAGGGGTCCTGGGTCTCTGCTGGGGGACCTCGGCCTTGGAATTGAGAACCGGTTCTGTGCTAGGGGACCTGGGTCTGTGCTGGGGGAACTCAGTCTTTGAATTGAGACCTGGTTGTGTGCTGGGGTACCTGGGTCTTTGAATTGAGACCTGGGTCTGTGCTGGGGGACCTGGGTCTTTGAATTGAGAGCTGGGTCTGTGCTGGGGGACCTGGGTCTGTGCTGGGGGAGCTGGGTCTGTGCTGGGGGAACTCGGTCTTTGAATTGAAAACTGGTTGTGTGCTGGGGTACCTGGGTCTTTGAATAGAGAGCTGGGTGTGTACTGGGTGACCTGGGTTTTTGAATTGAGAGCTGGGTGTGTACTGGGAGATCTGGGTCTGTTCTAGGGGACCTTGGCATTGGAATTGAGAACTGGTTCTGTGCTGGGCGAACTGGGTCTGTGCTGGGGGAACTCGGTCTTTGAATTGAGACCTGGGTCTGTGCTGGGGGACCTGGGTCTTTGAATTGAGAGCTGGGTCTGTGCTGGGGGACCTGGGTCTGTGCTGGGGGAGCTGGTTCTGTGCTGGGGGACCTGGGTCTTTGAATTGAGAACTGGTTGTGTGCTGGGGTACCTGGGTCCTTGAATTGAGAACTGGATGTGTGCTGGGAGACCTGGGTCATTGAATTGAGACCTGGGTGTTTGCTGGGCGACCTGGGTCTTAGAATTGAGACCTGGGTGTGTGCTGGGCGACCTGGGCCTTTGAATTGAGACCTGGGTGTGTACTGGGGAGCCTCGGTCTTTGAAATGAAAACTGAGTCTGTGCTGGGGGATCTGGGTCTTTGAATTGAGACCTGGGTGTGTGCTGGGGGATCTGGGTCTTTGAATTGAGACCTGGGTCTGTGCTGGGCGACCTGGGTCTTTGAATTGAGAACTGGGTCTGTTCTGGGCGACCTGGGTCTTTGAAGTGAGAACTGGGTCTGTGCTGGGGGACCTGGGTTTTTGAATTGAGACCTGGGTCTGTGCTGGGGGACCTGCGTGTGTTATGGGGGACCTGCGTGTGTGCTGGGGGAGCTGGGTCTTTGAATTGAGAACTGGGTCTGTGCTGGGGGACCTGGGTCTTTGAATTGAGACCTGGGTGTGTGCTGGGGGACCTGGGTCTTTGAATTGAGACCTGAGTCTGTACTGAGGTACCTAGGTCTTTGAATTGAGAACTGGGTCTGTGCTAGGGGGCCTTTGTCTTTGAATTGAGACCTGGGTGTGTGCTGGGGGACCTGGGTCTTTGAATTGAGATCTGGGTCTGTGCTGGGGGACCTTGGTCTGTGCTGGGGACCTGGGACTTTGAATTGAGACCTGGGTCTGTGCTGGGGGACCTGGGTCTTTGAATTGAGACCTGGGTCTGTGCTGAGGTACCTGGGTCTTTGAATTGAGAACTGGGTCTGAGCTGGGGGACCAGGGTATGTGCTGGGGGATCTGGGCCTTTGAACTGAGAACTGGTTGTGTGCTGGGGTACCTGGGTCTTTGAATTGAGACCTGGGTCTGTTCTGAGGGAGCTGGGTCTGTTCTGGGTGAGCTGGGCCTTTGAATTGAGACCTGGGTATGTGCTGGGGGACCTGGGTCTGTGCTGGGGGACCTGTCCTTTGAATTGAGAACTGAGTCTGTGCTGGGGGACCTGGGTCTGTACTGGGGGACCTGGGTCTTTGAATTGAGAACTGCATGTGTGCTGGGGGACCTGGGTCTTTGAATTGAGAAGTGGGTGTGTTCTGGGGGACCTGGGTCTTTGAATTGAGACCTGGGTCAGTGCTGGGGGACCTGGGTCTGTGCTGCAGGCCTGGGTCTGTGCTGGGGGACCTGGGTCTTTGAATTGAGAACTGGGTGTGTGCTGGGGGACCTGGGTCTTTGAATTGAGATCTGGGTCTGTGCTAGGGGTCCTGGGTCTCTGCTGGGGGACCTCGGCCTTGGAATTGAGAACCGGTTCTGTGCTAGGGGACCTGGGTCTGTGCTGGGGGAACTCAGTCTTTGAATTGAGACCTGGTTGTGTGCTGGGGTACCTGGGTCTTTGAATTGAGACCTGGGTCTGTGCTGGGGGACCTGGGTCTTTGAATTGAGAGCTGGGTCTGTGCTGGGGGACCTGGGTCTGTGCTGGGGGAGCTGGGTCTGTGCTGGGGGAACTCGGTCTTTGAATTGAAAACTGGTTGTGTGCTGGGGTACCTGGGTCTTTGAATAGAGAGCTGGGTGTGTACTGGGGGACCTGGGTTTTTGAATTGAGAGCTGGGTGTGTACTGGGAGATCTGGGTCTGTTCTAGCGGACCTTGGCATTGGAATTGAGAACTGGTTCTGTGCTGGGCGAACTGGGTCTGTGCTGGGGGAACTCGGTCTTTGAATTGAGACCTGGGTCTGTGCTGGGGGACCTGGGTCTTTGAATTGAGAGCTGGGTCTGTGCTGGGGGACCTGGGTCTGTGCTGGGGGAGCTGGTTCTGTGCTGGGGGACCTGGGTTTTTGAATTGAGACCTGGGTCTGTGCTGGGGGACCTGCGTGTGTTATGGGGGACCTGCGTGTGTGCTGGGGGAGCTGGGTCTTTGAATTGAGAACTGGGTCTGTGCTGGGGGACCTGGGTCTTTGAATTGAGACCTGGGTGTGTGCTGGGGGACCTGGGTCTTTGAATTGAGACCTGAGTCTGTACTGAGGTACCTAGGTCTTTGAATTGAGAACTGGGTCTGTGCTAGGGGACCTGGGTCTTTGAATTGAGACCTGGGTGTGTGCTGGGGGACCTGGGTCTTTGAATTGAGATCTGGGTCTGTGCTGGGGGAACTTGGTCTGTGCTGGGGACCTGGGACTATGAATTGAGACCTGGGTGTGTGCTGGGGGACCTGGGTCTTTGAATTGAGACCTGGTTCTATGTTGGGGGACCTGGGTCTTTGAATTCAGGACTAGGTGTGTGCTGGGGGACCTGGGTGTGTGCTGGGGGACCTGGGTCTTTGAATTGAGACCTGGGTGTGTGCAGGGGGGCCTGGGTCTTTGAATTGAGAACTGGGTCTGTGCTGGGGATCTGGGTGTTTGAATTGAGATCTGGGTGTGTGCTGGGGGACCTGGGTCTTTGAATTGAGAACTGGGTCTGTGCTGGGCGACCTGGGTCTGTGCTGGGGAACGTGGGTCTTTTAATTGAGGACTGGGACTGTGCTGGGGGACCTGGGTCTTTGAATTGAGACCTGGGTCTGTGCTGGGGAACCTGGGTCTTTGAATTGAGTACTGGGTCTGTGCTGGGGGATCTGGGTCTTTGAATTGAGACCTGGTTCTATGTTGGGGGACCTGGGTCTTTGAATTGAGACCTGGGTCTGTGCTGGGCAACCTGGGTCTGTGCTTGGGAACTCGGTCTTTGAATTGAGACCTGGGTCTGTGCTGGGGGACCTGGGTCTTTGAATTGAGAACTGGGTCTGTTCTTGGCGACCTGGTCTTTGAAGTGAGAACTGGGTCTGTGCTGGGGGACCTGGGTTTTTGAATTGAGACCTGGGTCTGTGTTGGGGGACCTGCGTGTGTGCTGGGGGACCTGCGTGTGTGCTGGGGGACCTGTGTCTTTGAATTGAGAACTGGGTCTGTGCTGGGGGACCTGGGTCTTCAGAGACCTGGGTGTGTGCTGGGGGACCTGGGTCTTTGAATTGAGACCTGGGTCTGTACTGAGGTACCTAGGTCTTTGAATTGAGAACTGGGTCTGTGCTGGTGGGCCTTTGTCTTTGAATTGAGAGCTGGGTGTGTGCTGGGGGACCTGGGTCTTTGAATTGAGATCTGGGTCTGTGCTGGGGGACCTGGGTCTTTGAATTGAGAACTGGGTCTGTGCTGGGGTACATGGGTGTGTGCTGGGGGACCTGGGTCTTTGAACTGAGAACTGGGTCTGTGCTGGGGGACCTGGGCCTGTGCTGGGGGACCTGGGCCTTTGAATTAAGAACTGGGTGTGTGCTGGTGGACCTGGGTCTTTTAATTGAGATCTGGGTATGTGCTAGGGGTCCTGGGTCTCTGCTGGGGGACCTCGGCCTTGGAATTGAGAACCGGTTCTGTGCTAGGGGACCTGGGTCTGTGCTAGGGGAACTCAGTCTTTGAATTGAAAACTGGTTGTGTGCTGGGGTACCTGGGTCTTTGAATTGAGACCTGGGTCTGTGCTGGGGGACCTGGGTCTTTGAATTGAGAGCTGGGTCTGTGCTTGGGGACCTGGGTCTGTGATGGGGGAACTGGGTCTGTGCTGGGCGACCTGGGTCTTTGAATTGAGAGCTGGGTCTCTACTGGGGGACCTGGGTCTTTGAATTGAGAGCTGGGTCTGTACTGGGGGATCTGGATCTTTGAATTGAGACCTGGTTCTGTGTTGGGGGACCTGGGTCTTTGAATTGAGTCCTGGGTCTGTGCTGGGGGACCTGGGTCTTTGAATTGAGAACTGGGTCTGTTCTGGGCGACCTGGGTCTTTGAATTGAGAACTGGGTCTGTGCTGGGGGACCTGGGTTTTAGAATTGAGAGCTGGGTCTGTGCTGGGGGACCTGCGTGTGTTATGGGGGACCTGCGTGTGTGCTGGGGGACCTGGGTCTTTGAATTGAGAACTGGGTGTGTGCTGGGGGACCTGGGTCTTTGAATTGAGACCTGGGTGTGTGCTGGGGGACCTGGGTCTTTGAATTGAGACCTGAGTCTGTACTGAGGTACCTAGGTCTTTGAATTGAGAACTGGGTCTGTGCTAGGGGGCCTTTGTCTTTGAATTGAGACCTGGGTGTGTGCTGGGGGACCTGGGTCTTTGAATTGAGATCTGGGTCTGTGCTGGGGGACCTTGGTCTGTGCTGGGGACCTGGGACTTTGAATTGAGACCTGGGTCTGTGCTGGGGGACCTGGGTCTTTGAATTGAGACCTGGGTCTGTGCTGAGGTACCTGGGTCTTTGAATTGAGAACTGGGTCTGAGCTGGGGGACCAGGGTATGTGCTGGGGGATCTGGGCCTTTGAACTGAGAACTGGTTGTGTGCTGGGGTACCTGGGTCTTTGAATTGAGACCTGGGTCTGTTCTGAGGGAGCTGGGTCTGTGCTGGGTGAGCTGGGCCTTTGAATTGAGACCTGGGTCTGTGCTGGGGGACCTGGGTCTGTGCTGGGGGACCTGTCCTTTGACTTGAGAACTGAGTCTGTGCTGGGGGACCTGGGTCTGTACTGGGGGACCTGGGTCTTTGAATTGAGAACTGCATGTGTGCTGGGGGACCTGGGTCTTTGAATTGAGAAGTGGGTGTGTTCTGGGGGACCTGGGTCTTTGAATTGAGACCTGGGTCAGTGCTGGGGGACCTGGGTCTGTGCTGCAGGCCTGGGTCTGTGCTGGGGGACCTGGGTCTTTGAATTGAGAACTGGGTGTGTGCTGGTGGACCTGGGTCTTTGAATTGAGATCTGGGTCTGTGCTAGGGGTCCTGGGTCTCTGCTGGGGGACCTCGGCCTTGGAATTGAGAACCGGTTCTGTGCTAGGGGACCTGGGTCTGTGCTGGGGGAACTCAGTCTTTGAATTGAGACCTGGTTGTGTGCTGGGGTACCTGGGTCTTTGAATTGAGACCTGGGTCTGTGCTGGGGGACCTGGGTCTTTGAATTGAGAGCTGGGTCTGTGCTGGGGGACCTGGGTCTGTGCTGGGGGAGCTGGGTCTGTGCTGGGGGAACTCGGTCTTTGAATTGAAAACTGGTTGTGTGCTGGGGTACCTGGGTCTTTGAATAGAGAGCTGGGTGTGTACTGGGGGACCTGGGTTTTTGAATTGAGAGCTGGGTGTGTACTGGGAGATCTGGGTCTGTTCTAGGGGACCTTGGCATTGGAATTGAGAACTGGTTCTGTGCTGGGCGAACTGGGTCTGTGCTGGGGGAACTCGGTCTTTGAATTGAGACCTGGGTCTGTGCTGGGGGACCTGGGTCTTTGAATTGAGAGCTGGGTCTGTGCTGGGGGACCTGGGTCTGTGCTGGGGGAGCTGGTTCTGTGCTGGGGGACCTGGGTCTTTGAATTGAGAACTGGTTGTGTGCTGGGGTACCTGGGTCCTTGAATTGAGAACTGGATGTGTGCTGGGGGACCTGGGTCATTGAATTGAGACCTGGGTGTTTGCTGGGCGACCTGGGTCTTAGAATTGAGAACTGGGTGTGTGCTGGGCGACCTGGGCCTTTGAATTGAGACCTGGGTGTGTACTGGGGAGCCTCGGTCTTTGAAATGAGAACTGAGTCTGTGCTGGGGGATCTGGGTCTTTGAATTGAGACCTGGGTGTGTGCTGGGGGACCTGGGTCTTTGAATTGAGACCTGGGTCTGTGCCGTGCGACCTGGGTCTGTGCTTGGGACCTGGGTCTTTGAATTGAGACCTGGGTGTGTGCTGGGGGCCCTGGGTCTTTGAATTGATAACTGGGTCTGTTCTGGGCGACCTGGGTCTTTGAAGTAAGAACTGGGTCTGTGCTGGGGGACCTGGGTTTTAGAATTGAGACCTGGGTCTGTACTGGGGGACCTGCGTGTGTGCTGGGGGACCTGCGTGTGTGCTGGGGGACCTGGGTCTTTGAATTGAGAACTGGGTCTGTGCTGGGGGACCTGGGTCTTTAATTGAGACCTGGGTGTGTGCTGGGGGGCCTGGGTCTTTGAATTGAGACCTGGGTCTGTGCTGGGCGACCTGGGTCTGTGCTTGGGAACTCGGTCTTTGAATTGAGACCTGGGTCTGTGCTGGGGGACCTGGGTCTTTGAATTGAGAACTGGGTCTGTTCTGGGCGACCTGGGTCTTTGAAGTGAGAACTGGGTCTGTGCTGGGGGACCTGGGTTTTTGAATTGAGACCTGGGTCTGTGCTGGGGGACCTGCGTGTGTTATGGGGGACCTGCGTGTGTGCTGGGGGAGCTGGGTCTTTGAATTGAGAACTGGGTCTGTGCTGGGGGACCTGGGTCTTTGAATTGAGACCTGGGTGTGTGCTGGGGGACCTGGGTCTTTGAATTGAGACCTGAGTCTGTACTGAGGTACCTAGGTCTTTGAATTGAGAACTGGGTCTGTGCTAGGGGGCCTTTGTCTTTGAATTGAGACCTGGGTGTGTGCTGGGGGACCTGGGACTTTGAATTGAGACCTGGGTCTGTGCTGGGGGACCTGGGTCTTTGAATTGAGACCTGGGTCTGTGCTGAGGTACCTGGGTCTTTGAATTGAGAACTGGGTCTGAGCTGGGGGACCAGGGTATGTGCTGGGGGATCTGGGCCTTTGAACTGAGAACTGGTTGTGTGCTGGGGTACCTGGGTCTTTGAATTGAGACCTGGGTCTGTTCTGAGGGAGCTGGGTCTGTTCTGGGTGAGCTGGGCCTTTGAATTGAGACCTGGGTCTGTGCTGGGGGACCTGGGTCTGTGCTGGGGGACCTGTCCTTTGACTTGAGAACTGAGTCTGTGCTGGGGGACCTGGGTCTGTACTGGGGGACCTGGGTCTTTGAATTGAGAACTGCATGTGTGCTGGGGGACCTGGGTCTTTGAATTGAGAAGTGGGTGTGTTCTGGGGGACCTGGGTCTTTGAATTGAGACCTGGGTCAGTGCTGGGGGACCTGGGTCTGTGCTGCAGGCCTGGGTCTGTGCTGGGGGACCTGGGTCTTTGAATTGAGAACTGGGTGTGTGCTGGTGGACCTGGGTCTTTGAATTGAGATCTGGGTCTGTGCTAGGGGTCCTGGGTCTCTGCTGGGGGACCTCGGCCTTGGAATTGAGAACCGGTTCTGTGCTAGGGGACCTGGGTCTGTGCTGGGGAAACTCAGTCTTTGAATTGAAAACTGGTTGTGTGCTGGGGTACCTGGGTCTTTGAATAGAGAGCTGGGTGTTTACTGGGGGACCTGGGTTTTTGAATTGAGAGCTGGGTGTGTACTGGGAGATCTGGGTCTGTTCTAGGGGACCTTGGCATTGGAATTGAGAACTGGTTCTGTGCTGGGCGAACTGGGTCTGTACTGGGGGAACTCGGTCTTTGAATTGAGACCTGGGTCTGTGCTGGGGGACCTGGGTCTTTGAATTGAGAACTGGGTCTGTGCTGGGGATCTGGGTCTTTGAATTGAGACCTGGATGTGTGCTGGGGTGCCTGGGTCTTTGAATTGAGAACTGGATCTGTGCTGGGGGACCTGGGTCTTTGAATTGAGACCTGGGTCTGTACTGAGGTACCTAGGTCTTTGAATTGAGAACTGGGTCTGTGCTGGGGGGCCTTTGTCTTTGAATTGAGAGCTGGGTGTGTGCTGGGGGACCTGGGTCTTTGAATTGAGATCTGGGTCTGTGCTGGGGGACCTTGGTCTGTGCTGGGGACCTGGGACTATGAATTGAGACCTGGGTCTGTGCTGAGGTACCTGGGTCTTTGAATTGAGATCTGGGTCTGTGCTGGGGTACATGGGTGTGTGCTGAGGGACCTGGGTCTTTGAACTGAGAACTGGGTCTGTGCTGGGGGACCTGGGCCTGTGCTGGGGGACCTGTGTCTTTGAATTAAGAACTGGGTGTGTGCTGGTGGACCTGGGTCTTTTAATTGAGATCTGGGTCTGTGCTAGGGGTCCTGGGTCTCTGCTGGGGGACCTCGGCCTTGGAATTGAGAACCGGTTCTGTGCTAGGGGACCTGGGTCTGTGCTGGGGGAACTCAGTCTTTGAATTGAAAACTGGTTGTGTGCTGGGGTACCTGGGTCTTTGAATTGAGAGCTGGGTCTGTGCTGGGGGACCTGGGTCTTTGAATTGAGAGCTGGGTCTGTGCTTGGGGACCTGGGTCTGTGATGGGGGAACTGGGTCTGTGCTGGGCGACCTGGGTCTTTGAATTGAGAGCTGGGTCTCTACTGGGGGACCTGGGTCTTTGAATTGAGAGCTGGGTCTGTACTGGGGGATCTGGATCTTTGAATTGAGACCTGGTTCTGTGTTGGGGGACCTGGGTCTTTGAATTGAGTCCTGGGTCTGTGCTGGGGGACCTGGGTCTTTGAATTGAGAACTGGGTCTGTTCTGGGCGACCTGGGTCTTTGAAGTGAGAACTGGGTCTGTGCTGGGGGACCTGGGTTTTTGAATTGAGAGCTGGGTCTGTGCTGGGGGACCTGCGTGTGTTATGGGGGACCTGCGTGTGTGCTGGGGGAGCTGGGTCTTTGAATTGAGAACTGCATGTGTGCTGGGGGACCTGGGTCTTTGAATTGAGACCTGGGTGTGTGCTGGGGGACCTGGGTCTTTGAATTGAGACCTGAGTCTGTACTGAGGTACCTAGGTCTTTGAATTGAGAACTGGGTCTGTGCTAGGGGGCCTTTGTCTTTGAATTGAGACCTGGGTGTGTGCTGGGGGACCTGGGTCTTTGAATTGAGATCTGGGTCTGTGCTGGGGGACCTTGGTCTGTGCTGGGGACCTGGGACTTTGAATTGAGACCTGGGTCTGTGCTGGGGGACCTGGGTCTTTGAATTGAGACCTGGGTCTGTGCTGAGGTACCTGGGTCTTTGAATTGAGAACTGGGTCTGAGCTGGGGGACCAGGGTATGTGCTGGGGGATCTGGGCCTTTGAACTGAGAACTGGTTGTGTGCTGGGGTACCTGGGTCTTTGAATTGAGACCTGGGTCTGTTCTGAGGGAGCTGGGTCTGTTCTGGGTGAGCTGGGCCTTTGAATTGAGAACTGGGTCTGTGCTGGGGGACCTGGGTCTGTGCTGGGGGACCTGTCCTTTGAATTGAGAACTGAGTCTGTGCTGGGGGACCTGGGTCTGTACTGGGGGACCTGGGTCTTTGAATTGAGAACTGCATGTGTGCTGGGGGACCTGGGTCTTTGAATTGAGTACTGGGTCTGTGCTGGGGGACCTGGGTCTTTGAATTGAGACCTGGGTCAGTGCTGGGGGACCTGGGTCTGTGCTGCAGGCCTGGGTCTGTGCTGGGGGACCTGGGTCTTTGAATTGAGAACTGGGTGTGTGCTGGTGGACCTGGGTCTTTGAATTGAGATCTGGGTCTGTGCTAGGGGTCCTGGGTCTGTGCTGGGGGACCTCGGCCTTGGAATTGAGAACCGGTTCTGTGCTAGGGGACCTGGGTCTGTGCTGGGGGAACTCAGTCTTTGAATTGAGACCTGGTTGTGTGCTGGGGTACCTGGGTCTTTGAATTGAGACCTGGGTCTGTGCTGGGGGACCTGGGTCTTTGAATTGAGAGCTGGGTCTGTGCTGGGGGACCTGGGTCTGTGCTGGGGGAGCTGGGTCTGTGCTGGGGGAACTCGGTCTTTGAATTGAAAACTGGTTGTGTGCTGGGGTACCTGGGTCTTTGAATAGAGAGCTGGGTGTGTACTGGGGGACCTGGGTTTTTGAATTGAGAGCTGGGTGTGTACTGGGAGATCTGGGTCTGTTCTAGGGGACCTTGGCATTGGAATTGAGAGCTGGTTCTGTGCTGGGCGAACTGGGTCTGTGCTGGGGGAACTCGGTCTTTGAATTGAGACCAGGGTCTGTGCTGGGGGACCTGGGTCTTTGAATTGAGAGCTGGGTCTGTGCTGGGGGACCTGGGTCTGTGCTGGGGGAGCTGGTTCTGTGCTGGGGGACCTGGGTCTTTGAATTGAGAACTGGTTGTGTGCTGGGGTACCTGGGTCCTTGAATTGAGAACTGGATGTGTGCTGGGGGACCTGGGTCATTGAATTGAGACCTGGGTGTTTGCTGGGCGACCTGGGTCTTAGAATTGAGAACTGGGTGTGTGCTGGGCGACCTGGGCCTTTGAATTGAGACCTGGGTGTGTACTGGGGAGCCTCGGTCTTTGAAATGAGAACTGAGTCTGTGCTGGGGGATCTGGGTCTTTGAATTGAGACCTGGGTGTGTGCTGGGGGGCCTGGGTCTTTGAATTGAGACCTGGGTCTGTGCCGTGCGACCTGGGTCTGTGCTTGGGACCTGGGTCTTTGAATTGAGACCTGGGTGTGTGCTGGGGGACCTGGGTCTTTGAATTGATAACTGGGTCTGTTCTGGGCGACCTGGGTCTTTGAAGTAAGAACTGGGTCTGTGCTGGGTGACCTGGGTTTTTGAATTGAGACCTGGGTCTGTACTGGGGGACCTGCGTGTGTGCTGGGGGACCTGCGTGTGTGCTGGGGGACCTGGGTCTTTGAATTGAGAACTGGGTCTGTGCTGGGGGACCTGGGTCTTTAATTGAGACCTGGGTGTGTGCTGGGGGGCCTGGGTCTTTGAATTGAGACCTGGGTCTGTGCTGGGCGACCTGGGTCTGTGCTTGGGAACTCGGTCTTTGAATTGAGACCTGGGTCTGTGCTGGGGGACCTGGGTCTTTGAATTGAGAACTGGGTCTGTTCTGGGCGACCTGGGTCTTTGAAGTGAGAACTGGGTCTGTGCTGGGGGACCTGGGTTTTTGAATTGAGACCTGGGTCTGTGCTGGGGGACCTGCGTGTGTTATGGGGGACCTGCGTGTGTGCTGGGGGAGCTGGGTCTTTGAATTGAGAACTGGGTCTGTGCTGGGGGACCTGGGTCTTTGAATTGAGACCTGGGTGTGTGCTGGGGGACCTGGGTCTTTGAATTGAGACCTGAGTCTGTACTGAGGTACCTAGGTCTTTGAATTGAGAACTGGGTCTGTGCTAGGGGGCCTTTGTCTTTGAATTGAGACCTGGGTGTGTGCTGGGGGACCTGGGACTTTGAATTGAGACCTGGGTCTGTGCTGGGGGACCTGGGTCTTTGAATTGAGACCTGGGTCTGTGCTGAGGTACCTGGGTCTTTGAATTGAGAACTGGGTCTGAGCTGGGGGACCAGGGTATGTGCTGGGGGATCTGGGCCTTTGAACTGAGAACTGGTTGTGTGCTGGGGTACCTGGGTCTTTGAATTGAGACCTGGGTCTGTTCTGAGGGAGCTGGGTCTGTTCTGGGTGGGCTGGGCCTTTGAATTGAGACCTGGGTCTGTGCTGGGGGACCTGGGTCTGTGCTGGGGGACCTGTCCTTTGACTTGAGAACTGAGTCTGTGCTGGGGGACCTGGGTCTGTACTGGGGGACCTGGGTCTTTGAATTGAGAACTGCATGTGTGCTGGGGGACCTGGGTCTTTGAATTGAGAAGTGGGTGTGTTCTGGGGGACCTGGGTCTTTGAATTGAGACCTGGGTCAGTGCTGGGGGACCTGGGTCTGTGCTGCAGGCCTGGGTCTGTGCTGGGGGACCTGGGTCTTTGAATTGAGAACTGGGTGTGTGCTGGTGGACCTGGGTCTTTGAATTGAGATCTGGGTCTGTGCTAGGGGTCCTGGGTCTCTGCTGGGGGACCTCGGCCTTGGAATTGAGAACCGGTTCTGTGCTAGGGGACCTGGGTCTGTGCTGGGGAAACTCAGTCTTTGAATTGAAAACTGGTTGTGTGCTGGGGTACCTGGGTCTTTGAATAGAGAGCTGGGTGTGTACTGGGGGACCTGGGTTTTTGAATTGAGAGCTGGGTGTGTACTGGGAGATCTGGGTCTGTTCTAGGGGACCTTGGCATTGGAATTGAGAACTGGTTCTGTGCTGGGCGAACTGGGTCTGTGCTGGGGGAACTCGGTCTTTGAATTGAGACCTGGTTGTGTGCTGGGGTACCTGGGTCTTTGAATTGAGACCTGGGTCTGTGCTGGGGGACCTGGGTCTGTGCTGGGGGAGCTGGGTCTGTGCTGGGGGAACTCGGTCTTTGAATTGAAAACTGGTTGTGTGCTGGGGTACCTGGGTCTTTGAATAGAGAGCTGGGTGTGTACTGGGGGACCTGGGTTTTTGAATTGAGAGCTGGGTGTGTACTGGGAGATCTGGGTCTGTTCTAGGGGACCTTGGCATTGGAATTGAGAACTGGTTCTGTGCTGGGCGAACTGGGTCTGTGCTGGGGGACCTGGGTCTTTGAATTGAGAGCTGGGTCTGTGCTGGGGGACCTGGGTCTGTGCTGGGGGAGCTGGTTCTGTGCTGGGGGACCTGGGTCTTTGAATTGAGAACTGGTTGTGTGCTGGGGTACCTGGGTCCTTGAATTGAGAACTGGATGTGTGCTGGGGGACCTGGGTCATTGAATTGAGACCTGGGTGTTTGCTGGGCGACCTGGGTCTTAGAATTGAGAGCTGGGTGTGTGCTGGGCGACCTGGGCCTTTGAATTGAGACCTGGGTGTGTACTGGGGAGCCTCGGTCTTTGAAATGAGAACTGAGTCTGTGCTGGGGGATCTGGGTCTTTGAATTGAGACCTGGGTGTGTGCTGGGGGGCCTGGGTCTTTGAATTGAGACCTGGGTCTGTGCTGGGCGACCTGGGTCTGTGCTTGGGAACTCGGTCTTTGAATTGAGACCTGGGTCTGTGCTGGGGGACCTGGGTCTTTGAATTGATAACTGGGTCTGTTCTGGGCGACCTGGGTCTTTGAAGTGAGAACTGGGTCTGTGCTGGGGGACCTGGGTTTTTGAATTGAGACCTGGGTCTGTGCTGGGGGACCTGCGTGTGTTATGGGGGACCTGCGTGTGTGCTGGGGGAGCTGGGTCTTTGAATTGAGAACTGGGTCTGTGCTGGGGGACCTGGGTCTTTGAATTGAGACCTGGGTGTGTGCTGGGGGACCTGGGTCTTTGAATTGAGACCTGAGTCTGTACTGAGGTACCTAGGTCTTTGAATTGAGAACTGGGTCTGTGCTAGGGGGCCTTTGTCTTTGAATTGAGAGCTGGGTGTGTGCTGGGGGACCTGGGTCTTTGAATTGAGATCTGGGTCTGTGCTGGGGGACCTTGGTCTGTGCTGGGGACCTGGGACTTTGAATTGAGACCTGGGTGTGTGCTGGGGGACCTGGGTCTTTGAATTGAGACCTGGGTCTGTGCTGAGGTACCTGGGTCTTTGAATTGAGAACTGGGTCTGAGCTGGGGGACCAGGGTATGTGCTGGGGGATCTGGGCCTTTGAACTGAGAACTGGTTGTGTGCTGGGGTACCTGGGTCTTTGAATTGAGACCTGGGTCTGTTCTGAGGGAGCTGGGTCTGTTCTGGGTGAGCTGGGCCTTTGAATTGAGACCTGGGTCTGTGCTGGGGGACCTGGGTCTGTGCTGGGGGACCTGTCCTTTGAATTGAGAACTGAGTCTGTGCTGGGGGACCTGGGTCTGTACTGGGGGACCTGGGTGTTTGAATTGAGAACTGCATGTGTGCTGGGGGACCTGGGTCTTTGAATTGAGAAGTGGGTGTGTTCTGGGGGACCTGGGTCTTTGAATTGAGACCTGGGTCAGTGCTGGGGGACCTGGGTCTGTGCTGCAGGCCTGGGTCTGTGCTGGGGGACCTGGGTCTTTGAATTGAGAACTGGGTGTGTGCTGGGGGACCTGGGTCTTTGAATTGAGATCTGGGTCTGTGCTAGGGGTCCTGGGTCTCTGCTGGGGGACCTCGGCCTTGGAATTGAGAACCGGTTCTGTGCTAGGGGACCTGGGTCTGTGCTGGGGGAACTCAGTCTTTGAATTGAGACCTGGTTGTGTGCTGGGGTACCTGGGTCTTTGAATTGAGACCTGGGTCTGTGCTGGGGGACCTGGGTCTTTGAATTGAGAGCTGGGTCTGTGCTGGGGGACCTGGGTCTGTGCTGGGGGAGCTGGGTCTGTGCTGGGGGAACTCGGTCTTTGAATTGAAAACTGGTTGTGTGCTGGGGTACCTGGGTCTTTGAATAGAGAGCTGGGTGTGTACTGGGTGACCTGGGTTTTTGAATTGAGAGCTGGGTGTGTACTGGGAGATCTGGGTCTGTTCTAGGGGACCTTGGCATTGGAATTGAGAACTGGTTCTGTGCTGGGCGAACTGGGTCTGTGCTGGGGGAACTCGGTCTTTGAATTGAGACCTGGGTCTGTGCTGGGGGACCTGGGTCTTTGAATTGAGAGCTGGGTCTGTGCTGGGGGACCTGGGTCTGTGCTGGGGGAGCTGGTTCTGTGCTGGGGGACCTGGGTCTTTGAATTGAGAACTGGTTGTGTGCTGGGGTACCTGGGTCCTTGAATTGAGAACTGGATGTGTGCTGGGAGACCTGGGTCATTGAATTGAGACCTGGGTGTTTGCTGGGCGACCTGGGTCTTAGAATTGAGACCTGGGTGTGTGCTGGGCGACCTGGGCCTTTGAATTGAGACCTGGGTGTGTACTGGGGAGCCTCGGTCTTTGAAATGAAAACTGAGTCTGTGCTGGGGGATCTGGGTCTTTGAATTGAGACCTGGGTGTGTGCTGGGGGATCTGGGTCTTTGAATTGAGACCTGGGTCTGTGCTGGGCGACCTGGGTCTTTGAATTGAGAACTGGGTCTGTTCTGGGCGACCTGGGTCTTTGAAGTGAGAACTGGGTCTGTGCTGGGGGACCTGGGTTTTTGAATTGAGACCTGGGTCTGTGCTGGGGGACCTGCGTGTGTTATGGGGGACCTGCGTGTGTGCTGGGGGAGCTGGGTCTTTGAATTGAGAACTGGGTCTGTGCTGGGGGACCTGGGTCTTTGAATTGAGACCTGGGTGTGTGCTGGGGGACCTGGGTCTTTGAATTGAGACCTGAGTCTGTACTGAGGTACCTAGGTCTTTGAATTGAGAACTGGGTCTGTGCTAGGGGGCCTTTGTCTTTGAATTGAGACCTGGGTGTGTGCTGGGGGACCTGGGTCTTTGAATTGAGATCTGGGTCTGTGCTGGGGGACCTTGGTCTGTGCTGGGGACCTGGGACTTTGAATTGAGACCTGGGTCTGTGCTGGGGGACCTGGGTCTTTGAATTGAGACCTGGGTCTGTGCTGAGGTACCTGGGTCTTTGAATTGAGAACTGGGTCTGAGCTGGGGGACCAGGGTATGTGCTGGGGGATCTGGGCCTTTGAACTGAGAACTGGTTGTGTGCTGGGGTACCTGGGTCTTTGAATTGAGACCTGGGTCTGTTCTGAGGGAGCTGGGTCTGTTCTGGGTGAGCTGGGCCTTTGAATTGAGACCTGGGTATGTGCTGGGGGACCTGGGTCTGTGCTGGGGGACCTGTCCTTTGAATTGAGAACTGAGTCTGTGCTGGGGGACCTGGGTCTGTACTGGGGGACCTGGGCCTTTGAATTGAGAACTGCATGTGTGCTGGGGGACCTGGGTCTTTGAATTGAGAAGTGGGTGTGTTCTGGGGGACCTGGGTCTTTGAATTGAGACCTGGGTCAGTGCTGGGGGACCTGGGTCTGTGCTGCAGGCCTGGGTCTGTGCTGGGGGACCTGGGTCTTTGAATTGAGAACTGGGTGTGTGCTGGGGGACCTGGGTCTTTGAATTGAGATCTGGGTCTGTGCTAGGGGTCCTGGGTCTCTGCTGGGGGACCTCGGCCTTGGAATTGAGAACCGGTTCTGTGCTAGGGGACCTGGGTCTGTGCTGGGGGAACTCAGTCTTTGAATTGAGACCTGGTTGTGTGCTGGGGTACCTGGGTCTTTGAATTGAGACCTGGGTCTGTGCTGGGGGACCTGGGTCTTTGAATTGAGAGCTGGGTCTGTGCTGGGGGACCTGGGTCTGTGCTGGGGGAGCTGGGTCTGTGCTGGGGGAACTCGGTCTTTGAATTGAAAACTGGTTGTGTGCTGGGGTACCTGGGTCTTTGAATAGAGAGCTGGGTGTGTACTGGGGGACCTGGGTTTTTGAATTGAGAGCTGGGTGTGTACTGGGAGATCTGGGTCTGTTCTAGCGGACCTTGGCATTGGAATTGAGAACTGGTTCTGTGCTGGGCGAACTGGGTCTGTGCTGGGGGAACTCGGTCTTTGAATTGAGACCTGGGTCTGTGCTGGGGGACCTGGGTCTTTGAATTGAGAGCTGGGTCTGTGCTGGGGGACCTGGGTCTGTGCTGGGGGAGCTGGTTCTGTGCTGGGGGACCTGGGTTTTTGAATTGAGACCTGGGTCTGTGCTGGGGGACCTGCGTGTGTTATGGGGGACCTGCGTGTGTGCTGGGGGAGCTGGGTCTTTGAATTGAGAACTGGGTCTGTGCTGGGGGACCTGGGTCTTTGAATTGAGACCTGGGTGTGTGCTGGGGGACCTGGGTCTTTGAATTGAGACCTGAGTCTGTACTGAGGTACCTAGGTCTTTGAATTGAGAACTGGGTCTGTGCTAGGGGACCTGGGTCTTTGAATTGAGACCTGGGTGTGTGCTGGGGGACCTGGGTCTTTGAATTGAGATCTGGGTCTGTGCTGGGGGAACTTGGTCTGTGCTGGGGACCTGGGACTATGAATTGAGACCTGGGTGTGTGCTGGGGGACCTGGGTCTTTGAATTGAGACCTGGTTCTATGTTGGGGGACCTGGGTCTTTGAATTCAGGACTAGGTGTGTGCTGGGGGACCTGGGTGTGTGCTGGGGGACCTGGGTCTTTGAATTGAGACCTGGGTGTGTGCAGGGGGGCCTGGGTCTTTGAATTGAGAACTGGGTCTGTGCTGGGGATCTGGGTGTTTGAATTGAGATCTGGGTGTGTGCTGGGGGACCTGGGTCTTTGAATTGAGAACTGGGTCTGTGCTGGGCGACCTGGGTCTGTGCTGGGGAACGTGGGTCTTTTAATTGAGGACTGGGACTGTGCTGGGGGACCTGGGTCTTTGAATTGAGACCTGGGTCTGTGCTGGGGAACCTGGGTCTTTGAATTGAGTACTGGGTCTGTGCTGGGGGATCTGGGTCTTTGAATTGAGACCTGGTTCTATGTTGGGGGACCTGGGTCTTTGAATTGAGACCTGGGTCTGTGCTGGGCAACCTGGGTCTGTGCTTGGGAACTCGGTCTTTGAATTGAGACCTGGGTCTGTGCTGGGGGACCTGGGTCTTTGAATTGAGAACTGGGTCTGTTCTTGGCGACCTGGTCTTTGAAGTGAGAACTGGGTCTGTGCTGGGGGACCTGGGTTTTTGAATTGAGACCTGGGTCTGTGTTGGGGGACCTGCGTGTGTGCTGGGGGACCTGCGTGTGTGCTGGGGGACCTGTGTCTTTGAATTGAGAACTGGGTCTGTGCTGGGGGACCTGGGTCTTCAGAGACCTGGGTGTGTGCTGGGGGACCTGGGTCTTTGAATTGAGACCTGGGTCTGTACTGAGGTACCTAGGTCTTTGAATTGAGAACTGGGTCTGTGCTGGTGGGCCTTTGTCTTTGAATTGAGAGCTGGGTGTGTGCTGGGGGACCTGGGTCTTTGAATTGAGATCTGGGTCTGTGCTGGGGGACCTGGGTCTTTGAATTGAGAACTGGGTCTGTGCTGGGGTACATGGGTGTGTGCTGGGGGACCTGGGTCTTTGAACTGAGAACTGGGTCTGTGCTGGGGGACCTGGGCCTGTGCTGGGGGACCTGGGCCTTTGAATTAAGAACTGGGTGTGTGCTGGTGGACCTGGGTCTTTTAATTGAGATCTGGGTATGTGCTAGGGGTCCTGGGTCTCTGCTGGGGGACCTCGGCCTTGGAATTGAGAACCGGTTCTGTGCTAGGGGACCTGGGTCTGTGCTAGGGGAACTCAGTCTTTGAATTGAAAACTGGTTGTGTGCTGGGGTACCTGGGTCTTTGAATTGAGACCTGGGTCTGTGCTGGGGGACCTGGGTCTTTGAATTGAGAGCTGGGTCTGTGCTTGGGGACCTGGGTCTGTGATGGGGGAACTGGGTCTGTGCTGGGCGACCTGGGTCTTTGAATTGAGAGCTGGGTCTCTACTGGGGGACCTGGGTCTTTGAATTGAGAGCTGGGTCTGTACTGGGGGATCTGGATCTTTGAATTGAGACCTGGTTCTGTGTTGGGGGACCTGGGTCTTTGAATTGAGTCCTGGGTCTGTGCTGGGGGACCTGGGTCTTTGAATTGAGAACTGGGTCTGTTCTGGGCGACCTGGGTCTTTGAATTGAGAACTGGGTCTGTGCTGGGGGACCTGGGTTTTAGAATTGAGAGCTGGGTCTGTGCTGGGGGACCTGCGTGTGTTATGGGGGACCTGCGTGTGTGCTGGGGGACCTGGGTCTTTGAATTGAGAACTGGGTCTGTGCTGGGGGACCTGGGTCTTTGAATTGAGACCTGGGTGTGTGCTGGGGGACCTGGGTCTTTGAATTGAGACCTGAGTCTGTACTGAGGTACCTAGGTCTTTGAATTGAGAACTGGGTCTGTGCTAGGGGGCCTTTGTCTTTGAATTGAGACCTGGGTGTGTGCTGGGGGACCTGGGTCTTTGAATTGAGATCTGGGTCTGTGCTGGGGGACCTTGGTCTGTGCTGGGGACCTGGGACTTTGAATTGAGACCTGGGTCTGTGCTGGGGGACCTGGGTCTTTGAATTGAGACCTGGGTCTGTGCTGAGGTACCTGGGTCTTTGAATTGAGAACTGGGTCTGAGCTGGGGGACCAGGGTATGTGCTGGGGGATCTGGGCCTTTGAACTGAGAACTGGTTGTGTGCTGGGGTACCTGGGTCTTTGAATTGAGACCTGGGTCTGTTCTGAGGGAGCTGGGTCTGTGCTGGGTGAGCTGGGCCTTTGAATTGAGAGCTGGGTCTGTGCTGGGGGACCTGGGTCTGTGCTGGGGGACCTGTCCTTTGAATTGAGAACTGAGTCTGTGCTGGGGGACCTGGGTCTGTACTGGGGGACCTGGGTCTTTGAATTGAGAACTGCATGTGTGCTGGGGGACCTGGGTCTTTGAATTGAGAAGTGGGTGTGTTCTGGGGGACCTGGGTCTTTGAATTGAGACCTGGGTCAGTGCTGGGGGACCTGGGTCTGTGCTGCAGGCCTGGGTCTGTGCTGGGGGACCTGGGTCTTTGAATTGAGAACTGGGTGTGTGCTGGTGGACCTGGGTCTTTGAACTGAGATCTGGGTCTGTGCTAGGGGTCCTGGGTCTGTGCTGGGGGACCTCGGCCTTGGAATTGAGAACCGGTTCTGTGCTAGGGGACCTGGGTCTGTGCTGGGGGAACTCAGTCTTTGAATTGAGACCTGGTTGTGTGCTGGGGTACCTGGGTCTTTGAATTGAGACCTGGGTCTGTGCTGGGGGACCTGGGTCTTTGAATTGAGAGCTGGGTCTGTGCTGGGGGAGCTGGGTCTGTGCTGGGGGAGCTGGGTCTGTGCTGGGGGAACTCGGTCTTTGAATTGAAAACTGGTTGTGTGCTGGGGTACCTGGGTCTTTGAATAGAGAGCTGGGTGTGTACTGGGGGACCTGGGTTTTTGAATTGAGAGCTGGGTGTGTACTGGGAGATCTGGGTCTGTTCTAGGGGACCTTGGCATTGGAATTGAGAACTGGTTCTGTGCTGGGCGAACTGGGTCTGTGCTGGGGGAACTCGGTCTTTGAATTGAGACCTGGGTCTGTGCTGGGGGACCTGGGTCTTTGAATTGAGAGCTGGGTCTGTGCTGGGGGACCTGGGTCTGTGCTGGGGGAGCTGGGTCTGTGCTGGGGGACCTGGGTCTTTGAATTGAGAACTGGTTGTGTGCTGGGGTACCTGGGTCCTTGAATTGAGAACTGGATGTGTGCTGGGGGACCTGGGTCATTGAATTGAGACCTGGGTGTTTGCTGGGCGACCTGGGTCTTAGAATTGAGAGCTGGGTGTGTGCTGGGCGACCTGGGCCTTTGAATTGAGACCTGGGTGTGTACTGGGGAGCCTCGGTCTTTGAAATGAGAACTGAGTCTGTGCTGGGGGATCTGGGTCTTTGAATTGAGACCTGGGTGTGTGCTGGGGGGCCTGGGTCTTTGAATTGAGACCTGGGTCTGTGCTGGGCGACCTGGGTCTGTGCTTGGGAACTCGGTCTTTGAATTGAGACCTGGGTCTGTGCTGGGGGACCTGGGTCTTTGAATTGAGAACTGGGTCTGTTCTGGGCGACCTGGGTCTTTGAAGTGAGAACTGGGTCTGTGCTGGGGGACCTGGGTTTTTGAATTGAGACCTGGGTCTGTGCTGGGGGACCTGCGTGTGTTATGGGGGACCTGCGTGTGTGCTGGGGGACCTGGGTCTTTGAATTGAGAACTGGGTGTGTGCTGGGGGACCTGGGTCTTTGAATTGAGACCTGGGTGTGTGCTGGGGGACCTGGGTCTTTGAATTGAGACCTGAGTCTGTACTGAGGTACCTAGGTCTTTGAATTGAGAACTGGGTCTGTGCTAGGGGGCCTTTGTCTTTGAATTGAGACCTGGGTGTGTGCTGGGGGACCTGGGTCTTTGAATTGAGATCTGGGTCTGTGCTGGGGGACCTTGGTCTGTGCTGGGGACCTGGGACTTTGAATTGAGACCTGGGTCTGTGCTGGGGGACCTGGGTCTTTGAATTGAGACCTGGGTCTGTGCTGAGGTACCTGGGTCTTTGAATTGAGAACTGGGTCTGAGCTGGGGGACCAGGGTATGTGCTGGGGGATCTGGGCCTTTGAACTGAGAACTGGTTGTGTGCTGGGGTACCTGGGTCTTTGAATTGAGACCTGGGTCTGTTCTGAGGGAGCTGGGTCTGTTCTGGGTGAGCTGGGCCTTTGAATTGAGAACTGGGTCTGTGCTGGGGGACCTGGGTCTGTGCTGGGGGACCTGTCCTTTGAATTGAGAACTGAGTCTGTGCTGGGGGACCTGGGTCTGTACTGGGGGACCTGGGTCTTTGAATTGAGAACTGCATGTGTGCTGGGGGACCTGGGTCTTTGAATTGAGTACTGGGTCTGTGCTGGGGGACCTGGGTCTTTGAATTGAGACCTGGGTCAGTGCTGGGGGACCTGGGTCTGTGCTGCAGGCCTGGGTCTGTGCTGGGGGACCTGGGTCTTTGAATTGAGAACTGGGTGTGTGCTGGGGGACCTGGGTCTTTGAATTGAGATCTGGGTCTGTGCTAGGGGTCCTGGGTCTCTGCTGGGGGACCTCGGCCTTGGAATTGAGAACCGGTTCTGTGCTAGGGGACCTGGGTCTGTGCTGGGGGAACTCAGTCTTTGAATTGAGACCTGGTTGTGTGCTGGGGTACCTGGGTCTTTGAATTGAGACCTGGGTCTGTGCTGGGGGACCTGGGTCTTTGAATTGAGAGCTGGGTCTGTGCTGGGGGACCTGGGTCTGTGCTGGGGGAGCTGGGTCTGTGCTGGGGGAACTCGGTCTTTGAATTGAAAACTGGTTGTGTGCTGGGGTACCTGGGTCTTTGAATAGAGAGCTGGGTGTGTACTGGGGGACCTGGGTTTTTGAATTGAGAGCTGGGTGTGTACTGGGAGATCTGGGTCTGTTCTAGGGGACCTTGGCATTGGAATTGAGAGCTGGTTCTGTGCTGGGCGAACTGGGTCTGTGCTGGGGGAACTCGGTCTTTGAATTGAGACCAGGGTCTGTGCTGGGGGACCTGGGTCTTTGAATTGAGAGCTGGGTCTGTGCTGGGGGACCTGGGTCTGTGCTGGGGGAGCTGGTTCTGTGCTGGGGGACCTGGGTCTTTGAATTGAGAACTGGTTGTGTGCTGGGGTACCTGGGTCCTTGAATTGAGAACTGGATGTGTGCTGGGGGACCTGGGTCATTGAATTGAGACCTGGGTGTTTGCTGGGCGACCTGGGTCTTAGAATTGAGAACTGGGTGTGTGCTGGGCGACCTGGGCCTTTGAATTGAGACCTGGGTGTGTACTGGGGAGCCTCGGTCTTTGAAATGAGAACTGAGTCTGTGCTGGGGGATCTGGGTCTTTGAATTGAGACCTGGGTGTGTGCTGGGGGGCCTGGGTCTTTGAATTGAGACCTGGGTCTGTGCTGGGCGACCTGGGTCTGTGCTTGGGAACTCGGTCTTTGAATTGTGACCTGGGTCTGTGCTGGGGGACCTGGGTCTTTGAATTGAGAACTGGGTCTGTTCTGGGCGACCTGGGTCTTTGAAGTGAGAACTGGGTCTGTGCTGGGGGACCTGGGTTTTTGAATTGAGACCTGGGTCTGTGCTGGGGGACCTGCGTGTGTTATGGGGGACCTGCGTGTGTGCTGGGGGACCTGGGTCTTTGAATTGAGAACTGGGTCTGTGCTGGGGGACCTGGGTCTTTGAATTGAGACCTGGGTGTGTGCTGGGGGACCTGGGTCTTTGAATTGAGACCTGAGTCTGTACTGAGGTACCTAGGTCTTTGAATTGAGAACTGGGTCTGTGCTAGGGGGCCTTTGTCTTTGAATTGAGAGCTGGGTGTGTGCTGGGGGACCTGGGTCTTTGAATTGAGATCTGGGTCTGTGCTGGGGGACCTTGGTCTGTGCTGGGGACCTGGGACTTTGAATTGAGACCTGGGTCTGTGCTGGGGGACCTGGGTCTTTGAATTGAGACCTGGTTGTGTGCTGAGGTACCTGGGTCTTTGAATTGAGAACTGGGTCTGAGCTGGGGGACCAGGGTATGTGCTGGGGGATCTGGGCCTTTGAACTGAGAGCTGGTTGTGTGCTGGGGTACCTGGGTCTTTGAATTGAGACCTGGGTCTGTTCTGAGGGAGCTGGGTCTGTTCTGGGTGAGCTGGGCCTTTGAATTGAGAACTGGGTCTGTGCTGGGGGACCTGGGTCTGTGCTGGGGGACCTGTCCTTTGAATTGAGAACTGAGTCTGTGCTGGGGGACCTGGGTCTGTACTGGGGGACCTGGGTCTTTGAATTGAGAACTGCATGTGTGCTGGGGGACCTGGGTCTTTGAATTGAGAAGTGGGTGTGTTCTGGGGGACCTGGGTCTTTGAATTGAGACCTGGGTCAGTGCTGGGGGACCTGGGTCTGTGCTGCAGGCCTGGGTCTGTGCTGGGGGACCTGGGTCTTTGAATTGAGAACTGGGTGTGTGCTGGGGGACCTGGGTCTTTGAATTGAGATCTGGGTGTTTGCTGGGCGACCTGGGTCTTAGAATTGAGAACTGGGTGTGTGCTGGGCGACCTGGGCCTTTGAATTGAGACCTGGGTGTGTACTGGGGAGCCTCGGTCTTTGAAATGAGAACTGAGTCTGTGCTGGGGGATCTGGGTCTTTGAATTGAGACCTGGGTGTGTGCTGGGGGGCCTGGGTCTTTGAATTGAGACCTGGGTCTGTGCTGGGCGACCTGGGTCTGTGCTTGGGAACTCGGTCTTTGAATTGAGACCTGGGTCTGTGCTGGGGGACCTGGGTCTTTGAATTGAGAACTGGGTCTGTTCTGGGCGACCTGGGTCTTTGAAGTGAGAACTGGGTCTGTGCTGGGGGACCTGGGTTTTTGAATTGAGACCTGGGTCTGTGCTGGGGGACCTGCGTGTGTTATGGGGGACCTGCGTGTGTGCTGGGGGAGCTGGGTCTTTGAATTGAGAACTGGGTCTGTGCTGGGGGACCTGGGTCTTTGAATTGAGACCTGGGTGTGTGCTGGGGGACCTGGGTCTTTGAATTGAGACCTGAGTCTGTACTGAGGTACCTAGGTCTTTGAATTGAGAACTGGGTCTGTGCTAGGGGGCCTTTGTCTTTGAATTGAGAGCTGGGTGTGTGCTGGGGGACCTGGGTCTTTGAATTGAGATCTGGGTCTGTGCTGGGGGACCTTGGTCTGTGCTGGGGACCTGGGACTATGAATTGAGACCTGGGTCTGTGCTGAGGTACCTGGGTCTTTGAATTGAGAACTGGGTCTGTGCTGGGGTACATGGGTGTGTGCTGAGGGACCTGGGTCTTTGAACTGAGAACTGGGTCTGTGCTGGGGGACCTGGGCCTGTGCTGGGGGACCTGGGCCTTTGAATTAAGAACTGGGTGTGTGCTGGTGGACCTGGGTCTTTTAATTGAGATCTGGGTCTGTGCTAGGGGTCCTGGGTCTCTGCTGGGGGACCTCGGCCTTGGAATTGAGAACCGGTTCTGTGCTAGGGGACCTGGGTCTGTGCTGGGGGAACTCGGTCTTTGAATTGAAAACTGGTTGTGTGCTGGGGTACCTGGGTCTTTTAATTGAGAGCTGGGTCTGTGCTGGGGGACCTGGGTCTTTGAATTGAGAGCTGGGTCTGTGCTTGGGGACCTGGGTCTGTGATGGGGGAACTGGGTCTGTGCTGGGCGACCTGGGTCTTTGAATTGAGAGCTGGGTCTCTACTGGGGGACCTGGGTCTTTGAATTGAGAGCTGGGTCTGTACTGGGGGATCTGGATCTTTGAATTGAGACCTGGTTCTGTGTTGGGGGACCTGGGTCTTTGAATTGAGTCCTGGGTCTGTGCTGGGGGACCTGGGTCTTTGAATTGAGAACTGGGTCTGTTCTGGGCGACCTGGGTCTTTGAATTGAGAACTGGGTCTGTGCTGGGGGACCTGGGTTTTAGAATTGAGAGCTGGGTCTGTGCTGGGGGACCTGCGTGTGTTATGGGGGACCTGCGTGTGTGCTGGGGGACCTGGGTCTTTGAATTGAGAACTGGGTCTGTGCTGGGGGACCTGGGTCTTTGAATTGAGACCTGGGTGTGTGCTGGGGGACCTGGGTCTTTGAATTGAGACCTGAGTCTGTACTGAGGTACCTAGGTCTTTGAATTGAGAACTGGGTCTGTGCTAGGGGGCCTTTGTCTTTGAATTGAGAGCTGGGTGTGTGCTGGGGGACCTGGGTCTTTGAATTGAGATCTGGGTCTGTGCTGGGGGACCTTGGTCTGTGCTGGGGACCTGGGACTTTGAATTGAGACCTGGGTCTGTGCTGGGGGACCTGGGTCTTTGAATTGAGACCTGGGTCTGTGCTGAGGTACCTGGGTCTTTGAATTGAGAACTGGGTCTGAGCTGGGGGACCAGGGTATGTGCTGGGGGATCTGGGCCTTTGAACTGAGAACTGGTTGTGTGCTGGGGTACCTGGGTCTTTGAATTGAGACCTGGGTCTGTTCTGAGGGAGCTGGGTCTGTTCTGGGTGAGCTGGGCCTTTGAATTGAGAACTGGGTGTGTGCTGGGGGACCTGTCCTTTGACTTGAGAACTGAGTCTGTGCTGGGGGACCTGGGTCTGTACTGGGGGACCTGGGTCTTTGAATTGAGAACTGCATGTGTGCTGGGGGACCTGGGTCTTTGAATTGAGAAGTGGGTGTGTTCTGGGGGACCTGGGTCTTTGAATTGAGACCTGGGTCAGTGCTGGGGGACCTGGGTCTGTGCTGCAGGCCTGGGTCTGTGCTGGGGGACCTGGGTCTTTGAATTGAGAACTGGGTGTGTGCTGGGGGACCTGGGTCTTTGAATTGAGATCTGGGTCTGTGCTAGGGGTCCTGGGTCTGTGCTGGGGGACCTCGGCCTTGGAATTGAGAACCGGTTCTGTGCTAGGGGACCTGGGTCTGTGCTGGGGGAACTCAGTCTTTGAATTGAGACCTGGTTGTGTGCTGGGGTACCTGGGTCTTTGAATTGAGACCTGGGTCTGTGCTGGGGGACCTGGGTCTTTGAATTGAGAGCTGGGTCTGTGCTGGGGGACGTGGGTCTGTGCTGGGGGAGCTGGGTCCGTGCTGGGGGAACTCGGTCTTTGAATTGAAAACTGGTTGTGTGCTGGGGTACCTGGGTCTTTGAATAGAGAGCTGGGTGTGTACTGGGGGACCTGGGTTTTTGAATTGAGAGCTGGGTGTGTACTGGGGGATATGGGTCTGTACTAGGGGACCTTGGCATTGGAATTGAGAACTGGTTCTGTGCTGGGCGAACTGGGTCTGTGCTGGGGGAACTCGGTCTTTGAATTGAGACCTGGGTCTGTGCTGGGGGACCTGGGTCTGTGCTGGGGGAGCTGGGTCTGTGCTGGGGGACCTGGGTCTTTGAATTGAGAACTGGTTGTGTGCTGGGGTACCTGGGTCTTTGAATTGAGAACTGGATGTGTGCTGGGGGACCTGGGTCATTGAATTGAGACCTGGGTGTTTGCTGGGCGACCTGGGTCTTAGAATTGAGAACTGGGTGTGTGCTGGGCGACCTGGGCCTTTGAATTGAGACCTGGGTGTGTACTGGGGAGCCTCGGTCTTTGAAATGAGAACTGAGTCTGTGCTGGGGGATCTGGGTCTTTGAATTGAGACCTGGGTGTGTGCTGGGGGGCCTGGGTCTTTGAATTGAGATCTGGGTCTGTGCTAGGGGTCCTGGGTCTGTGCTGGGGGACCTCGGCCTTGGAATTGAGAACCGGTTCTGTGCTAGGGGACCTGGGTCTGTGCTGGGGGAACTCAGTCTTTGAATTGAGACCTGGTTGTGTGCTGGGGTACCTGGGTCTTTGAATTGAGACCTGGGTCTGTGCTGGGGGACCTGGGTCTTTGAATTGAGAGCTGGGTCTGTGCTAGGGGACCTGGGTCTGTGCTGGGGGAGCTGGGTCTGTGCTGGGGGAACTCGGTCTTTGAATTGAAAACTGGTTGTGTGCTGGGGTACCTGGGTCTTTGAATAGAGAGCTGGGTGTGTACTGGGGGACCTGGGTTTTTGAATTGAGAGCTGGGTGTGTACTGGGGGATCTGGGTCTGTTCTAGGGGACCTTGGCATTGGAATTGAGAACTGGTTCTGTGCTGGGCGAACTGGGTCTGTGCTGGGGGAACTCGGTCTTTGAATTGAGACCTGGGTCTGTGCTGGGGGACCTGGGTCTTTGAATTGAGAGCTGGGTCTGTGCTGGGGGACCTGGGTCTGTGCTGGGGGAGCTGGTTCTGTGCTGGGGGACCTGGGTCTTTGAATTGAGAACTGGTTGTGTGCTGGGGTACCTGGGTCTTTGAATTGAGAACTGGATGTGTGCTGGGGGACCTGGGTCTTTGAATTGAGACCTGGGTGTTTGCTGGGCGACCTGGGTCTTAGAATTGAGAACTGGGTGTGTGCTGGGCGACCTGGGCCTTTGAATTGAGACCTGGGTGTGTACTGGGGAGCCTCGGTCTTTGAAATGAGAACTTAGTCTGTGCTGGGGGATCTGGGTCTTTGAATTGAGACCTGGGTGTGTGCTGGGGGGCCTGGGTCTTTGAATTGAGACCTGGGTCTGTGCCGTGCGACCTGGGTCTGTGCTTGGGACCTGGGTCTTTGAATTGAGACCTGGGTGTGTGCTGCGGACCCTGGGTCTTTGAATTGATAACTGGGTCTGTTCTGGGCGACCTGGGTCTTTGAAGTGAGAACTGGGTCTGTGCTGGGGAACCTGGGTGTGTGCTGGGGGACCTGGGTCTTTGAATTGAGACCTGTGTCTGTGCTGGGGGATCTGGGTCTTTGAATTGAGAACTGGGTCTGTGCTGGGGATCTGGGTGTTTGAATTGAGACCTGGGTGTGTGCTGGGGGACCTGGGTCTTTGAATTGAGACCTGTGTCTGTGCTGGGGGACCTGGGTCTTTGAATTGAGAACTGGGTCTGTGCTGGGGATCTGGGTGTTTGAATTGAGACCTGGGTGTGTGCTGGGGGACCTGGGTCTTTGAATTGAGAACTGGGTCTGTGCTGGGGGAGCTGGGTCTTTGCTGGGGAACGTGGGTCTTTGAATTGAGGACTGGGACTGTGCTGGGGGACCTGGGTCTTTGAATTGAGACCTGGGTCTGTGCTGGGGAACCTGGGTCTTTGAATTGAGAACTGGGTCTGTGCTGGGGGATCTGGGTCTTTGAATTGAGACCTGGTTCTGTGTTGGGGGACCTGGGTGTTTGAATTGAGACCTGGGTCTGTGCTGGGCAACCTGGGTCTGTGCTTGGGACCTGCATCTTTGAATTGAGACCTGGGTCTGTGCTGGGGGACCTGGGTCTTTGAATTGAGAACTGGGTCTGTGCTGAGGTACCTGGGTCTTTGAATTGAGAACTGGGTCTGTGCTGGGGTACCTGGGTCTGTGCTGGGGGACCTGGGTCTTTGAACTGAGAACTGGGTCTGTGCTGGGGGACCTATGCCTGTGCTGGGGGACCTGGGCCTTTGAATTAAGAACTGGGTCTGTGCTGGGGGACCTGGGTCTTTGAATTGAGACCTGGGTCTGTTCTGAGGGAGCTGGGTCTGTGCTGGGTGAGCTGGGCCTTTGAATTGAGACCTGGGTCTGTGCTGGGGGACCTGGGTCTGTGCTGGGGGGCCTGGTCCTTTGAATTGAGAACTGAGTCTGTGCTGGGGGACCTGGGTCTGTACTGGGGGACCTGGGTCTTTGAATTGAGAACTGCGTGTGTGCTGGGGGACCTGGGTCTTTGAATTGAGAACTGGGTGTGTTCTGGGGGACCTGGGTCTTTGAATTGAGACCTGGGTCTGTGCTGGGGGACCTGGGTCTGTGCTGCAGGCCTGGGTCTGTGCTGGGGGACCTGGGTCTTTGAATTGAGAACTGGGTGTGTGCTGGTGGACCTGGGTCTTTGAATTGAGATCTGGGTCTGTGCTAGGGGTCCTGGGTCTGTGCTGGGGGACCTCGGCCTTGGAATTGAGAACCGGTTCTGTGCTAGGGGACCTGGGTCTGTGCTGGGGGAACTCGGTCTTTGAATTGAAAACTGGTTGTGTGCTGGGGTACCTGGGTCTTTGAATTGAGAGCTGGGTCTGTGCTGGGGGACCTGGGTCTGTGCTGGGGGAGCTGGGTCTGTGCTGGGGGAACTTGGTCTTTGAATTGAAAACTGGTTGTGTGCTGGGGTACCTGGGTCTTTGAATAGAGAGCTGGGTGTGTGCTGCGGGACCTGGGTTTTTGAATTGAGAGCTGGATGTGTAGTGGGGGATCTGGGTCTTTGAATTGAGACCTGAGTCTGTGCTGGGGGACCTGGGTCTTTGAATTGAGAGCTGGGTCTGTGCTGGGGGACCTGGGTCTGTTCTGGGGGACCTTGGCATTGGAATTGAGAACTGGTTCTGTGCTGGGGGAACTGGGTCTGTGCTGGGGGAACTCGGTCTTTGAATTGAGACCTGAGTCTGTGCTGGGGGACCTGGGTCTTTGAATTGAGAGCTGGGTCTGTGCTGGGGGACCTGGGTCTGTGCTGGGGGAGCTGGGTCTGTGCTGGGGGACCTGGGTCTTTGAATTGAGAACTGGTTGTGTGCTGGGGTGCCTGGGTTTTTGAATTGAGAACTGGATGTGTGCTGGGGGACCTGGGTCATTGAATTGAGACCTGGGTGTTTGCTGGGCGACCTGGGTCATTGAATTGAGAACTGGGTGTGTGCTGGGCGACCTGGGCCTTTGAATTGAGACCTGGGTGTGTACTGGGGAGCCTCGGTCTTTGAATTGAGAACTGAGTCTGTGCTGGGGGATCTGGGTGTTTGAATTGAGACCTGGGTGTGTGCTGGGGGGCCTGGGTCTTTGAATTGAGAACTGGGGGTCGTGCTGGGTAACCTGGGCCTTTGAATTGACACCTGGGTCTGTGCTGGGGAACCTGGGCCTTTGAATTGAGACCTGGGTCTGTGTTGGGGGACCTGGGTCTTTGAATTGAGACCTGGGTCTGTGCCGTGCGACCTGGGTCTGTGCTTGGGACCTGGGTCTTTGAATTGAGACCTGCGTGTGTGCTGGGGGACCTGGGTCTTTGAATTGAGAACTGGGTCTGTTCTGGGCAACCTGGGTCTTTGAAGTGAGAACTGGGTCTGTGCTGGGGGACCTGGGTTTTAGAATTGAGACCTGGGTCTGTGCTGGGGGACCTGCGTGTGTGCTGGGGGGCCTGAGTGTGTGCTGGGGGACCTGGGTCTTTGAATTGAGACCTGGGTGTGTGCTGGGGGACCTGGGTCTTTGAATTGAGACCTGGGTGTGTGCTGGGGGACCTGGGTCTTTGAATTGAGAGCTGGGTCTGTGCTGGGGGACCTGGGTCAATGCTGGGGGCCTTGGCATTGGAATTGAGAACTGGTTCTGTGCTGGGGGAACTGCGTCTGTGCTGGGGGACCTGGGTCTTTGAATTGAGACCTGGGTCTGTGCTGGGCGACCTGGTTCTGTGCTGGGGAACGTGGGTCTTTGAATTGAGGACTGGGTCTCTACTGGGGGACCTGGGTCTTTGAATTGAGACCTGGGTCTGTGCTGGGGAACCTGGGTCTTTGAATTGAGATCTGGGTCTGTGCTGGGGGATCTGGGTCTTTGAATTGAGACCTGGTTCTTTGTTGGGGGACCTGGGTCTGTGCTTGGGAACTCGGTCTTTGAATTGAGACCTGGGTCTGTGCTGGGGGACCTGGGTCTTTGAATTGAGAACTGGGTCTGTTCTGGGCGACCTGGGTCTTTGAAGTGAGAACTGGGTCTGTGCTGGGGGACCTGGGTTTTTGAATTGAGACCTGGGTCTATGCTGGGGGACCTGCGTGTGTGCTGGGGGACCTGTGTGTGTGGTGGGGGACCTGGGTCTTTGAATTGAGAGCTGGGTCTGTGCTGGGGGACCTGGGTCTTTGAATTGAGACCTGGGTGTGTGCTGGGGGACCTGGGTCTTTGAATTGAGACCTGGGTCTGTACTGAGGTACCTAGGTCTTTGAATTGAGAACTGGGTCTGTGCTGGGGGTCCTGGGTCTTTGAATTGAGAGCTGGGTCTGTGCTGGGGGACCTGGGTCTTTGAATTGAGAACTGGGTCTGTGCTGGGGGACCTTGGTCTGTGCTGGGGACCTGGGACTTTGAATTGAGACCTGGGTGTGTGCTGGGGGACCTGGGTCTTTGAATTGAGAGCTGGGTCTGTGCTGGAGGACCTGGGTCTTTGAATTGAGAGCTGGGTCTGTGCTGGGGGAGCTGGGTCTGTGCTGGGGGAGCTGGGTCTGTGCTGGGGGAGCTGGGTGTGTGCTGGGGGACCTGGGTCTTTGAATTGAGAACTGGTTGTGTGCTGGGGTACCTGGGTCTTTGAATTGAGAACTGGATGTGTGCTGGGGGACCTGGGTCATTGAATTGAGACCTGGGTGTTTGCTTGGTGACCTGGGTCTTTGAATTGAGAACTGGGTGTCTGCTGGACGACCTGGGCCTTTGAATTGAGACCTGGGTGTGTACTGGGTAGCCTCGGTCTTTGAATTGAGAACTGAGTCTGTGCTGGGGGATCTGGGTGTTTGAATTGAGAACTGGGTGTGTGCTGGGGGACCTGCGTGTGTGCTGGGGGACCTGCGTGTGTGCTGGGGGACCTGGGTCTTTGAATTGAGACCTGGGTGTGTGCTGGGGGACCTGGCTCTTTGAATTGAGAATTGGGTCTGTGCTGGGGATCTGGGTGTTTGAATTGAGACCTGGGTCTGTGCTGGGGGACCTGGGTCTTTGAATTGAGAGCTGGGTCTGTGCTGGGGGACCTGGGTCATTGAATTGAGACCTGGGTGTGTGCTGGGGGACCTGGGTGTGTGCTGGGGGACCTGGGTCTTTGAATTGAGACCTGGGTCTGTGCTGGGGGTCCTGGGTCTTTGAATTGAGACTTGGGTCTGTGCTGGAGGACCTGGGTCTTTGAATTGAGAACTGGGTCTGTGCTGGGGGACCTGGGTCTTTGAATTGAGAACTGGGTCTGTGCTGGGGATCTGGGTGTTTGAATTCAGACCTGGGTGTGTGGTGGGGGACCTGGGTCTTTGAATTGGGAGCTGGGTCTGTGCTGGGGGACCTGGGTCTGTGCTGGGGGCCTTGGCATTGGAATTGAGAACTGGTTCTGTGCTGGGGGAACTGCGTCTGTGCTGGGGGACCTGGGTCTTTGAATTGAGAACTGGGTCTGTGCTGGGCGACCTGGTTCTGTGCTGGGGAACGTGGGTCTTTGAATTGAGGACTGGGTCTCTACTGGGGGACCTGGGTCTTTGAATTGAGACCTGGATGTTTGCTGGGCGACCTGGGTCATTGAATTGAGAACTGGGTGTGTGCTGGGCGACCTGGGCCTTTGAATTGAGACCTGGGTGTGTACTGGGGAGCCTCGGTCTTTGAATTGAGAACTGAGTCTGTGCTGGGGGATCTGGGTGTTTGAATTGAGACCTGGGTGTGTGCTGGGGGGCCTGGGTCTTTGAATTGAGAACTGGGGGTCGTGCTGGGTAACCTGGGCCTTTGAATTGACACCTGGGTCTGTGCTGGGGAATCTGGGTCTTTGAATTGAGACCTGGGTCTGTGCTGGGGAACCTGGGCCTTTGAATTGAGACCTGGGTCTGTGTTGGGGGACCTGGGTCTTTGAATTGAGACCTGGGTCTGTGCCGTGCGACCTGGGTCTGTGCTTGGGACCTGGGTCTTTGAATTGAGACCTGGGTCTGTGCTGGGGGACCTGGGTCTTTGAATTGAGAACTGGGTCTGTTCTGGGCAACCTGGGTCTTTGAAGTGAGAACTGGGTCTGTGCTGGGGGACCTGGGTTTTAGAATTGAGACCTGGGTCTGTGCTGGGGGACCTGCGTGTGTGCTGGGGGGCCTGAGTGTGTGCTGGGGGACCTGGGTCTTTGAATTGAGACCTGGGTGTGTGCTGGGGGACCTGGGTCTTTGAATTGAGACCTGGGTGTGTGCTGGGGGACCTGGGTCTTTGAATTGAGAGCTGGGTCTGTGCTGGGGGACCTGGGTCTGTGCTGGGGGCCTTGGCATTGGAATTGAGAACTGGTTCTGTGCTGGGGGAACTGCGTCTGTGCTGGGGGACCTGGGTCTTTGAATTGAGAACTGGGTCTGTGCTGGGCGACCTGGTTCTGTGCTGGGGAACGTGGGTCTTTGAATTGAGGACTGGGTCTCTACTGGGGGTCCTGGGTCTTTGAATTGAGACCTGGGTCTGTGCTGGGGAACCTGGGTCTTTGAATTGAGAACTGGGTCTGTGCTGGGGGATCTGGGTCTTTGAATTGAGACCTGGTTCTTTGTTGGGGGACCTGGGTCTGTGCTTGGGAACTCGGTCTTTGAATTGAGACCTGGGTCTGTGCTGGGGGACCTGGGTCTTTGAATTGAGAACTGGGTCTGTTCTGGGCGACCTGGGTCTTTGAAGTGAGAACTGGGTCTGTGCTGGGGGACCTGGGTTTTTGAATTGAGACCTGGGTCTATGCTGGGGGACCTGCGTGTGTGCTGGGGGACCTGTGTGTGTGGTGGGGGACCTGGGTCTTTGAATTGAGACCTGGGTGTGTGCTGGGGGACCTGGGTCTTTGAATTGAGACCTGGGTCTGTACTGAGGTACCTAGGTCTTTGAATTGAGAACTGGGTCTGTGCTGGGGGTCCTGGGTCTTTGAATTGAGAGCTGGGTGTGTGCTGGGGGACCTGGGTCTTTGAATTGAGAACTGGGTCTGTGCTGGGGGACCTTGGTCTGTGCTGGGGACCTGGGACTTTGAATTGAGACCTGGGTCTGTGCTGGGGGACCTGGGTCTTTGAATTGAGACCTGGGTCTGTGCTGGAGGACCTGGGTCTTTGAATTGAGAGCTGGGTCTGTGCTGGGGGAGCTGGGTCTGTGCTGGGGGAGCTGGGTCTGTGCTGGGGGAGCTGGGTGTGTGCTGGGGGACCTGGGTCTTTGAATTGAGAACTGGTTGTGTGCTGGGGTACCTGGGTCTTTGAATTGAGAACTGGATGTGTGCTGGGGGACCTGGGTCATTGAATTGAGACCTGGGTGTTTGCTTGGTGACCTGGGTCTTTGAATTGAGAACTGGGTGTCTGCTGGACGACCTGGGCCTTTGAATTGAGACCTGGGTGTGTACTGGGTAGCCTCGGTCTTTGAATTGAGAACTGAGTCTGTGCTGGGGGATCTGGGTGTTTGAATTGAGAACTGGGTGTGTGCTGGGGGACCTGCGTGTGTGCTGGGGGACCTGCGTGTGTGCTGGGGGACCTGGGTCTTTGAATTGAGACCTGGGTGTGTGCTGGGGGACCTGGCTCTTTGAATTGAGAATTGGGTCTGTGCTGGGGATCTGGGTGTTTGAATTGAGACCTGGGTCTGTGCTGGGGGACCTGGGTCTTTGAATTGAGAGCTGGGTCTGTGCTGGGGGACCTGGGTCTTTGAATTGAGACCTGGGTGTGTGCTGGGGGACCTGGGTGTGTGCTGGGGGACCTGGGTCTTTGAATTGAGACCTGGGTCTGTGCTGGGGGACCTGGGTCTTTGAATTGAGACTTGGGTCTGTGCTGGAGGACCTGGGTCTTTGAATTGAGAACTGGGTCTGTGCTGGGGGACCTGGGTCTTTGAATTGAGAACTGGGTCTGTGCTGGGGATCTGGGTGTTTGAATTCAGACCTGGGTGTGTGGTGGGGGACCTGGGTCTTTGAATTGAGAGCTGGGTCTGTGCTGGGGGACCTGGGTCTGTGCTGGGGGCCTTGGCATTGGAATTGAGAACTGGTTCTGTGCTGGGGGAACTGCGTCTGTGCTGGGGGACCTGGGTCTTTGAATTGAGAACTGGGTCTGTGCTGGGCGACCTGGTTCTGTGCTGGGGAACGTGGGTCTTTGAATTGAGGACTGGGTCTCTACTGGGGGACCTGGGTCTTTGAATTGAGACCTGGGTCTGTGCTGGGGGACCTGGGCCTTTGAATGGAGAACTGGGTGAGTGCTGGGGGACCTGGGTCTTTGAATTGAGAACTGGGTCTGTGCTGGGGGACCTGGGTCTTTGAATTGAGACCTGGGTCTGTGCTGGGGGACCGGGGTCGGTGCTGGGGGACCTGGGTCAGTGCTGGGGGACCTGGGTCGGTTCTGGGGGAGCTGGGTCTGTACTGGGCATCCTGGGTATGTGCTGGGGGACCTGGGTGTGTGCTGGGGGACCTGGGTCTTTGAATTGAGAACTGGGTCTGTGCTGGGGGACCTGTGTCTGTGCTGGGGGAGCTGGGTCTTAGAACTGAGAACTGGGTCTGTGCTGGGGGTCCTGGCCTTTGCATTGAGAACTGGGTCTGTGCTGGGGGACCTGGGTCTTTGAATTGAGAAGTGGGTCTGTGCTGGGGGACCTGGGTCTTTGAATTGAGAACTGGGTCTGTGCTGGGTGACCTGGGTGTGTGCTCGGGTATCTGGGTTTTTGAATTAAGCACTGGGTCTGTGCTGGGGGAACTGGGTGTGTGCTGGGGGACCTGGGTCTTTGAATTGAGACCTGGGTCTGTGCGGGAGGACCTGGCCCTTTGAATTGAGAACTGGGTCTGTGCTGGGGGACCTGGGTCTTTGAATTGAGACCTGGGTCTGTGCTGGGGGACCTGGGTCTTTGAATTGAGAACAGGGTCTGTTCTGAGGGACCTGGGTGTGTGCTGGCGGACCTGGTCCTTTGAATTGAGAACTGGGTCTGTGCTAGGGGCCTGAGTGTGTGCTGGTGGTCCTGGGTCTTTCAATTGAGAACTGGGTTTGTGCTGGGGGACCTGGGTCTTTGAATTGAGAACAGGGTCTGTGCTGGGTGACCTGGGTGTGTGCTGGGGGACCTGGGTCTTTGAATTGAGACCTGGGTGAGTGCTGGTGGGCCTGGATGACTTCTGGGGGAGCTGGGTCTGTGCTGGGGGACCTGGGTCTTTGAATTGAGAACTGGGTGAATGCTTGGGGACCTGTGTCATTGTATTGAGAAGTGGGTCTGTGCTGGGGGACTTGGGTCTTCGAATTGAGAACTGGGTCTGTGCTGGGGGAGTTGGGTCTGTCCTGTGGGATCTCGGTCTTTGAATTGAGAAGTGAGTCTGTGCTGGGGGACCTGGGTCTTTGAATTGAGAACTGGGTCTGTGCTGGGGGAATTCGGTCTTTGAATAGAGACCTGGGTCTGTGGTGGGGGAGCTGGGTCTGTGCTGGGGGACCTGGGTGTGTGCTGGGGGTCCTGGGTCTTCGAAGTGAGAACTGGGTCTGTGCTAGGGGGCCTGAGTATGTGCTGGGGGTCCTGGGTCTTTGAATTGAGACCTGGGTGAGTGCTGGGGGCCCTGGATGAGTGCTGGGGGCCCTGGATGAGTGCTGGGGGCCCTGGATGACTGCTGGGGGCCCTGGATGAGTGCTGGGGGCCCTGCATGTGTGCTGGGGGCCCTGGATGAGTGCTGGGGGCCCTGGATGAGTGCTGGGGGAGCTGGGTGTGTGCTGTTGGACCTGGGTCTTTGAATGGAGCACTGGGTCTGTGCTGGGGGACCTGGGTCTTTGAATTGAGAACTGGGTCTGTGCTGGGGGGCCTGGGTGTGTGCTGGGGACCTGGGTCTTCTTATTGAGAAGTGGGTCTGTGCTGGGAGACCTGGGTCTGTTCTGGGGGGATTTAGGTCTGTGCTGGGGGACCTGGGTCTTTGAATTGAGAACTGGGTCTGTCCTGGGGGACTTGGGTCTGTCCTGCGGGATCTCGGTCTTTGAATTGAGAAGTGGGTCTGTGCTGGGGGTCCTGGGTCTTTGAATTGTGGCCTGGGGGAGTGCTGGGGGCCCGGGATGAGTGCTGGAGGAGCTGGGTCTGTGCTGGGTGACCTGGGTCTGTGCTCGGGGACCTGGGTCTGTGCTGGGCGACCTGGGTGTGTGCTGGGGGACCTGGGTCTTTGAATTGAGAACTGGGTCTGTGCTGGGGGACCTTGGTCTTTGAATTGAGCACTGAGTCTGTTGTGGGGGAGCTGGGTCTGTGCTGGGGGTCCTGGGTGTGTGCTGGGGGTCCTGGGTCTGTGCTGGGGGACCTGGTCCTTTGAATTGAGACCAGGGTCTGTGCTGGGGGACCTGGGCATTTGAATTGAGACCTGGGTCTGTGCTGGGAGACCTGGGTCTTTGAATTGAGAACTGGGTCTGTGCTGGGGGACCTGAGTGTGTGCTGGGGGACCTTGGTCTTTGAATTGAGAACTGGGTCTGTGCGGGAGCACCTGGGTCTTTGAATTGATAACTGGGTGTGTGCTGGGGGAGCTGGGTCTTTGAATTGAGAACTGGGTCTGTGCTTGGGGACCTGGGTCTTTGAATTGAGAACTGGGTCTCTGCTGGGGGACCTGGGTCTTTGAATTGAGAACTGGGTCTCTGCTGGGGGACCTGGGTCTTTGAATTGAGACCTGGGTCTGTGCTGGGGAGCCTGGGTCTGTGCTGGGGGACGTGGGTCCGTGCTGGGGGCCTGGGTCTGTGCTGGGCGACCTGCATATTTGAGTTGAGAAGTGGGTCTGTGCTGGGGGACCTGGGTCTTTGAATTGAGAACTGGGTCTGTGCTGGGGGACCTGGGTCTGTGCTGGGGGGCCTGGATCTGTGTTGGGGGACCTGGGTCGGTGCTGGGGGCCTGGGTCTGTGCTGGGGGACCTGGGTTTTTAAATTGAGACCTGGGTCTGTGCTGGGGGACCTGGGTCTTTGGATTGAGAACTGGGTGTGTGCTGGGGGATCTGGGTCTTTGAATTGAGTACTGGGTCTATGCTGGGGGACCTGGGTCGGTCTGGGGGACCTGCATCTTTGAATTGAGAACTGGGTGTGTGCTGGGGGACCTGGGTCTTTGAATTGAAACCTGGGTCTGTGCTGGGAGACCTGGGTCTGTGCTGTTCGACCCGGGTTTTTGAATTGAGAACTGGGTCTGTGCTGGGAGACCTGGTTCTGTGCTGGTGGACCCGGGTCTTTTAATGGAGAACTGGGTCTGTGCTGGGGGACTTGGGTGTGTCCTGCGGGATCTCGGTCTTTGAATTGAGAACTGGGTCTGTGCTGGGTGAACCGGGTGTGTGCTGGGGGAACTTGGTCTTTGAATTGAGAACTTGGTCTGTGCTGGGGGAACTCGGTCTGTGAGTGGAGAACTTGGTCTGTGCTGGGGGAACTTGGTCTGTGTTTGGCGAACTCGGTCTGGGTTTGGCGAACTCGGTCTAATAGAAGGAGAGCAAGTGCCAGCAAAACTTAGGGTTAAAACACTCTTAATTTAACTTAGGTCTGAGAGAATAAGGTTTGTGTTGGAAGTCTGTGGTGTGACAACAGAATTCAGCTGTGTTACTAACAACAGTGAATTCTCTCTTACCATCCTTCTTATTTATCAGTTAGTTTGGAGACTGTGGCTCCCGAACATCTGCTAGCTTGGGATACTCCTTGTCTGCCCATCTTGTCCTGACCAAGGTCACACTGCTCTAAATCTTTGCCAGCCCTCAGAAACTTGCAGATACGGCTGGTTTAAGCTAATTGTGATTACTGGGGCATCCAACTGTGCCAAAGGTGGAAAGTGCACCCTGAGGAAGACTGCTTACTTCATCTTGAAGACCCCTGCCCACGACCATCGGAGGGCAGTGCACAAGCGCCAAAAGGGAGGAGACTTCTGATAATGAGTGCCTAAACTAATTGTAATATCCCTTCCGCTCTCTTGGGAGCCTAATGAATATGCATGTTTGAGTGTGATAAATATCCGCTTCCTTAACCCCTCAGTGTGCAAGTTAGGAGGAGTGATCCCCCTTGCACCCAGCGCCGTAATGAATATACCTGCTTTATAACTCTCCTTGAGTAGTAGAGTCTGATTCCGTGCTTCAGTTCTGTGACTGGAGACTTTGGTCTTGGATTGGAGAACTTAATTCCTGATAGGGGAATTGGGCCTGGGATAGGGGAATTGGGCCTGGGATAGGGGAATTGGGCCTGGGATAGGGGAATTTGGCCTTGGATAGGGGAATTGGGGCTTGGATTGGAGAACTTAATTCCTGATTGGGGAATTTGATCTGGGAATGGAGAATTTGGTCTGGTAGTGGAGAATTTGGTCTGGGAGTGGTCCAATCATACCTGCTCGACTCAGATGCAAGCTGGCCAAGGTCACGCGATAGAGATGTTGCACTCAAATGGACTCTGAGGTGGGAAGCAAGGAGCGAGAGCAATGCAGGTGCACTGGTGCAAAGCTTACCGTGCGCTGAGCAGGCCCAGGAGCATCTTTCAGCCCTGCCTCTTTTTTTGTGAGAGCAGGGGCCAAACGTTTGTGCTCTACTCAGATACAGTCCTGCAGAATGGCCGGGATCTGTCCCCAAATGTCTGCATTCAAATGGACTCTGAGGTGGGAAAGCAAGGAGCGACAGCAATGCAGGTGGCACTGGTGCAAAGCTTACTGTGTGGCAAACAGGCAAAGCAGCATCTTTCAGCCCCGGCTCTTTTTTTGTGCGAGCAGAGGCCAAACGTTCGTGCTCTACTCACATACAGTCCTGCAGAATGGCCGGGATCAGTCTTCAAACGTCTGCATTCAAATGGACTCTGAGGTGGGAAAGCAAGGAGCGACAGCAATGTAGGTGTCACCATTGCAAAGCTTGCACTCCATAGAAGAGGTCCAGCAGCATCTTTCAGTCCTGCTTCTTTTTCTGTGGGAGCAGAGGCCAATCATACCTGCTCGACTCAGATGCAGGCTGGCCAAGGTCAAGCCATGGAGATGTTGCACTCAAATGGACTCTGAGGTGGGAAGCAAGGAGCGAGGGCAATGCAGGTGGCACCGTTGCAAAGTTTACTGTGCACCGAACAGGCCCAGGAGCATCTTTCAGCCTTGCCTCTTTTTTTGTGAGAGCAGAGGCCAAACGTTTGTGCTCTACTCAGATACAGTCCTGCAGAATGGCCAGGATCCGTCCCCAAACGTCTGCATTCAAATGGACTCTGAGGTGGGAAAGCAAGGAGCAACAGCAATGCAGGTGGCACTGGTGCAAAGCTTACTGTGTGGCAAACAGGCAAAGCAGCATCTTTCAACCGTGGCTCTTTTTTTGTGGGAGCAGAGGCCAAACGTTCCTGCTCTACTCAGATATAGTCCTGCAGAATGGCCGGGATCCATCCCCAAACTTCTGCATTCAAATAGACTCTGAGGTGGGAAGCAAGGAGCGACAGCAATGCAGGTGGCAGCGTTGCAAAGCTTGCACTCCATAGAAGAGGTCCAGCAGCATCTTTCAGTCTTGCTTCCTTTTCTGTGGGAGCAGAGGCCAATCATACTGCCCGACTCAGATGCAGGCTGGCCACGGTCAAGCCATGGAGATGTTGCACTCAAATGGACACTGAGGTGGGATGCAAGGAGCGAGAGCAATGCAGGTGGCACCTTTGCAAAGCTTACTGTGCGCCGAACAGGCCCAGCAGCATTTTTCAGCCCTGGCTCTTTTTTTGTGAGAGCAGAGGCCAAACGTTCGTGCTCTACTCACATACAGTCCTGCAGAATGACTGGGATCTGTCCCCAAACGTCTGCATTCAAATGGACTCTGAGGTGGTAAAGCAAGGAGCGACAGCAATGCAGGTTGCACTGTTGCAAAGCTTGCACTCCGTCGAAGAGGTCCAGCAGCATCTTTCAGTAATGCTTCTTTTTCTGTGGGAGCAGAGGCCAATCATACTGCTCGACTCAGATGCAGGCTGGCTAATGTCAAGCCATGGAGATGTTGCACTCAAATGGACTCTGAGGTGGGAAGCAAGGAGCGAGAGCAATGCAGGTGTCACCATTGCAAAGGTTACAGTGCGCCGAACAGCCCCAGCAGCATCTTTCAGCCCTGGCTCTTTTTTTGTGAGAGTAGAGGCCAAACGTTTGTGCTCTACTCACATACAGTCCTGCAGAATGGCCGGGAACCATCTCCTAACGTCTGCATTCAAATGGACTCTGAGGTGGGAAAGCAAGGAGCGACAGCAATGCAGGTGGCACTGGTGCAAAGCTTACTGTGTGGCAAACAGGCAAAGCAGCATCTTTCAGCCCTGGCTCTTTTTTTGTGCGAGCAGAGGCCAAACGTTCGTGCTCTACTCACATACAGTCCTGCAGAATGGCCAGGATCCGTCCCCAAATGTCTGCATTCAAATGGACTCTGAGGTGGGAAGCAAGGAGCGAGAGCAATGCAGGTGCACTGGTGCAAAGCTTACTGTGCGCCGAACAGGCCCAGCAGCATCTTTCAGCCCTGGCTCTTTTTTTGTGCGAGCAGAGGCCAAACATTCGTGCTCTACTCAGATACAGTCCTGCAGAATGACCGGGATCCATATCCAAACGTCTGCATTCAAATGGTCTCTGAGGTGGTAAAGCAAGGAGCGACAGCAATGTAGGTGGCACCGGTGCGAAGCTTGCTCTCCATAGAAGAGGTCCAGCAGCACCTTTCAGTCCTGCTTCTTTTTCTGTGGGAGCAGAGGCCAATCATACTGGCCAACTCTGATATAGGCTGATCAAGGTCAAGCCATGGAGATGTTGCACTCAAAGGGACTCTGAGGTGGGAAGCAAGGAGTGACAGCAATGCAGGTGCACCGGTGCAAAGCTCAAAGTGCGCCGAACAGGCCCAGCAGCATCTTTCAGCCCCGGCTCTTTTTTTGTGCGAGCAGAGGCCAAACGTTTGTGCTCTACTCAGATACAGTCCTGCAGAATGGCCGGGATCCATCCCCAGACGTCTGCATTCAAATGGACTCTGAGGTGGGAAAGCAAAGAGCGACAGGAATGTTGGTGCCACCATTGCAAAGCGTGCACTCCATAGAAGAGGTCCAGCAGCATCTTTCAGTCCTGCTTCTTTTTCTGTGGGAGCAGAGGCCAGTCGTAATGCCCGACAAAGATGCAGGCTGGCCAAGGGCAAGCCATGGAGATTTTGCTCTCAAATGGACTCTGAGGTGGGAAGCAAGGAGCAACAGCAATGCAGGTGGCATCGGTGCAAAGCTTACTGTGCGGCAAACAGGCAAAGCAGCATCTTTCAGTCCTGCTTGTTTTTTTGTGGGAGCAGAGGCCAGACGTTCGTGCTCTACTCACATACAGTCCTGCAGAATGGCCGGGATCCATACCCAAATATCTGCATTCAAATGGACTCTGAGGTGGTAAAGCAAGGAGCGACAGCAATGTAGGTGGCACTGGTGCAAAGCTTGCACTCCATAGAAGAGGTCCAGCAACATCTTTCAGTCCTGCTTCTTTTTCTGTGGGAGCAGAGTCCAGTCATACTGCTCGACACAGATGCAGGCTGGCCAAGGTCAAGCCATGGAGATGTTGCACTCGACTATGAGGTGGGAAGCAAGGAGCGAGAGCAATGCAGGTGCACTGGTGCAAAGCTTACTGTGCGCTGAGCAGGCCCAGCAGCATCTTTCAGCCCTGGCTCTTTTTTTGTGGGAGCAGAGGCCAAACGTTCGTGCTCTACTCAGATACAGTCCTGCAGAATGGCCGGGATCCTTTCCCAAATGTTTGCATTCAAATGGACTCTGAGGTGGGAAAGCAAGGAGCGACAGCAATGTAGGTGGCAGCGTTGCAAAGCTTGCACTCCATAGAAGAGGTCCAGCAGCACCTTTCAGTCCTGCTTCTTTTTCTGTGGGAGCAGAGGCCAGTTATACTGCCCAACTCAGATGCAGGCTGGCCAAGGTCAAGCCGTGGAGATGTTGCACTCAAATGGACACTGAGGTGGAAGCAAGGTTTAGGGTTATGAGTTAGACATTAGGTGTTAGGGATAGGGTGAGGGTTAGGGTTAGGGGTTTGGGGTGAGAGTTAGGGTTAGGGGTTTGGGGTTAGGGTCAGGGTCAGGGTTAGGGGGAGGGGTATTGTTAGGGTTACTGGGTTAGGGTTAGTGTTAAGGTTTGGGTTAGGGGTTAGGGGTTAGGGGGTCAGGGTTGGCGGGTTAGTGTTTGGGGGTTATGGTTAAGGGGTTATGGTTTAGGGTTAGGCAGTTAGGGGTTAGGGTTAGGGGTTAATGTTTAGGGTTAGGGGTTAGGGTTAGGGGTTCGTGGTTAGGGGTGTAGGGTTAGACTCTGGCCACAGAGTCTGAGTCTGAAAGTATCAGCTCCATAGTTTGAGACCCAGAGTGTAAGGAATCAATTCATCCACAGACTCTCAGCCACAGACTCTCAGCAGCAGCCTCAGTCACAGAGACTGAGTCTGAAAGTATCACCTCCAAAGTTTGAGGCCCAGTGCCTAAGGCACTGTTTCAGCCACAGACTCTCAGCCACAGTTTCTCAGCCACAGTCTGAGTCTATCAGCTCTGAAGTCTGAGGCCTGGAGCCTCAGCTACCATGTCAGGCACAGAGTCTTTATTACAGAGTCTCGGTCACAGAGTCTTAGATTCAAAGTCTGAGATGCAGAGTATGACCCACAGAGTTTCAGGCACAGTCTCAGCCCCAGAGCCTGAGCCCTGGAGTCTCAGCCCCAGAGTCTCAGCTGCAGAGTATCAGCTCCAGAGTCTCAGCTGCTGAATCTTAGCCATAGTCTCAGCTCAGAATATGGGCCCTGGAGTCTTAGCCACAGAGTCTGACCTACAGACAGAGTCTCAGCTGCAGTCTCTGCCCCAAAATCTGAATCCCAGAGTCTTAGCCACAGTCTCAGCTACAGACTCAGCCTTGAAGTCTGAATCTCAGAGTTGTAGTCCCAGAGTCTCATCCCCAAAGTCTGAATTCCACAGTCTTAGCCATAGAGTCTCAGCAGCATTCTTAGCCACAGAGTCTGAGAGTATCAGTTCCAAAGTCTCAGGCCCAGAGTGTCAGTCACTGTCTCAGCCACAGAGTTTCAGACAGTCTCAGCTGGAGTCTTAGCCATAGAGTGTGAGTCCCAGATTGTCAGCCCTAGTCTGAGCCCTAGAGTCTCAGTCCCTGGGTCTCAGCTTCAAAGTCTGAATCTCTGAGTCTCACCCATCTGACCCAGACAAAGACAAGCAGAAAAATTAAGCCACAGAGGACTCACGGAGCAGAGTGAGCAGATATGGAACAGCCAAGACACTTTCTGAGCAGCCTGGGAGCAGCTTTGGGGCAGATAGGGAGCAGTCACAGAGCCAGATCCAGGTAAAACAAAAACCCAGCTGTGGCTTATCAGGGTGCTTTTATCCCAGCTGGTGATGTACCCCTGCCCTGCCCCAACCCATTGAGGGAGGGGTTGTGGGTGGGGCCTGTGGTATATGAGGCACAGCCTCTGGCCAGGGAGCTCATTTGGGGTTCAGCTCTCCTCAAGGTAAGTTCTTTGGAGTTAGCTCGTGTTTTGTGGCCTTAGAGCTTTGTGGTTTATTTGAGGTGTGATTTTTGGTTTGTGTTTTCTTTTTTAATTAGAAAATTTGGTCTGTGTGTGTGGGGTTTGGTCTTTGAATTGGGGGATTTGTCTTTGAATTGGGGGTTTGTTCTGTGCTGGGGGGGATTTTGTCTTTGAATTGGGGGTTTGGTCTGTGCTTGGGGGGGGTTTGGTCTTTGAATTGGGGATTTGGTCTGTGCTTGGGGGGGGTTTGGTCTTTGAATTGGGGATTTGGTCTGTGCTTGGGGGGAGGGGTTGGTCTGTGCTTGGGGCGGGTTTGGTCTTTGAATAGGGGGTTTGGTCTGTGCTTGGGAGGGGTTTGGTCTGTGCTTGGAGGGGGTTTGGTCTGTGCTTGGGTTTGGTCTTTGAATTGGGGATTTGGTCTGTGCTTGGGGGTTTGGTCTGTGCTGGGGGGGGTTTGGTCTTTGAATAGGGGATTTGGTCTGTGCTTGGGGGGGTTTGGTCTGTGCTTGGGGGGGGTTGGTCTGTGCTTGGGGGGGCTTGGTCTGTGCTTGGGGGGGGCTTGGTCTGTGCTTGGGGGGGCTTGGTCTGTGCTTGGGGGGGGCTTGGTCTGTGCTTGGGGGAGGTTTGGTCTGTGCTTGGAGGGGGTTTGGTCTGTGCTTGGAGGGGGTTTGGTCTGTGCTTGGGTTTGGTCTTTGAATAGGGGATTTGGTCTGTGCTTGGGGGTTTGGTCTGTGCTTGGGGGGGGTTTGGTCATTGAATAGGGGGTTTGGTCTGTGCTTGGGGGGGGTTTGGTCTGTGCTTGGGGGGGGTTTGGTCTGTGCTTGGGGGGGGTTTGGTCTGTGCTTGGGGGGGGTTTGGTCTGTGCTTGGGGGGGGTTTGGTCTGTGCTTGGGGGGGGTTTGGTCTGTGCTTGGGGGGGGTTTGGTCTGTGCTTGGGGGGGGTTTGGTCTGTGCTTGGGGGGGTTTGGTCTGTGCTTGGGGGGGGTTTGGTCTGTGCTTGGGGGAGGTTTGGTCTGTGCTTGGGGGGGTTGGTCTGTGCTTGGGGGGGGTTGGTCTGTGCTTGTGGGGGGGTTTGTCTTTGAATAGGGGATTTGGTCTGTGCTTGGGGGGGGTTGGTCTGTGCTTGTGGGGGGGTTTGTCTTTGAGTAGGGGATTTGGTCTGTGCTTGGGGGGGTTTGGTCTGTGTTTGGGGGGGCCTTGGTCTGTGCTTGGGGGGGGTTTGGTCTGTGCTTGTGGGAGGGTTTGTCTTTGAATAGGGGGTTTGTGCTTGGGGGGGTTTGGTCTGTGCTTGTGGGAGGGTTTGTCTTTGAATAGGGGGTTTGTGCTTGGGGGGGTTTGGTCTGTGCTTGGGGGGGTTGGTCTGTGCTTGGGGGGGGTTTGTCTTTGAATAGGGGATTTGGTCTGTGCTTGGGGGGGTTTGTCTTTGAATAGGGGCCTTGGTCTGTGCTTGGGGGGGCCTTGGTCTGTGCTTGGGGGGGCCTTGGTCTGTGCTTGGGGGGGGCTTGGTCTGTGCTTGGGGAGTTTGGTTTTTGAATTGGGGGGTTTGGTCTGTGCTTGAGGGGGGTTGGTCTGTGCTTGAGGGGGGTTGGTCTGTGCTTGAGGGGGTTTGGTCTGTGCTTGTGGAGGTTTGGTCTGTGCTTGGGGGGTTTGGTCTGTGCTTGAGGGGGGTTGGTCTGTGCTTGAGAGGGTTTGGTCTGTGCTTGTGGAGGTTTGGTCTGTGCTTGGGGGGTTTGGTCTGTGCTTGGGGGGGTTGGTCTGTGTTTGGGGGGGGTTGGTCTGTGCTTGTGGGGGGGTTTGTCTTTGAATAGGGGATTTGGTCTGTGCTTGGGTGGGGGTTGGTCTGTGCTTGTGGGGGGGTTTTTCTTTGAATAGGGGATTTGGTCTGTGCTTGGGGGGGTTTGGTCTGTGCTTGGGGGGGGTTTGTCTTTGAATAGGGGATTTGGTCTGTGCTTGGGTGGGGGTTGGTCTGTGCTTGTGGGGGGGTTTGTCTTTGAATAGGGGATTTGGTCTGTGCTTGGGTGGGGGTTGGTCTGTGCTTGTGGGGGGGTTTGTCTTTGAATAGGGGATTTGGTCTGTGCTTGGGGGGTTTGGTCTGTGCTTGGGGGGGGTTTGTCTTTGAATAGGGGGTTTGGTCTGTGCTTGGGGGGGTTTGGTCTGTGCTTGGGGGGGTTTGGTCTGTGCTTGGGGGGGTTTGGTCTGTGCTTGGGGGGGCCTTGGTCTGTGCTTGGGGGGGGCTTGGTCTGTGTTTGGGGGGCCTTGGTCTGTGCTTGGGGGGGCCTTGGTCTGTGCTTGGGGGGGCCTTGGTCTGTGCTTGGGGGGGCCTTGGTCTGTGCTTGGGGGGGGCTTGGTCTGTGCTTGGGGGGGTTGGTCTGTGCTTGGGGGGGTTTGTCTTTGAATAGGGGATTTGGTCTGTGCTTGTGGGGGGGTTTGTCTTTGAATAGGGGATTTGGTCTGTGTTTGGGGGGGCCTTGGTCTGTGCTTGGGGGGGGCTTGGTCTGTGTTTGGGGGGGCCTTGGTCTGTGCTTGGGGGGGGCTTGGTCTGTGCTTGGGGGGGTTGGTCTGTGCTTGGGTTTGGTCTTTGAATAGGGGATTTGGTCTGTGCTTGTGGGGGGGTTTGTCTTTGAATAGGGGATTTGGTCTGTGCTTGGGGGGGGCTTGGTCTGTGCTTGGGGGGGGTTTGTCTTTGAATAGGGGATTTGGTCTGTGCTTGGGGGGGCCTTGGTCTGTGCTTGGGGGGGGCTTGGTCTGTGCTTGGGGGGGGCTTGGTCTGTGCTTGGGGAGTTTGGTTTTTGAATTGGGGGGTTTGGTCTGTGCTTGGGGGGGGTTGGTCTGTGCTTGGGGGGGGTTGGTCTGTGCTTGAGGGGGGTTGGTCTGTGCTTGAGGGGGGTTGGTCTGTGCTTGAGGGGGGTTGGTCTGTGCTTGAGGGGGGTTGGTCTGTGCTTGAGGGGGTTTGGTCTGTGCTTGGGGGGGTTTGGTCTGTGCTTGGGGGGGTTTGGTCTGTGCTTGGGGGGTTTGGTCTGTGCTTGAGGAGGTTTGGTCTGTGCTTGGGGGGTTTGGTCTGTGCTTGGGGGGGGCTTGGTCTGTACTTGGGGGGGGTTTGGTCTGTGCTTGGGGGATTTGGTCTGTGCTTGGGAGGGTTTGGTCTGTGCTTGGGGGGGTTGGTCTGTGCTTGGGGGGGTTTGGTCTGTGCTTGGGTTTGGTCTTTGAATTGGGGATTTGTTCTGTGCTTGGGGGTTTGGTCTGTGCTGGGGGGGGTTTGGTCTTTGAATAGGGGATTTGGTCTGTGCTTGGGGGGGTTTGGTCTGTGCTTGGGGGGGGTTTGGTCTGTGCTTGGGGGGGTTTGGTCTGTGCTTGGGGGGGGTTTGGTCTGTGCTTGGGGGGGGTTTGGTCTGTGCTTGGGGGGTTTGGTCTGTACTTGGGGGGGTTTTGGTCTGTGCTTGGGGGGGGGTTGGTCTGTGCTGGGGGGGTTTGGTCTGTGCTTGGGGGGGTTTGGTCTTTGAATTGGGGAATGTGGTCTGTGTGTGGGGGATGTGGTCTTTGAATTGGGGATGTGGTCTCTGAGTTGGGGATTTTGTCTGTGCTTGGGGGATTTGGTCTGGGATGGGAGAATTTGGTCTGGGATGGGAGAATTTGATCTGTGCTTGGGAACTTGGCCTTGGATTGGAGGAGTTGGCCTTGGATGGGGGAGTTGGCCTTGGATTGGAGGAGTTGGCCTTGGATTGGAGGAGTTGGCCTTGGATTGGAGGAGTTGTTAATCCTTGATTTGAGAATTTGGTCTAGGCTTGGAAGCTTGCTCTGTTATTGGAGAAGTTGGTCTTTGGTGAAATTCTGCTGTAATTGGAGAATTTCTTCCATGACTGGAGAACATGTTCTGTGATTGCAGAAGTTTTTCTGTGATTGGAGAATTTGTTCTGTGATTGGGGAGTTTGTTCTTTGGTTGGAGAACTTGTTCTGTGTTCGGAGAATTTTGTCTAAGATTGGGGAACTTGGTGTCTTTGTGGAGTGCTTGGTCTGTGATTGTACAAGTTTATGCGTCAGTGCTGAACTGGAAGTTTTGATTGAAAAAATGCGGTGTCTGTGGGATTGTGGTTTTTAGGGAGTTGGTTTTATTGTGGTGCTTTTAGTGTCATGGTTTTTTTGAAGCTTTTTTTGGTAGTGTGTACTTTTTAGAGAGAGAGAGTGAGAGCTGAACAGGGGTCAGGATTTTGGCTGTGGGTGGGATTAAGTTACAGGAGGGGCTAGGTTTGGGGAAGGGCAAGAGATTATGTGTGGGGTTAGGATTAGGGGGGGTTAGGGGAGAAACTAGGGGAGAGACTAAGGTTGGGGTAGGGGTTACGAGTGGGGCCGTGGTGAGGGGATGAGGAGATAGGGTAGGTT